>CANTUR010000125.1:4320000-5760000 GCA_947683625.1 Mallotus nudiflorus
TTGTACCTCTTAATTAGGGCTAAGAACTTGTCTAAGGCTTCAAAGTGTCCTCCTCTTGTCTCTAATTTGACCATCATGTCATCCATATACACTTCAACCTCCTTATGCATCATATCATGGAAAAGTGCAATAGCAGCTCTTTGATAAGTTGCATATGCATTCTTCAATCCGAAAGGCATCACCTTATAACAATAGGTCTCCCATTCTATGATGAAAGTTGTCTTAATCTTATCCATGACTGCCATCATGATCTGGTTGTACGCGGAAAATCTGTCCATAAAAGAATACATTGCACTTGCTGCAACGCTATCCACTATTACGTTAATGTGAGGTAATGGGAAGTCATCTTTTGGACAGGCTTTGTTCAGATCCCTAAAATCTACACACATCCGTACTTTTCCATCTTTCTTAGGAACATGTTCTATGTTTGCTAGCCATTGAGGGTAGTCTATTACTTCTAGGAAGTTAGCCTATATTTGCTTGGCAATTTCCTCCCTTATCTTTTCTATCCATTCTAGTCTTAATCTGCGTAATTTCTGTTTAATCGGCTTGGTTTCTGGATGAGTTGGAATGTGATGCTCTACTATTTCCCTATCTAAACCTGGCATATCTTCATAAGTCCAAGTAAATACTACCTTTTTTTTATTAATATTCTCTCAAAATTTTTCCTCTCTTAATGAGTTACATCATGTGATATAGAAATGTTCTTTGGATTATCATTTGTGCCCATGTTAAATGAATCAAATTTAATTGACTTAATGTCAAACATGCATGACTGATCAAAATTATAATGCACAGATCTATCAGGATGCACATCATATAAGTAAGCAAAACCAACATTCAAATCATTGACCATAGGAAAAACAACAGCTTCGTCCACATAAAGACTGGACGTTATTACATAAGTTTCTTCATAAAAAATATCAATAAAACTATCACTAATGACAGTAGCTAAGTCCTGGGGTGGTTACTCCTCAGGTGGTAGACATAGCAGCTCCTCAACATCATCATCACCCATCCTTTCAGTTACTTGCTTCATGACTTCCTCTTTGTTGCTGGCTACTAGGCTTTCCACAATCTGCTCCTTGAGGATCTCAAACCGAGGGACATCCTTTCTAGCCATGTTAATAGATTCTTTGGTGCCTAAATAATATTTGCCTTCCATTGGCTTGATGAAGTTCTCACTTAGTGGTCCAATCCTTCCTAAGGGCTTATTTCTTTTTTCTTTCTCTTTGTTCTTTGCTCTTTTACTAGCTGGTCCTGCATTAGTATATCCCAAACCCTTCGTATGGTCCTAGGCTTTAATGTTCTGGGGCCTAGGACTTCCTTGTTCATTCATCTCGAGCCCCTGTCTAGGTCGATAATTTATGCTTTTCATCATTTTTGCAACCCTGGGATCCATCTCATCAAATATTCCAGTAACTTGGAAACCAGTGGAACACACACTTGCTTTTATTTATCAAGTATAACTGCCATAACTGCATTGGTTTCAGCTTCTATTGTCACGACATCTCCTATATGAGGGAATTTTATTTTCTAGTACACTATTGAAGGTACTCCTCCCAGGGCATGAAACCATGACCTTTCCAATAGCAGGGCATAGGCAATAAGGATGTCCAGTATAGTAAATTCAATACTCGACTCTATGGGCCCTATTTTGACCAAAGCCCGAAATATTCCCTGCACATTCCTTGTACTGTCAATATAAGCTTTGATTATGAGGTTTTAAATCGTCAAGTCATGTACTTTCAGACCCAGATTGGGTAGGAGCTTTAGTGGGCATACATTTATAGTTGAACCATCATCTACAATTACAAGGTTGGTTCTCTTCCCTTTTACTTCAATTGGGATAAATAATGCCTTGTTATGATTTCTTCCCTCCAAAGGCAAGTCGTCATCTGAGAATGTTATCAGGCCATGTTTCTTTTTTGTCACCTTTGCTACCATAGCCTCAGGCATAGCTACCATTTCACTGCTCACGTTCGACAAAGCTTTAACCAAAGCCCTTATGTGACTACTCGAATGCATCAGTAATTCCTAGAGGCTCTTACTCACTTTAGCCTTCTTAAGTTGTTCTAAGATCAGGTCTTCTTTTTGTCCTTCCTTTACTTTTGCATCTTCTATTTCTTCCCTTTCTACAACCCTTTCATTTTGCTTTTTTGCTGCCCGATAATTTCTCCTGCTTCTAGTAACATGATTCACATTTGGAGTATCACTCCATACATCGACTCCAATGGGTTTTTCTTCATCAAATCATACCAGATGTCCACGGCCCCAACAATTCGTTATTCTTTCCTATTTTTCCAAACTTCCACTGTGCATATTTCTTTTCCTTTCAACTCCCTCAGCTTGTCCATATGTTGGTTTAACAGCTCTTCAACCCCTTCTTGGGATAGTTCTGGGGTTAAGAATTCATCTTCTTCAAACTCATCACCCCATCCTGTCGGCATGATCTCTTCCATGGGTATGTTAGTAGAAGCGAGTTTAGAATAGAATACTCTATAATCAAACTTACCTGAATGTTGTCCCAACAGATCTTCAACTCCTCTTGGTGACTACTTGGGAATTTCAGGCTCTTCTTTTATCGGCTTATCATTAAACTCATCTTCCTAACCTGAGGTCTCAATTGATTCAATAGGGATATCAGTAGAGGGTGGTTTTGAGTAGAGTACTCTGTAATCAAACTTGCCTTAGGGCTGACCCAGTAAATCTTCTACTCCTCTCAGTGGCTGTCCGAAAGGTTCTCCATTAGGTATATTGTTGAGGTCCTCGAAGGAGCTTAGCACTTCCTCTTCACTAACCCTTAAGTTGATCATCATTGTGGTTGGTGGCAAAACATTTTTGTAGTCTGGGAAGGGGTTATTTTTGGTGTTTGGGTTGGAATTGGATTTCTTAAGGTTGGTGATTTTTCCAGAGTCTATCAAGTTTTGGATTTCATGTTTTAGGTGAATTCAGGTATCTGTGGAATGGCCAGCTACTTGATGAAACTTGTAGAAATTTTTTGGATCATAGCTAGGGAGATTTGGATTCAGGGGTTTGGAAAAGTTTAAGGGTCGGAGCAGGCCTTTTTGGATTAGCCTCTCTAGGACTTTGAAGAGTGGTTGGTTGAAGTTGGAGAACCTTTTAGGTTGTTGAATTGCACGCACCTCTACAGCTAGGCTAGTACTTCCTTGTTGTATCCTCCAATTGGGTAGTTTCGAGTTCCTATGCCTCTAATAGTTTGCTTTTTCTCACTCTCAATTTCCTTAGCTTGTAACCCATCAACATACAAATCAACAAAGGTTTTAGGATTCATCATCTGTAGCCTCTCAACCAAATTAGGTGACACATTACAAACTATCATTCTAACTTGATCCTTCTCAGCAAGCTTATTTTTCATCATCCCTACTTTATTCATGAAATGAGTTAAGAAATAAAAAAAGAATCATTTGATTTCTGTTTAGTCAACTCCAAATCCTTAATTGACACTTCCAATTGAGTGTTATAATCATATTGTTTCAAGAATGCAATACATAGTTCCTTCCAGTAAGCTCTAATAGACTTTTCTAACCCATGGTACCAGTTCACAACCATTCCTTCTAGGGACATCACAAACAACTTAGTGACTACCGCTAGAGGTGCTTTTGTAGTACTCATGGTTGTTGTGTATTGGCTCAAATGAATTCTAGGGTCTCCTCTCCCATTAAATTCTGTAGTTGAGGCTTTTTGAATTTTTCAGGCAGCTTGTCACCCTTCATTTACAATATATCATTAAAGTCAAAAGAATATCCTATTCCTTGTCCTCTAATCAGCTCTTCCATCTTTGACATTCTCTGAGTCAGTGCTTGCATCTGAATAGACTCAAGGTCTTGAACCAATTCAAGTCATTCTCTCTTCGCCTTTTCTACCATGTAGTTTTCAATGTCTTCCATTCTCACATAAGTAGCAGACACATTTCCAGTAGCAAGTTGCCCCCCAACATTGTTAGAAGTAGGTGGAGGAGCTACAATAATTGGTGCAGCTCTTACAGTAGGTGGCTATTCAACAGTAGCAATAGGTGGTTGTTCAATAACAGTAGCAGGTGGTTGTCCAACAACAGCTGCACTAGTCTGGCTAAAGCCTGTCTCAATTCATCTTGCATCATAGCTCTCATGTCATCCATGAAAGCTCCCTTAATGTCCTTTAAGGTCCATATCTCTAGTTGTTGTTCCATTTCAATCTGTTCAGTTTGAGTTGATTCAGCTTCTAAGAATAGTGGATTGATTGGACTCCCCTCTAGTCTCTCCAGTATATAAAGAATGCTTTGAGCTATGGACTCCGGACTTAAATCAACTCTGGTCAATCTGCCACCTCTTTGTCCCCATATATGAGAAGACCTAGATGAATCTATGATGGTTGCAAAATAAGGTATTAATATGATGCATGGATTGTATGTATGCATGTATGCATGATGCATATATTTATGCAACAAATAGCAGGCAAGCACTTAGCAAGTAGCAAGTATCAAGAAGTAATCAACAAGCAACATGCAAGCATAAGCCTTGCAAGAAGCAATTTTATAAATGATTATTTCATCCTTTAATTACATGCAATTTTATTAAACCCTAATTAACATCCATTTAACCAAAAAGGCAATAAGTCAATAAAATTTTAAGCAAAAATGCATCAAAAAGGCAATGTCCCTATGTCTAAACTATGTTAATTTTATTTTATAAGTTATCTAAATCTATATATTTTATTTATAAGTGAAATGGACTTAAAGGTGGGCCTACATTTTTATTAATTAGTGAGTCTAGATCTATTTATTTTAGTCTGTCTAAGATATGGGCTTAAGTCTATTCAATTTTAAAGGAAAATTAAATTAGTGGGCGTAAGTTTAACTTGGTTTTATTTTAAATGAAATGTAGGCCTAGGTCTATTTTTTAAAAGAAATGAATTTAATTGAGCTAAGTCTAAACAAGTTTTAATTAGCTAAGTGGGCCTAAAATCTAATTAACCTAATGGGCCTAAGTTGATTTTAATCATTTAAAGCCCTAAACCATTTTTAAGCCTATTTATTAAGTGGGTTAGACCTAAACATGGGCTTGGGGCCCAAAAGGATAAAAACATTAAAAAAAGCCAAAAATAAATAAAACACAAAAAATAGATCAAACAAACATTATAGTAATTTTCTAGAAACCCTAAATTAATTACATGCAAACCCTAAATTTAGCTATGGCCATCATTGATTTTAATTGATTTTTACCCAATTGAACATAATTACTAATTGATTTTAAATGCAGAAAATTAAATCTTTTACTATTCCTATTAATGGGGCTATTACAAACTTCATACAAAAATGAAAATAATTATACACCCATGAATTAAAAAAAACTACATAGGATACCAAAATACAAAATAAAAATTAAAATCCTAATATCTACTGCAAGACAACATAGGTTCTTCCATGACATTCCATAGACCTTTTATTTGTTAAAACATAAGCAGTATCCTCCTCAATCCACATGTAGACATCAAAAATTAAAAAACATAAAAGTAGTTAGATTAGTAGTGAAATTAAACAATCAAAACAATAACAAAAAATACAAGAAAAAAATCACAAAAAGAAAATAATAGAAAAGAAATGAAATAGAAAAAAGAATAGAAAAAGAACACTGATGCTATACAAATGCCCTTTCTGAGCCCCTCATATTGGTTTATCACCATTGAAATTGAAGTATTGTTGATTATGGACTAGGATTTGATTGCTTTCGAAAACTTCAGTATCCAAAATTAGGGTTTTTTTTTGCGCTCGCCGTCTTTCTATTTTTTTTCTTTCATCTTTTTTCAGTGTGTCTCTCGGTCCCTCTGTGAGTAAAAATATTTCGCAAAGGAAAGTTTCTTTCTTTTTTTGCACGCATGCAGACTCTACTTTTAAATGCAGAGTCTACTTGCATATTGACTTCCTCCTTCGGAGGAACATACTCATCTCATCTGATATGATGATAGCGTCTATTTTTGATTTTAAAAAATTATGTGTTTAAAAACCTTATCAGATAATACTAAAGATAAAATTGAATTTTTAACCAATCAAAACACTGAAAAAATCGATAAAAATATGCGAAAAATTGAAAAAAATAGGACTTTTATTTGTCGGCATTGCCTAATGCTGGTTGGCATTGTGCAATGTCGGTCGACATTACACCAATGCCGATCAGCATTTTAAATGTTGATCCTAATTTTTTTAAAACTTTTAATTATCGAAAGACCCCTAAAAAATTGACTTATTTACAATCAAATCCTAAAAACATTGCAATTTAGTCCCTAAAGCCCAAAAAATCGACAAACAAATTCAATTTTTGAATGAATTTCATCATAGGGGTTTACGTCACAATTATGCATAATTGCATCCCAAATTTGGGTGCTTACACTATTATTTTGCTTTCCAAAAAAAATTCCCATTATTGCAGTTTTTGAAGGTTTTGTAAATGGTAGACACACGTTCTTAGAAATTTCCTGATAAAAAGGTTAAAAAAATTAAAGAAATTTGTGAGATTTGAGAGTGAAGTTATGATGGGGAAGAAGAGTGTTGACCATTTGCATGATCAGACTCCTAATTTTAGACTTTAACAAATAATTTAGATTCTAATAATTTTATTCGAGTGTGTAGGAAGTTTATCAATTATCAAGACTAATTGTTTAATGATTAGAGATAATGAAATACTCCTTAAAAGAGTATTAATATACATTTTAATGAAGTATCTCAACCTATGCAAGTCCCCAATCATTGAGAAGCAATTATATATAAAAAATATATAATTTTGGACTTATAGTGGTATGCTCACGAGCACCTTACAAACCCCTCACAAGCTTACTTGTCTAGTGCCTCAGGAGCTCATTTTTGCCAAAACTCACAATGCTCCCCACGAGCTGTCCTCATAATCGTGAGGAGTAGATCTTGACTCGTGAGGGTAGTCTTGATAGCACTCAACAGATATTTTTAAATGAAACAGTCTTTAAATTGAAGCTTATAAGCTAAGTTTTGCTCCTCACGATTGTGAACGGTGTTCTAACTGAAATAAGTCCAAGATGATTCAAAAATCAACAAGAGACATTGGAGACATAATCAATGCATCCAATAGCCATAATCTAAGTTATTTATCCATATAAACAACTCATGGAATTCAATTTTAAGAAACTTATTTATTCATCATACTCTAAGTTATTTATCTATATATAAGTATGCACTATACTTATATATTGGTTGAAGAATACTTTAGATACACTTGGGTGTGTTTCCTTGCTCTTAAGAATAATTCATTTAAAACTTTTAAAATATTTTGAAAAGAAAAAGGTTTTTGTATTTCATCCATAAGAAGTGATAATGGAACCGAATTTGAAAATGAATTCTTCAAAACCTTTTACAATGAAAATGGCATTTCACGTACATTTTCCTATCCTAGAACTCCTTAACAAAATAGGGTAGTTGAATGAAAAAATAATACTCTAGTGTTAATGGCTAGATCAATGCTTCATGAGCATAATTTGCCATTATACTTCTGGGTGGAAGCCATTAACACATCTTGCTACATTTCACATAGAGTTTTGAAAAGACAAATCTTAACAAAACTTCTTATGAGCTTTGGAACAATAAAAAAACCCAAAATCTCATATCTTAGAGTATTTTGATGTAAGTGCTTCATATTAAACACCATGGATAATCTTGAAAAATTTTATTCTAAAGCTAATTAAGGAATTTTTCTAGGCTATGCTACTTCTAATAAAGCATATAGAGTATTTAATAAAAGAACTCTAATAGTTGAAGAGTCAATGCATGTTGTATTTAATGAATCAAACTCACTTGATCCTAAAAAGGATATTTGTACTGTTAATGATTTTGTAGGTGATAATGAGCATATGGATCCTCAAGAAGAAAATGCTAGTAAGCCTTTAGAACTTAAAGGTCCAAGCAAGGAGGACAATGAAGAAATACCTCAATCTACCTTAAAGGATGACCTTCTAGAGGATTAACATTTTAAGAAAGCTCATTCTCAAGATCTCCTCATAAGTGACACTATAAAAATGGATAATTACTAGATCTAAACTTAAATCTATTGTTAATCTAGCCTTCATCTCTCAAATTGAACCCAAAAATGTTGATGATGCAATAAGTGATGAATTTTGGGTCCTTACTATGCAAGAAGAGTTAAATCAATTTAAGAGAAACATGGTTTGGACCTTAGTTCCTAGGCCTAAACATCATCCTATTATAGGCACCGAATGGTTGTTTAGAAATAAGATGAATGAACAAGGTGTTATAACTAGGAACAAAGCTAGACTAGTAGATAAAAGTTATAATTGAAAGGATGACATTGATTATGATGAAACCTTTGCCCCCTTTACAAGGTTAGAAGCTATTAGAATGTTACTTATGTTTGAATCATTCATGGATTTTAAACTTTATCAAATGGATGTTAAAAGTGCATTTCTAAATGATTTCATTGAAGAGGAGGTATATGTTAGGCAACCTCCAGGTTTTAAAAGTTTTGATTTTCCTAATCATATGTTTAAACTTTTAAAAGCATTATATGGATTAAAACAAGTTTCGAGAGCTTGGTATGAAAGATTAAGTAACTTTCTTTTAGTAAAAGGTTTTTCTAAAGGAAAAGTTGACATAACTCTTTTCATAAAGAAATCCAAGCATGGTTTACTGATTGTTCAAATATGTGTTGATGATATTATTTTTGGAGCTACTGACCATTGCTTGTGTGAGGAATTTTCCAAGTTAATGCAAGGAGAATTTGAGATGAGTGTGATGGGTGAGCTCAAGTTCTTCTTTGGATTTTAAATCAAGCAACACAAAGTGGGACTTTTATCAATCAAACTAAATACGCTAGGGACATTCTTAAGAAATTTGGTATGGATGGAGCTAAGTCAAGTAAGACTCTTATGAGCACCACCACAAAACTCAATAAAGATGAGAATGGTAAACCTATAGATGACAAATATTTTAGAGGTATGATTAGATCCCTTCTTTATTGAATTGCTAGTAGACCATATATCATATTTGCTATAAGCTTGTATGTTGGGTTTTAATATAGTCCTAGTAAGTGGATTCAGGTACTTTTACTATAGCACAACATCCCTAAACTCTAAAATAATTCAATTTTGGTTTCCTTTTATTCCAGAATTCATATGGGGTTGTATTGCTCCTTTTATTAAGAACTCTATTCAAAATGTAACATGCTGTAAGCATTACTTCACACTAAAATACTTGGCTCAAACTAGAATTAAATATCATGGCATTTACCATTTCAGTTAGCACTTGATTTTTTATTTTTGCTACACCATTTTGTTATGGTGTGTATAGATCAATAATTTCATGAACTATCCCTGTGGACTCAAAATATAAGGGATTATAGTACTCTTCTCCCCTATCAGACTTTAGACATTTTATAAATGTCTCACAATGCAATTCAATTTCATTTTTGTAGATTTTAAATTTTTCAATTACTTCATCTTTAAAATGTAACAAATACATATAAAAAAATCTACTAAAATCATCAATAAATGTGACAAAATATTTCTGTCTACCTAAGGAAGGAGTGTTATGCATATCACACACATCATTATGTATTAAATCTAATACATTTGATGTTCTTTCAAATTTTGGAAAAGTATTTCTAGTTATTTTTGTTAACATACAAGTAATGCATTTTTCATGGTTTCGATCCATATAAGGAATTAAATCAAGTTTAACCATGTCTCTAATTATGTTAATAACATGACCTAACCTATTATGCCATAAATAACAAGAATCAACAATATAGGCAGAAAGACTACTACTACTATTATTAATGTGTACATTGAGTTTAAACATACTATTACATAAATAACTTTTTCCCATAAATATACCCCCTTTAGATAACACAAACTTGTCAGCCTTAATACAACTTTAGAACCAAACTTGTTCAAAATGCTACTCGGAACTAAGTTCTTTCTAACTTCTGGTACATAATACACATTTCTCAAAATTAATTTCCTATCAGAAGTAAACTCTAGTTCTACATTACGAACACCTAAAGCAGGTGCTGAAATAGCATTTCCTATGTACAAAATAATACCATCAGAAACTTACTCCATATTCTATAACAAAGCAGCGTCCTTGCACACATGACGGGTTGCACCCTAATCTATCCACCAACCCATATCATGATCTTCAAGAATATTGATTCTAGAAATCATTGCAACTAAATTTTCATTTGCAACATTATAAGAAGATCCTTTATTATTCATCTTCTCTTGTTTTTTCTTGAAGTATCGACATTCAGACTTGTAATGTCTTTCCTTGCTACAAAAATAAAAAATACCCCTATTCTTCTTTTTATTTTTAAATTTTTGGATATTGTTATATTGAATTGTCCTCTTATTTAAAATTTTAAAGGACTGTCCTTCTTCCATTACATGAACTTTATAGATATGAGTTGAATGCTCTTTAGTCTCATATTGAATTTGTATTTCCTTGCGAATTTTTTCTTCTATATGAAGGCTATTAGCAAGTTGCTCAAGAGAAATATCTTCTTTTTTTGTGTTTTAAATTTCTCTTAAAATCTTTCCATAAAGGGGGCAATTTGTCAATAATATTAGACATAATGATAGACTCATCCATATGCATATTATGCTGTCTAAATTATTAAGAATTCTTTCTAACTCATGAAATTGTTCCATGACTGGCCTAAAATCATTCATTTTATAATTATTAAATTGAGAGACAATGAATTTCTTGCTTGTGGCATCCTCTTGCATGTACTTACTCTCTAATCTCTCCCAAAGTTCTTTTGCAGTAGGCACATAGTTATAGATGTCAAAAAGTGAATCACTCATTGCATTCATAATGTGTCCTTTACATATCTCATCATCAGTGTCCCTTTTTTGCCTCTTCCTTAATTCTGCAACAGTCTCATTGTCTTTCTCTTCTGGCCTTAGTGTGTTTAAAACATATACTACTTGTAGATAAACTAATAAAAATTGCACTCTCTTTTGCCATCTCATAAAATTTCCACCATCAAAATGATATAATTTTCACTATACTAATTGCTAATTCTTTGAGTGTTGCCATGGATGTAGATTTCTACAAGAGAAATATTGCCATTAGATTGTTAGATAATTGTAACAAGAATCTTGAAAAATCTGCTTCAAGGCGTGTAAGAATCCTACTTTTCTAAAGGCAATATTAGTAGTGTACAATTTGTCTCTAGGATACAATGAAGCTTGGGTGTTTGTAATGGTGTTTTATGCATAATTGATTTATGATAGAGAATTAATTCCTGTAGAAAACTAACTCTGTATTTATATAAGATAAATGAGTGGTTATAATTTGGTAATAGACATGTCTATTTGAATAAGTAGACATGTTTCTTGGCAATAGTCATGTCTTTTTATTAAAAAATATGACTATATATGACTATTTTGAAAATGTCTAACACGCAGTTGGCCAGTCTTGTCAAATTGGTGCTTCAATGGCTTGATGCTAATACAAAAGAGACTACAGAAAACTTTTCCAAGGTCTATGGGTCATTTTATTTTATGTGCTAACCGTTTATTTTAGTTAATAACTAAAGCATCTCCATTTTTCTTGCATAAGTACTCCCTTTTTGTTCTTGGTAAATTGTAAGATACTTGAATTGGCCTAAAGTTTTTCTTAATAATAATTGCATTTTAGTAGTTTGATGGTACCTTTTTAAGTTTGTCTTCATCAAAATAGAGGGACAAAATGCATTATAATTTGCTGGAATCTCCTGACAATTTCTTAGTTTGTGCTTATACTTAGATGGGTGCTGGATATAATTTTATGCTATTGAGTTGGGTGCATCACTAGCAATATAGAATTTTACAGTCATGTAACCTGGTTTGCATTATACATCAATTTTTCGGATGCTTTTTTTTTTTTTTTTAACTTCTAATTTCAACAATCAGTTGCAGCTTTGCTTGCGGTGCCCATACCGTTTGAGAAAGTGAATTGAACCCCTAGGCACATGACTGTATCATGTTTTTTCTGTTATTAACTACAGGTGAGTACCTTAGTTGAATATTCTATTTAGTTGTTTTTCTTTGTGTTGTGCTCATTGGTTGCGATGCTACAGCAGCTTACACATTGCTATTTTAGTATTTGAGGGAAGTATTGCTGTAGTACGCATCTTAGTAATGCAACTAAGAATTTCTTTTGAAAATATTTCTATAGCAACTTAGTGATGCAAGAACATGATAATTTTAGGTTGGTGAGATCATTGGCAGATTCGAACAGAGGTTTCTCCCTCAAAAATAAGCTTAGATTTATGTTTACATTTTCATCTTTACATTTTTTATTAACTTTTTAATTTCAGATATATCCATTGATGTTGTTCTTTTAAATGAATCAATGTTGATTTAATATCTGATTTTGTTGATTTGGCAGGATAAGAATGTCTTAACTATTGGCCGTATCATTATTGGAGCGACTAGCCCTGCTCCATCTACTTCTGGAACTATTCATGGTGATTTTGCAATTGACATTAGAATGTATGTTCGTTGACTTCCTATAGATATATTAGATATCCATTTTAATGCAGACCAAAAAGGTTTAAATTTTAACATTCTTTCTTTTTGAGTTTCAGCCTATAAGAGGATGATTGTTATAGCTTGCTCAATTAAATCTAGACATTTTAAACTTGTCTTCTTCTATTATTTAGAACTGTCTCTATGTCCTAAAGGTGGCAATTACTTTTACTTTGTAGGAATGTTATCCATGGGAGTTAGTCAGTTGAGAGTGCTCATAAAGATTTCCAAATAGCTGTTTAAGACTTTAAATTATTTGAAGTGTATTATAGTCTTAATTGGACTTGTGCATGTGATCAAAATGAGTGGTGCAAGTGACTCGAGATATTAGCACATCTTATATAAAATTTTGCATGCCATGAATATTCTCACAATGTCTATTTGTTTTCAAGGATCATTGCTAAAAGAAAAAAAAATTAACTTAGTATTTAAAATCTCTTTCATTTGTCATCGTTTCTATTTTTCTATTTTCCTAGGTGTCCAGGTCTCAAAAAGGTGGTCCGCATGACATTTTAACACAAGCATTTATCACCACTAATTAAAGATGTTAGATTGTTATTTTTACTTGACAATGATTATGATGTTTGATTGATCATATTGTTTTTTTTTTATTTTTGCAAAATGAATGTTTCTGATGTTAGATTGAACAGATTGATGTAATATAATTATTTTAGCATAAATAAAATTGTTATTATATAAATTCTTCAAGTGTATTGTTTATTAATTTACGATTTTATTTTAAACTAATTTCATAAATAATATGTTAATTAAAAGGAAAAAAGAAAGGAAAAAAGAAAAATAAAAAACACTAAAAGGTTTGAAGTGACCATAATATTTGCGAAAAAAAATTTAGTCATTAATAAGTGAATTTATGGTATGAACCATTGTTGTGTTAAATTTGCGACAGTATTTTTGGTTGTAAAAAAGACTTTTAATGGTCATAAAAAATACTTATAGCAACTTTAGTACATCCGTTCGCTAAAAGGTTTTTGCGACTGCTGACTTTTTCTAATCGCAAAAGAGTTTTTGCGGCAGAGCCAATTGCGACCAGCATTTTTTTGTCACAAATTATCTCTAGCGACCACTTTTTATACTTTAGCGACCGCATTTTCCCTTTGCTAATGAGCACTTTTCTTGTAGTGAAATTAACACGTAAATAATGTCACACATGACTTTCTTATTATTATTATTTTATTATTAGACTCGTTTGTATAAAATAAATCATAATTTTGAATTAGATATTTTCATATAATTACTAACAATTCAAGAGTACAATTTTTAAAAATTGAAAAATAAAAAATGAAAAGTATAAAATACATAGTTTATTATATTTGTATTATAATATAGCATTTTTAGTTCAATGTTATAATCTTAGTAAATAGTTAATTATCATGCAAATAAAAAATTTTATTAAATTAAAATTTGATTTTTCTCATCAAAATTTAACAATTTTTTTAAAAATAATAAAAGTATTATATATCTAATAACAATCCAATACTACAACATTAATATAGTTAATACTAGAAGTATTATTTTATCTACAAAACAATTATACAACACTCTTTTGACATTTTTCCTATACAATAATCTAATTTTACAAACTTAGTAAAATTATAATAAAAATGTTTTACTTAAACAATTATGCAAAATTCTTTCAATAATTTTATGTTAATACTTTTTTTCATAATTAATTAGTTTATAAATATTGTTAATTTAATTTAATTTTACAACTTATTTAATTTAATTTAATTTAATAAGATTTATAAAATTACATTTTCTAATCTAATTAAAATAAAAATATTTTCAACAAATTATATAATCTAATTAAAATAGAAAATATATTTTCACTTGAATTAGAATTATATTTAATTTTTATTAGGCCATTGAAGTTATATGATTGAGGTAAAAAAAAAAAATCTATTATTTACCTTTTTAACCAAAAAATACACAGCTTTCATTTTTGAATAAAATAGGCACAACATTTAGCGACTGAAATATTCATGCCAAAAAATAAAAAGAGTATGCATCAATCGTTTCAATTTTTTTGAACCGATTTGCTAAAACCAAATTACCAAAATTCTTTAATATAGTATAAAATACATTAATTTAGAAAAATTTATATATGAATGATAAAATTATGAATACAAGTAGTTTTTAATTATATCATTAATGAATATAATTTAAACTCTATTGAATGAATCAATAAAAAATTAGAAATTATTTAAACATAAAATTACTATACCAATTAACAGAGCTAAAATGAAATATTTTAATTCAGGTTGGTAAGTACACATATGTGGTTCAGTTGAATTTTATATTAAAAAAAAAAAGCATATAGAGCTATTAAAATATAAAAATTGCCGAAAATATTGAAATATACTGAATTATCAATTCTTAATATAAGTCAGTTGGAATATTATTATATGTCTAGTCAAGTCAAATTGAAATAATTCTATTCGATTAGGTTAATCATTTTAATAGTTTTTATCGATATGGCAAATCAAACCAACCAAATATATTTTTTTTTTTGGCATAATGTGCTGGATAAAAATATAAATTATTATGTCAACAATGTATTTAAAATAATATTTGCCTCGCTCGTCTATGATAAATGATTTACGATCATGAGTTCAATAATGCACTACACCATGATCTCTTATTTTATATATAGTTTTAATTATACTAGATTTTAAAATAATGTGAAAAGAAAATTTTCTTAATAAAAGCAATAGCATTATCAAATTTTTCTTAATTATTTTTTGCTTTTATGATAGTATATTATGATAATAGAAAAAAATATATTGATTTAATAAAAGTTATCTATACAACAGCATAATAAAAAATATAAAATTTTAAGTAAAAAATATACATTTTATTTCATCTTTTTCGTATTTTCCTCCAAGGACAAAGGTTTTTTTTTTTTTTTTTTCCACTCTACCTGACTTTCCAAATCCATATGAATTGAAATTTTTTTGACCTAGCTAAAATGATTAGTTTGTTAGTATTTTGAGTGGAGTGGGGAGCGATCCCTAGACACCATGGAAGCATCCCCAACATGAATAACATTGCACTAATAACATTGCATATGAATTTAAATTTTTTCATTGTTAATGTTTCAAAACATATATTGATTACAAGTTGAAATTTGGTATTGTATTTACGTGTATTGTTGGATGTCAAGTGTGTTCGATAAAAATATAACACGTCTCTTTACTTCAAATATTCAACTGTCGAATGTATTCATCAAATGTAAGTAAGAAATTTTCACCCGACACACAACTATTAATTTGTTATATATCTTTTGCGGGTTAAGTAGGTTGTGGATCAGGTGTTGGGTTTCTGTTATGGTACTAGAACAACAATTGTGTCGTATAGAAAATTATGTTGAGCGAACAAAAATATTCACTTCTAGAGTGCTGGAGAAAGTAACAGACAACTATCACATGAGTTGAATCCTTGGACAAGGAGGTCAAGGAACTGTCAACAAAGGAATGTTGACAAATGGAAGAGTTGTTGCTGTTAAGAAAACTCAAGTAGTTGATGAAAAAAACCTTGATCAATTTATCAATGAGGTGGCCATTTTGACACAGATTAACCACATAAAAGTGGTTAAGCTAATTGGATGTTGTTTAGAGATAGAAGTTCCTATGTTAGTGTATGAGTTCATTCCTAATGCAATGTTATTCTAGTACATTCATAATCCAAATGAAGAGCTGCCCCTTACCTGGGATATGTGCTTGAGGATTGCTACAGAAGTTGTAGGTGCTTTAGCCTATTTGCATTCCGTAACTTTTGTACTAATTTATCATCGAGACATCAAGTTTTCAAACATTCTTTTGGATGAAAAGTTCAGAGCAAAAGTGGCAGACTTTGGCACTTCAAGATCAATTTCAATCGATCAAACACATGTGACAACTCAAGTACAAGGAACTTTTGGATACTTAGATCCTGAGTACTTCCAATCAAGCCAGTGTACAGAGAAAAGTGATCTTTACAACTTCGAAGTGGTATTTATGGAGCTTTTAACTAGTAAAAAATCCATTTCTTCTTTGGGCTCTATTGAAGAGAAAAATTTATCCAAATATTTTCTAGTGTCAATGGAGGAGAATCATTTGTTTGAAATTCTTGATGCTCAAGTTCTTAAAGAAGCCGAAAAAGAAGAGGTTATTGCAATGGCCAAATTAGCAAAAAAATAATTGAACTTGAATGGGAAAAAAAGACCTACAATGAAGACAGCGACAATGGATTTGGAAGGTATTAGAGCATTTCAAGGAGCTTCTTTGACCATCAATCAATAAGATCATGATGAAGTTAATTATGTTGTAGATGACTTCACTGCACTATGGGATGCTGCTTTATATTCAACTGGGTCACTGAATAGCAACACCATACATGCTCGTTTGGATGTGCAACCACTATTACCTTCTAACTGATAGTACCTCATGAACAAAAGCAAAATAAGTATCTTCTGTTCATTGGAATACATAAATAAATAAAAATTTCATACTATGTGATCTAGCTTGTCAGACTATATAACCATGTCGATGCATTGCATCATTAATAAACCTTTTTCTACCCTTTGTTTGCTTCAATTGTATTAAGGAATTCATTTTATTTCTAAATAAATTTTAAATAGATTTCATTTACAATTGAATTCATATTACTGAGGTGTGTTTGTTTTAAATAAATATTTTATAAAAAAACTCATTAGAAAATTCCATGAATTTGGTTTAGTAATAAGCATTTTCATAAAATTTAAAAGTTAAAATTGAAAATGAATTCCATAATTTTTTTAAAAACTACTGGTACCCAAAATTTGTTGTACTCTAATTAATTCAACTTAACACGCGTAGTACCATAAGGCAGTAAATATCTTCTTACAACTAATTTAATACGACTACAAATATTATATCTTAAATATGAAACCTAACTTAAGTTTACTATATAGAGGAAAAATTTCCTCTGTGAATGTACAAAGTGCAATATAATTTCAAGTGTACGATCAATTGTGCCTCTACTATAACATGAAAGGGCAACATTTTGCAACATGTGTGCAAATATATGTATTATAAATGTTCTATATATACGAGAGAGAGAGGGACAAGAAAGGGAAAGCTAAACGCATGTTCTCAACTTTTATCCATCTCATTAAAAACTGTAAAGCATGGAATTTAGAAAAGATACGAGCAAAAGAAATAAAAGATGAAAGGGAGAAGCAAACTGTAACATAGGATAGAGTGTAGTTGCCCTCCAAAATCATTTAAAGTTATAATTCAAAGATATTCACAACTGACACTTAAGTAAGCATCATACATCATACTAGGGAAGGTCACCACTTTGATGGATTTATACATTATTAGTAGATGAAATTACAAAATGTTAAAACTTGATACATCTATACCAGTGGTAGAGGAGGAGGAAGATGCCTAATGTAAGCATTGGATAGTGGTAGATCACTATTCTAACAACTAGTTTACATTTGCCAAATACTTTTCTTCAAGAATTGTACAAAGATTATGAAGCTAAATTTTTTTCCCTTAACCAAAGGAAGTAATAAATACATAGACACATGCACATGAATTAGATAATCTCAAAGCTCCAAGCATGTGTTACTTATTTTAATCTTACAAGTTTAGTTTATGCTGATATTATGCATTTAGCTAGTAGTTACCTTCATTCGACATCTTTTGCTTTTGTCCCTCATAATGGGAATAGGGTTGCTCACTTTTTATCTCAATGGGCTTTAGGTCTTGTTGAGGAATGTATTCTCATTAAAGAATTCCCATCTCATGCATACTTAATAATATGTATTACATGATGTACCTCCTCTTTTTGATGATTGATATGAGCATTCTTCTTTCAAAAAATAAAAATAAAAATAAAACTTGACACATCTACTAGTGGGAGGAATTTTATAATAGTTCTAACTTTAATGATTGGGAAGGTCAAATCAATAATATCAAACCATTTAAGAGTTTATGTATGTGTTATTAGGTTTTAATTTTTCACTTTAATTAAATACTTAATTTCTACTAGTTTTACCTTCCAACTCATTAAAAGTTAGGACCACTATATAATGGTTTAGTTGGAAATTCTTATAGGAATTGATTAGTGCAGTGGAAGATAAAATTAAGGGCTAATTTGTTACCTAATTTTGGATGCAATGGACTATCAATTCATAAATTAACTTTTTTACTAATTTGCTTATAAACTTGATAACTCAGTTAATGCCCACATTAACTTTCTAGAAAAGTTCTATTCACTTCAAAAACTTTGTTTTTTTCTAACTCACTCCAAAACTTCATCAAATCCATTTTGTCAAATCTTTAAATATGCAAGACATATTAGTAAAAAAAAAAAAATCAATTGAAATATAAAAAAATAACTTATTTTCAAATTTTTTCTACTAAAAATGAAAATAAAATGATGAATTATTTTCAAAATTCAAATTTAAAAAATTAAATTTCATCTATTCAACTTTTCAATTATAAATAAATAGTATTCATCTATATACTTAAATAATTAAGAAAGTAGTTTTAAAAATTATTAAATTTAATTTTAATTTTTACTACGTGACCATTCAAATTGAAAAAATGATTAAGGTTTATGTATGTTGTTGAAATGTGGTAGCTAATACAAATTTTTTGAAATCTTTGGAATTTTGTTAGGATACTATTTGGTTATGCTGACTCAACGCATACGAGTAATAAGACAATGTGATAATAATCCCATCGAAGCCCTTCCGGGCAACCATTTACTTCACACACAATGGGAGATCTTGATTGTATGTGCTGACTGTAAGTACCCAATTTTGGGATGCAATTGTGCACAATTACGATGTAAGCCCCTATGATTAAATTTATTCAAAAATTGAACTTGGTTGTCGATTTTTTGGACTTTAGGGACTAAATTGCAATGTTTTTTAGGATTTGATTACAAGGAAGTTAATTTTTTAGGGGTCTTTTGGTAATTAAAAGTTATAAAAAATTGGATCGGCATTACACAATGTCGATCAACATTCTATAATGCCAATTGACATCATATAATACTGGTCGGCATTGCATAATGCCGACATGTAAAAGTCCCATTTTTTTATTTTTTGTGTATTTTTTCTCATTTTTTATCGATTTTTTCAGTATTTTGATTGGTTGAAAATTTATTTTTATTATTATTATTATTATCTGATGAAAATTTCAATGCATTCAAAAAGCGTAAATAACTTTCAAAAATCAAAATCCTTATCAGTTTCTTTTGGGAGAGATGAGTGTTCCTGCAAACTTTGGAAGTAAGTATGCACAGACTCTGCTTTAAAAAGCAAAGAGTTTGCATGCATGAAAAAAAAGGGGGACGGAGACTCACACACACAGATGAAAAATAAAGAGAGAAAAAACCCTAAGTGGCAAGAGAAGACTAGAGAGAACAATGTAAAAAAAACCTGACTATGCAAAAAACCCTAAAATTCAAACACTATTGAGAACACTCCGTACACCACAAAATTTGATTTCTTTTGTTCTTTTAAAGCCCTAGTTTTTTTATACGGTTCTTTTAATGAGAACGATCCAATGTTGTTTTTAGTTCCAATCCATAATCAACAATACTTTAATTTCAACGGTGAAAATCCTAGTCTGAGGGGCTAAAAAAGGTATTTGCACAACATTTAAGATCATCACAGTGTTCTTTTTTTATTATTTTCTTCCTTAATGATTTTAATTTTATTTTTGTTATTTATTTGGGTATTAAATTTCACTAATCTAATTTTTTTTGTGTTTTTTTTTGTTTTAATAACTGAGCGAGGATTGAGGAGGATACTACAAGTGTTTATATGAACAGAAGATCCATGGAATAATCTATACTGCTTTCTATTAGATATTAGGATTTTTATCTTCATTTTGCATTCACGTGTTTTGTATAGTTTTTTTAATTCATGGCTGTATAATTGATTAATTTTAGTTTTTGTACGTGGTTTATAATAGCCCCAGTAGTGGAAATAGTAAAAGATTTAATTTTTTGTGTTTAAAATCAATTAGTAATTAGGTTTAATTGGGTAAAAATCAATTAAAATCAATGGTGGTAGTAGCTTAATTTAGGGTTTGCATGTCATTGATTTAGGGTTTTTAGAAAATCACTAAAATATTTTTTGATCCTTTTTTACGTTTTATTTGTTTTGGGTTGTGTTTTTGGGTTTTTATATTATTTTGGGCCTCAAGCCCACGCTTAGGTCTAACTCATTTTAAATAGGCTTAAAAAATGGTTTAAGACTTTAAATGATTAAAATTAATCTAGTCCCATTAGGTTAATTAGATTTTACGCCCACTTAGTTAATTAAAAGTTATTTAGACTTAGCTCAGCCCACTTAATTTCATTCCTTTTAAAATAAATATACCGAAGCCCACTTCTCATTTTAAATAAAACCAAGTTAGACTTAGGCCCATTAATTTCATTTTCCTTTGAAATTAAATAGACTTAAGCCCATTCCTTAGACAAACTAAAATAAATAGATCTAGGCTCACTAATTAATAAAAAATTTAGGCCCACCTTTAGTCCCTTTCTCACTTGTAAATAAAATGTAAATCTAGCTAACTTTTTAATAAAATGAACATAGTTTAGACTTAGGGACAACACGAATTTGAGTGCATTTTTTATATGTAATTTTATTGACTAGATGGATGTCAAATAAGGTTTAAATAAAATTGCATTCAATTAGAGGATGAAATAATCATTTATAAAATTGTTCATAAAATTATTTTAAATGAACATGAGACTAAGAGAAGTCAGTATTCCATTCCCAAAATCTCCTGGTTGTGGTGCTAACTTTCTTTTAGAGAATCGAGCACCACCAAGCAAATTGTCCCAGTTATTACCCTGGGTGGCGACTCCTGTTCTCCACGCTATGACTTTGTGACATAGTAGTGTGTTCCCTAAGGCCCTGAGCCTAAACAGTGTCACAATTGCTAAAATCTTGGATGCACGCTAAACCCCACCGTCTACAATGGCGACTCCACTGGGGATAAGAGATACTAATTCTACTTGTGTTCTTTAGAATTATTTTATCGATTATTATTTCATTTTTGCGTTCATTCTGCATGTCCTTACTAAACCGATGGCGTTGGTTTATGATTCCATAATTCCACTAGCTTCATGGAGTTGTAGATTGACTAACCATCACTCTTAGCCTTAACTCGATTCAAGAGAGATTACTGGGCTCATCTGACTATAGTCTACAACCCAAGTCCTTAAGGGGGGGTAATCTTCTATCAAGTTGGTAAAGGATGTTGGGCCCCTCTGACCTTGGCATGTAACTCAAAGTCCATAATGGAGAGCATCTTGCTAAGGGAACCTTAACTTTTCACTGGACCTTAACCACATATAATGGTCGAGTTACTTCCCTTAGGATTTTTACCCAAAGTGATTGTTTATTTAAATTTCCATGAGGTATTTCTATTTATAAAAGCCCAGGCCTGTACCTTTGAAGCTTATTCAGGCTAATAAGGATTAGGCTAGACCTTTATATTTAGAAATGCTGCTTATATACTTTTACCTTTTAAGAGAGATTTGGCATGCGCATCGACTCTTAATATCCTATGTTGATATAAAGGCTAAGACCAAAAATCCTGGGAAAAGAAACTTGCCATTGAACATGTGTGTGGGAGAAATAAGGTTGGAAGGTTTACCTGCATGATGGCTTGTTAATTGCTTCTTAATACTTACTCTGTGCTAAGTGCTTGCCTGTTATTTGTTTCATAAACACATACATCATGCATACATGCATACAGACAGTCCATGCATCATACTAACACCTTATTTTATAGCCATCATAGATTCATTTAGGTCTTCTCATGTTGGGGGACGAAGAGGTGGCAGATTAAGTATAACAAATCTAAACCCTAAGTCAATAGCTCAAGAGATCCTTCAATAATTAGAGAAGAGTCTAATCAATCCACTATACCTACAAGCTAAACCAACTCAGACTGAACATACTGAAATGGAACAACAACAAGAGATGTGGACCTTAGAGGACATTAAGGGAGCTTTGATGGATGACATGAGAGCTATGATGCAAGATAAACTGATACAGGCTTTGGCTGGACTAGTGCAACCTATTATTGAATAACCACCTACTGTAGTTATTGAACAACCACCTACTGCTACTCTTGAACAACCACCTGCTGTAGGAGCTCCACTTGTTGCTGTAGCTCCTCCTCCTGCTACTAACAATGCTGGGGGGCAATCTACTGCTAGGAATGTGCCTGCTACTGATGTGAGACTGGAAGACATTAAAAACTACATGGTAGAAAAGGCAAAAAGAGAGTCACTTGAATTGGTCCATGATCATGAGTCCAAGCAAATGCAAGCACTAACTCAGAAAATGTCCAAGATAGAAGAGTTGATTAGAGGACAAGGAATGGGATATTCTTTGACTTTGATGACATGCTGCAAATGGAGGGAGATAAGCTACCTAAAAAATTCAAAATGCCTCAACTGCAAAAATTTAAAGGGAAAAGAGACCTTAGAATTCATTTGAACCAATACACAACAACCATGAGCACTATTAAAGCACCATTAGCAGTAGTTGCTAGGCTGTTTATACTATCACTAGAGGGAATGGATGTAAACTGGTACCATAGATTTGAAAAGTTTGTTAGGGTTGATTGGAAAGAACTATGTATTGCATTCTTGAAATAATATAATTATAACACTCGATGAAAAGTGTCAATTAGGGATTTGGAGTTGACTAAGCGAAAACCAAATGAGACCTTTTCTGATTTCCTCACCAGATTCATGAATAAAGCAGGACTGATGAAAAACAAACTGGCTAAAAAGGATCAAGTTAGGATGATTATTCATAATGTATCACCTAATTTGGTCGAAAGACTGCAAATGATGAACCTAAAGACCTTCATAGACCTATATGATGACAGACTACAAGTTAAAGAGATAGAGAATGAGAAAAAGAAGAATTCTAAAGGCTCAGCAACCCAAAATTACTCAATTAGGGGCACACAATAGGGAAGTACTAGTTGAGCTATGGAGGTGCATGAAGTTCAGTAACCTCAAAAGTTCTCCAACTTCAACCAACCACTCTCCAAAGTCCTAAAGAGGTAAATCCAAAAAGGCCTACTCTAACCCTTAACCTTTTCTAAGCCACCAAACCTAAATGTCCTTGGTTTTGACCCTAATAGTTATTGTAAATTCCACCAAGTTGTTGGCCATCCCACAGACAATTGTATCCACCTAAAACATGAGAACCAAAACTTGATACACTCTGAAAAAATCATCGACCCTGAAAAATCCAACTCTAACTAAAAACCAGAAACAACCCTTTCCTAGACTACCGAAATGTTCCACCACCAGCCACCATGATGATTAACTCAGGGGTTAGCAAAGAAAAAGTGCTAAGCTCCTTCGAGGACCTCAACCCTATACCCAATGGAGAGCCTTTCGGACAACCACATAGAGAAGTGGAAGATTTACTAGGCCAACCCTCAGGTAAGTTTAATTATAGAGTATTCTACTTAAAACCATCCTCTGTTGATATCCTTATTGAATCAATTAAGCCCTCAGGTTAGGGAGATGAGTTTGATGATAAGCTGGTAAAAGAAGAGCCTAAAATTCTCAAGCAGTCGCCAAGAGGAGTTGAAGATCTATTGGTACAACCTTCAAGCAAGTTTGATTACAGAGTATTCTATTCTAAGCCCGCTTCCACTGACATCCCCATTAAATCAATCATGCCTACAGGGTGGGGTGATGAATTTGAGAATGACCCTTTAGCTCTTGAACAGTCTCAAGAAGGAGTTAAAAATTTACTGAATAAACACTTAGGTAAGCTCAATATGGGAGATCTAAAAAGGAAGGAAACATGTACAATGGAAGTGTGGAAGGATGGGAAAAGAGACCAAATCATTGGAGTTATTGACATCTGGTATGACTCAAATGAAGAAAGCCTAAGCATTTTTTATGTCTGGAGTGATGATCCTAAAGTGAATCATATCACTAGAAGTGGGAGGAATTATAAAGCAGCAGAAAAGAAAATAGAAAGAGTAACAGAAAGAGAAGATGCAGAGATAGAAGAAGAACAAAAAGAGGATATGATTTTGGAACAACTGAAGAAGGCTAAGGCAAATGTCAGCATTTGGGAATTACTGATGCATTCAGGGAGCCATAAAAGGGCTCTTGTCAAAGCTCTATCGAACATGAATATTGAAATAGCCACTACTCCACAGGCTATGGTAGTAAAGGTTATAAAAAATAAACACGGGCTGATAACATTCTTAGATGATGACTTGCCTTTAGAAGGAAGAAACCATAATAAGACATTGTTTATCCTAGCTAAGGTGAAGGCAAAGAGAACTAATTTTTCTATGGTCAATGATGGTTCTGTTATTAATGTAGGTTTGAAAGTTGAAGACTTAATAAATTCCAACCTCATAATTAGAGCTTATGATGACAGCACTAGGAATGTGGAGGGGACATTCCAAGCTCTGGTTAAAATAGGACTTGTGGAATCAACCATTGACTTTACCGTGATGGACATTCCAGTCACTTATGCCTTGTTATTGGGATGGCCATGGTTCCATGCCTTGGGAGGGGTACCCTCAACTGTGCATCAAAAGATAAAATTCTCTTATAAAGGAGAAGTTATGACCATAGAAGCTGGGACCAATGCTGTTGTGGCATCTATATTGGATAAATAGAAACAAGTGTGTGCACCCCCTGGTTTCAAGATTGATGGGATATTTGATGGGACTAAAATGGATCCAAGAGTAGCAAAAATGATGGAGAGCATGAATTACCGGCTTGGACGAGGACTGGGGAAGAATGAACAAGGAAGTCCAAAATTCCCATAATTCAAAACTCAAGATGACACAACAGGATTGGTTTTTACAGGGGAAGCAAAGCCAAAAGGTAGAAGGGCAAGGAAGAGATTCAATGCAGAAAAGAGGAAGTTTTTAGCAAAAGTTAGTCATTTGAGTCAAAACTTCATCAAGTCAGGGGAAGGCAAATACTATATGGGAGCCAAGGAATCAGTCAGTGTTGCTGGAGCAGATGTTCCTGGGTTTGAGATCTTCAAAGAGCAGATTATGGAGAATCTGATTAAGGACAACAAAGAGGAAGTGATGAAACTGATAGTTAAGAGGATGGGCCACTAGTGCTATTGTTAAAGAGTTATTATGTCAACCACCTCAAGGACAACCACTATGAGACTTAGCATCACTAGCATATAGAATAGGAAATAAAATTTCTTATTGAGTAAAATTTTAGTTTCTAGTGATCGATAATATAAATTCTGACCATGATTACTTATGTAATGTACATCCTAATGGTACTGTGCATTATAATTTAGATTAGTATGTTTGACATAAATTCAATTAGATTCATTCAGCATGGGCATAAATGCAAATTCAAAGAAAATACATATATCACATGATGTAACTTCTAAAGATAGGAAATGTGAGGAAAAAAAAGAAAGAACAAAGAGAGAATAAAAAAGAGAAAAAAAGAAAAAAAAGAATAGTAAAGTAAAAAATAGAGAGGAAAATTCATGACTGACTGATAACATGAGTTATATCATATGATGTAATGAATGTTCTTATTTTTGCCCTAATGAATGATTAAAATTGAATTTTAAATTTTTGTTCAAACATCGCATATTGGTCTTTATCATAACGTATAAGTATCTGAATGGAAAAATAATACATGATGAAAGCTAAATTAGAGCTATGAGATCACTATTTTAGTTACATTTTCTTTTTGCCACCTCTTTTGTAATTTTCCTTGTAAGCCTAGCATCCCCTTATACCTTGAGAATTCAGGTGGCTCAATAACTTACTTTTCAATCCATACATTATAACTATCATCAATTATTGAATCAACATCAATTCTTACATTCTGCTAAAGAATTCTTCGAAGTGCAAGTCTAGTTGATTTCATCATCCAGAACTCGCTTCAATCAGTTTGCCCATTCCTGTGCATCTTCAATACATGAGATTGTAGCTAATAGGGTTAGTAAGACAAAAGGCCAACAACAATAATGACCAAACTGAGTCTCTTGTGCATATGAAGAAAGTGATTACTAGGATGAATTCAAAATGATGTTGGGGGCAAAATGTAACTCTGGGACAAGTTAGGGGCAAAACGATAAATACAACAGTAGAACTTCAAAGTTAGTGAAAACGATCTCAGGGCAGAAAGGAGTATACTACAAGCATACAAATATAATAATTATCACATAGAAAAAGCAGTAACAAAAGAAAAAGTTCAATAGTGCATCGGTCAATCACGAGCTCCAGTGTAAAGCCATGGACCCCACTTGTTGGCCTGGTTATTTGTCTAATAGACTATATCAGAAGCTCAAACATCAGAAGTACCAACAATGAAGCATTAAGTGCTTGAACCTACAAGCTATTAATGAGGCACCTCATTCTCACACTCCAAGTTGTGAACATAGCTTTGCTCCAAACAGAAGACCTATTGCATGTTATGCATAACATGCATACACTTGCATGCATTTGTTGTGAAATAATTTCTTTGCATAATAAAGTCTTTGAGCCTAGTCAATATTTTCCAAACACTTTGCTACTAACATTCAAGACTAGTATTGTAAAAGTGCAGGAAAGTAGTCAGAGTATTCACAGGTAAAGCATATAAAGGAATGAAAATAAAAGGAGTGGCATTACTAAGAAGCATCATCCTGGTGACCTCAAGAGGCTGGATAAGACTTTCAAGCTCCTCAAACTTAGTATCCATCTATATAGTCTCATTGGGATCATCATTTGGAATATCTCTCCACAACAGTTAGACCATTGTAGGGTGTGGAATATAGTAATGAGAAGGTCCAACATGTCAACGATACATGCTCTCGGCCTTAAAGAGGGAAGAATGCACTTCAAACTTGAGAAAAATGCACTCTAAAGACTTCTTTGATGGTGAAATAAAAACCTCTAACTCCCAAATCTTTTCTTTTACAGGAAATATTGGGAAGAGGAATGAGGCCCTTTACCATAGCATCAATATTCAGCCTAAAGCCACAACCTCAATGGTAGAATATCATGACCCTGCGATCAGAGACATCATGATAAAAAGGGAAGAATGCACTCAAAATTTAGGACAAATGCACTCTAAAAAATTCTTTGATTATGAAATAAAAATCTATAACTCATAAATCTTTTCTTTTGCAGGAAATGTTAGGAAGACGAATGATGGAGCCCTCTACCATAGCATTAATTGAATAAAGCCACAACTTTGATGGTAGAATATCGCGACCCTGCGACTAGAGACATCATCACCACAATAAAAAAATGGAAGAATGCAAAAGAATAACATTGCATTTTGACAAAATTTCTTCACTTATAAATAAAACCATACTAACTTATAGTATTTTGTGCAGGGAAATAACAAAAGAATAAAGAAGGGGAAAGGAACCGATACATCAATAAGAATGACCAGGATAGCAAATGCCAATCGCTTGTCAAAATCTCACTCTGTGTGACAAACACCCTAACAAATGGCAAAGGGAAGTAGTATAACTCTATCTTCTTTTGATTCTGTAGTAAAGTACAAATTGAAGGAAAATTTATAAAATTGAGAGTAAATTCATCCACTTTATAATATCATATGCGAAAACTTATCTCATGACCTTTGATTTGAGTGGTTTTCTTTTTTTAGCCTCGTAGAATTTAGATGTCTTGTTGGTAGTTCTATGCTAAGAGTTCTAAAACTCTAATTAATCTAATACTTACTTTACACCCAAACGAGGGGAAGAATATGCAAAGACAAAATCTATGGACTTGCAGTATAAATTGGTTGAATTTTAAAGTGTCAATTTAGTCTTTTGAATGATAAATGTGCATATAATAAACTCCAATGCTTATAAATGAGTACGAGTACTAATCCCTCAATGGTATCCATGCTGAGTAATACGAGAAAGGCGGGGGAACAATAAGAGGAGAATCAAAATAAGAGCAAGCATAATGTAATCTAATGCCCAAAAATGAGCAAGAGTATCAACGTGAACCTCTAGCGGTATCCACACTGGGTAATACAACAAAGGTAGGGAAATACTAAAAGAGGACCCACATTAAAAAAAACTTGCTCTATTTACTCTAATGCTTTGTAAGAGTATAAGTATCCAAAGGACCTTCCCAACGGTATCCACGTTGAGTAATATGAGAAAGGCGAGGAATACTTGGATAAGGAAGAAAAGCACAAAAACAATTCAAAGACTATTTTAATACTCCGAATTCAATATTTTTATGCTTAATTTCCATAAGTTTTGTTTAGCAAATTCTTCCTAAAATTAGGTATGGAAGTAAACTCTTCACTTGGTAAATGCTATACTCTTAGCATAAGGTGGTTAACGATGCCTTTGACCTTTGCACATGGCAAATAAATGACAGTCTTAAAAATAAAACATAGTGAGTACATGCTATCTCATGATAAAAAGATGAATTTTCTCATAGGCAAATAAATGACAGTCTTGAAAATAAAAAATAGTGAGTACATGCTATCTCATGACAAAAAGATGAATTTTCTTATAAATTTTCAACATTATAATGTACTTTTATACATTCATCATGATTGAAACTAGCTTCAATATGTCTGCAAGAATTATAAAACCAGAAGGAAGTGCACAGTGGAATTAAAATTAGTCAGCACAAAAAATTCAAAGCATTTGACTCAAATAACCAAAGATAAAAATCAGCTAGCAGTTATGGACTATAGCAACATCAAAGGCGAGCAATGAAAGGATTGCAGTCAATTTGCAAGCAATTATAGATTGCAGTTAATCACGAGCAATTATAGACTGTAGCATCATCAGTGATCAATGAAAGGGTTGTAGCTAATCACGAGCAATTATGGATTGAAGCATAATCATATAGATTAATCAACACTACATGATTGAGTGTAGTGTATTCCACTTTAGTCCATTACTTTTGTGTGCATATGAATTCAAGTTCTTTCATTGCAATTTGGTCCATATTTGCATTCTGATTAGGAATATATTCCTAATTAAATCATGACATTTATTAAATTAATAATTTATTGAATTATTAAAGATGCATAATCAATCTATGATTCTGAATTTTCTGTCAAGTACAGAATATAAAACAAGATTACAGAATTCAATTTATGCATTTTACATGCATCATTTCAATCAAAGGATTCATATGTTGCACAGTAGTCATAACTTTCATTATGTTATGTACTGCATAGCAGTTACGACATAAAGTTTTCAATTCAACTTCATTAGACATCCTACAGGGAATATAGTGTACATCGTTAGATGTCCCACAGGGAATATAACGAAATTCATCAGTGCTAGATGTTCTACATGAACTATAGCAGATTTTCAATTCAACTTCACTAGACGTCCCACAAGGAATATAGTGTGCATCGTTAGACATCCCATAAGGAATATAACGAAATTCATTATTGCTAGATGTTCCATAGGAACTATAGCAAGTTATCATCACTAGACGTCCCACGGGGAATATAGTGTGCATCGTTAGACGTCCCACAAGAAATATAATGAAATTCATTATTGCTAGACATTCCACAAGAGCTATAGCAAAATTTTCAATTCAACTTAACTAGACGTCCCACAAGAAATATAGTGTGCATCGTTAGACGTCCCATAGGGAATATAACAAAATTCATCAGTGCTAGACATTCCATAGGAACTATAGCAAGTTTTCAATTTATCATCACTAGACGTCCCATAAGAAATATAGTGTACATCATTAGATGTCCCACAGGGAATATAATGAAATTCATCATTGCTAGACGTTCCATAAGAACTATAGTAAGTTTTCAATTTATCATTACTAAATGTCCCACAGGGAATATAGCGAAACTCATTTGCACAAAGTCCACAAGATGTTCAACAGGAAATATAGTGAGACTTGTCAAACATTATACCTTGCTCAACAATTTGAGCATCAATCTATAATTTAGGGTACAATTAAGTTTTTTAATTTCTTTCTTTCAAAATTATGTGCTTTTATTGCTTTGTCACAATTTGTCAAGTAAACAACGACAAAAGGGGGCAACTGTAAGTACCTAATTTAGGGATGCAATTGTGCACAATTGCGACGTAAGCCCCTATGATGAAATTTTTTAAAAAATTGAACTTCGTTGTCAATTTTCAGGACTTTAGGGACTAAATTGCAACATTTTTTAGGATTTGATTACAAGGAAGTCAAATTTTCAAGGGTCTTTTGGTAATTAAAAGTTAAAAAAATTAGGATAGGCATTTAATATCGATCGATATTGGTGTAATGCCTATTGACATTACACAATGCCGACCAACATTGTGTAATGCTGATCGGCATTACACAATGTCGATCGGCATTGTACAATGTCGGTCAACATTACACAATGCCGACGTATAAAAGTCCTACTTTTTGATTTTTTGCATATTTTTTCTTATTTTTTATTGATTTTTCAGTGTTTTGATTGGTTGAAAATTTAATTTAATTATTATTATTATCTGGTGAAAATTTCAATGCATTCAAAATGCATAAATAACTTTGAAAATTCAAAATTCTTATCATTTTTTTTGGGAGAGATGAGCGTTTTTACAAACTTGGGAAGTCAGTACGCGTAGACTCTACTTTAAAAAGCAAAGAGTCTTCATACGTGAAAAAAAGGGGGACAAAGACTCACATACATAGACAAAAAACAAAGAGACGAAAAACCCTAAGCGGCAAGAGAAGACCAGAGAGAACAACGTAAAAAAAACCTGACTGTGCAAAAAACCCTAAAATCCAAACACTACTGAGAACACCCCCACACACCACAAACTTTGATTTCTTTTATTCTGTTAAAGCCTTAGTTTTTTTATATGGTTCTTTCAATGAGAATGATCTAACGTTGTTTTTAGTTCTAGTCCATAATCAACAATACTTTAATTTCAACAACGAAAATCCTAGTCTGAGGGGCTAAAAAATGCATTTGCACAACATCTAAGATCATCACAATGTTCTTTTTTATTCTTTTCTTCCTTAATGATTTTTATTTTATTTTTATTATTGATTTGAGTATTAAATTTCACTAATTTGATTTTTTCTGTGTTTTTTGTTTTGATATCTGAGCGAGGATTGAGGAGGATACTGCCTATGTTCAAATGAACAGAAGATCCATGGAATGCCATGGAATAATCTGTACTATTTTCTAGTAGATATTAGGATTTCTATCTTCATTTTGCATTCATGTGTTCTGTATAGTTATTTTAATTCATGGTTGTATAATTGATTAATTTTAGTTTCTGTACGTGGTTTGTAATAGCCCCAGTAGTGGGAATAATGAAAGATTTAATTTTTTGCATATAAAATCAACTAGTAATTAGGTTCAATTCGATAAAACTCAATTAAAATCAATGGTGGTAGTAGCTTAATTTAGGGTTTACATGTAATTAATTTAAGGTTTCTAGAAAATCACTAAAATGTTTGTTTGATCCTTTTTATGTTTTATTTGTTTTGGGCTGTGTTTATGAGTTTTTATATTATTTTGGGCCTTAAGCCCATACTTAGGTCTAACTCACTTTAAATAGGCTTAAAAATGGTTTAAGACTTTAAATGATTAAAATCAATTTAGGCCCATTAGGTTAATTAGATTTTGGCCCACTTAGTTAATTAAAACTTGTTTAGACTTAGCTCAACCCACTTAATTTCATTTCTTTTAAAATAAATAGATGTAGGCCCATTTCTCATTTTAAATTAAACCAAGTTAGACTTAGGCCTATTAATTTAAATGAACACGAGACTAAGAGAAGTTAGTATTCCGTTCCCAGAATCTCCTGATTGTGGTGCTAACTTTCTTTTAGAGAATTGAGTACCACCAATCAAATTGTCCCAGTTATTACCCTAGGTGGTGACTCCTCTTCTCCATGCTATGAATTTGTGACATAGTAGTGTGTATCCTAAGGCCCTGAGCCTAAGCAGTGTCGCGGTTGCTAAAATCTTGGATGCGTGCTAAACCTTACTGTCTGCACTTACCTTGTTGAAACTACCATGTAACACAGTAACAAACCTAAAAGGCTACAAATAACTTGTACACTATTAAGAATCTACTCAATTACAAAAATACTGACACATCTTTCTCTTTATCATTTAATAGGATCAAAATAATAACAAAAGTCAAAAAGAGGAGCATCAGAGCAAGTGCTAGCTGACAATCATAATAAGAATTGTAAATAAAGTAAGAGCTATCGGCTATCAACACCCATAATAAAACTATGGATTAAGTACTATAGAGCTATGGACCATAGCTACAAAAACCTCAATTCAAAAAATACAACAAGAGCTAATAAACAGTAAGGTAGCCAATTAAAAAGCTTTAAAAAAAATAGATGATAAAGGAGAACCTGCCTAGCTATGATGACAAACCCAAGCGTGAGTCTCCAGACTATAACCCATGGGGATCAGATCTCCTCGAGAAAGGCTAAACGACTAGTGGAAGTCCTAGCTCTAGTCTCCTCTGTGAAGTCACCCTCAACATCCAAATCATCAAGGAAATCCTTAAGATTCTTATGAATGTTAGGGAACTCCATCTTATGCAAAGATGACAAAAATTTAGAATAAAAAAATAGAGTAGAAAACACCCAAAACTTGAAAGGGGTCAAGAACAGATAAAAAAACACTCATAGAAGATCGAAAGATTCTTCCCCAAACCTAAAAACACATGCCTTACATAGCCTAGAGATTGGAAGGCAGGTAGCCATGCACCAAGCGTGTGACCATGTACTCCACACACACAATCACGTGCACTTTGCCCCTCTATGCACTCTCGTATAGTTATACGTGTTGTAGACACCAAATTTCAGGATGATGAGTTATGGATGCGACAAAAGACTCCAATGATGAAAATGTCATGAAAAGGTCTTCAATACTTGAACTTTGAAACGTCAAAGGTCTGATTGCTTTTTTCAAAGAAAGGATTTAATGTTTTCATGGACTAAATTGCAATGCTTTTTAAGGACCAATTTGTAAAACTTAAATTCTTTCAGGGACCTTTTTATAATTAAAAGTTAAAAAAAAGTGGTTCCAATTGGAAATATGTAATTTCGGTTAGAATTACATAATTTCAATCAGAATTATGTAATTTCGATCAGAATTACACTAATTCCGATTGAAATTGTGTAATTTCGATACCTTTTCCATATGTTTTTTAAATTTTCTAGAAAATAAAATGTCTCTTTCTTGAGTCCTAATTGGTATGAAATTCTCTTAATTAATTTATACGTAGGGTTAAAGGATGTTTCACTATAAAAGGAAGTGTTTTGGCTCCTGAAAGAAAAAAAAAGCAACAAGGAAAAAGAAAAATTGGAAAAAAGAAAAAAAAAGGACAAAAAAAAGAAAAAAAAAAGAAAAAGACCATATGCATTATCTACAAAAATTCTTTTGCTTAATTGATTAATTAAAGATCTTTCGAGGATTTTTGAAGAACAAGATTCAGAGACCTATAAAAAACAGTGATTTTAGAAAATTTGAGGAGCATTCCATTAAAATCATCCATAAGTATCATCTTCTCCTTGTACTATTTTATTTATTTATTTATTTATTTTATTGATTTTTAATTTTATTTTATTATTGATTCACTAATCATAAATTTTTTTATGGTGATTATGGAGGAAAATACATGATGATCATGTTGGGAGGATTGAATCCATGAGAAATCCATGGAATGCCATGGATAAGACCTTATAGATTTAGTTTTCAGGTCTTTTTATTTTTTATTTAATTTATGTTTTTGGGGTTGTATTAATTATTTTTCTTATTATTTTCAATAGATTATTGGAATAGCCCTAATAGTGGGAATAACGGAATTATTAGTGTGATTGCATGTTTATGTTGATTAATCGATTAGTAAAATTAAGGTTCCAATTGGGTAATTAATTAAGATCAATGGTGGAAGTAAATTAATTTAGGATTGTATGTTAATTAAAATTAAGGTTTTGGAAAGAATAATTAATTGGTTGTTTTGATATTTTATTTAATTGTTTGATATGTTTTATTTGTTTTTGGGCTTGTTTATTTATTTTTGTGCATTTTGGGCCCTAGGCCCACAATAGGCTTTAACCCATTTAAATTTAGGTTTTTTAAGTTTAATTTATTAAAATGCATTTTAGGCCCATAATTAATTAGATTTAGGATAGATAGAGATAACTTATGCTCATTTAGTAAATTAGACATAGGCCCATCTAATTTAATTTAATTAATTAGACTTAGCCCACTTAATTTAAGGCTTTTTCATATCATAATTTGTAGATTTAAGATCACCTTAGAATTAAAATATGTAGAATTAGGCCCAATAATTTAAATTCTTCATAATTTGTAGATTTAGGCCCATTTTTAGAATTAAAATAAATAGACTTAGGTTCATTTAATTAAAATTAAAAGGAATTAGGCCCATTAGTCTGTAGCTCACTTGTAAGTTAAAAACATTTACATTTAGCTCATTTAATTAAATTCAATGTATATTAGACTAACTTAGGGATTATATGTTTGAATGAATGCATTATTTACTTGTATTTTCATGACTGGTTTGTCTTAGAGTTAATTGCTAGAATAAGGGTTTATATGAAATTGCATGTAAAATAATATAGTAATTCATTAAGTAATTCTAAATGAACACAAGACTGAAAGAAGTTTGTATTCTATACCCAAAATCTCCTAGTTGTGGTGGTAGCTTTCTTTTAGGGAATCAAGTACCACCTTTTCAATTTGTCCCAGTTATTACCCTGGGTAGTGACTCCTCATCACCATGCCATGTCTTTATGATAGTTGTTAGTGTTGTCTCTAGAGCCCTGAGCTCAAACAGTGTCGTGGTTGCTAAAATCTTAGGCACGCACTAAACCTCATCGTCTGTAATGGTGACTCGACTAGGGATAAGAGATACTGATTCTACTTGCGTTCTTGAGAATTATTTTAATAATTATTATTTTATTCTTATATTCATTGTGCATGCCCCTATTAATCGATGGTGTTAGTTTATGATTCCATGATTCCACTAGCTTCATCGAGTTATAGATTAGCTAATCATCACTCTTAGCCTTAACTTGGTCCAAGAGAGATTGTCAGGCTCATCTAACCAGAGCCTATAGCCTAAGTCATTAAGGAGGGTAGTCTTCTCTCGAATTTGCAAAGGATGCTAGGCCCCTCTGACCTTGGCCTGTGACTTAAGTCTTAAAGGAGGGCATCTTGCTAAGGGAACTTTAACTTTTTCACCAGACTCCAGACCATATATAATGGCTGAGTTATTTCCCCTAAGATCTACCCAAATTGCTTGTGAATTTTGCAATGAGGTATTTTTATCTATAAAGGCCCAAGCCCATACTTTAGAAGCCCATTAGCACTAATAAAGATTGGGCTATGCTTTTATACCTAGAAATATTATTTCTATGTTTTACTACTTTAAGAGAGATATGGCATGCACGTTGGTCCCTGATATCCCCTATTGATATTAATACTAAGACAAAAAATCCTAGGAAAAGAGACTCGCCATTAAATACATGTATGGGAGGAATAAGATTTGAAGGATGTATGTACACCTAACTTGACTTGTTACTTCGTACCTATTGCATAACACATGCATCATGCATACATGCATCTCATGTATCATACTAACATTTTATCTTTCAGCCATCATAGATTCATCAAGGTCTTCCTATGTTTAAAGTCGAAAGGGTGGCAGACTAATGAGAACTAATTCAAGCCCATAATTAATCACGAAAGAGATCCTTAGTAGACTGGAAAAGAGTCCTATTAATTCACTCTACCTAGATGCTTCACAACCTTAATAAACCAAATAAATGGAACAACAAGGAGGAAATTGGACCCTAGATGATGTCAAAGGAGCATTGATGGATGACATAAGAGTGATGATGTAATATGAGTTAAGATAGGCTTTGGCTGGATTGATGCCACCACCTGTTACTGTTGCACCTCCTATTTCAGCCAATCCACCTATTGTGACCAATCCACCTACTATGGGTACACCACCTGCTAACAATGCCAATGCTGGGGAAATGAAACTCGAGGATGTTAAAAAGGCAAAAAGGCAATCACTTGAGCAAGTTCAAGAGCTGGAATCTAAGCAAATGAAAGCACTAACTCAGAAAATGTCCAAGATGGAGGAATTGATAAGATTACAAGGCATTGGATACTCATTTGATTTTGATGATGTGATGTAATTTGAGGAAGATAAGCTACCTGAAAAATTCAAGATGCCACAGCTGCAAAAGTTTGATGGTACTGGGGACCTGAGAATTCACTTTAGTCAATACACAATTACTATGAGCACCACTAAGGCTCCTTCGTATATGGTTACCGGGCTATTTTTACTCTCCTTAGAGGGTATGGCTGCTAATTGGTATTATGGGTTGGAGAACTCTATCTATGCAGACTGGAGATAGTTACGCACTACTTTTCTGAAGCAATATGACTATAATACTAGGCTCGAAGTGTCCATTAAGGATCTAGAATTGACCAAAAAAAGCCCAATGAGTCATTCTCAGATTTCCTGATCAGGGTCATGAATAAGGGAGGATTAATGAAGAACAAGCTGGCTGAGAAGGATTAGGTTAGGATGGTAGTCCAAAATGTGTCAACTAATCTAGTTGAAAGGCTGCAAATGATGAACCTTAAGACATTTATAGACTTGTATGATGATGGGTTGCAAGTTGAGGAGATTGAGAATGAGAAAAAAAGGATTGCTAAAAGCAATGGAGCAAGAAACTACCCAAATGGGGGAATATAGCAAGGAAGCACTAGCTGAGTTGTTCAAATGCATGTTATACAAACACTAAGAAGATTCTCTAATTTCAACCTACCCTTGTGCAAAGTCCTAGACCGCCTGATGCAAAAGGGCTTGCTCAAACCTCTCACCATTTTTGAACTCGCTAAACCTAAATGTCCTTGGCTATAACCTGAATAGTTATTGCAAATTCCACCAAGTTACTAGCCTTTCCATAGACACTTGTACTCACCTTAAACAAAAAATTTAAGACCTTATAGACTCTAGAAAAATCATGGACCTTAAAAGCCAAAGTATCAGAAATAATCCTTTCATAAACTACCGAAATGTACTGCCCCTAGCTACTATGATGATTAACTCAGGAGTTAGTGAGGAAGAAGTGCTAAGCTCCTTTAAGGATCTAGACCTTAAAACTAATAAGAAATCTCCCAATGCCCTTAAAGATGTGGAAAGAGTAGAAGACTTATTGGGTCAACCTTCAGGCAGGTTCGACTATAAGGTGTTTTTATACTAAACCACCTTCTTTTGATATACCCTTTGAGGTGATTGTGCCTATAGGATGAGGTGACGAGTTTGATGATGAGAAGCTACTAGACAAGAAAGAAAAATGCACATTTAAGGAACATAAAGATGAAGTCATGGGCACATGCGGTAAGAAGATGAAAGAATAATTGTTATGTCAGTCACCTAAAGGATAGCCACTATGAGACTCAACATCCCAAGCATATAAAATAGGAAATAAATTTTCTTATTATCTTCTTTAAATAAAATTTTAGTTTTTTTTTGTTTTAGCGATCGATGATATAAATTATGATCATGCTTACTTATATAATGTACATCCTAATGGTACTATGCATTATGATATTAATCGCATATGCATGTTTGAAATAAATTCAATTCAATTAGATTCATTCAACACGGGCACAAATGCAAATTCAAAGAATATACATATATCACATGGTGTAACTTTTGAAGATAGGAAATTTGAGGAAAAAAATAAAAAGAATAAAAAAAGAGAGAAAAAAAAGAAAAGAGAACAGTGACATAAAAAATAGAGAGAAAAATTAGGACTGGCTTGTAATAGGAATTTTATCATATGATGTAATGAATGTTTTCATTTTTGCCCTAATGAATGATTAAAATTGAATTTGAAATTTTTGTTCAAATATTGCATATTCATCTTTATCATACTACATAAGTATCTGAATGAAAAGACAATACATAATGAAAACTAAATCAAAGCTATGAGATCACTATTTTAGCTAAGTTTTCTTTTTTGCCACCCCTTTGTAATTTTCCTTATAAGCTTAGCGTCCCCTTACGCCTTGAGAATTTAAGTGTCTCAGTAACTTGCATTGTAAGTCTTGTCTTGTAACTATCATCAATTATTGCATAAGCATCAAGCTTCATATTCTGCTCAAGAGTCCTTCAAAGTGTAAATCTAGTTGATTTCATCATCAAGAAATCACTTCAGTTAGTTCGCCCACTCCTCTACATCTTCAATGTATGAGATTGCAACTAATAGGGTCAATAAGACAAAGGGTCAATGGCAGTAGTGACCAAATCGAGTCTCTTGTGCACATGAAGAAAAAAATTTGCAAATGAATCCATAATGGAACTAGGGGAAAAAATGTAGCTCTGAGGGCAAATTGAGTATGCATTCAAAGAGTAAAGATGGAACACTAAAGTATAAGAGCCAGTATAAAAGATCTCAGGGCAAAAACAAGCATACAAATACATCAGTTATCATACAATAAAAGCAATAGCAAAAAGAAAACTTCAACAGTGCATCGGTTAATCACGAGCTGCAGTGTTAAGCCATGGACCCCACTTGCTAGTTTGGTCATCAGTCTAATGAACTGTATCAGAACCTCTAACATCAGAAGTACTAATATTGAAGCATACAATACTTAAGCCTGTAGGCTACTAATGAGGCATCTCATTCTCGCAATCCAAGCTACAAACATAGCTTTGTTCCAAACATAAGACCCATTAGGATTATGCACATCATACATAACATGCATACGCTTGCATACAATTTTTTTGTTAAATACTTTGTTTTGTATAATAAAAGTCTTTAAGCTTAGACAAGATTGTACAGATACTCTGCTACTAACTTTCAAAATTAGTGTTGTGAAAGTATAGGAAAGTAGTCAGAGTATTTACATGTGAAGCATCTGAAAGAGTAAAATAGGAAGATCAATATTATTAAGAAACCTCATCTTGGCAATCTCAAGAGGCTAGATAGGACGCTCAAGCTCCTCAGATTCAACATCCATCTCTATAGTCTCATTTGGAGCATCATCTAGAATATCTCTCCTTAATAGTTAGACCAATGTAGGGTATGGAATATGGCGATGAGAAGGTCCAACATGTCAGCAATACATTCAATGACTCTAAAAAGGGAAGAATGTACTCAAATCTTGAAATGAATGCACTCTAAAGAATTATTTGATCATGAAATAAGATTTCTAACTCCTGAACCTTTTCTACAAGAGATGTCAATAAAAGGAATGAAACCATTTACCATAGCATTAATGGAATGGCAAAAATACAAATACAACCCAAAGCCATAACTTCAATGGTGGAGTATCATGACCCTGTGATCAGAGACAAATCTAAAAGGAAGAATGCAAAAAGAATAACATTGCATTTTAACAAAATTTCTTCACTTTTGAATAGACCATACTAACTTATGGTAGTTTGTGCAGGGAAAAACAAAAGAGAATGAAGAAGGTGAAAGGAACCAATACATCAATAAGAATGGGAAAGGTTGCAAATGCTAATCATTCATCACAAGTATCATCTTGCATGGCAAACACTCATCAATATAATAAAAGGACATAACAGAACTCTATTTCCTTAGATTCTATAATAAAATACAATCCCAATAATAAAATTCATAAATTTAAAGTAAATTCATCCACTTCATGAGATCATGTGCAAAAAGCTTATCTCATGAGTTTTGATCATAGTGGCTTTCTTTATTAGCCTTGCAGAATTTAGATGAGTAGTTAATAGTTTTATGTTGAGAGTTTATAAACTCTAATCAATCTAATGCTTGCTTTGCACCTAAACAAGGGGAAGAAAATGCACAAACAAAATTTATGGACATGATGCATAAATTGCTTGAATTTTAAAGTATCATTTTAGTCTTTCAAATGATAAATGTGCATATAATCTACTCCAATGCTTATAAATGAGCATGAGTACAAAATCCCTTGACAATATCCACGCTGAGTAATATAAGAAAGGTGGGGGAACATTAAGAGGAGAATCAAAATAAGAGCAACCATAATTTACTCCAATGCTTAGAAATGAGTAAGAGTATCAACATGAAACCTTTGGCAGTATCCATGTTGAGTAATATAAGAAAGGTAAGGGAATACTAAAAGAGGACCATGCAAAAAAAATGCTATGTTTACTCAAATGCTCTATATGCATATGAGTATCCAAAGGACCTTTCCAATGGTATCCATAGTAAGTAATATTAAAAAGGTGGGGGAATACTCGGATAAGGAAGGAAGCATAAAAAATAATTCGAAGGCTATTTTAATACTCAAAATTTGATATATTTATACTCAAATTTCATAAGTTTTGTTTAACAAAATCTCCCTAAGATTAAGTATAGAAGTAAACACTCTTCACTTAGTAAAAGACATACTCTCAGCATAAGATGGTTAACAATGCCTCTGACCTTTATAAATGGCGAATAAATAATAGTCATGAAATTAAAAATAGTGAGATTCATTGAGTGCATGCTATCTCTTGAAAAAGTGATGAATTTTCTCATAAATTTTCAATATTATAATGTGCTTTTATACAATCATTATGATTAGAAACTAGGATTTGCAAATCTAGAAGAAAGAGCACCCAACATATAGAGATGGTTAACATAGTGAAATTGAAATCAGTCAGCACATAAATTCTAATTAGTCAGCAAATAAATTCTAATCAGTTAACACAATAAAATTCAAAGTAAGCTAGCATAAAGAATTCAAAGCATTCAACTCAAACAACCAAAGATAAAAATTCACGAGCAGTTATGGACTGTAGCATCAAAGGCAAGCAATAAAATGATTGTAGCCAATTTGCAAACAGTTATGGTCTATAGCATTATCAAAGGAAAGCAATGAAAGGATTGCAGTCAATTTGCAAGCAATTATGGATTACAACATCACCAGTGAGCAACAAAAGGGTTTCAGTTAATAGCGAGCAATTATGGATTGCAATATAATCATATAAGACAATTCTAACTATACAACTAAGTGTAGTCAGCATTGTACGATCGAGTACAATGTATTCATCCAATCATATTATACGATCGAGTATAATCGGCATCATATGACCGAGTGTGATGTTTCTTTTTAACCAAGACTATATGTCTGAGTGTAGTCGGCATTATATGACTGAGTACAATGTACTTTCAACTCAGACTATATGATCAAGTGTTGTCAGCATCATACGATCGAGTATGATGTTTCTTTTCAATCAGACTATATGTCTGAGTTTAGTTAGCATTGTACCACCAAGTACAATGTGTTCTTCCAATCAAATTATATGATTGAGTATAATCAGCATCATATAATCGAGTATGATGTAACTTTTCAAATTCAGACTATACATCCAAGTGTAGTTGGCATTATACAATCGAGTACAATGCATTTTCAATTCAGACTATACATCCAAGTGTAGTCAGCATTGTACGACTAAGTACAATGTATTTTCAATCAAGATTATACGATGGAGTATAATTGGCATCATACGATTGAGTGTGATGTTTCTTTTCAATAAAGACTAAATGTCTGAGTGTAGTCAGCATTGTACGATCGAGTACAATGTATTTTCAAATTTAGACTATATGTCTGAGTATAGTCGGCATTGTATGATCGAGTACAATGTATTTTCAGTATCATATGACCGAGTATGATGTTCCTTTTCAATTCAAACTATACGTCCAAGTATAGTCAACATTATATAAGTGCAATGAGTCCCTTTCACCCAAGATTATATGATCGAGTATAATTAACATCAAATGACCAAGTATGATGTGTCATTTCAAGTCAATGTTGTATGTTTGAGTATAATAAGTTCATAAGCAAAAGCTTCATAGAGCATAGGTAAGTATCTTAACTTTCAATTAAGAAATTGAGTGCTAGTTTACTTTGCCATAATTTATCAAGCAAACAGCGACAAAGGAGGGAACTATAGACACTCGATTTCGGGATGATGAATTTTAGATGCGACAAAGGACTCCAATAATGAAAATGTCATGAATAAGTCTTCAATAATTGAACTTTGAAACTTTAAAGGTCTGATTGCAATTTTCAAAGAAGGGATTTAGTGTTTTCATGGACTAAATTGCAATGCTTTTTAAGGACCTAATTGCATAACTTAAATTCTTTCAAGGACCTTTTTTTAAATTAAAGTTTATATATGTGCTATTAGGTTTTAGTTTTTCACTTTAATTAAATACTTAATTTCTATTAGTTTTACCTTCCAACTCATTAAAAGTTAGGACTACTATATAATGGTTTAGTTGGAGATTCGTATAGGAATTGATCAGTGCAGTGGAATATAAGATTAAATGCTAATTTATTACATAATTTTAGATGCAATGGACTATCCATTCATAAATTAAATTTTTTACTAATTTGCTTATGAACTTGACAACTCACTTAATGCCCACATTAGCTTTCTAGAAAAGTTCTATTCACTTTAAAAACTTTGTTCTTTACTAACTCACTCCAAAAATTCATCAAATCCATTTTGTCAAATCTTTAAATGTGCAAGACATATTAGTAAAAAATTTCAATTGAAATTTTAAAAATAATTTATTTTTAAATATTTTCTACTAAAAATCAAATTAAAATGACCAATTATTTTCAAAATTCAAATTTAAAAAATTAAATTGCATTTATTCAACTTTGAAATTATAATTAAATAGTATTTATCTATATAATCAAATAATTATGAAATTAGTTTTAAACATTATTAATTTTAATTTTAATTTTTACTATGTGATCATTCAAATTGAAAAAATAATTAAGGTTTATGTATGTTGTCAAAATGTGGTAGCTAATGAAAAATTTCTAAAATCTTTGGAAGTTTGTTAGGATACTATTTAGTTATGTTGACTCGATGCATGCCAGTAATAAGACAATGTGATAATAATCCCATCAAAGCCCTTCCAGGCAACCATTTGCTTCACACACAATGAGAGACCCTGATAGTATATGCTGAACTTGTTGAAACTACCATACAACATAGTAACAAATCTATGAGGCTACAAATAACATGTGCGCTATTAAGAATCTGTGTAATTACTAAAATACTAACACATCTTTCTCTCTATCATTTAACAGGATCAAAATAATAACAAAAGCCAAAAAGAGAAGTATCAGGGCAAGTGCTAGCAGACAATCACTATAAGAAAATAAAATAAAGGCTATTGGCTATCAACACTCATAAGAAAATTATGGATTAAGCACTATAGAGCTATGGACTACAACTACAACAACCTCAATTAAAAAATACAACAAGAGCTAATAAAAAAATAAGGCAGCGAATTAAAAAGCTTTATAAAAAATAGAGGACAAAGGAGAACCTACCTAGCTATGATGACAAACCTAAGTTTGAGTCTCCAAACTATGAACCATAGGGATCAGATCTCCTCAAGAAAGCCTAAACAACTGAGAACCTTGAGCACCAGATGTACTAGTCCCTGTAGTGGAAGTCCCAGCTCTAGTGGCCTCTGTGAAGTCACCCTGAACATCCAAATCATTAAGGAAATCCTCCAGATTCTTAGGAATGTTAGGGAACTCCATCTTTTGCAAATAAGAAAAACATTTAGAATAAAAAAATAGAGCAGAAAACACTCGAAACACAAAAGGGGTCAAGAAAAGATAAAAAACACTTAGAGAAGATCGAAAGATGCTTCATCGAACCTAAAAAACACATGCCTTAAATAGCCTAAAGAGGGGAAGGCATGTAGTCATGCACCAAGCATGTGACCACATGCTCCACATGTGTGGTCACATGCACTTCCCCCCTTATGCATTGTTGTACAGTTATATGCGCTGTAGACACCTAATTTTGGGATGATGAGTTATGGATACGACAAAGAACTCTAATGATAAAAATTTCATAAATAGGTCTTCAATACTTGAACTTTGAAACTTCAAAAGTCTGATTTTATTTTTCAAAGAAAGGATTTAATGTTTTCATGGACTAAATTGCAATGCTTTTTAAGGACCTAATTGTAAAACTTAAATTATTTTAGGGACCTTTTTATAATTAAAAGTTCAAAAAAGGTGGTTTCGATTGGAATTATACAATTCTAATTGGAATTATGTAATTCTAATTGGAATTACATAATTCTAATCGAAATTGTGTAATTTTGGTTGGAATTTTGAAATTATGGTTGAAAGTACACTAATTTCTATCAGAATAATGTAATTTCGGTCAGAATTACACTAATTCCAATCGAAATTGTGTACTTTTAATCGGAATTACACAATTTTGGTTAGAATTATACCTTTTCCGTCTGTTTTTTGAATTTTCCAGAAAATAAAATGTCTTTTTCTTGAGTCCTAATTGGTCTAAAATTCTCTTAATCAATTTATACATAGGGTTGAAGGATGTTTCACTATAAAAGGAGGTGTTTTGGCTTCTGAAAGAAAAAAGGAAGAAGGAAAAAGAAAAAAAGAAAAAAAAGAAAAAAAGGGACGAAAAAAAGAGAAAGAAAAGAAAAAGAGCATATCCATTCTCTATAAAAAATTCTTTTGCTTAATTGATTAATTAAAGATCTTTGGAGGATTTTTGAAGAACAAGATTTGAAGACCTATCAAGAATGGTTATTTTAGAAAATTTGAGGAGCACTCCATTAAAATAATCCATAAGCATCATCTTCTCCTTGTTCTATTTTATTTATTTATTTTGATTTTTTTGATTTTTAATTTTATTTTATTATTGATTCACTAATCATAATTTTATTTTTTTTTATGGTGATAATGGAGGAAGATACATGATGATAATGTTTAGAGGATTGAATTAATGAGAAGTCCATAGAATGCGATGGATAAGACCTTGTAGATTTAGTTTTTAGGTCTTTTTTTTATTTAATTAATTTATTTAATTTATGTTTTTAGGGTTGTATTAATTATTTTTCTTATTATTTTCAATAGATTATTGTAATAGCCCCAATAGTGGGAATATTGGAATTATGTGTGTGATTGCATGTTTATGTTGATTAATTGGTTAGTAAAATTAAGGTTTTAATTGGGTAATTAATTAAAATCAATGGTGGAAGTAGATTAATTTAGGATTGCATGTTAATTAAAATTAGGGTTTTATAAAGAATAATTAATTGGTTTTTTTAATCATTTATTTAATTGTTTTGGTATGCTTTATTTGTTTATGGGTTTTTTTATTTATTTTTGTGTGTTTTGGGCCCTAGGCCCACAAGAGGTTTTAACCCATTTAAATTTAGGTTTTTTAAGTTTAATTAATTAAAATGCATTTTAGGCCCATAATTAATTAGATTTAGGATAGAGATAACTTAGGCCCATTTAGTAAATTAAAAATAGGCCCATCTAATTTTATTTAATTAATTAGACTTAGCCCACTTAATTTAAGGCTTTTTCATAATTTTTAGATTTAAGATAACCTTAAAATTAAAATATGTAGATTTAGGCCCATTAATTTAAATACTCCATAATTTGTAGATTTAAGCCCATTTTTAGAATTAAAATAAATAGACCTAGGTTCATTTAATTAAAATTAAAAGGAATTAGGCCCATTAGTCTTTAGCTCACTTGTAAGTTAAAAACATGTACATTTAGCTCATATAATTAAAGTCAATGTATATTAGACTAACTTAGGGATTATATGTTTGAATGAATGCATTATTTACTTGTATTTTTATGATTGGTTTGCTAGAATAAGAGTTTATATGAAATTGTATGTAAATAGAGGATAATATAGTAATTCATATGAAGATTGAAAGAGAAGAAATCCTTAAACATGTCAGAACCAGAAAGCTCTTCTATTCCCTCTTCTACTCCCTCTGTAATATGTGATTATAAGTATGTGCCAACTAAGTCTGTTGCTGTTACCCTATCACCTCCCATCAACCAAACCACCCAGAAAAAGACCGACTACCTGTATGAATTTACTTATCTCCCTGAAGATCAAAAGATTGAAGAATCAAAATTCCCACTGTTAAACCCCTATGATGCCTTTTCAAAATCCAAAATAAACTGGAAACAATCTTTTAAAGCCCTTGTAAACCGACCCACTTCCTCTATAAAAGAATATGTTCAAGCCTCCAGCTTTGATCAACACCATATACCAGCCTCTCAGACAGAACAATTTGTGACCTTAGAAATTCCTCCAGAATTTCTAAGAACTTGGCTAAACCAGGGATACACTCATATCCACTTTGGAGCTATAAGGTTGGGACTCTCCTACCATCGCAGAGCATGGCAACCTGTTTTCTCTAGGATCGCTCTTCTGGATTCTAGATATAAACAGTATCAACATGCTGTAATTGGGACCGTAGAAACATCTTTAAATGTTGGCTCAGTATTCTTTACATTTTTCCCAAATTATAACCTGGCCCTTGCTGATCCTCATGCCTTAACAGCTTTAAAAGTCCAACTCCAAATCCTTGGTGCTGAACAAATTTCCACAGCCAAGGTAGCCACTCTTCACTACCAAATTGTCTACCGTCTCCAAAACCATGCTATCAACTTGTCACTACCATGTGTTCAAAATGATGCTTTGTTCATAAAAGCAGACTCTCATAATACTCCCACATGCATCCACACACCCAAACAACTTTCTAGGAATGATTTGTTAAAATTATTCCCAGAAAAGTGGATCACTAATTATGAGAAGTTGCATGAGACAGTGGAACCAATTCAAGGTACAGATCCGGTGCATATCAAAAGAACTGATGGATCAGTTGATACAATCTTTAGGAGAAAACAGGAGACTCCTACAGTTTTTAATACGCAGTTCATGATCAATCCTTGGGATCCAGAAGATAACATTCCTGTAGCCTCTTTTGATAATTCTGGAAGACCAGTCTATGCTTTTAAGCGTAATGGTCACTGTTATTTCGATTATTGTGATTGTGATGATTGTTATGCTGCATCCTACTCTGATGATGATGAGAAGAAAAAGAAAAAGAAGAAGTCTCCAGAGAAAAATAGTGAAAAGGAATTCAGAAGAAGACATGAAGATGGGGACTCGAGCATCTGCACTCTGGGACAACCTTCAGGAAAATACGATTATCTTGTATCATACTCTCCTCCTGCTTGGTATAAACCACCAGTTACCCAAAATATTCCTCCTGAACCTTGCAAACCTCAAATACCTCCTTCCCAGCCAAAACCTAAGACTACCCCTCTTCCATGTTATAACAAAGCTTTGAAATGGATAAGAAAAGAAAAATCAGCTGAGATTCAAAAGCCAAAGTCTTTACCCCAAATCTGTATGTTTCAACCCACAGATTTTCCTCCTTTAGCCAAAGAAACAAAAAACCAAATTACCATGCAACCTTTTGTCCTGGAATCAAATATTGTTGATGCAGATGGCAGACCTAGACAAACAACTTCGGCTGAAGCAGTAGTCAACTGGCAGACACAAAATGCTTGTGCTCAAAATCAAAAATTAAAGCTTATTGAAGAAAAGATTGATGGAGTTGCTGAACATATGAATTTGGCAGAAAAAAAATTCCAGGCCTTTGAGAAACGAATGACAGCCGTTCATACAGAATTACAAAGGCAGATAGAGATGAAGCACCAGGAACTTATGCGGATTATCAGCAACAAAGGCACATTGAATAGCATTTCAATGAAAGAAACAGAAATTTTAAACTTGAAAGCTCAGGTTGACCAACTTGAAAAGGATCTTAAAAGAAAGAAAGAAGAGTTGTCCTCACAAACCTCTTCAAAGTCCTTCTCTCCAGATCCTTTTGGACTTTTGTACAACCCTTATTCAATTCCCAGTTCACCATACACAGCCTCTTCCACCCAATCTTTATTTCCTGCACCAACAGCCCCCTTGAATATTCCTCCAAATTTTCAAGGATTCAAATCATCATCAAAAATTCCCTCTCAAACAAAGTCCTCTGATGAAACAACAGCAAAGAAAGGCAAAACAGTCCATTTCTCTCAAACTGAGAAACCTAAAACAACCCCTTCTGAATCATTACAAAAAAATACCTCACCAACCTCATCACCAAAAGAGCCAGAACACCCTCTGATGATGGTGAACCCTATCTCTTCCTTTTTGGAAAAATGTGCTGAAAATGTCATGCCCAGCTTTCCAATTGAATCTGATTCAAAAGAAAGTCTATCTTCTGAATCTTCAGAAAGTGACTTTGATTCGAATTATGAAATACCTTACCAATTGATGGCTGATGATGCTACATCTTCTAGAGGACCTCAAGTTGAGGAAGTTGATGATCCAGAGGAAGAGTATGAACAGACCAGGACACCGCAACCAAATTCGCAAACAAATTTCAAGAAAGGTACTGGAAATTATTTCACCCTGGATGACGTTCCTCCTTCACAATACCGGAATAGGTTTCTGGAATTTAGAGCATGGATAGCTGGACAAATGCTCATTCCTGGAGCAGAAATCAGGGTTGTTATTGAAACATTTCTTGCAAAAATGGTGGGAAAACTAGCAAACTGGTATGCCTCCCTCAATGCTTATGCTAGAACTCAGTTGATGGATGCCACATCACCGGAAGATTTCTTAGGACTCTTGCATTATGAGTTCTTAGGAAAATGGGATGATGATCTTGAAGTTGCACGAAAGGAGTATTACCAGATGAAATGTTGCTCGCTACAAAGGAAAGATCTAGAAAGACATTTCCAAAATATGTCTACTAGATTTTACCTGTTAGGAGGCACTGCTAATCCTGATCTGAAACAAGCTTTCTTGGCCTCTATTCCAGAGATTCTTGCCTCTCGAATGTTTTCAATCCTTCAACAATCAAATTACAAAGTTGGAGATATGCCAATGGGACATTTGTATCAGATCATGATTCAGGCTCATACACAGTTATGTGATCAAAGGAAGATGATTAAACTGTATCTGGGCAGTAAGAAGAATCCTTTGGGAAAACTTTCATGTGATAGGCCTGATTTGCAGATCAAATGCAAAGATGCTGATGTTTGTGTCTGTCCATCAAAGAAGAAGAAACATTTTTTTAAACTGAAGAAGAAAGGGAAAAGATCCAATTTTAAGAAGTGGAAGTATTACAAGAAGAAAAAGTTCCGTGGCAAAGAAAAAACTGATAGATGCTACATTTGTGGAAAAAAGGGTCATTTTGCAAAAAGCTGCCCTTCAAAAACAAAGAAGACTGAGCAAATGATTCAACAAATTCAGCAGATCACTAAAGTAGATTTGAATAATGCTGATCTTGAGTCTCTCTTTTCAGAAGAAGAAGAAGCTTCACCAGAATGTGTTTTTGCTATAGGCCAAGAGACAGACTCAGAAATTTCCAGCTCTGAAACAGAGACCTGGAATGACCAGTTCTTAATTGGTGGTGATAACAGAGACATGATAGCCCTAACTCATGAAAAACATCCAATACCTTTGTTCCTTATCCAAATTTACCCAACCAGTTATTCCAAACCCATAAAACTTGTGGCCTTGATCGACACTGGAGCCAAAACTACCATTCTCAACCCAAAAGCCTTACCTAAAGAATGTTGGAAACATCATTCTGAGTATTTCTCTACAGCTAATGGAGAATTACTTGAAACTAGCCTTAAAACCAGACACCCAATAAAGATCCAATTCTTTCCAAATTGTTACACCTGGACCCATGTTCTTGGATCTTCTTTACCTGGAAAAGATATTGTCATTGGCTTTGATGTCTATTGGAAGATGAAAGACTTGAGAATTCTTCCAAGTGGACTCAAGTTCAAGAAATACTTTCAACCATTCACCAATATTTCATCTATCCTTTTTGTTGACCAAACCATTTCTCAACCAAACCTTCAAACTATTCATGAGTTATTATTGAAAGAATGCAGTGCTCAGTCTCATACAGAGTTTCTTTAAAAATGCTCATCACCATTGTGGAAAAATGAGGAGTTCTTCATCTCCTTACCTTTCAAACAAAATGAAGACATCAACCCAACAAAGGCAACCCATCCAGGAATGACTCCCTCTGACCTTAAATTGGCAATCGAAGAATGCAACCAATTGGAAGACCAAGGCCTGATTACTCCCACAAAATCAGAATGGGCATGCCAAGCTTTTTATGTAAACAAAAGATCAGAGCAAGTTCGTGGAAAGAAGAGATTGGTGATCGACTATCAGCCTTTAAATTTCTTCCTAAGGGATGATAAATTCCCTTTGCCAAAAATTTCCTCATTATTTGCATTTCTGGCGGGAGCTAAAATCTTTTCAAAATTTGACTTGAAGGCTGGATTTTGGCAACTTGGAATCAGAGAAGAAGACAGATACAAAACGGGCTTTTGTATTCCAAATAAACATTACCAATGGAATGTGCTGCCTTTTGGACTCAAAGTAGCCCCATCACTATTCCAACGGGCTATGACCAAAATCTTTGAGCCCATCCTCTCCAGCGCCCTTGTTTATATTGATGATATTCTTTTGTTCTCTGCAGATATAAAAGCCCATGAGAAACTGCTCCAACAATTTGCCAATCTTGTACGACATTATGGTGTCATGCTTTCACCCACCAAAATGCTTATTGGCCAAACAGAAATAGATTTTCTTGGAATGAAATTCAAAGAAGGAAAGTATCTTCCAGGTCCTCATGTTGCAACAGAACTGGATAGATTTCCAAAAGAGAATCTTTCTGTCAAACAAATCAGACAAGTTCTTGGCATTATCAATTATCTCAGGGACTTTATTCCTCATTTGACAAAGAAGACAGCCCCTCTCAGAGCCCTTCTAAGAAAGAATCCTCCACCATGGTCCTCAGAGCAAACAGAAGCTTTTGAACAACTCAGAACTTGTACAAAAAATCTTCCTAATCTCCAGATTCCCTCCACTGGAAAAAGAATTCTTCAAACAGATGCAAGTGATCAATTTTGGGGAGCTATTCTTTTAGAAGAAGATGACAGTAAGAAAAAACGGATTTGTGCTCATGCTAGTGGAAAATTCACAGATGCGGAATGCCATTATCACTCAACCTTTAAAGAAGTCTTGGCAGTTAAATATGGCATAAAAAAGTTCAAATTTCATTTAATTGGTCATCATTTCAAAGTTGTGATGGACTGCTCATCATTTCCAAAAATGCTTGAATTCAAAGGAAAGACTCTGCCCCATCCTCAACTTCTCAGAATGAAGGAATGGTTCAGTAAGTATGACTTTGAAGTAGAACACATCAAAGGAGAGGATAACCTGTTACCAGACCTTTTAAGCAGACCACTTTTTTCTTGTGAAAAACCATTTCAGCTAAAAGTTCTTCCCATGATATACATGTATCAAACTATAAACGCCAACTTTCTTGAAAAAGGTATTCCTCCATCCTTACCATCACACATTTCCATGACCATCCTTAACCAAAAGGAAAAAGCTCAAATTTTTGAACTTCAATCCGGATTGATCAGAAAATATGGGACAGATTTCTTTCACAGATTAGGATTTCATCCTATCTATCCTTTTACCTGTATTTTCAGCTTTCTAAACCAAAGTCCTGAAAAACAATTTTATTGGCCTCCTGAATTGTTAATCTTGTTTTGGTATCTTTGTCATCTATATTGGATCTCATTTGATCTTCAACCATTAAAGCTGGCAAGGTATATCACCCTGCTTGAGAAGAACGAAGATCTTAATCCACATCTGTCAACATTTCTCAAATGGTTCCAGAATTTGTCAAGATGGAAATCCTATTTGACGAATGAAGCTTATACTCAACATGTGGCACCTCCTATCGAATGCCATACCATCATCACCTTCAAAAGAACTTTCTTCAAGGCTAAAGGTGTTTTCACTGATGTACCATGTTTCAATATCTATGGGACTTATAGACACTCAATGATGCACTATATCACCATAGATATCACAGATCCTTCACCTTGGAGAGAATTTCAAAGACATATGTTTGAGAAAAATGGCATTATTCCAAAAGAGATATGGCCTAAGATATCCGATGATGCCCCATGGGAAATATTTCCTCCTGATTATGGGAAACAGCTGTTAGCAGACAAGGAATATTGGGAAAAGACACAAAGGATTAAATCAATCTCATCTCACATGCAAATTGATGATCCTTATCAAGCCAGCTCATCTGATCCTTATCAAGCCAGCTCATCTGATCCTTATCAAGACAGCTCATCTGATCCTTATCAAGCCAACTCATCTGCAGAACAGATATGGTTAAATTCTTTCAAATCAAATAATTCAGAAGACCCACGTATGCCAATAGCAGGATACTCACAGGATCCTGATGAAGACTTTTACCATAATGAGGACAGTATTGAAGATAAGAACTTATCTCCAAGTCACGAGCCTATTAGTCATAAGTGGTTGTAATTTAAAGATTCTACTTTTATCAGTAGATATCTTTGTTTGTTTGTTTGTTTGTTTGTTTGTTTGTTTGGCTGTAGGCCTTCTTGTATCTCAGCTCCTTCTCTATATAAGGAGCTTTCTGTCTATGTTGAAAGCCAGAACCCCTCTTGTAAAAACTCTCAGAAGCTAAATAAACCACCTGTTTATAATCTATATAACCATAAATTATAATCTTAATAGAGTTGGTTACTGGATTAATTAAGTTTCTGATGTACCAGATCCTTCATAGAGGCAAGTACAGAGCATACTCCTTAGTTTAGATAGGTGGAATAATTGTAATTCATAATCTAACTGTTAGAGAAGAAGAAAGATTTTTTTAGAAGACCATGGTTTATTTAGCTTCTGAGAGTTTTTACAAGAGGGGTTCTGGCTTTCAACATAGACAGAAAGCTCCTTATATAGAGAAGGAGCTGAGATACAAGAAGGCCTACAGCCAAACAAACAAACAAACAAACAAACAAACAAACAAAGATATCTACTGATAAAAGTAGAATCTTTAAATTACAACCACTTATGACTAATAGGCTCGTGACTTGGAGATAAGTTCTTATCTTCAATACTGTCCTCATTATGGTAAAAGTCTTCATCAGGATCCTGTGAGTATCCTGCTATTGGCATACGTGGGTCTTCTGAATTATTTGATTTGAAAGAATTTAACCATATCTGTTCTGCAGATGAGTTGGCTTGATAAGGATCAGATGAGCTGTCTTGATAAGGATCAGATGAGCTGGCTTGATAAGGATCAGATGAGCTGGCTTGATAAGGATCATCAATTTGCATGTGAGATGAGATTGATTTAATCCTTTGTGTCTTTGCCCAATATTCCTTGTCTGCTAATAGCTGTTTCCCATAATCAGGAGGAAATATTTCCCATGGGGCATCATCGGATATCTTAGGCCATATCTCTTTTGGAATAATGCCATTTTTCTCAAACATATGTCTTTGAAATTCTCTCCAAGGTGAAGGATCTGTGATATCTATGGTGATATAGTGCATCATTGAGTGTCTATAAGTCCCATAGATATTGAAACATGGTACATCAGTGAAAACACCTTTAGCCTTGAAGAAAGTTCTTTTGAAGGTGATGATGGTATGGCATTCGATAGGAGGTGCCACATGTTGAGTATAAGCTTCATTCGTCAAATAGGATTTCCATCTTGACAAATTCTGGAACCATTTGAGAAATGTTGACAGATGTGGATTAAGATCTTCGTTCTTCTTAAGCAGGGTTATATACCTTGCCAGCTTTAATGGTTGAAGATCAAATGAGATCCAATATAGATGACAAAGATACCAAAACAAGATTAACAATTCAGGAGGCCAATAAAATTGTTTTTCAGGACTTTGGTTTAGAAAGCTGAAAATACAGGTAAAAGGATAGATAGGATGAAATCCTAATCTGTGAAAGAAATCTGTCCCATATTTTCTGATCAATCCGGATTGAAGTTCAAAAATTTGAGCTTTTGCCTTTTGGTTAAGGATGGTCATGGAAATGTGTGATGGTAAGGATGGAGGAATACCTTTTTCAAGAAAGTTGGCGTTTATAGTTTGATACATGTATATCATGGGAAGAACTTTTAGCTGAAATGGTTTTTCACAAGAAAAAAGTGGTCTGCTTAAAAGGTCTGGTAACAGGTTATCCTCTCCTTTGATGTGTTCTACTTCAAAGTCATACTTACTGAACCATTCCTTCATTCTGAGAAGTTGAGGATGGGGCAGAGTCTTTCCTTTGAATTCAAGCATTTTTGGAAATGATGAGCAGTCCATCACAACTTTGAAATGATGACCAATTAAATGAAATTCGAACTTTTTTATGCCATATTTAACTGCCAAGACTTCTTTAAAGGTTGAGTGATAATGGCATTCTGCATCTGTGAATTTTCCACTAGCATGAGCACAAATCCGTTTTTTCTTACTGTCATCTTCTTCTAAAAGAATAGCTCCCCAAAATTGATCACTTGCATCTGTTTGAAGAATTCTTTTTCCAGTGGAGGGAATCTGGAGATTAGGAAGATTTTTTGTGCAAGTTCTGAGTTGTTCAAAAGCTTCTGGTTGCTCTGAGGACCATGGTGGAGGATTCTTTCTTAGAAGGGCTCTGAGAGGGGCTGTCTTCTTTGTCAAATGAGGAATAAAGTCCCTGAGATAATTGATAATGCCAAGAACTTGTCTGATTTGTTTGACAGAAAGATTCTCTTTTGGAAATCTATCCAGTTCTGTTGCAACATGAGGACCTGGAAGATACTTTCCTTCTTTGAATTTCATTCCAAGAAAATCTATTTCTATTTGGCCAATAAGCATTTTGGTGGGTGAAAGCATGACACCATAATGTCGTACAAGATTGGCAAATTGTTGGAGCAGTTTCTCATGGGCTTTTATATCTGCAGAGAACAAAAGAATATCATCAATATAAACAAGGGCGCTGGAGAGGATGGGCTCAAAGATTTTGGTCATAGCCCGTTGGAATAGTGATGGGGCTACTTTGAGTCCAAAAGGCAGCACATTCCATTGGTAATGTTTATTTGGAATACAAAAGCCCGTTTTGTATCTGTCTTCTTCTCTGATTCCAAGTTGCCAAAATCCAGCCTTCAAGTCAAATTTTGAAAAGATTTTAGCTCCCGCCAGAAATGCAAATAATGAGGAAATTTTTGGCAAAGGGAATTTATCATCCCTTAGGAAGAAATTTAAAGGCTGATAGTCGATCACCAATCTCTTCTTTCCACGAACTTGCTCTGATCTTTTGTTTACATAAAAAGCTTGGCATGCCCATTCTGATTTTGTGGGAGTAATCAGGCCTTGGTCTTCCAATTGGTTGCATTCTTCGATTGCCAATTTAAGGTCAGAGGGAGTCATTCCTGGATGGGTTGCCTTTGTTGGGTTGATGTCTTCATTTTGTTTGAAAGGTAAGGAGATGAAGAACTCCTCATTTTTCCACAATGGTGATGAGCATTTTTAAAGAAACTCTGTATGAGACTGAGCACTGCATTCTTTCAATAATAACTCATGAATAGTTTGAAGGTTTGGTTGAGAAATGGTTTGGTCAACAAAAAGGATAGATGAAATATTGGTGAATGGTTGAAAGTATTTCTTGAACTTGAGTCCACTTGGAAGAATTCTCAAGTCTTTCATCTTCCAATAGACATCAAAGCCAATGACAATATCTTTTCCAGGTAAAGAAGATCCAAGAACATGGGTCCAGGTGTAACAATTTGGAAAGAATTGGATCTTTATTGGGTGTCTGGTTTTAAGGCTAGTTTCAAGTAATTCTCCATTAGCTGTAGAGAAATACTCAGAATGATGTTTCCAACATTCTTTAGGTAAGGCTTTTGGGTTGAGAATGGTAGTTTTGGCTCCAGTGTCGATCAAGGCCACAAGTTTTATGGGTTTGGAATAACTGGTTGGGTAAATTTGGATAAGGAACAAAGGTATTGGATGTTTTTCATGAGTTAGGGCTATCATGTCTCTGTTATCACCACCAATTAAGAACTGGTCATTCCAGGTCTCTGTTTCAGAGCTGGAAATTTCTGAGTCTGTCTCTTGGCCTATAGCAAAAACACATTCTGGTGAAGCTTCTTCTTCTTCTGAAAAGAGAGACTCAAGATCAGCATTATTCAAATCTACTTTAGTGATCTGCTGAATTTGTTGAATCATTTGCTCAGTCTTCTTTGTTTTTGAAGGGCAGCTTTTTGCAAAATGACCCTTTTTTCCACAAATGTAGCATCTGTCAGTTTTTTCTTTGCCACGGAACTTTTTCTTCTTGTAATACTTCCACTTCTTAAAATTGGATCTTTTCCCTTTCTTCTTCAGTTTAAAAAAATGTTTCTTCTTCTTTGATGGACAGACACAAACATCAGCATCTTTGCATTTGATCTGCAAATCAGGCCTATCACATGAAAGTTTTCCCAAAGGATTCTTCTTACTGCCCAGATACAGTTTAATCATCTTCCTTTGATCACATAACTGTGTATGAGCCTGAATCATGATCTGATACAAATGTCCCATTGGCACATCTCCAACTTTGTAATTTGATTGTTGAAGGATTGAAAACATTCGAGAGGCAAGAATCTCTGGAATAGAGGCCAAGAAAGCTTGTTTCAGATCAGGATTAGCAGTGCCTCCTAACAGGTAAAATCTAGTAGACATATTTTGGAAATGTCTTTCTAGATCTTTCCTTTGTAGCGAGCAACATTTCATCTGGTAATACTCCTTTCGTGCAACTTCAAGATCATCATCCCATTTTCCTAAGAACTCATAATGCAAGAGTCCTAAGAAATCTTCCGGTGATGTGGCATCCATCAACTGAGTTCTAGCATAAGCATTGAGGGAGGCATACCAGTTTGCTAGTTTTCCCACCATTTTTGCAAGAAATGTTTCAATAACAACCCTGATTTCTGCTCCAGGAATGAGCATTTGTCCAGCTATCCATGCTCTAAATTCCAGAAACCTATTCCGGTATTATGAAGGAGGAACGTCATCCAGGGTGAAATAATTTCCAGTACCTTTCTTGAAATTTGTTTGCGAATTTGGTTGTGGTGTCCTGGTCTGTTCATACTCTTCCTCTGGATCATCAACTTCCTCAACTTGAGGTCCTCTAGAAGATGTAGCATCATCAGCCATCAATTGGTAAGGTATTTCATAATCCGAATCAAAGTCACTTTCTGAAGATTCAGAAGATAGACTTTCTTTTGAATCAGATTCAATTGGAAAGCTGGGCATGACATTTTCAGCACATTTTTCCAAAAAGGAAGAGATAGGGTTCACCATCATCAGAGGGTGTTCTGGCTCTTTTGGTGATGAGGTTGGTGAGGCATTTTTTTGTAATGATTCAGAAGGGGTTGTTTTAGGTTTCTCAGTTTGAGAGAAATGGATTGTTTTTCCTTTCTTTGCTGTTGTTTCATCAGAGGACTTTGTTTGAGAGGGAATTTTTGATGATGATTTGAATCCTTGAAAATTTGGAGGAATATTCAAGGGGGCTGTTGGTGCAGGAAATAAAGATTGGGTGGAAGAGGCTGTGTATGGTGAACTGGGAATTGAATAAGGGTTGTACAAAAGTCCAAAAGGACCTGGAGAGAAGGACTTTGAAGAGGTTTGTGAGGACAACTCTTCTTTCTTTCTTTTAAGATCCTTTTCAAGTTGGTCAACCTGAGCTTTCAAGTTTAAAATTTCTGTTTCTTTCATTGAAATGCTATTCAATGTGCCTTTGTTGCTGATAATCCGCATAAGTTCCTGGTGCTTCATCTCTATCTGCCTTTGTAATTCTGTATGAACGGCTGTCATTCGTTTCTCAAAGGCCTGGAATTTTTTTTCTGCCAAATTCATATGTTCAGCAACTCCATCAATCTTTTCTTCAATAAGCTTTAATTTTTGATTTTGAGCACAAGCATTTTGTGTCTGCCAGTTGACTACTGCTTCAGCCGAAGTTGTTTGTCTAGGTCTGCCATCTGCATCAACAATATTTGATTCCAGGACAAAAGGTTGCATGGTAATTTGGTTTTTTGTTTCTTTGGCTAAAGGAGGAAAATCTGTGGGTTGAAACATACAGATTTGGGGTAAAGACTTTGGCTTTTGAATCTCAGCTGATTTTTCTTTTCTTATCCATTTCAAAGCTTTGTTATAACATGGAAGAGGGGTAGTCTTAGGTTTTGGCTGGGAAGGAGGTATTTGAGGTTTGCAAGGTTCAGGAGGAATATTTTGGGTAACTGGTGGTTTATACCAAGCAGGAGGAGAGTATGATACAAGATAATCGTATTTTCCTGAAGGTTGTCCCAGAGTGCAGATGCTCGAGTCCCCATCTTCATGTCTTCTTCTGAATTCCTTTTCACTATTTTTCTCTGGAGACTTCTTCTTTTTCTTTTTCTTCTCATCATCATCAGAGTAGGATGCAGCATAACAATCATCACAATCACAATAATCGAAATAACAGTGACCATTACGCTTAAAAGCATAGACTGGTCTTCCAGAATTATCAAAAGAGGCTACAGGAATGTTATCTTCTGGATCCCAAGGATTGATCATGAACTGCGTATTAAAAACTGTAGGAGTCTCCTGTTTTCTCCTAAAGATTATATCAACTGATCCATCAGTTCTTTTGATATGCACCGGATCTGTACCTTGAATTGGTTCCACTGTCTCATGCAACTTCTCATAATTAGTGATCCACTTTTCTGGGAATAATTTTAACAAATCATTCCTAGAAAGTTGTTTGGGTGTGTGGATGCATGTGGGAGTATTATGAGAGTCTGCTTTTATGAACAAAGCATCATTTTGAACACATGGTAGTGACAAGTTGATAGCATGGTTTTGGAGACGGTAGACAATTTGGTAGTGAAGAGTGGCTACCTAGATTCTTTTGGTTGTGGTGCTAGCTTTCTTTTAGGGAATCTAGTAGCACCTTTTTTATTTGTCCCATTTATTACCCTGTGTGGCGACTCCTCACAAGATTGAAAGAAGTTGGTATTCCATACCTAGAATCTCCTGGTTGTGGTGCTAGCTTTCTTTTATGGAATCTAGTACCACCTTTTCGATTTGTCCCAGTTATTACCCTGGGTGGCGACTCCTCATCTCCACGTCATGTCTTTGTGACAATGGTTAGTGTGTTCTCTAGAGCCTTGAGCTCAAATAGTATTACGGTTGCTAAAATCTTTAGTGTGCGCTAAATCTTGTCATCTACATGCGCACCCTAAAACTTTGCTCATTAATTTCTTTGGTCCTAAACCTTTGTTTGAGCATAACACATGCACTGAACTCACATAAAAGTACACTTATATGGACTACATCTATCAAAAGACACTGCGACCTTACCATTTTTAAAAAACTTAGTGCCTCTAAATCATTGAAATACAAAAAAAATATGAAAGAATCACTAAAATGATATACTGCTATCATACCTCATTTGACTGTCCCCAAAATTGTCCAGTGATGAAACAAACCTTCGAGATGACTAAAGTTTGCTAGTTCATAACCCCTATGAATTATGCAACCTTAAAAACCTAATTAACCCCACTAGTGTTCAAAATCGAGCCATTAAGTTGTGCTTTAACCTTATAATATATGAATTATCAGAACAATGGGAAGCTTGTTTTTAGAATTCCCTTCTTGAAACACTCAACTTGTTGGGCTAGTGTTAATTTGATTATACTAGGACCCAACTTTATGAAAAAAATTAATTTTGATAAAACAAACTTCAAAACATGTCCAGAAGGCTTTAAAACCTTTAGAAGTGGTCCTGAAATGGTCCAACATAGCCCGAGGATTAGCGTGTGTCATTTAAAAGTGTGCGTAAAGCCATTAACACCCCTAGGTGTCACGTTCTAAAATTAAAGCCAAACTAAATGAAATGGACTTTGGAAACACTTTTGAAAGGCTCTAAGAGCTTTAGAAGTGGTCACAAAATAGTCCAAAACAACTTGAGGATTTGCGCATGTTCCCCAAAAGTGTGCATTAACACCTCTAGGTGTCATAGTTAAAAACGAGGCCAAATTTGACAAAATAGACTTTGGAGATGCATTTAGAAGGCCTAAAAACACTAGGGAGCAACCTAAAAAAAGCCCACATAATCCTCGAATGGAGTACGTAACACGTAAAAATGCATGTAACCATGCGCGAGCGTGTGTGGCCACATGCTAGCTTATGACCACACATGAAGCGTACAGTCATGTCCACTTCACATGGTCACATGCTCCATCCTAGGGACGCCCGTGTGACCATACATATACCCTCCTACTCCATACATTTTTCACTTTAAATATACACCTTCATACCCTATTTTAAGGGGAGGAGCAAGTGGAAGCACACACACACTCAAAAATATGTTTGATCGAAGACACTGGAAACCCTTTTCTAGATAGTTTTTGCTCTCCCACTATCTTTTTCGTAGGTGATTAGATTATCTTTATCAAAGCATGCTTTAAAGGTATATAAACTAGCATTATTCTATTGTCATTTTGAACCTCTCGATGAGGAAAGCTTGATAATCCCTCGAAGCTAAAGCTTCAAAACCCATATAAGCTTAGTCGAGTCTAAGTACCAAATAATCATTTTAGCACATTTATCTTATCTTATCATATTGCATTTTATTTTATGGTCGCAACATTTGGGAATATTGTTGTACTTGTGTGATGAAACTAGTAATTTTGCATGCTATATGAATAATCTATGCTTTATTATGCTCATTTCATATCATTATTTTGCATCCTCTAGTTCCAAAACAGGAAACCACATCGTAAATATCAATAATGTTAAAAGTTCATATCTCAAAATAGAGTCATCATGTTTTTGGTCTAGTGATGACATCATGTATCCTCTATATTATCATCATATATCATTAATCACTACGAACATACAAGATCATCTATATTTTGCTTACTCTTTCAAGTGATCAAGTATTCATTGCTTATCCCATTGTTCATGGGATTGAGCTAGCTATATGAATGGTAGTATTTATCTTACAGATTTATAATATCTAAATTAGATTTACTTTTCCACAATCTCTTTTTTCCTTTTATATGTATTTTATTAGGAAAGCAATGTAATAGTAATACCTTCAACTTTATCTTCCACAATCTAACGAATTATGTGAATGTTATACAAATTGTTATTACCAAAACTAAGGTATTATAGTAGTTATACATCGAACATCATATAATGAGAAATAGTAAAAAAGTAGGTGCAATCCCTTGAACCTAAAAATCTTTATTGGGGGCAATACTCATTGAATGACCTGATGTTGTCCCTTTCATTTCCAAATTTTCTAAAAATCGAGTGGTGACTCCATATAATTAATTCTCATTTTTCTTAAGGCTAATCATTTGTCCCTATTTAGTAAAGTTGTCATGTCCCTCATAAACAAAATGAAAAGACCTTACGAAACTAATTCATCTCAAAATCGAAAACAAGAAACACCAAAAGGTTGCTTATAGTGGTGACTCCACTAGGGACTTCTAAGTAAGAGAGATCAACTCAAAAATGACTATTTCTCATTATGTAATGCTCAATCGTATAAAGCCCCTCACCACTGTATTTTCACTACACATAACATGTGCACTATTGGTCCCTAAAAGCCTTAATAATACTAAATGACATTGCCGCCATGATTCCACTTGAGTCATGGGGCAATGAAGATATGGTATTATCACCTTTAGTCTTTACTCATGCATTTGCCGAACTCATCTAACTAGAGTTTTTAATTTAAGTCCTAAAGGAGGATAATCAAGTTATGAAAAGAATGCTAGACTCACTTACTAGAATCTATAACCCTAGTCATATGGTGGCATTGTCACTAAAGGAACCCTTAGCCTTTCATCCTAGCTCAGCACATGTAGATAAACTAGTAGTAACATGCATTAGGATTCTACCAAGTTGTGCATGCTAGCCCTATCCTAATGCTATCTATCTAACTTGATATTCATAAAATGACATGACTCTCTTAGAGTTTATCACCAAATGACATCATAATGTTAGTTTTATAGAATATTCTCATCTACCTCATGTGAGCTTGAAGCATGAGGAATGATAAGAATCATGTAACTTAGCTTGAATACTTTGTGTAAATTAACAAATAACAACATCCCTCGATGATGGAACCTATAAGACGTCATTCATTTATCCTTATTAGATCAAATGAATGGGTTAGGAATCTAACTAGATTGTGGACCTTTATGTTGGCAAAATCAAACCATAAATGATTAAACGATACTTTCATGACTCCTAGTAAACATATTGAATATCGATATGGGGGCAAGAACTCAACTCCCTTTGATTGACCTTGGTCATATGCATATGGGAACATGTAGGCTCTGGACATCATTTGAAGCCTAACAATTAACCTTTACCTCAACATCATGTGGTAACTCAAGCACATTTTAGTATCATTCCTTAGTTTAACCTTTGGTTCTAATCAATATAAATCAAAACAGACTAGTTCTGAGATTGGAACCATAGTCCCCCGATGATTAAAGGTTCAAAGGCTACCTAGGATAGGGACTAATTAACCTTATAGAGAAATAAGGTCAGAAGCGAGAGCTTTCTTATGATTGGTTTGTTCACTATGCAAGAAAAACTAACCAACTTTTATTATTTCTTATAGGAATAATCATCTTTCATCATAGGATTTTGCATCCACTCCATGCATACATGCTCACCCTTTTCTTTTATAGGCATATATCATGCATCATTCATTTAGCTAACCTTTAAATGTATAAGAATCCTACATCCAATATGAATTACCAAGAAGATACTTCTTGTTAGCAATTCAAAGATAGGCTAAGGGAGGGTATCCAAAAAATTGCTCGCTAATGGTGCTATAGTTGAAATCCTTTAAGTCTAAATCAAAGTTAAAAGTGCTCGAGATGGGAATAGCACACCACTAAATGAAGCTTTTGTATATATTCACCTGAGGGTAGATAAGGCAAAGGGAATTCCCCATACTCAATTTCAAGCTGATAATGATGATGACTACTACTAGGATCTCATAAATACACTGAAAGCTACAAAAATTGCTGACATGACTAAGCCTGAATCGATAGGTGAGGTTAAATTATTGGCTAACATAATGGCTCAGTTGGAATTTGCCTTCAAGAACAAGGGGACTCATAGGTATACAAGCTTTACTGACTTAGCATTATTCAAAGATGAGCCACTTCTAAATGACTTTAAACTACTAAACTTTGCTAAGTTCAATGGAATAGGGAATCCAAGGGTCTATTTAAGGCAATATGCTACCTTCATGGCTGTTATAAAGCTTATAAAATCTCTGATTGTTCAATTCTTCTTTACATAATTAGAAGAAGGGCTGAGGACATGGTTCTTTGACCTTGAAGATGAAATCAAAAGCAATTGGCTACTGTTAAGTTAGAAGTTTATCAAGCAATATGAATACAACACTCAGCTAGACATCACTCAAAGAGATCTTGAGACCACAAAGTAGAAACCTAGTGAAGCTTTCTCTGATTATGTTATAAAATAGTGGTGAAAGGCAATCAAAATGAGAAACCATCCTCTAGAAGATGAATAAATAGAGCTGATAATCAAAAGGGCACTACCACATTTTAAAAAATAGATGATCTTTACTCATTATCCTGACTTCAGAGCTCTCCATCATGCAGGGATTAGAATTGAGGATGAGGAACCATAGTAAGTTAGGAACACCTTCTACTGTAACACCCAAGCAAACATCCAAAACACCTTCACTCGAGTCGCATAAATAAACATGATCTAACCTAACACCCATAGTTCACCATCTATCAATACCATTAGACCATTGAGAAAGTTCTTCAACTTCAACCTCCCACTATCCAAAATATTCTAGAGACTCCAACAAAAGAATCTCCTACAGCTATAAGAGCCCAGGCCTCTTATAAACCCACTACCAACTCAAATTAACTAAAACTTGTTCTGTTGCTTTCACCAGATGCCTGGTCACACTATTGATACATGTAGAATGCTCAAGAATTTAATCCAAGATGTCATTGACTTTGGAAAAATTGACGACAAAAAAAAAAAGACCCAGCATCAAGACCAATCCTCTCCCAAACTATCAAAACATGCCTTTACCAACCATCATCATAATTTCCTCTAATCTACTAGTAAACCTTGTAGAACAATCAATCTGAGACATCCAAAAAACCCAAGATAAGGCCTAAGAAGAAAAACTCTCGAGTCTCATTGTTGAACCTCATAACTCTAATGAAGATGAGTAATGCCCTTCTACCTTTGAATAATTCTGATGCCCTAAAAATTCCTTCCTTACTTGATGATGCAAAAAAGAACTAGCGATATAGCTCTCATAATGAATGATGAAGTGATTGATTAAGCTTACTCAAAAGAAGTAGACATAGATGAAAATCCCAATAGTGACCTTAAAGTATGGGATTTACTAGGCCAATCATTTGGGAAGTTCAACTACAAAGTTAAGTACACAACACCCCTTGCATCCCACACACACTTAAAAGACATAGTACCCTTAGGATAGGGAGAAGAATTTGACAATGAAGACAAGGTGGTTAATACTATTCAGCTTCATAACCTGCAAGTCATAGGGATTGATTTATGGTATGACTCTGATGATCCTAAAATCATTTTCTAGGACTAGAACAACAATACAAAAGTAGATGAGCAAGTAGTTGAGAAGCCCGCACTAGCAATCAATCATGTAACTCACAATGGGCAGGTATATCAACCTTTTAAGAAAGAAAAGGATCCCTCTAAAGGATAAGAAGTAACAAGTGATCAAACTCTAGTCAAAGAGGAAGACAATATCCTCAAACAACTTAAGAAGACTTAAGCTTAAGCTAGTATTTAGGACCTACTCATGGCCTTCAAAAAATATAGGGATGCCCTTGTTAGAGTGCTAAATGAGGCAAAGATTGCCACTAATGCCTCACCTTGCAAGATGATACCCTCTTTAATAAAAGCTTCCTCTAATACACTCACTTTTTCATATGAAGATTTGCCCTTTGAGGGAAGGGTCCACAACCATCCCCTATTCATACAAGCAATTATTAGATCTAGGAAGACTCTATGTGTTATGGTGGATGATGGATCTACCATTAATGTATGCCCCTTGAGGTTGCTATATAAGTTTGGGATGAATGTTAAAAACCTAAAAGAATCCAATGTGGTCATATGAGCCTATGATGATTTAAAAAAGCCAGCCATTGGCACTTTCAAAGTAGTAGTCACAATGGGGGATTTTGAATCAGTAATAGAATTTACCATCTTGGACATCCCTCCAACTTTTGCCCTGCTACTAGGAAGACCTTAGTTCCATCCATTAGGGGGCATACCCTCCACTGTGCATTAGAAGATCAAGTTCCCTATGAATGGAAAGGTCGTTACCATCCCTAGTGAAATAAACAACATTATTGCCTATCTGAATATGGTCCCACTAAGATTCTGGGTTTTTGTAATTAGTGATGGTCATGTCGATCCTAAAGTTGCTGCTATGATAAAGAAGATGCAATATCTACCTTGAATAGGATTAGGAGGAAGGAGCATTAGGTCATTGAATTCCTTAACTTCCAAGGATAAACCAATAGATATAGTCTAGGGCATGGTCCTAAAGAGGACACTAGTGCTAAGAAGTCGATCTCTTTTGTGGTTGAAAGCTCAACCCATGTCTACCAAGGAAAAGCTGAGAAGTGGGTAAGCAATGGAATCAAGAAATTAGGGCTTGAGATCTTCAATGACACCCTTAAAGGAGAGCATGCACTAGACTTGGTCACTCAGACTGACATTAATGAGTTGATGAGAAATCTGGAGCTAGAATCTAGGAGTAACATTATCGATTATGCTCAAGCTGCTGCCATCCTTAAATCAAGCATCAATGATATCCTGTTTGAAGACATTACTGATGATGACATTTGTACTCTTTCTTTTTTTGAAACTGATGATGTAATAAACTCTAAAGTTATTATAATGTAGTCAGATTTTGCATACTTGTTTAATGTCTTTCTTGATGGTAGTGTGCATTGCATTGATAAAAACATTAGCATATTTGACATTCATTCTATATGCACTGAATCATTTATCATTCGCATGAAATCTAAACCATGTATTATGTATATTTCAAAAGATGTTACCCCTGAAGAGAGGAGAGAAATTGAAAAAATATTAACAAAATATTCAAAAGTATTTGCCTAGATGTACGACAATATGCCTGGTATTAACATAGACATTACTAAACACTTCATCCCTACCAAAGATGGGTGCAAATTATTAAAGCATAAATTGAGAAGACTCAGACTAGAATAGACCCAACTAGTGAAAAAAGACATTGAGAAGCATATTAAGGAAAAATTCATATAGGTAGTAGACTATCCAAAATGGTTAGAAAATGTGGTGCTAGTACTAAAGAAAGATGGAAATGTTAGAATCTATGTTGACTATAAAGATTTGAATAAGGCATGTTTGAAAGATGATATCCCACTACCTCATATAGATATACTAGTTGACAGTGCTATAAGATGTGCAATGTACTCCTTCATGGATGGATTCTCTTGGTACAATCAGATCATAATGGCCATTATTAATAAAGCAAAGACAACTTTCATAATGGAATGAGGTACTTATTACTACAGAGTAATGCCTTTTAGACTAGATAATGCAGGAGTGACTTACTAGAGAATCACAACCATAATGTTCCATGACATGATACATAAAGAAGTAGACATGTACATCGAGGACATGATGGTTAAGTTAAAAACTAGGGAAGAACACCTGTCAGACCTTGAAAAATTCCTCAAAAGAGTCAAAAGTATAGTCTCAGACTTAATTCAAAGAAATGCATATTCAGGGTCACTTTAGGAAAGATGTTGGGCATGTTGTTAGTTAGAATGGGATTGAAATGGATCAAGACAAAGCAAAAGTAGTAAGAGAGATGCTAGTGCCAAGAATAGAGAAACAAATGAGAGGGTTTCGAAGGAAACTAAAATTTATAAGTAGATTCATTGCCAAGTTGATAGTAGTGTGTGAACCAATCTTCAAGCTAATAGAAAAGATCAACCAGTTGAATGGAACAAATAGTATCAGTTAGCATTTGACAAGATCAGAAATTACTTAGCCAGCTCGTCAGTTTTAAAACCACCTAAACCAAGGATATCTTTAACCCTGTATATGGGCATCGAAGAAAATGCAATTGGTGCAATGTTAGCCCAAGAGAGAGAAATGAAAGCAAAACATGTAGTCTATTACTTAAGTAAAAAGATGTTATTGTATGACGAGAAGTACAACCATGTCAAATAGATATGCCTAGAAATGGTATGGGCAATGAAAAATCTCAAACATTACTATTAGTCCTATAGAATTTAGGCTATGTCTAAAATGGACCCAATGAAGTACCTCTATGAAGCACCCTCTCTAGTGGGAAAACTTGCTAAGTGGCTCATGCTGCTAACAGAATTCGATGTGTAGTATCTAACTAAAAAGGTAGTAAAGGAAGAGCATTGGCTAATTTCTAGCTCTTAACCCCATTATATACTCAAAAGAAATCCAACTAGACTTCCCAAACGACCTCAGTTCAACCATCAAAATCCAAGGATGGCACATGTACTTTGATAGAGTGGTTAATTAGTTCGACATAGGAGTCGGTGTCATATTACAATCCCCAAATGGTGAAGTAGTACCAATGGCTAAAAGATCAAATTTAGAGTCACAACAAATGAAGTAGAATATAAGGCATGCACACTCAGAATAGAAGCACTAATATCCCTAGATGTTACAAAAGTTAAAATCCTCAAACATTCCATGCTAGTAATCAACCATGACATAGAAGAGTGGGAATAAAATAGTAACACTTAAGGCCTTACTTGAGTCTACTAGCCATGTATTTTTTAAAATGCAGATTCATTCATCTCCCTAGGAATCACAATTAAATGGTAGATGCACTTGCTTCCCTAGCAGTAGTGTGAGAAGGACCATCCAAAATGCCCATGAAGCCTTTAATCTTACTCAAATTAGGATACCCTTGTCATAATAATTATAGAATAACAAAGATAGAAACAACTAAAAAACCTTAGTTCTATGACATCCATAGATATTTATAGGAATGAGCCTATCTTGATTAAGTAGATGAAAGAGATAAAGCAGTCATTTAATGATTAGCATCAAAATTCACATCGCACTAGGGTGTGCTATATAGAAGAACCTCAAACAGTTTACAACTTTGATGTCTAAATGAAACTGAGGCTGTAAGAGCAATATAATAAGTACATGATGGTGTTTGTGGTTCACATATGAATGGAGCAATCCTAGCTAAGAAACTAATTAGACAAGGGTTCCTTTAGATAACGATGATGGAAGACTATATCAAATTTGTAAAGAAATGCAATAAGTGTTAGATCCATGAGAATGTCAGCCATCTTCCCCCAATATAATTGCACTACATCTCCTCTCTATGGCCTTTCTTAGCATGGGGACTACACATAATTAAGGAAATCCACCCGATAGCCTCAAATGGACATAGGTTCATCTTAGTGGCAGTTGATTAATTCACAAAGTGGGTCAAAGCAAAATCATTCATAAGGATTGGAGCTAAGTAGGTGTCCAAATACATTAAAAGAAATATGTTCTATCGATATGGGATACCCCATTGCATTATCTCTGACAACAGTGTCCAATTCCAAGGGTAAGTTAGAGAGCTGCTAAGGAGTTATAAAGTGGAACATCATAAATCTTCTCCTTACCGACCACAAGCAAATGGGGCCATTAAAGCTACAAATAAGAAAATCAAGAAGATTTTGTCAAAAATGACTAAAATTTACCAACATTGGGTAGACACATTGCCATATGCCTTATAGGGGTACTGAACAATAGTTAGGACTTTAATGAAAGTAACTCCTTTCTTACTAATATATGGATTAGAAGTAGTGCTTTCAGTTGAAATAGAAATCAAGTCTTTTCAAGTAGCGATCGAATTTGAATTGTTAGAAGTATAATAGTCTTAATAGAAGCATGAAAATCTAACCCTCTTAGACAATTAAAGGCTTAAGGCTCTACACCACACACAATTTTATTAGGCTCAACTAGCTAAAACCTTCAATAAGAAAGTGAAACACAAGAGTGTGAAAATAGGAGATTAGGTGTTAAAGTAAATGAGGTAAACATTCTAGACCCGAGAGAGAAATTCAAATCAAACTGGGAAGGCACATACTTGATCAAACATGTATTATTGAATGGAGTAGTTAAGCTAATGAATTTTGAAGGTAATGAATTCTCCAAACCTGTCAATACAGATTGCTTGAAAAAGTACTATGTCCAAGGCACACACAAAAAAATTCTTGCTGTGTTGAAATCCTAAAAATGGTAGCTCAGGCAAAAGTTATGGACCTCCCGCTAGGTTGAAAACCCTATTGGGGCAACTAAGGCAAAAGTCAGGGAAAGAGAGAAAAAACTTAACTGGAAAACTTGAGAATACTAATAAGGACAAGGCTAACCTCGAGTTTGAAATTTGTATGAATGCACAATGAAATGAGAATGATTGCTAATTTATGCAAAATATCTTTGAAAAAGGCAACACATTTTATCATCATGAATTGCATCAAGCATGTTTTACATTTTCTTTTATTACATGACCATAGTTCTTAACTCTCTCTTCAAGAACAACCACTATTATCAAAGCCTAAAAAAAACACAGCTAGCTGTGAAGAGCTCCGAGAGGAGACACCCTAGGCAAAAAAAAAGAAAGAAAAAGAAAATCTAGCTAAGTATAAAAAGCTTTAAAAGGAGATGTCTTTGGAAAAAAAGAAAAAACAAATAAGGCAAGCAAGAGCAATGGCAAACATCATTAATGATACACAGTAAGAAGTATATACAGTAATCATCATATAAGTATCATAAAGCACATACAGGACAAATGCCAAATACAACACCCAGAGTCCATAACCTTAGGAAGATGATACAACAAAGTAAACCACAGGCCAAAAATCCTACACCTAGCTCCTAAAACAACTACATCAGCCATGGTTACCATCGAAAGCAAGCACCAATCCTGCTAAAGCATCTCCCTCATCTGATCTCGTTCATCATAAAGGATGATAGTTGTGACTCTAACTCACCAATATGATCATGATAAGTTGTAAGCTCCTACACCCATTCATGGTTAGCATCATGGTCTTTAGCTTGCACAACATACTATATATCATACACGCATACATAAAATGTGTGCATAAAATAAACAGGTACAATAAAGAAGGCATACCCTCTGAGTGGTCGTAAACTCCAAAAGTGTTGTTGTGCACTCTCTACAATGGTATACCAGTACTAACCAGAGGAGATGGGAATCTACAAAAGTGAGCAAATAAGACAATCACCATTCAACAAATAAATGAAACAAAGATAAAATAAGTGAAATAAAACATGAACATGGGTAGTGTCAGGAGGAACAACACCTGACTGAGGAAAGCCAGGGCAAGGCAAATCAAAATGCACTACTCTACCAAAGATATCCATCCTAAGCAAATCTAAGGATGGCTAAACCATGAAGTCCCCAAAAATAGTACTGCTAGAAGCCCCACCACTAGCGTAGGCAATTGCCTCAATACGAAACACACCCTCATTCTCCTAAAAATAAGACCCAGATCTCTTCCAATGAGATCCTTATCACTGCAGATAAGCTCTTATAACTCGTGTCAATTACAAGTTATTACTAACAAAGTTTGTTACATGCTTGTACAAAAATAAGAATAAAATCCTACCAGATCAAAGGTAGCAACTCTCAATGATTTGTGTGATGGCCCGATCCTCAAATTTGAAGGATGAAATGCATTTGCCTAAGGAGGTGGAGGTGGAGGAAAAGTGCCACTAGCCACAGTGTCAATTAGCTAAGGGATTAATACATTAGTATAAGGCAAGCCCACACCCTCTAAGATCCTCTCAGAGGAGCATCCCATCATGGCAACAACAAGCTCATCACCACTAAGCTCATGGCCTTATAACATGTCATTAGGGGGAGGAACAAATACTACACTCTGCCAAATAAACCATCCCACCAACAATGGACTTGCTCATCCAAATACCACACTCTGCCAGTAAGGCCATAGAGCAACAGTTGTCTCTCTGTCAGCTACCATGCAATCACCATCTATGCCATCTAATGTGACCTCCCAACCACCAGTGAAGGAAGATATATTTAAAAGGAAAGAATGAACAAAGAATCTCTAAAAGAGAAACAAATAACACAATAGGAGTCAAACATACCTAATCAGGGGATAACTTGCACATATAGTCCCAAGCCATTATGCAATCCTCAATCAAATCAGTAGTCCTCCTGATTTAGTAAGAATACTGAGGAAAGTTATCCTCTACAAATTGCTCGATGAATGGATGAGGGAGAACCCTGAACTCGTAAGCCTAGATCTGTGAGAACCAGGAAGTTAGAATTAACAAACTAAAGACAAAGAGTAAAAAGAATAGACATGAGGAGTCCGACACACATCCAGTATGAACAAGCATCCATAGATCCTTGAGCCACCTTGACAGGCTACATTAAGGCCTAAGTACATGTGGGCTAAAGTGGTAGTACCCCAGTAATACCTCAACAAGCCATCTATATCCCTCATAAGTAGCAATCATAGACCACCTATACCCAAAGGGTTCAGGAAGATGACAACACTGGACAAGAATAAAAAGTAGTAAGCCAACTACTCTATTGAAATAAGACCGTCATTATACATCATCCATATGGAAGAGAAAAACTTAGTGTAATGAGTGAGGTGCAAGCAACTAGACTTCATGGGTGTGGCCACCCCAAGCAACTCCATGGTAAGGCGCCTCCTTACCACCATATAAGAGAACCACTCCTCACTAAAGGGAATGGGCTCTCCAAAAAAGCTTAATCCTATAATAGCAATAAAGTCCAAAGAAGTGATGGTCATCTCCCTAATAGGCAGATGAAAAGTATGCATTATGTCCATGCATTACTTTATTAGTGCATACATAGCAATCTAACTTGACGCATACGAGTCATAAGATAATGCAATAATAACCCATCAAAGCCCTTCCCAATGATCATCGGCTTCATACACAATTGAAAACCCCGACAATACATGCTGACACTATTAAAACTACCAGATAGCACAATAACATACCTAGAAGGCTATAAATAATAGCTACACTATCAAACATTTGCATAATTAATAAATACTAGCACATCCTTTCTTTTCTTTTTCTATATAATAGGAATAATAACGAAAGACAAAAAGAAAAAGCATCACAATAAGCACTAACAGTTAATCACAATAAGAAAGTAAAGTAAGAGCTATTAAGCATCAACATTTACATTAAAGCTATGACTTAGCAGATAGTTACAATAAGTACTATAGAGCTATAGCTACAACAACCCCATACAGCAAAATAAATAGCAAGGCAGGTAATTAATAAGCTTCATAAGTACTTACCTGGCATAAATGATAAGCCCAATCATGAGTCTCTAGACTATAAACCATAGGAATCAAATCTCCTCGAGAAAGCATATACAGCTAAGGACCCTGAGTGCCAGGTGGACCATCAGTTCTAGTCCCCATAGTGGAAGTCCCTACTCTAGTGGCCTTTGTGAAGTTACCCTCCTCATCCAAAAAGACATCCTATAGACCCTTCAAAATGTCAGGGAACTCCATCTTATGTAGACAAAAACAAAGACTCAAAAGCAAAAACATAAAGCAGAAAATACCCAAAACTCAAAAAGGGTTAAGAAAAGATGAAAACACTCAGAGAAGGCCGGAAGAAGCTTCCTCGAACCTAAAAAATACATGTCTTAAGTAGACAAGAGATGGGGAGGTTTGTGGCCATGTGCCAGGTGCATGGTCATGCGCTTAGCACATGATCACGTTCTTCAACATGCGTAGCCACATGCACTTACCCCCTCCACGCTCTCTCGTATAATGATACGCATACTCTAACACTTTACACACTCATTTCTTTAGTCCTAAACCTCCATTTGAATATAAGACATGCACTAAACTCATATGAAATTACACTAATGAGGACTACATCTATCTAAAGACATCACATGCAGCCTTACCACTTTCAAAAACTCAGCACCTTTGGAAAGAAGAAAAATAGGGAAGAATCATCGAAAGGATACTGTAATCACCCAATTCCATGATACAATTATGCATTCATGCAATGAAAGCCCCTATGATGAAATTAATTAAGAAATTGATCTCTAGTGTTGATGTTTCATGATTTAAAAGAATAAATTGTAACATTTTAAAGTTTAAATGGATGAATTATAAGTTTTAAGGTTTAAATTGGAAGTTTTTTTGGAAATTTGCTTTGGCATGTCAAATGCCAGTCAGCATTCATCCAAATGCTAATTGGCATTAGACAGATGCCAATTAGCATTTCGCTAAATACTGGTTGGCATTATGCTGATTTTTTTCTCTTTTTTTGCAATTTTAGTCTTTTTTCTTTTTCTTGTGTCTGATTGGTTAATTGGATGTAATTAAACCATGTGTCCCACTCTGTGTGTTTAAAGAAGTCTCCAGACTTTGTTCAAAATGAATCATATCCTATCTATGTTTTCAAAAGTTAAAAAATCAAAATCCCAGATGCTGAACTTCCTGGTGCTGCGCAACCAAACCTTGCGTTCACGTAGAAGAGGTTGGCTCCTTGGCTTTAAAAGCTGAGGGAGAAGTCTACAGGGGGCCTTTCTTTTTTAAGAGAAAAATTATTATAAAAAAGGGTTGAGATTGATTTTTATTAAATGTAGCAAAGATTTTTTTTCTTTTTGGAGCCTCTAAAACCTAGTTCTTTATAGAAGGCCAAAAACCTTGCTCACTTTTGATTTTTAAAACCCTAAAAAACCAATTAAAACTAAAGTCTAGTTTTAGTCCAGAGATCATAAAAGAGACATTACAGAGCTAATACTAAATGGTGAAAATCACAGTTTGAGGGGCCATCTAACTACATTTGCACAACATCCTTTTTACTTCTTTACCTTTTATTTTCTTTTAATTCAATCTCTTTATTTTAATTATTGAGTTTATTACTAATTAAATTTTGTTATTTTGTCTTTGTTTTTGGCTTCTGTTCTTTGGTGCTCTGGGAATGAGGATTAGTTATGGTATAGTATTTGAATAGTAATCTTGAAGAATCCATGGAATGCCATGGATCAAAACTTGTGAAACCCCATAGAATTTAGGTTCTTTTTATTTCTGTGTTATGTTTCATCTATTTTTTTAGAGTTGTAATTAATTTCCTTTTAATTCTCTACATTGTAGGTTGTAATAACCCTAATAGTGTAAAAATAATGGAATTCTAATTCTCTACACAAAAAATTGATTAGTAATTTAGGTATAATTTGGTAAAATTCAATTAAAATCGATGATGATAGTAGATTAAAGTTAGGGTTGTATGTAAATTAATTTAGGGTTTTTTAGAAAATCATGTACAATTGTTTATTTGATCTATTTTGATATCTTATTTATTTTGGATCTTGTTTTTGGTTTTATATGATCCTTTCAGGCCCAAGCCCATGATTAGGTCTAATTCACTTAAAGTAGGTTTATAAATAGTTTAGGTTAATTAATTAATTAAAATCAATGTAGGCCCATTTTAGGTTAATTAGATTTAGGCCCATTTTAATAAATAAAATCAATTTAGATTTAGTCCAGCCCAATAAAGTATTTTTATTTCTCTTAAAATTAATTTAGACTTTAAGCTCATTTTCTAGTTAATTAAAATTTATTTAGATTTAGCTCAGCCCATTTAATTTCATTACTTTTAAAATAAATAGACTTAGGCCCATATTTCACTTAAAATAAAATTAAGTTATACTAGGCCCACTAATTCGACTTTTCCTTTAAAATTTTATAGATATAAGCCCAATTCCTTCAATAAGTTAAAACAAATAGACCTAGGTTCATAAAAATTAATAAAAATGTAGGTCATTTCTTAGCCCACTTCACTTGTAAATAAAATGTAAAATTAGGTAACTTCTAAATAAAATTAACTTAGTTTGACTTAGGGACGTTACACCTTGTATTAATGCATTTTTTAATGTGATTTTATGATTAATTGCCTTAGGGTTAGATGGATGTTCATATTAGGGTTTAATAAAATTGTATGTAATTAGAGAATGAAGTAATAATTCATAAAGTAATCCTAAATGAACATGAGACTAAGAGAAGTTAGTATTTTATTCCCAAAATTTCCTAGTTGTGGTGCTAACTTTCTTTTAGAGAATCGAGTACCACCAAAGCAATTTGTCCCAACAATTACCCTGGGTGGTGACTCCTCATCTCCACGCTATGTCTTTGTGATATAGTAGTGTGTTCCCTAGGGCCTTGAGCCTAAATATTATCATGGTTGCTAAAATCTTAGGCGTGCTCTAAACTCCATTAGGGATAAAAGATACTTCTACTTGTGTTCTTTAAGATCATTTTATTAATTATTATTTTATTCTTGCATTCATTTTGCATGTAATTATTTACCTGATGACATTGGTTTATAATTCCATGATTCCACTAGCTTCATGGGGTTGTAGATTGGCTAACCATAACTTTTAGCCTTAACTCAGTTTAAGAGAGATTGTCAAGCTCATCTGACTAGTGCCTACAACCAAAGTCCTAAAAGGGGGTGGTCTAATTGCAAGTTGGTAAAGGATGTCAAGCCCCTCTAACCTGGGCCTGTTACTCAAGTCCATAATAAAGGGCATCTTACTAAAGGAACCTTGACTTCTTACTGGACCCTAACCACTTATAATGGCCTACTAATTTCCCCTAGGATTTATATAATTTGCTTGTATGTTTGTTTACCATGAGGTATTTCTATTTATAAAATCCTAGGCCTATACTTTTGAAACCCACTTGGGATGATAAAGGTCAGGCTAAGCCTTTATACCTAGAAATGTTATTTCTTTACCTTTACTAATTTAAGAGAGATTTGGAATATGTGTCAATCCATGATATCCCCTGTTGATATTAAGGCCACGACCAAAAATCCTAGGATAAGAAACTCACCATTGAATACGTGTATCGGAGGAATAAGGTTGGAAGGTTTATGCTTGCATATTGCTTGTTGATTGTTTCCTAATATTTGTTATGTGCTATTTGTTTACTTACTACTTGATGCATAGCACGTGCATCATGCATACATGCGTACATGCACTTCATCCATCATACTAACACTTTTTTGCAGTCATCATAGATTCATCTGGGTCTTCTCATATTTAGGGACAGAAAGCTAGTAGACTAAAAAGTGCAAGTCATAGTCCTAAAGCCTTAGCAAAAGAAATCCTTCACAAGGTAGATAGACTACAAAGAAGTCCTATCAACCTGCTCTATTTAGAAGTTAAACCAAACCAAATTGAGCTACAGAGATGGAACAATAACAAGGAGGGAAATAGACCTTGATATAATGAAAATGTCCATAGTTATTTAGGTTAGTTAAGGCTTGTTTTCATTAGTTTTCATTATGTTTTATGTGTTTATTTGATTATGAAATTTTTATTTTTACTTGTTTTATCTTTATGGTTTATTATGTACGTTTTATACATGTTTTAGGCTCAAATTAAGTTTGGAAGAGACTTAGAGTTAATTAGAACAAGTTGGGAAGCACAAGAAGTCAAGCTTCAATCTTGAGAAGAGGTATGAGTCATCACTAGAGGTATGACTCATAACAAAGAGCCTTCATGATGAGTCATCACAGTAATGCCCATTCAAAGAGTTATAATTTTCTAGTTTGAATAGTTTTTGTATTTTGGCCATAACTTCTTCTAAAGACATTTAAATTAGGTGATTCAAGTTGTGCTAAAAATATGACAAAAGGATCTACAACTTTCATAAAGGAACATTCTTGAGTTAAGGTCATCTAGATGGATGAAAATGCCTTTAAAGCTACAATATCTGCAAAGGAGAGTGACTATTCATGTCAAGTGGTGCCTTTCTAACTCTAAATGAATTCTAGTCACTTCTAGCCACTTATAAGGTCTATAAATACATAAATTTAGCCTTGTTTTAAATATGAAGAATATAAGTGGTGTTTTAGAGATAGATAATAAGTGAGATATATGAAGTAGACATAGAGAGCATTGTAAAAGAACAATTATTACTATTTAGTTTTTATTTTAGAAATAATTTTTCAAATCCAGTTTTAGAGGAGACAAACTTAAATATGACAAATCCAAGAAGCAAAGGAAGATCATTCACCATCGAGCAACTTTTAGAAGACATAGTAGAAGGGTTTTATTCATTCAATCTTTTCTCTTCCCTTTTCTATATTGTATTTGATTATTGTTTGCTTTCTTAATCATGTATTTTGGCTAAGTCTTATATGAGGATTGCAATGATGAATTATTCTTAATAACAACATTTTTATCTTTTACTATTTATGATTTAATTTTAATTAGTGCAAATAGTGTTATGTATGCTTGATCATTATATGTAACTTGTTAATCAAAATATTCATAACGAGAGTTAGGGTAATTTGGTGGAATGTAATTGAAATTACTTAAGAATTGAATATTTCTTAGAGACAAGGATTTCATCTTAAAGGAATAAGAATTAGTATAATATCTTTTTAGTTTTCTTTTATCTCTAAAATAACACGAGAGTGCTTGTAGACTCTAAGAGGAAATACCTTTAATCGACAATGAGAATTGCTTTTGAAGACTATAACTAATTTCCAATCAATATGTTATATGATAATTATATGCAAAGTTCTTATTTAATTCTTAATTGTAAATTCTCTCATGCATATATTTTATTATAATTTCTCATAAGAATTTCTAGTAATTAGTTAGTAAGTTACATTCTTTTTATTTGTTATGTTAACTATTATTATCTTGATATTACTTTGTCTATTCATTTGAGTTTTCATTTGGTTATTACAAAGTTCAAATTCTCAAGTGTTTGACACTCGACTTTCTCTATGCTAATGTCACGACCCAAAACAGGGGCCATGACCGGCGCTAGGGAATGGGAATTCTTTCGAATCCGGAACCCGTAGCAAGCCTAAAAATAAAATAAACATGCAATAATAACAATAACAGTATTATATGCAGCGGTAATAAAAATCATAAATATCATAATATTATTTACATCAACTGGATTTAAATCAAATCTCATCTCATAGATATATAAATCTTTAAATACAAATCCAGTTTCAATATAATACATCTCTTTAAATAAAATACATGAAATCCCACACTTTAATTCACAACTACTGTAGTGTCTAGATTATAAAAATAAGACTCAAGTAGATAATTTACACAAAGAAGCCGGGGCGAAATAAATCCGGCGTATCGACCTGCTACTGAGGTCTGAAGATGTTGACTCTCCTGAAAAATAGTCAACGGAGGGGAGTCAGAACTCACTGAGTGAATTACTATAATATATATACATACACACTAAATGATAATGCATACAGTCAACAGTATCTATCTAATATATATATACAGGCAATTACACACAGATGCAATAAAATCATTTTTATATATTTTATCTGAAAATCATCTTTTATGAAGGATCAAATAGAACCCTAGAATATCGCAACCTCCGAAATAGTGTTAGACAACACTCTAGCCACACAGGCTCACTTAATCCAAATATATCCACTTAATCCATTCAGACAGTAGATTGGCCCCGAGACACTAAGTCAACCGAGCTCCAACAGTCTAACTGCCAGTGTGATTGGCCCCGAGACACTTGGTCAACCGAGCTCCAGCAATCACACCCAAATCACATCACACATATCAAATAATCACATAAAATCAATATCCACAAATAAGTTAGTATTATAGCCTAAATACTATAGGCGTACCGGTACGTACTCGGTCCTAGTGCTGCTCACTAGGTAGCACATTCTATCGATATCCTTCATTAATAAATATAAAACATTCATTCACAAAAATAAATGATGCATGAAGTTCAATAAAATATCAACATAAATCATATATATACTAGAAATATACCAAAAATAAACCAGGTATATTTCGAGTATATATACGTCAAATGAATTCAATCAAATTATAAATTAACTTGGAAATATATTTAAAAACATTTTAAATATATTTTATTTACAAAACATGCATATAATTTAATATATACCAAAAATAAACCAAAAATATACTTAAATACAAATCATATTATTTATGCATTTTAATCAAAATAAAATATATATTTCTAAATCATGCGTCCTAAAGCATATATATATAGTATAGTAACTCACCTAGTGCGCTCCACGAGACGGGTCCGATGGGCCTGGTCCACTAGCCCTCGGTCTCAACATAACTAAATAAGAAATAAATAATCGACATCAGAATAACCCTAACAGAAATCCTAGAATTCGATCTAGAGTATTAAATACAGAATTAGAAATTATGGTTCGACTGGATATCACATTTTACGAGAATTCTACCAAAAATTCGGCAGAACCTCCCCTGTAAAACGGACATCTCTCTACTCAAAAGAGTAGAGCCGACCCTGCAAAGAAACACACTTCCAAAAATAGGCTCAACACAAACCACAACCCCTCGGTCGGACTCCAAACTACAGTCCACCGACCGGGGTCCACAAACACAGAATAATTCCAGATATACCAAAAATATCCTTATAGCATAGAAATTCATTTTATAGGTAGAAATTACATAATTAACCTTTAAACACAGTAAAAACCGATAAAAACTCATTTTATTAGAAAAACCGTATATTATATATATAATTGAAAATAATTTACGAAAAATAGTTTTAATTAGTTAAAAATACTAAATAATTTGTAGAAATCATTTTTATACCTTAAATAACTATTAAAACCAATTAAATTACATTTTTAGCCAATTTAGGGTAAAATTACCAAAATACCCCTATATATATAAATATACTTAAATTACTTCAAAAATTCACCAAAAATTATACAATTATCCAAAAATTAATTTCTCAACATATTTATCAATAATATTAATAATTAAACCCAATTATCCAATTAATTTCAAATAAAAACACATTTAACCTAATTTTCCCAAAATTACATAAACTCAAATAATTCAAAATAAATACTTAGAAATTCATAACAATTCCAAATAAATTCCTATAATTCATTTCAACACCTAATTTAACCATAAAACACAATTTGATAATTTAAATAATTAATTTCCGAAAATTAGAAAATAATATTAAAATTTTCAAAAATACCCAAAAATCCAAATAATTTCCAAAAATTCCACAAAAATTCATACATGTAGATTGAGCTACTAGGATCAACATTTGTGAAGGGAGTTTTCATGAATAAATCAATTCAAAGCTTAAAAAAACCAAAAACCCTAATAGGCCGAAATTGAAAATTCGAAACCTAAGCAAATCTAGACCATTTAAGCTCAAACCAAAGCTCGAATCACACTCACCGGAGCTCAAGGAGAAGAAAGAGACCGGCGGTGTCAAAAACGGTGGCCGAAAATGGGAGAAACGGTAAAGGGACGATTTTCGGCCAAAAAGGAAAACAGGGGCTGCCGGTGCTGGGGAAGGGAGCTGCTGGCGGCGGGGGACGGCTGGGAACAGTGGTGGCAAGCCGGGAGGCACACCGATGGTAGGTGACCGGAGTTGCAGCGGGAGGGAAGGGATGGGTGGTGGTCGGGCGCGCGGGAGGGAAAGAAGAAGAAGAAAAAGAAAAAGAAAAAGAAAGAAAAGAAAAAGAAAAGAAAAAGAAAAAAAGAAAAAAAAAAGAAAAAAAATAAAAAATAAAATAATAATAAAAATAATTTTAATACTTTAATAATAAATAAAATAATTAAATAACAATAAATTAATAAATAAATAATAAAATATTAGGGTAATATATATATTAAACCCTAATTAAATAAATATTCACACACATAGTCTTTATTTAGTATTTTAAAAATACGCATGAGTTCATGCAAGTCCGAAAATATATTTAAAATAATTAATATTAAAATATTTCCATGAAAATTTCCCCAAAAATGCAAGTCCCGGGAAAATTTTACGTAAAACACTGTAAATAATACACAATAATAAAAATAGGTTTTAAATACATAACAACTTATGAAAATATCATCTAATATACAGAAATTGTTAAAATTGCATATCCCGGTACAGTGTAAAAAATATTTTAAAAAAACACGGGATATTACAGTCTTCCCCCCTTACAAGAATTCGTCCCCGAATTCCAGAAAACAAGATCAAGAAGGAAAGAGATACGGGTAAGAAGCTCGCATCTCAGCTTCAGTCTCCCACGTATGCTCCTTGACTCTATCACTACGCCACAGAACCTTGACCATCGGAATCTGCTTCGATCGCAACTGTCGAACTTGATAATCAACGATCGCCACAGGTTCTTCCACAAACGTCAAATCTTCACTCACTTCTACACTGTCGGGCTGCAAGACATGTGAAGGGTCTGAGATATACTTCCTTAACATCGAGATATGAAATACTGGATGCACCTGTGACATACTCGGAGGCAAATCCAACCGATATGCAACAGTGCCAACTCTCTCCAGAATCTCAAACGGTCCAATATATCTCGGTGCTAACTTACCCTTCCTGCCAAATCTCATCACACCCTTCATCGGAGATACTTTCAGAAAAACAAAATCTCCAACCTGAAACTCCACATCTCTATGCCTAGGATCCACATAACTCTTATGTCTGCTAACTGCGGTCTCTAATCTTCGCTTAATCAAGGCGACTTTCTCTGCAGCATCCTGAACCATCTCAGGTCCAGTTAAAACTCTCTCACCAATCTCATCCCAACTCAGAGGGGATCTACACTTCCTTCCATACAAAGCCTCATACGGTGCCATACCAATACTGCTATGGTAGCTGTTATTATATGCAAACTCAACAAGCGACAAATGATCATCCCAGCTACCTCCCAAATCCAAGACACACATCCTCAACATATCTTCCAGTGTCTGGATCGTCCTCTCAGACTGGCCATCTGTTTGAGGATGAAAAGCAGTACTGAAATCAAACCTAGTGCCCATCACTTCCTGCAACTTCTGCCAAAAACGAGAAGTAAACACCGAACCTCTATCTGACACAATGGACACAGGTACTCCATGAAGGCATACGATATGCTTCACATACAACTTCGCCAATCTAGCAACTGAATATGTGGCTTTCACAGGCAAGAAATGTGCAGACTTTTTCAATCTGTCTACAATCACCCAGATAGAATCGTATCCATCCCTCGAATGAGGTAAACCGACCACAAAATCCATAGCTATCCTTTCCCACTTCCACTCGGGAATAGGAAGAGGCTGAAGCTTCCCAGAAGGCTTCTGATGTTCGGTTTTCACTTGCTGACACGTCAAACACTTAACAACATAATCAGCGACATCTTTCTTCAATCCGTCCCACCAGTATAAATCTCTAATACTATGGTACATCTTAGTAACACCTGGATGAACGCTGTAAGCTGTAGAATGTGCTTCCTCTAGGATCTCTTCTCTCAAATCATCCACATCAGGAACACACAATCTACCACTGATCCACAACACACCATCATCATCGAGTGTGAAATCAGTGAACTTCCCTGCTCGAACATTCTTTACAAGCTCTTCTAGAATAGGATCTCGGCTCTGAGCTGCTTTAATCCTATCCCTCAGTACAGATCGCACTTTAAACTGAGCTAGCAGTCCACCTGATCTACTAATCTTCATTATTAGACCTTGATCCACCATCAGATGCAACTCCTGGATCAATGGTCTCCTCTCAACACTGATGTGAGCAAGACTACCTGAGGACTTCCTACTCAAGGCATCTGCTACCACATTAGCTTTACCCGGATGATATAAGATCTCACAATCATAATCCTTCAACAATTCCAACCATCTTCTCTGCCTCAAATTCAAATCTCATTGCTGGAAAATGTACTTAAGGCTCTTGTGATCAGTAAATATCTCACAAGTCACCCCGTACAGATAATGTCTCCAAATCTTCAAAGCAAAGATCACTTCAGCCATCTCAATATCATGTGTAGGATAATTCTGCTCATGCTTCTTCAACTGCCTCGAAGCATAGGGTATCACCCTTCCATTCTGCATCAACACACAACCAAGACCAATTCTAGAGGCATCACAGTAAACTGTGAACTTATCCACACTATTAGGAAAAGCTAATACTGGCGCTGTGGTCAACTTCTCCTTCAACAACTAAAAACTGTTCTCACAAGCTTCTGACCACTCGAATCTAACATTCTTCTGAGTCAAGCGAGTCATAGGGGCTGCTATTCTGGAAAAATCCTGCACAAACTGCCTATAATACCCGGCTAAACCCAGAAAACTCCGAATCTCTGTGACAGAAGTAGGTCTAGGCCATTCAGATACTGCCTCAATCTTCTGTGGATCAACCTGAATACCTTCTTTAGACACTACGTGTCCAAGAAAAGAAACACTCTCCATCCAGAAATCACACTTAGAGAATTTAGCATAAAGCTGATGATCTCTCAGTGTCTGTAGTACAATCCTCAAATGATATACATGCTCCTCCATACTCCTTAAATATACCAGTATATCATCAATGAAGACTACTACAAACTGATCCACATACGGTCTGAATACTCTGTTAATCAAGTCCATAAAAGCTGCTAGTGCATTCGTCAAACCAAAAGACATCACCAGAAACTCATAATGGCCATATCTAGTGTGGAATGCTGTCGTAGGAATATCATATTCACTAATCCATAACTGATGATAACCCGACCTCAAGTCAACCTTAGAAAAGAACTATGCACCCTGAAGCTGATCAAACAAATCATCTATCCTCGGAAGAGGATACTTGTTCTTCACTGTCACCTTATTCAGCTCTCTGTAGTCAATGCACAGTCTCAGGGTACCATCCTTCTTCTTCACAAACAGGACTGGTGCACCCCAAGGAGAAACACTAGGTCTAATGAAACCTTTATCCAACAACTCTTGCAACTGTTCCTTCAACTCTTTCAACTCTGCAGGAGCCATTCGATAGGGTGGCATAGATATAGGAGTAGTACCTGGTACCACATCTATACAGAACTCAATCTCTCTATGAGGTGGTAAACCTGGCAACTCCTCGGGAAAAACATCAGGAAACTCACAAGCAACAGGAACATCTGTGAGTGACAACTTCTCCATTGACGTATCCCTAACCAATGCCAAATATCCCTGACAACCTTTCTTCAATAACTTCCTAGCCGTAATAGCAGAAATAAGATTCTGAGGTGCTGAACTCCTATCACCAATAAACTTAAATTCTACTTCATCAGGAATTCTAAAAGTCACCTCTTTATTCCTGCAATCTACCACGGCATAGTGCTGAGATAACCAATCCATTCCCAAAATAATATCAAACTCCATCACATCCAACAAAATCAAATCAGCGGGTAATTCTCTATCTCCCACGAGAACTGGGCAACCAGAAAGAACAATATCGATGTCCAAGGAATCGCTCAGAGGAGTGGCAACAGACAAAGGAAAAGCCATCCTCGAAGCTTGCCAACAAGATTTAGAAGCAAAAATAGGAGAAACAAACGAATGCGTGGCACCCGGATCAAACAAAACCCATGCATCCAGGTAACAAATAGAAACAATACCTACCACGACTGCGTTAGATGCCTGAGCATCCTGCAGAGTCAGATGGAAAACTCTGGCCTGACCTCGGCCTCCCTGCTGACTGGTAGAAGCCTGGCCAATACCTCTGGCACCTCCTCTAGTACCTCTACCATGACTCTGTTGTGGAACAAACTGAGTAGAACTCTGATGCTGGGCTGGTGGCAACAGAAATGGCACGGGTGCAGCACTAGCAATCGACTGCTGTGGGAATCACGGAATCTGCTACTGCTGATACCCGGAATAAGGACACGATCTGGCAAAATGTCCTGTCTGCCCGCATCTGAAGCATGTCAGTGGTGTTAGATAACATGGTCCCTGATGGACTCTACCACAAGTCTGGCAAATGCTGGCAGCTGATCCTGAACTGCGACCACTGCTGCTGCTCAAAGCACCTGACCCGAATCTGAACGATCTACGCTGACCTCCATGGCCATGTCTATTGCTCTGATGCACTCGTTACTGCTGTCTCTGACTCTGCTGAGTCGGACCTCGTTGCTGACTACTCGATCCAACATGAAAACTCGAATACGGAGTAGCCTGCAATCCACTCGACTGAACTCCTAGCTGGTAATAATCAGGCATCGCTACTTGCCTAACTAACCTCAGCTCAATCTCCTTAGCTAACTCAATCACAGACTCAAGAGTAAGGCCTGTTGTAGGCATACCAGCAAAAGCAGAACCCAAACCAGTGACATATGTAGTAATCGCAAAATACTAATCTCGCATCAGATCCTCAGCATATCTACCCAGATGAAGAAACTCTCGGGTATACTCCTCTACAGATCGATCTCCACGAGAAATATTGGTCAATCGAAGACGATAGCTCAAACGAAGAGGCTCTGGACAGAATCTCCTTATAAATCGCTCTCGGAACTGAGCCCAGGTCATCGTCATCATATAGGGCTGGATCATCTGAATGAACCAATATGGAGCTGGTCCCTCAATAGAAAACTCAACGATCATGATCCGCTGGTACTCGGTATGAGCAGTCCGAGTCCGAGTCTCAATCGCATGCAGAAAATCTAACGGATCAGAAGTACCATCGAACGCAATCCTGCCAACTCGGGCGTAGAACAAAGCTGCCTCAGGGTCAGACATACCCTGCTGATAGGCAGGCTGAACAACTGGAGGAACAGGAACATCAAACTTAGGCTCAACAGGCTCCTCATCCTGTAACTCTCTCTGCCTACGGCGACCTGCCGCTCCTCGAGGTCTACCTCTGCCACGACCTCTACGTCTAACTGGCTGCTCAGGAGGTAGAACCTCATCCTGAAAAGACTCATCATCCTCGGCCTCAATGACCGGTGGAGCGACACGCACTCGCCTCCTCATACTGAAAAGACAAATGGAAAGATTCAGACAAAACAGACAACGGAGGAATAATGCAGAAAACTACAGCAAGGAATACTTATCAAGACATACTCGAACCTAATACACTGCAGTGGTTCAACAGAAAATACAACTTTAAAACTAGGGCCATGACTCACATAACTAAGCCCTGACACAGAACTCCGCTCTGATACCAACTTTGTCATGACCCAAAACAGGGGCCATGACCGGCGCTAGGGAATGGGAATTCTTTCGAATCCGGAACCCGTAGCAAGCCTAAAAATAAAATAAACATGCAATAATAACAATAACAGTATTATATGCAGCGGAAATAAAAATCATAAATATCATAATATTATTTACATCAACTGGATTTAAATCAAATCTCATCTCATAGATATATAAATCTTTAAATACAAATCCAGTTTCAATATAATACATCTCTTTAAATAAAATACATGAAATCCCACACTTTAATTCACAACTACTGCAGTGTCTAGATTATAAAAATAAGACTCAAGTAGATAATTTACACAAAGAAGCCGGGGCGGAAGAAATCCGACGTATCGACCTGGTACTGAGGTCTGAAAATGTTGACTCTCCTGAAAAATAGTCAACGGAGGGGAGTCAGACCTCACTGAGTGAATTACTATAATATATATACATACACACTAAATGATAATGCATACAGTCAACAGTATATATCTAATATATATATACAGGCAATTACACACAGATGCAATAAAATCATTTTTATATATTTTATCTGAAAATCATCTTTTATGAAGGATCAAATAGAACCCTAGAATATCGCAACCTCAGAAATAGTGTTAGACAACACTCTAGCCACACAGGCTCACTTAATCCAAATATATCCACTTAATCCATTCAGACAGTAGACTGGCCCCGAGACACTAAGTCAACCGAGCTCCAGCAGTCTAATTGCCAGTGTGATTGGCCCCGAGACACTTGGTCAACCGAGCTCCAGCAATCACACCCAAATCACATCACACATATCAAATAATCACATAAAATCAATATCCACAAATAAGTTAGTATTATAGCCTAAATACTATAGGCGTACCGGTACGTACTCGGTCCTAGTGCTGCTCACTAGGTAGCACGTTCTATCGATATGCTTCATTAATAAATATAAAACATTCATTCACAAAAATAAATGATGCATGAAGTTCAATAAAATATCAACATAAATCATATATATACTAGAAATATACCAAAAATAAACCAGGTATATTTCGAGTATATATACGTCAAATGAATTCAATCAAATTATAAATTAACTTGGAAATATATTTAAAAACATTTTAAATATATTTTATTTATAAAACATGCATATAATTTAATATATACCAAAAATATACTTAAATACAAATCATATTATTTATGCATTTTAATCAAAATAAAATATATATTTCTAAATCATGCGTCCTAAAGCATATATATATAGTATAGTAACTCACCTAGTGCGCTCCACGAGACGGGTCCGATGGGCCTGGTCCACTAGCCCTCGGTCTCGGCGCAACTAAATAAGAAATAAATAATCGACATCAGAATAACCCTAACAGAAATCCTAGAATTCGATCTAGAGTATTAAATACAGAATTAGAAATTATGGTTCGATTGGATATCACGTTTTACGAGAATTCTACCAAAAATTCGACAGAACCTCCCCTGTAAAATGGACATCTCTCTACTCAAAAGAGTAGAGCCGACCCTGCAAAGAAACACACTTCGAAAAATAGGCTCAACACAAACCACAACCCCTCGGTCGGACTCCAAACTACAGTCCACCGACCGGGATCCACAAACACGGAATAATTCCAGATATACCAAAAATATCCTTATAGCATAGAAATTCATTTTATAGGTAGAAATTACATAATTAACCTTTAAACACAGTAAAAACCGATAAAAACTCATTTTATTAGAAAAACCGTATATTATATACATAATTGAAAATAATTTATGAAAAATAGTTTTAATTAGTTAAAAATACTAAATAATTTGTAGAAATCATTTTTATACCTTAAATAACTATTAAAACCAATTAAATTACATTTTTAGCCAATTTAGGGTAAAATTACCAAAATACCCCTATATATATAAATATACTTAAATTACTTCAAAAATTCACCAAAAATTATACAATTATCCAAAAATTAATTTCTCAACATATTTATAAATAATATCAATAATTAAACCCAATTATCCAATTAATTTCAAATAAAAACACATTTAACCTAATTTTCCCAAAATTACATAAACTCAAATAATTCAAAATAAATACTTAGAAATTCATAAAAATTCCAAATAAATTCCTATAATTAATTTCAACACCTAATTTAACCATAAAATACAATTTCATAATTTAAATAATTAATTTCCGAAAATTAGAAAATAATATTAAAATTTTCAAAAATACCCAAAAATCCAAAAAATCTCCAAAAATTCCACAAAAATTCATACAAGTAGATTGAGCTACTAGGATCAACATTTGTGAAGGGAGCTTTCATGAATCAATCAATTCGAAGCTCAAAAAAATCAAAAACCCTAATAGGCCAAAATTGAAAATTTAAAACCTAAGCAAATCTAGACCATTTAAGCTCAAACCAAAGCTAGAATCACACTCATTGGAGCTCAAGGAGAAGAAAGAGACCGGCGGTGTCAAAAACGGTGGCCGAAAATGGGAGAAACGACAAAGGGACGATTTTTGGCCAAAAAGGAAAATAGGGGTTGCCGGCGCCGGGGAAGGGAGCTGCTGGCGGTGGGGGATGGCTGGGAATGGCAGTGGCAAGCCGGGAGGCACACCGACAATAGGTCACCGGAGTTACAGCGGGAGGTAAGGGATGGGTGGTGGTCGGGCACGCGGGAGGGAAAGAAGAAGAAGAAGAAGAAAAAGAAAAAGAAAGAAAAGAAAAAGAAAAGAAAAAGAAAAAAAGAAAAAAAAGAAAAAAGAAAAAAAATAAAATAATAATAAAATAATAAAATAATAATAAAAATAATTTTAATACTTTAATAATAAATAAAATAATTAAATAACAATAAATTAATAAATAAATAATAAAATATTAGGGTAATATATATATTAAACCCTAATTAAATAAATATTCACACACATAGTCTTTATTTAGTATTTTAAAAATACGCATGAGTTCATGCAAGTCCGAAAATATATTTAAAATAATTAATATTAAAATATTTACGTGAAAATTTCCCCGAAAATGCAAGTCCCGGGAAAATTTGACGTAAAACACTGTAAATAATACACAATAATAAAAATAGGTTTTAAATACATAAAAACTCATGAAAATATCATCAAATATACAGAAATTGTTAACACTGCATATCCTGGTACAGGGTAAAAAATATTTAAAAAAAACACGGAATATTACAGCTAGGTCCTAGAGACTAGGGAATTAATTTGACTCGCAATCAAATTTTTGGAGCTATTGCCATGGAATTTATTTAAATAACTTTTATTAACTTATGGTAGAGAAAGGTTATTCTAGGCCTTAATTTCATTTTTATTTTGTTTTGTTTTAAATAGTTTTTGTTTTTTGGTTGTTAGTTTTAGATTTAATGTAATTTTACTTTTCAGGATGCTTACTATAAGTACAAGTGATAATACTTTATACTTTGATCCTAAAATTGATTTAACTATACATGCTTTATATAGGGACCATAGTTATAGAAGAGTGAACCAATAGAATTTTAATAATATGGCTGAACCGGAGAGAAGAACGTTAGGCAATTTTGGTATACTTGACATTTTAAGAGGTTTTGGAGGAATTGTGGCCCTAATAATTGCTAATAACAATTTCAAAACTAAGCTAAGTATCATCCAAATGGTGCAAAATAACTAATTTTGAGGTTTACAAGGAGAGGATCCATATGCACACATATACTAAGAACAACTCCTAATCCATTTATGAACTTCTTAATCCAAACAACTTCCTTGGCTGCCGTTGAGGTAGCTATGTACTCATTTTCTATTATAGAATCGGCAATAGTGTCTTGCTTTGAACTTCTCTAGCTCACTGCACCTCTATTTAAATAGAACACATAGCATGACTGTGATTGAAATTCATCTTTGTCAGATTGGAAGCTAACATCTGCATAACCTTTACAACTAGCTCATCTTCTTACCTACCATACAGTTAAAATGCATCCTTAGTCCTTCTCATGTACTTAAGGATATTCTTAACTACTATCCAATGACTTTCACCTCAGTCTAAATGTTATCAGCTTGTTATGCTCAAAGCATATGAGACATCTAGTCGAGTGCATAATATGGCATACATAATGGATCCAATAGTAGAAGCATATGGAATTTTACTCCTATGGTTTCACTCATCTTGTGTCATTGGACATTGAGTCTTGCTAAGACTAATGCCATGGGACATTGGCAAGAATCCTCTCTTAGAGTTTTGTGTACTGAACCTATTTAATACCTTGTCAATGTAAGTGCCTTGACTTAAGCCAATAAGCCTCTTAAATCTATCTCTATAGATAATGATCCCTAAAATATAGGCAGCTTCACCTAAGTCTTTCATTGAGAAATAATTCTTTAACCATGATTTAACATTTTATAGAGTAGGAATATCATTTCCAATGAGTAATATGTCATCAACATATAGAACTAGAAAAATATTGCACTCCTATTAACCTTCTTGTAAACACAAGGTTCATCTTCATTCTTGATGAATCGAAACTCTTTCACTACTTTATCATAACGAAGATTTCAACTTTAAGAGCCTTGCTTTAGTCAATAAATAGATCTTTGAAGCTTATAAACCTTTTGAGAATTCTCAGGATTAATAAAGCGCTAGTTGTGTCATATACACATCCTCAATTAGGTTTCCGTTAAGGAAAGCTATTTTGATGTCCATTTGTCATATCTTATAATCATAGTATATAGGTATGTTGAGGATAAATTGAATATACTTAAGCATAGCATAGCAACTAGTGAAAAGGTTTCATTATAGTCTATACCATGTGTTTGCTTGAAATCCCTTTATAACCAGTCTTGCTTTAAGGGTATGCACATTACCATCCATGTTAATTTTCATTTTGAAAACCCATTTGCACCCAATAGTTTTTAAAACTTTAGGTGGATTAATCAAAGTCCATACTTGATTATCATACATGGATTGCATTTATAATTTCATGCCTTTAACCATTTCTCAAAGTCTGGACTTTCTGTGGCCTTTTGATAGGTTATGGTCTCACTTTGATCCACAATCATTACATAATTATTATCTATTATGAGAAATCCATATCTCTTAGGATTATAATGTGTCCTACTCAACCTTCTCGTACTGGCATAGATTTAACAGTTACTTGTTGATCCAATTGAGGTTTCATATGTGGTATAATGTTATTTTGTGGTTCTTCAATTTCTTTAAGTTGTACCTTACTCCCACTAGTTCCTTTGGAAATATATTCTCTTTTCAAAAAAACACCATCCTGAGCAACAAACACTTTGTTCTTAGAAGCATTATAAAAGTAATATCCTTTGGTTTCTTTAGGATATCCCATAAAAAGGCATTTATCGGATTTGGGTTATAATTTATTTAAAATTTAATGCTTCACTTAAGTCTCACATCCCTAAAAGAAAAGATAAATTAGGTTTTTTCCCATTCTATATCTCATATGGTGTCTTTTCAACTGCCTTTAATGGAACTCTATTTAAAAGGAATATAGCATTTTCTAGAGCATAACCCCTAAAGGAGATTGTAAGATATTTCTTACTTATCATAGATTGAACCATATCTAATAAAGTTTGATTTCTTTATTTAGATACACTATTCTATTATGGTATTCCTAGTGGAGTTAATTATGAAATTATTCCACAATCTATAAGATAATCAATAAATTATTGGCTTAAATATTCACCACCTCGATCATATCTTAGTGCTTTAATAACCAAATTGGTTTTGTACTTCTGTAGACACCCAATTTTGAGATGACGAGTTATGGATGCGATAAAAAACTCCATTGATGCAAATGTCATGAATAGGTCTTCAATACTTGAATTTTGAAACTTTAGGAGTCTGATTGCATTTTTCAAAGAAAGAATTTAATGTTTTCATGGACTAAATTACAATGCTTTTTAAGGATCTAATTGCAAAACTTAAATTCTTTCAAGGACTTTGTTGTAATTAAAAGTTCAAAAAGTAGTCAAAATTACGTTAATTCCAACCAAAATTGTGTAATTCTGATTGGAATTACACTAATTTTTTCCAATCAAAATTAAATAATTGTAGTTAGAATTAGACCTCTTTCACCCGTTCTCAAAATTTCCAAGAAAAATTAAGTCCTAATTGGTTTGAAATTCTCCTAAAATTATTTTGATAATGTTTTTAAGGAAATAGAAGTCCTTTAGGAATCAATTTATAACTAGGGTTTGAAGACGTATCCTTATATAAGGAGTGTTTTGGCTCCGAAAATAGGGGGAGGAAAAAATAGAAAGGAAATAGAGGGGAGAACGCATAAGAGGAGAGGAAAAAAAAGAGAAAAGAGAAAAGAAAGAGGGGAAAAAAGAGAGAAAAAGAAAGAGGGCAAAAAAGAGAAAAAAAAATCTTATTCTCTATAAATTCTTTTGCTTAAATAAAGATCTTTGGAGAATTTTTGAAGAACAATATTTGAAGGCCTATCAAGAATGGTGATTTTACAACAAAATCTGAGGAGCATTCCATTAAAATTATCCATAAGCATCATCTTCTCCTTGTTATATTTTATTTGATTTTTGATTTTATTATTGATTCACTAATCATAATTTTATTTTTTTTATCGTGATTATGGGGGAAAACACATGATGATCATATTTAGAGAATCAAATCTATAAGAGATCCATGGAATCTCATGGATAAGACCTTGTAGAGATATAGTTTCTAGGGTCTATTATTATTTTATTTTATTGCTTTATTTTATTTATTTTTTGGGGTTGTGTTAATTATTTTTATTATTATTTTCAATAGATTATTGTAATAGCCACAATAATGGGAATAGTGAAATTATATGTGTGGTTGTTTATTTTAATTAATTGGTTAGTAAAATTAGGGTTTCAGTTGGGTAATTAATTAAAATCAATGCTGGAAGTAGATTAATTTAGGATTGCATGTTAATTAAAATTAGGGTTTTAGAAGGAATAATTAATTAGTTGTTTGATCTTTTATTTAATTGTTTTGATATATTTTATTTATTTTTTGGGCTTATTTATTTATTCTTATGTGTTTTGGGCCTTAAGCCCATATTAAATTATAATCCACTTAAATAAATTTAGGTTTTTTAGCTTTAATTAATTAAAATGCATTTTAGGCCCATAATTAATTAGATTTAGGTTAGAGATAACTTATATCCATTTAGGAAATTAGACATAGGCCCACTTAATTTAATTTAATTAATTAGACTTAGCCCATTAAATTAAAGCCTTTTTATAATTTGTGGATTTAAGATCACCTTATAATTAAAACATGTAGAATTAGGCCCATTAATTTAAATACCGCCATAATTTGTAGATTTAGGCCAATTTTTAGAATTAAAATAGACTTAGGTTCATTTAACTAAAATTAAAAGGGATTATTCTTTAGGATTACTTATTAAAAATGTAGACTTAGCTCATTTAATTAAAATTCATGTATATTAGACTAACTTAAGGATTATATGTTCTATTGAATGCATTATTTACTTGTATTTTCATGACTGGTTTGCCTTGGAGTTAATTGCTAGAATAAGGGTTTACATGAAATTGCATGTAAATAGAGGATAAAATAGTAATTCATAAAGTAATTCTAAATGAACACAAGACTAAAAGAAGTTGGTATTCCGTATCTAGAATCTCTTGGTTGTGGTGATAGCTTTCTTTTGGTGAATCGAGTACCACCTTTACGATTTGTCCTAGTTATTACCTTGTGTAGTGACTCCTCATCTTCACGCCATGTCTTTGTGACAGTGGTTAGTGTGTTCTCTAGAGCCCTGAGATGAAATAGTGTCACAATTGCTAAAATCTTGGACATGTGCAAAACCCCACCATCTACAGTGGTGACTCCTCTGCGGATAAAAGATACTGATTCTACTTGTGTTCTTTAGAATTATTTTATTAATTATTATTTTATTCTTACATTCATTCTACATGTCCCTATTAATCGATGGTGCTGGTTTATGATTCCATGATTCCACTAGCTTCTTGGAATTATGAATTGGCTAACCATCACTCTTAGCCTTAACTCAGTTCAAGAGATATTACCGGGATCATTTGACTAGAGTCTGTAACCCAATTCCTAAAGGGGGGTAGTCTTCTCTCGAATTTCCAAAGGATGCTAGGCCCCTTTCACCTTGGCCTATGACTCAAGTCTTAACGGAGGGCATCTTGCTAAAGGAACCTTGACTTTTCATCGGACCCTAACCACATATAATGGCTTAGTTATTTCCCCTAGGATCTACCCAAATTGCTTATAAATGTTGCCATAGAGTATTTCTATCTATAAAGGCCCAAGCCTATACTTTAAATGCCCATCAGGACTAATAAAGATTGTGAATGTTGCCATAAGGTATTTCTATGCTTTTATACCTAGAAATATTATTTCTATGCTTTACTGCTTTGAGAGATTTGGCATGCACGTCGGTCTTGATATCCCCTATTGATATTAAGGCAAAGAAAAAAAATCCTAGGAAAAGAGACTCGCCATTGAATACGTGTGTGGTAGGAATAAGGTTGGAAAGATATATATACTTAATTTGATTGTTACTTGTTACTTGTTGCATAGCACGTGCATCTTGCATACATTCATACATGCATCTCATGCATCATATTAATAATTTGTCTTTTAGCCATCATAGATTCATCTGGGTCTTCCATTTAGAAATAGAGTAGTTACAGATTAGTGAGAACTGACTTAAGTCTACAATGAATTGCTAAAGAGATCCTTCACAATTTGGAAAAGAGCACTATGAACATGCTTTACCTAGAAGCTACACCAACTCAAATAGAAGTGATGGCATAACAAATAGGAAACTGGAACCTAAAGGACATCAAAGGAGCATTGATGGATGACATGAGAGCAATGATGCAAGATGAACTAAGACAAGCTCTGGCTGCATTAATGCCACCACCTGCTGCTGCATCTTCAACTGCAACCAATCCACCTATTGTGGGTGCACCACCTACTGTTATTATGAAAGATGCATTTACTAAGGGGAAACCATTGAATGTTGCTAGGAACATGCTTGATGTGGAAAAGAAGTTAGAGGATGTTGAGAATTACATGGTTGAAAAGGCAAAGAGAGAATCACTTGAACTAGTTCAAGAGCTATAATCTAAGAAGATGAAAGCAATGACTCAGAAGATGTCCAAAATGGAAGAATTTATAAGAGGAAAGGGCATCGGGTATTCATTTTACTTTGATGATATGATGCAATTTGAGGAGGACAAGTTGCCTGACAAATTCAAGATGCGACAGCTATAAAAGTTTGATGGTACTAGGGACCTGAGGATTCACCTTAGTCAATACACAACTACTATGAGCACTACTAATGCTCCACTTATAATAGTCACAAAGTTATTTGTACTATCCTTAGAGGGAATGACTGTTAATTGGTATCATGGGTTATAGAAGTCTATCCATGCAGCTGGAGAGAGTTGTGCACTGCTTTTATAAATCAATATGACTATAACACTAGGCTTGAAGTGTCTATTAGGGATCTAGAACTGACCAAGGCGAAGCCTCATGAGTCATTCTTAGATTTTCTAACCAGGTTCATGAATAAGGCGGGACTAATAAAGAATAAACTAGCTGAGAAGGATCAGGTTAGGATGATAGTCCAAAATGTGTCACCCAATTTGGTTGAGAGGTTGTAAATGATGAACCCTAAGACATTTGTAGACCTTTATGATGATGGGTTGCAAGTTGAGGAGATTGAGAATGAGAAAAAGAGGATTGCTAAAGGCATCGACATAAGGAACTACCCAACTGGGGGCACACAAGCACTCGCCGGATTGTGGAAGTGCAATCTGTTTAACAACTAAGGAGATTCTCTAATTTTAACCAACCTTTGTCAAAAGTCCTAGAGCACCTAATGCAAAAGGGCTTACTTCAACCTTTACCTAATCCAAACACACTAAACCTAAACACCCCAGGCTATAATCCAAACAAGCATTGCAAATTCTATCAAAACCTCTAACACTCCATGGATAACTGCATTCGCCTCAAATATGAAATCTAAAACTTTATAGACTCTGGAAAAATCACAGACCCTAAAAGCCCAAGCATCAAAAATAATCCTTTCCTAAACTACTAAAATGTACCACCCCCAGCTTCTATGATGATTAACTCAGGAGTTAGTAAGGAAGAAGTGTTAAGCTCCTTTAAGGACCTAAACCTTAAAATCAATGACAAATCTCCTAATGCCCTTAAAGATGAAGAAAGAGTTGAAGATTTGCTGAGTCAGCCCTCATGCAAGTTTGATTATAAGGTGTTTTACACTGAACTACCTTCTTTTTACATACCCTTTGAGTCAATTGTGCCTATAGGATGGGGTGATGAGTTTGATGCTGAGAAGCTACCAGACAAGGAAGAAACATGCACAGTGCAGGTACAGAAGGATGAAGTGGAAATAGTCAGTAAGAATATGTAAGAATAATTATTATATCAGTCACTTAAAGGATAGCCACTATGAGACTCAGCATCCCTAGCATCTAGACTAAGAAAAAAATTTTCTTATTGTCTTCTTTGAATAAAATTTTAGTTTCTTTAGAACTTGTTGTATTTTAGTGATCGATAATATGAATTCTGATCATGCTTGCTTATGTAATGTACATCCTAATGGTACTGTGCATTATGATATTGATTGCATCTGCATGTTTGACATAAATTTAATTTAATTATATTCATTTAGCATGGGCACAAATGCAAATTCAAATAATATACATATACCATATGATGTAACTTCTAAAGATAGGAAATTTGAGGAAAAAATAAAAAATGATAAAAAAGAAAGAATAAAGAGTGAAACAAAGAAAAAAGAATAGTGAGGTAAAAATTAAGAGAGAAAAATTCAAGACTAACTGATAATAGGAGTTGTATCATGTGATGTAATAAATGTTCTCATTTTTTCCCTAATGAATGATTAAAATTGAAATTGAATTTTTTTTTTCAAATATCGCATATTCATCTATATCATACTGCATAAGTATCTGAATGGAAAGACAATACATAATGAAAGCTAAATCAAAGCTATGAGATCATTACTTTAGTTATGTTTTCTTTTTTTTTTTTGCCACTCCTTTGTAATTTTCTTTGTAAGCCTAGCATCCCTTTATACCTTAAGAATTTAAGTGTCTCAGTAAGTTGCATTGTAAGTTTTTTCTTGTAACTATCATCAATTATTGCATCAACATCAAGCCTCTTATTCAACTCAAGAGTTCTTTAAAGTGCAAGTCCAGTTGATTTTATCATTAAGAACTCACTTCAGTTAGTTTGCCCATTCCTCTACATCTCCAATGCATAAGATTGCAACTAATAGAGTTAGTAAGTTAAAGGATCAACAATAGTAGTGAACGAACTAGTTCTCTTGCACATGAAAATGAAAAAAAGACAGCTAGAATAGCATGAATGAATACAAAATGGAATTGAGGGCAAAATGCAGCTCTAGGGGTAAATTGAGTCCACATTCAAAGAGCAAAGATAGAAAACTGAAGTATAAGAGCTAGTATAAAAGATCTTATGGTAGAAACAAGCATACAAATACATCAGTTATCATACAACAAAAACAGTAGCAAAAAGAAAAGTTCAATAGTGCATAGATCAATCACGAGATCTAGTGTAAAGCCAAGGGCTCCACTTGTTAGCATGGTCATTAGTCTAATGAACTGTATCAAGAAGCTCTGCCATCAAAAGTACCAACATCAAAGTAGTCAATGCTCAAACCTATAAGTTGTTAATGAGGCATCTCATTCTCATAATCCAAGTTGTGAACATAGCTCTACTCCCAAACATAAGACCCATTAGAATCATGCACATCATACATAGCATGCATACACTTGCATACATTTTTTTATAAAATACTTGCTTTACATAATAAAGTCTTTAAGCTTAGGTGGGATTTTGCAAATACTTTACTACTAATATTCAAAATTAGTGTTACAAGAATGTAAAAAGGTAGTCAGAATATGCACATGTGAAGTATCTAAAAAGAAAAGGGTAGCACTAACAAGGTGAATGTAATGCTCAATGAGACTTTAGACCTTAGGACTCTAAAGGGCCTATCTAGTAAGGGAATATCACCTATAGTGACACTTGTAAAAGCATCATCCTAGCGACCTCAAGAGGCTAGATAGGATGCTCAAGTTCCTCAGATTCAACACCTATCTCCATAGTCTCTTATTTAGAGCATCATTTGGAATATCTCTCCACAATAGTTAGACTAGTGTAGGGTATGGAATATGGTGATAAGAAGGGTCTAATATGTTAGCAAAACATTTGTTGGCCATAAAAAGGGAAGAATACACTGAAAACTTGAAATGAATGCACTCTAAAAAATCATTTGATCATGAAATAAAATCTCTAACTCCTGAACCTTTCTTATCGGAGATGGTAAGAAGAGAAATAAAGTCCTCTACCAAAGCATTAATGGAATGGTAGAAATACAAATGCAGCCCAAAGGCGTAACTTCAATGGTGGAGTATCATAACCTTGCGATTAGCGACGAATCTAAAGGAAAAAATAAAAGACAATGAAGAAGAGGAAGGGAACTAATACATTAACAAGAATAGGTCAGATAGTAAATACCAAATGCTCATCAAGATAATAAAGGGAAGTAACAAAACTCTATTTCCTTTGATTCTTTAATAAAATGCCATCTCAATCATAAAATTCATAATTTGAAAGTAAATTCATCCACTTACGAGATTATGTGCAAAAAGCCTATCTCATGACTTTTGATCATAACGGCTTTCTTTTATTAGCCTTATAGAATTCAGATGAGTAGTTAACAGTTTTGTGCTAAGAGTTTATAAATATTAATCACTCTAATGCTTACTTTGCACCTAAACAAAGGGAAGAAAATGCAAAAACAAAATTTATGGACATAAAGCATAAATTGCTTGAATTTCAAAGAATCATTTTAGTCTTTTGAATAATAAATGTGCATATAATATACTCCAATGCGAAAAAATGAGTATGAGTACAAAACCCCTTGTCGGTATCCACACTGAGTATTACAATAAAGGCAGGGGAGTACTAAGAGGAGAATAAAAAAAGAGCAAGCATAATTTACTCCAATGCTAAAAAATGAGTAAGAGTATCAACATGAAACCTCTGATAGTATCCATGCTGAGTAATATAAGAAAGGTAGGGGAATACTAAAAGAGGACCAAGCAAAAAATTGCTCTATTTACTCCAATGCTCTATACGAGTATGAGTAATATGAGAAAGCACAAAAATAATTCAAAGGCTATTTGGATACTCATAATTAGATATGTTTATGCTCATTTTCCATGAGTTTTGTTTAGCAAATTCTACCTAAAATTAGGTGTGGAAGTAAGCTCTTCACTTGTTCAAAGACATACTTTTAGTATAAGATGGTTAATGATGCCTCTAACCTTTGCAAATGGCAAATAAATGACAGTTATGAAAAGAAACAATAGTGAGATTCATTGAGTGCATGCTATCTTATGAAAAGTGATGAATTTTCTCATAAATTTTCAACAATATAAGGTACTTTTGTGCATTCATCATGATTAAAACTAACTTTAATAAGTCTATAGAAATTTGCAAATCTAGAAGAAAGAGCACCCAACTGGTAAAGATGGTTAACACAGCGAAATTGAAATCAGTTAGCACAGAAATTGTAATCAATTAGCACAACAAAATTCAAAGTCAATCAGCAATAAGAATTCAAAGCATTTAACTCGAATAACCAAAGATAAAATGTGCGAGTAGTTATGGATTGTAGCATTATCAAAGGCAAGTAATGAAGGGATTATAGTCAATTTGCTAGCAGTTATGGATTGTAGCATCATCAAAAGCGAGTAATGAAAGGATTGCAGTCAATTTGTGAGCTATAATGGACTGCAACATCATCAAAGGTGAGCAATGAAATGATTGTAGTCAATTTGCAAGCAACAAAAGGGTTGCAGCTAATCGTGAGTAGTTATGGACTGTAACATCATCAGTGAGCAATGAAAGGGTTGCATATAATCGCGAGCAATTATGGATTGCAGTATCATCAGTGAGTAATGAAAGGGTTATAGCTAATCATGAGCAATTATGGATTGTAGCATCATCAGTGATCAATGAAAGGGTTGTAGCTAATCACAAGCAGTTATCTACTGTAGCATCATCAGTGAGCAATGAAGGGGTTACAGCTAATCGTGAGTAATTATGGATTGCAACATAATCATATAAGACAGTTCAAATTATACGACCTTGTGTAGTCAACATTGTATGACCGAGTACAATGTAATTTCAATAAAGATTATACGAATGGGTATAATAGGCATCATACGACCAAGTGTGGTGTTTCTTTTCAAATTCAGACTATATGACCGAGTGTAGTCAACATTGTATGACCGAGTACAATGTATTTTTAATTAAGATTATACGACCGAGTATAATCGACATCATATGACTAAGTATGGTGTTTCTCTCTAATCAAGACTATACGACCGAGTGTGGTCGACACTGTATGACCAAGTACAATGTATTTTCAATCAAGACTATACGACCGAGTGTAGTCGACATTGTATGACCGAGTATAATGTATTTTCAATCAAGATAATATGACAGAGTATAATTGGCATCATACGACCAAGTATGATGTTTCTTTTCAATCAAGATTATATAACCAAGTATAATCAACATCATACAACTGAGTATGGTGTTTCTTTTCAATTTAGACTATATGACCAAGTATAGTCGGCATTGTACGATCGAGTACAATGTATTTTTAACCAAGATTATATGACCGAGTATAATTGGCATCATATGACCGAGTGTGGTGTTTCTTTTCAATCAAGATTATTTGACCAAGTATAATCAGTATCATATGTCCGAGTGTGATGTTGAAACTATACGTCCAAGTATAGTCAACATTGTACTATTGAGTGCAATGAGTCCCTTTTACCCAAGATTATACGATTGAGTATAGTCAATATCATACGATTAAGTATGATATGTCATTTCAAATCAATGTTGAACATCCGATTATAACAAGTTCATAAGCAAAAGCTTCATGAAGCATAGGTAAGCATCCTAACTTTCAATTAAGAAATTGGGTGCTAGTTTGCTTTGCTACAATTTTTCAAGCAAATAGCAACAAAGGGGGGCAACTGTAGACACCTAATTTCGGGATAACGAGTTATGGAAACTATAAAAGATTCCAATGATGAAAATGTCATGAATAGGTATTTAATACTTAAACTTTAAAACTTTAGGGGTCTAATTGCATTTTTCAAAGAAAGAATTTCATGGATTCATGGACTAAATTGCAATGCTTTTTAAGGATCTAATTGTAAAACTTAAATTCTTTTAAGGACCTTTTTGTAATTAAAAGATAAAAAAAGTGGTCAGAATTACGTTAATTCTGATTGGAATTATAGTAATTCCGATTGAAATTATGTAATTTCGATTAGAATTACATAATTTCTGTTAGAATTAGACCTCTTCTGCCTGTTCTCGAATTTTCTGGGAAAAATTGAGTCCTAATTGTTCAGAAATTCTCCTAAAATTATTTTGATAATGTTTTTAAGGAAATAGAAGTCTTTTAGGAATCAATTTATAACTACGGTTTGAAGACGTATCACTATATAGGGAGTGTTTTAACTTTGAAAATAGGGGGAAGAAAAAAAAGAAAGGAAATAGAGGGGAGAACGCAGAAAAGGAGAGAAAAAACAAAAAAAGAGAAAAAAAATCTTATTTTATACAAATTCTTTTGCTTAAATAAAGATCTTTGAAGAATTTTTAAAGAACAATATTCAAAGACCTTTCGAGAATGGTGATTTTACAAAATATGAGGAGCACTCTATTAAAATCATCCATAAGCATCATCTTCTCCTTGTTCTATTTTATTTGATTTATTTATTTATTTTATTGATTTTTTGATTTTATTATTGATTCACTAATCATAATTTTATTCTTTTTATGGTGATTATGGAGGAAAACACATCATGATTATACTTGGAGAATCAAATCTATAAGAGGTCCATAGAATGCCATGGATAAGACCTTGTAGAGATATAGTTTCTAGTGTTTATTGTTATTTTCTTATTTATTTTAGGGTTGTACTAATTATTTTTATTATTATTTTCAATAGATTATTATAATAGCCCAAATAGTAGGAATAGTGGAATTATGTGTGTGGTTACTTGTTTATTTTAATTAAATGGTTAGTAAAATTAGGGTTTCAATTGAGTAATTAATTAAAATCAATGGTAGGAGTAGATTAATTTTAGGATTACATGTTAATTAAAACTAGGGGTTTTAGAAGGAATAATTAATTAGTTGTTTGATCTTTTATTTAATTGTTTCGAAATATTTTATTTGTTTTTGGGCTTGTTTATTTATTCTTATGTGTTTTGGGCCTTAAGCCCATATTAAATTCTAATCCACTTAAATAAATTTAGGCTTTATAGGTTTAATTAATTAAAATGCATTTTAGGCCCATAATTAATTAGATTTAGGTTAGAGATAACTTAGGCTCATTTAGTAAATTAGACATAGACCCAATTAATTTAATTACTTAGACTTAGCCCATTAAATTAAAGCCTTTTCATAATTTGTAGATTTAAGATCACCTTAGAATTAAAACATGTAGAATTAGGCCCACTAGTTTAAATACCACCATAATTTGTAGATTTAGGCCCAGTTTTAGAATTAAAATAGACTTAGGTTCATTTAACTAAAATTAAAAAGAATTAGTCTTTAGGATTACTTATTAAAAATATAGACTTAGCTCATTTAATTAAAATCCATGTACATTAGACTAACTTAAGGATTATATGTTCTATTGAATGCATTATTTACTTGTATTTTCATGACTGGTTTGCCTTGGAGTCAATTGCTAGAATAAGGGTTTATACGAAATTGCATGTAAATAAAGGATAAAATAGTAATTCATAAAGTAATTCTAAATGAACACAAGACAAAAAGAAGTTGGTATTCCATATCTAGAATCTCATGGTTGTGGTGCTAGCTTTCTTTCGGGGAATCGAGTACCACATTTTCTATTTGTCACAATTATTACCCTAGGTGGTGACTCCTCATCTCCACGCCATATCTTTATGACAGTGATTAGTGTGTTCTCTAGAGCCCTAAACTCAAACAATGTCATAATCGTTGAAATCTTGGATGTGCACTAAACCCCGCCATCTATAACTTCATTCTTGAAAATTATGAACATTTCAAAAGATTCAGATTTGTACTTTATTAAATAAACATTGCCATATCTATTAAAATCATCTGTGAAGGTAATGAAGTATTGATAAACTCCTATAGTAATAGGACTTAATGGACAACACACATCAGAATGTATAAGGCCCAATAAATCATTACCCCTTTCACTATGTCCAGTAAAAAGTGTCTTAGTCATTGTTCCTAATAAACATGAATCACAAGTTTCACATGATTCAAAATCAAATGACTTCAAAAGTCCATATTGATGGAGTTTTGAATTGTGTTTCTCATTTATATAGCCTAAATGAGAATGCCAAATATAGGTTGTGTTTTACATCATTAAATTTAAATTTCTTTCTATCAATGTTATAGATGAACTTTTCATTAATGTCTTCTATGTCTAAAACATAAAGATTATGATTTCGTGGAGCATATCCATAGAAAATGTTATCATGATTAATGGAGCATTTATTATTCATAATAATAAATTCAAAACCATTTTGTCCAAACAAAAAAAAATGATATTCTTGCTCATAATAGGTGCATAATAATAGTTTTCCAAACTCATAATAAGTCCACTAGGCAAAGTTAATTCATAAGTTCTTATAGCTAATGCAACAACTCTTGCTCCATTTCCAACTTGTAGGTTAAATTATCCTTTAGCCAATATTCTACTCCTTTTTACACCTTGCACATTAGTACAAATGTGCGATCCAGAACCGGTATCTAATATCTAAGAATCAGAAGTAGATAAATTGACTTCTATAACATGAATACCTGAAGAGGTAGCAACACTACCCTTATTCTTCTTCTAATAATCTATAAAGAGTTTCCAATTTATTTTCTAATGGCCTGCTCATTACAGGAAAAGCATACCCCTTCCTTATGTGGTTTTTCTTGGGGTGCAGGCTTAGGCTTGGCCTTGAACTTCTTGAAGCCTTAATTTTTCCTTTACCCCTTCCCATCCTTTTCACACCTTTTCCTTTATTAACCATTAGAACATCCTTGGTAGTGTTGATGTTCTTCCCAATAGTCTTAAGCATCCCATGCAATTTAGAAATAGTTTTGTTCATGCCAAGCATGTTATAGTTCATAGTAAAACCATTATATGTTTTTGGTAAAGACTGGAGAATAATATCAATGGCTAATTCTTGCCCGATCTTAAGATTAAGTCTGTCGAGATCTTCAAGATGTCCTTTCATCTTAAGAACATGAGAAACCATGGAGCTACCAGTAGTCAACTTACAAGAAAGCAATGCCTTTATAGTGCTAAACCTTTTAATTCCAGCTTTCTTTTAGAACATTTCCTTGAGATGGCCTATCATGGTATAAGCCTCCATTTCTCTATTAATTGATTTTATAGTTCTGATTCCATGCATCCAAGCATGAGGCAAGTGACATCAACAGAGTCATTAAGATGATTACTATAAGCATCCTTTTAAGTTATAAGAGCATTAGTAGTTGGTTCATCTACGATAGGTTGATCAAGGGTATATTCCTTTCTTTTTTGCTTAAGAACAATTCTTAAGTTTCTGTACCAGTCAAGGAAGTTAATCCCATTAAGCTTATCCTTTTTAAAGATTGATTGTAGTGACATATTAGATGTAGTTTTTTATGTCATTATCTACAACAAATATATATACAATGTACTCAGTATTTTATTAAGTTATTTTAATGAGGCATAATTATAAATCCTATGAAAATTTATTCAAATTAATAACCCTGAAGTTAACTTATAAATTTTAGTGGGCTAAGATCCATATTTCACTATACTCTAAGTGAGCTTTGGCTCATTGCCTAAAGATATGGTTATTTAGGTAGGTAACTTTTACTAATTACATCTCATGTAACTCTTGGAAGGGTATGGGATTTGACATCATATGTGCTAGTTAAAAATCCCACATGATGCCCTAAGTCCAAAACCTTTTTAATGACCTAGTTAAGTCAAACCATAATAAATTTTTAGAAATCACTCTTTTCCAACTTGCCTTACTCGGGTGATTTAATACACCCTATTATGGTTGACCTATATATAATAACCTAAGGCTTAACAAGAATTTCTGCATATGGGAGGCATCATGGTGAGTTAATATTTAATGTGGGCTCCCATTTATTTTACATTATTTAGATATTTTTATGTTATAGACATACATTACATGCATAGCATCTCACACATAACATAATAATAAAGCAATAAAGTAAACATGACATAGCATGGCCGAAATCTAGATTGATCTTCATAAGCCAATATAAAGATTAATGGTCAATCCTAGGCAATAAAACTTCCTTCATTCTAAGCCTTTTACCTTGGATTTCCACTTTGAGTTTCCACTTTAGATCTCAATCCTTGGCCTCTTTTTGAGTCTCCATATTGGACCTTCATTTACATTACATTACATTACAAGTTGAAATTTATGCTATTTTATTACTACTTAATAAAATAAAATTACAACAAATGAAAATGACTCACAGGCCATATTTAATAAATTAAAACCCATAAAAATGAATAACAAAAAAGCAATCACTTTAGTCTTAAGGATTATGCTATGCACCATGCATATTACACTAAACATATAGAGCATAATAAATTAATTTTTATTAAAATTAATTATTATGGTGAGAATGATTTATATGGTGAATCCATTCGGCGGTCTCATTAGTCAATTAGCGGGTAAGGGTTCATTAGTATGTTCAAAACATGCAAATTTCATTCAACACTTGAACAAGAATGCACTATTGGGTTTTATGATATTTAACGTATCGGAAAACAAGAGCTTTTAACCACAAAACCATAACCCGAATCCATGTAATTTAGCTTAGATTAATTGAGAGGGTTTCTAAACAATCACTAAGATGATATAATGGCAAGATAGTTGGAAGGAAGAGAGAGGGTTTACTCTGGTGACACCCTACCTTGAGCTTTTCATGTCTTCTCATCAGATTAAAATGCCTCTAAATGATCATGTCCTATATAGCATCCACATGAACAAGATGATCCAAAGCAAAGTACCTATATTAGAACCTTTTTTTGTCATATAACATGTTCGCTCTCTATGTCTTTTCTTTTCATAAAGAAGTGTAGGAAGAAGAAGGAGAAAAGGTGGGTTAATCTTCAATATAAACCCTAAAGAATGAGGTGAACTTATAGCCATCCTTTTTAAGGTTTCATACATCTTTACTTACTAAAACAATTTTGGTAAGTTTAAACTTCTCTTTCTATTTTGATTCTAATTCCAAATTAGAATCATTTCCTATTTATTTTAGATAAATCTTACCTTAAATAAATTAGGAAATAAATAAATAAATACTAATATATATATACTTATTTATTTAATCTTACATAAAGATAATTATTAGACTTATTAACCTAAGCCTGCTTTGGGCTTATTCTAAGTGTGTGACCCTGTAGGTTCACACAACATTGGCAGTGGGCCAAAAATTCATTTTTAGCCCATAAATCATAATTGGTCTCTAACAAGACATTATGACTACCCAAGTTGTATGAAGGTCGATAATCTGACATAACCTAATACACAGTATGTACTATAGTCCTTTTGTCACATGATATTATGATTGAACATAAGGCATGGATTATGTCATTCTTATATTGTTTAATCATATTATTTCTCAATCCTAAGTAGACTAACATTGATAAAAATTTATCATTATAGCATGGCCATGCATTTCTCTTCAGCCTAACTCATCAAGGGGCCCAACAGATATCTTCCCAAAATAACTGAGGGACAAATTCCATCTTAACCACTCACATTCCTCACACAACTCAATCTATATCCAATCATAACCTGTTTTACTATCTGGCTAAAGTATGGTGTAGGGATGTGTTAAAATACAAAACTTATCATACAGGAAACCATGGTGATCTCAGGTCAAAGGACTTAAATAATACTACTATAATAAGAATTACCTATGACAATAATCCATGTGGTATTCTCATAATGGGTTGATCTAGCACACCATTTCCTTAAACACGTACCTATGAGTTTGAGTTAATATCTCATATATATAATCAGTAAAACTTAATCATCAGTCAACCTTATGCTAATCTTTATTCAATGTTATTCCCACAACAATAATCGACTAGGGATATTTATATTAGAATTCAAGTATTACCTAAGAGTTTTACTATTAACTCACGTACTTTATGATCTTAGTAGAATTAACTAATCAAGTATAATACTATAATTAGCCAGTAATAATAAAAGTTCCTCTTTATTATTAAAATAGAAATATGACAATGTCAAAGAATGGCCATTACTTAATTGGCCTAGGGCATTTCACTAGCAGTAATGCCTATGAAGTTTGCAACCTTAAAACCCTAATTGATTCCACCAATGTGCAAAATCGATCACTAAGCCATTAAGTTGTGCTATAATTTATAAAATATGAATTATTAAAACAATAAGAGGCTTATTTCGAGCAATCTTCTCTCGAAACATGTAGTTTATTGAGCCGATGTTCATTTCATAAAATCGGGACCTAACTTCATGAAAAAATGAAAATTGATTTTGATAAAATGGACTTAGGAAACACATCTAAAAGGCTCATAAACCCTTGAAAGTAGTCCCGGAATAGTCCAAAATAACCCGAGGATTAGCGCTCATCTCTTAGAAGTGTGCATATAGCCAGGAACACCCCTAGGTGTCATAAGCTAAAATTGAGGCCAAATTAGACAAAATGGACTTCATAAGCATATCTCGAAGGATCTAAAATCCTTGAAAGTAGTCCTAGAATATCCTAAACAACCTGAGAATTAGCGTGAGTCGCTTATTAGTGTGTATGTAGCCACGAACACCCTTAAGTGTCATGCACTAAAATTAACGCCAAATTAGATAAAATGGACCTCGAAAACATGTACGAAAGGCTCCAAAACCCCTGAAAAGTAGTCCTAGAATAGTCCAAAAAAACTTGAGGATTAGGGCGCGTTGCTTAGAAGTGTGCGTGTAGTCATGAACACACTTAGGTACCACGCCCTAAAATTGAGGTTGAATTAGACAAAATGATCTTTGAAAATGCATCTGGATGGCCCAAAAACACTAGGAACCAACCCCAGAATAGCCTAAAAAAGCCTTAATTTATGTGTGTAGTGAACAAAAGTGTAGATGACCACGAGGTAGTGTGCATAACCATGCATGAGTGCACGTGGCCATGAACCATGCGTATTGTCATGCGCACTTCATGTGGCCACATGCTTCATCCTAGGGATACATGCATGACCACACACATAACTCCCTCTTGTTTAATTTTTTCACTATAAGTAGGTGTCTCCACACCTTATTTTAAAAGTGGGAGTAAGAGGAAACATACACACACTTAAAAAGATGTCCGCTAAAAGTTGCTGGAAACCTACTTCCAAACAAATTTAGCTCTCTCATTATGTTTTTCTTAGGTTATTAGGTCTCCTTCCCACTAAACCTAGCCTCATCTTTGTCAAAGTAGGCTTCAAAGGTATACAAACTAGCATCACTCTGCACATCATTTTGAACCTCTCAACAAGGAAAGCTTAATAATCCCTTGAAGCTAAAAATTTAAAACTCACATAAGCTTCATCAAATATAAGGACCACACAATCATTTTAGTATGTTTATTCTATCACACTACATTTTATTTTATTATCACCAACATTTGGAAATATTATTGTGCTTGCGTGATAAGATTGGTAATTTATATGCTTTTATGAATAATTTATGCTTTATTTTGCTCATCTCATATCATCATTTTGCATTCTCTAGTTTTGAAATGTGAAATCATATCATAAATATCAATAACATGAAAAGTTCATATTCTGGACTAGAGTCATCATGTTCCTAGTGCCATGATATGATAATGCATCCCTGATATCATCATCATACATCATCATAAGCATAATAATCACTGCAAACACCTATGGTTATGTACATTTTACTTACTCTTTTAAGTGATTGAGTGTCCATTGCTTATCTTGTTAAACAAGTGATTTACAGGTTCATTATATCTAAGCTAGATTTACTTTTCTGCAATCATTTTTCCTTTTATATGTATTTTATTAGGAAAGCGATGTAATAATTATATCTTTAAATTTATTATCTTTCATTGTCTGATGTACTGTGTGAATGCTATACAAACTATCATTACCAAAACTAGGGTGTTGTAGCAGCTATACATTGAATATCGTATAATGAGAAATAGTGAAAAAGTATATGTGATCCCCCAAACCTAGAAAACATTATTGGGGGCAATACTTTTTGAGTGACTCGATGTTATCCTTTTCTTTTCCCAGTTTTATAAAAATTGAGTGGCAACTCCATAAAATCAAAAAAAGCTTCTCATTCCTCCTAAGGCCAATCATTTTTCCATATTCAGTAAAGTTGTCATGCCCATTAGAAATAAAACATAAAATCCCTCACGAAACTTTTTTGAGGGAGTAGTCATAAAAAAAGCTCTCTTTGATTTTAAAAGAGCAAAAATGGGTCAATCACACATTTATAAGTCCAACTAGCATTTTTGCATTCTTATATTTAGACACAACAATGTCAAGGCTCAGTGTCGAGCATCATCATCACCATATTTTATGATTAAGGCTAGCCACCTTAGCTCACCCTTCTGCATCAAATGCAATTATGCACGCGGTCTCTCTTCCAGTAGAGGAATCATTATTTTGAGTTATTTGTCACCAAACATCTATTAAATCAGGATACATTGGATATAAATATTTAAAATAAGCATTCATAAGGGACTCTTGATACCCCACATACATATTCCTATTATACTAAGTGTTTATTTTCCTATATAGGGGTTACTTGTAGATGAATAATGTCCAAATCAGATAGAAGAATGATTCCTAATTAAGAAGACTCTTAGATAGAAAGAAACACTCTCCAAATAGGCATAAGTCCTACATCAAAAAGAATCATATTCCTCTCAGGTTTGAGCATCACTATCTCTATAAATAGCAGCCTATATCCCTCATTTTTATTCATTTATATTCTCTCATACTTATTGCCCTCCTTATCTATATCTCTCTCTCCACATTCTCTGACTTAGGCATTATGGGGTTTGTAGGGATCCTCCCCACCTCTCACCTTGCCTTTTTATTAATTCCTTGTAAGGCTTAGACATATATATATATATATATATATATATATATATATCACTTATTGCCCTCCTTATCTATATATCTCTCTCTACATTCTTTGACTTAGGCATTGCAAGGTTTATGGGGATCCTCCCCACCTCTCACCTTTCCTTTTATTAATTCGTTACAAGGCTTAGACTCAAAGATTCCAAAAGCAAGTTATCAATATATATATATATATATATATATATATATATATATATATATATATATATATATATCAATTAATTATGCTAAAAAATAATACAAATAAGCACATAATATAAGAATTCTCCCCGATGAAAATAAGAAGAAAGCTTAATTGGTCATCTGCACTATCTGCATCTCAAATGTACTGAAGGAGACAAATTGAAGCATAATTTAAGTATATTTTTCAAATCTTCACCTTATTGTCACCCTGATCTACCATTTGATAGATCCAATGGAATGATCAAGGCATCAAAATTGGAAAAACTTCCTTACCAAAACACTAACATACAAAAAATTAAAAAATTCATAAAGATTTGATATTTATACTCAAAACTACCATAATTATATATTACAAGCATAAAAAATAAAATAGATTTGGTGAGTGGCCAAAAATACTTAAGAAATACACCAAATAGAAACTTAAATAATAATGGCAGAGGAAAGAAGAATAAGAAGAAAAAAGAACAGGAAAGAATCTAAAAATCAATTTTTTTTACTTTACATATAGATGGGAATCTTTTAGGGTAGTGGGGCCATGCTAAATTCATATTCAATTTTAGATGGAAATGTTTTGAAACATCTTGGCCATCAGATAGCCAATGATGGCCAATGATGCCCTTTTAATTAATTTATATTATAAAATATATTTGTTATTTTTATTTTTAAATGGTTGAATTATACTTACTTTATACTATAAGCCTTTTATGATTTTTATTTTAAAATTTCAATAGAGTATATACATCAATTGAGATTTTTAAAAAAACTTTCTCAAAACTTATAGTTGTCAAATTTTTATAAAGGAAAAAATTGCTTTAATTTGAAACCATATTTAATATTGTTGATTGATTAATATTTGAAAAATGAATGAGAGTTGTTCATCTAGAATTAATAAGATAGATTGAGTCAAAACACCAGGATTGTTGTAGATTATTAGCAATAGAAGCACAATTACAAGCATTCAAATGAAAGAAGTTGAAATTCAAAAGCTAAAAGCTCATATCACTTAACTCAACCTACATAACTTTCCAAGCCATCCTTTGTTTCTTAAAGCCTCTTCAGCTTTAAATATACCTTTAGAATTTTAGAGATTTAGAAAACAAAAACCCTCTAAAACAACATCCCAAAACAAACCTTCTAAGACTGTTAAAAAAAGGAAAGACAGTCCAGTTTCCTCATTCAAAATTACCCAATAATCCACCCACAAAAAAGAATGCAACTTTCCTCCTCTTATACTAAATCAATTGAAGTAGTTAAACCTTTGTAAATGATAATGAATCCAATTTCTTTATTTTTGGAGAAATGTCCTATCAATACAATGGCCAACTTTAAAATTGATTATATCATGGAAGAAAATTCAATGTCTAACTCTTTCAGAAGTGACTATACCTCCTCTGAGTCAAACTATGAAATTCCTTTTAATTTGATGGCTAATATTAAAACCTCAAGGACTCGAGATCCTCATGTCAAAGAAGTAAGAGTTCCCACAGAAGAAACAAGTGATTTTGAAACACAACCTCAAGCTCAACCTCAACAGCAAGACTCACACAAGTCTACCGTTAGTGGAAGCTGCTTTACTTTGGATGATATTCCTCCTACTCAGTATAGGAATAGATTCCTAGAGTTTAGAGCTTGGATTGATAGTTAAATGCTTCTCCTTATAGCTGAACTAAGAGATGTGATTGAAACCTTTCTAGTAAAAATGGTGCAAAAATTGGCAAACTAGTTTGCCTCACTCAACATGTATGCTAAAACACAGTTGGTAAATGCCATATTAGCTAAAGACTTTATAGGACTCTTGCATTATAAGTTTATAGGAAAGTGAGATGACGATGTTGAAGTTGTCAAGAAAGAGTTCTATTAGATGAAGTGTTATTCTTTGGAAAAGAAAGATTTGGATTGCCATTTTTAAAATTTGTCCATAAAGCTTTATCTTCTGTGTGGAACAACCAATCCAGACTTGAAGTAAGCATTTGTAGCCTCTATTCTAAAGATTTTTGCCATTAGGATGTTTTTGATTCTCTAATAATCAAACTAGAAAGTTAGAGATGTTCCTTTAGGAGATTAGTACTAGATAATGATTCAAGCTTATACATAGTTACATGAACAAAGAAAAGTGATCAAGATGTATTTGGGTAGCAAAAAGAATCCTTTAGGGAAGTTATTATGTTATAGACCAGACCTGTAGATCAAATGCAAAGATACAGAAAAGTGTATCTGTTTGGGTAAGAAGAAGTGACATTTCTTCAAAGTAAAAAGAAAAAGAAACAAAGGGAGACTTAAGAAATGGATGTACTATAAGAAAAGAAAGTTCTATGGAAAATAGAAGATGGATAGGTGTTACATTTATGAAAAAAAGGTCACTTTGCAAAACATTGTCCTTTGAAATAAAAAAAGGCAGAAAAGATGATTAAGCAAATCTAGAAAATTATAGCAATTCATCCTGATGATGCAGATCTTGAGTCTTTCTTTTCAAAAGAAGAAGATCCTTCACCAAAATGCATTTTTGCTATTTAACATGAATGAGATTTATAATTTTCAAATTTTGAAGAAGAAGCATTGTAATGTCATGATCAAGTTATGATTAATGATATGAGTACCTTGACTCATGAAAGCCATCATGTTTCATTATTCATTATCCAAATTTACCTAACCAATTACTCCAAGCCCATGAAACTCATAGCCTTGATTGATATTGGAGCTAGGACAACCATCCTTAATCCAAAAAATCTTCCAAAGAAGCGTTGGAAAAACCATTATAAATATTTTCATCCTGCTAATGGAGAAGTTTTTTAAACTACTTTAAAAACCAAACAACCTATAAAAATTCAATTATTTCTAGGATGTTATGTTTGGACTTATGTTCTTGGTTCACCCCTATATAGCAAGGATATAGTTGTTCGATTCGATGTCTATTGGAAAAGTAAAAATTTGAGAATGTTTCCAAATGGACTTGCCTTCTAGAAATATTTCAGATGCTTCACCACACAGCCCTCTATCCTTTTCATAGACAATACCATTGAAACCATTAACCTTTAACTCATTAATGAGTTTATAATAAAGAAATGCAGTGCATAATCTCATACTGAGTTTGTAAAGAAATGTTTATTTCCTTTATGGAAAAATCTAGGTTTCTACATTTTGTTGCCCTTTAAGCAAAACAAAGATGTGAATCCTACAAAAGCCACTCATATAATAATTACTCCAATAGGCCTAAAACTTGTAATTAAAGAATGTAAATAGTTAAAAGAACAAGGTTTGATTACACCAACCAAATCAAAATGGGCATGTCAAGCCTTCTGTGTGAATAAATGATCAGAACATATTAGAAGAAAAGAGAGATTGATTATTTATTATCAACCCTTAAATTTATTTTTAAGGGATGATAAATTTCCTTTGCCGAAGATCTCTTCATTATTCACCCTCTTGGTAGGAGCTAATTTTTTTTCAAAATTTGACTTAGAGGCGAGATTCTGACAACTTGAATTAAAGAAGAAGACAAATATATAATCGGGTTCTACATTCTAAAGAATCATTATCATTGGAATGTATTACCATTTGGTTTGAAAGTGGCCCCTTCTCTTTTTCAAAAGGCGATGATCAAAATATATGAACCTCTCTTGCACAATGCTTTGGTTTACATTGATGACATTCTTCTTTTTTCACTAAATATTGAAGCACATGAGAAATTGCTTAAATAGTTTATTGATCTTACAATTAAATATGGAGTTATATTGTCACTACAAAGATACACATAGGGAAAGAAGAAATTGAGTTTCTGGGAATGCAGTCCAAAGAAGGAAAATATCACCCTAGTCCTCATGTTGTAGAAGAATTGCAAAGGTTTCCTAAAGAAAACCTGTCTATCAAACAAAATAGATAATTTCTTAGGATACTTAATTATCTTAGGGATTTTATTCCTCATTTGACAAAGAAGATATCACCTTCAATGGCCTTACTAAAGAAGAGTCCTCCACTTTGGTCAGTAGTTCAAACTAAAGCCATTATTCGATTAAAAGAAGATAGAAAGAAGCTTCCAGACCTAAAAATTCCATTAGGAGGGAAGAGAATCCTTCAAACTGATGCAAGCAATCTGTTTTAGGGAGTAATTCTCTTTAAAGAATATAACTAGAAGAATCAAAGAATTTGTGCTCATGCTAGTGGAAAGTTCATAAATGGAGAATAACAATACTACTCAACCTTTAAGAAAGTTGCAATAGTCAAATATGGAATAAAGAAATTTGAATTCCATTTAGCAAGACATCATTTTAAGGTAATCATGGACTGTTCATCTTTTCCAAAGATGATCGAGTTCAAATGAAAAACACATTAAAGGAGAAGACAACCTTATCCTTGATCTCTTGAGTAGATCATCAACCTCTTGCAATAAACCCTTTTAATTAAAGGTTTTACCTCTAATCTATATGTTACAACCCATTACTAATTTCTTTGAAAAAGGAATTCCACCAAACATGTCCTTAAACATTTTCATAAGCTTACTTAACCAAAAAGTCAACCAATAAATTTTTTAGCTTCAATCCTATCTTATCAGAAACTATGGTCTTGATTTTTATGAAAAACTTAGCTTTCATCCAAACTATCCCTTTACCTGCATTTTCAATTTCTTATATCAAAACCCTGAAAAAGAATTATATTGGCAACTAGAATTACTAACCCTATTTTGGTATCTCTGTCATCTTTATTGGATTGCTTTTAATTTACAGCCATTAAAGCTTACATGATATATCTGAATGCTTGAAGAAGGTTGAAGATTAAATCCTCATATTTAGACTTTCATGGAATAGTTCTAGAATTTATCAAGGTGAAAGTCATGGCTAACAAATGAAGCCTACACTCAACAGGTTTCACCAGCAATTGAATGTCATACCATTATTATCTTTTAAAGATCCTTCCTGAAGATAAGAGATGAATTTACCGTAATCCCCTATTTTAATATCTATAGATCATATAGACACTTAATGATTCACCACCTTATATCTAATATGGATGACTTGTCACCTTGGCGAGACTTTTAAAGATTTATGTTTCAAAAGAATGGAATCATTCTAAAAGAGATATGGCCAAAGAAATCTAAAGATGCACCATGGGAAACTTATCCATCTGAGTATGGACAAAAACTTATGGCAAACAAAAGATTTTAGGAAGAGTCATATTAAGCTTAAGCCAGCTCATCAAGACTCATTGAATAATCTTTTCAAGAAGACCCATAAAGACTTTTAGTAGGATAATCATAAGACCCCTGACTTAGAAAGTAGCTGCAGTGGAGATGAAGGCAGCCTATCACCAAGTCACGAGCCTATAGTAAAGTAGTCATTTTTATCAAAAGCAGTTGTATTATTGTACCTTTGTGTTTAGTCAGTGGTTATCTTGTTTGGACCACTTTGAGTCTGCCTTTTTATGTTTTATTTTTTCTTGATTGATTTTTAAATCAAGCTCTTCCTTTGTATGTAGCGCTCCTCATCACTATAAAAGGAGGTTTTTTTTATTGTTTAACCCTTGAGAGACACTGCTTATGATAAATAGAACCATGAGTTTCTAAAAACCCCTATTCTTCTTCTCTAATGGTTCATTAATAATGACCAACTCTTTTACTTTTTAATTATTAAAGAGTATGCTCTTTACTTGCCTCTAATGTGGATTTGGTACATCAAAAATTTAATCATACATGATCCGATTTACCAACTTTATTAAGATTAAGGTTAGATGAACTATAAAAAAGGGACATGCTATTTAGCCTGAAATTCGTTATTGTGATTATAAGTACGATTAAGATTAATTATTACTTACTTTGATGAAAATGACATAGTTTGGAGCAAAAACAAATCATTTTAGTTGTCCATAATATATATCTATGAATATACAAAAAATAATAATTATAATAATTTCATTTAGCTCATTTATTTTAAATAATATCTATAAATCTAGATTGCTTAATAGAAATGATAATTAATATATATACTAAGATTGGATTGTATTTTAATTAATATCAATATAACACTCCTTCCTATTGACACCCTTTCTGTGTATTATCACAATATAATATCACACTGAAGGTACCAATAGGGAGGAACGTTACCTAAAACTAACCTCTAATGGTATGATTGATTAAGACCACTTAAAAAAATAACCATCCAATGAAACACGACATAACAACTAGCCTAATTAGGCAACAACAATTTAAGATATTTACATAAGATGGCAAAAGAGATATTAAGTTAGATACATATCACAAAATTTGTCCATAGTACCAAAATGTCAAAAATAGTAGCTCTCTCCCTCTTACACATTACACTTAATTTTAGATTAACTTTCTCCTGCACTTCCAAAGCTCGTACACTAGTTCTTAAGAAGCACTTTTCACTAAATTTCTAGCACTTATTTTGAAATCCTAACTTCATTTTCATGCTCACTTCCATGCTTAAGTCATTAATAGCTACTCTGTAAAAAATATATTAAGAGAGTGGTGAGTACTTCTGAGGAAATACTTAGTAGGTGAACTACAAAAGGAAGGACCAAATAATATAGGAAAATAAAATTATAACATGTCATGGTTTCATATATATATATATATATATATATATATATATATATACTCATAGTTCACTAATAATTTATATTGTTAACAAATAATATCAATTTACTCAAAAGTATTTTGTAGGAATCATATATTTATATAGAAATGACTATACAAATTACTCATTATAATTCTTTAAGGCATTTAGAAAATACCTTAAATGCATTACCGAATACATATTATAATTATTAGGTTGCACACCCAATAATATGGAGTCGAGTGAAATTTTACAACTCTTTCCTTTACTTGACAAGTCATGTCTCTTATATATAAATATCTATTTATGATGCCTACCATCTTGTATTTTTACAATCAATTCCTCTGCTAATTTCCACATTCTCGCCGTTCCATTAATAATTTGCCTAAAGATTTAATAAAATTCTTGAGAACTAACTTCCTATAGTACACATATATATTTATTAAGTTCCTAAATTAAATTCAATATTAGGTGATTACTTTTTAAGTTTGCAATAAACTACTCAAAACCTTATATTTTAAAAGGGTCCCAATACACTAGTTTAGTGCTCACTAAAATTTAGAAATTTAAGGCTTCACTCTACCCTTATCTGACATAATTCAATTTACGTCCACTATTCGGCATATCAAATGGCATTTGCCAACTCATTTGATTATGAGCCAAAGCTGTATAAAACTTGATTTCAAATCCTTAAATTCTCAGCTACACTATGAGTGGCTTGTGGATTAATTTTTTAGGACCTTTACCATGAGAAAATGGGACAACCATTCTAGCACAAATCACATGAATTAGAGAAGAGCATCTCCTAAATTAGCTTGACACATGGGTCACCAAAAGTTCAACTCAGCAGCAAAAGGAAGTTACTTTCAAAACAAAAACAAGTATGCAACATAAAAATATGTATATGTATATATAGATATTACATTCTTAATTCGTTAAATAAGTTCTTTGACTGCAGGTACTCAAGCTCTTACTAATATATTACTCTCCTTTTGTTCTGTTTGAAAACACCATTAAGAACTCACTCAAACACCATTTCCATACTTCCCATTCATGAAATTCTGCTGCAAAACACACTTGAGATAGCAGCAAATCACTTACACTAACTAAGCATGTAAACCATTTAAAGTTTGACTCAAGACCAAGAGACAATCACCTACACAACATTTGTTGCACCTAACCGAACCCATATGATCTTTCTCTTCTTTTATTTTTGTTACACTCTTGATAGAATAAGGTAAAAATCAAGTGAACGCTTACACTATAATACACAATTCCTTTCTATTTCCTTGTGTTTTCTGCTTTTATACAACTTAACCAAATTATTTAAGCTTTTGTTCCTCACCTTACACTCATAAAATCTTGCTGCAAAACTCATCCTAAACATCAATAAAATACACATTATTATGCTGCAAAATTCACATTAAATAGCAGTAAATCACCCATTCCTTGCTCATTTACTTTGTTCTGTTTCTAAGTCCCATTAACCAATTATTTAAACTGTATTTCTGCATTTTGTCTCCATGGAAATCAGTAGCAACCTAGTGTTGGACAGAACTAAATAATAATAAAATTGCAAAGTTCATGATAGTTAAGGTAGACAACAACAGCAATCGATTTCGAAAGCAAGAGCAGCACCATAACAACAAATTCCAAGTTTGTTCCAATAATCAAAATTTAACAAGAAGAGTAACTCCATGAATGTTAAATTATGGCAACAAAGAATATTCCAGAAGCATTCAGATTTCATGAGAAAATGACACTAAGAGTTTATGATTTCAACGACAACATGGGATTCAAAGGAAACAATTTCAAATTTCATTTAAGGGAGAAGATGAAGTTGAGAAGGCATAATCTTGGTTAACTTATCTCTTCCGTTTCTTGTTGTAACAACTCGTTAGTTAGTCATACTTATCTCATATGCTTAATGCACTCTTTATTTGTAATATGTATATATTGAACTAGTTATCAATACAACTAAAGTAAGCTTCTATTGTCACTTGCTATTACACATTCATGGTATTGAAGCGGTACATGGGTTAACAGCCTATGTCTCTTCCATCAATTTTTTCGTTACCATGTTCACATCCACAAGTGATAACACTACGATCGAGCCAGCGGTTGACAACATTACATCATCCTCCTCATCGACTCCACCCACCCAATATTGCCCATCAGTTGCCTATCAAACTTAATTATAGCAACTATCTCTTATAGAAGACATAGTTATATCCCTTAAACTATAGCTATGACTTCACCAAACACATAGATGGTAGCACTCCGCAACCTCCTCAAATAATTATTGATCAAATTAATCCTACATAGCTCAATTGGTCTCACTAAGATCAATTAGTTTTAAGCTGGATAATCAGCTACATGTCTAATAACTATGTCTCTCAAATTGTGGGATCAAATTCTGCATATGATGCTTTGATGAAGCTCAAAGTTACATATTCTACTACCTTCAAAGCTTAGGTTTGCACTCTCAAAACTCATTTTTATAAGCCTGAGAAATAGAATGAATCAATTATAGAGTATGTCCAATGTGCCAAATCCATTTTTGATCAACTACAAGCACTATGCCATCATGCACCTACTGAAGACCTTGTTTAGGTTATCTTAAGTGGTTTAAGACCATAATATCGGCCATTTAGTCATTCTTTAAAGAACAGATATGATGATGTCACATTTGGCGAGCTTTATCGCCTTCTTTTAAGTGAGGAACAAAACCTCAACACTGATCCTGCTACCAAAGATATTCACATTCCTACTACCCATATGACTTAGAATCAGTGCTCATATCCTTCTTCAAGCCAAAGCTATGATTTTTTTTTATCAATCGAGTGATCATGGAAATCAAGGAAACAAAGGTTGAGGTCGCCTTCTTAGTTCATATGGCTCTCACCATAATGGTAATTCTTATGTCCTTGGTCATTTTAATTCTTCTCCGACATCATCCATGGACTTCTATGGTTCTGTAATTATTTTCCATACTTGCAATGGTCATTGATATTATGCAACTCAGTGCCCCATTCCTCGCTATGATGTTGATCCTTATTCTTCTCACCAACATACCCAAAAATTGACAAGCCACTTAGCTTTCCCATCCACCTCCACTCAGCCTTGGATATTGGACATTGGAGCAACACATCATCTCACTTCAGATTTGGAAAACCTCACCATCAACTTGGACTATCAAGGCTCAGACAATGTTAAAATCACTAGTGGTAATACTCTTTCTATCTCTCGCATTGGTTCTTCTAGTGTTCCATCTCCTACCTCATCTGCTTTTCAACTTAATAATATTCTTCATGTTCCAGCTGCTTGTGCCAACCTTTTATCAGTGTCTTCTTTTACTAAAGCTAACAATGCCACTGTTGAATTTTTCTTAATTATTTTGAATTAACGATATTTGCATGAGAGCTTTGCTTCATACAGGCTGGAATGATGGTGGTCTTTATTCAATTTTTCTATCTCCTTACAAGTCTCGCATTCAAGCTCATCTTTACAATTTTTCCATTTGGCATGCATGATTAGGCCATGCCTCCTCTTGAATAATCAAATAAGCTCTATGTTAGTACCAAATTAGTTACCATTCTTCTTCAAATAGTAATCTTTATCATGCAAGTAGTGTTAGAAAAATTCATTGCTTACCATTCCCTAGTTCAACCACTTATGTTGATGGTCCTTTAGACTTGATATGTTCTTATCTTTAGGGCCCTACTCCTTTTCTATCTTTGATAATAGTAAATGCTATATGATATTTTTTTTATCATTTCAGTAAATACACATGGATTTATTTTGTTAAGTACAAATTAAAAGTCTTGAATATCTTTATTAAATTTCATCACATTATTGAAAAAGTTTTTGGGCATTAGATTAAATGCTTCTTTCATCATTGGTCAAGGGATTCAGACATCTTCCCAACACCACATCTCGTCATATTGCTCATAAGGCGAGGTGCTTCCTCCTAATCTTGCTTGGCACGACTCTCTTCTGTGAGACTAGTCATAAGGTCAGCATTGCCCTTCTCGGCCCTCTTTGAGACTTAGACTGAGTTCTTACCCTCGATTGGGGATCTATGGTGTTGGCTTATTTGTATTATAGATTAGACACTTTCTATAGAGGCGCTATCACCATCTGTGTCTTCTGGCATGTCCTGCATATGAGTTTGCCCCCTTTTCATTTCTCTTTTTCTCTTCTTATTTTCTTTCTTTTTGTTGACTTATTCTCTCTTTTAGATCTGGAGTATAGAGATTGGGCTGATTCTTGGCTTCGAGGCTATCAACTCTAATAGGAGTCTTCCTCTCATGAAGGGATGGGGCTTTTCCCTTTTAGCGAGTGTTAGGAATACTCTATAGACCTACTACAATCAGCTGAACACTGTCGAGTAAGACCCAGTAAGGAAAAAATCATTAGTACTTCATGACTTAACATAAGTTAAACTTAACTAATCTTGATTTTATAAATCTATTTTGATTGGTTGGAGGGAGCTAATGATGTTTAACGATATGATTTCATGGATGTCGTAGTATGACTTGAGGAGATAAGGGTTCTGCTATCTGGTTATGGCTATCGGATGTGGTATTTAGGAGAGCGGGTACATCGATGGCGCTCTAGACCTTCCCGATGTCGTATTCCAATTGTTGTTCCCCGCTTAATGCTTTATAGTTCTTATTTAATGGGCTCAAAGTTGAGAGAGGTGCTACAAGAATATGATGCCACTATTTTTTCTTGAGAGATCTCACCATTATTAGTAGTTCATCCATGAGATCCTTTTAAAGTAGGTTTATAATGATCAGGCTACATAACATTTGATCATTTCTTTCCTAGAACTCTCTAATCATTTATTCTTTTCTCACAGTTTACTTTTCACAGACTAAGGAGGTTCACTCCCCTGTTGATGAAGCGATGGAGGAGGTAGTTGGGGCTGATAAAGGGTTTGAGACTGTGCAGGAGAGTGAGGTTGCTCCTAAACCTGAGATTGCACCTGAGGTCCCTGGGTCTAGTCTTGGTCATGCATAGCGCACTCAATAAATTGGGACCAGCTGTGAGGGAGCTTTTGTTGGCATTATTTTTGGAGATGTTCCCCTTCCTAATAGATCCATGCTCTATTAGGCTCCTACTGTTCAGGCTCTGGTTAAGCAGTAGATACATTTTGGTGATGTTCAGCTCCCCATCTTTTATCCAGCAGATACTTCTCATGCGTGTTTATTTGACATATTTCTTATATTACCTATACACTTGGTATTGACGTTAGTATAATTTTGCAAAAAAAGGTTCCCCATACACAGGCAGAGTATCTATATGGACTTGCCTCATCTCATATATATATATATGCCTTAACTTTTGCCTAAGCTTCCCTTTCGGGTTTTCAATTTAGCAAGTATGCCTTAACTTTTGCCTAAACTGCCCTTTTAGGTTTTCAACTTAGTGGGCTTTTTATTTTTACTTTTCAAATATGGGTTATGATTCAAGCTACAGAGCCACCCAAACTTTCTAGAGACTAGAGGATTTAAGTTATACACGATGAGTCTCAAGAAAAGAAACATAGGCACCACTAGAATAAAAATGGTCTCACATAACTAGTCTTAATCTCTTATGTTTTATTTTCCTTTCTAGTGCTTATGTATTATAAATAAGATAAAACATGCAATGTTACAACAAAATTTCGATTTCAATAAGATTCATTAATTAGGGAAAAAAAATGAGTTCATTTGCTACATCACATGACATAACTTCTATTATCAGCTAGTCCTTTTGGATTTTCTAACTAAATATTTTTTGCTCACATTTTATTTCCCTAATTTTTGATTGAACAACCCCTTGTAGGTTTTCTAGTCAACGGGACCTCCTTTACTTTTCTTTTACTTTATTCCCTAATTTTTGCCTGCCAGCCCTTTGCGGTTTTTTTGAACAATGAGAATGTCCTAATTTTTACCTGACTAGCCTTTTAAGGTTTTCTAGTCATGGAACTTTTATTTTCTCTATACTACTTTTATTTATTTTTATAGATGGTATTTCTTAAGGTGATTTAGGTTAACAGGCTAAATGAACTCATTCCCTTTAAGATAAGATATCTTAGCAGCTCCTTTTAGCATAACTGACTTGACTAAGTATGGTCCTTGCCAATTTGGTTTGAACTTTCCTCTTGGATCGAACACCACTACTCTGGATTGTTTTAATACCATATCCCCTGCTTTTATCTTCTCTGGTTTTACCTTCTTATTAAATGCCCTTGCTATCCCCTTCCAGTATATCTGGGTATGAAATAAAGCATTCACCTCTTCTCATCCAAAGACACCACATGATCATGTCTTTTATGTGCCCATTCACTCTCAAGCATTTTGACCTCCATACTACTCTTATAGATTTGATCTCAATTTCTATTCGCAAAACTGCTTCATAACCATATACCAAGGAGAATGGAGCTCGGCTTGTGGCAATTCTAGTTGTAGTTATATATCCCCACAAGGCAAAAGGAAGAAACTCAAACCAATCCTTGTAAGTTTTGACCATCTTAGAGAGGATTCTCTTGACATTTTTATTTACTACTTCCATTGCTCCATTAGCTAGAGGTCGATATGGTGAAGACTTATGATGCTCGATACTATACTTTTGCAATAACTCTACCATTTTTGCTTGAAACTGAACCCAATTGTCTATCACTATATGATGTGGAACCCCATATCTACAAATGAAATTCTTCTGGATGAATTGGGCTATCTATTTTAACTTTAGAGCATTAAAAGACTCAATCTCTACCCATATAGAGAAGTAATCAATTGCCATAACTATATACTTATGCCCATTAGATTTTATTGGCCTTATTTCTCCTATGATATTAATCCCCAATGCTATAAAAGGCTAATCAGATGATAAACTATTCAGCACCATTAGAGGAAGATGGTTGAGATTCCTATAGATTTGACATTGATGTCATTACCTCATGATTCTAATACAATCCTTTTCCATGCTCATCCAATAGTACCCTTGTCTGATTATCTTCTTTGCTAGGATTACCCCATTCATATGAGAACCACAAGCTCCTGCATGAAGCTCTTTCATCACCTCTTCCAATTCATCTTTCTTGAGACAAATGAGTTGCATTCCATTAGGCATTCTCTTATACAAAAATCCATAATGGCTTGTAAAATTAAGTGCAAGAACATGTAGGGCATATCTTTCTTTTGAAGTGGCCTCATTTGGATATTTCCTTCCTTAATGAACCTTTGCACATCATAAAACCATGGCTTCTCTTGAGGTTCTATCTGAATTCCCATAATTTACTCACCCCTATAACATAGAGCTTTCGATTTCATGATCACTATTGGATTTGAACTAATGAACCTTGCCGTATGAAAGCAATACTCTAACTATTGAGTTAAATAGGTCATTTATTATCCCAAAGAGAAAGAAATAGAATGTGTCACACCGATGATTGTAAATGTAATTTCAATTATAAATGGAATATTATTTATAAGCAATACCGATTAAAGAGATCAAAGAAATAGAATAGTTAGATCATATAATATTCATCTTGACAAACAAATTTTGACAGGATAAAATATGTATCATAAATACAAGGGCTATAACTCAATTAGGTAGTGCTCATTAAAAATTCACAAACGAAAAAATGAAAAAAAAAATTATTCCCCTTCTATATCTTACATCTATAGTTTTTTTCCTTGGTGGATATCTTTTTTATTTAATAAAAGTTTAGAATCGTGGGTTATTAGAGCTTTCAATTTCATGATCACTAATGGCCTTATAGTCATCCTAGTCATACTATCCCACACTGAAGAGAGTGTTGCCAATGCATTTGCTATCTGATTGTCATCTCTTGATAGATGAAAAAAGAGACACTTAGTGAAATTATTTATTGAAGCTTCCAAATAGCAAATGTCGGGTTTTAGCTTTTCCTCTTTCACTTTCAATTCCTTATTAGCCTAGTTGATAACCAACATCTAATCTCCATATACTAACAACTCCTTTACCCCAGCAGCCATTGCCACCTTTACTCCATGAATGCACACTTCATACTGAGCCATATTATTGGTCACTTTGAAATCCAATCTCTTGGCCATTGGTATGGTTTCTCCCTCTGGCATGATAAGGATCACTCCTAACTTGGCTCTATTATTGTTTACTGCACTATTAAAATAAAGCTTCCATTCTCAATGCTCCACAACTACTAGATTCTCATCTAGGAATTCCATGCTCCATTATTCATCGCCCTCTACTGCATTTTGAGCTAGGAATTTCACTACTGCCCCTCCTTTAATAACCTTCATAGTAATGTACTCTATATCAAATTCAGTTAGGAGAACGAGCCACCAAGACATCCTTCCTGTCAAAGTAGGTGCTTGCAATAAGTATCTTATGGGGTCTATTTTTGAAATGGCTTGAACCCTATAAAACTGAAAGTAATGCCTCAATTTCCTCGTTGCCCATATCATTATCAAATAGGTCTTCTCCACCAAATTATACTTTTCTTCATACGACATGAACTCCTTGCTGAGTTAATACACTATATGCTATATTACATCCAACCCTTCTTGTACTAATATTGCCCCCATTGCCTTTTCTTCTAGAGCTAGTTATAGGATCATGGGTTTACATAGCCTTGGTGGTTTAAGTATAAGTGGATTAATAAGATATTCTTTTATCTTGTCAAAGGCCCTTTTATAGTCATCATTCCACTCTACAAATTGATCTTTTCTCAATAACTTAAAGATTAGGTCATAAATATTAGTAAGCCTTGCAATGAACATACTAATACATTATAGCCTGCTAATAAACCCTCTCACTTCTTTCTCTATCCTTGATGTTGGCATTTCCTTAATGGTTTTTAGTTTATCTGGATCCACTTCGATTCCTCTGCTATTGACTATATGCCCCAGCAACTTCCCTAAGGTAACTTTAAAAATGCACTTCTTTGGGTTGAGTTTTAAATTATACTTCTCAATGCATGCTAAGAATTTGTTCATGCTTTAAAATGGCCCTCTGTTATTTCTGACTTGACCATCATATCATCTACATATACTTCCACTTCCTTATGCACCATGTCATGGAAAGAGCGGTGGCTGGCCTTTGATATGTTGCACCTGCATTCTTCAACCTGAAAGGCATAACCTTATAGCAATACATCCCTCATTTTATGATGAAAGCTGTCTTAATTTTATCCATGACATCATTATTTGATTATACCAGAGAACCCATCCATGAAGGAGTACATTGCACTTGATGCCACACTATCCACTATCACATCAATGTGAGGTAAAGGGAAGTCATCCTTTGGACATACTTTATTTAAATACCTAAAATCAACACACATTCATACTTTACCATCTTTCTTGGGTACCGGGACTATATTTGCTGGCCATTATGGATAATCTACTACCTCTAAAAAGTTGGCCTAGATTTGTTTAGCAATTTCTTCTCTTATCTTTTCAGTCCATTGTAGTCTTAGCATGTGCAATTTCTATTTAACTGGTTTTTTTTTTAGATGAGTTGGAATGTGTAGTTCTATAATGTCCCTGTCTAAACCTAGCATGTCTTTATAGGTCTTAGCAAATACTGCCTTTCTTTTTGTTAATATTCTCTTAAAATTTTTCCTCTCTTAAGGAGTTATATCTTATGATATAGAAATGTTCTTTGGATTACCATTTGTGCTTATGTTAAATGAATCAAATTGAAATAATGTCAAACATGCATGAACAATCAAAATTATAATGCACAGAACTATTAAGATGCATATCACATAAGCAAGCAAAACCAGCATTTATATCATTGACCAAAGGAAAAACAAAGTTTTCATCCTCATAGAGACTGGACGTTGTTACATCCATTTCTTCATTAAAAACATTAGAAAAGCTATCACTAATTAGTGTAGCTAAATCCTAGGGTGGCTTCTCTTTAGGTGGCAGACATAGTAACTCTTCAACAATAGCATCCCCTATTGTTCAAGCTACTTGCTTCATCACTTCTTCTTTGTTGCCCTCAGCTAATTTTTCCATAATTTGGTCCTTGAAAATCTTGAACCCATGAAGATTCTTTTTGCTAGTGACATTAATAGACTCCTTAGCTCCCAGATAGTACTTGCCCTCTTCTAGCTTGATGAAATTATCACTTAACGGCTCAGCTCTTCCTAGGGGCTTATTTCTCTTGGCCTTTTTCTTTCTTTCTATTATGTTGGTGGATCTTGTCTCAGCACACCCTAATCCTTTCTTGTCACTTTGACTCTTGAATTCTGGTAACTTAGGACTTCCTTGCTCATTCTTGCCCAGCCCTTATCCAGGTTGGTAATTCATGCTCTCCATCATTTTTGCAATCCTTGGGTCCATCTCAATCCCATCAAATATCCCAGTAATTTGAAAATTGGGAGGAACACACACTTATTTCTATTTTTCTAGTATCGCGGCCATAGTTGTATTGGTTCCTGCTTCGATTGTAGCTATATCTCCTTCATGAGAGAATTTTATCTTCTAGTGCACAGTTGAAGGTACTCCTCCCAGAGCATGGAACCATGGCCTTCCTAATAATAAAGCATAAGTAACTGGTATATCTAGCATGATGAACTCAATGGTTGATTCCACATGTCTTATTTTAACTAAAGCTTGGAATGTCCCTTCCACATTCCTAGTGCTGTCATCATAAGCTTTGATTATGAGGTTTGAATATGTTAAGTCTTTAGCTTTCAAACCTAAATTAGGTAAGATCTTGAATGGAAATACATAATGGCAAAACCATCATAAACTATTGCAAAGTTGGTTCTTTTCCCTTTTACTTCAGCTGGGATAAACAATGCCTTGTTATGATTTTTTCCTTGCAAATGTAGCTTATCATCTAAGAAGGTTATCAGCTTATGTTTCTTTTTTGTAACCTTTGCTATCATAGCCTCAAGTTTGGCTACTGTTTTAATATTCATGTTTAACAGAGCTTTCACCAAAGCTCTTCTATGGCTGCCTAAGTGTATAAGTAGTTCCCAGATACTGACATTTGCTTTAGCCTTCTTCAATTTTTCTAGAATTAGGTCTTCCTTTTCCATTTCTTCTATTTCTGCATCATTTGTCTCCTATTTTTTTGTAACTATCTCAAACTTCTTCTCTGCTACCTTGTAATTCCTCCCATTTCTAGTGACATAATTCACTTTCGGGTCATTGCTCTACACATCCAGACTAGTGGGACTCTCTTCATTAGAGTCATACCAGATGTCTATAGCTCTGTTGATTCTGTCCCTTTTTCTATCCTTCCATATTTCTATTATGCACATTTCCTTTCCCTCCATGATAAGCTTTTTCAGATTTGCTCTCAATAATTCCTCAATCCCCTATTCGAGAGTTAGAGATTCCTTCTCTCCTTTCACTGGCCCATCACTAAATTCATCACCTTATCCTAAGGGCACAATCCCCTCAAAAGGTATATCATTGGAAGCATGCTTTAAATAGATCACCTTATAATAAAATTTCCTTAAGGGCTACCTTAATAAATCCTCAACTCCTGGTTGTTCTGGGGTTTTGGATTCTTTCTCATTATTGAACTCATCACCCCATCCTAAGGGCATAATTGATTCAATTGGGATATTTGAATAGGGTGGTTTGGAATAGAACACCTTATAGTTAAATTTTCCTAAGGGCTGCCCTAGTAAATTCTCAACTCCTATAGAGGCATCAAGAGATTCTCCATTAGCTGTAAGGTTTAGGTTTTCAAAGGAGTTTAGCACTTGTTATTCACTCACTCCTGAGTTAATTATCATGGTGGCTGGTGGTGGGACATTTTGATAGTTAAGGAAAGGATTATTTCTAGTGTTTATGTTGGGGTTACATTTTTTAGGGTCTATGATCTTTTCAGAGTCTATTAGGTTTTGGATCTCGTGTTTGAGGTGAATACATGTGTCTATGGAGTAGCCAACTACTTTATGAAACTTGTAGTAGCTATTGGGGTCATAGCCTAGGACATTCGAGTTAGGTGGTTTGGAAAAGATTAAAGGTCAGAGTAAGCCTCTCTGGACCAATCGTTCTAAGACTTTAGAGAGAGGTTAGTTAAAGTTGGAGAATCTTCAAGGTTACTAAACTATGCACACCTCCATAGCTTGACTAGTACTTCCCTATTGTGTGCCCTTGATTAGGTAGTTTTGGGTTCTAGTGCCTTTAAAGCTTCTTTTTTTTGTCATTCTCAATCTCTTCTGTTTGCAGACCATCATCATATAGGTCTATGAAAGTTGTGGGATTCATCGTCTGTAACCTTTCGACCAGATTGGGTGACACATTTTGAACTATCATCCTAACTTGATCTTTCCCAGCCAGCTTATTCTTCATTAACCCTACTTTATTCATGAATCTAGTAAGGAAATCAAAGAAAGATTCATTGGGTTTCTACTTTTTTAGTTCTAGATCTCTGATGGACACTTCAAACCTAGTATTATAATTATACTATTTTAAAAAGGCAGTATATAGTTCTTTCGAGTCTGTTTTCATAGATTTTTCTAGTTCATGATACTAGTTTATAGCCATTCCCTATAAGGATAACACAAATAACTTAGTGATCACTGCTAATGGTGCTTTAGTAGTACTCATGGTTGTTGTGTACTGGTTGGGATGAATCCTCAGATCTCCTCTCCTATCAAATTTGTACAACTATGGCATTTTGAACTTATCATGGAACCTATCATCTTCTATTTGTAGCATATCATCGAAGTCAAATGAATACCCCATGCCTTGTCCCCTGATGGGCTCTTCCATCCTGGACATCTTTTGGGTTAATGCTCGCATCTACATGGACTTATGGTCTCATACCAGTTCAAGTGATTTTCTCTTTGCCTTTTTTTATCATGTAGTTCTCAATATCCTCAAGTTGCACATTGATAACAAGTGGGTTTCTAGCAATAGGTTGCCTCCTAGCATTGTTGGCAATAGGTGGAGCATCCATAACAGGTGGGACAACAACAGTAGCAGGTGGTGGTATGACAGCAGTAGGTTGCATTAATCCAAATAGTGCTTGTCTTAGCTCATCTTGCATCATAGCCCTCATGTCTTCCATTAGAGCTTCCTTGACATCTTCTAAGGTCTGGTTCCCTTACTGTTGTTCCATTTATTCAGATTCGAGTGAAGTTGGTTCAGCTTTTAAGTGGGTTGATAAGGCTTCTTTCTAGTCTATCTAGTTTGTTCAGGATTTTCTTTGCTAAGGTTTTAGAGCTCTGACTCATCCTTTTTAGTCTACCACCTTTCCATCCCTAAATACCAGAAAACCTCAGTGAATCTATGATGGTTGCAAGATAAGGTGCTAGCGTGATGAATGAGATGCATGTATGCATAGTGCATGTGCTATGCAACAAGTAGCAAGTATCAATCAAGTGTATAACATACATCCTTCCAGCCTTATTCCTCCCACACTCATGTTTAATGGCGAGTCTCTTATCCTAGGATTTTTTTTCTTAGTCATAATATCAATGGGGGATATCAGGGACTGATGCACATGCTAGATCCTTTTTAAAGAAGTGAAGCATAGAAACAACATTTCTAGGTATAAAGGTCTAGCCCAATCTTTATTACCCCAAGAGGCTTCAAAAGTATGGGCCTGGATATTTATAGATAGAAACACTCATGGCAATAATCATAGAAATAATATTTCTAAGTATAAAGGTCTAGCCCAATCTTTATTACCCCAAAGGGATTCAAAAGTATAGCCTGAATTTTTATAGATAGAAATAACTCATGAAAAAAATCATACAAACAAATTTTGGTAGATTCTAGGGGAAGTAACTAAGCCATTATATGTGGTTAGAGTCTAGTGAAAAGTCATGGTTCCCTTAGTAAGATGCCGTCCTTTAGGACTTGAGTTACAGGCCAAGGTCAGTGGGGCCCGACATCCTTTTCAAATTCAAGAGAAGGCTACCCCTTTGAGGACTTGGGTTACAGACTCTGGTCAGATGAGCCCGGTAATCTCTCTTGAATCGAGCTAAGACTAAGAGTGATGATTAGCCAATTTAGAACTCCATAAAGCTAGTGGAATCATGGAATCCTAAACTAATGGCTAATAGGGACATGCAGAATGAATGCAAGAATAAAATAATAATTAATAAAATAACTCTAAAGAACATAAGTAGATCAATATCTATTATTCTCAATGGAGTCACCACTATAGACAATGGGGTTTAGTGCGTGCCTAAGATTTTAGCAATCACGATACTGTTTAGGCTCAAGGCCCTAGGGAACACACTACTATATCACAAAGTTATAGTGTGGAGATGAGGAGTTACCACCCAAGGTAATAACTGGGAAAAATCGAAAGTTGGTATTCGATTCTCTAAAAGAAAGCTTACACTACAACCAAGAGATGTTAGGAATGGAATACTAACTTATTTCAGTCTTGTGTTCATTTAGATTTACTTTATGAATTACTATTTCATTCTCTAATTACATAAAATTTTATTTAAACCTTAATTAAACATCCATATAACCCAAAAAAGGCAACAGGTCATAAAATCACATGTAAAAAATGCATACAAAAAGGTAGTGCCCCTATGTCCAAACTAGGTTAATTTTAAAAGTTAGCTAATTCTACATTTTTATTCGGAAGTGAAATGGACTAAATGTGGACTTACATGTTAATAAACAAGTTTAAGTCTATTTATTTAATTTTAACTAAAAATGGGCCTATAGTCTATGAATTTAAAGAATGGAATTAATTAGTGGACCTAATTCTAACCTGATTTTAATTTAAATGAAAAATGGGTCTAGGTCTATTTGTTTTAAAAGAAATGAATTAATGCGTTGAGCTAAATCTAAATAAATTTTAATTAACTAGAAAATGGGCTTAAAGTCTAAATTAATTTTAAAAGAAATAAAAAATGCATTATTGGGCTAAGCTAAATCTAAATTGATTTTATTAATTAAAAAGGGCCTAAATCTAATTAACCTAAAATGGGCCTACATTGGTTTTAATTAAATTAAACCCTAAAGCTAATTTAAGTATATTGATTAAGTGGGTTTAGACCTAATGTGGGCTTGGGGCCCAAAGAACTAAAAGATCCAAAAACGAAACCAAACAGAAAAAAATCATAACAAAATCATATCAAATATAGGATTTATGTGATTTTCTAAAAAAACTCTAAGTCAATTTACAAGCAGCCCTAAATTAATCTAAAACTACCATTAATTTTAATTGATTTTTACCCAATTGAACATAAATTACTAATCAATTTTAGTGCAAAAAATATAAAATTCTACTATTTCCCACTATTGGGGCTATTACAAACTACTGTGCAAAAATTGAAATCAAATTAATTATAATCTAAAATAAAAGAAAATTAAAGGAACAGAGAAATCATAAATCCTAAATCCTATAAGGGTTTTATAGATCTTAGTCCGTGGTATTCCATGGATTCTTTCAATAATAACTGCTAAAATTTCATATCACCACTTTCATCTCCAGATTGTCATAGAACATCAATCAAAACAAAAAAAAATAAAAAATTAATCATTAAGGAATCAAATAAAAAATAAAACAAAGAAATCAAATCAAAACAAAAGAGGAAAAAGTAGGGTAGAAGATGTTGTGCAAATGTTATTTGAATGCCCCTCTGATTTGGATTGTCACCATTTTGAGGTTGACTCTGTTGTTTATTTTTCTTAATTCTCTGGACTAAAAGCAAAGAACGTATCTTTTTATAGCAGCTAATTAGAGTTTTTATTCTCTTTGGTTTTTTCAGCTATTTCTTTCTCTCTTCTTTCTTTTTTTACAGACTTTCTCTTGGCTTTTCAGCTCTTTCTCACCTCTCTCTCGCTCGCCAACCCTCTTCATAGCCTTCATTCTAGCTTTTTAAAGCCATACCCAACCACTTCAGTTCTTGTGATCATGCAGGGAGTTGGGTGATCATGCAGGAAGTTGCATGATAGTTGGGAATGAGATTATAAGCATTTTATTTTTTGAACTTTCAAAATCAGGATAATGAGATGATAAGTGATAGGATTTTGAAAAACTAAAAACTCACACACTATCCTGGACTAATAAAAATTAAAAAATGATAAAATCAGTGTAAACAAATCGTGTAAAAAACACTTTTTAGTGAGAATCGACATTACAGAATGCCAATTTTCACCTATAATGATGACTGGCATTACGTAATGTTAGTCGGCATTATGTGATGCTAGTCAGCATTATGTGATGCCGATCGACATTACACAATGCTGGTTGGCATTAAATGCCGGCTAAACAAAATTAATTTGAATTTTTTTATTTAAAAAGAAAGGTCCTCGGAAGTTTCTAATTTTTATAATCAAATCCCTAAAAAACCAATTTTTCAATTAAGTTTACAAAAACATTGCAATTTAGTTCTTTAAATCGCGAAACTCGACACTAAATATCAATTCTCAATTAGATTTTAATTATAGGGGCTTTCATCACATATGTAAACAATTGCATCCCGAAATTGGGTGCTTACAGGTGGTGATGCAACTTTTGTTTCAATTTACAAGCAAATTAATCAAAGAAATTTGTTTTGAAGTAATTTAATGAGAAGGTCATCAAAACATGAGTCAGGGTTGAATGGTCTAGATTCTAGGTTAGGGCGACTAACTTGATTTTGGTAAGCTAAAAGTCTTGATTAAAATAGTAACATACCTGGAAAAAAAATAACTAGCTAGTCTTCTTAATGATGTTGATGTCCTAAGCCTTTACTTGTATTGATTAAAACAGGTAATATACTTGGCCTTTCTTAGAAAATTGTGGGCTTGACCAAATTTATCAAATCAAAACTGACCATTCAAATTGAAGGAATAATTAAAAGGTTTTGAGAATAGGCAACCGAAGATAGGTGGGAATAAAAATGAAAAATGTGATGACTCGAAAGCAGATTTTGATACTTTTGCTTGGCAGGTGGTCTAATTACCAAAAAAATTTGATTTTTTTTTTTTCATTTGATGCCTTTGGTACCTAATAGTCACAAGAGTGCTTACTATTTTGGAATTGAGTTACGTGGACTTATAAGTGATCATGTAATTCTTTGGCTAGCTCATAGTCCCGGTGCTTCTAGTTTAACTACATTTTTTTTATCAAATTGGTATTTATATGCATCATATCATTGATAAATGATTCTCTTTTCTTTTATTTAATTCTTCGACGGATAAAACAACTTTTGTTTTTCTATTTGATTACAAAAGAGTTGTCCTATAGCCGCATTTGATATACCATTTTTTATTTAATTGTGATTAAAATTTTAAATAAATGAAAAATTAATCACATTTAAAAAATTTACTGAACGTGATTAATTTTTATTTAATCAATATTTCAATAGTGATATATTTGTCTATTAAATAATAGAAGTATGGAGAAACAAAAGTCACAAATTACATCCCATCACTTTATTCATACCTGCACAACATTTAACCATACATTTATCAATTTTTTTTTCAATATGTAGAAAACTAATTTTACCACTTTTGAATAGGGTTATATTTAAATATGAATGTGAGAATAGCACACGTTTGTCTCCAAAATTTCACTATTTCAAAATTTAAGCCGACAAATTTTAATAGAAACAACTGTTAATATACTTATTTTTAGACAATTTTTTAAAATTTATATAACTGCTTAACATGTTTTATGTGTTGTCTTTTTGGGCGATAAAGTTGGATTTTATGTGTGGTTATGCATATATGTAGGTCCGCTGATATTCAATTATAAGGAATCCAAATACAAAAAAGTTCCTGTTCTTGAACTGAACCCATATTAGTAGACAAAGGTAACAAATTAATTCTCATAATATCTTTCTCGAAAATAATTATGGTGTGTCAATAATAATAATAATAATAATAATAATAATAATAATAATAATAACGATAATAATAATAATAATAATAATAGTAATAATAGTAATAATAATAATAATAATAATAATAATACTACTAATAATAATACTAATGTTAGTGATACAATATTGATGCGATTTTGCAAGTATAAGGGTCAAGTTATAGAATTGGATTGTAAGTCTAGATATTGATCCCACAGGGAAGAGGATAAGTACTAGTTCGCTTGATTTATGTACTTGTCTAAATAGGTCAATTGTTTGTTGTAAAGCAATTAAAATTAAAACTAAATTATTTTTTCTGAAGAATAAGTAGTGTATAATATGTCCTAGAGTTTCTCTTTTCGCCTGGATTTGTATTGACTCAAAATCTAATTTATATAATCTCTCTCATAGTCATGTTTAAGATGCTAATGCTATGATTCTCATAAATCTCTCTTGAGCATTTACAAGGTAAGCTTATTATTTGAAGTATTGATTCGAATAATGGGACTCTCGCCTCACAAAAATCTAATCAATAGATCCACAAAAAACTTGAACTCTACATGTAAAAATGAAATAATAATAATAATAATGTTAGTGATACAATATTGATGCGATTTCGCAAGTATAAGGGTCAAGTTATAAAATTGGACTATAAGTCCAGATATGAATCCCATAGGGAAGAGGATAAGTACTAGTTCACTTGATTTATGTACTTGTCTAAACATATCAATTTTTTTGTTGTAAAACAATTAAAATTAAAAACTAAATTATTTTTCTGAAGAATAAGCAGTGTATAATATGTACTAGAGTTTCTCTTTTCACCTGGATCTGTATTAACTCAAAATCTAATTTATATAATCTCTCTCATAGTCATGTTTAAGATGCTACTGCTATGATTCTAATAAATCTCTTTCAAGCATTTACAATGTGAGCTTATTATTTGAAGTATTGATTTGAATAATGGGACTCTCGCCTCACAAAAATATAATCAATAAATCCATAACAAACTTGAACTTTAATGGTAAAAATGCAATATTAACTCTTAACCAGTATCTCTACTAAAATTAAAATTTAATAGTTTTGATTTAGATCCCTAAATGTAAATCTCCTAAATGTAAAATTTAATAGTTTTATTCTCAATATACCAACATAAATAATTGAATATTCATGAAGCATAAGAATAAAAACCATAAATATAACATGAACTGAGATTATATTTAAAAAGAAATATGAGTTCAATACATCTCCAAGTTACTCAGATAACTCTAGCACAAAATGAGATTAAGCTACCATGTTCATACAGATAAGAAAAAAATAATTAACAGACGTAGCAAACATAATCAAAATACAAAATGAGAAAAGAGAGAATCCTTAATCCTTGACAATATAGCATCAGATTGCTTCACTGCCTACTTGTTCTCTGATGCAGATGAATGAGCTTCACTCTCTGTCTTCTCTATAATTCTTTCTCTATTTATTCTTTATTTTTCTCTGTCTCTTCGTAGTTCTCTTTCTATAATTCTTTATTTTCTTCCTTGGCTTCTATGTGAGTTTATGATGCTCTTATATCCTCAGAAATTAGGGGTGCATATGTTGCATGCGTGCTTTGGGTAGAATTTCCTTAAATGTCTAAGCATGGCCATGCAAATCCAAAATTGGGCTTGCATGGTTGTGCATGTACAAATGAATTCTTTAGCCCGACCGTGTAGTTTTCTTTGCAGTGCATGACATGGTCGTGTTGTGCCTTGCACGACCATGCTCTTTTACTTGCAATTTTTAGCATGGCCATGTGTTACCTTGCACGACCGTGCTTTTTTTCTTATAATTTTTGGCATGGCCATGTTAGGCATTGCATGGCCATGCACTTTCTTCCACAAATGTTGGCACAACCGTGCTTAGCATTGCATGGTTGTGCATGATTAATGCACATTCATGTTACTTTCTTTGACTTTTCTTTTTCTTGATCTTTGACTTTTCTAAATAGTTATGATGCATATTACACACCTATGTATTTTAATTTCTACAAACAAAATAAAAACTCAGTGAGAAGAATACAAAAATTTAACATAAAATATAAAACTCCTAATTTATTTAATTAATAAATGATTTTGTCTCTATTTTATGTAAATGTCCTAATATTTTCTAAATGCTAATTCTATTAGTTATTATATAGAAAATGGAAATTATGCACCTAAAATGAGATATTATTAAATTAAAGTGATTCTAATTTTTAATAAGAAAATGCAATTATCAAATACCCCACACTTGAACTTTTGCTTGTCCTCAAGCAAAAACCTTATTATAACAATAATATAAGCATATTAAAATAAAATTAATGATAGTTTAATCAATATAGTAACGGGTTAATAGAAGTATTATTTAGCAAAACTGAGTAATAAATCAAGAAAAAGACTGTGAATATTACCAAGTGAAGCATACCTCTCAGATTAATTATTCATAAGAATTGATGAACTAAAACTTATAAACTAAGGAAAGTCAAACATACTTAAATTATTAGTGAACCCTTAAGCTAAATATTTTATTTTAATTTTTTATTTATTTATGTTGGATTAAAATCCTTCCTAACTTTGGTATTCCCTATTGTTCCTATATTACTGAGTATGAATACCGTCGTCAGGTACCTTTGGATTACTCATACTCAATTTGAGCATTGGAGTAGAATGGAGTTTATTATAGGCTTTTTAAAACTTTTTCCTCCTCTAATCCTTTTTTTATTTTTATTTTTATTTTTATTTATTTATTTATTTGTATTTTCAGCTGAATTATCATATAGTAGAAAAAGGCTTTCCTAATAATAAAAATTTATCCAAATCTCTTTATTACAAAAAATTTTATCCAAAAATCCTTTTTAAGTAAAACAAAAGAGAGGTATATATTTAGATTGATCAAAATTTAAAAAGTCTAATTATCAAACATTAACAATGCTTTAAACCGTATACTATAAGAATTAACCACATACTGTATCAACTAAACTAACTAATTTTAATTTTAATATACAAAGCTTATAATTATAACAAGTTAAAAAAAATAAAAGTGTGGGATTTGATTATTATTATTATTATTATTATTATTATTACTATTATTATTATTATATATAATTTTTTTCGACATGAACTACAATAAATAAATGACAAATCACTCAAAATTAACAAGATAAAATACTATAAAAGGTAAAGTAAGGAATTACTCCTCCCCCCCCCCCCCCCCCCCAACACTTGAATTGTACATTGTCCTTAATGTATTGTACTGCAAGTGGAAGAAAATGTTTGAAATCTAGGAAAAGAAAACAAAAAGAAAAATAAAATAATAGAGAATAAAATATAAAATGAAAAGGTCACACAAAAAGACATACTTATTAATAAACAAAAATTCAATAGTACATTATTTGACATTAAACTAACATAAAAACATATTAAAAGCACACTAACATAAATTTGAAAAATAAAACATAAACTTAAATTAAAACACACCCATGAAGTAAAAAAAAGGGTTGTTAAATGGTCCACATGATGATGTAAAGTCATATGCCTTTTGAAATTAATCTACATGCCCATGTTACGTGTGAATGCATGAATCATGTGCAAACTCGTACACATTAAAAGCTTGAAAATTGTATGGCCGTGCTAGGTAAAGCATGGATGTGCACCTTGTAAGCATTAAAATTGTAGGGTCGTGCTAGGTAAGACACAATCGTGCACATTTTGAGCATGAGAATTGCATTGTTGTGCTAGGTTGACACTTATCATAATTCATGACAAAGTTTGTAGCATCCTTAAATATAAAAGGCCATTATAATGCATTGCCATTATAATGCATTTTCAAGTATTTTAGTTATTGTCTTGTTTAGTCTATAGTGTCCACCATAAGGAGAACTATGATAGTGATGCATCACATCATTTATCTCTAAGTTAGGAATACACCTTCTTACCAAGCCATCATTGCATAAGTTCCACATATAAGGATTATCCTACACATAGCTTTTTGCATCATGCATGAGATTCTTTCTTTATTGATATGAGAAAGTCTTTGGAAGTTGCCTACATGAGAGAAAAATAGCCAAGTCTGCATACCAGGGGATAAATGCAAGTGCAAATAGTGTATCATATGGAAAAGTCTTTTTGATGGACATTTCATCATTGTTCCCCTTTTCTAAGCAAGAGAGGTGGTCAGCCATTAAGTTCTTTGAGCCCTTCTTATCTTTCATCACCATATCAAAATCTTGAATTAGAAGTACCCATCAAATTAGTCTTGGCCTAGAATCTTTCTTGGATAATAGATATTTGATAGTTGTATGATCTGTGTACACTATCACTTTTGAACCTAGAAGATAAGACTGAAACTTATCAAAAGCAAACATAATAGCATCTCCTTCTGTGTTATGGCATAGATAAGTTGTGCTTCCGAGAGAGTCTTGCTAGCATAGTATATCACATGCAACTTTTTATCTTTACACTACCCTAAAATAGCTCCTATGGCTTAGTCGCTGGCGTTACACATCAATTCAAATGGAAGGCTCTAATCTAGTGGTACCGCAATGGGTGCTTATGTGAGTTCCTTCTTCAACCTATCAAAAGTATATTTACAATCATTAGTGAACTTAAAAGGGACATCTTTTTCTAGTAATTGAGACAAAGGTTTAGAAATTTTAAAAAAATCCTTGATAAAGTGTTTGTAAAAGTCAACATGTCCAAGGAAACTTTTAACACCCTTTACATTGGTTGGATAACTGAGATTTTCGATTACTCTATCTTGGCTTGATCAACCTCTATTCCCCTTACTAAAATTTTATGTCCCAACACTATGCCTTCGTCCACCATAAAGTAGCATTTTCCTAATTTAGCACTAAATTAGTTTCCTCACATCTTTCCAATACCTTCTCTAAATCATTGAGGCAGCCATTAAATGAATCTCTAAAATGCTAAGAAGTCATCCATGAAGACCTCCATGATATCCTAGACTAAATCAAAGAAGATGGTTATCATGTAACATTAAAATATGGCAGGGGCATTGCATAACCCAAAAGGCATTCTCCTATAGGCATACGTACCATAAGGACAAGTGAATGTTTTTCTCTTGGTCCTCTGGAGCTATAGCAATATGGTTGTAGCCTGAGTAGCCATTAAGGAAGCAGTAGAAAGTATGTCCCATAATTCTCTCAAGCATCTAGTCAATGAATGGTAAGGAAAAGTGGTATTTTCTTATGGCATTGTTAAGCTTCCTATAATTAAAACACACCCTCTAGCTAGTAACAACTGTTATTGGGATTAACTCTCCTTCATCATTCTCCACTATGGTCATCCTTCCTTTCTTTGGCACACATTGAATAGAGCTCACCTAACTAGAATATGAGATCGGGTATATAATTCCTGCATCAAGAAGCTTCATGATCTTCTTTTTCACTGCTTCCTACATGTTTGGATTCAATCTTCTCTACCATTCAATGATAAGTTTGTACCCATCTTCCATCAATATTTTATGCATGTAGTAGGATGGGCTTATTCCTCTTATGTTAGAGATATACCACCCAATAGCTTTCACCCTTTTCCTTAGCATCTCTATAAGTAAGGTTTCTTATTCAAAGGTGAGTTTGGAAAAGATAATGACTGGTAGAGTTTGGTTGTCTTTTAGGAAGGTATATTTGAGGTGAAGTGGTAAAGGTTTCAATTCAATTGAAGGTGGAGAAATAATAGAAGGCTGTGTGGGTTGGACATTTAAAGTCAGTGGTGTATGCCTATGAGGATGGTCTATTTGATAAGGTTTAAGTTAAAGAGTTTCTTTTGAACTGTCCACCACTTGTAGAGGATCTTCAGCTACTTGTATTTGAGTATGAAGAACTTCATCCACACATTTATCTACTACAACCAAGCGCATGCAAAAGTCTCCATCAACAGGCCATCTACTTTCCTTATAAATGTTAAAGACACAGTTTTCTTCTCTTACTCTCATTGTGAGAGTTCCTTCATGCACATCAATTAAGGCTTTGGCAGTGTATAAGAATGGCATGCCTAAGATCAGAGGCACCTCCTCATCTTCTTTATAATCCAAAACAACAAAATCAATAAAGAATATAAACTTTCTTGCTTTTACTAACACATCCTCAATAATCTCCAGTAGTTTTTTAGTAGTACGGTCTGCGACTTGAAGATTCATATTCATGCTCTTCACTTTCAAATTCAGTTTCTTGAAAATGGATAAGGGCATAAGGTGTATGGAGGTGCCTGAATCACACAATACTTTATGGAACTGCAGACTTTCTATTTCGCAGGGGATGGTTAGGCTTACAGGGTGCCTAAGCTTGCTTGGAAGGTTGTTTGACATCAGGGCATTGCATTCCTTTATCAAGTCACCATGTTCAGTTCTTCAAGCTTCTTTTTTATTAGAGATCAAGACTTTGAGAAATTTCGCATACTTCAGCATCCAAGTAATGGCCTCCATAAAGGGTATGTTAACCTGGATCTTTTTAAGCATGTCTAGAAATTTTGAAAACTAAGGATCAAGCTCTATTCTCTTCAACCTCTATGGAAAAGGAATGGGTGGCTCGTACACTCTTTCTTTACTCTCTTTGGTTCCCTTGGATTCTCCCCCATTTTCCACTTTATTGGAGCTTTCTTTGATAGTGGCTTTGTCCTGTTTACTTGAGTTGGACTCTATAGGTAGTTCCACTTCTTTACCACTTCTTAGGGTTGTAGCTTTCACTTGCTCCCTTGGATATGTGTCAGTATTGCTTGGTAATTGTCCTTGGTGTGTGATGTCAATGCATTAGCTATCTAGCCCATTTGCACTTTTAGATTGTGAATGGAAGAAGAATGGTTCTTGAACATAAACTGAGTATCCTTTTGAATATGGTCCACCTTTGCCTCTAGCTTGCGGTTTGAATCTTCTTAAAGAGTCATCCTTTTGTCCATCATCTACATGAACTTTTCTAACTTGTCTTCAAAAGATGAGTTTTAGTTCTGTTGAGCTGGTCTATGCATGTTTTGAAAAGTTGAGATTCCAAAACCAGGTGGTGGTTGTCTATTCTGCCCTTGTTGTTCCCCTTGATTTTTCCATGAGAAATTTGGGTGGTTCCTCTAATATGAGTTATAAGTATTTCCATATGGGTTGCTTTAGTTTTGTATATAATTGGCACACTCCATGTTTTATGTCAGAATGCACTCACTAGTCCCATGTTCCCCTTGACACAAGTCATAGTTTAAAGTGGAAGTTGTCAATAGAGCATTAACATTAATGTTTCTTAGTTCATGGGCTAAAGCGTCTAGCTTGGTATTGAGCATACTTAACCCATTAAATCCCATAACACCCTATTTCTTTGTTATCATGGCTTGTTCATTGTTCCACAGGTGTTGAGCTAGAACAATCTCCTTAAACAAATCAAGAATCTCCTCTGGAGTTTTATTCATGACAGAGCCTCCACATACTGCATCTATATTGCACCTTAACATCAGATTAATGCCTTTAGAAAAAGACTGCACCAAATCCAAGTAGGAATTAGGTGCAAAGGACATTGTCTTTATAAGTCCTTGAATCACTCTCATGCTTTAAAAAGTGATTCATCATCTCTCTAGCAAAAGGAATTAATCTCACTTTTAATTCTTAAAGCTTTAGTAGGGAAAATACTTGTTGAAAAAGACTATGTACATCTCATTCCAAGTTCTGATGGAGTTTGGAGGTAACCCAGTAAACCACCTAGCTGTCTTGTTTGTGAGAGAAAAAGGAAATACAATAAGGTAGATGGCTTCTGAAGATACTCCATTCATTCATAGAGTTCCACGATACTCCATAAATCAATGCATACATGCAATGGGGTCCTATGAATCATGAAACTATGAACTTTAGATCATCTGAATCATGCCAGGTTTGATCTCAAAGTTGTTTACTGCAATCATTGGAGGCATAATTGGATTCTAATCTTATTACATATTAATGTTCAGACACTCTCTCATGGTTATGTTGGCCATAGGGTTTTGGCATTGATTGAGGAGACAATTTGTATTATTTTGATTATTGATGTTGTTTGCTCCTTATCCTCCACCATTGGTGTCGTTAGGATCATTTCCTTGATTCATGGCTGCTTACTGCTTTCTCCTCCTTCTATAGAATGTTCTATCAATTTTAGGATCGGATGCTTTAAGCTCCTCATCAAGGCTTCGAGTTCTACACACACACCTAGTTCTTGTGAAAGAAAAGAAATATAAAATTAAAAATAAAATAAAAAGTGTTTAAATTAAACAATATCAAACTACCTTTAATACTACACTCTTCCCCGGCAACGACGCCAAAAACGTGATGTGATTTTGCAAATATACGGTTCAAGTTATAGAATAGGACTATAAGTCCAGATATTGATCCCACAAGGAAAAGGATAAGTACTAGTTCGCTTGATTTACATACTTGTCTAAGCATATCAATTTTTATGTTCTAAAGCAATTAAAATTAAAAATAAATTAATTTTTTTAAAGAATAAGCAGTGTATAATATGTACTAGAGTTTCTCTTTTCACCTGGATCTGTATTGACTCAAAATCTAATTTATATAATCTCTTTCATAGTCATGTTTAAGATGCTACCACTATGATTCTCATAAATCTCTCTTGAGCATTTACAAGGTGAGCTTATTATTTCAAGTATTGATTTGAATAAAAGGACTCTCGCCTCACAAAACTCTAATCAATAGATCCATAACAAACATAAATTCTAAAGGTAAAAATGCAATATTAACTCTTAATCGGTATCTCTACTCAAATTAAGATTTAATAGTTTTTATTCTAGATCCCTAAATGTAAATCTCCTCTCGGTCTCAATACTCTTAGCATAGGATAACTTAATAGAAACATTACAACTATAGGTATAAATCTCCTCTCAGTCTCAATAAACCAACTTAAATAATTGAATCATTCATGAAGCATAAGAATAAAAACCATAAACATAACATGAACTGAGATTATATTAAAAAAGAAATGTGAGTTTAATACAGCTCCATGTTACTCAGATAACCCTAGTACAATATGGGTTAAGCTACCATGTTCATACATATAATAAGAAAAAAAATTAACAAACGTAGCAAACATAATCATAATATAAAATGAGAAAAGAGAGAATTCCCTAATCCTTGTCAATATAGCTCTAGATTGTTAATCTCTTCACTATCTACTTGTACTCTGATATAGATGAATGAGCTTCATTCTCTGACTTCTTCATAATTCTCTCTCTGCTTATTCTCTATTTTTCTTTATCTCTTTGTAGTTCTCTTTCTAAAATTCTTTTTTTTCTTCCTTGTCTACTACGTGAGTTTATGATGCTCTTATATCCTAAAAAATTGGGGTTGCACGTGGTGCATGCGTGCTTCTAGTAGAATTTCCTTAAATGTCCAAGCATGGCCATGCAAATCCAAAATTGGGCTTGCATGGCCATGCATGTGCAAAGGAATTCTTTAGCACGGTCGTGTTATGACTTTCACAGCCGTGCACTTTTCTTTAGAGTGCATGATACGGCAGTGTTATGCCTTGCACAACCGTGCTATTCTCTTTGCAATTTTTCACATGGCCATGTGGTGCCTTGCACCGCTGTGCTTTTTTTCTTATAATTTTTGGCACATCCATGTTAAGCATTGCATGGTCATGCACTTTCTTCCACAAATGTTGGCACAGTTGTGCTTGACATTGCATGGCCGTGCATGATCAATGCACACCCGTGTTGCTTTCTTTGACTTTTCTTTTTCTTGTTCTTTGACTTCTCTAAATGGTTGTGATGCATATTGCACGTCTATGTATTTTAATTTCTACAGATAAAATAAAAACTTAGTGTGAAGAATACAAAAGTTTGATAAAAAATATAAAACTCCTAATTTATTTAATTAATGCATGATTTTGCCTATATTTTATGTAAATGTCCTAATATTTTCTAAATGATAATTATATTAATTATTATGCAGAAAATGGAAAATTATGCACCTAAAATGAGATGTTATTAAATTAAAATAAGTCTAATTTTTAATAAGAAAATGCAATTATCAAGTATCAACTGCAACAACCTTTGAGTTTTTAAGGAAGGTTGTCTATCTTTTATATATATATATATATATGTATATTCATTATACTTTGTATTATTCAATAGAATTAAATTACTATTCCATCATAAACTCTGAGTTAGTATCAGAGCATATCAATGTGTCATCTTCCTCTTCTCAAACTAGCTCTTCTGAAATATCTTCACTGAATACTTCAATTCTTGTTCTTTCCTTACCTACTACTATCTCTTCTTCAACCTTAACCAACATTCAACAAACCCTTTCTATTAAATTAAACTCCAAGAACTATATTCCTTAGAAGCTACAATTACAACCATTATTAAATTTCTACAATATCCATGGGATTCTTTATGGCACCGAACCAGCTCCTCCAAAACCATTTTTAACACCACCATATAAGAATATTCACCAAAGACCAAATATTTTTTTCTTGGCTTCTTTCATCCATCTATGAAGAAGTCTACCCGCATTTATTCGGGTTGAATTTTGCCTTTTTTATTTGGCAAACCTTATCAACTGCTTATGGCATGGCAAACAATGCACTCAATTCTATATCAAATTACATTATCTTGCAAATAATGATTTCCCAGTCTCTAAATACCTTTATAAAGCCAAGACCATTGTTGATAACTTGGTCCTCAATTGATAATCCATATCAATAGCTAAATTTGACGCCATTATTTTTTGAAATCTTAGATCATATTTCAATAGCATCATTAGAGGCTTACAATAATGCTTGGAACTACCATCCTTTACTGATCTCCATGCTCAATTGGTTTTATATGAATTACTTCTAAAGGCTCAACAACCATTAGCTCCGGTTGCTCACATGGCACACCAATCATCAGCCCTTACAAACTTTTCATCCTTAACTCGAATATGAGAAATTAAACCAACTTCAACAAAAATTGAAGACGTAATTTCTCAAGATCCAATTCTACCTAACGTCAAATTTATGGCTATAATAATCATGTTGCTATTAATTGCAAGTATCGATTTGATGTAAACTTCACTTAGTTTTCTAGTTCAAGTTAGTCTTCTAATTAGCCACCTTGCCATGTTTCTTCATGAACTCATGCTAACCTCAATCATGTTGATCACAAGTCTACCTCGACCTCTTCCTTTGCTTAGTATCCTGACACCAGATCTAGCCATCACATTACTCATGATCTTGCATCCTTATCATTTCATAATAATTACATAGGTAATGACATGCTTCTAGTTGGAAACATGCAAAGTCTCCCAATTACTCATGTCAATAAGAGTAAAATTTCAAATCAAATTCAGTCCTTTGCCTTAAATAATGTTTACACTTTCCTTCTATCACCAAGCCATTACTCTCTATTAAAAAATTTTGCAAAGATAACCATTATTTTTTTGAATTTAATGATGAGTCTTGTTTTATGAAGGATAAAGCCACCAAGAAAATACAACTATGAGGGATCAGTGATAATGGATTGCACAAGTTGCAGTCATCGAGTTATCCACCTTTTTAAGCATGTCTTGCTACTCTCCATCAACGGCATGCTTGCTTGGGCCATTATAATTTTTCATCCATTAAACATCTCATTAAGTAATTTTAATTACCATGTTTTAGTTTTTTAAATTTTAATTATAAGGCTTGTTGTTTAGGCAAGCAACATCGGTTGTCTTTACTTATGACTCATAATAGGAGTTTAGCTCCCCTTGATTTAATCCATCTTAATGTTTGGGGTCCGGCTCCTATCACTTCTTCATTAGGTCATAAATATTTTCTTATTTTTATTGATGATTATTCTTTGTTATATGGTTATTTCCTATCAAAGCCAAAAGTGATGCTATTGTTGTGTTTAAACAATTTCAATCTTTAGTAGAATGTCAATTTAACACCACTATTAAGTCTTTTAACTCTAATTAGGGTGGTGAATATCGTTCCTTACATAATTTTTTTAAACAAATTAGTATTCACCATCGCATTTTTTGTCCTCATACTCATGAAGAAAATGGTATAACTGAAAGAAAAATAAGACACATAGTGGACATTGGCTTATCTATTTATAACTATAGTGATACTCCCATTAAATATTGGCATTTTGCCTTTGAAACTATAATTTTCATTATCAATCATATGCCAACACAATTTCTTTCTAATGACATTCCCTTTACACTTTTATTCAATCAAACATCAGATTATTCCTTTTTTAAAATTTTTGGATGTGCTGTGTATCCTTGGTTAAGACCATTCAATAAGTATAAATTTTCCTATCGTAGTAAAGAGTGTATTTTCCTTGGGTACTCTCCTCAGTACTTAGGTTATAGATGTGTTGATCCTGATAATGGAAACATTTTCTTTGTGAGACATTTCACGTTTAATGAAAAAAATTCCCTTTTTGGAAGGTTAATTCGGTTATGGTACCATCCTCATCTTCACCATCTCTAACTCCTTAGCTACAGTTATCCTATCCATTATTAACTATTCCTCAACAACGAAATTTAGGTAATAATCCTTCTACCTCTACAATTCTCACTCATTTCACTCCTTCTATCTTGTCATCCTTCTTATCCTTTTCTAATTCTACCCCAACTTAAACACCTCCAAGCTTATCACTGTTATAACCCGATATTTTATAAATTATTAAATTATTTTTTGAGATATACAATGTTAATAAATATTTTATTAAATTATTAAATTATGGTTATTTTATGAAATTTAATTAAATTCAAGTGTTAGTATTTATTTTATTATGTTATGGTATTAATATTAAATTGAGATTTAAAAATTTAATTTATTGTTATATCTTATTTAATAATTATTTATTTGTGAATAATGTTAATTTAGTGTATTTAATATATTTTAATATTTTATGATGAATTTAATTAGAAAAGTAAGTATTTAATTTAAAATTATTATTTTTATATTATTTTGTCTTTTTCCCTTTTGTTAAAAGAAAAACCAAAATTTCCTTCCCCCCTCTTGCTTTCTTTCCCTCCCCTTTTCTCTTCTCCTTTTCTTCTTCTTCTTGCATTTTTACAAAACCACTGTGTGTGCCACTTGCACACCACCAGCACTACCATTCACCGCCCTCTTTAGCTCACTATCACTGCCACCTTCTCCTCCACCCTTCCTCTTCCTTCTGTTGCCACCATTTTTTTCCCTTCCTCCTTCTTTCTCCATTGACACTGTCACCTTTCGAGTCACGTCGGCTTTGATTCTAGCAACATCAGGGGTCATGGTTAGTATCAATTGAAAGCTTGTTCCTTGGGCTTCATTTCCCTTAAGGTAATTAATCCAATTAACCTTGAATTAAGCTTTAATTTTATCAATTTCATTCTAGGGTTCATAATTTAATTTGTTGATTTTGTGTTCAATTGTTTTGATTTTTGTGAAATTGACTTTAGATTAGTTTAATTAATTTTATAAGCTTTCCAAAAATATGTTTAAATTCACTTTTGGAGATAGTTGAATTTTAAGCACTATTCCGAGCTCGGGTATTGTTCACGGGACTACCTAGACTCAGAAAATGCATTTTATGTTTAATAAATTCTACTAGTTATTTTAAGTATGTTTTATTAAGAAATTTTATTTAAATTTCATTCTGATTATTTATTATGAATTTTTGAATGTTTATGCTTGGTTAGGGTAAGGTGAGTGTATGGTTCGTGGCATATCTAGATGTTGGCTTTCTGAAGGCTCTTTATGGTATGGTAGCTTTATAACAAATGCTATCTATGATATTCTTCCTAGATCAAGAGATTCTAATGATAATGTATAAAAAAATCTAGAGCTAGAAAAGGTTCTATCAAAGGAGAATTTTACTCTACCATCTTAAAACTAGGTTACTTGCTTTATCTGGGTATTTGGGATAGATGTTTTTCCTATTAAGGTTTTAGCTTTATGTCTCCTTCAAGGATCCATTCTTGGGGAAGCGTTACTTGGCTCCACTTGATTGGTTTTGGAATAAAACATTAGTTTTAGTTATATTAGTTTGGAGAAGGAGAGTTTCTCCCTTGCGACTATAAAAATGACTTTTTGGGTGAAATGTAGACATTATGGCTTTATAATGCACTTTATAAACTAATGCAACTGGAATTGACCCTTCATCCATATGATAATTATGGGCCTAGATTTGCAAAACCAAAGACTTTAATAAGTTTACATCATTAAGAGAAAAAGTAAAGTTAGGATAACAGTCAAAAGATATAGGACTTTTACATAGACTTAATTCTACAGTTCCTAAAAGAGAGTCTTGAAAGTCTTGAAACCTCATATCTTTTAGATAAGCTAATATGGAGGTATTAAAACCTTCTCTAGCTAGGGGTTTTATCCCTACTTGAACAAGACTTATATGGATATATCGAAAACCCTTTTCTTTATATTTTTCTAAAGAGGCAGAGGATAATAACTTTATGTGATCTTGGGATTTAGACAATTAGATGTCTCTTTCTTTAGTCTTGATTATATAATCAAACTTGAAAATACTAAATTTAGGAGTCTTATAGACATGGTCTTTTCAATATTATAGGATTTTAAAATCATCTATACATTTACCAAAGTCTTCAGTAGTCAGGTCATTACTACTAACTATATTCTTTTAAGGAAACAGAGAAAGAGGAAGAAGAAGTGGTTCTTCCAAAAATTGGATTCATGGTAAATGAATGGCTATAAAAATGGGTTACACACCTATAAACATACTAGCTAAACCAATGATTTTACTACCTCTCTTGGAATTACAACTAGGACTAACTATAACCAAACGACTCAGTGAATAAACTACCCTATAGAAATGACTATATTATGGAAACAATTATTGTAATAATCACTGAACCCCCCAGGCTTTGATACTAATAGTGTTGGTCTAATGAAAGGGTGTATTATTCATGTGCATGAATGTAAGGATGATGAATGTAAATCACAATGCCACTCTCACACTCCAGTCAAAAACTAGATACGAAGATTATCGAACCAAGATGCAACATAGATTTCATAAAGTTTCTTATGTGCAGGTTCCTAATTTATTAGTCAAGCACAAAGCATACGTTTTGCTACTTAGAAGAACTATATATGTAATGAAAGTACACAAATAAGATTTAAAAGAAAAAAAATAAATGAAATAAAACTTGCGAAAGAGATATCACTTTATATTCTAAGTAATGGGGAATTACATATATTCTATATCTAGAATAAGTAAAGGATATGTAAAGACTATAATCTAAAATTATATGGATTATTACAGGGATACGACATAAGAGCTGTATGTTTCTCTAAATTTTTTTTAAAAAATTATGTTCCTTCTCTCTAAAGGAGAGGAGGCTTTATTATATAGAAGTCTTCACAACTAAGAATAGGACTCTTACTGAAATCACAGGGGAGACAATGGGCAAGGGATAAGGGATGGTGGCAGGAACTGAATAAGATTCCTAGAAGTTGAATAGTCCTTTTTCTGCCAATAATTTATGCTTTATCTATCTTTCTCTTGGCTTTTATGAAGAGATATTCCCACTAGGTCCTAGTAGTGGAACATGAGTCCCCAGCCTTATGGGATGATAGAGAACAGAGGGATGAAAGTAGTAGGTGGAGCAAAATATTTGACAAACTAGTCAAATTTTCCTAATGGTTATCCAAGTAAATGCCACTCTTCCATAACTGAAGGTTGACCAAGAAAGTGAAAAATAAGTAAAAGACTTTTTTTTTACCCTAACTTTTGCATGGGCCATCCTAAAAAAGGATTTTCAACTCATCAGACAAATAAAATAAATATATACTAAAGTTATAAAGCCTATAAGCCTATCAGCTTTATAGAAGGGAAAATTCCAAAATTATCATCTTTATTATCATTACCCAAATTAATAAAGAGCTCTGAGTCTTGAAATGCTTCGGAGTTGGTAGAAGAGACTTATTTAGACTGGATCAGTTGTTGCATTACTTTGAAATATTCTATTTTAGTTTTTATAGCAGCAATGAAGGAACCATCATGTGTCTTCTAAGCAAAGAATCTAGATTGTGCTTAAGATAAGATAATCCAAGGAATCCATGCTGTTTAAGCCAGTTAGTAACTACCTGTTTAGATATTTTTTGAAGGACTTTATAAGAATTCCACCATTTGACTTTAAATCATCTTTAGAATATAGTAATATCATCATTTATATAAAAGTCAATAGACAAATGTAAGACCCAAGGAACAAAGAATTTTGAACAATATAGATAGAGAAGGGAAAATTTTTTCTCAAGGGGGGAAGGTTTGCAGTGGGAAGAAAAAAGGTTAAACACTTAACGAATGTTAAGGGGAAGGATATCAGGAATGGGATAATAATTATTCCACCATATGGTGAACCATGTAGGGAATTTTGATATATCCAAATAATCATTAAGGAAAAACAACTAAGTATGGGTATTATAAGCATTTTGGATGAGGAATTCATTAAACCATGCTTGTTCATAATCCAAAAAAGAGAATGAACGACAGAAGTCTAATTTTGAGTTGAGGTTTAAAGGGAAGGCTTTTGGTTTGAAGAGTTCTTACCCCATTCTAAAAAGTGAAAAACTTTAAGAATTTAATAAGTATAATAAGAAGGTTAGGAGTATCCTTTATGATAAAAGTGTCTGAACTCTATAGAACCAGTGAATTCCAAAATAGTTTGATAATATTCTTAGGGTTTGGAAAGATCCTAAGGTTTAAAAAACCATGTTTTTGGAAAATGATTTTTCATTGTCATAAAAGGATCTTTATTATAAAATATATCTTCAATACTTAAAATATTTTTTATGGAATTTTTATAAGAAATTCAAAAGAGGAAAGTTTTAACTGTGATAATACAATATGTGAGCTACTTTGGGTAGTCACAGGAGTTAAATCAATTTGAGAAAGGGTTTTTAAGGAGGAAGACTCTCCTTTTTAAATTTTGGAAATTAGTTGACGAGCTTTACCTAGGATACCATTGTTGCCATTAGTTTGTTCAATTGATGGAGACTGTAAGGTACTTTTTATTGCTTTAAGAAGTTCAACGGTTTTAGAAATAGATTCAATCTAAAGTTGGATTTGAGAATCTTTATCAGTGCTAGCTATATTAGTTGTTTCTTTTTGGTTAAATATATCAAACCATGACTTTATAGGTTTAGCAATAGAAAGAGGAGGAGGAGGGTTAGAAGGTAGTTTAACTTTTGTTAGTGATATGCACTAGGTCAATCATTTGTGATTATGTATTGAGTTTCTTATTTTATTAATTTAAAGAGGTATTTCATTATCATTTGATTTTATGATAATTATCTGAATGGTTAATTCTTACTAAGGCCATCTAGTATATGACTTGATAGTAAAACCCTTAGATTAAAATAAGAGTTCTATTATAATTATCCCTAGCAAATTATACATTATTAAGGCTAGTATGATGTTGACTGATGGTTATGTTTTACTAATCATGAATATGAGATATTAAGTTAACTCATAGGTACATGATGATAGATCATATACTGGATTAACCTACTATGAGAATACTACATAGATTATTGTCATAAGTATTTCTCATCACAGTAATTTTATTTTGGTCCTTTGACCTTGAAATCATCATGGATTTCTACATAGTTATTTTATGTTTTGATACATTCTAACATTGTCTTTACTGGAAAATTAAATAGGATGTTGTTGGATATGAAATTAGTTATGTGAGGAATGTGAGTGATTCAGAAGGAATTTATCCCTCATTAATATGAGAAAGATATCTATGGGCCCCTTGGTGAGATAGATTGAAGGAAAATGCATGGCCATGCTGAAATGAATTGATAAAGAGTTATCATTTTCATTCTACTTGGAGTCAAGTCATAATATTGAACTATATAAGGATGACATTCTATGCCTTATGTTCAATTAAGATATCATGTGATAAAGGGATGATAAAATTCATTGTAATTAGGTTATGTCGGATTATTGACTTCACATGACTTGGGTAGTCATAATGTCTTGCTAGAGGCCACTTATGACTTGTAGGCCTAAATAGAGATTTAGGCCCACTACCAATGTTATGTGAACCTATAGGGTTACACACTTAGAACAAGCCCAAAATGAATATAGGTTTAATAAGCCCAAAATAAACTCTATGGAAATAAATAATTAAAGTGTTTTATTTATTTATTTAATTGTTTATTTATTTAAGATAAATGTTATTTTAAATAAATAAATAAGATATTATTTTCTGATTTGTTTTTAAAACAAAATCAGAATGTAATAAATGGGAAATTACTAAAAGGTTATTAGTAGGTGAAACCCTAATTTGGAGTCTATAAATATGTTATATTCTCTAGGGTTTAACTTACTTGTTTTTCCTGCCTCCAAATTCATTTTCTCTCTTCTTAGAAAACAAACACAAAATTTTTCTTTTTATTCTTGATTTATGAGACAATCAAGAAAGTTGCTAGCACACACTCCAATTCATTTTTATGAAGGGCTGTTCGTGTGGATATCTATAGAGGATGCATCCTTTTGGAGATGTCTAGATCCAAACAACCAAAGCAAAATGCTCGAGGTAAGGTGTGACCGATGTGAACCTCCTCTCATCCTTCCAGAAAATCTTGCCTCTTCTGCATTTTGGTGAGATTCTTGAAACCCTAGATTTAATCAAGTAATCGAATTACATGGATCCAAGTTTGGGAGCATGATAAAATTTTAATTTTCACTGCGCTTGTATCATAAAACCCAAAAAATTTATCTTTCTCTTTCTATTTTTTATGAGGCATCTTTATTTGATTTTAATAATTTGGAGAGAGATATCGTTAAAGTGGATTTTCCTTGCTCTTCTTCTTTTGTAAGATGTTGATTTTCCTAAAAGTAGTGGTGCACGTGTAGTGTCTTTAGATAGATTGAGTCCACATTAGTGTATTTTTGTTTAAGTTTGTTGCATGTCTTATGCTCAAATAGAAGTTTAAGACTGTAGAGGTAAGTGTGCAAAGCCTTAAAGTGTGCATAAAACCACATAAGAGCGAGTGGAAGGGGAAATGAGCATGACTGTGAGTTAGAGGCGCATGATCACATGCTTGTGCATGTGGTCATGCACCTGGTGTATGGTCACATGCTTCCTCCCCTCTAGGCCTATTTAAATGGCTATTTTAGAGGTTTGGGGAGGCCTTGTCTGGACTTCTTTAGGTGTTTTCTGACTTTTCTTAACCCTTTATTATGTTTGAGTGCTTTCTGCTCTATTTTTTGCTTATATACTTCCATTTTCTTCTATATAGAATGGAATTCCCCAATGTTCTTAAGGGTCTGGATCATATTTATATTAATGTTGATCTTGATCTTGAGGGTGACTTTGGAGAGGCCACTAGAGTTAGAACATCCGCTGTAGGGACTAGCACATCTGGTGCTCAAAGTTCTCAGCCATCCAGGCTTTCTTAAGGAGATCCGATCTTTATTGTTTTTAGCTTGGAGACTAATGCTTGGGTGCATGATCATCGCAAGGTAGGTCCCTTTTTGCCCTTATTTTTTAAAGCTTGTTTGTTGGTTGCTTTGGTAGTTATTTTACTATTTGAGGTTATTATAGATGTAGCTCTATAGTAGTTATCTTATTGTAACTGTCTATTTAGTCATAGATTTATTGTAAATGCTCATGACTGATAGCTCTTGCTTTATTTTCTCTTCGTGATTGACTGCTTCCCATGATGCTTTACTTTTAGGGTTTTATTATTAATCTTATTAAATGACAGAGAGAGAAATATGTTAGTATTTAGTAGTTATGCAAATGTTTGATAGCATACCTATTATTTGTAGCCTTGTAGGTATATTATTATGCTGCCCAGTAGTTTCAATAGAGTCAGCATGTATTATCAGGGTCTCCCGATGTGTGTGAAGTAGATGATTATTAGGAAGGGCTTTGATGGAGTCATTACCACATTATCTTATGACTTGTATGCATCTAGTCAGATTGCCATGTATACATTGATGGAGACCCCATTCTTTTCAGTGAGGATGAGTGTTCTACTGTTGTGGTGAGGAGACGTATAATGATGGATTTGCTTAGGGTAGTCACACCTATGAAGTTTGGTTGCCTGTATCTTGCTCCATATATGGAATTTGTTTCTTCTATGTGGGCTTTGTATGATGAGGATCTTATCTTAGCAGAGTAGCTGGCTCGTAGCTTTTTATTTTATTTATTGAGTGCTATTATCTTCCTAATCCCGAACCCTTCGGGTATGGGTGATCTACAATTGCTACCTATCTTGAGAGATTTAGATAGCTTGCTGAGCTATTGTTGGGGTACTGCTATTTTTGCTTATATGTACTCAGGACTTGACACAGCACACTGAGGTGCCTTGAGGATCTATGGATGCTTGTTTATGCTAGACGTGAGTAGGAGTTCTGTTATCTGTTCTTTTGCTTTTGCATTTATTATTTTTTACCCTCTAATTTTGACAGATCTGGGCATATAAGTTTGGGATTCTCCCTCATCCGTCCATCAAGCATTTCCAGAAGGATGGCTTCCCTTATTATCTTTGCTAGATTAGGAAGACTATTGATTTGATTAAGGATTACATGGTAGCTCAGGATCATATGAGGAAGTTATCTCCTAATTAGGTATGCCTGATTCCTATTGTGTTGGTTATTCATTTCTTAGGGGTCTTGTGTTTCTTATTTCCCTTTGAGTAGATCTTTCTTCATTGGTGGGTGGCAAGGTCTCATTAAATGATAAAGATGGTGGCTGTATGGCAGCTAATAGAGAGACAAGTGTTGCTCTTTGGCCTTATTGACAGAGTGTGCTATTTGGGCAAGTAAGTCCACCATTGGTAGGATGGTCCATACATGAGGAGAGTTTCCATCCCTCCCCCTAGTGACATGTTCTGGGGCCATAAGCTTTGTGGTGATGATCTTACTACTATTATGATGGGATTCCCCTTTGAGAGCCTCTTGGAGAGTGCAGGTTTGCCTTATACTAATGTATTGATCCCTTAACTAATTAATGTTGTTGCTACTGGGACCTTTCCTTCACCTCCCCGTTATCAGGTAAATGCATCTCATCCTTAGAGTTTAAGGATTAGGCCATCACGTGAGTCATTGAGAGTCACTTCCTCTGATCCGATAAGCCTTTATTCCTATTTTGGTGCAAGCATCTAGTAAACTTTATTAGTAATAAACTGTAATTGATGTGAGTTGCAAGAATTTTATCTGCAACAACATCACAAGAGATCCAAATCTCATTTTGAGCAGGATGAGGGTATATTCCATACTGAGGCAACTGCCCATGCTAGTGGTGTGGCTTCTGGTAGTAATATTCTTAGGGGTTTGATAGTTTAGCCATTTTTGTCTTTACTTGGGATGGATATCCTTGGTAGAGTAGTGAGTTTCAATTTGCCTAGACTTGCCTTTCCTTAATTAGGTGTTGCCCCTACTAATGCTACCCATATTCGTGTTCTCCACTTATTCTTGCTTGTGTTCCATTTATTTAGTGAGTGGTGGTCAACTTATTTGCTTTCTTTTGTAGATTCCTTTCTCCTCTAGTCAGTACTGGTATATTTTTAAAGGGAGTGTGCATCAGTGCTTTTTGGAGTTTGCTAAGACTTAAAGGGCACTCCTTCTTTATTATACCTATTCATTTTATGCACATATTTTATGTATGAGTGTATGATATGCAATATTTAATGCAGGTTGAGCACCATCTCGCTAGTCTTAAATGGGAGCGGGAGTGTGTAGCTTATAATGACTGCAATAGTGGGTTAGAGTCATGGCTATCATCCTTTGTGATGAACAGTGATGAGTCAGGATCAATTAAGGGGGTGTTTGATCAGGATCATTGCTTACTTCTGATGGTAGCCATGATTTACATAGTTGTTTTAGGAGCTAGGTGTAGGACTTTTGGCCTGTAGTTTACTTTGTTGTATTATTTTCTCAAGATTATAAACTCTAGGTATTATATCTAAGCATTTGTCTCACATGTTGTATGATGATGACTATATATGCTTCATGCTATATATCATTAATGATGATGTTTACCATTACTATCGTCTACCTTTTTTTCCTTTTTTACCTAAGGCATACCCTTTTGGAGCTTTTCGCACTTAGCTAGGTTTTCTTTTTCTTCCCTTGTTTTTTGCCTAAGGTGTCTCCTTTTAGAGCTTTTCACACCTAGCTAGGCCCTTTTTGTTTATGGCTTCGATGATAGTAACTAGTCTTAAGCAGAGATCTCAGAGAAGATGGTAAGAACCATGGTCATGTAATGAAGGAAAATGCAAAGCATGCTTGATGTATTTCATGATGACAAAATGTCTTGCACTTTTTCAAAGACATTTTGCATAGATTGGCAATCATTCTCATTTCACTATAATCATTTAAAAAAGGCACAAATGCATTCGTACCAATTTTGATTTTGAGGATACACTTATCCTTAACTAGCATTCTCAGGTTTTCTAGATAAGTATTTTTTTTCCCTAATTTTTGCCTGAGCTACCCTTTTTAGGTTTTCAACTTAGCGAGAAGTCCTTAACTTTTACATGAGCTACCATTTCTAGGTTTTCAACTCAGTGGGATGATTCCTTTTAGTGTGCCTTAGATGTAGTACTTCTTCAGGTGGTATGTATTGATAGGTTCAGAGAATTCATTGCCTTTAGAATTTGTCAGCTTAACTACTCCTTTTGATAAGACATGTATGACCAGGTATGGGCCTTCCCAGTTCAATATGAATTTCTCTCTAAGGTCTAGAACATTTTATCTTATTTACTTTAGCAACAAGTCTCCTACTTTCACACTCTTATGTTTTACTCTTTTATTAAAGGACTTGGCTAGTTGAGACTGATACAACTGTGTGTGGTATAGAGCCTTGAGCCTTTGGCTGTCTAAGAAAGTGAGATTTTTGTGCCTCTATTAAGCCCGCTGCACTTCTAGCAATTCAAATTTGATTGATACTTGAAGATACTTAATCTCTATTTCAATTGGAAGAATTACTTCTAATCCACATACTAATGAGAAAGGAGTTGCTCCTGTTGAAGTTTTGACTATTGTTCAGTACCCCTATAAGGCATATGGTAATATGTCTACCCAATCTCGGTAAGTTTTAGTCATCTTTGATAAGATCTTTTTGATGTTCTTATTTATAGCTTTGATGGCCCCATTTGCTTGTGGTTAGTAAGGAGAAGATTTGTGATGTTCCATCTTATAACTCCTTAGTAGTTGTCTAACTTCCCTTTGGAATAAGACACTGTGGTTAGAGATGATGTGATAGGGGATCCCATATCAATAGAGCAAGTTTCTTTTAATGAACTTAGCCACTTGCTTGGCTCCTATCCTTACTAATGATTCTGCTTCAACCCATTTTGCAAAGTAGTCCACCGCCACTTGGATGAACCTATTTCTATTTGAGGTTGTTGGGTGGATTTCCCCAATTATATCTAGTCCCTATGTTGAGAAGGGCCATGGAGAGGAGATTATTTAGTTATATTGGGAGAAAGTGGCTAACATTCTTATGGATTTGACACTTATGGAATTTTCTTACAAATTTAATATAGTATTCCATTATTATCATCCAGAAGAACCCTTATATGATTAGCTTGTTAGCCAGGATTGCTCCATTTATGTATGGACCACAAATAACCTCATGTACTTCTTCTACTGCTCTTGTAACCTTAGTTTCATCTAAACATCAAAGTTGTAAACCATATGAGGTTCTCCTATATAACACACCTCATTGTGATGTGAATTTTGATGCTAGTCATCGAATGACTACTTTATCCCTTTCATCTACTTGATTAGGATAGGCTCGTTCCTTTAGATATCTCTGGATGCCATGAAACTAAGGCTTTTTAGCTGCTTCTATCTTTGTTATTCTATAGTCTTTATGATAAGGCTATCCTAATCTAAGTAGAGTTAGAGGCTTCATGGGCATTTAGGATGGTCCTTCCTATACTGATGCTAGGGAAGGAAGTGCATCTGCCATCTAATTGTGATTCTTGGAGAGATGAATGAATCTGCATTTTTGGAAGGACATGGTAAGTAGTCTCAAGTGGTCCAAATAAAGCTTTAAGTTCTACTCTTTTAGTTCCCACTCTTTTATGGCATGATTGATTACTAGCATGGAATCTCTGAAGATTTTGACTTTTGTGATATCCAAGGCTATCAGTGCTTATATTCCGAGTGTGCATGCCTCGTATTCTGCTTCATTGTCTGTGACTCTGAACTCGAGCTTTTTAGCAATTGTTACTACATCATCTTCTGAAGATTTTAGTATGACACTGATTCCTACACTAAACTAATTAACTGCTCCGTCAAAGTACATGCACCATCCTTAGATCTCAGTGGCTGAACTGCGATCATTTAGGAAGTCTAATTGGATTTCTTTTGAGTTTGGAATGGGGTTTAGCCATTGCTCTCCCTTTTAATGTATTTTTAATAAGATATTGCATGTTAAATTCTATTAAAAGTATAAGCCACTTGGCAAGTTTCACCACTAGAGAAGGAGCTTCGTAGAGGTACTTCATTGGGTCCATTTTAGACATGGCCTAAATTTTGTAGGAGTGAAATTAGTGTTTGAGTTTCTTCATTACTCATACCATGGCTAGGCATATTTGTTTGACTTGGCTATACTTCTCTTCATATGACAACATCTTCTTGCTCAAGTAGTAGACTGGGTGTTCTGCTTTCATTTCTCCCTCTTAGGCTAACATTGCCCTGATTGCATTCCCTTTGATGGCTAGATATAGGGTTAGAGGTATCCCCAATTTAGGTGGTCTTAGAACTGGTGGGTTGGCTAGGTAGCTTCTAATTTTGTCAAATGCTAGCTGACACTATTTGTTCCATTCAGCTGGCTGATCTTTTTTTAGTAGCTTAAAGATCGGTTCACACATAACTGTTAACTTAGCGATGAATCTGCTAATGAACTATAGTTTCCTTAGAACCCTTTTGATTTCTTCCTCTGTTTTTGGCATTAACATCTCTCTAACAGCTTTTGTTTTGTCTAGATTCATTTAAATCCCATTATGATTGAAAAAATACCCTAGCATCTTTCCTGAAGTAACCTCAAATATGCATTTCTTCATATTTAGCCTAAGGTTGCACTTTTTGACCCTTCTGAGGAACTTTTCAAGATTAAAAGGGTGTTCTTCCCTAGTTTTTGACTTAACCATCATGTTATTAACGTATACCTCCACTTCTTTGTGTTTAATGTCATGGAACATTGTAGTCACCATTCTTTGGTAGGTTGCCCCTGCATTTTTTAGTCCAAAAGGCATTACTCTTTAGCAGTAAATGCCCCATTCTATTATGAAAGCTATCTTTGCTTTGTTGATAATGGCCATTAGTATCTTATTGTACCTAGAGAATCCATCTATAAAGGAGTACATTGCACATATGTTGGTGCTATCAACCATTATGTCTATGTAGGGGAATGGGAAATCATCCTTCTCGTTGGCCTTGTTTAGTTCTTTATAGTTGACACAAATTCTAACCTGAGGAATTTTGCTAAACATTCTAGATAGTCTACTACCTCTAGGAATTTTGCCTTGATCTATTTCTTGGTGTCTGCTTTCACTAGTTGGGTCCATTCTGGTTTGAGTCTTCTCAGTTTCTGCTTTGTCAATTTGCACCCTTCTTTGGTAGGAATGAAGTGTTGAGCAATGTCTCTATCAATACCAGGCATATCGTCGTATGCCTAGGCAAATACTTTTGAATATTTTATTAATATTTTTTCAATTTCTCTCTTCTTTTCAGGGGTAACATTTTTCAAAATATACAGAATATGTAGTTCGAATTTCATGCTAATGTTAAATGATTCAATGCATATGGAATGAATGTTAAATATGCTAATGTTTTGATCAATGCAATGTACACTACCATCAAGAAAGACATCAAACAAGTAAGCAAAATCAAATTTCATTGCATTAACTTTAGAATTCATTACATCATCATTTTCAAACAAAGAAAAAGTACAGAGATCATCATCAGCAATATCTTCGAATAGGTTGTCATCAATGGTCGATTTGAGGATGGCAACAGCTTAGGCATGATTAATAGCTTCACTCTTAGATTCTATCTCTAGTTTTTTCATCAGCTCATAGATGTCAATCTCGGTGATCATATATAGAAATTGTTTCTCTTTGAGGGTGTCATTGAAGATCTTAAACCCTAGTTTCTTAATTCTGTTGCTTATCCATTCCTCAGCTTGTCCTTGATAGATTTAGGTTGAGCTTTTAGCCATAAAAGAGATTGATTTTTTAGCCCTAGTATCCCTTTTAGGATCATACCCTAGACCATTTTTGTTAGTCTATCCTCAAAAGTCAGGAAATTCTATGACTCCAATGTTTCTTCCTCCTAATCATGTTCCAGGTAGATATTGCATCTTCTTCATCATATCAGCAACTTCAGGATCGACATGACTGTCACTAATCATAGAAACCTAGAATCCTAGTGGGACCACATTTAGATAGGCAATAATGTTATTTATTTCAGCAGGGATGGTCATGACCTTTCCATTCAGAGGGAACTTGATCTTTTGATGCACAGTAGAAGGTATGCCCCCTAGTGGGTGGAACCAAAGTCTTCCTAGAATAAAGGTAAAAGTTAGAATGATGTCCAGGATGGTAAATTTTATTTCCAATTTGATATCTCCCACTATAACTACTACTTTGAAAGTGTCGATGTTTGGTTTCTTTGAATCATTGTAGACTCGTATGACCACATTGGATTCTTTATGTTTTCAACATTCATCCCAAACTTATATAGCAAACTCAGGGGGCAAATGTTAATGGCAAGCCCATTATCTACCATAACATATGGGGTCTTCTTAGTCCTGACAATTGCTTGTATAAAGAGAGGATGATTATGGACCCTTCCCTTGAGGAGAAAATCTTCATCTAAAAAGGTGATTGCATTGGAAGGAGCTTTCAATAAAGAGGCTATAATCTCGTAAAGTGAGGCACTAGTGGCAATCTCTCCTTCATCTAGTGCTTTGACTAGGGTATCTCTATGCTTCTTAGAGGCCATGAGTAAGTCCCAGATACTGGCTGATGCCTGAGTTTTCTTGAGCTATTTGAGGATATTTTCTTCCTCTTTGATCAGAGCTTGATCTCTTGCTACTTCTTTCTCCTTAGATGGTTCCAAATCCTTCTCAAGAGGTTGATATACCCACCCGTTGTGAATTACATGATTAACTACTAGTGAGGGCTTCACAGTTGCTTGCTTATTTGCTTTTGTACTAGTATTCTGGTCCTAGACAATGATTTTAGGATCATCAGAGTCATACCATATGTCTATCCCCAGGACTTGTAGGTTCTGAAGAAAAATAGTGCTAGCCATTCCATCTTCGTTATCACATTCTTCTACCCAACCTGAGGGTACTATGTCTTCTAAGAGTGTGTATATAGCAAGAGGTGCTATGTACTTAACTTTGTAGTCAAACTTCCTAGATGGTTGGCCTAGTAAATCCTATATTTCATGGTCACTACTGAGATTTTTGTCTGTGTATGCTTCTTATGAGTAACGACAATCAATCACTTCATCGTTCATAAGGAGAGCTATATCCATAGCTCTTTTTTGCATCATTAAGTGGGGAAGGAACTTTCAAGGAATTGGAACATGTTCAAAGGTAGAAGGGCATTGCTCATCTTCACTAAAATCATGAGGCTCAATAATAGGATTTGAGGGTTTATCTTCTAAAGGCTTATATTATGTTTCTTATATGGCTTGGATTGACTGTTCAACTAGGTCTTCCAGTATATTGAAGGAGATCATGTTGATGATTGGTGGAGGCATGTTTTGATAGTTTAGGAGAGGATTAGTCTTGATACTGGGTCATTTTCTGGGTCATCAATTTTTCTAGAGTCAATAAGGTGTTGGATTGCATTTTTGAGAGTTCTATAGGTCATTTTTCTAGGTCATCAATTTTTCTAAAGTCAATGAGGTCTTGGATTGCATTTTTTAGAGTTGTGCATGTATCAGTAGTATGTCCAAGCATCTAGTAAAAATGGCAAAAAAATTTTTAGTTAATTTGAGGTGGTAGTGGGTATGGAATAGGCCTAGGCTCTTGTGGTTGTAGGAGGTTTTTTGTTGAAGTCTCTGGAATACTTTGGATAGTGGGACGTTAAAGTTTAAGATTTTTCTTTGTGTTCTTATGGTATTGATATATGGTGAGCTGTGGGTGTTGGGTTAGATCATGTTTATTTTTACAGCTTGTGTGAAGGTGTTTTGGATGTTTGGTTGGGTATTATGGCAAAAAGTGTTACTGGCTTGCTAAGGTTCCTCATCCTCAATTCTGATCCTAACCTGATGGAGAGATCTGAAGTTAGGATAATGAGAAAAGATCATCTATTTTTGAAGTGTTGTAGTGCCCCTTTGATTATAAACTTTATTTGTTCATCCTAAGGAGGAAGGTTTCTCATTTTGACTGCCTTTCCCCATCATTTGGTGATATAATTAGAGAAAGCTTCACAAGGTTTTTGCCATATGGTCTCAAGGTTCCTTCGAGTGATGTCTAACTGAGTGTTGTATTCATACTACTTGATAAACTTCTGAGTTAGCAGTAGCAAATCACTTTTAATTTCATCTTCAATGTCAAACAACCATGCCCTTGGTCCTTCCTCTAATGATGTGAAGAAGAATCAAACAATCTATGATTTTTTAAGCTTTATGATAACCATAAAGGTAGCATATTACATTAGATGTACCCTCAGATCTCCTATTCTATCAAACTTAGCAAAGTTTGGTAGCTTAAAATCATATGGAAGTGGCGAATCTTTGAACAATGCTAAATCAGTGAAGCTTTTAGAGTCATCAGTTCCCTAGTCTTTGAAGGTGAATTCCAACTGAGCCATCCTGTTGGCTAATAGTTTGACCTCCCTGGTCAATTTAGGCTTAGTCATTTCAGTAATTTTTGTAGCTTTTGGTGCATCCCTAAGATATTGGTAATAGTCATTATCATCATTAGCTTGAACTGGAGTACGGGGAATTCCCTTTGCCTTATCTACCCTCGGGTAAATATATGCAGATGCTTCATATAGTAGTATGCTATTCCCATCTCGGGCACTTTTGGCTTTGATTTGGGCTTAGTGGATTTCAGCTATGATGCCATCAGTGAGCAATTTTTGGATCGCCTTTTTTAGCTTGTCTTTGAATTGTTAACGGGAGGTATCTTCTTAGTCACTCATATTTGGATGTCGTATTCCTATACATTTATTAGGGTTAGCTAAATGAATGATGCATCACATGTGCCTATAAAAGAAAATGGTAAGCATGTATGTAGGGATTGGATGCAAAAATCCTATAATGAAAAAATGATTATTCTTGCAAGAAATAGTGGTTAGTACATGCTGTCTACATGTATGTGATGTATGCATGATTAAAGCTGGTTAGTTTTCCTGCATAGTTAACAAACAAATCACAAGCAAGCTCTCGCTTCTAACCTTATTTCTCTATGAGGTCATTCAGTCTCTTTCCTAAGTGGGTTTTGAACCTATAGTCATCAGGGGACTATGGTTCTGCTCTCAAAACTAGGCTATTTCAATTTATGCTGGTTAGAACCAAAGGGTAAACTAAGGAACGATACTCAAATGTGCTTGAGGTAATCATATGATGTTAATGTGATGGTTAATTATCGGGCTACAAATGATGTCCAAAGCCTGTATGTATAGGGCCAAGGTTAATCACAAGGAGTTCGAGTTCTTACCCCACATTGATGTTCGATATGTTTACCATGAGTCTTAAAAGTATCATTTGATAGTTTATAGTTTGATTTTACTGACATAAAGGTCCATAATCTAGTTGGGATACTAACCCATTCATTTAATCTGATAAGGATAACTGGATGACATCTTATTGGCTCTATCATTGAAGGATGTCGTTATTTATTAATTTGCATAGACTATTCAAGCTAAGGTACATTATTCTTATCATTCCTCTTACTTCAGGCTCACACGAAGTAAATGAAAATCATGTGGGCCTAAGCATAATTTTTCTATAAAAACTTACATTACGATGTCATTTGATGATAGACACTAGGAGGTCATTTCATTTATGAATATCAGGTCAAACGGACAATGTTAGGACAAGGATAACATGCATAGCTTAGTGCAATCCTAGTGGATGTTGCTACTAGTTTATTTATATAAGTTGTGTCAGGGTCAAAGACTAAGGGTTCCTTTAGTGAGAATGCCCCCATATGACTAGGGTTATAGACTCCAATTAGTGAGTCTAGTATTCATTTGATAACTTGGTTGCCCCTTTTAAGGACTTAGGTTACAGACTCTGTTTAGATGAGTCCAGTGAATGCACGACGAAAGAATAAAGGTGATAATACCATATCTTCATCACCCCGTGACTCGAGTGGAATCATGTTGGTGATGTCATTTAGTATTATCGAGGCTTTTAGGGACAAGTAGTGCATGTGTGATGTATAGTGCAAATGCAATGGTGAGGGGCTCTATATGATTTAGTATAACATAATGAGAAATAGTCATTTTTAAGTTGATCACTATTACTTAAAAGTCCTTAGTGGAGTAGCCATTATGAGTGACTTGGGTAGGGTTTATTTTATTTTAAACATGTAGCAAGTCTTTTTATTTCTGAGGACATGGCAACTGTACCGAATAGGGACAAGTGATTGGTCTCAAGGGGATGAGATACTTTTGATTTTATGGAGTTGCCACCCAATTTTTAGAAAATCGAGAAAAGAAAGGGACAACATCAGGTCACTCAGTGAGTATTGTCCCCAATAGAGATTTCTAGGTTCGAGGGATTGCATCTACTTTTTTACTATTTCTCATTATATGATATTCAGTATATAGCTACCACAACACCTTAGTTTTGGTAATGATAGTTTATATAGCATTCATATAGTACATCAGATAATATAAGATAATAAAGCTAAAAATTTTATTACATTGCTTTCTTGATAAAATACATATGAAAAAAAGGAAACATTGTGGAAAGATAAATCTAAGATGATTAATCTACAAGGATAACACGACCATTTACATAACTTGCTTCATGAATGATAGGATGACCATGCTTGTAGTGATTATTTATACTATAATGATGTATGACAATAATATAAAGGATGCATGAGGTCATCACTAGACCAAGAGCATGATGAGTCTATTCCTAGACATGAAATTTTTCACACTATTGATATTTATGATATGATTTCATGATTTTGGAAATAGAGGATGCAAAATGGTGATATAAAATGAGCATAATAAAGCATCCATAAAGGAGTACATTGCATTAGATGTTGCACTATCGACAATCACATCAATATGGGTTAAAGGAAAGTCATCTTTTTGACATGCCTTATTTATATCTCTAAAATCTACACACATTCAGAAATTTCTATCTTTTTTAGGAATTGGTACTATATTTGCCAACCAATGAGGGTATTCCACTACTTCTAGAAAATTAGCCTAGATCTATTTAGCGATTTCCTCCCTTATCTTTTCTGTCCACTCTAGTCTCAACCTATGAAGTTTTTACCTAATAGGCTTAGCTTTTAGATATATTGGAATGTGATGCTCTACAATTTCTCTATCTAACCCTGGCATATCCTCATAGGACCAAGCAAATACTACCTTTCTTTTTATTAATATTCTCTAAAATTTTTCTCTCTCTTCAAGAGTTAAATCATGTGATATAGAAATATGTTTTGGTTGTTCATTTGTGCCTATGTTTAATGAATCTAATTGAATAGAAGTAATGTCAAACATGCATGAATGATCATTATTAAAATGCACAAAACCATCAGAATCAACATCACACAAGTAAGCTAAATTAGAATTCATATCATTGACCACAGGAAAAATAGATTTTTTGTCCTCAAACAAATCGGATGTTATTACATCAGTTTCTTCATAAAAAAAATCACTAAAACTATTATTAATAATGCTAGCTAAATCCTGTTGTGGTTTTTTATTAGGTGGCAGACAAAGCAGCTCTTCAATATCCTTAGCTTTCATCTTTTCAGTAACTATCTTCATCACCTTATCCTTATTATCTTGTACTAGCCTCTCAACTATCTACTTTTTGAAGATCTCAAACCCAAGGATATCCACACCAGCTACTTGGATAGGCACCTTTTCACCTAGGTAGAACTTCTCCTCCTTTTGTTTGACAAACTTATCCTTTAGTGGTCCCACATTCCTTAGGAGGTTATTCTCATTAAAAAACCTTCTTCTTATCATTTCACTATTGAATCCAACTCTAGTATAGCCCAATCCTCTTATATCATCTTGGGTTTTGAAATCAGGTAATTCTCAGATGCCTTGCTCATCTTTTCCTAGTCCTTATCTCGGTCAGTAATTCATCTTCTTAATCATGCTTATAACTTTTGGATCCATCTTAATTCCTTCTGAGATCATGCCTATTTGGAAACCAAGAGGAGTAACTACCTACTCTTGATTATCCATGATTGCAGACACAATATTACTCGTACTCGCATCTAAAGTCACAACTTCCTGATCATGTAGGAATTTCACCTTTTGATGCACAGTTAAAGGAACTCCTCCTAAAACATGATACCAAGGCCTACCCAGCAGTAAGACATAGGTGACAGGAATGTTTAACACAGTGAATTCAACCATCACTTCTATAGGCCCAGCCTTTATAGGAGCCACAAATGTTCCATCTACATTCCTCATACTATCATTATAAGCTCTTATTACAAGGTCTGACTTTGCCAAATCCTCCACCTTCACTTCTAAACTGGGCAGGATCCATAGCGGGCAAATATTAATTATGGACCCATCATATGCTATCACATAATTGGTCATTTTCCCTCTCACTTCAGTTGGAATGAACAGAGCTTTATTATGATTCCTTCATTCCATAAGTGGATCCTCATCAGAGAAAGTAATAACCCTGTGCTTTTTCTTGGTAACCTTGGCCACCATTGCTTCAGAGGTAGTAGTATTTTCGATATTTATCTTAGCTAGGGCTTTAACCAAAGCTTTCCTGTGGCTACCTGAGTGCATCAAGAGCTCCTAAATGCTTACATTTGCTTTTGCTTTCTTAAGCTATTCAAGAATCAGGTCATTAGCATATTTATTTAAGTCTTCTCCTTTAGCAACTTCTTCCTCTCTATAGTTTTCTCTGTTGGTTTATAACCTTTCTAACTTTTGGTAACATGACTAACTTTAGGATTATCAACCCATACATTGTATCCTTCCTCATTATAATTGTACCAAATATCAATAACCCCAATAGTCTGGTCTTTCTTACCATCCTTTCATAGCTCAACCATGCATTTCTCCTTTTTAGCTAACCACTTTTCATCATTAAACTCATAACCCCATCCTATAGGCTCGATTGTATTAATGAATATGTCAAAAGAAGGTGGTTTAGAATAGAACACCTTGTAATCAAACTTGCTTGAGGGCTAACCTAAAAAGTCTTTTACTTTTTCCACATCTTTAGGAATGTTAGGAGATTTCTCATTCATTTTAAGGTTTAGATCCTCAAAATATTTTAGCACTTCTTCCTCGCTTACTCCTGATTTGATCATCATGGTTGTTGGAGGTGGCATGTTTCGGTAATTTGAGAAAGGATTATTTTGGGTGTTTGGTTTTGGATTTGATTTCTCAAGGTCTATGATTTTTTTACAGTCTATTAGGTTTTGAATTTCATGTTTAAGGTGCATGCAAGAATCTATTGGATGACCAGTAACTTAATGAAACTTATAATAACTATTTGGATCAAAGCCAGGGGGATTTGGGTTTGGTGGTTTAGAGGGGGTTAAATGTCTAAGGAGACCTTTTTGGATGAGATCGTCTATGACTTTGGATAAGGGTTGGTTGAGATTTGAGAATCTCCTAGGTTGTTAGATAGCATGAACTCCTATGACCCAACTAATATTTCCTTGTTGCATGCCCCTAGTTGGGTGATTTACCACTCTAGTGTTCCTAGTAACCTTCTTTTTCTCGTTTTCAATCTCTTCATCTTGCAACCCATTATAATAAAGGTCTACAAATGTCTTAGTATTCATCATTTGTAACCTTTTAACTAGATTAGGTAGCACATTTCAAACTATCATCCTAACTTGATCCTTCTCAGCCAAATTATTTTTCATCAATCCTGCCTTCTTCATGAACCTGGTCAGGAAATCTAAGAACAACTCATTGGGCTTTTGCTTGGTCAATTATAGATCTTTGATGGACACTTCGAGCATGGTATTATAGTCATATTACTTTAAAAAATTAGTGCATAGTTCTCTCCAGTTAGCTCAGATAGACTTCTCCAACCCATGATACCAATTAACAGCCATACCCTCCAAGGATAGTATAAACAGCTTGGTAACCATAGACAAAGGAGCCTTAGTGGTACTCCTAGTAGTTGTGTATTAACTAAGGTGAATCCTTGGGTCCCCAGTACCATCAAACTTCTATAGTTGTTGCATCTTGAATTTGTCAAGCAACTTGTCCTCCTCAAATTGCATCACATCATCAAAGTCAATGGAGTATCTAATGCCCTACCCTCTCATCAACTCCTCCACCTTGAATATCTTCTGAGTCAGTGCTTTCATCTGCTTGGATTCCAGCTCTTCCTTTTTTTCCTTTTCAACCATATAGCTATCGACAACCTCCAATTTCATTTCCCCAGTAGGTATGTTCTTAGCAACATTGTCATTGTTAGCAAACGGTGTGCCCATAACAGGCAGAATGGCCACAATGGGAGGTGTAGCAATGGTAGGTGGTGACGTTAATCCAGCCAAGGCCTATTTTAACTCATCTTGCATCAGTGCTCTCATGTCATCCATTAAAGCTCCTTTGACATCCTCCACCGTCTAGTTTTCTCCCTATTGTTATTGCATTTCATTGACTTGTTCAAGCTGTGTAGCTTTTAGGTAGAGTGGATTGATGGGACTCTTTTCTAGTCTACTAAGGATCTCCTTCGCAATCGATTACAGACTCAAATTAGTTCTCACCAGTCTGCCACCCTTTTAACTTTAAACATAGGAAGACCCGGATGAATCTATGATGGTTGAAAGACAAATTATTAGTATAATGCATGAGATGCATGTATGCTTGATGCACGTGCTATACAATAAGTAGCAAGTAACAAGTCAAATTAGGAGCACATACATCCTTCCAACCTTATTCCTCCCACACATGTATTTAATGGCGAGTCTCTTATCCTAGAACTTTTAATGTTGGCCTTAATATCAACAGGGGATATCAAGAACTGACACGCATGCCAAATCTCTCAAAGCAGTAAAACATGGAAATAGTATTTATAGGTATAAAAGATTAGCCTAATCTTTATTAATCCAAACAAGCTTTTAAAGTATGGGCTTGGGCCTTTATAGATAAAAATACCTCATGGCAACATTCACAAGCAATTTGGGTAGATCCTAAGGAAATAACTAAGCCATTATATATGGTTAAGGTCCGATAAAAAGTCAAGGTTCCCTTAGCATGATGCCCTCCTTTAAGACTTGAGTCATAGGCCAAGGTCAAAGGGGCCCAGCATCCTTTGCAAACTCAAGAGAAGACTACCCCCTTTAAAGACTTAGGTTACAGACTGTGGTCAAATGAGCCCGGTAATCTCTCTTTAACCAAGTTAAAGCTAAGAGTGATGGTTAGCCAATTTATAATCCCATAAAGCTAATGGAATCATGAAACCATAAACCAACACCATCAGTTATTAGGGATATGCAGAATGAATGCAAGGATAAAATAATAATTAATAAAATAATTCTAAAGAACATAAGTAGAATTAGTATCTCCTATCCCCAGTGGAATCACCACTGTAGATGGCGGGGTTTAGCATGCATCTAAGATTTTAGCAACCGCGATACTGTTTGAGCTCAGGGCTCTAGAGAACACACTAACCATTGTCACAAAGACATGGCATGGAGAAGAGGAGTCACCACCTAGGGTAATAACTAGGAAAAATAAAAAAGGTTATACTCGATTCTTTAAAAGAAAACTAGCACCACAACCAAGAGATTCTGGATACGGAATACCAACTTCTTTCAGTCTTGTGTTCTTCTAGAATTACATTATGAATTACTATATTATCCTATATTTACATGCAATTTCATATAAACCCTTATTCTAACAATTAACTCTAAGGCAAACTAGTCATGCAAATACAAGTAAATAATGCATTCAAAACAGTCCCTAAGTTAGTTTAATCTACATTAATTTTAATTGAATGAGCTAAATCTACATTTTTTAATAATGAGCCTAAAGACCCTATTTCTTTTAATTTTAATTAAATGGACCTAAGTCTATTTATTTTATTTCTACAAAATGGGCCTAAATCTACAAATTATGGAGTATTTAAATTAATGGGCCTAATTCTACATGTTTTAATAATGAAATGATCTTAAATCTACAAATTATGAAAAAGGCATAAATTATATGGGCTAAGTCTAATTAATTTTACTAAATTAGGTGGGCCTATGTCTAATTTACTAAATGGGCCTAAGTTATCTCTAACCTAAAATCTAATTAATTATGGGCCTAATGATGCATTTTAATTAATTGAACCTATTCTTAATTAAATTAGTAAATTTATGAATAAAGTGAATCTAATTATCAAACATAGAAAACCTTAAATTTATTTAAGTGGATTAGAATCTAATATGGGTTTAAGGCCCAAAACACATAAAAATAAATAAACAAGGCAAAAAAAAATCAAACATATTAAAACAATTAAATAAAAGATTAAACAATTAATTAATTATTCCTTATAAAACCCTAATTTTAATTAACATGCAATTATAAATTAATCTACTTCCTCCATTGATTTTAATTAATTACCCAATTTAAATCCTAACTTTACTAACTAATTAATCAAAATAAACAAACAACCACACACATAATTCCACTATTCCCACTATTGGGGCTATTATAATGATTCATAGAAAATAATAATAAAAATAATTAATACAACCCCAAAAATATAAATAAATTAAAGCATTAAATAAAAACCTTAGAAACTGTCTCTATAAGGTCTTATCCATGGCATTGCATGGACTTCTTATGAGTTTAGTCCTCCAAACATGATCGTCATGTATTTTCCTCCATAATCACCACAAAAAGAACAAAATTATGATTAGTGAATAAATTATGACAATAATTTAAATAAAATTAAATCTCAATAAAATCAAAGAAAGAAATAAATAAATCAAGTAAAATAGAATAAGGGGAAGATGATGCTTATGGAGTGCTCCTCAGATTTTGTAAAATCACCATTCTTGATAGGTCTTTGAATCTTGTTCTTCCAAAAATTCTCCAAAGAGCTTCAATTAATCAATTAAACAAAAGGGAATTTTTATAGAGAATGCTTTCCCAAAATAATTCACCAAGAAAAATAGTTAAGATTACTTTTTTTAAAGAAAAAATCAACTAAAAGCCAAAAGACAATTTGGCATAGAGAAAATATCAAAGTAAAATTATGCATAAAAGTACTGCTCCTTCCAGCTACCCCTCCCTAACTGAGCCAAAACAACTCCTTTTATAGTAAAACAACCCTTCAAGCCCTATGTATCAATTGATTCCTAAAAGACTTCTATTTCTTTAAAAATATCAGATAAATATTAAAATAATTTTAAGAAATATTTCCAACCAATCAGGATTCAAGAAAAAGATATTTTTATTTTCTAAAAAATCAAAAAACCAAATGGAATAGGTCTAATTTCGACTGGCACTGTGTAATTCCAATCGGAATTACACAATTCTAATCAGAATTAGTGTAATTCCAATCGAAATTACACAATTTTGATCGAAATTAGTGTAATTCTAGTATTCTAACTAGAATTACACAATTATGATCAAAATTAGTGTAATTCTGATTAGAATCATGGAATTCCAACAAAAATTGCATAATTCCAATAAGAATTATAGAATTCTGACATTTTTTTTAACTTTTAATTATAACAAGGTCCCTGAAAGAATTTAAGTTTTGCAATTAGGTCCTTAAAAAGCATTGCAATTTAGTCCATGAAACATTAAATTCTTTCTTTGAACAATGCAATTAGACCTCTAAAGTTTCAAAGCTCAAATATTAAAGACCTATTCATGACATTTTCATCATTGGAGTCCTTTGTCGCATCCATAACTCATCATCCCAAAATTAGATGCTTACAACTGTATTTCATGAATTATTTATAGAGTTCCTATCCATTTTCATTTTTAATCCCAATGATCCTGTTAATTATAAAAAGAGACACGTGGTGTTGTTTTAACTAGGGGGAAAATGATTTTCTTTCTCTTTTAATGAATTTGTAGTGCAGTGTGGTTTTTATGATTCTTTTTCTGTCACTAATGGTGCAATGGATAGTGCATAGTCCATTCTTGGACAAGTCAATTTTTGATAGTATTGGAGAGAGATAATTCATGTAGGAGTGAGCCAACATGATTATGATCCTAGGCTAAGTAAGAGCACCAATATAGCCTGACTCAAAATAAGATATTTGCATCGACTTATCACAAGCACTATTTATGGTCAGAGAGAGAGCACTGGTTGTGTTATACTTAGAGACTTGTTTTATCTAAGATGTTTTAATAAGGGTTTAGCACCTCATTTATGTCTTGGATTTTCCTTCTATATGAATAATATGTCAAGGAAATCTACGAGAGCCTTATGTGGACATTTGTATATCACTAGGCTTGCTAAAAATTTATAGGTATTTGATTCCCTAACCAACTTGACTCATATTTGTACCACTCTACCATTTAGTATCACTGTTATGAAGAAGATTAAGGTGGTCACATTTAGGGATGGTCAGTATGTCTTGATCAATAACCCATTCGAGTTAGGAGCTGAGGCACACTTCTGCACCCCCACCTCCCCAGGATCCGACCACAGCAGGACCGTCATCCTACTCATTTCCTTCTCATCTTGAAACTACCTTGCATTATCATACAGACCTTATGCACTAGATGGTTGATGGTCTTTCAAACCTATAATAGATTCATGGTTTTCCTCCAAGACCTATCTTCCCTAAAGCCACCTCTGCTGCTACTACGATGAAACCGACCCACTGAATGACACTGATGTTGCACCTGATGATATTGCTCCTATGGAAGATTAATGATGATTTTGTTTTCCTATTATCTATTTTCTTTATTTTTTTATTTTTTGGAGTTTATGTTTATGTTTAAATATTATGACTATCATTTTCTTATTTTTTTCTTATGTTTTTCTATTTTAGTTTATCTATTTTTGACATCTTCTAGGTACTTGCCTGAATCAGGGAAGTATCCCTTTCACCCTTCTATCTCTTTTATGGTTTTACTTTTTATTTTTTCTCATTGAGGACAATGCCATGGATAGGGGGGGTGCTCTTATTGATTGATTTAAGTGTCTAATTTAGTAAAAAAAATTATGATGATTTTGTTTGTTTTGTTTAAAATTTATTAACCTTCAGCTTGTTTCCCCATATTAATGATTTGTTTGTCCTAAAATTGTTTTTATTTAAATTATTTTGAAACTTGATCACACTAGGTATATATTGCTAGATAAGCTTGATGTTTGGTTTAATCACTGAACTATCAAATGGTTTATTGATTAACATGGTTGAATATAATCTTTATGTATGACTATTTTAATTTTTATAACCTATGAATAATCTGAGCGATTGAGATCGAGTATGATTCTAGGAAGGATTGCACTATGGTTTTTAAAAAAAACACAAATTCTCTTATTCCAAGAGCTGTACTGAAATCAAATTCTTGTGCACTCTAAATTATACTCTAATGCTCTAAGTAGGGTATGAGTATCTATAGGACCCACTCTATGGTATCCATGCTTAGTAGTACAGTAATGGTAGGGGATTTCTTTGAGTGGAAAGGTGAATTGAGATGAATAAAAATAAAAAAAATTTGGTAAGATGGAGCATAAAATGCACTTCGTCAGAAAATTATGTGTGCTAAGTAAAAAAAATTGAGAATTTTAATGTTTTTCTTTTTTGAGTTATGCTTGGTTAATTTCAAAAGGGTGAATGCTTGGGTTATGATTAGTAAATTACTTGTATACATTGTATTTTTGCTTGGTTATCTTCTTTAGTAAATAGGTTTCAATCTTGATAATTATCAAGAATCAATTCTTAAAAGCTAGTTAACTTTAATGTGATTTGAGTTTATTATTTTTCAAAATTGATTTGTGCTTGAGGACAAGCAAAGCTTTAGTGTGGCGGAATTTGATGTGTAAATTATTTACCTGTCTTAGAGTTGAATTTTAGTAAGTTTTAAATAGATAATAACTTAATTAATGTTGTTTTTGGATACAATTAGGACATTAGAATAGTTTATGGACTTATTTGTGTTTTTTGGTTTATTTATGTACTTTTGGTGGAATTTTACTAATTTTTGGTTTTTATCTTTTAGTGGGACCTGAGACTTTGAATTTGATGGGCTAAAGAATAAGGGATTTTGGTTAGATGGAAAGGGAGGAAGAAAGCTAAATTGAGCATGAATATAAGCCATATTCCAAGCCATGAAAGCTAAAAATCTGAAGAACATGTCACATTTTGTACAAGAATTTTGCACGACTTGCATGATGCCATGTCAAGTGTACCTTTCAAGCAGTAAATCACATGACATGGCAACACACCTATAAACCCAAGTTGTGTACTGAAGTTTAAGTGCACGGTATGCCCAAAGCTGATATAGTGCAAATATGCATACTTGTTTATGAGTATTTTAGTAATTATGTTGTTTATTTTGCTTTTGATTTTGTGTTTTTATGTTCTTGTTATATGATTTCTATCTTCCAAATGCATTTTAGGTTTGTTTGTATGTTTTGATGTGTTTTTAGGTCTAATGATCATTGGAATAGGCTTGGATTTAGTTAAAATAAGTTGGAAGAAAAAAATATTTACTCTTGAAGGATTCAAGACTATCATGAGTCATTACACATGGGATGACTCATTACAGAAAGCTTTCGTAATGAGTTGGCACCCTGGAACGACTCAGCACAGGGATAAAAGGCCTAGAAGATTTTAGATTGAGTAGTTTTCATATTTTAGTCATAACTTTCTCTACAGACATCCAAATGAGGTGATTCAAGTTGTGTTGCAAATATGACACGAAGATATAGAACTTTCATGAAGGGACTTTCTAGAGATATAGTAATTAAATGGAAAAAAAATGCCCTAGAAGTTATGTATTTTGTATACGGTTGTAACCCTTCATGTTAAAGGGTACCTTTCTAATTTGTAACCTCTTGTAACCACTTCTAAGGCCTATATATATAGGTCATTAGTGCCTTGTACAAATATATAGAATAGCCATAGATTTCAGATAGATTTCAGAAAGAATCAAGATAGAATTCATATAGAATTCAGGAGAGTTCATTCTTCTTTTCTATTATCTTGTCTATTAATCAAAAAGAAGGAAGTAGATCTTTTATGCAAGAGAGACCATTTTAGGCTAGAAGAAAAATTAAAAGGGTTGTATAAAATCAATCTCTTTTCTACTATATTATTTTTTATTATCTCTTGATTTAATTAACCATGCATAGTGGCTAAGTATTTGAAGGAATTGCAATGTTGATTGAATAATGATTACATGCTCATACTTGCTTGTTTAATTTGAATTCAATTAGTACAGAATTGTGTTATGTATGCTTGATCACCATATGTAACTTGTAAATTATTTTATTTATAATGAGAGTTGGAATAATTCAGTGGAACTTTAATTAGATTCACTTAAGTAATGAATTCACATGGAGACAAGGAATTCATCATAATGGATATTTAGTAGTTTTACTTGCTTTTCCTTGTCTATCTCTATAATGAATCAAGAGGACTTATAGACTCTAGATGGGAATATCCTAATATGACAATGAGAGTTGCTTTTTAGGATTTTTTTGGTATAATGTCATTTGTGGTTTCTTCCTATCTCTACAATGAACCGAGAGGACTTGTAGACTCTATGAAGGAACACTTCTAATTAACAACGAGAGTTGTTTTTAGGAACTTTACTTTAATCTAACAAGGAGAGTTACTTTTAAAGATTATACGCACTAATTTCGAATCACTAAGTCAAGAATAATTAATTTACATATCCTTATTGATTATCATTGTAATTCTTCCATGTGTTTTGATAAGAACTTATAGTAATTGTAGTTTTAGTATTAGAGTAGTTGATTTCATTATAATTTATTTGCTTGATTATTATTGTGATTTTATTTGTCTATCCATCTTAGTACCTATTCGATTAATACAATATTTGCCCCGAATTCCCTATGGATCTACACCCTACTTGCTCTATACTAAGTCCTAAAGACTAGGGTATTATAATTTGACCCTTGATAAGATTTTGGCACCATTGCTGGGGAATTTAATCTGTATTATTTATTAATTTAGGGTAGAGAAAGGTTGTTTTTGGCCTTGTTTTAATTTTTATTTATTTGTGTCTTTATTTTTATTTATTTATTTTTTTGTTTGTTTTTATTTTAAATTTTTTTTCATTAATTATTTAATTGTGAATGTATATGCTTACTAGGAGTACTAGTGATAGTAACCTGCTTTTTGATCCTGAAATTGATCTAACCATATGTGCTTTGCGTAGGGAATAAAGGAGAAGGATAGAGAATCAATTAAACTTCAATAGAATGGCTCAACCGGAGAGAAGGACAGTGGGTGATTTTGCCATGCCCGATATTTTGGGTAGTTTTGGTGGAATTGTGGCTCTGGCTATTGGCAACAACAATTTTGAGATCAAGCCAAGTATTATCTAGATGGTGCAAAATAATCAATTTGGAGGCCTACAAGGAGAGGATCCTTATGCTCACATTTTGACTTTGTGAGCAACCTTCAAGATAAATGGAGTGACGGATGATGCAATAAGGCTGAGATTATTTCCATTTTTGATTAAGGGCAAGGCACAACCATGGCTTACAAGTTTTCCTAATGAATCAATTACCACATGGGATCAATTGAAGCAAGCATTGATGCACAAATATTTTCCACCACATAAGACAACCAAGTTTCGGAATGAAATCACTACTTTCAAGCAAAATGGAAGTGAGACAATTTATTCAGCTTAGGAAAGGTTTAAGGAACTACAAAGGTAATGTCCACATCATGGTTTGCCAGAGTGGATGATCCCTCAAATCTTTTTCAACAGGTTGATAGATGAGAATAGAAACATCGTCAATGCAGCTTTTGGTAGGAAATGGATGGACAAAATAGCTAGAGAGGCCATTACATTGCTTGAGGAACTTGCATCTCAAGGGTACATGGGTGAAGAAACTACATGGAAAAGGCAAGAGGAATCTTGGAACTTAATACAATCAACATGTTTAGTGCAAAAGTGGATGCCCTCACCATAATGGTAAGTAAATCTCAAGTTAATTCATTAAAATGTACTAATCTTGTTTGTGAGACTTGTGGAGGACCTCATTCATGTTCTCAATGTAATATGAGTGCTAATGAAGATCTGAATTATATCCAAGGAGGTTTCAACCAAAGAGTAGGACTTAACTCAAACACTGATAACCCTCAATGGAAGAACCATCCTGGATTCTCATGGTCAAACCCATCTTCCCAATTGGACCCCCAAATTAACCCAAACACCAAACCTCAAAACCCACCTAGATTCCCTACAAAACAATAACCCTTCAACCATCCCTAATCTAAACCTAACCTAGAGAACCTTATTAAGCAATTTGTCAACCAACAAATTGCCATTAATAAACAAAATGAGGAGCAATTTAAATAAATATCTTCTAAGCTTGTGCAAATTGCTACTCATAACCGAATCCTTGAAACACAAATTGCCCAACAACCTTCTTCCTCTAATGTTAAACCCTTAGGAAAGCTTCCAAGCCAATCGGAGTATGCACAAAAGGAGACTTTCCAAGCAATTACTTTAAGGAGTGGTAAAGAAGTTGAAGGAAGCTCTAGTAAAAAAACAATAATGGTTGATTATGAAGAGGTAGGGATCAAAGAAGGGTAGGTCAGTGGTACAAAGAAAGATGAGAGTAAGTTGCAAAGTAAGAAAGAAGATGCTACATCACCAAAGGTTGATATTAGGACTCTTCCTTTCCCTTAAAGGTACATAAGGCATAATTTGGATAAGCAATTTGGAAAATTTCTTGACTATCTAGAGGAGATTACTATCACTATACCATTTACGGAGGCAATAAGGGATATGCCTGCATGGGGTAAGTTTTTGAAAGATATTGTTAGCCATAAAAGTAAGATTAAAGACTATAGTTTGGTATCTTTTGTTAAAGAATCTAAAGCTATGTACTCCAAATCTCCACTGAAGCTCAAGGATCCTGGTTCATTTACGGTTCCTTATACAATTGAAGGTACATATTTTGACAAATCCTTGTGTGATATTGGTGCTAGTGTTAGCCTTATGCCTTATTCAATTTACAAAAAGCTTAACTTAGATGAGCTTAAGCCTACCAACATGTCTCTTTCCTTAACGGATAAATCTGTTACATATCCACTTGGAATATTAGAGAATGTGCCAAAAAAAGTAGGTAAGTTTGTGATACCAACAGATTTTGTTATGTTGGAGATGGAAGAGGATCTTGAAATTCTAATTTTGTTTATAAGACCGTTTTTTCGGACAGTAGTAGCAATTTTAGATATGAAGAATGGGAAAATTACATTAGAAGTAGATAATGAATCTATGGAATTTGATGTGTTAAATATGGTGAAGTCAACACCTATAGAAGTGGCAAGCACAGTTGATCATATTGACGCTCATGATGTTATTGATGGGTGTATAGAAGAGTTGATTCATGAGTGTATAAAAAAGTGATTCTATGGAGCTAAATAAGGTTCATGAGCCTAATGAGCAAATTTTGGAGATAAGTCCATATCAACCGTTTCAAAGGACATCAAGATTTGAATCTTTGAAGAGAGAAGATGATCTAGAGGCTACTACATCACCTGAAAAGTAGAGTTGGATCTCAAGCCTTTACCATCAAATCTCATATATGCTTTTCTTGACTCTAATCTTCAACATCCTTTTATTGTTAATTCATCTTTGCCTAAGGATTATGTTGATGCTTTTTCTGATAAGTTGAATAGTCATAAAAATGCTATTGGTTATTCTATTAATGATTTGAAAGGAATTAGTCCTAAAATATGTATGCATAGAATTTTGTTAGAAGATAATGCCAAACCTTCCATTGAAGGCCAAAGGTGATTGAATCCCACTCATAAAGAAGTGGTAAGAAAAGAGGTGACTAAGTTGCTTGACAATGGAATCATTTATTCCATTAGTGATAGTAATTGGGTAAGCCCTGTTCAAGTTATTCCAAAGAAGGGAGGCTTAACTGTCATTAGGAATGAGTCTAATGATTTGATACCTACTCAAACTATCACTAGATTGTGTATGTGCATTGATTTTCATAAATTGAATAAAGAAACTAGGAAGGATAATTTCCCATTGCCTTTTATTGACCAAGTTCTAGAGAGGTTAGCTAATTTCTCTTATTTTTGTTACCTAAATGGACTTAGTGGATTTTATCAAATCCCTATTCACCCTGAAGACCAACCTAAGACTACTTTTACATATACTTATGGTACTTTCGCTTTTAGGCTTATGCCTTTTGGTTTATGTAATGCACCTGCAACTTTTCAACGATGCATGTATTCAATATTTAGTGATTTGCTTGATGATTGTGTAGAAGTTTTTATGGATGACTTTAGTGTCTATAGTACTAACTTTTCACATTGTTTAGACAATCTCTCTAATGTTCTTGACATGTGTATCAAGCATGGTTTGGTCTTGAATTAGGAGAAATGTCATTTCATGGCACAATAAGGAATCATTCTTGGTCACTCAATTTCAGAGAAAGGCATTAAAGTTGATAGAGCAAAGATAGAAGTAATCAATAAATTACCACCTCCCAAATATGTTAAGGACATAAGAAGCTTCCTTGGACATGCAGTGTTTTACAAGAGATTTATCAAGGATTTTTCAAAGGTTGCAAAGCCATTGTGTAAGTTACTTGCTAAGGATGCAGTGTTTAAGTTCGATGATGCGTGTCTTGATGTATTTAACACCTTGAAAAGCGCTCTTGTATCTGCACCTATTTTGTAACCACCTAATTGGGAGGAGCCATTTGAAATAATGTGTGATGCTAGCAATTTTTCTATGGGAGCTGTGTTGGGTCAAAGGAAGGAAGGCAAGCCTTATGTGATCTATTATGCAAGTAAACCACTTGATGAAGCTCAAATCAACTACAACACTATAGAAAAGGAGCTACTAGCTATTATTTATGAATTTGAAAAGTTCATATCATATCTTGTGGGGCAAAAAGTGATTATTTATTCTGATCATACTGCTCTTAAATATCTTTTGAGCATGAAGGACGCAAAACCTAGAATTTTAAGATGGATTTTGATGCTGCAAGAATTTGACTGGGAAGTCCAAGATAAAAAAGGGAGTGAAAACCTAGTAGCGGACCATCTATCAAGGCTAGACCAAGATGGATTAAGAGAACTTAATGATGGTGTCCCAATCAGTGAGTCATTTTATGGTGAACATCTTCTGAATATTACATCGAAAGAACTTCCATGGTTCACCGACATCGCCAATTATCTAGTAAGCAGAGTTTTACCTTATGGTATGGATTATAGACAAAAGAAAAAGTTTTTGTATGATAGCAGATTTTACTGTTGGGAGGAGCCCTTACTATATAAAAGGTGTGCAGATAGATTAATTAGAAGGTGCATACCTCAAGATGAAGTCCAAGAAGTTTTGAAGCATTGTCATTCCTTGGAACTTAGAGGACACTTCGAGTATCAAAGACAACATCTAAGGTACTGTAATCTAGTTTTTGGTGGCCTACTTTATTTAAGGATGCTAGAGAATTTGTGCTCATAGGTGATAGATGTCAAAGGATGGGTAACATATCTAGGAAGCATGAAATGCCTTTGAAAGGAATTCTTGAAGTTGAAATTTTTAATGTGTGGGGAGACTTTATGGGTCCTTTTCCTAGCTCTTTAGGTTATAAGTATATTTTGGTTATGGTTGATTATGTTTCAAAATGGGTTAAGGTAATGCCATCCTTGACCAATGATGCTAGAATAGTCAAGAAAATGCTTAAGAAGGTCATTTTCCCTAGATTTAGTACCCCTAGGGCATTGATAAGTGATGCAGGTTCCCACTTTTGCAATCATCTGATATAAGTTCTATTAAAGAAATATGGAGTGACACACAAGGTTGCCACTCCATTTCACCCACAAACAAGTGGGCAAGTTGAGGTAAGTAATTGGGAGATTAAATGGATTCTTAAGAAAATGGTTTCTTCTTCAAGGAAAGACTGGGCATTGAAGCTTGATGATGCATTATGGGCATATAGGACAACATTTAAAACTCCAATAGGCCTTACTCCTTATCAGCTTATATATGGGAAGTCATGTCACCTACCTATTGAGTTTGAGCATAAGGCATATTGGGCAATTAGAGCTCTGAACTTTGATATGATGAAGGTAAGAAAGAAGAGGTTGCTTTAACTCAATGAAGTGGATGAAGTAAGGGTGAATGCATATGAAAATGCAAAGTTGTACAAGGATAGGACTAAAATGTGACATGATTAGCATTTAGTGAAGAAAGACTTTCATGAAGGAGAGGTTGTTTTGCTTTACAATTCAAGATTAAGGTTGTTTCCAGGCAAGTTAAAGTCTAGATGGTCGGGTCCGTTTAAAGTTGTCAAAGTTCATCCTTATGGTGCCATCAAGATATCGAATGATAATGGTGAATCATTTAAGGAAAATGGACACCGCCTCAAACCCTACTTGATCGGTGAGGCAACTACATCAGGTCAACCTATATACCTTTCTCATACTTGAAAGAATTAAGGTACGTTCACTAACACATTTTTATTATTATGCATTTCTATTCTATGTTTATATTTCATTTTTATTTTTTTAGCAATTTCACTTCATATTTCATTACTCATAAGCTTGTTTTCAAAATTTTTATTTTACACATTTTTCTTGTTGCTTTTCTTAGTTCAATTTTTCTTATTCATATGCATTTCATTATTAGAATTTCATTATTTTCCTTTTAGTATACATTTGGTTTCTAATTAGTAAATTTTTGGTTTTTGATACAATTTTGATGCATTCCTTTTATACATATTGTTTAGAATAGGACTTAGAAATATTTTTGCATTTTTTTCATACCGTCACGACTCGTTACACCGTAACGAGTCATTATAGAGACACATCGTGCCGAGTTATTATACATGGAATGACTCGACACAAATTGCATGAGAACGTCATGACTCGTTCCAGTGGATCGAGTTGTTACAATAACCCATCGTGCTGAGTCGTTACACATGGAATGACTCAACACAACCCAAATCAAAATGTCATGACTCGTTCCAATGGATCGAGTCGTTACAGAAAGAAAGCATCACGACTCATCCCACCCGTGCCGAGTCATGCCACTTGCAACTAACTTCCATTTTTTTATTTTACACACATACACTTTTATCAATTTTGGATTTTTGTTTTTAACATCTTTTTATTAGTTTTTATTTGATTTTTAATTCAAACTTGAATGAAAAGGTGTATCATTTTTCAAGAGGTGTCATATATTTTCACTTCCCCATACACCTTCAAACACATCTTTTCAACCCTTTCTCACACATGTTTTCATATATCTTACACCCCTACATCTTACACACCTTCTACACCTATATGTACCCCCTTTTACCACCCTCACCACTTATAAAACCCACCATTAAGAGTCTATACGAATTTTGATAAGACTCTTACTCTTTCATCTTCCCCATTCTCTCTTTTCCCTATAAAAACTCTTTCCATTCTCTTTTCATAGAAACCCTAACTGAAATCTCTACTCCTTTCCTTTTCATTTTCTCTATTTTCTTTACTTTATTTTCATTTTTATCATCTTCATATTTCTGCATTTCTATTACTACTTCTATTGAAGCAAGTTTAGCAATATGGGTAAGACTAGAGGATCAACATCCAAAAGACCTCATGTTGAAGAATCTCCTCAAGAGGAAGAGGAGAATCTAAGCAAGACCTATAAGGCCAAGTTCCTCATCCTATCACATAAGGAAGGGGCTAAGCTTACCAACATCAAATTCATAAAAATATTAGCTTGTAAGTATATGCCTAACTCTCTCTTGACTAGAATAAATATGTTTGATGAGTTTGATAGAATGCTTAACCAATGTGGTCTTAAAAAGTTTATTTCAATGCATGAGGACACATATGTGGATTTAATCACTAAATTTTACACCACTCTTGATGTTAATGCCACCAACTCATAAATCTTGGAATTTAGGTTCGAAGGCAAACAACACCAACTCACTTATAGTTTCATGAGTAGAGTGTTTGGATTTAAAAAGGATGGGTTATGTGACCCTCCTTCTACCTTTAAGTTGAATGAGTTTTGGACCTTCTTGACTGATTTGCACACTCCCTTTCAACCCAAGAAAGCCAAAGCAATGTTCATAAAAGGATATGAAGTATTGGTTGCTATATAAAGTCCTTGCTTATCTTGTCTTTCATAAATCTGAATTCAATAGGGTCTTTGAACAAGAAAAGTTTCTCATGTGGTGCATTCATAACAGAAAACAAGTTTGTTAGACCTATTGGATTTTCAACTAATTTTTGTCTTGTGCACTATATAAGGATGCACCCTTAACCCATGGTCATGTTATCACAATTATTGCTAACACCTTGAATATCAATCTTGGAAATTACACTTGAAAAGTCGAGTGTTCTTATTTCACTAACCATGCCCTCGTAAGAGGAGAAGTTATTGATGCAGGTTTAACATTCATTCCCGCCTGCTCATTATCTTGTTGGCGAGGCCTTCCTAGGGTAACACGAGTTGAGGAACCAATCCACCAACCAATGGAAGAGGAGGAAGAGGAGGACGAGGAAGCAGAAGAGCTTCCACAATACCAACCTTTTGGAGACGTTCCCCTCCTTACATACCCCCTCCAAAGTGCATCGAGTTCTTTGAGTGATCACCCACCTATATGGGATCAAATTTTGAACAACCAAATTTCAATGCAAGGGTAATTTAATGCCTTAGCACGTCATCAACAGCAACTCAATCGTCGCTAATGCAGGATGGAGTACAAATTGGACAAGTATTTCGCTTAATGCGGTTATTCCATTGACTCTCCACCCACCACTCCCATCGATGACTAAGGAAGTTCTTCTTTTCCTTTCCTTCTTTATTTTTCCATACATTGGGGACAATGCATGTTTTAAGTATGGGGGGAAGGATACTAGTTATATATATTAGGATGCTATATATATATATATATATATATATATATATATATATATATATATATATATATGTTTGTGCTTTGTGTGTTTTTTATTTGTGTTTGTCTTTTTTGTTTTTTTTTTATTATGTTTGCATGTTTGCACTATCTTTTTCATTCATTTCACTCATATATATATATATATAATAGTAGCCATCCATATTAGTTTTTTTTTTATTTTGATCAAAGTTATTATGTTTTGTTAAATTTTTAATGCTCAATTGGTAGAAAGTTTAAGTTTCATGTAGTATAAGTTATAAGTTTATGCTTTTATCTCTTTTTATTATTTCTAAAATCTAAAAAATGTATTAGTCAACTTGCTAACTATGCTTAAGGCTAGTTAGTAATGTTTTAAACCTAGGTATTCTTAGAGTCCTAAGTAATTTTAGAGAAACTATAGCCATAATACTTGGACACTCACTTTTCAATAATGGATGAGGACTTATTATAAAAAAATAAACAAATAAATAATAATAAGTAAATAATGCTTGTGATTTGATGCATCTCGAGTAAGTTGTGTGCAAATGAGTGTGCTCCTTAGTTACATTCATTCGAAAAGTGATGTATAATGTCATAAGTTGATGTTTCTCAAGTAAGTTGTGTGCATTTGTGTTTTCTCCTCATTTGCATTCATTCGGAAAGAGTACATCCAACAAATTTACTTTGAAAAAATGTTTTGTCTAAAAATGCCATAAGAAGAGTGAGTTAATGAGTATGCTTAAAATTGTCTCAAAACTTACTTTTGCCTCTAGAGTTCCTAAGTTTGAAACATGACTATTTGGTCTACATAGCTTAGTTAGAATTTTGACTTTGCATTTTTTATTTTACTTTTAGTAAATTGAGATAATTGGGTAAACTTGTTGCTTATGCTATGAGGCTTGTTTATTCTATCATTATTGAGCATTGAAAGTATATTATCTTTTCTATCTTTGTTCTTAATTAAATTGTCCTAGTATGGTGGCTACGTCTATTTGGAGTAAAATGAAAATTTTGTTCGCTTTTTCATCTTAGATCTTTATTTGCTTAAGGGCAAGCAAGGTCTAAGTATGGGGGAGTTTGATATAGCACAAATATTCATACTTATTTAGGAGTATTTTAGTAATTATTTTGTTTATTTTTCTTATGATTTTGTGTTTTTATGTTCTTGTTATATGATTTCTATCTTCCAAATGCATTTTAGGTTTGTTTGTATGTTTTGATATGTTTTTAGGTCTAATGATCATTGGAAAAGGCTTGGATTTGGTTGAAACAAGTTGGAAGGAAAAAAAATTTACTCTTGAAGGATTCAAGACTGTCTCAAGTCATTACAGAAAGCTTCCGTAATGAGTCGGCACCCTGGAATGACTCAGCATAGGGACAAAAGGCCTAGAAGATTCTAGATTGAGAAGTTTTTGTATTTTAGTCATAACTTTCTCTACAGACATCAAAATGAGGTGATTAAAGTTTTTTTGAAAAGATAACTCGAAGATATAGAATTTTTATGAAGTGACTTTCTAAAGATAGAGTCATTTAAATGGACAAAAATTCCCTAGAAGTTATGTATTCTGCATAGGGTTGTAACCCTTCATGTCAAAGGGTACCTTTCTATTTTGTAACCTCTTGTAACCACTTTTGAGGCCTATATATATAGGTCATTAGTGCCTTGTACACATATATAGAATAGCCATAGATTTCAGATAGATTTCAGAGAGAATCAAGATAGAATTCATATAGAATTCAAGATAGAATTCAGGAGAGTTCATTCTTCTTTTATATTAACTTGTCTATTATTTAAAAAGAAGGAAGCAGATCATTTATGCAAGAGAGATTATTTTTGGCTAGAATACAAATTAAAAGGGTTGTATAAACTCAATCTCTTCTCTTCTATATTATTTTTTGTTGTCTCTTGATTTAATTAACCATGCATAGTGACTAAGTATTTAAAGGAATTGCAATGTTGATTTAATAAGGATTACATACTCATACTTGTTTGTTTGATTTGAATTTGATTAGTACAGAATTGTGTTATGTATGCTTGATCACCATATGTAACTTGTAAATCGGTTTATTTACAATGAGAGTTGGAATAATTCAGTGGAACTTTAATTGGATTCACTTAAGTAATGAATTCACTTGGAGATAAGGAATTCATCTTAAGGGATATTTAGTAGTTTTACTTGTGTTTCCTTGTCTATCTCTACATTGAATCGAGAGGACTGATAGACTCTAGATGGGAATATCCTAATCTGACAACGAGAGTTGCTTTTTAGGATTTGTTTGGTATAATGTCATTTATGGTTTCTTCCTATCTCTTCAATGAACCAAAAGGACTTGTAGACTCTAGGAGGGAACACTTCTAATTAACAATGAGAGTTGCTTTTAGGAACTTTACTTTAATCTGACAACGAGAGTTGCTTTTAAAGATTATACGCACTAATTTCCGGTCATTAAGTCAAGAATAATTAATTTACATATCCTTATTGATTATCATTGTAATTCTTCCATGTGTTTTGTTAAGAACTTATAGTATTTGTAGTTTTAGTATTAGAGTAGTTATTTTGATTATAATTTATTTGTATGATTATTATTATGATTTTATTTGCCTATCCATCTTAGTACCTATTCGATTAATACAATATTTACCCTGAATTCCCTATGGATCGGCACCCTACTTGCTCTATACTAAGTCGTAGAGACTAGGTATTATAATTTGACCCTCGATCAAAATTCGTGAGATGAAGTCGTGCCATAAAGATTGTTCCCAATTCTGCATATTTTAAGGAATTAGATTATCTCAAGGACTCCTTAGCTACCTTAAGTCATATAAAAGGAAAAAAAAACATATGTAAGGTTGCGAACAAGCAGAGATGGGTTAAGATACTAAATAGGCGGATAATTTTCGAAGAGATTGAGCTTACCACTTTTTAGTGTTCATTAGTCTTATCTTGTTTTCTTTTATTATTCATGGATTTTATCCTAGCCATGAGTGGCTAGTTTTATTTACAGAGTCTCTGTTAGGAGTAGTTATTCCATGACATGATTTGAATACTTATTCTTAATTATAATTGACTTGGTTTTCAGTTAATTCTTTGTGTTTCAATTATTGTCTTATGATTCATTCTAAGCCTATTTAAGTTGCATATTAATGGACAATTTCACCATCAAGAGTGCAAATTGTTAGCTTAGGACATAAAGAACTTAGACCACTCGACGATGATAGTAGGTGAGCTCTTCGAGGAGTCACAACTGTAGAGATATATGGTGGCAAATAATTGCTAAAGAACTTAATGAGTTTGGATTAGAAATTTAATCATGTGAGTAGGTAAAATCCTGATCTTTGCATGCTTAATTGAACTTGAGAGAGGCTTTAGGTAAATTAGAGAAATTACCCTTAACTAAATTCTAGGATAATTAAATTAGTGTTGTATTCATTATTTGATTAGAATAGTAAAACTAGACATAGACTCTGCATTTGCAATTAATTGATTTTACTTCTTAAAGCTATTAGTCATTTTTTTTGCTTAATTTACTAAATTGATTTTTTAGCTAAGACAACAAGTAAGAATTGTTAGTAATCAATAGTCAATCCATATGGGAATGTAATCCTTTACACTGCAACCACAACCATGCGCTTGCGGATATTTAAAACATAATACCAACTTCACTTGGCATCGTTGTTAGAGGAACTAACTTCAAATTTGAATCATCTTCAAAGCTAGGAATGTACTTCTCAATTTTAGCAATATTTGTTATTGTCTTATCTTTAATAAACACAACATTATGTCTTCTGACAAGCTTCTTCTGGACTCTATCATAAAATCTATAGCCAATTTAATATTGATCATAGCCCATAAACACACACTGTCATGTCTTGACATCAAGCTTGGACCTCTCATCCTTAGGAATATGCATAAAGGCTTTGCACCCAAAAACTTACAGATGACTATAGGAAACATCTTTTCTTGACCACACCCTCTCTAGAGTGTCTGACTATAGAGGAACATATGATGAAAGGTTTAGCACATGCATTGCTGTAAGTAAAGCTTCACACTAAAATGTTTTAGGTAGATTTGAATATGAGAGCAAAGATCTGACTTTGTCCATCAAAGTCTTGTTCATCCTCTTAGCTAAACCATTCAATTACGGTGTCTTTGGAGGTGTTATTTGATGTCGTATACCATGCTCTTTACAATAAGCATGAAATGGTCTAGAATACTCTCCACCATTGTCTATTCGAATGCACTTCAATTTCTTGCCAGTTTGTCTCTCCACTAGAGTGTGAAATTCCTTCAAGACATTTAGCATGTGATCTTTTGACTTCAAGGTGTATGCCCACGTCTTTTAAGAATGATCATCAATGAAAGTCATAAAGTACTAACAACCACCATATGACGTTGGCATTGGCCACATAAGTTTGAATGAATTAAATCTAGCACACTCTTCATTCTGAAAGGAGAACTCATGAAAGCAACCCTATTTTGTTTTCCTGCAGGACAATCAACATATTTCTCCATATGCATAATATTTACTCCAAATAATATATTTTTCTTGGCCAGCACTGTCATCCATTTCTAACTCATGTGGCCAAGTCTTTTATGTCATAACTCAACTGCATTGTCTTTCTCTACAGTATTCACCATGTCTTTAGAGATATTTGTATGCATAAAGTACAGTGCTGAGTCCTTTTTACCTTAGGCCACCACCAGTGAGCCTTTAGTGAGTTCCCATTGGCTGATATGGAAGGTGTTGCAGAAACCTTCATCATCAAGCTTGTCTGTTAAGATCAAATTTAAGTGAATATCTGAAACATGCTTGACATTATTCAAGATTAGTCTTATGCCATTCATCGTTTCCAAACACACATCTTATTCACCAGAAACTCTTATTAGATTATCATTTCCCATCTTCATAAATCCAAAATCTCTTAGAGTGTAGGATGAGAATAATTCTCTTCGAGATGTAGCATGAATGGAAGCATCACTGTCAATCATCCAACTGGTGTCATAGGTAGTAAGATTAAAAGTTTCATCATTAAAAAGGACATTGAATTCTCTGAGAAGATTAGCTTTATTATTATCAATGCTATAAACTTTTCTCACATGTTTTCCTTTATTCTTGTCCTTGAACTTTTGATAGAATTTCTTGATGTGGCCTTTCTTTTTGCAGTAATGGCATTCAATATTTGCATACTTGTTTAACTTTCCTCTACTCTTATCTCTTTGCTTTGAGCTTTAAGTCTCACATTTCCCCCTAGAATTTACAACAAGGATATCTAAATGTGTTTAAGAGACACCTTTGATCTGCGTCTCATCTCTTCATTCAGAATATCGCTTTTGACAAATTCCATATTCACTATACCATTTGGTGTAGAGTTTATAAGTGAAATCTTCAAAATCTTCCATGACTCTGGCAGAGAAGCCAACACCATAAGAGCACTAATTTTATTGTCAAAATTTATGCCCATTCCCAATAACTTTTCCACGATCCCTTCCATTTCATTTAAGCAATCAACGATAAAAGAACCTTCCTGATAATTTATCTACATTAATTTTGTCAAATAAAATAATTTGTTATTGTCAGTCTTTGAAGTGTACAGCTCCTCAAGCTTGTTCGACAACGTCTGTGCATGAGTTTCATTACAAATGTGATTATACACATTGTCTTCAATGAATTGTCGGATGTAGTCACATACTTGCTCATATTCAAGTGTCCATTCCTCATCTGTCTTGCGTTCGGGTTTTGTTATAACAAATACTAGTATATGCAACTTCATCACAAATAAGAGATCCTTCAATCTTGTTTCTCCATATGTGGTAATTTGTGCCAATTAACTTACCATCTTCATAGTCTTAGCCTTCATCGTTGTAGTATTTAACAATGCCTTTAGAACACAAACCAATAGCTCTTATACGACTTTTTGGAAAAATTAACAGAGTTGGTGTAGCGGAATAATATTCACAGAGACAAAATAAAATTAATGCAAAATTAATCAAATAAATAAATAAATGGAGGCGGTTACACTAACTAATGTATGAGTAAAATAAACAGTAAAACCTATCGTATAAATAATAAAAATAAAAATAATAATGACACAAATATTTTAACGTGATTCACCCTTAATTCTTGGACTACGTTTACGAGATAAAATCTAAGACTTTCTTCCACTATAAAAATAGTAGATATAAGAGAGAATTTTTTCTAATCTTTTCTAAATCAAAAGAGTAGGTAATAATAATGAGGTGGATGATTGCAAATCAGCCTTTATGGATAGCCAGTTTCGGTCACAGGAAATAAATCTTCATGACTTCATGGATCATGTTCCTGCAATGCTTGAATGGGCAAACGATCAAGGGTATTGCACGATAAATGACGTCTACAACAGCACTTTCACAAATGACGGCAAATATTATTGGAAAGAATTGAACACAAGTCAAGTTTGTATCAGCGGTTGTGAAGGCGCGTGTTCTTTATTTTTAGCTGCAGTCTTCGCTCCATAAATCTTTGCATATACCTATATAGTCTATTAGCTGAATATACAAATTTGTCGGCATATAAGAGCAAATGCTTAGAAGATCCAGATTACGGCATGTGTGTACTCTACTATATGTACAGCCCTGAAAGTGACTACAATTGCTCGTGTCGTTATGAACTTTATAGATATGATGATGGCTACAACATATGCCGTCCTAATTGGCGGGGAAAATCTCGGTCCAAGACCAAGACCAAGAATATACTTATAGGTGCGCAAATTTCTTTGTTAATTTAGGAGATTCTTCCCTATACTATTGGTTGGCTTTGTAATATAAAAATGTTTGTCTCATTTTTATTTATTAAATATAAAAAATTTAAATTATATATTGTAATGTTTAACATATTAAATGCAGGTATGATCCTTTGATTAATTTTTTTTACAGTTGATTTAGGTCAAAAATTATTATAATTATTTTTGCATTAATCATGCATATTACACTTCTATAAATATATAATAAGTTTGACAATTATTATAAGAAATTTGAAATTTCATTGTATTATTTATTTTGAATGGTCTTTTCGGTGAACAGATATCATTGAGGCATTTTTATTTTTATTTTTTTACGTTTTTTCCCCAAAAAAAAATACACATTTTTCATTTTTGAATCAAAATTTAGCAAGTGAAATACACAAGCCAAAAATAAAAAAGTAAGCATCCGTCAGTTCAATTTTTTGAACTAAATTGCTAAAACCAAATTACCAAAATTTTCTTAATATAGTATAAAATACATTAATTTAGAAAAATTTATATATGAATAATAAAATTATAAATAAAATATTTTTAATTATATCATTAATGAATATAATTTAAACTATATTGAATGAATAAATAAAAGTTCAGAAATTGTTTAAAAAATAAAATTACTATATCTTTGTTTCTGTTCGATTTGATTTTATATTAGAAAATATAGAGCTATTAAAAATATGCAAATTAATGAAAAATATTGAAATATTCAAAATTATCAATTTTTTAATATAAAATCAAATCAAACATAATATTAGTATTTAATCGAGTCGAATTGAAATATTTTGGTTCAATTAGGTTAATCATTTTAATAAATTTTAACTTTTATTTATCTGTTCTCATTAATAATATAATTAAAACATAGTTTTATTTACAATTTTATTATTTATATATATATATAATTTTTATATTAATGTATTTTGTACTATACTAAAAAATTTGGTAATTCAGTTTTTATTTATTTGGTTGAATTCAATTTTGAATTGAGCGGACCAATATACACTTTCTAATTTTGGCATGTGTAATTCACTTGTTAAATTTTGTGGCTATTTGATTCAAGAAGGAAAGTCGCATATTTTTTGGCCGAAAAGGTCAAAGAAGGTTTTTGCCCCAACCATATAAGAGTTTTTGTCTATGTATTCTATAACACAAACTTTACTATTGGATAGTAAAACTTCTATTTATTCTTGGAAAATATTTTCTTTTTTCTTTTTTTAGTTTTCTTTCCCTTTCTGTATTTTTCAATTTTTTTCTTAAATATAAAATAAAAAAATAAAAATCAATTTGCTTGTTATTTTCATTAGTAATTTTTTCATATTCTCATACTTTCTGTTGAAATTTGTTATAATCATTTTTTATTTAATATAATAATAATAATAATAATAATAATAATAATAATAATTGTGATTCATATGATAGTATTTAATTTTAAATTTATTTATTTTAATAAAAAATTGTAAATCATGCGCATTTAATTGATTTCAATTTGAAGTCATGAGACTATGGTTGGTGAAGGTGGTTGTTGGTAGTGGAGGTTGTGGTGATAGTGGTGGTGGTTGTAGTAGTAGTGGTAGGGGGAGGTTGTGGTGGTAGTGGTGGAGGTTGTGATGGTGGTGGTAGTGGGGGTTGTGGTGGTAGTGGTAGTTGAGGAAGTTGTAGTAATGTTAAAATATTAATTGAAAATTTTACAAAACATCTTTTATTAATTTTCTAAAACTTTTTATAATTTAAAACATTGGGAAAATAGTTTTCTACTTTTCTAAATAAGAAAATATCATAACTAAATAATAACTTCTATTTTTCAATTTTTTTAAAAAAATTTTCTAGAAAATAGTCCTTGTTTTCCAAAACTAAATGGGCCCTTAAATTTTCCTAATTTTAATTCATTCATGGAGTATGTTGTATTTTTTACTCGGTATGTGTAATTTATATATTAATTCTGAAAAATAAATCATTCACGGAATATGAATTGTCATACTAAATCAGGTACAGAAAAATAAATTTTAATTTTAATCTTATTAATAAATTTCTAGCAAGTTTCATAAAAAAAAAAATTATCCAATGATTAGTATATGTATTTCTTTCCAAAAACTAAAAATTTCAGTCCTAGCAAAAGAACAGATTCCAAAAGAAAATTATTACTTGTGACTTTTTGCATAATGTGCCGGATAAAAATATTAATTATTATGTCAATAATGTGTTTAAAATAATATTCCTAATCACTTTTACTATTCAAATTATCTTTATGTAATGGATCTAATGTATATTTTTTTAAATTATCTCTTTTATAATGGACTTGATAATTAATCTATAAAAAAAATGAAAGGAAAAAGGTAAAAAAATGAGGAGAAAACAAAAAAAAAGAGGGAAGGATAAAAAAAAAGAAGAAAAAAAATAAGGAAAAATTAAAATTAAAAAAAGAGAAAAAAGAAAAATAAGGAGAGAATGAACAAAATCATAATAAAATAAAACTAAAAAAAGAGGAGAAAAAATAAGGAGAAAATAAAATGATGGGCATTGTAGGTAAATTTCTCTTTTTAAATGTTTTTAAGTTATTTTCTATTGACTAAATATTTATTTTCCTTTAACTTTTTTTTTGTAATCCAAACATTGGAAAATAAGGAAAAATATTTTCCGCAAACAAATAGAACTGTAATGACTAAAAATTTTATTTTAATTAAAATCATGAATAAAAAATTAAATTAAACTACTGTAATAAATGAAATAAAAATACAAAATTATTTTTTTGATAAATAAAATAATACTTTTTTCATTTCTATTAATTTTTAAAAAATAATTAGAATAAAAAAGAAAATAAAGTTTAATATAAAAGAATGATAAATAAAAAAAAAAACAAGATTCTTGAAAAAATAAATTGAAATCAAGCTAATTTTTAATAATAGCTATAAAATAAAATTAAAATAAAAAGTGAGCTCTAAAGGAAAATATTAATGAACCTGCAGATAAAGATCAATGAACCTGTGAGTGAATGTTAATGAACCTATAGGTGAAGATTAATGAGCCTATATGTGAGGACATGCAAGTTAAGCCCAATGAACCTACATATGAAGATAGTGAACCTACAGGTTCAAAGGTCAATGAACTTCTAGGTAAAGTGTCACGACCCAAACCGAGGAGTCATGACCGACGCTATGGAATGAGAATTCTCACGAATTCAGAACACGTAGCAAACCTTAAAAAAAACACATGCAAACATAACACAAAAATACATCAGAATTAAAACTTTAATTAATATAAAATAAATCCTTATCATAATATAATAAAATATATTCATACAAATCTTTAAATACATAAACACTATCTAAAACAAAAAACACTACTACTGCAGCATTTACTAAAGTGATGGTTCAATATTTATATAAGTCAATCAGAGAGGAAAGAGTTCGATGAATAAGTCTAATAGAGAGCTCTGAAGTAGAAGATACTGAAAAAAAATTGAGAGGGATCAGACCTCACTGAGTGAATTACTATTACATATATGTACGCAACCTAAATACATAGACACACAAGCATTGGTATAATAATATATATGTATATTTATTTATATATACATGCATTTCGTACAGATGTTAGAAATCCGCTTTTATATAATAATAAATGCAGAAAAATTTTAGGAGAAGAATGGGAGCAGAACCTTAAAATATTGGGTGAAGAATCGTTGAACCTCACTAGTCAATAGACTCACTTAATTTCAAAATATTTCTTTTCTCAATTTTTGGACAGTAGATTGGCCCCAAGACAATAAGTCAACCGACCTCCCATAGTCTTACTGTCGACATGATTGGCCCCAAGACACTAGGTCAACCGATCTCTCGCAGTGACACCACTCTCTCACCACAAATCTCAATAATTAATTATTCATATCTCACATCAATAAATTCCATGTAATATCCCGTATTTTTTTTAAATATTTTTACACTGTACCGGGATATGCAATATTAATAATTTTTTTTATATATATTACGATATTTTTACGAGTTGATATTTATTTAAAACCTATTTTAATTATTGTGTATTATTTAAAGTCCTTTACGTAAAATTTTATCGGGACTTGCATTTTTGGAGAAATTTTCACGTAAATATTTTATTATTAATTATTTTAAAAATATTTTCGGACTTGCATGAACTCATACGTATTTTTAAAATATTAATAATGCCTATGTGTACTTATTTATTTAGTTAGGGTTTAATTAATATTACCCTATTATTTTATTAATTGTTTATTTATTTTATTGTTATTTAATTATTTTTAATTAATATTAAATTTTAAAATATTAAATATTAAGTGTGTGGTGTATATTTAATGTGTGTAATTTAATATTATTTTAATATATAGTATAAAGTATATATATATATATATATATATATATATATATATATTATATCAAAAATCAAACTTTTGGAAAAATTACCATTTTGCCCCCGATCTCTCCTTCTTCCCCGATCATCATCCTCACTGCCGTCCGATGCCTGCAACTGCCGATTTCTCACCGTTGGTGTGCTGTCCGGTGTTCCACCACCTTCCCCAGCCTCTTTCGCCACCTATAGCAGCTGATTCCGACACCTGGAAGCCATTTTTGGCCGGAGAAGCCAAAAGTCGAGCCACCGTCGATCACGACGATTCCGGCCACCATTTTTGACACCACTAATCTCTTTCTTCTCCTTGAGCTCCGGTGAGTGTTATTCTAGCTTTGGTTTGAGCTGAAATGGTCTTGATTTGCTTAGGTTTTGAATTTTTGATTTCGGCCATATTAGGGTTTTTGATTTTTTTGAACTTCAAATTGTTTGATTCATGAAAAATCCCTTCAAAAATGTTGATTCTAGTAGCTTAATCTAAATTTGTAAATTTTTTTGGAATTTTTGGAGATTATTTTGATTTTTGGGTATTTTTGAATATTTTAATATTATTTTCTCATTTTCGGAAATTAATTAATTAAATTATGAAATTGTGTTTTATGGTTAAATTAGATGTTGAAATTAATTATAGGAATTTATTTGGAATTTTTATGAATTTCTAAGTATTTATTTTGAATTATTTAAGTTTATGTAATTTTTGGAAAATAGGGTTAATTATGTTTTTAATTAAAATTAATTGGTAAATTGAGTTTAATTATTGATATTATTGATAAATATGTTGAGAAAATTAATTTTGGATAATTATACTATTTTTGGTGAATTTTTGAAGTAATTTTAGTATATTTATATATATAGGGGTATTTTGGTAATTTTACACAAAATTGTCTAAAAATGTAATTTAATTGATTTTAATAATTATTTAAGGTATAAAAATGATTTCTACAAATTATTTAGTATTTTTAACTAATTAAAACTATTTTTCGGGAATTATTTTCAATTGCATATATAATATACGGTTTTACTAATAAAATGAGTTTTTATCGGTTTTTACTGTATTTAAAGGTTAATTATGTAATTTCTATTTATAAAATGAATTTCTATGCTATAAGGGTATTTTTGGTATTTCTGAAATTATTATGTGATTATGGACCCCGGTCGGTAGACTGTAGTTTGGAGTCCGACTGAGGGGTTGTGGATTTGTTTTGAGCCTATTTTTTGAAGTGTATTTCTTTGCAAGGACGGCTCTACTCTTTGAGTAGAGAGATGTCCATTTTACATGGGAGGTTTTGCCGAATTTTCAGTAGAATTCTCGTAAAACGTGATGTCCGATCGAACCCTAATGTCGATTCTGTGTTTAATATTCTAGATTGAGTTTCTAGGATTTTTGGTTAGGTTGTTTCTGATGTCTGCTATTATTGTTTGTTTAGTTGCGCCGAGACTGAGGCCTAGTGGACTAGGCCCGTCAGACCCATCTCATGGAGCGCACTAATTTGTGAGTTACTATATTATATATATATGTTTAGGATGCATAATTTTAGAAATATATGTTTTATTTTGATTAAATATGCATAAATAATGTGATTTGTATTTAAGTATATTTTAGTTTACTTTTGGTTTATTTTTGGTATATATTAAATTATATGCATGTTTTATTAATAAATTATATTTAAAATATTTTTAAATATATTTCTAGCTTAATTTGTAATTTGATTGGATTTGTTTGACGTATATATACTCAAAATATACCTAGTTTACTTTTGGTATATTTCCAGTATATATATGGTTTATATTGTTATTTTATTTAAATTCATGCATCATTTATTTGTGAATGAATTTTTTACATTTATTAATGAAGGATATCAATAGAACGTGATACCTAGTGGGCAGCACTAGGACTGAGTACGTACCGGTACGCCTATAGTATTTAGGCTATATTACTAACCATTTGTGGATATTGATTAGATATGATTATTTGATGTGTGAGATATGGTTTGGAGGTGTGATTGCTGGAGCTCGGTTGACCAAGTGTCTCGGGGCCAATCACACTGGCAGTCAGACTGCTGGAGCTCGATTGACTTAGTGTATCGGGGTCAGTCTACTGTCTAAATGGATTAAGTGGATATATTTGGAATAAGTGAGCTTGTATGGCTAGAGTTTTGTCTAACACTTTTTGAGGTTGCGATATCATAGGGTTCTATTTGATCCTTCATAAACGATGATTTTAAATGAAATATATATAAAATGATTTTACAGCATCTGTGTGTATTTGCCTGTATATATACATATTAGATATATACTGTTGATTGTATGCATTGTCATTTAGTATGCATGTATATATATTATAGTAATTCACTCAGTGAGGTCTGACTCCCCTCCGTTGACTAATTTTTCAGGAGAGTCATCATCTTCAGACCTCAGTAGCAGGCATGTACGCCGGATTTCTTCCGCCCCGGCTTCTTTGTGTAAACTGCTTCCCTGAGTCTTGAGTTTTATTTTATCTAGACACTGCAGTAGTCGTTAAATATTTAAAGAGATGTTGTACTGTATTTGAACTGGATTTGTATAGAGATTTATATATATGTTATGATGAGGATTTGATTTAAATCCAGTTGATGCAAATGTTATTATTATATTTATGACTTTTATTTCCGCTGCATTATATATTGTTATTATTATTGCATGTTTTATTTTATTTTTAGGCTTGCTACGGGTTCTGGATTCAAAAGAATTCCCGTTCCCTAGCACCGGTCATGGCCCCTGTTTTGGGTCGTGACATTCCATAATATCAATTCTAACATTTTAACGTACTAGTGCACACACAGTCCTAATGTAGCTCACTAGGTAGCACGTTCTACAATTATTTTTCAAAATATTTTCTAAAAAATAATTAATTAAATGAAATCATATTAAATATGTAAAGCATCCAATTTATACAAATAAATATTCAATATATATATATATATATATATGTGTGTGTGTGTGTGTGTGTGCAAACAAACATACATATATACTACCAATAACAATTAATTTTTAATGCAACATGGTATAATAAAATTCATATTTTATTAAAAACATAGATGCCAATAATTTCTCTACATGCAATCCATACATTATTTAAAATAATTATGCTCAATTATATATATGGAAACATATATATAAATATTAACAATAATAAATATCATTTAATGAAATGAGCATAATTAAATTCATTTTTATTAAAAACATATGGATGCTTATAATATTTATCTAAATGCAATATATATATATAATAATAACTCACAGTTATATGATCCTCTAAAATGACTCGATTGACCTGGTTCTATAGGCATCGGTCTTGGTGCAACAATAAAAAAATAAATATTATTATTATTATTATTATTAGAATTAAATTCCTAATTTTATACATTTGGAAGTTCTAAAGAATAACTCGATCAAGGACACGACTCATATAAAATTCAAAATTTAGGACCGACTCGATGTCACGTTTTACGAGAAATCTACCAAAAATTCGAGAAAATCTCCTTTGTAAAAAAGACATCTCTCTACTAAAAGTAGAGCTGATCTTATATGCAAATACACTTCAAATATGCAAAATGCTCAACTTCTTAGGTTTTGCCTCCTAAACTACAATTATTGCCCAACCGAGAAACAATATATTCAAAATCAATAATAAAATAATAAATATTCATAATTCATTAAAATTCATAAAAATCATAAAATACAACAATTCAATTTATTTAAATAATAAAAACATCAAAAATATTTATTTTCAAAATAAATAATAAAATCCCAAATATAATTAAATAATATTAATAAAATCCATTTTTCAAATTTTAAATATTCAAAATTAAATAGCAATAATTACCAATAATTATTGAAATTGCTCAAATATATAATAAAAATAGCTGAAATTTCATTTAATCATAAGAATAATAAATAAAAATATTATTTGAATATATTTCTAAAAATTATTATTAATTAGCTAAAAATAGTAAATAATTCATAAAAATTATTTTAATACTATTTATTACTCAAAACTTGTCCAAAATATAATAATTAACAATAATTTCAATTAAAATATAAATTTACTAATTTATACTAATTTTTCTAAAAATTCAATTTTTACATAAACAATCAAAAATTTGGAATACAATTTCAATAAGCTTTCTTCACAAAATATGCTTAAAATAATTAGTAGAATTTATTAAAAACATAACTTTCATGAGCTCATAATAGTATATGAATAGTATTCCCAAAGCCCGGAAATTCAAAATTTTTAGAAAAATAAAAAAATATCACATTTAACTTCCTCACAACTTATACATCAATTAATCTCAACGCAAGAATAGCTAATAAAACCAAATAAATGCTTAAACTAAAAAAAAATTCAAAATACTAAAAATTGAATTATACAAAAACAGGATAGTTACCAAAGTCAAAACTTGAAATGATTTGAATATTTAAGACGTCCAAAGGATGAGCAACCAAAGGAGACCAACGTCACACCTTGACGTGGTGGTTGGTGGTGGTGGCATTGGGTGGGTGTCGTTTTGAGTAGGGAAAGAAAAAAAATAAAAGAAAGAAAGAAGAATAAGAGAAAAAAAAAAGGGGGGAGGGGGCATAAGGCTACTTGCCGTTTTTGACTTTTGATTTTTTCTTCTCAAAAAATATAAAAGACAAAACTTTAAAAAATATAATAATATTTTATTTAAAACATCCTCTCTCACTAATTTCACACCACAATATATATATATATATATATATATATATATATATATATATATATATATATATATAGAACAATTAATTTAATTTAATAAAATCACTCAACTAAATATTTATTAAAAATAAAAATTAAACTTTAATTTTGAAATAATAATGATATGAAATAATAAAGCAAATACTTACACTAGAATTTAATTTAACTTCACAAATTATAAAAATAATAATATTAAAATAATATTCAACACTAAATATTCAAATTTAATTTCACAAAAAAATTAAATATTATAATTTAATAAAATAATTATTAACATTGCAAATCTCAGAAATTAATTTAATAATTTATAAAATTTTGGGTTATAATATAAGGATTAATGAACGAGCAATTGAAGATCAATGACCCTTCAGGTGAATGTCAATGAATCTGCAGGTAAAGGTTAATGAACCTACATTATCTAAGTAATGAATCTACATAGTAGAGGGTGTAACATTCATGTCACTACATGTACATTTGCATTAAAAAAACAACAAACAAATAAATAAAGGAATAAAATTACAAAAATAATCAACTAGTAGGAGCTAAGTGTCAATACATAAAAAGTTGGAGGTTAGAAATGGATTGTTTTACATTAAGAATGTTCTAGAAAGTGGGGTATGTGGCTATATTGGCACCAGCACAAAGGAAGAAGAGTTGTTCTTCTTCTTCAAAAATAGAAAAAAAAATAGAAAAAAAAGGGACAAGGCTGCTCTAAAGAAAAGAAAATGGGAGGACACGAACAAAGAGAAGTAAGGGGGTTATATTCAAATTCTATTGAATTTCCACCCTAAACCTCAAAGTTTTCATGGATCTTTATCTCTAAACAACAAATATTCCTTGCTTATCACTTGAGTTGCTAGAAATTCATAGAGTAATTGGTTATTTTGAGGGTTTTGCAACAATTGGTAATATGAACCCTAAAAGGGATCAAAAGTGCCTGAATATGAAGAATTCAAGCTAATTAGCTTAATTTCCTATTCTAAAATTAATTAGCTTGATATGGACGAATTTTGATTTATTTTCCTATTTTGGAGTCAATAAGGAAGATTTAAGAAGATTCTAGAAGATGTGAGAAGATTCAAGAATATTCCAAGTCAAAGTCAACAAGTCAAATAGTCAACAAGTCAAAGTCAATGGTCAACGGTCAACATGTGACATGGCATGCTTCTATTCTTAGTTATCATGAGTTGTCATGTTGCTTAGTTGTTATGACTTGTAATGAGTTGTCAATTTTGACTTTTCAAAGATGAGTTGTCATTAGTTGTCCTATTTTGAAGGAAATCTTCTTAATTAAGGATTTTTCTATATAGGTATCTTTGGGAATAAGGAATAGAACCTTTTCCTTTAAAGATTAGGTTGTTTACATGCCTATATAAGGGCTAACCCTATGACATACGAATTTAAGAAGCATTGAAATATTAAAAGTGAGGTTTTTCCTTAAACTTTGTTCTTTTGAAACTTTGCAAGTTTACTTGAATTGTTTCACTTCTACCTTTCATTACAATTACTAGGTTAGATTAAACTTAGAATTGTGTGATTGTTCATCTTATAATAGCTAAGTATCTTACTTCAATTTAATAAGCAAGGGGTTTAGCTCCATCAACACAACTATCCTTGATGATCCTTGGGCTAATATTCAAAGTTGGATGTGCATTCCATCTCTTTTATAGGTAGGGTTCTTATCAATTGGGGTTTTTATCTCCTTCATTTTTGTTAAGCAATTCTCATAATTTTTGAATCAATATTTAGTTAGATTTAAATTACAAACTTTGGATTTAGGGTAATCATATCATAGGTTCAATTCATAGTTCATTTTAAATCCATTTAGATTATTATTCAATTATAATTCCTCAAGTATGGTAATTAAATTGGAGGGATAATATTTTAACATTATAATAATTAATTTTAAGAACTTTAATTATTCAATATATGTCTCAATCTAGTGCATGCATGTTTTCAACAATTTGAAATATTTTTATAATTGAGTTTTGAATATTAAAATGAAATTTCTGATTTAAGAATGTTTTTCTTCAATAAATATTGAATTTTTATTATAGTTTTTGAAATTATTATTATTATTGTTGTTGTTGTTGTTGTTGTTGTGGTGGTGGTGGAAGAAATGTGTATTTTAAAAAAATATTGAGCAACCTTTGTTTAGGTAATTGTGTTGGAAATAAGTATTGGCTATGTTGATAATTTTTGGGAAGCATTTGTATATACCAAAATGCTACAGAAATGTTTATGAAATAAATTAAAATTTTCTTGCATTAACTTATATCAACACTCATTTTCATATCATATAGATTATAGTGAATTTGAGCTAAGGCTTGTCTTTCAATTTAGTATTTCATATTTCCTCATTTAGGTAAAGAACCATTATTGACCTTAGCAATAATCAATCTTAATTTTGATATTAACAAACTTAATTTTGAGCATTTAATTTATTTGTTTAAGTATGTATAAGTTAGGACTCTATTGGAATTTAAAATGAAGTATGAATATCTTGGGCTAATTCAACTTCTGAGATTCAATGAGGCTTTTGACATCTTTAGAGCTTTATAATGAGAAAGTTATGTTCTTCACATTTAAAGTAGACATCTTGAACTTTTTGAATTAGGCTTACTTTTTAAAATCCAAGTTCATTTGGGTATGCAAATATTAAGTCAAATATCTAAAACTTTAATGAAGAAAGTGTGGGCAAATTCAAATGTCTCCAATTGAAAATCATGGTTTTAACTTATGCACAGTTGTCTGATAGTAGTTTGCATTTTAAATTGCACAACTCTTAGTATTTTAGACATAGCTTGAGCTACATAAGTCTAATTGAGGTGATTCAAAATGATATTGAAAGCTAAGTTAAATATCTAAAACTTTTATGAAGAAAGTATGGGCAAATTCAAACATCTCCAATAGAAAATCATAGTTTCAAACAGTAGTATGCATTTTAGATTGCATAATTCTTAGTATTTTAGACATATATTGAGCTAAAAAAGTCTAATTAAGGTGATTCAAAATGATATGGAAAGCTAAGTCAAATATCTATAACTTTGATGAAGAAAGTGTGGGCAAATTCGAACATCATTAGTAGCCAATCATGGTTTCAATTCGTGCATAGTAGTGTGACAACATTATTTTCAATATTTTAAAATTATAAATGTTGGATTCAAAATATGGACATTGGAAACATTATTTGCACCTCCTATAGCTATATTTTTTAGTGTTTATCTATATAAACACCTCTGGAGCTAAATGGAAGTTAAGACATTTTTTGCTTATTATCTTTCTCTATCTTAACATTCATTAAAGCTCTCAAATTCTCAAATATTCACTCTTTATTTATAACTCTTGTGGGAGTTGGTCATATGTTAGAAATAGAATTTCTCTTCATCTTAAATCTTGGGATAGATTAGTAGGTAAATGAATTTTATTTTTAAAGGAATTGGTTTAAGTGTTGTCCATTGAAACACTTGGATTTGGTTTTTTAAGTGAGCCTTGAAAACTCATGTTGTAAGAATGAGCCATAAAACTCTTATGTAATATTAATCTTGTGAATAATATTATGGGTGATTGAAAATCTTAACTTGGGGATAAGTTAGGTGGAGATGTAGGATTGTTGTTGAATCTGAACTCCTTAAATAATTGTGTTCTTCATTCTTCCTTCCTAACATTCTTTCAATTCTTGTAAAGAATTATTTTTAATTTTGATTTTTATTTAATAGCCCTATTCACCCCCCCTATAGGGTTTTTTCAATTGGTATCAAAGCTTGAATTCTAGGAACTTCATTGCTAGAATATAAGATGGTGGGGAGTAAATCATAAAATATTTCCTCACCTAGACCATTCTTCAATGGTAGTGACTATCCTCATTGGAAGTTCAAAATGGAGCTATACCTTGATTGTGATTCCATTAAAATTTGGAATATTGTCCTAAAAGGTTGGGAACCACCTATAACTACCATTGATAGTATGGTAACTACTCTAGCAAGGATTCAATGGAACAATGACCAAAAGGAAGAAAATTATAAAAATAAAAAGGTGATGATCACTCTAGCCTCTTTTATGATAATGGAAGAAAGAGGCAAGCTTCAACATTGCTTTTTGGCCAAGAAATTATAGAAGACCTTGAAAAATCATTATAAAGGCAACGTGCAAGTTAGAAGTAAGAAGGTTCAACTTCACATGTACGAATATGAACTTTTTAAAATGAAGCCTCATGAGTCAATTATGGATGACAAATTGACTCAATGCTCTTATCACAACCCTCAAGAAACTTGGAAAGCATTTCTCCAAGGAAAAAGTAAATAGCAAGATTATAAGAACCCACTTAAGAAGGATTGGGAATCTCAAGTTACGTCAATTGTGGAAGCTCAAGACCTCTCAACTCTCTTTACCGACATGCTTATAAAAAATCTCTTAACATATAAGCTAACAATTAAGCCAAAAGGTGAAGAGCAAGAAGAAAAGGAAGAGAATAAAAAGAGCACTGCCTTAAAAGCTTTATAAAATGATAGTGAAGAAGAAAATATTGAAGGTTCTAGTGATGAAGGTGATGAAATTGCCATGGCCACTAGAAACATTAAGAAGTTCTTGAAAAAGAAACATTCATTAAGAATAAGAGACTTCAACAAGAAATATGAAGGAGAAGGTAAAAAGAAAATTAAAGATGTTACTTGTGATGAATGTAAAAAGTTGGGTCACATCCAAAGTGAGTGTCCTAAACTAAAAAACAATAGCAAATGAATAAAAGAAAAAAGGAGGGCTTATAAGGCAACTTACGATGACTCCTCTAAATCAGAAATGAAAGAGGAATAGTAAATAGTCGCTAACCTTTGTTTTATGGCTCTTGAAAGCAAAAAAGAGGTACCATCTATGTCTAATTCTTCCTGTGATGATGATTATTGTGATTATGATGATGATATTGAAAGCTCAATGGTAAGGAAACTCTTACTTAAATGCAAAAACTTATTATCTAAAGAGAAGCATTATAAGCATGAGTCATCTAACCTAACTAAGGAATTCAAAAAATTGAAAAATGAATTTTCTAATCTATTAAATCAAATAATAAATTGTTTAATGATATGAAAACATAAAATTCCTTGGAAGATCAACTTAAGAAAGAAAATGATGAAAATCAAAAGCTTTCTAAGGAAGTCTTAAATTTGAAAAATTCCATTAAGAAACTCATGAAAGGAAAAGAATCTTTGAATAATATTCTTGACTCTCAAAAATTCCATGGAGATATACATGGAATTAGATATACCATTGGAATAGCTTCTTCATCATCATCACATATTAATTTTGTTAAAGCCTCAAATAATTCTACTCCTTCTACCTCAAAACAAAATGAGACTCAAGCCTTCAAAGCTAAAAGATCTCATGTGTCAAACACTCAAGGAAAGTATTATAAGACTCAACCTTATATGACACAAAGAGGTAAGCATCATGCTAGGAGAATACAACCTAAACATGCTTACATATACACTAGACACAATACTCATAAGCATGTTGCACAACATAATGCACCTCGACATATTGCATAAACCTATCAAAATACACATTATCATTGCTAATGCATGTCTCACACTATGACTCAAAAGAACTTTAAGAGACACATACCACAACATCAAAAAAGGCATGCTTCACATATTAGGAATGCATATCCTCCTAGGAGAAATAAGTTTGCAAATGTTGAATGCTCATATTGCATGATTAAGGGACATACCAATAATGTGTGCTTCTATAAAATACTGCACATGAACTTGCTTCGTATGGACTATCTTGAAACTAACCAACCTAGACAAAAAAAGGTTTGGGTTTAAAAGAATGCTTAAATTATCTTATGTAGGTGTGCTTGAAGTCCATAAAAAAAAAATCAAATGGTATCTTGATAGTGGATGCTTAAGGCATATGACGGGAGATAAGGAGCGATTCAATAAGCTTGATGCTCAGGATGGAGGAAACATTACTTTCGGGGAAAATGCAAAAGAAAAGATTATTAGCATTGGAGAAATTGGTAATCCTCAATCCTTAACTATAAACTATATGTTGCTTGTTGATGGTCTTAAACATAAATTGCTTAGTATAAGTCAATTATGTGATATGGGAAATAAGGTCACTTTCTATCCTAAGAATTAGTTTGTTACTAGTCTTAATGAAGACAAAGTATTTTTTAGTAGTGAAAGAGTTGATAATGTTTATGTTATTAATTTAAATAAGATTGATAACAAAGATATTAAATGCTTGATGTCAATTTCCCATGACACATGTATATGGCATCAAAGGTTAGGACATGCAAATTTTGAACTATTGAATAATCTTTGTAAACATGAACTTGTGATTAGTTTACCTAAGCTTGAATTCACTATGAGTAAACATTATGATGCTTGCCAAAAGGAAAAACAATCCAATCCTCATTTAAGCTAAAAAAATATAGTGTCCACTTCTAGGCCACTTAAACTTATACATATGGATTTGTTTGGACCAACTAGAGTTGCTAGTCTTGATGGTATACACTATGCATATATATTGGTTAATGATTACTCTAGATATACTTGGGTATGTTTCCTTGATCATAAGAATGATGTATTTAAAGCTTTTGAAAAGTTTGCAAAAAGAGTTCAAAAAGAAAAAGGTTTTTGTATTTCTTTTATTAGAAGTGATCATGGAACCAAGTTTGAAAATGAATTTTTCAAAACCTTTTATGATGAAAATGGTATTTCATATACATTCTCTTCTTTTAGAACTCATCAACAAAATGATGTAGCTGAAAGGAGAAATAGAACTCTTTTAGAAATGGCTAGAATAATGCTTCATGAGTATATTTTGCCTCTATACTTTTGGGTGGAAGCCATTAACACATCTAGCTACATTTTAAATAGAGTTTTCAAAAATCCAATTTTGAATAAAACTTCTTATAAGCTATGGAACAATAGAAAACCCAAAATCTAATGTCTAAAAGTATTTGGATGTAAGTGATTTATATTAAACACTAAGGATAATCTTAGAAAATTTGATTCCGAAGCTGATGAAGAAATTTTTCTAGGCTATTCTATTTCGAGTAAAGCATATATAGTTTTTAATAAAAGAACTCTAGTAGTTGAAGAGTCAATGCATGTTGTATTTGATGAATCAAACTTACTTGATCCTATACAGGATATTTATAGTGTTAATGATCTTGTAGGTAACGATGTGATTGTGGAAACTCAATAAGAAAATGCTAGTAAGCCTTTGGAATTTAAAGGTCTAGGTAAGGACAACAATGAGGAAATGTCTCAACATACCTTGAAGGATGAACTTCCAAAGGATTGGCAATTCAACAAAGCTCATCCTTAAGGCCTCATTATAGGTGACACTAAAAAAGGGGTAACTACTAAATCTCAATTAAAGTCTTTTGTTAATTTATCCTTCATTTCTTAAATTGAACCCAAAAATATTGATGATGCTTTATATGATGAATTTTGGGTCCTTGCTATACAAGAAGAATTAAATCAATTTGAGAGAAATAAGGTTTGGACCTTGGTTCATAAACTGAAACATCATCCTATTATAGGTGCCAAATGGGTGTTTAGAAATAAGATGAATGAACAAGGTGTCATAACTATGAATAAAGCTAGGCTAGACTAGTAGCTAAAGGTTATAATCAAGAGGAAGGCATTGATTATGATGAAACCTATGCCCTCGTTGCCAGGTTAGAAGCTATTAGAATGCTACTTGCATTTTCATTATTTATGGATTTCAAACTTTACCAAATGGATGTTAAAGGTGCATTTTTAAATGGATTAAAGGTGCATTATTATATGGATTAAAACAAGCTCCTAGAGCTTGGTATGAAAGATTGAACAACTTCTTATTAAAGAAAGGTTTCTCTAAAGAAAAAGTTGATACAACTCTTTTAATAAAAAAATCCAAGCATGATTTATTAATTGTTCAAATATATGTTGATGACATTATATTCAGTGCTACTAACCATTACTTGATTGAGGAATTCTTTAATTTAATGCAAGGAGAATTTAAGATGAGTATGATGGGTGAACTCAAATTCTTTCTTAGACTACAAATCAAGCAATGCAAAAATGGGATTTTCATCAATCAAACTAAGTATGCAAGAGATGTTCTCAAGAAGTTTGGCATGGATGGAGCTAAGATAAGTAAAACTTCAATCAGCACCACAACCAAACTTAATAGAGACGAGAATGGAAAACTGGTTGATGAAAAGTGATTTAGAGGTATGATTGGATCCCTTCTTTATTTAACTGCTAGTCGACCCGATATTATGTTTGATACTTGCTTGTGTGCTAGATTTCAATCTAGTCCTAGAAAGTCTCATTTCAATGCTATCAAAAGAATTTTCAAATATCTTTATGGTACAATGCATTTAGAACTTTGGTATCCTAGGAGTTCATCCTTTGACTTGATCAGTTATTCTGATGTAGACTTTGCCAGTAGTTTACTAAATGGAAAAAGCACTTCCAGAACTTATCAATTTTTAGGACAATGTTTATTTTCTTAGTTTAGCAAGAAAAAAGTTTTAGTTGCCTTGTCCACTGCTGAAGCTAAATATATTGTAGTAAGTTTTTATTGTTCACAAGTTTTATGGCAAAACCAATAGTTGTTAGACTATGGTGTAAAACTTGATCGCATTCTAATTAAATGTGATAATACAAGTGCTATAAACCTTAGCAAAAATCCCATTCAACATTTTAGAACTAACCATATAGACATTAGACATCATTTCTTGCATGATCATGTTCAAATTGGTGATATCTTACTTGAATTTATTGATACAAATAATTAACTTGCAAATATCTTCACCAAACCTCTCACTGAAGAGAGATTAAATTTCATTAAGTATGAACTTTGCATGATTGATGGTTCTAGTTTATCTTGATTTTATGTTTAATTGATGGTTGAAATGCTTTCATATGAAATCATATTGTGCTTATTGATTACTTTGATTTTGATCTAAATTTTTTTTTATAGTTGTCAATTTATATTTCGTTTATCTTTTTAAATTTCCTTTTGCATTTTGTCAAATGAGGAGAAATAATTTGAGTTTGCATGTGTGCCTAGTTAATTTTTTTTAACATGTGTACTCTTTTTTTTTAATTTTAAAACTCACTTAAAAAAATATGATTATGTTAGTGACATTATATTTTTGTTTGATATAGGGGGAGAAAATTTGTTTAAATTTTTGCATGCATATTAACATTGTAAGTATGGCTAAATTTTTTCATACATCATATGTGACAAAAGGCCTTGTTTTGCTTACTTTGTTTATGTAGATTTATAAAGATTTTGTGTATCTTTGTTTTCATTTTCCCTTTATATCTCTCTCTTTTCTTTTTGCTTTTGACAAAGGGGGAGAAATATAATTGAGTGTGTTATTTGTTACTATACATGTGTATAATATTTTATTTTTGTGTTTATACATGTGTAATTCATATATAATATCTTCTTAGGAATTGTTTTGATCTTTGATAAGGTATGAATATTTTAACAAAAATTTGGTGTATCATTGCTTTGTTCCTACAGAAATTTTGGTCACTTTAGGTTCATTTCCCCTTATATCTCTCTCTTTTCCTTTTGCATTTGTAAAAAGAGAGGAAAATATGTTATGGATAATTTGTGTTTATTTTTTAATATGCTAAGTGCTACATGATTGATTAGCTAGCTAAGATCTTTGTATTATTTTTTATCAAACTTAAAATAAGTTTGTCAAAATCAAAAAGGGGGAGATTGTTGACCTTAACAATAATCAATCTTATTTTTTATCTTAACAAACTTAATTTTGAGCATTTAATTTATTGGTTTAAGTTTGTATAAGTTAAGATTCTATTGGAAGTTAAAATGAAGTATGAATATCTTGGGCTAATTTAACCTTTGAGATTCAAAGAGGCTTTTGACATCCTTAGAGCTTTATAATGAGAAAGTTATCTTCTTCACATTTGAAGTAGACATCTTGAGCTTTTTGAATTGGGCTTACTTGTCAAAATTTGAGTTCATTTAGGTATGCAAAGATTAAGTCAAATATCTAAAACTTTCATGAAGAAAGTGTGGGCAAATTCAAACTCCTTTAATAGAAAATCACGATTTCAACTTGTGCATAGCTATTTGATAGTAGTATGCATTTTAGATTGCATAGCTCTTAGTATTTCAGACATAGCTTGAGCTATAGAAATTTAATTGAGGTGATTCAAAATGATATGGGAAGCTAAGTTAAATATCTAAAACTTTTATAAAGAAAGTGTGGGCAAATTCAAATAACTCCAATAGAAAATCATAGTTTCAATTTGTGCATAGCTATTTGATAATAGCCTACATTTTAGATTGCATAACTCTTAGTATTTTGAACATATCTTAAGCTACATAATTCTAATTAAAGTAATTCAAAATGATATGGAAAGCTAAGTCAAATATCTATAACATTTATGAAGAAAGTATGGGCAAATTTGAATTTCTCTAGTAGGCAATCATAGTTTCAATCTGTGCATAGTAGTGTAACAACATTACTTTCAATAATTCAAAATTATAAATGTTGGTTTCACAATATAGATATTGGACACACTATTTGCATCTCCAACAATTATATTTTTGGGTGTTTATCTATATAAATATCTCTAGAGCTTAATGGAAGTTAATACATTTTTTGCTTATTGTCATCCTCTATCTTAACATTCATTAAAGCTCTTAAATTCTCAAATGTTCACTTTTTTTTTTATAACTCTTATGAGAGTTGGTTGTGTATTAGAAATAGAATTTCTTTTCATCTTAAATCTTAGGATAGATTAGTAAGGAAGTGAGATTTATTTCTAAAGGAGTTAGTTTAAGTATTGTCCATTGAAACACTTGGGATTTGGTTTTTTGAGTGAGCATTGAAAACTCATGTTGTAAGGTTGTAAGAGTGAGCCATAAAACTCTTGTGTAGTCTCAATCTTATGAATAAGATTGTGGATGATTGAAAATCCTAACTTGGGGATAAGTTAGGTGGAGACGTAGGATTGTTATTGAATCCAAACTCCTTAAATCATTGTGTTCTTCATTCTTCCTTTTCAATGTTCTTTCAATTCTTGCATTCCAATTTTTATTTAATAGCCTTATTCACCCCCCTCTAGGGCTTTTTCAGCCATCATTTAGTGTAAACAATTATTCAGCTCCTCCTAGCTAGGATTTTTGTTTGTCTATTCCAAGTGAGTGGATAATGGTATAACATCGTAGGTTTAAATCTACTATAAATATGTTTGAGAAATGATTTTTTATTCAAACTCTCTTTTACATGGTGATTGCAAAGGTGTATTTTCTAGTAAACTTGGGAACATATAATGTTACTTTGGTTTTGGTGATATTATATAAGAAGTGAGTTTAAATCATATTTGAAATAATGGTATGCACTCAGTGATCTTGCCTATGAAACCACACCTTGAAGTCGGGTGCAAAAAGAAAATTTACTACCTTTGAGTATTGTCTCTGCTTATGCGTATGATGAGGATTTGCACTTTGGATTCCAAGGTGAGATATTCAATGCCTATAGTTGCTAGGGATTATAGGACATAACTATGAGTGCATATAAGTTGATGTTTGACTATGTTTGATTTGGTTTTGATTTAAGCTCTTGATAAGATTGAGTTTGTGATGAAAATTCTCTAAAGAGCTGGTTTATGATCTTATTGACATTTCAATATGTTCATGACATGATTTAAGAATGAGTTTGTGAATTGATTTATTGTAAAGTCTGCTTGATGAACTCATTGTTATTTTTTATGTAATTATTATAATTCAAGCCATTGAAAGTGATTTATGTTTTTTATACCTTATAGTTTAATTTTTAATGTGACATAATAACTAATTATATGTTCTCCTTTATCATACCCTTATCTTCTCACTGAGTAGTCATACTCATTCCCTCCATTTTATCATTTTTTTCAAACTCTTTTTATGGACTGATAGATCCTTGTACAATGTTGTTCTCATGTGCACCTTAAATATCAACTTTAATGGAGGTTGAGCCAATTAAATCTAGTTGTTTTGGATAATTTTGCTTAGAGAAGCCTTAAAGGCTATTGTATAGTTAAATAAATAGTTAGTCTTAACTATATTTGGTGCACATTAAGTCTTGTAATGATACTTAGTAGTATTTTCTTTATAGTGAACTTGGCTACTCCAAAAGTTTTAGTTTATAGTGTCACGTTCGTACTTGGAATTAATCTTAAAATTATATGTTAATAAATGAATAATAAATAAATATTTATAAATATAAAAAAAATAATAGTAATAGAAAATTAAAGACTTGAAATATGACATAAAGTTTAGAGAGGACGAAATTATATATATATTCAATTAAACTAAATAGATGATTAAACTTTTAAAAAATTAATTGTTATGACCGGTAATTTTATAAATTATTAAATTAATTTTTGGGATATGTAGTGTTAATAAATATTTTATTAATTTATTATTATTAAATAATATATAACCACAAATTTAAGTTTTAAAACTCAATTTAATATTAAAATAAATAATAATACTTGAATTTAATTAAATTTCACAAAATAACCATATATATATATATATATATATATATATATATATATATATATATATATATATATTCAATTAAACTAAATAGAAGATTAAGCTTTTAAAAAATTAATTGTTATAGCCCGATAATTTTATAAATTATTAAATTAATTTTTGGGATATTAAGTGTTAATAAATATTTTATTAATTTACTATATTATTGTTATTTGTGAAATTTAATTAAATTCAAGTGTTATTATTTATTTTATTATATCATGGTTTTACTATTAAATTGAATTTTAAAGATTAAATTTGTGGTTATTTATTATTTAATATTATTATTATTATTATTTATGAATAGTGTTAATTTAGTGTATTTAAAAGATTTTAATATTTTTGGGTGAATTTAGTTAGAAAAGTAAATATTTAAATTAAAAATATTATGTTTATAGTATTTTGTCTTTTTCTAATTTTTAATTTAAAAATACATATACAAAAACCAAATTTTCCTTCCCCCTCTTTCTTTCCTTCCCTCCCCTTTTCCCTTCTCCTTTTCTTCTTCCTCTATTATGTGTTTTGCAGAATCACACAGCACCACCACCAGCATCCACGCTGCCACCTGGCAGCACCACCATTGCTGCCGTCACCCCTCCCCAGCTCGCCACCACCACCAGTCCATCCTCCCGCCGTCGTCATTCCCTTCCTCTTCCTCCTTCTTCCTCCTCTCAGCACCAACAACTTTCGAGAGCCGTCGACATCGATTTCAGGGATGTCTGGGGCTGAGGTTGGTATCATTTGAAAGCTTGTTCCTTGGGCTTTATTTCCCCAAGGTAATTCGTCTAATTAACCTTGAAATCAACTTCAATTTTGAGTAATTCAATCTAGGATTTATAATTTAATTTGTTGATTTTGTGTTCAATTGGGTTGATTTATGTTAAATTGACTTTAGTTTAGTTAAATTAAAGTTATAAGCTTTCCAAAATTTTTTTATATTTGATTTTGGAGATAGTTGAATTTTAAGCACTATTCTAATTTTTGGTACTGTACATAGGACTGTCCTGACTTGGAAAATGTATTTTATTTTTAATAAATTCTACTAGTTATTTTAAGAATATTTTGTTAAGGAAGTTTATTGAAACTATACTCCGATTATTTATTATAAATTTTTGAATGTTTATGTAAAAATTGAATTTTTGAAAAAATTATTATAAATTAGTAAACATTGTATTTTAATTGAAATTATTGTTAATTATTATGTTTTGGATAATTTTTGAGAAATAAATAGTATTAAAATATTTTTTATGAATTATTTACTATTTTTAGCTAATTAATAATAATTTTTGAAAAATATATTCAAATAATAGTTTTATGTATTATTTTGTTGATTAGATGAAATTTTAGCTATTTTTAATATATGTTTGAGCAATTTAAATAATTATTGGTAATTTATGCTATTTAATTTTGAATATTTGAAAACTGGATTTTTGTTAACATTATTTAATTATATAGGGATTTTATTATTTATTATTTTGAAAATAAATATCTTTAATGTTTTTATCATTTAAATAAGTTAAATTGTGGTATTTTATAATTTTTATGGATTTCAGTGTTTATGAATATTTATTATTATATTATTGATTGTTGTGTATATTGGTTCTTGGTTGGGCAATTTATGTAGTTTGGGGGCTCAATCCGAGAAGTTAAGCCGTGTGCATATTTGAAGTGTGTTTGTGTGCAGGATCGGCTCTACTTTTAATAGTGAGATATCCATTTTACAGAGGAGACTGTGCTAAATTTTTTATAGAATTATCGTAAAACGTGACCTCAAGTCATTCCTGAGTTTTGAATTATTGTCGAGTCATATCCTAGATGTTGGGATTCATGATTTAAAAACGTAGCAGAAATTCAAACTTTTAATCACAAACCCTAACCTGAATCCAAGTAATTCAATTAATTGATTTAAAATTAGGGTCTTTAAATCTTACCACAAGCGTAGAAGAGGCAAGATTTCTAGAAGGTAGAAAGGAGGTTCACTCCAGTGACACCTTACCTTGAGCTTTTAATTTTTGTGGTTCGGATCAAGACGTCTTCAAAAGACTCCATCCTTCACAAGCGTCCACACGAACATCCCTTGATTAAAATGAAAAATTTGTGTGCTAGCACTTCTCTTGGTTTCTCATAAATCAAGAACGAAAACACTCTGTGTTTTTAGTTTTTTTAAGAGGAGAAAAATGAATTTTGATGGCTAATGGTTGAGTTAATGAAACCCTAGAGAATATAACATATTTATAGACCTCTAATTAGGGTTTCACTTACCAAAATAACTTTTTGGTAATTTCTTAATTATTATTGTTCTAATTTTATTTAAAATTAAATTGAAAATAATATTCTATTTATTTAAGATAACCTTTACTTTAAATAAATAAACTATTTATTTATTTCCATAAACCATATTTGGGCTTCTCAAACCCATATCCATTTTTGGGCCTGTTATAAGTGTATGACGATGTAGGTTCACATGATGTTGGCAGTGGGCCTTTAATCTCTATTTAGGCCTACAAGCTATAAGTGGCCTCTAGCAAGACATTATGACTACCCAAGTCATGTGAAGTCAATAATCCGACATAACCTAATTTATAATAAATATTATAATCCCTTTGTCACATGATATCTTGATTGAATATAAGGCATAGCTTTTGTCATCCTTATATAATTCAATCATATTATTTCTTGACTCTAATTAGATTGAGAATGATAACTCTTTATCGATTCACTTTAGCATGACAATGCATTTTCCTCAGTATATCTTATCAAGGGGTGCATAGATATCTTACTCAGATTAAATGAGGGACACTTTCCTTCTCAATCACTCACATTCTTCACATAACTCATTTCATATCCAACAACAATCTATTTAATTATCTTATTAAGGCAATGTTAGATTGTGTCAAAATATATAATAGTTATGTAGAAATCCATGATGATTTCAAAGTCAAAGGACTAAATCAATATTATTATGATGAGAATTACTTATGACAATTATCTATGTAGTATTCTCATGATGGGTTAATACAATACATTATTTTTCAAATAAGTACCTATGAGTTGACTTAATATCTCATATTCATGATCAGTAAAACATAATCATTAATCAACATCATACTAGCCATAACATATTGTTATGACATGGGTTAATTTGAATAGATTCATATTTAATCAAAGGGTTTTACTATCAAGTCACATACTTGATGACCTTAGTAAGAATTGACTATTCAAGTAATTATCGTAACACAAAATGATAATGAAAAATGCCTCTTTATTAAATTAAATGATAAAGTCAAAACATGGTCATACATAATTGACCTAGTGCATATCACTAACACTAGATTGAGTCATTCTTTAGAATTTCTAGATGTATAGAATTAGGAATTTAATTCTATTATTATTATTATTATTATTTTATTTTTCTATGATTGTGACAAGACCAGGCCAGTCGAGTCATTTTAGAGGATCACATAACTGTAAGTTATTATTATATGTATGCATTGCATTTAGAGAAATTATTGGCATCTATGTTTTAAATAAAATATGAATTTTATTAGGCCATGTTGCATTAAATATTAATTGTTATTATTAAATTATATGTATGTTTGTTTGCATATATATATATATATATATATATATATAGTTGAATATTTATTTGTATTAATTGGATGTTTTACATATTTAATATGATTTCATTTATTTAATTATTTTTGATAAAATATTTTGGAGGATAGCAGTAGAACGTGCTACTTAGTGGGCTACACAAAGACTGTGTGCGCACCAGTACATTAAATGTTAGGGTTGATCTTATGGAATTTATCAATATGGGATATGAATAGTTGATTATTGAGATTTATGGTGATAAAGTGGTATGATTGCGAGAGCTTGGTTGACCTAGTGTCTCGGGGCCAATCATGCAGACAGTGAGACTGTGGAAGCTCAGTTAACATAGTGTCTCAGGACCAGTCTACTGTCCAAAAAATTGAGAAGAGAAATATATTGAAAATAAGTGAGCCTGCTGGCTAGTGAGGTTCAAAATTTTAGGTTGTGAAATATTTTAGGGTTCTACTCTGATCCTTTACCCAAAATTTTTTTTGCATTTATTATTATATAAAAGTAGATTTTTAGCATTTGTATGAAATGTATGTAATATATATATATATATATATATATATATATATATATATATATATATATATATATATATATATATATATATTAATGCTTGTATATCTATGTATTTAGGTTGCGTGCATATATATAATAGTAATTCACTCAGTGAGATCTGACCCCCCTCAATATTTTTTTTAAGATCTTCCACCTCAGACCTCCCTATTAGACTTATTCGTCGAACTCTTTCCTCTTTTGCCAATTTATGTAAATATTAAACCATTAGTTCCTTGTATTTTACTAAACGCTGCAATAATAGTGCTTTTTATTTTAGTATCTGTATAGTTTTAGATAGTGTCTTTGTATTTTAATATTTGTATGAAGATATTTATTATGTTATGATATAAATAATTATTTTATATTAATTAAATCTTTTAATTCTGGTGTATTTTTATGTTATTATGGTATATGTTTTTATTTTAAAGCTTTCTACAGGTTCTGGATTTAAAAGAATTTTCATTCCCTAGTGCCGGTCATGTCTCCCTGGTTTGGGTCATGACAAAGTTGGTATCAGAGTCTAGGTTTTAGTGTCGTGGACCTAGGTTATTAGAGTAGTGTTTTCTTTGAAACTACTATAGTAAATTAGGTTTGACTATATCTTTGAAAAGTCTTCATTGCTTTTTAAAATTTAGCATAATCATTAGGATGTCTGTTTTGTTTGAATTTCATTAGTTTTTTAATCTTTTCAAAAGGAGGAGACAAGCCCATATCGCTCCACTAGTCATTGAGGATAAGGATGATGAGTCTTTCCAAGATGAGGTCCTACCCCTAAAGCAGCCAGTTAGGCGCATAGGTAAAGGGAGAGGGAGAGGTAGAGGTAGACCTCGAGGAGTGACAGATTACTGTAGGCAAAGAGAGCCACATGATAAGGAACTTGTAGAGTAGGAGTATGAGGAAGCTACTATACCTCTAGCCACACCGCAGCTACAGCCTGTTTATCAGCAGGGTGTGTTTGACCTTGAGGCAGCTTTGTTTTATGTTAGAGTTAGCAAGATATCATTCGATGAGACTACAAATCCTCTAGATTTTCTGCATGCCATTCAGATAAGGACTCGAACTGCTTATACCAAGTACTAAAGGATCAAAATTGTCAAGATATCTATTAAGGGGCTAGCATTGGATTGGTTTGTTCAGGTCATCCAGTTGCATATAATGACTCTCAACTGGGCTCAGTTTCGAGAGAGATTTATAAGGCATTTATGCCAGAGCCTATGTCGATAAGCTACAGACTCCAGTTAATGGGTATTACCAGAGGCGATAGCTTAGTAAAGGAGTACACTAAAGAGTTCCTCAGTCTGGGATAGTATACAGAGGACCTGATGAGGCATCAGTACTTCACAGTTACTACATACATTACTAGATTAGGCTACATTCGCTGGGATGCCTACTGCAGGCCTGACTCTTAAGTCTATGATAGAGTTGGCTAAGGAGATAGAGCTCAGATTGGTCAAGTAAGGAGTTATGCCTGATTATTATATGTTAGGAGATGTCTAGGTAGGAGGATCTCAGAGCACCCAGTACACCACATTTCAGATTGGCTCTAGCAATTGGCGAAAAGGATCTTATCAGTAGGGCTAGAGACTTCAGCAGAGAGTCAACAGGAGCAGTAGATATGGCCGTAGTGGACCACGTAGACCTGTTAGATTTGATTCAGGTACTACCAGCAATAGCGACTGCCAGAGTTCTAGTTATAGCAGCACAGGATTAATAGCCAGTACTTGTCAGATGTGCAGGAGAGTCCATTAGGAATTGTGCTACATGACTCCTGGAGAATGTTTTATATACGAATAAATAAGATATTTTTCCAGGTCATGTCCTTATTTTGGGTATCAGTAGTAGGTTCCACAGTAGTCTATTGCCAGTTCAACTCTAGCTCCCTATCAGTTGCCTCCAGCTTAACATCCAAGTACATCACAGTTTATAGCCCAACAGGGGCATGGCAGAGGTAGTGATAGAGGCTTTAGTTAGGCTTCCACTAGCTAGCAAGGAGGTTGAGGATAGGCTAGAGTCTTTACCCTCACCCAACAAGATGCTCAGGCATCCAACGCCATGGTTGCAGGTATACTTGTAGTTAGATTTTATGATAATTGTATGAATAGTTAATTCTTACTAAGGCCATCAAGTATATGACTTGATAGTAAAACCCTTAGATTAAAATAAGAGTTCTATTCTAATTATCCCTAGCCATTTATTCATTATATAAATATTAAAGTATTAAGGCTAGTATGATGTTGACTGATAGTTATGTTTTACTAATCATGAATATGAGATATTAAGTCAACTCATAGGTACATAATGAGAGATCATGTCTTGGATTGACCCACTATGAGAATACTACATAGATTATTGTCATAAGTATTTCTCATCATAGTAATTTTATTTTGGTCCTTTAACCTTGAAATCATTATGGATTTTTACATAGCTGTTTTATGTTTTGACACATTCTAACATTGTCTTTAATCAGATGATTAAATTGGAATGTTGTTGGATAGAAAATTAGTTATGTGAGGAATGTGAATGATTTAAAAGGAATTTATCCCTCATTAATATGAGAAAGATATCTATGGGCCCCTTGATGAGATAAATTGAAGAAAATTGCATGGCCATGCTGAAATGAATTGATAAAGAGTTATCATTTTTAGTCTACTTGGAATCAAGTCATAATATTGAACTATATAAGGATGACATTCTATGCCTTATGTTCAATTAAGATATCATATGATAAAGGGACGATAAAATTCATTGTAATTAGGTTATGTCAGATTATTGACTTCACATAACTTTGGTAGTCATAATGTCTTGCTAGAGGCCACTTATGACTTGTAGGCCTAAATAGAGATTTAGGCCCACTACTAATGTTATGTGAACCTATAGGGTCACACACTTAGACCAAACCCAAAACGAATATGGGTTTAATAAGCCTAAAATAAACTCTGTGGAAATAAATAATTAAAGTGTTTTATTTATTTATTTAAGATAAATGTTATTTTAAATAAATAAATAAAATATTATTTTTGATTTTTTTAAACAAAAGCAGAATATAACAAATGGAAAATTACCAAAAGGTCATTGGTAGGTGAAACCCTAATTTGGAGTCTATAAAGATGTTATATTCTCTAGGGTTTCACATACTTCTTTTCCTACCTCCAAATTCATTTTCTTTCTTCTTAAAAAACAAAGATAGAGTTTTTCTTTTATTCTTGATTTGTGAGACAATTAAGGAGGTTGCTAGCACACACACTCCAATTCGTTTTATAAAGGGTTGTTTGTGTGGATACCTATAGAGGATGCATCCTTTTGGAGACGTCTTGATCTGAACAACCAAGTCAAAAAGCTCGAGGTAAGGTGTCACTAGTGTGAACCTCCTCTCATCGTTCCAGAAAATCTTACCTCTTCTGCGTTTTGGTAAGATTCTTGAAACCCTAGATTTAATCAAGTAGTCGAATTACATGGATCTAGGCTTGGGAATGCGATAAAATTTTAATTTTTTCGCTGCGTTTGTATCATGAAACCAAACAGTTCTTTCTAGATGTCCAGTGTTAGTGGAAGGCAGAGAATTGTTAGTGGAATTGGTGTTGTTAGATGTTATGAAGTTCTATGTGATTCTTGGTATGGATTGGCTATCTCAGCATTATGTCATAGTTTATTATTAAAGTAAAGAGGTAATTTTTAGAATTTTGAATGAACAAGAGTTTAAGTTTATGGGTGATAAGAGTTTTGTGGCTTAGAATCTTATCTTCACTATCACCACTAAGAAGATGCTGAGGAAAGGTTATTAAGGATACTTAGCACTAGTCAGGGATACTTCAATGGGGAAGATATCTATCTCAGATATTCTGGTAGCTTGCAAGTTCATTGATGTATTTCCTAATGAGTTTCCAAGTATACCACCTTATAGAGAGATTGAATTATGTATGGATGTGGTCCTAGGCATAGCTCCTATTTTGATGCTTCCCTATAAAATGGATCCTGCAAAGTTAAAAGAATTAAAGGAGTAGTTGCTATTTTTGCTGGACAAGGGTTTCATTAGACCTAACACTTCTTCTTAGGGTGCACCAGTCCTATTTATGAAGAAGAAGGATGGTACACTGAGACTGTGCATTGATTACAGAGAGTTGAATAAGGTGATAGTGAAGAACAAGTATCCTCTTCTGAGGATAGATGATTTATTTAATTAACTTTAAGGTGCACAGTTTTTTTCCAAGATTGACTTGAGGTTAGGTTATCATCAGTTGTGGATCAGTGAAGCCGATGTTCCTAAAATGACATTTTGCACTCGATATGGTCATTATGAGTTTCTGGTGATGTGCTTGGGTTAACTAATGCACCAGCTGTTTATGGATATGATAAATAGGGTGTTCAGACCATTTATGGATCAGTTTATAGTGGTCTTCATTAATGATATACTGGTGTATTCAAAGAGTATAGAGGAGCACATATATCACTTGAGGACAGCACTACTGACATTATGAGAACATCAGCTTTATGCTAAATTCTTAAAATGTGATGTCTAGATGGAGAGTCTTTCATGTATTGGACATGTGGTGTCTAAAGATGGTATTTAATTTTATCCATATAAGATTAAAGCAGTGTCTAAATATCACAAACCAACATCAATCATTGAGATTTAAAGTTTTCTAGGTTTCGCTGGGTACTATATGAGATTTGTGCAGGATTTTTTGAGAATTGGAGCATCTATGACTCACCTAACCTAGAAGAATGTGAAGTTCATATGGTCAGATGCTTGTGAGAATAGTTTTTAATTACTAAATGAGAAGTTGACCATGACTCTAGTTCTAACTTTGCTTAATGGAGAAGAAAAGTTCACTGTGTATTACAATGCTTTTAGGGTCAGCCTAGCTTGTGTGTTGATGCAATGGTAGGGTGATAGCTTATGCTTCAAGGAAATTGAAGAAGCATGAACAGAATTATGTTGCTCACGACCTAAAGATGGAAGTAATGATCTTTGCTCTTAAGATTTAGAGACATTTGTACAGAGTCACTTGTGAGATTTTCATAAATTATAAGAGCTTGAAGTACATTTTCTAGCAGAAAGATCTAAACTTGAGGCAAAGAAGATGGTTAGAACTCCCAAAGGATTATGATTGTTGTATCCTATACCATCTAAGCAAGACTAATGTGGTAGCAGATACTTTGAGTAGAAAGTCCTTGGGTAGTCTTGCTCACATTAGTATAGAAAAGAGACCTCTGATCCAAGAGTTGCATGAGTTAGTGGATCAAGGTTGATGATAAAGATAAGTAGATCAAGAGGATTGCTAGCTCAGTTCAGAGTCAGATCATTATTGATGAATAAGATTAAGGTAGCTCAGAGCCGAGATCCTATTTTGGTAGAGCTTGAGGAGAATGTTTGTGAAGGAAAATTCATTGATTTTACACTTGATGATGAAGGTGTTTTATGGATCATTGGTAGATTGTGCATTCCTAATGTGGATAATTTGGGAGAAGAGATCCTAAAAGAAGTGCATTCTATAGCATACAGTGTACATCCAGGTGTTACTAAGATGTACTATAGCATTAAGGATTTACACTGGTGGGATGGATTGAAAAAGGATGTACCTGATTATATTTCTAAGTGCATGACATGTCAGTAGGTGAAAGTTAAGCATCAAAAGCCTTCTAGAATGCTTCAACCTCTTCCTATTCCTGAGTGGATGTAGGAGAGAATTTCTATGGATTTTATGATAGGGTTACCTCATTTAAATGATGGATATGATTACATCTGGGTGATTATGATAGGTTAATTAAATCAGCTCACTTCTTACCAGTTAAAGCTACTTATTATGTAGCCAAGTTGGATAAGCTATATGCTAAGCATATTATATGCTTTTATGGAGTGCTTGTTTCCATTGTATCTGATAGAGGATGAATGTTTACCTCTTAATTTTGGTAAAAGTTACAAGAAGTAATGGGCACTAAGCTTGATTTTAATACTACTTTTCACCCTCAAACAGATGCTCAATCTGAGAGGATGATCCAGACACTTGAGGATATGTTAAGAATGTGTGTAATGGATTATGGAGGTAGTTAGGATGATCATCTACCACTGGTAGAGTTTTCTTATAATAACAACTACCATAGTAGTATTGAAATGGCACTGTATGAAGCTCTGTATAGAAGGAAGTGTAGATCTCCCTTATGTTAGGATGAGATTGGAGAAAGAGAGTTAACTAAACCTGAGATTATGTAGGATGCAGTTGAGAAGGTTACTTTGATCAAAAGAAGATTAAAAACCACAGCTAGTAGACAAAAGAGCTATAAGGATCCAAAGCATAAGGATGTGGAGTTTTAGGTTGCGGACTATGTATTTCTGGAGGTGTTACCGATGAAGGATATGATGAGATTTAGAAAGAAAGGGAAATTAGCATCAAAATATATTGGACTATTTAAGATTCTAAAGAGAGTGGGCATAATTGCATATCAATTGGCTTTGCCTTCGAATTTATCTCAAATGCATCCAGTGTCCCATGTTTCAATGTTAAGGAAGTACATTTCAGACCCTTCACACGTATTACAACCCCAAAGTGTGAAAGTGTGATAATTGCATTTTCAAATTAAAAATTACACTCATTTTAATTTAATAATATCTCACTTTAGGTGCATAATTTTTCATTTTCTACATAATAATTCATAGATTTAGCATTTGGAAAATATTAGTAAATTTAAATAAAATATAGACATAATCATGCATTAATTAAATAAATTAGGAGTTTTATATTTTTTTTTCTAATTTTTGTATTCTTCTCACTGAGTTTTTATTTTGTCTAAAGAAATTAAATGCTAAACAAGAGTCAAAATCAAGAAAGTCAAATAATAGTACATAGGCATGCAAAACTCAGGCTTGAAGAATGCACAGCCATGCACGACCGTGCCAAGAAATGAAGGACATAACACATAACCATGCCATTATAAAGCATGCAAGATGCACGGTCGTGCAAGGCATGACACAACCGTGTCATCTTTGCACTACAAAATGGCACAACCATGCTAATGGGCACACGGCCATGTCACTCTTTTCCTATACTTGTGCACAACTGTGCATAAGGTAACATGGCCATGCTATGCTCTTCACACAAGTGTGCACGACCGTGCAAGTCTAGTTATGCTTGTACATTTAAGGAATTTCCACTCGGGCACGTGCATCATATGCAACCCTATTTCTGAGGATATAAAAGCATCTTAAACTGGGATAGCAAACAACGAGGGAAGAGAGCAGAAAATAATAGACATAGAAAAATAGAGAGAGATAGAAAGACAGAGAGACAAAGAAGATGATTGAAGAAACAGAGACAAGAAACAAAGACTATTTCTCCAGACTTTCTTCTTATATTAATTTCTTTATGTCTTTAATAATTTACATTATGTGTAACTAAACTCTTTTAGAGTTTGGACATGTAGCCAAGATTACTACTTGTCTAGATATTGTTTTATTGCAGTTAATTATCATCGGTCAATTTCTCAGGTTTTGCTTCATTAATCTTGTGTTTAATTTAGGCCTGATTAAATGCATGCCTATGGATAAATTTATGAAAACAAAAGTTGCATGATTTGTTAGCTCATAAAACATGTGATTCTTAGGACCCTTGATCACGAAAGTAGACAAGACCTTAGGGGATAAATAGACTATTAAGGAACTTAATAAACCTGAGTAATTCATTAGACCATGAGAATAGGATGTGTTTGCTTTAGGTATGCCTGAGTGACTTTGAAAGAAGCCTTATGAATTTATGAATAGCCTACCCTTGACTAAGATTTATTAACTTAATTAACAAAATCCTATAAATCAAGCAAGTGCCTGGTGAATGAATCCAAGCTCTAGTTTTTAATTCCTGAATTTCTTTATATATAATCTGTTTACATTAGCATTTTGTTTATTTATTAATTTAATTTCCAATTTAAAAATCATTCATTCTATTAGCTTGTAAAAGGCAAGATCACACTTAGTGCTAGAATTTTTCATCTCCCTATAGGAATAATACTCACTCATCATATATTACTTGTAATAAGTTGTACACTTGCGAAAATCACTCAATAAGTTTTTGGCACCATTGCCGAGGAGATTGGCGAATACCTACATTAGGATAGACTTTTGTTTCTATAAGACTAATAGTTTTATTCTTTTTTTATTAATTGTGTTTAACTTTTTCTTTTTAGGAACTTTATTTTTGTTTATGAAAATAAGGTCCCAGAATCCTGAATTAGAAGAGCTTAATCTAGAGATTGAAAAAACTTGCAAAAAGAATAGGAGGAGACAAAGACTCAAAGCAATGGCAGGTCAGTGAGCTCCAACTAGAGCTCTAGAAGAATATAGTGTACCTAGTCTGATGAGAAGTCAGAATTGCATAGTGAAACCAAGCATCAAAGCCAACACCTTCAAAATCAAACCAGCCTACATCTAGATGGTTTCACAATACCAGTACACAGGACTACCTTCAGAGGACCCTATGCCCACCCAACTTCATTCTTGGATATTTATGACACCTTCAGGATAAATGGAGTTAGTCCATACACAATCAGACTTTGATTGTTTCCATTTTCCTTAAGGGATAAAGCCATGCTATGGTTGGGTTCATTAACCCCAAAATTCAATCACTTCATGGGACCTTCTCTCTAAAGCTTTCTTAACAAAGTATTATCCCCCTGGAAAGGCTGCTAAGTATAATCAGGATTTGGCTAGATTTAAGCAGCAGCATAGTGAATCACTGTATGAAGCCTATGAGAGATTCAAATATTTACAGAGAAATTATCCTTACCATGGAATTCTAAATTGGTTATTGATGTAGACCTTTTACCAAGGACTATCAGAATCTCTGTAGATTACAATAGATGCCACTGCTCAAGGCTCTTTTATGAGTAAAACAGCAGCAGATGCATATGCACTTTTGGAGAATATGGCATCCAATAACTACTAATGGCATGGAGAGAAAAACCAACCAAGGAAAGTTGTTGGAATTTATGAAGTTGATGGTTTAAGCATGGTGAATGCCAAATTAGACTCACTTACAAAAAAAATTGGAGAAGCTAAATTTTGCAGGACATCCATCTCAAGTACTCTGTTGTGAGGTATGCGAAGTAGGGCATGCTATAGTAGACTGTCAGCAAGGCAATCCTTACTCCTAGGGCTGCTCAATTGAGCAACTTAATACTTTGAACAATTACATTGGCAGACCCCAAGGGAACCCTTACTCCAATACTTATAACCCAGGATGGAGAAATCACCCAAATTTTTCATAGTGTTATCAAGGTGGACACCAAGCTTTAAATTTACAATAGGGATATAAGCCTCCACCCCCACTAGGTTTTCAATAAAAGAACATGGCTTCTCAATCCTAACCCAAATCCAATATGGAAATAATAATGGAAAATTGCATCCAAACATAAAATAAGGTAATGCAGATGGTTCAGGACAGTCTCAAACATCATGAAGAAAATTTCAAGCGGTACGATGCTAGGAAGAAACAGTTGACCACACATGTTAAATTACTAGAGAATCAAGTCTCTTCTCAAGCAAGTTCCTCTAATTTTTTCCAACTAGGTCACTTTCCAAGTCAGCCTCAAAACCTGAGAGAGCAAGCCCAAGCAGTAACTCTATGAAGTGGGAAGAATGTACCAAAGGCTGAATCTAAGAATAAAGAAGAGGAAGTTAAGCCAGAGACCAATTAGCAACCATAGGTAGAAGCACAGGAGCCAAAGACAGTTAAGACTCCTTGCTTACCATTCCCTCAAAGGATGCACAACTCTACTCTGGATAAATAATTCTAGAAAGTTTTGAAGGTGTTTAAACAACTGGACATCACCATTCCTTTCTTGGAAGCAGTGAATCAAATGCCTAAGTACACCAAAATTTTGAAAGACATCATGTCCAACAAAAGGAATTAGGATAATTATAATACTATTCTAATAAATGAGGAGTGCAATGCAGTGATTAGAAATAAGCTTCCTCAAAAGCTTAAGGATCCAGGGGGTATCACTATACCTTGTGTTGTTGGTAAATTTTCTATTAGTAGAGCTCTTTATGATCTAGGAGCTAGTGTCACTATAATGCCTTTATCTCTATACATGAAATTGAACATAGGTGAACCTAAATCAACAAATATTTCCTTGCAGCTAGTTGATAGGTCTATTATCTACCCTGAAGGGATCTTGGAAGACATACCAATCAAGTTTGGAGAATTTTATGTGCCTTGTGACATTGTGGTATTGGAGATGGAAGAAGATTCTCAAATTCCCATAAGTTTTGGAAGACCATTCTTAGCCACTACTGGTGCTATAATTGATGTGAAGCAGGGCAAAATCAAACTAAAAATTGGAGAAGAAATAGTTGAGTTTGATGTATTCCAAATAATGAAAGATCCTTCGTTAACAAAGACATGCTTTATAGTAGATGCTATCCAAAGTTGTGTAGATAAAATATTCAGGAAGAAATACCCTGATGATCCACTAAAAGCAAGCCTCACTTGAGATACAAATTCTGATGAAGAAGATCCTGAGGTAGTAACTTTCATAAACACCCTAAATGCCTCTCTTACATTGCCTAAAGGTAAGTCAGTAAGGTATGACCCCTTACCCCCTCGTGATTTCTATTCTGTTTGTGCTTTAAAAAAGGAAGACGCACCAAAAGTTAAACTTAAACAACTTCCTCCTGATTTGAGGTATGATTTTATAGGACATAATTCTACTTATCTGATTATTGTTAATGCACAGTTAAATGGTGAACAAGTGGATAAGTTTCTTAGAAGAGTCAAAGACTATAGGAAGATCATAGGGTATACCATCGATGACCTTAAAGGGATTAGCCCTTCTTTTTGCATGCATAGGATCCATTTAGAGGAAGGTTGTTCACCCTTTGTTGAGTATCAAAGAAGACTTAATCCTAACATAAAGGAAGTGGTTAAAAAGCAAATAATAAAATTGTTACATTCCAGTATAATTTACCCAATCTATGACAATAATTGGGTTAGCCCTATCAATGTGGTCCCAAAGAAAGGTGGCATGACTATGATTAAAAATGAAAATAATGAATTGATCCCTACTAGGATAATTATAAGATGGAGGATGTGTATAGATTATAGGAAACTGAATAAGGCTACTAGGGAAGACCACTTTCCTCTTTCTTTAATTGACCAGCTTTTAGAGAGACTTGCATAACACTCATTTTTTTTGTTATCTAGATGGATACTTTAGATTTTTCCAGATTCCTATACACCCTGAGGACCAAGAAAAGACCACATTCACATGTCTCTATGACACTTTTGCTTACATACGTATGCCTTTTGGGCTATGCAATGCCCCTGTAACCTTTTAGAGGTGCATGATGGCAATCTTTTCTAAATTTATTATAAATATTATGGAAGCGTTAATGGATGACTTCTCTATATATGGTTCTTCATTTAATGATTGTCTTAAAAATCTATCTAGAGTTTTGCAAAAATGTGAAGAGGCCAATTTGGTTCTGAACTGGGAGAGATGCCACTTCATGGTCACAAAAGGAGTTATTCTAGGACACTTAGTATCTGACAAGGGCATAGAGGTGGATAGAGCAAAAGTTAAAGTCATTGAAAAGCTTCCACCTCCCACTAGTGTTAAAGGAATCCATAGTTTCCTAGGACATGTAGGGATTTATAAAAGATTTATCAAGGATTTCTCATACTAATCTGCTTGCTAAAGATGCCCTGTTTGTTTTTAATAAAGATTGTTTGGATGCATTTTACAGGCTGAAGGAGGCTTTGATATCTGCTCCAATTCTGCAACCACCTGACTATGTTAATGCCAGCGACTATGTTGTTGGTGTTGTTTTAGGGTAGAGGAGAGACAGACATGCATATGCCATTTACTATACCAGTAACACCCTTGATGAAGCTCAATTGAATTATGCCACCACTGAGAAAGAGCTTCTTGCTGTTATTTTTTCCATTGACAAATTTTGCTCTTATTTAACAGGTAACAAAGTGATTGTGTTCACTGATCATGTAGCTTTGAAGTACCTCCTCTCCAAGAAAGATGCCACACCTCATTTAATAAGGTGGATACTGCTCCTACAAGAATTTGACTTGGAAATTAAGGATAAAAGTAGAGTAGAGAATGTTGTAGCTGACCACCTGTCTAGGTTGGAACTCCTAGGGAAAGTTTAAAATTACCAATTAATGACTATTTCAAAGGAGAACAGTTGATGAAAATGCAAGTTTTAGTACCCTGGTATGCATATTTTGTCAATTTCCTGGTATGTGGAGTGTTACCACCTGATCTTACCTACCAACAAAAGAAAAAGTTTTTCTCTGATGTTAAATATTATTATTGGGAGGAACCTCTTCTATACAAGAGATGTGGAGATGGACTAATTAGGAGATGCCTTCCAAAGGATGAGATTCAGGCCATTTTAACACATTGTCATTCCCTCAAATGTAGAGGGCATTTTAGCTCCACTAAGACCACAACCAAGGTCTTCCAAAGTGGTTTCTACTGGCCAACTCTTTTCCAAGATGCCAAACTGTTTGTGGTGAATTATGACAGATGCCAGATAATAGGGATAGCAGAATGAATGAAATGCCTTTGACTGGAATACTAGAAATTAAAATTTTTGATGTTTGGGGACTGGATTTTATGGGGCCCTTTCCAAGCTCAGTAGGCAAAATATATATATTAGTTGGTGTGGACAATGTATCTAAGTGGGTAGAAGCTTTAGCATCCCCAACTAATGATGCTAAGACAGTAACTAGATTTCTCAAAAAGAATATATTTTCCAGATTTAGGACACCAAGGGCAATCATCAGTGATGGGGGCACACACTTCTGTAACCACCAATTTAAGAGCTTATTGAAGAAATATGGTGTGACTCACAAAGTCGCTACTCCCTACGACCCTCAAACTAGTGGACAGGTTGAGATTTCTAATAGAGCCATCAAGTCCATTATGGAGAAGACAATATTAGCATCAAGAAAAGACTAGTCTTCTAAGTTAGATGATGCTTTATAGACCTACAGAACTACATTTAAGATGCCCATTGGTGCTTCTCCATTCAGACTCCTCTATGGAAAATCTTGTCATCTACTAGTGGAATTGGAACACAGAGCTTTTTGGGCTATAAAATTTTTAATATTTGATCTACATAAGGTTGGTGATCAGAGACTTCTCCAGCTAAATGAACTCGAGGAATTTGGACTGACTTCTTATGAGAATGCCAAGATTTATAAGGAAAGAATAAAGAGATGGCATGATAAGCATATTCTGAAAAGAGAGTTCAAAGCAGGAGACCTGGTTCTACTATTTAACTCTAAACTGAAATTGTTTCCAGGAAAGTTGAAATAAAGGTGATCAAGACCTTTTACTGTTAAATAGGTATATCCATATGGAGCAGTAGAGATATGGAGTCATAACTCTGGTTCATTTAAAGTCAATGGCCAGAGGTTAAAGCTTTATCATCAGTCTGAGGAAATTCTAGCAAGTTCATCCTCTGTACTTTTGTCATCTACCTGACCTCTATTGCATTAAGTCGAGCTTATGAATTTAAACAAAGCACTTCTTAGGAGATAACCCAAGTGTTATTTATTTGTTCTTTTCAAATTTTTTCAGTTAGTTTAATTCCCTTAAGGAGCTCTATTCTTTATGCATATTTTTTAATACCTAGGATATACATGCAGCAAAGATTATTCTCAAGTTATCAATGATTTCCAAAATACAGATTACTACAGCATCGGGAAATAAATTAGGGAAGTTTTCTTTCTTTTTTTTTATTTTTATATTTTTTTATTTTGTGTGTGTGCTTAAATGTTTTGTTGATTTTGAAAATATTTGGAGTGACTTTGAATGATAATTTTAAGTAAGGAAATACTTACTATTTCACATTGTATGCATGCATATTAAGGGCCAAGCTTTATAAAAGTAACATGGGCGTGCCACAAAATGACACACTTGTACAAACGGGTACCAACACACGGTCGTGCCTTACCTAGCACGGCCACGTCTTCAATAAGCACGGTCGTGCCCCCTAAAGCACAACCGTGTCATTCTCATGCACACATTATACATGGTCATGCTCTAACCAACACGACCATGACATTCTCGTGCTCATAATATGCACAGCCATGCCTTACCAAACACGGTCATGTGATTTTCAAGCTTTTAATGTGCACGAGCATGTGCAGTATCCATGCATTCACACATAGCATAGGTGTGTAGATTCTAGAGGCATATGACTTTTCATTTTCATGTGAACCATTTGACACCCCTTTTTGACATCCACTATCCTAAAACCTCCAAAACACTTTTTTAAATTCTTTCTATGTCAACTTTTCATTTTATATTTTATTCTCTATTATTTTATTTCTATTTTCTTTTCATGGATTCTAGACACTTTCTTTCACTTGTAGTGCAACACATTGAGGACAATGTAAAATTCAAGTGTGGGGGAGTATTTACTTACTTTATCTTTTTAGTATTTTATCTTATTAATTTTGAGTAATTTGCCATTTATTTGTCATAGTTCATAAAAAAAATATTTTATAAGTAAAATATCCCACACTTTTATTTTTGCTAACTTGTTATAATCATAAGCTTTGTTTATTAAAATTAAAATTAGCTAGTCTAGTTGATGCAGTATGTGGTTAATTCTTGTAGAATATGGCTTAAAGCTTTGTTAATATTTAAGAATTAGAATTTTTAACTTTTAATTAACCTAAATATATACCTCTCTTTTGCTTTATTTAAAAAGGATTTTTGGATAAATTTTTGCAATTAAGAGATTTAGATAAATTTTATTATTAGGAAAACCTTTTTTCTATTATATGATAATTCAGCTGTAAAAAAAAGGATTAGAGGAGCAAAAATCTCCATTCTTCTCCAATGCTCAAATTGAGTATGAGTAATCCAAAGGTACCTAATGACGGTATTCATGCTCAGTAATACAGGAATAGTAGGGAATATTAAAGTTAGGAAGGATTCTAATCTAACATAAATAAATTAAAATAAAATAAAAATTCAGTTGGTTATCATATTTAGCTTAAGGGTTGACTAATAATCTAAATGTGTTTGACTTTCCTAGGTTTATAAGTTTTAGTTCATCAATTCTTATGAATAATTCATTTGAGAGGTATGCTTCATTTGATAATATTTGCAGTCTTTTTCTCAATTTATTAACTTAGTTTTGCTAAATAATACTTGTATTAACCCGTTACTATACTGATTAAACTATCTATAATTTTATTTTAATATGCTTATATTATTATTGTAATAAGGTTCTTCCTTGAGGACAAGCAAAAGTTCAAGTGTGGGGATATTTGATAATTGCATTTTCAAATTAAAAATTAGATTCATTTTAATTTAATAATATCTCACTTTAGGTGCATAATTTTCCATTTTCTGCATAATAATTCATAGATTTAGCATTTAGAAAATATTAGTACATTTAAATAAAATATAGACATTATCATGCATTAATTAAATAAATTAGGAGTTTTATATTTTCTATCTAGTTTTTGTATTCTTCTCGTTAAGTTTTTATTTTGTCTATAGAAATTAAATGCTAAACATGAGTCAAAATCAAGAAAGTCAAAGAATAAAACACGGGTGTGCAAAACTCAAGCTTGAAGAATGCACGGCCATGCACGGCCATGCCAAGAAATGAAGGACATAGCACATGGCCGTGTGAAGCATCACATGATCGTGCCATTATAAGGCATGCAAGATTCACAACCGTGCAAGGCATGACACGATCGTGTCATCTTTGCATTGCAAAATGGCAAGGCCATGATCATGGACACACGGCCATGTCATTCTTTCCCTATACTTGTGCTCGATCGTGCACAAGGTAACACGATTATGCCATGCTCTTCACACAAGTGTGCACAGTCGTGCAAGTCCAGCTATGCTTATACATTTAAGGAATTTCCACTTAGACGCATGCATCACACGCAACCCTAATTCTAAGGATATAAGAGTATCTTAAATTGGGGTAGCAACCAATGAGGGAAAAGAGCAAAAAATAATAGACAAAGCAAAATAGAGAGAGACGGAAAAGAGGATTGAAGAAACAGAGACAATAAATAAAGACTATTTCTCCAAAAAATTTTCTTATATTCATTTATTCATGTCTTTAATAATTTACATTATGTGTAACTAAACTCTTTTAGAGTTTGGATTCATATAGCCAGGATTACTACTTGTCTGGATATTGTTTTATTGTAGTTAATTATCATTAGTCAATTTCTCAGGTTTTGCTTCATTAATCTTTTGTTTAATTTAGGCTTGATTAAATGCATTCCTATGGATAAATTTATGACAATGAAAGTTGCATAATTTGTTAGCTCATAAAACCTATGATTCTTAGGACCCTTGATCATGAAAGTAAAGAAGACCTTAGGGGATTAGTAGACTGTTAAGGAACTTAATAAACTTGAGTAATTCATTAGACCATGAGAATAGGTTATGTTTGGTTTAGGTATGCCTGAGTGTGTTTGAAATAAGCCTTAGGAATTTATGAACAGCCTACCCTTGACTGAGATTTATTAACTGAATTAACAAAATCTTGTAAATCAATCAAGTGTCTGATGAATAAATCCAAGCTCTAGTTTTTAAATCCTGAATTTCTTTAGATATAATTTGTTTACATTAGCATTCTGTTTATTTATTAATTTAATTTTTCTGTTTAAAAATCATTCATTCTATTAGCTTATAAGAGGCATGATCACACTTAGTGCTAGAATTTTTCATCTCCCTCTGGGAACGATACTCACACATCATTTATTACTTGTAACAAGTCATACACTTGTGGAAATCATTCAACAAAGTGAATGAAGACCTTATGTATGAGGAAGATCCGGTTGCGATAATGGATTATCAAGTTTGTCAGTTGCATTCGAAGTAGATCTTAAGGGTCAAGGTGTTGTGGAGGAGCACATGTGGAAGACTAGGGCTGAGATGCTGGTGGCTTGCCCTTACCTTTTTCCTCGATCAATTCTTGTATTCTATTCTTTTATTAAAATTCAAGAATAAATTTTTATAAGGGGGGAAGATTGCTATGACCCGATAATTTTATAAATTATTAAATTAATTTTTGAGATATCCAGTGTTAATAAATATGTTATTAATTTACTATATTATGATTATTTTATGAAATTTAATTAAATTCAAGTGTTATTATTTATTTTAGTATATAATGGTTTTAATATTAAATTGAGTTTTAAAACTTAAATTTGTGGTTATTATTATTGTTATTATTATTATTATTATTATTATTATTTATGAATAGTGTTAATTTAGTGTATTTAAAATATTTTAATATTTTGGGGGTGAATTTACTTAGAAAAGTAAATATTTAAATTAAAAATATTATTTTTTATATTATTTTGTCCTTTTCTAATTTTTAATAAAAAAAATACATATATAAAAACCAAATTTTCCTTCCCCTTCTTTCTTTCCTTCCCTCCCCTTTTACCTTCTCCTTTTCTTCTTCCTCTCTTTTATGTTTTGTAAAATCACGCAAAGCCACCACCATCATCCATGCCACTGCCTAATAGTGCCACTATAGCTACTATCACCCCTCCCTAGCTCACCACCACCATTTGTCCATCCTCCCGCTGCCATCATTCCCTTCCTCTTCCTCTTTGTTCCTCCTCTCAGCACCGACAACTTTCGGGAACCACCGACATTGATTCTGGTGACGTTAGGGGTTGAGGTTGGTCTCGTTTAAAAGCTTGTTCCTTGGGCTTCATTTCTCCTAAGGTAATTCATCTAATTTACCTTGAATTCAGCTTCAATTTTGAGTAATTCAATCTAGGGTTCATAATTTAATTTGTTGATTTTGTGTTCAATTGGGTTAATTTATGTTACATTAACTTTAGATTACTTAAATTGAAGTTATAAGCTTTTCAAAAATGTGTTGAAATTTGATTTTGGAGATAGTTGAATTTTGAGCACTATTCCGAGCTCGGGTACTGTTCACAAGAATGTCTCGACTTGAAAAATACATTTCATTTTTAATAAAGTCTACTTGTTATTTTAAACATGTTTTGTTAAGGAATTTTATTGAAATTATATTCTAATTATTTATTATAAATTTTTGAATGTTTATGTAAAAAATGAATATTTGGAAAAATTAGTATAAATTAGTAAATATTGTATTTTAATTGAAATTATTGTTAATTATTATGTTTTGGATAATTTTTGAGAAATAAATAGTATTACAATAATTTTTATGAATTATTTACTATTTTTAGGTAATTGATAATAATTTATAGAAAATATATTCAAATAATAGTTTTATTTATTATTTTTATGATTAAAGGAAAATTTAGCTATTTTTAATATATATTTGAGAAATTTAAATAATTATTCATAATTTCTGCTACTTAATTTATTGGATATTTATTAACATATTTAATTATATTGGGATTTTATTATTTATTATTTTGAAAATAAATATCTTTAATATGTTTGTTATATAAATAAGTTAAATTGTGCTATTTTATAATTTTTATGGATTTTAGTGATTATGAATATTTATTGTCATATTGTTGATTTTTGTGTATATTGGTTCTCAGTTGAGCAATTTATGTAGCATGGGGGTCCAACCCGAGAAGTTGAGCTATGTGTATATTTGAAGTGTATTTGCGTGTAGGATTAGCTCTACTTTTAGTAGAGAGACATCCATTTCACAGAGGAGACTCTACCAATTTTTTTATAGAATTCTCGTAAAACATGACCTCGGGTCAGTCTTGAGTTTGGAATTATTGTCGAGTCATGTGCTAGATTGAGTCATTCTTTAGAATTTCTAAATGTATAAAATTAGGAATTTAATTCTAATATTATTATTTATTTATTTTTTCTATAGTTGCGCTAAGACTGAGGCCATGACTAGGCCAATCAAGTCATTTTAGAGGAGCTCACAACTGTGAGTTATTATTATATGTATGTATTTCATTTAGAGATTGGCATCTATGTTTTAAATAAAATATGAATTTTATTAGGCCATGTTGCATTAAATATTAATTGTTATTATTCAATTATATGTATGTTTGTTTGCATATATATATATATATATATATATATATATATATATATATATATATATATATATATATATATAATTGAATATTTATTTGTATTAATTGGATGTTTTGCATATTTAATATGATGTCATTTATTTAAGTATTTTTTATAAAATATTTTAGAGGATAGCAGTAGAACGTCCTACCTAGTGGGCTACACTAGGACTATGTGCACACCAATACGTTAAATGTTAGGGTTGATCTTATGGAATTTATTGATGTGAGATATGAATAGTTGATTATTGAGATTTATGGTGATAGAGTGGTGTGATTGCGGGAGCTCAGTTGACCTAGTGTCTCAGGGGCAATCATGTCGACATTGAGATTGCGGGAGCTCAGTTGACTTAATGTCTTGGAGCTAGTCTCCTATCCAAAAAATTAAGAAGAGAAATATTTTAGAAATAAGTGAGCCTGTTGGCTGTGGAGTTTAGAAATCAAGGTTGTGAAATATTTTAGGGTTTTGCTCTGACCCCCTCTCAATATTTTTTTTAGGATCTGCTACATCAAACCTCCCTATTAGACTTATTCGTCGGACTCTTTCTTCCCCGACCGATTTATGTAAATATTAAACCATTACTTCCTTGTATTTTAGTAAACGCTACAGAAGTAGTGCTTCTTGTTTTAGTATCTGTATAGTTTTAGAAAGTTTTTATGTATTTTAATATTTGTATGAGGATATTTATCATGTTATGATATAAATAATTATTTTATATTAATTAAAGTTTTAATTCTGGTGTATTTTTGTGTTATTATTCAATGTGTTTTTATTTTAAGGCTTACTATGGGTTCCGGATTCGAAAGAATTCTCATTCCCTAGCATTGATTATGACTCACCGATTTGAGTCATGACATTAATTAATTAAATCATGAAAACTTATCCATTTATTGGGAGATAAAAATCTCAACTTGATGTTTATCAAGCAAGGACCAAAAAAAAGAAAAAGGGAGAAAGAGGATGAAGGAGGAATTGTTTGCAAGGGTGAGTGGAATTCTCTCTTCTTTCTTTAGATTAATCTCTTGATTTTCATTGAATTTATTGTGCATTAGTAGGTGAGGGATTTGTTAATTCCGACCTCTTACACTTTCAATTATTTTATTATTCAAGTCCTTTTTCTTTTGATTTACGTTTGGTCCTTTGAAATTCAATTTGATGACCTTCATTCCTAATTTATTTATGGTGAACAACCTCTATATCTTCACTTGGAAATGCTTGTTTTAATTAAAGTATTTTTTTATGAGAGGATAACTATTATTTATTTTATTTCTCTTTGATTTAGAGCTTTCTAGGAAATTCTCCTCTTATAGACTATACTAACTCGAGTATTAATCTCCTTAATTTCTATAAAATCTAATAACTAGTTGAGGTTGATTTTTACTTCTTCCCATTGAGTTTACTTGATTGCGTGGTCCTAAGATCAAGTACATAATAATAATAATAATAATAATAATAATAATAATAATAATAATAATAATAATAATAATAATAAAGAAGATGGCCATTTATATTTAAATGAGATTTAGGCTATGTATATATACATATTTAATGAAAATTAATGTTGAAGCAAATTGTTTTTGGTTTTTTTTTCAAAGCCTCATGTGGTGTACCTTGAATCATTGACTGGAGAAAAAATTTTTGTTTTTGGCTGGGGACAGAATGACTGTATATATATAGGCAAGGAATGGGATGAATTTAGGAATATAAGAACTAATAATAATTATAGAAATCATAAGACCATAGCCTCATTTGGACTAAAAATAATTAAGATAAAGTTCACAAACTAATTTGATTATAATTAATTCAAATAATCCTTCTACGATCTTGTTGGGTACTGACTAGCTAATGATGCTAAATAATATAGGAAGAATATAAATATTTATAGGAGCATGTTGTCAGAAAGGTTGTAGTAAGACTGTGCCCGAGGTATGGCTAGGTTCTGTGAGATGTTAGATTATGTCTGAAACATAGCAAGTCGCATGATTTAAAGAGAATATTTGTACATTTAAGTATGGTGTGTTTATGAATTGATGGAGACTGAGATTTATAATGGTCAAATTTATGATAACTATCTTGTGGACAATGATTGTGATTCAATATGCTATTGTGGTGAATCCAAGTGGTTTTATTTATATACATACAATTATTTTGAACATTCGATGTGCTGAATGGTACCTGCCACATTGATAGCAACCTGTGATTATCTATGTTCTCCTATAATTGTAAATTTCTTATTTATAATGCTTATAAATATGAATTCTAAGAACCATCTGCTTGCCTAATTGCTTGGATGCCTATTTATGAGAACTATTATGCTAATGTATTATTATAGGAAACTCATAAATAAAGGAAGTGAAATTTTTGAACTAAATATTATTTAAGTTGCTTGCCAAATCATTATGGAAATATAAAGCATATTTAATATAAATTAAATGAGGAATGAAAATGTATTTAAAATCATAAAGTAAAATAATTAGTGTATATCCTTGCGTTTATTTTCGTACCATATTGCTCTCATTTTATTGTATTTTTTTCTTTTTCTTTTTTTCTAAAAATTGTTGTTTCTATTTTGTTTATCATTGTGCTCTGTTCACTCGCTAGGTATTTTCTTGTGAAAATACTCACCCCTCCACTTTATTTAATTTTTTCAGGTTAAGCACATAACAAATAATTAATGCATAATTAGAGCAGTATAGCATATAGTTGGTTGATTATGAGCCATAAAGTTAGACAGTATGAGACCGAGGTTAAGTACACCTTAGGACATTATGTGACTCTAAACTTGGAATGGAGGGTTCAGGTTGAGCCTATTGATACCCCATTTTGCGTGCACTCTATTTGCAATGACCACAGAGAGCATGTCTGTTCTATTATTTGAGTATTGTATGAGATAACTTTTGATGTCCATGTCACTCTAGTCCTAGTAGAGGACTAAGGTGACTTTCTGATGCTATTTTGGAGTTTTTACTTGCCATCTTAATGTATATATTAGAACTATGGCAAGTTAGGGTTAAGGGATATGCAGGATATTAGTCATTCCCTTTTGGTGTATAATTGTATATATAAACCAGTAGTATCTTGCAACCCTTTCTTTATTGGGTTAGTGGTACAAGTAGGTTACAAATATTTTGGATTTAAATTTTTGTATATAATTTTGTGTAACCTTGTACTTGTATCTTAGAATCAACCTATTGGTGTGTGGTTATGACATATATATGTATGTTTGGTACAAGTTAAAAGTTTTGTTTTTCTAGCCATCTACTTTTAATAATTTTATAGATTACCTTTAGTGATATTTATTTAAATTGCTACCTCTAAGAAAATTATGGTAGTATAATAAAGATTTCCCAAGGTCATTCTAGAAGTGGTGCCTCTCTGTATTGATACTATAGTTAGGTGATTAGGGATTAATAATCACCTAAATAAGGTATTGGTGGAGAGGGGTGTCACATATAGTCATACTCATCCTTATGATATAGGATGGGGTGTAACACAGTGTCAATATGGATTTAATCCTGTAATCATATTCAAATGACCTTCATTGATATTGCATTAGTTGTTTCCACCACTACCACCTTTGCTACAATTGTCAATACTAGTAGAACCACCTAATTGCTGGCTCAGCAATAAGGTAACATGAGTAGGAAAATTCATAAAATGCAAACCACTAGACATAGTGCTTATGTACAAACCACTATTATTAATAGAAGAGAATGTCCATTTAGGGTATTTACTTATAAGTTGATTACTAGGATTAGCTACCATCCAAAAATTTTTCAAAATTTAACTATGGTTAGCAATAGCTGGAATTGCTCTTGTGATTGATTGCAACAAGTAATTGCCCATCTAATGTTGTTGTGATAATAAATCTTGCTCAGGCTTTCTCTTCCTACTTAAACTCTCTTTGGTCTTTGTTGATAACTCGAGCGAAGAATGATCCCGTAATTCTTGCTTTACTTCAAGTACTGCATTTATCTTACTAGATTGTAAATTTAGAAATGTTAGCATTGGTGAAGTACCTAGCCAAATTCTAGGGAACAAACTTCTTCTTTGTTGCATAGAAAAATTTGGGTTAAATCTTGCTGATAGACATGCTTGAACCTGAGCTACATAGAGAAATATTTAAAATAAAAGTTTTATTTTGAGAAAATTATGAATAAAAAATCAAATTCAACCACTGTAGTTAATAAAATAAAATAAAAATGATTTTTTTAATAAATAAATATTACTTTTTTCATTTATATTAATTTTATAAAAATAATTAGAATAAAAAAAGAAAATAAAGTTTAATAAAAAAAAATGATAAATTGAATAAAAAAATGAGATTTTAAAAAAAATAAATTTAATTCATGATGATTTTTAATAGTAGCTATAAAATCAAATTAAAATGAAAAATAGGATTCAAAGGAAAATATTGATGAACCTGTAGGTGAAAATCAATGAACTTGCAGGTTAAGATCAATGAACCTGCAAGTTAAGTCTAATAAACCTGCAAGTGAAAATCAATGAATCTTCAAGTGAAAATGAATAAACTTGCATTATTTAAGTAATGAACCAACATTTTTTATCTTATAAATCTACATTATTTAAATAATGAACCTACATTATTTAACTAAAATAAAAATACAAGTAAAAATTTATTTATTATAATTAAAAATTAAAAAATTAAAAAATTTTTTAATGAATAAAAAATTTATTTTAACAAAAATCATGAATAAAAAATTAAATTCAACCACTCTAATTAATAAAATAAAAAGAGAAAAGTAATTTTTGATAAATAAAAATACTTTCTTCAATTCTATTAATTTTTCAAAAATAATTAGAGTAAAAAATATAAATATAAATATAAATATAAAGTAAAATTTTACTTATTATATTTAAACAAATTATAAAAATTAAATAATTTTTAATGAATACAAATTTTATTTGAATAAAATCATGATAAGAGAATAAAAAGAAAAAAATAATTTTTTGAGAAATAAAAAAACTTTTTCCATTTCTATGAATTTTTTTAAAAAAAATAAAGTTTAATATAAAAGAATGATAAATAGAACAAAAAAAATGAGATTTTTGAAAAAAGAAATTGAATTCAAGATAATTTTTAATAGTAGCTATAAAATGATATTAAAATAAAAAATAAGATTGAAAGGAAAATATTAATGAACCTGTAAAGACCCGACTATTTTTAATTAATTGTCAAAGAGTATATATATATATATATATATATATATATATATATATATAAGTGTGTGTGAATAATTAAAGGGGAGATGTTATTTTTTTAAAAATAATTTGTTTGTACCTTTTGTACTTTTTGTAAAAAAAAAAATGGTAGAACATTTTTTTTCCTATTCCCCTTTCTTTTTCCTTTTTTTCTTCTCTTTCCTTCCTCTTCTTCTTCCCCACCTTGCCACCACCATCACTGCTAGTGTCGACCACCACAGCCTCACCATCGCCTCGCCAGCCACCAGTTTCTCCTCCTCCTCTTCCCGTCGTCACCTTCTTTCTTATCTTTCTCTTCGATCTCTTTCTTGCCGGTTAGCTTTGGGAGTCGCCGATGCTGCCTCTAGCCACTCCAATGTTCGCCGCCAATCCCAAATGCTCCTCATCCTTTAGGCTTCAAAAGTACTCTATCAATTTTGAATTCCAACTCTAGTAAGCCCCTTAATTTTGAGTAATTGATTTTAGTCTATTTTTAGTTAAATTGAGCTTAAAATCAATTTTATTAGATATAGTTACTTTGAGATGAAATGATCTAGAGGTTGTGATCTTGCTTGCTGTGATTTTTATTTAATTTTTTGAATTTTTTGGGCATCATGTACTATTCATGACATTGTTCTAGACAGTCCCAGGTCAGGTAATTTTCATTTTTTTAATTAAATTCTAGATATTATGTAGATTAAACTTCGTGAAGAAATTTTTGTGAATTTATGCATAGAATTTAAGATATAAATTTTTAAAGTTCATGAATAAATATGTATCTCTGAGAAATTGTTGGAAATTAATAAATTGTTTAATTTTAAATCAAAATTATTGTTAATTATTTTGTTTTAGACTATTTTGATTAATAAAAGTATGAAAAATAATTTTTATAATTTTTTTCCAATTTTAATTAATAACTGGTAATTTTGGGAAATTAAACGAATAATAATTTTATTTATTATTTTTCCAAGCTTAAATGAGCATTTTATTATTTTTATAATATAATTGAGTGATTTTGATAATTATTTACAATTTATGCTAATTTAATTGTAAAATGGAATTTTATTCCATTAACGGATTTTTTTAGTAAAATATTATTATAAACTAGAATTTTATTTTTTATTTAGAAAAAATGATTTCTTTAATATTTTTATGAATTATCAGTGATTTGAGATAAATTATATTATTTTTATACATGTTGTGAATTTTGGTTCTTGGCTGGGCATAAGTATAGTGTGGGGGCTCAACTCGAATTATTGAATTGTGAGACTGTTAGAAGTGTTATTTTTATGGAGGAACAACTCTACTTCGGTAGAGAGATGTCCATTTTACAGAGGAGATTCTGGCAAATTTTTGATAAATTTCTCGTAAAATGTGACATCAATATGTGTTAATTCTAAGTTTGTATAGCTCTATGTCTTAGATCGAGTCAACCTCATCATCTCATGATTTTATTAAATTTTGAGAATTTTATAAATTTATTTATATAAGCATATTTTAAATAAATATTATTTATTTTTGAGAACTTTAGGACCAGAGCTGTGGCATTTTGGTAGCAGAGGATACGTCGCCCAACACACTCAATCTGTGAGTTGATTTTATAGAATGTGTGTTGTGATGGTTTTAAATTATATTTCCATATGATTTAAATAATAATCAAATGATTATATGAATTTTTATGAATTTATTTATATTGCTACATGCATGATTATTTCTTTATTTATTATGAATTAATTCTTTAATTGAAGAATGCTTTTATGGAATTGGTTTTATTCTGCTTTAATTGTTTATTTATTTTATTTTATTTATTATTATTTAAATGATTTGAAAATAATGGTAGAACGTGCTACCTGGTGGGTGTCACCAGGACTGCATGTGCACCAACAATAATTGTTCATATGGCCATTGATTGATTTGTGAGTCATGGTTAAGCTTTGCTCTCTAGGCAAGATTTGTGGAAATGTGAGCTCTAGTTTAGCTTTGCTCTCTAGGCAAGATTTGTGGAAATGTGAGCTCTAGTTTAGCTTTACTCTCTAGGTAGATGTGTGAGTATTTTTTAGAGCCCTGGTTGAGCTTGCTCTTTGGGCAGAGATATGATACTGGTTAGACTGTGGTTGAGCATACTCTATGGGCACCAATGATCATTTGGAATAAAAGACCAACTGCGGTTAGACCCTGGTTGAGCTTGCTCTCTAGAGCTGACAGTCAATTGGAATAAGTGAGTCAAGTGGCTACTAGAATTTGATGATTTATGCGTTCTACCAGATTTTCCCATAAAAGAATATATTTATACGATTTTTTACTAGAGTTTTATATTAAAGTAAATGATTTTTAATAATTATATTTATTTTACTTTATTTTATTTTTATTTTCAAAAAGAGTTTTAACAAATGTTTTCAAACAACATGCATTTTATAAAATTGATTCACTCAATAAGGTATGATTCCCCACAATTTTTTTTAGGACCTCACAGTTAGTTTAGCACTGGTCGTCTATACCGGGTATCTTCTTCACCGGCTGCATTATGTATGTCTATTTGATTTAAACATTATGTAATGGAATTCTAAATACTGTAGTTGTTGATTGTGAAATTTGTATTATTAATATTATGGTATTGTATTATATTGAAATATTATTATAATGGAGTATTGACTTATGTATTTAATATTAATGATTTTACCCATGGTATTATTGTTATGTGATTGTAATTGACATGAAAATTTCTAAGGCTTACTATGGGTTTCAGTTGCATTTTCGTATTTCCCATTCCCTAGTGCCACTCATATACCTATGGGTTTTTATCATGACAAAGTTAGTATCATAGCCAGATTTATTTATTTGATCTTTATGTAATTGGAATATGTCTTTTCTTGAACTACTACGGTAAATAGGTTTATATGTCAATTATCATCATTATTATTTCTAGAATTTCGTGTATTTGTTGGTTTTTTATTATTTTTTGAATTTCGTTGGTTTTATCTTTTTTATAATAAGACAGAGAGCACAGAATGCTCCTACTGCAAATGCAGCTTATGATGAGGGCAAGCAGTCTATTTAGGATGAAGTTCCTCCTACCCCACATCATAGAAGAAAGGGTAAACCTAGAGCTATTGCAGCAGATAGGCAAGCATAACAGCAATAAGTTGATCCAAAAGTGCTAGAAGTGGATCCTACAGCTTTTATAGCTGGTATGGTAAGGATTAACCAAGGCTTAGTAGCATTTAATCAAGCTATGCCTTTGGTACAGTAGATGTTACAATAAAGAAATCGAGGGATGTCAAATGCAGATGCAGCTCTATTGTATTCGACAGTTAGAAGAGTTTCTTTTGATGGTACAGGTGATGCCTTAAACATCATAAACACCATCGAGGATAGAATTAGGATTGGATTCATTGATTTTTAGAGGATTATAATAGTGGAGTTACCAATATAGGCTGCGACATAGGACTAGTTCATGCAGACTATTCAGTTGTATATGGCTACTATGACTTGGTTGGAGTTTAAGGAGTGATTTTTGAGATATTTCTACCTAGCTTCCATGAGAGATAATTATAGATAGTAGTTACTGCATATAGTCAAGGGTGACAGATCAGTTGAGGAATACACCAGCAAGTTTTTCAAGCTATCACATCATATTGTGGATGTGATGCAGGATGAGAGGAGAGCTGTGGACTTATTTATGACTGGGTTAGGCCTAGCTTATATTGGTATTCAAATTAAATACTAAAACTTGGAAAATGTCATTGAGGAGGCTAGACAACTTAAGAGGTGACACATCAAGCATGGTACTATTCTTAACCCCAACTTCAGCGATAGTAATGGATCATTAGTAGCTCAAGGGTTCAGCAGCCTATGTTTCATATGGGTATTTTTGGTATTTAGACTACTAATACCTCCCAATGGCATAGAGGTTAGAGGGGACATAAATTTAAGAGACATAATCACAGGCAAAGCAGGCCTCTAAGATTTAGACCTAGAGCCAGCAATGGTAGTAGTAGTTAGAGTTTTGTGTATTGTAGCATAAGCTTAGGGCCTAATGCATGTCCTACTTATAGTTGTGTACAGTAAAGGCCATACCACTTGTTGTCTGGAGCATTTTTTAGGTGTGGACAAATAAGACATCTTACTAGAGCTTGTCTTAACACTGGTTATCGATCATCATTTGCATAAGGATCTTTATCTTCAGTTGCTTAGCCATTTTAGTAGGTGCATCAGCTTTATCAAGCACTTGTGTATCCTCAATAGAGACCAACTAAGTTTGTGGGCCAGTAAGGTTGAGGTACATGGAGTAGGCCACCAAAGGATCGAGTGGTAGAGGATTTACACAACCATCCACTTCTCAATAGGTTGGCTATGGTCAAACTAGGGTATTCACTTTGACTCCTCAGGATGCTCAGGTATCTAATGCAATTATGGCTGGTAATCTTTCAGTTTTTTTTAGGATGCTAGAGTTTTATTTGATCCTAGTGCATCACAATCCTTTGTTTCTCCTATATTTGCTTCTAGAATGGAATGGCAACCATCCAAGTTATTGATTCTTTTATCTATATTGACTTTACTTAGTGACGAGTTAGAGATAGATATAGTATTTCCATCTTGTCTAGTATTACTGGAAGGTAGAGAATTGCTGGCAAATTTGGTTCCATTCGATATGATAAATTTTGATGTGATATTAAGGATGGATTGGTTAGGTCGACATTATGCCAGTCCAGATTGTCGAGAGAAAAAGGTGATTTTTAGAATCCCTAATGATGAACAGTTTCATTTCAGAGGTGATAAGAGTTTGATGCCTTAGAATATCATCTTCGTAATCACAGCTTGAAAGATGCTTAGAAGAGGGTGTCAAGGCTATTTAGCTATGGTAAGAGATACAAATGTGGATAAAGGGACAATAGACAATGTGCTAGTAGTGTGTGAGTTTCTTAACATTTTTCCTGAAGAATTACCACAATTGCCATCGGAGAGAGAGATCGAATTTTATATTGATGTTGTACCGGGCACAAATCCTATCTTAATGCTACCTTATAGAATGGCACCGATAGAATTAAAGGAGCTTAATAAACAATTATAAGAGTTACTTGACAAGGGTTTCATTAGACCTAGTTCATCTCCTTAGGGTACTCTAGTGTTGTTTGTGAAAAAGAAAGATGGTAGCCTTTGAATGTGCATTGATTATAGATAGTTGAATAAAGTCACCATCAAGAACAAATATCCTCTCCTAAGCATTGATGATTTTTTTTTATCAGCTTTAAAGAGCTCAGTGTTTTTCCAAGATTGATTTGAGATTTGGGTATCATTAATTGAGAATTAGAAGTGGGGATGTACCCAAGACTGCATTTTGGATGAGGTATGACCACTATAAATTTTTAGTGATGCCCTTTAGATTGACTAATGCCTCAGTAGCCTTTATGGACTTGAGATTTTGGTGTATTCTAAGAGTGAAGCCAAGCATTTTATGCATTTAAGGATGGTGCTTTAGACTTTGAGAGAGCATCAACTGTATGCCAAGTTCTCTAAATTTGAGTTTTGGTTGGATCAAGTGGCATTCTTATACCATATGGTGTCAAAAGATGGCATATAAGTGGATCCAAAGAAGGTAAAAACTATTATAGAATGGCTAACAGCTACTACACTGACAAAAGTAAAGAGTTTTTTGGTTTAGCTAGCTACTATAGAAGATTTGTGAAAAATTTCTCAAAGATAGCTGCACCTTTAACAAGGTTGACCCAAAAGATTTCTAAGTTTGTCTGGATAGATAAGTGTGAGGAGAATTTTTAGATGCTTAAGGATAGGTTGACTTCAGCTCTAGTGTTAACTCTACCTTCAGGAAATGAAGGGTATACGGTGTATTATGATGCTTTCCAACTAGGATTGGGGTGTGAATTGATGCAACATTGTAGGATAGTTGCTTATGCTTCACGTTAGTTGAAGAAGTACAAATAAAACTATCCTACTCATAATTTGGAAATGGTAGCTGTAGTGTTTGCTTTGAAGATTTGGAAGCATTACTTGTACAGTGTGAATTGTGAAATCTACACCGATCATAAAAGTTTGAAGTATATCTTTCAGTAAAGATATTTGAATTTGAAGTAGAGGACATGGATGGGACTCTTCAAAGATTATAATTGCTCAATTCTTTACCATCCAGGTAAGGCTAATGTGGTAGATGATGCTTTGAGTTGGAAGTCAACGAGAAGTCCTTCTCACATTAGCTTATAAAAGAGGTTGATTGTTAAGGAGTTGCATGAGTTGGTTGATCAAGGGTTGTAATTAAAGGTAACTAAGAAATGTCTTTTAGCTCAATTCAAGGTACATTCTATGTACTTGGATAGAGTTAAAGCAACACTGAGAAGGGACCTACAATTACAGAAGATAAGGTTGGAGGTATAACAAGGTCAGTCTCGAGATTTTATAATCAACAGTGAGGGAATTTTATGCTTAGGCACTAGGTTGTGTGTGCCAAATGTAGATGATTTGAGAAGGGAGATCATGGAGGAAGCTTATTTTTCAACTTATAGTTGATATGTTTATTATTTACATGTCTTATGGTTAAATTTTAATAAATTTTAAATAAGGTATAAATTGATTTAAGTAGTTTTTGGGTTTAATTAGGAGATTTTTATAAGTTAGTATTTAATTAGGATTCTTATTTTTTATTATATATTTAAGAAGTTTTATTTTAGTTTTAATTGATTTTGTCCTTTATGTATAGTAGGCCCTAGGAATCAAAAAGGAATTGGGCTAAGTATAAAGTTTTTGATGTAGCATGGCATGCATATATTATGTGATGAAGAAGCAAATAAGGAGAAGCCATGCACTAAGCCATGTCCAAGTGATGAAGAAGCCAACTACACTTGAATATTAACATAGCAATGTCACGACATCACCATGTCATATGAGACTACAATTTCTGACCCATAATGATGCATAACTAATAAACTTGCCCATGTTGGAAGCCAAGTAGTGTATCGAGTAAATTTGCAAATTGCTTTGGTTAGCACATGACCATGCCTCAAAATCGTGTCATGAAGGGAAAGATTTCCTATTTTGAAAATAAGAAGGAGTTGGAGATCAAAGAGGATTCTTTTCGTACCCTAGCATTATATAAGGAATAAAACAACCTTTTGAAAGCATAAAGAGGGACACAAAGACTAAAGGGTGGCTAAACTGAAATTAAAGAAGACCAGGAGAAAAGAATAAGAGATTATTTTATTTTCTGTTTCATCTTTTTGTCTTCTTGATTATGTATATGGATTTTGCAATAGCCATTTATGGCTAAGTTTTCTTTTAAAGTCTTGGTTAGGAGTAGCTATTCCATGACATGATTTGAACACAAGTTTGTATATTTGATTTGATTTTCAATTAATTCTTTATGTTGTAATATTTATCTTATTATCATTTTAAGTCTATTTAATTGCATGTTTATGGATGAATTTACCAATAAGATTTAGGGGAATGCATTAGCTTAAGACACTTAGAACTTAGATCACTCGACCATGAGAGTAGGTGAGCTCTTCAGGGAGTCACGACAATAGATTACGGTGATAAATTAATTGCTAAAAATCTTAATGAGCTTGGATTAAATTATTAATCATAAGAGTAAGTTATACTTTAATCCTTGCATGCTTAATTGAACTTGAGAGAGTCCTCAAGTATTTTAGAGCAATTACCCTTAATTGAATTCAAGATTTTTACTTAATGATGTGTTAATGATTGGATTGAAATAGTGAAACTAAACCTAAGCTCTGTGTTTACAAATATTTTATTTTACTTGTAATTAATGTTATTTAATTTTTAAACATTGCTAAATTACTCAATTTACTAGCTAAGATCATAGGTAAAAATTGTTAGTAATCAATATACAGCCCTTGAGATAACGATATCTATTTACTGTAACCACAATCATGAAGCTTATGGGTTTAAAATGCAACAGTAGTGTTCACCCAAGTCCTACTAAGATGTATCAAGATTTAAAGGATGCATATTGGTGGAATGGAATAAAGAGAGATATTACAAAATTTGTATCCAAGTGTCTCACTTGTTAACAAGTGAAGTTAGAACATAAGAGACCCTCGACGATATTTATTTACTGTAACCACAATCATGTGCTTATGGGTTTAAAATTTAACAGTAGTGTTCACCCAGGTCCTACCAAGATGTATCATGATTTGAAGGATGCATATTAGTGGAATGGGATAAAGAGAGATATTATAGAATTTGCATCCAAGTGTCTCACTTATCAATAAGTGAAGTTGGAACATAAGAGAGCCTCGGGATTGATGCAATAGTTACCCATCCTAGAGTGGAAGTAGAATATGATTACGATGGAATTTGTTTCTAGTTTTCCTTACACATCAAATGGTTATGATGCCATATGGGTGATAATCGAAAGGTTGACCAAGTTAGCTCACTTCTTACCAACTAAAAATACTTTACTATAAACAGGCTGGCTAGATTGTACATCAACTGAATTATGTCTTTATGGAGTACCAAAAAGTATATTGTCGGACAGAGGACCAACCTTTACTTTAGTCTTTTGGCAAGAATTATAAAAGGCTTTAGGTGCAAGATTGGACTTCAGTATAGCTTTTCATCCTCAAACTGATGGTCAGTCATAAAGGACTATTCAGACGTTAAAGGCTATGCTTTGAATGTGTGTGATGGATTTTGGTGGTTAATGGGATTTGCATCTTCCATTGATTGAATTTGCATATAATAGCAATTATCATGCAAGTGTTGAGATGGCTCCATATGAAGCGTTGTATGGAAGGAAGTGTAGATCACCCTTGTATCGGGAAATTGGCGAGAGACAGTTTACAGGCCCAAAATTGGTGCAAGTGACTTCAAAGAAGATTCTTATTATCCAACAGAGATTAAGGACAACTTTTAGTCGATAGAAGAGCTATGTTGATCCTAAGAGGAAAGATGTATCATTTTCTAATGGAGATATGGTATTCCTTAAGGTGTCTCTAATGAAGGGAGGGATGAGGTTTGGTAAGAAGGGCAAGTGTCACACCTGTACCTTAATTCTAAGTACATTTGCATTCATTATATGTTGCATTTTCATATATTGATTAAATTTAAGTATAAGCTAGTATATATGGTTAAGCTAGTGTTTCGGGTTGAGCCATGACTTATACTTGATTAAAGAGCGATAATTTTTGAATTTTAATAACACTCAAAATAAATAAAATGTTGAGAATAATAAGAATATGAGGTTAAATTGCAGTAAAGGAGAACTTTAATGTTAGCAAAAGATGAGGACTTAAATTGTAGCAAATGATTATCCTTAATTGAACAATTGAAAATTTGAGGATTTATAAATAACTGAAGCATTTCATTAAGAACTAAAAGGAGTATTTTATATATTATTTAATAAATTTTGTTGGATATGTTGGGAGCTACCATTAATTGAAAGAAAGATAGAAAGAAAGAAAAGCTTAAGGAAGAAAAAGGGGAAAAGAGGGCTGATTCAATTCTTCTTGTAGAGTGGATTTTTCAAGTGAAATTTGATGATCCAAAGCATTTCATGCCATTAATCATCTTCTCTAAGTCTTTATTGATTAAATTGATAAGTAATTTTAAGTGTTTTGATTGATTTAATTTAGGGTGCTTAAGTTGCAAAATTTAGGTTTTATAATTCTGGTTTATTAGTCTTTGTAATTTGATCATATCTTGATCTATAGAACTCAAAATTACATGTTATTTGATGATATGGAATCTTGGAAGAATTATCTAATTTTTTTTCTTTGAGTTTTATTTGATTCAGTCTCTATGATAGTGAAATAAGAGGAAACATTTTATTGCTCAATCTATTAGTTTCTTTGAGTTGATTATAATTCATTATATATATCTCTATCTGTGGAAGTCCAATTGGTATGAAATTTTTATGACATGTTTTATACATATATATCTAAGAATGATTAAAATTTCAGTTCAAAATTCCTTTTACATAAGTCCCAGAAATTTTTCAAATTTAGCACTAAAAGCAACAATTTTGATTATGTGAATCAGGTTTACAGAGTTCATGAGTAAAAACTAGTCTAGATAGCTTTTGTATATCTTGAGCTAGGAAACTCCAAATTGAGTTTATTTTGATTCTAAGAAAACTTAAAGAGTTCTTTAAAACTTTTTAGTTTTGATCTAGAGATGATTATGATTGAATAGTGATCTAACAAACCTGTGCTTTTTATTGCTCAATCTGTTTGTGTAATTAAGCTACTTATAATGCAACCTTTATAATTTTATTTTTGGTTATTGGATGGAAGTGAAATTTTTATTGAATGTACTAGACACAATAACCTATGTTTGATTAAACTTTGATGTTAAAATTGATTTTCTACATGTCAGAGTGATTTTACTAATTTAGGCCTAAAAATAGCCCTTATAGAGTTAATAAGGTTGGTTTGTAGAGTTAACTTAATTTGCATATTTTGCATATAATTTGGGGGCTACATGGTTAGGTCAGTATATGAGATAGTTATATTGATGAATTATACATGAAATTACTTGTGTTAGGTGATGGAAAAGGAGAAGGAAGTGCAGGTGCAAATTAAGCAAATTCATTGAACTGGAATTGTGTGTTTATAGGTTGTTTGGTGAGTAGATATTCAAGCCCTTAAAATCTTTTTATAACAACAAGAAAATGAGATTTTTAGTGATTTTTATGAATATGAAATGATGTATAAGAATAATTTCAATTTAGCTTGGTTACTTCTTGTAATATTTAAAGTATTAAAGTTTTAAAATGATAATGTTTCTATTTCACAAGCTAAATATGTTGCTACTTTGTGCTTTTGTTTAAAATATGATTTGAGATTTATTTTAGATACTTTTTTATTTAATTAAATTTGTAATAAGCCTAATTTCCTTATTTTGGATTATAAGGAGGTGTTTTGATTTTGAATACTTTGTTGAACAACAAATGTGATAGAAATGCTTTGACTATTTACTTGATGATTTGAATGAGTTATAATCATATTCATTGTATTCCTTTGAATTTTATTGAGAAGTGGTTTGATTGTTAATACTATGATGAGCTATGAATGTGATAGAATGGTTTTGATTAATTTTGGATAAAATGAAATTTGTTTTGTGTATTACCTCCCTACATGTGATGTATGAATGTGCAGAGGTGATATATGCACATTTGAGATTATATTGGTTGTTATTGAGCAATAAACAATAGAGCACTTAATTGCAGGACGGTGAAGGAAGAAGAGTCATTTTGTGCTAATGTAGTCGAAGGGTTAGCCTTCAAGTGTGCCTAGAGAGTGAGCTTGTGATGGCTTGTATGTTATGTCCAAAATGTGATGCTTGTTATAGGGATGGTTAATACAAATGAAATGTTGTATTGATATTTGCAAAGGCACATGTTTTAATTGACTAAGCTTTGAATACGTTTGAAAGCAAGATTGAATTGGATATTTTGAATAAATGATAATTTAGTTATTAATGTTGTAGTATTTTAATTTGAGATGTTTATTATATTTAATTTAGCTAAACTATTTTTTGCTTGTAACATCTATTCATTGAGTATTTTTGTACTCATTTTACTTTGTTTTATAAACATTTTCATATAGCAGGGCTTGATAGTTGGTGGACAGAGTTAAGTGAGTGTGAACAGAAGTTTTAGAATAAGGTTAGCCAACATTGTCATTAGAGTAGCCTTGTTCCTTTATTTCTTAAGATTGTTGTATAAGTGTTGTAAACATTAGTAGTTAAGTTGTATTTAAAAAAGTAGTATTTATATTATCCAATTATTCTATACATATTTTACTATTTATAAATAGTATTTCACTATTTATAAATACATATTTTACTACTCATAATAGTATTTCACTATTTAAAAAAAATATGTATTACTTTAAAAGTTCTTATTCTCTAAATATAACGTATGTACAAAACTAAACTTTTATAAGAGATTAATTTTGAATCCTCTTGAAAATATAAGGATATTATAATAAAAATTAATTAAATTGAGCAATTTGTTTGGTGATTGGTTTTAAATATCCATCTTGGACTATGTGAGACGAGGTGTGATAGTAAATTAGCTCCCAGATATATCGGACCCTTCAAAATTTGTTCAAGGATAAGAGATGTGGCTTATAGATTGGTTTTACCACCAGAGTTGTCGCTTATTCATCTAGTGTTCCATGTGTCGATGTTACAGAAGTACCTCTCTGATCCTTCACATGTTCTTTAGCTTCAGACAATGGAGCTCAACGAAAATTTGACTTATGAGGAGTACTCTGTGGTGATAGTTGATTGACATGTTCGTCAGCTCCGCACCAAAGAGATCCCTATAGTTAAAGTATTGTGGAGCAACCATGCAGTGGAGGATCGTACATAGGAGACAAAGGCAAAGATGTTAGTGGCATGTCCTTAACTTTTTCATTAGTAAAAGTTTTTACATTTTCTATTTTTGTGAAAATTCAAGGACAAATTTTAATAAGGGGGAAGACTGTAAAGACTCAAATTTTTAATTATTAATATTAAATTTGGATTATTAAGTTTAATTATTATTTTAATTAATTAGTGTTAATTATTATGAGATTGGTAATATTTGTGTAATTTTAGTAAATTTTATTTTTAATTAATTGTTAAAGAGTATATATATATATATATATATATATATATATATATATATATATATATATATATATATATATATATATATATATATATATATATATATATAAGTGTATGTGAATAATTTAAGGGGAGATATTATTATTTTTAAAATAATTATTTTGTACCTTTTGTACATTTTGTAAAAAAAATGGCACAACATTTTTTTTTCTTTTCCCCTTCCCCTTTCTTTTTCCTTTTCTTTCCTTTTCTTCTTTTCCTTCCTTTATGTCACAACCCAAACTAGAGAGTCATGATCAACACTAGGGAATAGGAATTCTTTCGAATCTGGAACCCATAGCAAGCCTTAAAATAAAAACACATGCAATTATAACATAAAAATACATCAGAATTAAAAATTTAATTAATATAAAATAAATCTTTATCATAACATAATAAAATATATTCATTAAAATATAGAAACACTATCTAAAACTATATAGAGACTAAAACAAGAAACACTACTATTGCAACATTCACTAAAGTGCAAGAGAAGTGATGATTCAATATTTACATAAGTCAGGCGAAAAGGAAAAATTCCAGTGAATAAGTCTAATATGGAGGTCTGAAGTAGAAGATCTTAAAAAAAATTGACAGAGTCAAACCTCACTAAGTGAATTACTATTATATATATGCACGCAACCTAAATACATAAATACACAAGCATCAGTATAATAATATATATATTTATTTATATATACATGCATTTCATACAGATGCTAAAAATCCATTTTTATAATAATAACAAATGCAGAAGAATTTTAAGTTGAGGATCTGAGCAAAATCCCTAAATTTTCACAACCTCAACACTGAATATCATTAGCCATCAAGCTTTCATAGCTCCAAAAATGTTCTCTATCCATCTTTTGGCAATGAATTGGCCCCGAGTACACAAAGAGTCAACTGAGGATTCGCAGTTCCACTATCAGTGCTAACTGGCCCCGAGTACCATACAAGTCAACCGAGGATCCGCAGTCATACTCTTAATCCACAATTCACCATAATCATAATTTTCACATCTCAAATCAATATGAATTTATAGCTTAGTATCTAGTATACTGTTGCGCAACAACTCTAGTGTGACCCGCTAGATGGCACATTCTATAACTATTCTCCGAAATAATGTTTTGTAATAATATAATGAAAATTCATAATAAAATATGACAACATAAATATAATTCAAAATAAATATTATCAATTGTATATATGCAAACAAATATATAAATACTAACAATAATAAATATGAATTAATGAAATGAGCATAATTAAATTCATATTTATTAAAAACATATGGATGCTCATAATGTTTAATCTAGATGCAATGTATACATATGATAATTATTCACTGTTCTATCGCGCTCCTCGACCTTATCTCAGCTGGCCCAGTCCGATAGGCCTAGCACGCGAAGCAACTAAGGAAAATAATAATATATTAGGATCAAAATCCTAATTATACTTCTAGAATTTCTAAAGAATGACTCAATCTAGAACACGACCCGAGAAAATTCAAAAACTTAAGACCGACCCGATGTCACGTTTTACGAGAATTCTATCAAAAATTCGGCAGAGTCTCCTTTGTAAAACGGACGTCTCTCTACTAAAAGTAAAGTTAATCCTACACGCAAACACACTTCAAAATACACAAAAAGTTCAACTCCTCAGGTTAGGCCCTCGAGCTATATAAATTATCCAACCGAGAACCAATATACATAAAATCAATAATATAATAATAATTATTAAAAATCACTAAAATCCAAAAAAATAAATAAAATACCACAATTAAATTTATTTAAATAATAAAAAAATTAAAGATATTTATTTTAAAATAATAAATAATAAAATCCCAATATAATTAAATAATATTAATAAAATCCAATTTTCAAATATTTGAAATTAAATAGCATAAATTACCAATAATTATTTAAATTGCTCAAATATATAGTAAAAATAGCCAAATTTTCATTTAATCATAAAAGTAATAAATAAAACTATTATTTGAATATATTTCTGGAAATTATTATTAATTAGCTTAAAATAGTAAATAATTCATAAAAATTATTTTAATATTATTTATTACTCAAAAATTATCCAAAACATAATAATTAACAATAATTTCAATTAAAATATAAAATTTACCAATTTATACTAATTTTTCCAAAAATCCTATTTTTACATCAACATTCAAAAATTCATAATAAAAATTTGGCATACAATTTCAATAAACTTTCTTCAAAAAATATGCTTAAAATAATTAGTAGAATTTATTAAAAATATATTTTTCTTGAGCTTGGAACAGAAACCCCGAGCCTAGAAATTCAAAATTTTTAGAAAAATAAATAAAAATCACATTTAGCTTTCTCACAACCTCTACAACAATCAACCTCAAAGCAATGATAGTTAATAAAATCAAATAAAGGCCAAAACTAACAAAAAACTAAAAAATACTAAAAAAAATAAATTATACAAAAACAAGATAGTTACCGAAGTGGAAACTTGAAACGGTTAGAAGATTTGAGAAGCCTAGAGGATGAGCTTCCAAAAGAGCCCAACATCGGCTTCCATCATCGTCGAAATCGTGTCCAATGAGCAAGGAAAAATCTGGCCAAATTTGAAAATAGGAAGAAAAGAAGCTGACCGACGAGCTGGAGGAGTTCAAGACAGTGGCTAGTGGTTATTGATGTCGAGCTTGGCTGATCGGATGGTGGTGTGTGGGAAGAGCTACTAGCTAGTTCGTTAGCCATGGTAGAAGCAAGAAAAGAAACAAAAATGAAGAAAAAGAAGGGAAGGAATGACTAATGGACGTTTTTGCTATATATATATATATATATATATCTAAATTTAATACAACTACACAAATAATAATCAATTAAATAATCAAATATTAATTAATACTAATTAATCCCAATCAATAAAATAATTACTAATACTAGAATTTAATTTAATTTCACAAAATAATTAAATATTATAATTTATAAAATAATTATTAACACTACAAATTTTAAAAATTAATTTATAAATTTATAAATTTTGGGTTATAACACTTCCTCTTCTTCTTCGCCACCCACCACCATCACTGTAAGCGTCGACCCCCACCACCCACCATCATCACTCTTGGCATCGACCCCCACCACCAACTCAGCCTCGTCGTCACTGCACCAGTTGCCAGCTCTCCCTCCTCTTCTCGTCGTCACCTTCTTTCTTCTCTTTCTCTTTGGTCTCTTTCTTGTTGGTTAGCTTTAGGAGTCGTCGACACCACCTCCAACCACTCCAAGGCTCCTCATCCTTTGGGCTTCAAAAGCCCTTTATTAATTTTGAATTCTAACTCTAGTAAGCCCCTTAATTTTAAGTAATTGATTTTAGGCTATTTTTAGTTATTTAGTTAAATTAAGCTTTAATTTGATTTTATTAGATATAGTTACTTTCAGATGAAATGATCGAGAGGATGTGATCTTACTTGTTGTGATTTTTATTTAATTTTTTAAATTTTTTGGGTATCAAGTATTGTTCACAATACTGTTCCGAATAGTTCCAAGCCAGGTAATTTTTATATGTTCATTAAATTCTTTATATTATATTTAAACTTCATGAAGAAAATTTTATGAAATTATGTATAGAATTTAAGATATGAATTTTTAAAGTTTATGTATAAATATGTATTTTTGAGAAATTATTGGAAATTATTCAATTGTTTAATTTAAAATGAAATTATTGTTAATTATTCTATTTTAGACTATTTTGATTAATAAAAGTATGAAAATTAATTTTTATAATTGTTTTCCAATTTTAATTAATAAGTGGTAATTTTGAAAAATTAAATGAATAATAATTTTATTTATTATTTTATCATAACCCAAAACAGGGGCCATGACCGACGTTAGGGATTGGAAATTCTTTCGAATCCGGAACCCGTAACAAGCCTTAAAATAAAATAAAAGCATGCAATAATAATAATATAAATAAAATAACTTGCAGCGGAAATAAATCTCATAAATAAAATAAAATAATAATCCGCCAATAGATTTAATAATACAAATTCATCTCTTATAAATATAAGTAATCTTTTAATATAACTCCCAATTCAAATCTTTAAAAATACAAATCTCATACAAATATAAAACATAAATCTCACAACTGACTACAATTACTGCAGTGTCTAGAATATAAAATAAAGTCAAGTGAGCAGTTTACATAGTAAAGCCGGGGCAGAAAAAATCCGGCGTATAGGTCTGCTATTGAGGTCTGAAGACGAAGACTCTCCTGAAAAATAGTCAACGAAGGGGAGTTAGACCTCACTGAGTGAATTGTTATAATATATATATATATGCATAACTAAATGACAATGCACACATTCAATAATATATATATAATAAATATATATACAAGCAAACTCACACAGATATAGCAAAATCATTATATATATATATATATATATATATATATATATATATATATATACTGAAAATAACATTCGTATATAAAGGATCAAATAGAACCTTAGAAAATCGCAACCTTAAATAGTGTTAGACAACACTATAACCATACAGGCTCACTTATTCCAAATAATTTCACTTGTTCCATTTGGACAGTAGACTGGCCCCGAGAAACTAAGTCAACCGAGATCCAACAGTCTGACTGTTAGTGTGATTGGCCTCGAGACACTTGGTCAACTGAGCTCCAGCAATCACACTCTCAAATCACATCTTACATCATAAAAATCAATCCAATCAATATCCACAAATAGGTTAGTAATTTACTCTAAATTCTATCATCAAACCGGTACGTACTCGGTCCTAGTGTTGCGCTCTAGGTAGCACGTTCTATTGATATCCTTCATTTATATATAAAACATACATTCATAAAATAAATGATGCATGATATTAAATAAAATAACAACATAAACCATATATAACTAGAAATATATCAAAAATAAACCAGGTATATTTTGAGTATATATACGTCAAATAAATTCAATTTAATTATAAAATAAACTATAAATATACTTAGAAACATTTTAAGTATAAATTAATAATAAAACATGCATATAATTTGAAATATACCAAAAATATACCAAAAATAAACCTAAGCAATAATTAAACCATTTATGCATAATTTATAAAATAAATCATACATTTCTAAAAACATGCGTCCTAGAACACGTATACATAAGATAACAACTCACAGTTATTGCGTTCCTCGAGATTGGTCCGACGGGCCTAGTCCACTAGGCCTCGGTCTCAGTGCAACTAAACAAACAAATGACAATATGAAATCAAAATGAATCTCACGTAATTCTAAAGACTCGATCTAGGAATAGCGGACATAAAATCAGCATAAGAATTTGATCGGACATCACATTTTACGAGAATTCTACTAAAAATCCAGCAGAACCTCCCCTGTAAAATGGACATCTCTCTACTCAAAGAGTAGAGCCGGTCCTGCAAAGAAACACACTTCGAGTAAAAACAGTCTCACAATCCCTCGGTCGGACTTCCAAACTATAATTCCACCGATAGAGGTTCACAATTCACAAGATAATTATAGATCACATGAAAATACCAGAAATACCAAAAATGCCCTTTATATATCAAAGTATAGCAAACTAGGTATTTAAAACACTGAAAATAATTATTTATCCAATAATTACAATAAAACCCTAATTTAAATAAAATATTATTAAAAATTAATAATTCTCAATAAATTCATAAATATTGACCAAAATACATTTTAAAACTCCAAATTACATAATTAACCCTAAAACATATTAAAAATCGATAAAAACTCATTTATTTAGAAAAATAGTATATTATATATAATTTGCAAATAATTTATGAAAAATAATTTTAATTATTTAAAAATACTAAATAATTCATAGGAATCATTTTTATATCTCAAATAATTATTAAAACCAATTTAATTATATTATTAGCCAATTTAGTGCCAAATTACCAAAATACCCATACTATATATAAATTCACTATAATTATTCAAAAATTCATTAACAATAATATTATTACTCAAAAATTAATTTCTCAACATATAATTCAATAATATCAATATTTCTACTCAATTAACCAATTAATTTCAATAAAACACATAATTAACCTTATTTTCTAAAAATCACATAAACTAAATAAATTCACAATAATTATACAAAAATCACAAAATTACAAATAAATTTAAAAAATTCATTTTAACACCTATAAACACCATAAATCACAATTTTATAATTTATTTAATTAATTTACGAAAATTTGAAAATATTAATAAAATAATCAAAAATTCACAAAAATCAAAATAATTCCCAAAAATTCTACAAAATTTCACAGAGGTATATTAAGCTACTAGAATCAATCTTTGTGAAGGAAGTTTTCCTGAATCATTGAAATCAAAGCTCAAAAAATTCAAGAGCTCAAGTTGGCCGAAAATGAAAATTCAAAACCTAGGGAAATCTAGACCAAATTAAGTGAAATAAAGCTTGGAAATGGACTCAACAGAGCTCAAGGAAGATATAGAGACCAGTGGCACTCAAAACAGTGGCTGGAATCAGGTTGATCGGTGATGGGAGCAACTTTCGGTCACTTGAAGAAAATCTGGCCAAACAACGTCGGAAATGGAAGCTTGGAGCTGCGGAGCAAGCTGGAAGGGAAGGTGGCATGCCAGGAAGCACAGTGATGAGAAGAAAATGGCGTGACAGTGGCTGGAGGTGAGGAAGAACGATCGGGAGGAAGGAAGAAGGAGATAATGGCAAACTTGTAATTTTTGCAAACTTTTGTTTTGGTAAATATATTGTATGTATATATGTATATATATATATATATATAACTATACTTTACATTATTTTAATATATAATATTATGTACACAATATATATTCACCACACACATATTTTAATAATAATAATAATAATAATATATATATATATATATATATATATATATATATATATATATATATATATATATATATATACATTTAATTAATATTAAAACTATATAATATAAGTTAACATAACTAAAATAAAACCTAATTTAATTTAAATGCATGCATACGTATATATTTTTATTCAACACTTAAAAATCATGCATGGACTCATGCAACTTCATAAAAGTACTTATAATAATTAATATTTATTTATTTATGTCTTAATTTCCCCGAAAATAAAATTCTTCAGAAAATTTTACGTAAAAAACTTAAAAATAATTAAAAATGACTTTAATAAATAAAAAACTAATTAAATAATCAAATATATATATTAAAATTATTAACACTGCATATCCCGATGCAGTTTAAAATTATTTAAAAACTCGGGATATTACATATTTTTCCAAGATTAAATGAGCATTTTATCATTTTTATAATATAATTGAGTGATTTTAATAATTATTTACAATTTATGCTAATTTAATTGTAAAATGGAATTTTATTCTTTTAGCGGATTTTATTAGAAAAATATTATTATAAGTTGGAATTTTATTATTTATTTGGAAAAAAATGATTTCTTTAATATTTTTATGAATTATTAGTCATTTGAGATAAATTATATTATTTTTATACATGTTTAAATTGTGGTTCTCGGTTAGGCATAAGTGCAGTGTAGGGGCCTAACTCGAGTTTTTGAGTTGTGAGATTGTTAGAAGTGCTATTTTTATACAAGAACGGTTCTACTTTGATAGAGAGATATCTATTTCACAGAGGAGACTCTACTAAATTTTTGTCATAAAATGTGATATCAATATGCATTAATTTCAAGTCTATATAGCATTGTGTCTTCGATCAATTCAACCTCATCATCTCATGATTTTATTAAATTTTGAGAATTTTATGAATTTATTTATTTAAGCATATTTTAAATAAATATTATTTATTTTAGAGAACTCTGGCACCAGAGCTATAACATTTGGGCAGCAAAGGACGTGTCGCCCAGCACGCTTAACCTGTGACCTGATTTTATAGAATGTCTGTTGTGATGGTTTTAAATTATATTTCCATGTGATTTAAATAATAATGAAATGATTATATGAATTTTTATGAATTTATTTATATTGCTACATGCATGATTTTTTTATTTATCATGAATTAATTCTTTAATTGAAGAATGCTTTTATGGAATTGGTTTTATTCTGCTTTAATTTTTTATTTATTTTATTTTATTTATTATGATTTAAATGATTTAGCAATAATGTTAGAACGTGCTACCTGTTGGGTGTCAACAGGACTGTGTGCACACTAGTAAGAATTGTTTATATGGCCATTGATTGATTTGTGAACCCTGGTTAAGCTTTGCTCTCTGGGCAAGATTTATGGAAATGTGAGCCCTGGTTGAGCTTTGTTCTCTGGGCAAATGTGTGATTATTTTTTAGAGCCTTAATTGAGCTTGCTCTCTAGGCAAAGGTATGATACTGGTTAGACTCTAGTTGAGCATGCTCTCTAGGCGCTAGTGATCATTTGGAATAAGAGACCAACTGTGACTGAACCCTAGTCAAGCTTGCTCTCTCTGGAGCTGATAGTCAATTGGAATAAGTGAGCCAAGTGGCTATTAGAATTTGATGGTTTAGGTGTTCTACCAGATTTTTCGATAAAAGAATAAATTTATATGATTTTGTACTAGAGTTTTATATTAAAGTAAATGATTTTTAATATTTATATTTATTTTACTTTTTTTATTTTTATTTTTAAAAAGAGTTTTAATAAATGTCTTCAAACTAGCATGCATTTTATAAAATCGATTCATGCAATGAGCTATGATTCCGCTCAATTTATTTTTTTCAAGACCTCACAGTCAGTCAAGCACTGGTCGTCTACACCAGGTTTCTTCTTCATTGGCTGCATTATGTATGTTTATTTGATTTGAAAATTATGTAATCGAATTCTAGATACTGCAGTAGTTGATTATGAAACTTGTATTATTAATATTATGGTATTGTATTGTGTTGAAATATTATTGTAATGGAATAATGACTTATGTATTTGATATTAATGATTTTATCCATGGTATTATTGTTATGTGATTGTCATTTATTTGATATTAATAATTCATAAAATTTCTAAGGCTTACTATGAGTTTCGATTGCATTTTTGCATTTTCCATTCCTTAGTGCCAATCATGTACCTTTGGGTTCAGGTCGTGACGGATCCTATAGGTGAAGGTCAATGAATATGCAAGTGAAGATCAATGAAACTACATGTTCAAAGGTTAATAAACCTGTAGGTAAAAACTAATGAACATGGAGGTGAAGATCAATAAACCTACAAGTGAAGATCCATAAACCTGCATTATTTAAATAATAAACCTACATGTTTTATCTTATGAACCTGCATTATTTAAATGAGGAACCTACATTATTTAACTGAAATAAAAATACAAGTAAAATTTTATTTATTATTATTAAAAATTCAATAATTTTTTAATGAATAAAAATTTTATTTTAGTTAAATATAAAATAAAATGTTTGTGATAAATATTAGAAGTTTTGTTAGGATCAACTAATGTTATTTGAATTTCAATTTAATAGCTAACTGATGGAAAATGGTTTATTTTGGTTAGTTTTGTTTGATGCATCAGTTTATGAATGCCATGTAGAATCTGAGATTTTGACAATAGCAAACTGTCACGACTCGAACCCATAGGTACATGACCAGCAGTAGGGAATGGGAAATGCAAAAATGGAACTGAAACTTCCAATAAGCCTTGAAAATTTTTGCAAATAAATAACAATCACTTAACAATAATACCATATGTAAAATCATTAATATCAAATACATAAGTCATTACTCTATTACAACAATATTTCAACACAACACAAATCCATAATATCAATAGCACAAGGTGGTATCTAGAATTTGATTACATAATGTTCAAATCAAATAGACATACATAATGCAGCCGGTGAAGAAAAAACATAGCACAAATAACACCCAGTACTAGACAATAACTCAAAATTCAAACTTCTCAAAAAATTGCAAATGGTACATCAAAAGAAATCTCCCAACCTCAATTTCAACAATATAAACACAATTAGACCTGAATAAACCTAATTAAAGCTCAATTTAACAAATAAAGTAAAATGACCTAAGTTCGAATTGCTCAAAATTGAGGGGCTTACCAAAGTTGGAAACTAAAATTGATGGAAGGCATAGAAGCCCAGAGGATACGGGTTAATTTTAAACTGGCGATGAGCCTTGGAGTGGCTAAAGTTGGCACCGGCATGGCTTTGTCCTCACCGACACTCGAGAAGGTTGAGAGAGAGACAGAGAAGGAGAGAAAGAAGATGATGGTGGGAAGAGGAAGAGGAGCTAGTGTTAGGTTTCATGATGCAAATGCAACAAAAAAATTAAAATTTTATCACGTTCCCATCCCTGGATCTATGTAATTCGACTACTTGATAAAATCTAGGGTTTCAAGAATCTCACGAAGATGCAGAAGAGGCAAGTTTTTCTGGAAGGATGAGAGGATGTTCATACCGGTGATACCTTACCTCGAGCTTTTTACTTTGTTTATTCGGATCTAGACGTCTCTAAAAGGATGCATCCTCTATAGGTATCCACACGAATAACCCTTCATAAAACAAATTGGAGTGTGTGCTAACAACCTTCTTAATTGTCTCACAAATCAAGAACAAAAGAAAAACTCTGTCTTTATTTTCTAAGAAAAGAGAAAACAAATTTGGAGGCAGGAAAAACAAGTGTATTAAACCTTATAAAATATAACATATTTATAGACTCCAAATTAGGGTTTCACCTAACAATGACCTTTTGGTAACTTCCATTTATTATATTCTAATTTTGTTTAAAAATAAATCAGAAATAATATCTTATTTATTTATTTAAAATAACATTTATCTTAAATAAATAAAAAAATAAATAAAACACTTTAATTATTTATTTCCACAGAGTTTATTTTAGGCTTATTAAACCCAAATTCGTTTTGGGCTTGTTCTAAGTGTGTGACCCCGTAGGTTCACATAACATTGGCAGTGGGCCTCAATCTCTATTTAGGCCTACAAGTCATAAGTGGCCTCTAGCAAGACATTATGACTACCCAAGTCATGTGAAGTCAATAATCTGACATAACCTAATTACAGTGAATTTTATTGTCTCTTTATCACATGATATCCTAATTGAACATAAGGCATAGAATGTCATCCTTATATAGTTCAATATTATGACTTGAGTCCAAGTAGACTGAAAATGATAACTCTTTATCAATTCATTTCAGCATGGCCATGCATTTTCCTTCAATCTATCTCATTAAGGGGCCCACAGATATCTTTCTCATATTAATGAGGGATAAATTCCTTCTGAATCACTCACTTTACTCACATAACTAATTTCATATCCAACAACATCCTATTTAATCGTCCAATTAAAGACAATGTTAGAATGTGTCAAAACATAAAATAGCTATGTAGAAATCCATGATGATTTCAAGGTCAAAGGATTGAAATAAAATTACTGTGATGAGAAATACTTATGACAATAATCTATGTAGTATTTTCATAGTGGGTCAATCCAGTATATGATCTCTCATCATGTACCAATGAGTTGACTTAATATCTCATATTCATGATTAGTAAAACATAACAATCAGTCAACTTCATACTAGCCTTAATACTTTAATATTTATATAATGAATAAATGGCTAGGGATAATTAGAATAGAACTCTTATTTTAATGTAAGGGTTTTACTATCAAGTTACATACTTGATGGCCTTAGTAAGAATTAACCATTCATATAATTATCATAAATCAAATGATAATGAAATACCTCTTTATTAATAAAATAAGAAAGTCAATACATAATCACAAATGATTAACCTAGTGCATATCACTAATAGCTAGCAGTCTGGCGCTACAACAGCGACGTTGATGTGGCAATGATGGTGGCTCTGATAGTGGCGGTGGTAGTAGTGTCAGGTGGGAGGAAGAAGAGAGGGAAGAAGAAAGAAAGAGATTTTTCCCCCTTTTTTGTACAAAAGTACAAAGTACAAATTTTAATATTTTAAAAAATCAAAATATCTTGCAGTTTTCACTTTAATAAGTCAAGTTTCAAGGGCAATATTTTTGGATCTTTAGCTTCAAATTATGGGCAAGAAACTACCATGCATGCGTTATAGCTATAGCAGGTACAACAACCTAGCTTAAATTACAAAATAAAAAACATTAAAAAAATACGTGTTTTTTGAGTTCACATGTTTGTTGGATTTTTGGTCTATATTACAAGATAGGTAAGAGTTCATAGTATAACAATCCATGTATATATATACAAGCACTAAAGTGGGCTTTTTGCACATTTTTGGTAAAAGTTAAAAAACAATGATCAAAATGTGGTCAAAGTTTTGCCCCTAATAAATTTGATAGTCAAAGTGTCGTGGACCTCTTTCTTCCTTTCTTTTTTTGGCAATTCCATCATTGCTAGGGGCAGAATTGCTTGTAATATTTTTAGTTCCCTAAGGCCCATTTTGGGCCTCATAGTAAGGTTTTTTTTTCATTTTTTAAATTTTTTATTGAAAAAAATCATTTATTAATTTTTGTGCAATATAAATAATTTTTAAAAAACAACAACAACAACAATAATAATAATAATAATATAAGTTTTAATATTTATATTTTATAATGGTTATTATTAAATAAAAAAGTGCAAAACATTTTGAAATAGTTTATTAAAATTATTATTAATTTTAAAATAACACTATATTATTATTATTATTATTATTATTATTATTATTATCATCATCATCATCATCATCATCATCATCATTGGAATTATGGAAATTCGATCAGAATCCACAAATCTAATCGGCATTCTAGATTTCCGATAAGAAATCTGGACCTTGGATCAAACATGAACACTTACTCGATCCAATTTTTTAGTGCTTTAATTTGGTTTTCATCCAAAAAATAATTTGCACAAATTAATTTTGTTAAAATTTTTAGTTAGTATATTTGCATAATATAGTCTAAATTCAATCATTAATTAGACAAAATAAAATTAAAATTGTATGGGATAAAATAGAGAGATAAAATGTGCACCTCATCACTAGCATTGGAGCTCCATACGAGTCAAAGGAAGGACTATTGCACCCTCCTGAAGTGCCAAATGATTATGTGGAAAATGTGGGGTCACGATAGTCGAATCAGCTGCACTAAAGCCACTAGCATATGGCATACATGGCGTGTAAGCCATAGGACCATATACGGATCCAAATTCAAATGTCAAACGAAGAAGTAATCAAGAAAAGAAAAAAATCATAGTGAAAGTGAAAGTTAAACGAAAGGGAAAAAATATGAAAAATAAGATGTTGATTGAGAAAAGAAGGAAAAGGAAAGGTAAGCACATATTAAAGTGGCAAATATCCACTTTAATCCTCTCAAACTTTACTTATAAATAAGTCCATAAGTTTTCTTGCAATTTGATCCAAAATTACAATTCAATTAAGAAAATAATTCTTAATTGATTTCAGAAAACAACTTGATCACATATCAATTTGTCAACACAAATGCACAGTCAATTAGTGTGAAATTCCCAAATTTTAATCAGTCTAAAAATACATAAAATTTAATTTATGTATATTGCACACATTTTGTTATTAAATACACAATAGTAATAACATCGATGTATACATTTTGTTTTCTGCTACTGTATCAATTATATTAAGTTATATGTTGCATAGTAGCTATACAGTAGCTACAATATAAGTTTCAATTGTCACTTTGTTAGACATTACATAGTAATTATAACAAAGATTAAAAATCTTTGCTATATGCTCTATAGGACTTATAGTATAATCATGGTTAGCTAAACACCACATAGTAGTTATAGCATTATGGTCACTAAACTTTCCATATGAAATATAGCAAAATTATCAGAGTTGCTAAATGTCTCACATGGAACATAGTAGGAAAATCACAATCATTAGATGTTCCATAGGAAATATAGTGCAATTAGCTAGACACTACATAGTAGTTCAAGCATTCTTTCACTAAATGTCCTATACAGAATATAGCAAAACATAAATTTCACTAAACATCCTATAGAAAATATAGTGAATTCTAACACGAGTCTGTAGTCAAACACAAACGAAGAGCCTCATACACAGGTAAGTATCCTAACTCTATACTTAGAAATTGTATGCTTATTCTGCAATTTGTCAAACAAACAGCGACAATGAGGGGCAATTATAAGCACCCAATTTTAGGATGAATTAAGTATGGATCAATTAAATATGGATGCAACGAGGATCCAATGATGAAAATTCAATTGAAATTAGTTCTTAGATTTCAATTCTTGAATCTTAAGGACTTGATTGCTAAATTTTAAGGACCTAATTGAAAATTTTTCTTTTCTTTTATGGGTCAATTTTTTAAAAAAGGAAAATTAAAGAGGAGAGGTCTATATGTTAAATTCCATATTGGAATTGTATAATTCTGATTGAAATTATATACTTTTTATCATAAATATATAATTTCGATCGGAATTACACATTTGGGATCAGAATTCTATATTTCTGATGAGAAATGTACAATTCTAATTAGAATTGCACAAATCTAATAAATTTTTTATGCTATTTTTAATATTTTCAATGTTTTGAAATTAATTTTTCTTAATTTTTATTGGTCCTGAAGTTAATGACTCTATATAGTGATAATCATTAATTATCACTATTTTATTTTAATTAAAAGAGTATTTGTCTCTTATGATTCAATCATAGGAGGTGAACTTACGTAGCTAGTGTATTTTACACAAGCGTGGAGAGGCTGAAAAAATCACAGAGAGAAAAGGCAGAGAGTAAAATCAATTCTTTCCTTATTCTTTTGGACATGCTTTTTATCTTGGAAAGTACAGGCTTTTAAGAGAGAGTTTATTCTTTTAAAAACAAACAATCAACATTTGAGAAGGAAGATCAATCTACATACTTAACTTCAATTACCAAACATTGAATCAATAAAAACTCTGAGGAGAAATCAAACAACATCACATCTTCATCTCTTTTCTTTTTTTTTTACTTTATTTCTTTGTTTATTTATTTTTGTGCTTTTTTGTTTTCAATCCTTTTTTATTTATTCTTTACATTTTTTCTAATTCTTTCCCTTTATTTTTGTATTTTTCTTTATTTTTTTTGGCTTTAGTAGAAGGAATCCAAAATCATGGAGTAGTCATAGAAATCAAGATTGAATTGATCCCTAAAGATCCATGGAATGTCATGGATATAACCTTGTTTATGTGTTTTATTATGTTATTTATGTTTTATTATTTATTTTTTTTTATGATTTTTTTACTAATTGCTATTATATAGATTGTAATAGCCCCATTAGTGGGATCATAGTGAAACTTCTACTTTTTATTGCTTTTTAAAATTGATTAGTAATTAGGTTTAACTTGGTAAAACCTTTAATTAAAATATATTATGGCAATAGTTAAATTAGGTTGCATATAAGTAAATTAGGGTTTGAAACATTGCATGAATGTTTTAATTATTTAATTGTTTGTGCTTTTGATTGTATTTATTATTTTTATGGCTTGTATCTTTTAATTAGTTTATTTAATTTAAGCTCATAATTTTAGGCCCATAGGATAAATAATTAGGCCTACTTTTATTAATTAAATTACTTAATTTAGGATTTAGACTTTATCAATTAAAATGTATTTAGGCTCATAATTAATTAGATTTTGGTTAGAATGCATTTAGGCCCGCTTAGCTAATTTAGACATAAGCCCACTTAGATTAATTAAAATTAAATAGACATAGCCCACTAAACAAAGCCTTTTCCATAACTAGTAGATTTAAGATCACCTTAAAATTAAAACATATAAAACTAAGCCCACTAATTTAAATACTTCATAATTTGTAGACTTATCCCTATTTTTATAATTAAAATAAATAAAATTATGTTCATTAAAATTAAGTAGGAACTAGGTCCATTAGCTTTTTAGGCTTGTTTGTGAATTAAAACCTATAGACTTAGCCCATATAATTAAAATCAATATAGATTAGACTAACTTAGAGATTTTGAGCTTAAATAAATGAATTGTTTATATGTTTTTCATGACTAGTTTGCCTTGGAGTTGTTTATTAAATAAGGGTTTAATATGAATTACATGTAAATAGAGAATAATCTAGTAATTAATAAACTAATTCTAAACAAACATGAGACTAATAGAAGTTGGTATTATGTTGGTTGTGGTGGTAACTCTCTTTTAGGGAATCAAGTTATCACTACCTTTAATTTATCACAGTTATTACCCTAGGTGGCGACTCCTTATCTCCATGTTGTCTTTATGATATAGTAATGTGTTCCCTAGAGTTTTAAACTCAAATAGTGTCGTGATTGCAATATACTTGGTTGCACGCTAAACCTTGCCATCTATAGTAACCATCTTCCCCTCACATAAAAATGTGATCTTCTAATGCACATTAGATGGTACACCTCCCAAAGGATGAAACCAGGCCCTAGCCAACAAATTGCAAAAGTCATCGAGATGTCAATCACATGGAGATTGACCTAGGTCTTAATAGGTCTAGTCTTAATCACGACTCTGAAAGTCCCCTCAACAGGCCTTTTTTTGTCATCATAAGCCTTAATAATCACATCTAATGGTTTCAAGTCAGCCACAATCAATCCAAACTTAAGTAGAATTTTTAAAGGGCATTCATTATTGGTAGAACCATTGTCCACCATTACATAACAAGTCAGCTTTCCTTTCACTTCGGCCTTAATAAAGAATGCCTTATGGTGGTCTCTTCCTTTTAAAGGAAAGTCATCATTAGTAAAAACAATAGCCCCTTTAGGACTTTCCATAAGTGAACTCGTAATCTATTCAAAAGTACAAGTTATAGGGATTTTATTTAGGTCTAAGGCCTAGATTAGTGCTTTCTAATAGGCTTTGGAATGCATGAGTAGCTCTTAAACACTAGCAATAGTTTTCTCTTCTTTCTTTAGCTCTTCCTTCAAATCCCCTTTCTTATTTTTAAGCTCAACTTTCACCATAGATTCGTCTTTGTCCACTACTTCTTTCTTTCCTTCCACCTTCTTAACTAACTTCTTCTCCTCATCACTATCATATATGTCAATTTATCCCCTTATTAATCAGAACTCTAAATATCCAGGACACATCTAGGACACTAATAGATAGTTCAGTGGGCTACTATTCTAAACTTAGGTTTTTTGGTTTAGGCTTATGTTTTAGTGAGTTGGACGTAATATCAACAAAAGAGTTCAAAACTTGCTCCTCTATTAGGTTAATGTTCATCATGAGGAGAGGTGCATTTGGAAGTGGGACATTTTGGTAGTTAGGCAAAGGGTTTCTTTAGGTGTTTAGTTTTTTGGTTTCTGGGTTGGTTATTTTTCCTGAATCAATCCAATCTTGGATCTCATATATCAGCCTGGTGCAATTGTTAGTATCATATCCAATGACTTTATGGAATTTACAGTAGAGTTTTAAGTTGGCATTTGGTAAAGGTTATTTTAGAGGTAAGGTTTGTAAAAGGTTGCTTTCAATTAACTTCTCTAAAACCTTCAAAACATGTCTTCCTATATTAGAGAATCTATAGGGTTAACTGATGGTATAACTTGCATATTACTACTCCAACCAATCCCTTCTTTGCCCTAGATCTTCCACCAAAGAACTTCTTCTCTCGAGTTAAGTTTGACTCTTTCTGAACCCTAAATCTATACAAATCCTCAAATCCCTCAGCTTTTTAGAAAGTGGTGGAACATAACCTTCCATTGCTATCATTAATTGATCAGACTCAGTAGGCTTATGTCTCATCTAAGCCAATTTCCCCTCCACCTAGTCAGATAATCATTAAAATACTCATTGAATCTCTATGTAGTGTTCTATAAATCTCTCAAACACACCTCCATTTAGGCATTCAATCTATACTGCTTTATGAATGCAGTACACAGCTCTTTCCAATTAATCTGCACATATAATTCCAAGGCATAATACCATTGGATGGGATCCCTTTTCAATGACATAGGAAACTGCTTGACAATTAATGTCTTGGTAAAACCAGTTACCTTCATATAAGTCACTTATTGCTTTAAATGTAGATATAGATCATCAATCCCAGTATATTTCTTTATGTCAAGGAATTTGAATTTTTGAGGCAGGGGATCATCATCCTCATCCAAGTTGAGTTTAGTATAATCCATAGGAGCATTAATTCCCTTTTCCTTCATCATCATTTGGACCTGAGTTATATATGGCGTGTATGCATGATATTCAGGTTCATTTTTATATTTTTTATGATCTATAATTTAAAGGAAAAAAACACATACAAAGAAACAATAATTTTTAGCATTATTACTTCCCCCCTTATTTCTTCCACACACGTATTAAATGGCAAGTTTCTTAGCCTAGGGTTTTTTGGTCTGGGTTTTAATTATCAATGGGGGATAAAAAAAATCAATGTATGTAAGCAAAAACTCTCAAAATGATACAAATAAGTAATAGTCCTTCGAATAAAAATAAGGTCCACTATAATGGGTCATAGGGGCATGAAAGGCCCATTTTGGCATAGTCCATTTACAGTGGGCCTAGATTTTATATCAAGGTCTATTATACTGCATCAAATAAATGCATTTGGAAAAACTATAGGAAGTTGCTAAGCTACTATATGGGTTGGGCCTTAAGTAAAAGGCTTCAGTTACCATAGCTATATCCCTCCATTACATCTCCCCACTAAAGGGTTCATTTAACTTGGGATAATTACATGCCATGAGTGACAATAGCCAAATACTCCACCACCAAGTTTGAATGAAACACAAGCAACAAAGCAATAACTATTATCGAGTTATTCAGGACTATATGCACATTGTATGAAAGGTGTTGTGAATGCAAAAGTAAATAAGAATAGAATTAAATATGATAAAACACAAGACACTGTAATTAATTTCTCTATCCTCAGTGGAGTCTCCACTGTAGGTGGCAATGTTATGCACGCACCCAAGTGTTATACGACCATGCCACTATATGGGCTTAGGGCCCATTAGGAAAAATAAAATGGGCTTTAAGCCTATATTAAAGATAGGAGTCGTCATCCAGATAACACCCGAGATATAATTTACAGCAACTGGGTCCTATAGAGGCCCCCTCAACATCCGTTATTAAAGACTAGGCTCATAAACTGGGTATGAGCTTTGAATGCTCACCTAACCTTATGGTTGGCATCCATTTGTGTTTTGTATTTATTACCTTTAATTATTTAATCATCTCTTTATTAACATACAAACATTAGTCCAATTTCATGTCCATAAGCCCAATATTCATCACAATACAAACAACTAAATAAGAAACTCATACAAAGAAATGGGAAGAGGAGAAAAGATTACAACCCTTTAAATACACAAATAAATAAAATAAACATGCAAAGAAATGAGGGAGGAGAATCGATTACACCCCTTTAATCATGCAAAATAAAATAAATAGGCAAAATAAATAAATTGCAAACTACATAAAAACACAAAACTTAAAAGTTTTCTAAAATTGGGTAATGATTTGGTGATTAACAATGACCCTAATTCCTTAAAAATGAAGTTAAATTAGCTACTCTCAAATAATAATAAAACCTACACAAAGGTAAACCAACAAGTTAATTCTTGAAAATAAGATAAATGAGAATAAAAATAAAATTAAGATAAAATTAATAAAATAAAGATTCCATTATTTAATAAATATTTCAAACAATAAGATAAAATAGGTATAGAAATGATAAAATTCATAATTAAAGATGAATTAAAATACACATTCGTATAATAAAATTAACAATGGATTTAACAAATACATAAGAAACTTAGAATATTGACAATCACATATTTAAATCAAAAGAACATGTCTCAAATTAACTAAACTATAGAATGCAAAACTCAAAATTGAAACCAAAATCTCATAAATTGAGCAAAAATATAAATAAACAAAATGAACCCGAACATAGCAAACATGTAAGCAATCTAAACTATTAATAGATAGCATATTTAAATTTTAAAGAAAACATTCTAAAAATATGTAAATCATATGGCACATAATCAAATTTGCATATAATATTCATGAATCAAATTCAAAAGTTGACAAAAAAAAAAGGACAGAAAAGATGTGGTGACACATGATTACCAATCACATTATTGGTCTTCAATGATTTTTCTTTAAAAAACTAAAGGATCAAATTATCTAAACAATTATAAATTTATAAATTTATGATAGTATACAGAGCTAAGACTAACTCATTCAGGAATTATATGAGAAATTAATAAAGACCTTATTCAGGATGAAAACAATTTGTAAGAGCAAACATCCTTATTGTTTAAAGTGAATTTGATTTTCAAAACAGTTGGCCCTCAAAAGTCAAATTTGACTATAGCACTTGTCAGAATGCTAGAATAGCTTTATCCTTGGAGAATGGACTTTAGAACTCTGCCTTCCCCTTCTTTTCCTGATTTCCTACTACCCTCTCCTTTCTGAATGTCCTCTGCTTTTTTCCGTATTAGTTCTCTTCTTTTTTTAGCCTTTTTAGTCAGCAGCCAAAAAAGTTCCCCCCCCCTCCCCTCCTCTTCCATCTTTTTTTTTCCTTTTAATTCACTCTCCCCACCACTTAATTCCTCTCCAGGATTTACAACCTTCCCTTTTCTGTTAGAAACATCTCCATTCACTCATGGAGGACATTGGAATGTGCAGGAGATGTAATTGAAGCATTTCAGGAACAATTAATGCTCTATTTTAAAAATAGAGCAATATCACTGAGGCGGCGCCTCTTCAAACTTCTAGCATAGAAGTGATGCCTCTTTTAATGAGGTGTCACCTCATCGGCCTCAGGCTGAGGCCATTTCCTTATAGGCTTAGTGGGCCTTGGGCCTGATTCAAGCTTGTTTCTTCAAAATTTAACTTTGGATCCATCTTCAAGTGAACTTGGACCTACAATCCGATTTTAGAAGAGTCTTGGGCTTTAGGTCCATTCTCAAGAGGATTTTGGACTATTCTTTGCATTCCATGCTCGCTTCATTTCATCATTAGAATTTGCTTACGAGCTGATCAAATCAGATGTCCACAATAGACTTGGACTCCCACCAGGCGAGGTAATTTGCACTTATCATTGGTGAGGTAATTTACACTTATTATTGATAATATTTTAATTATATTTTAACATAGCTATAAATATTTAATTTCTCACTTAAAATTTTTAAAATTTTAATTTCAATACCACTAGAGTTCCTTATACTTTTTTGAACGTAAAAAATTGCTATTACACTAATTTGTACTCACACAATATGAAATATTAAGATAATAAAACTGACATCTGTGAACGTAGGTAAGCACACTGAATATTTCTTAGGCCGAGAAAAGAAAAAGGAATTCTAATGAAATCAAAATTAAAATTATAAACAATTTAAATAATAAATTAAATATTTAGGATAATACTGAGATCGAGTGAAAATGTAAGAGATAAGAACAGATTATCCGTCTTTTGTGCAATTCTTTTCATTTCTCCTTTACTTTGTCATTTTATTCCTTTGAAAAATAAGAAGTTGTAGCTTTCATATTACATTTCCATCTGTCCTCATAATTTTTTTCTTTTTTGCATGTACATTTTGTTTTCTTTTTCATCGTTGAGACACTATACAATAGAAAAGAAATAACAGTTCATAAGCACATGGGTTAGGATTATAGATAGGTTAACCAAATCAGCTCACTTCTTACCAGTTAAAGCCACTTATTCTATAGCTAAGTTGGCTAAGCTATATATTAAGCATATTATGTGCCTTTATGGAGTACCTGTGTCCATTGTATCTGATAGAGGTTTAGTGTTTACCTTTCAATTTTGGTAGAAGTTGCAGGAAGCAATGAGCACCACACTTGATTTCAATAGTACTTTTCACCCTCAGACAGATGGTTAATCTAGGAGAATGATACAGACACTTAAAGATATGTTGAGGATACATGTATTGAATCTTGAAGGTAGTTAGGATGATCATTTGCCGCTTGTGGAGTTTGCTTATAATAATAGCTACCATAGCAATATTGATATGGCACTATATGAGGCTTTGTATAGAAGGAAGTGTAGATCTCCTTTATGTTGGGATGAGATTGGAGAGAGAGCATTGATTGGGCTTAAGATGGTTCAGGATGCAGCCAAGAAGGTTACTGTGATCAGAAGGAGATTAGAGGTCGTAGCTAGTAGACAAAGAGCTATGCGAATATGAAACGTAAAGATATGAAGTTTCAAGTTGTGGATTGATGAGGTTTAGCAAGAAAGGAAAGTTATCACTAAGATATATTGGGCAGTTTGAGATTATGGACAGAGTAAGCATAGTTGCATATCGATTGGCTTTGCTTTGAATCTGTCTCAAGTGCATCCAGTGTTCCATATCTCGATGCTGAGGAAGTATATTTCAGACCCTTTATGGCATGGAGATGAGGAGTCACCACCCAGGGTAATAACTGGGACAAATCGAAAAGGTGGAACTTAATTCCCTAAAAGAAAGCTAGCACCACAACCAGGAGATTCTGGGTATGGAATACCAACTTCTTTCAATCTCATGTTCATTTAGAATTACTTTATGAATTACTATATTATTCTCTATTTACATGCAATTTCATATAAACCCTTATTCTAGTAATTAACTCCAAGGCAAACCAATCATGAAATACAAGTAAATAATGCATTCAATCAAACACATAATCCCTAAGTTAGTCTAATGTACATGGATTTTAATTAAATGAGTTAAATCTACATGTTTTAATTTACTAATGAGCTAAAGACTAATTTTAATTAAATGTACCTTAGTCTATTTATTTTAATTATAATAATGGGCCTAAATTTATAAATTATGGACTATTTAAATCACCGGGCCTAGTTCTATGTATTTTAATTCTAAAGTGATCTTAAACTTACAAATTATGAAAAAGGCTTAAATTAAATGGGCTAAGTCTAAATTAATTAAATTAAATTACATGAGCCTATGTCTAATTTACTAAGTGGGCCTAAGTTATCTCTAACCTAAAGTCTAATTAATTATAGGCCTAAAATGTATTTTAATTAATTAAACCTAAAAACCTAAATTTATTTAAGTGGGTTAGAACCTAATATGGGCTTAAGGCCCAAAACACATGAAAATAAATAAACAAGCCCAAAAAAATAGAACATATTAAATAATTAAATAAAAGATCAAACAACTAATTAATCCTTCTAAAAAGCCCTAATTTTCATTAACATGTAACCTAAGTTAATCTATTTCTTCCATTAATTTTAATTAATTACCCAATAAAAACCCTCATTTTACTAACCAATTAATTAACATAAACATGAAATCACGCATATAATTCCACTATTCCAATTATTGGGGCTATTACAATAATTTATGGTTCTCTTATAGATTTGATTCCTTAAATATAATCTTCATGTGTTTTCCTCCATAATCACCATAGAAAATAATAAAAATTATGGTTAGTGAATAAATAATAATAGTAACTCAAATAATAGAAATAATCAATAAAATAAAAAAGAAATAAATAAAATAGAATAATAAGAATATGATGATGCTTATGAGTGATAGGATGCTCCTCAGATTTGTAAAATCATTGTTCTTAACAAGTCTTCAAATATTCTTCCAAAATTCTTCCAAGATCCTTTTAATAAAGCAAAAAGAAATTTGTAAAGAATAATTTTCTTTTTTCTCTTTTGTTCTCTCATTTTTTTTCTTTTCCTTTTCTTCTTTCCTTTCTTCTCTTTCTTCCATTCATTTATTTTTTCGCTCTTTCACTTCTACCTTCTTTTTTTATTTTTTATTTTCTCCCTCTCCCTTCTTCAGAGCTAAAGCCCTCCTATATATAGGGATACATCTTGAAACAATAGTTATAAATTGATTCCTAAAAGACTTCTATTTCCTTAAAAATATTATCAAAATAATTTTTGGAGAATTTTAGACCAATTAGGACTCAATTTATCTAGAAAATTCGAGATTTATCCTGAAAGTTCAAGAATGTTTGGAAGGAGTTTAATTCCAACATAAATTAGGTAATTTCGATCAGAATTATGTAATTTCGATCGGGATTACATAATTTCTATTGGAATTAGCATAATTCCGATTGGAATTGCGTAATTCTGATCACTATTAGGGTAATTCTGATCACTCTTTTTTTAACTTTTAATTATAGAAAGGTCATTGAAAGAATTTAAGTTTTGCAATTAGATCCCTAAAAAAGCATTGCAATTTATTCCATGAAAACCTTAAATCCTTTCTTTGAAAAATGCAATTAGACCCTTGAAGTTTGAAAGTTCAAATATTGAAGACTTATTCATGGTATTTTCATTATTGGAGTCTTTTGTCACATCCATAACTCATCATCCTGAAATTGGGTGTCCACAGTTGCCCCCCTTTGTCATTGTTTGCTTGACAAATTGCGGCAAAGTAAACTAGTCTCCAATTTCTTAATTGAAAGTTAGGATACTTACCTGTGTTTTATGAAACTTTTTGCTTATGAGCTTACTATACTCGAACGTACAACATTGATTTAAAATGGCATATCATACTCAGTCATATGATATTGACTATACTCAGTCGTATAGTCTTGGGTGAAAGGAACTTATTGTACTCAGTCGTACAATGCTGACTGTACTCGGGCATATGGTCTTAATTGAAAAGGAACATCACACTCGGTTGTATGATGTGGATTATACTTGGTCGTATAATCTTGATAGAAAAAACATTACACTCGATCGTATAATGCCGACTACACTTGGTCGTATAGTCTATTTTTGAAAAGAAACATCACACTCGGTCATATGATGCCGATTATACTCAGTCGTATAATCTTGATTGAAGATACATTGCACTCGGTCATACAATGATGATTATACTTGGTCGTATATTCTATTTTTGAAAAGAAACATCACACTCAGTCGTATGATGCTGATTATACTCGGTCGTATAATCTTGATTGCAAATACATTACACTCGTTCGTACAATGCCGACTACACTCGGTTGTACAATGCCGACTACACTCGATCGTACAATGCCAACTACACTCGGTCATATAGTCTATTTTAAAAAGAAACATCACACTCGGTCATATGATACCGACTACACTCAGTCGTATAGTCTATTTTAAAAAGAAACATCACACTTGGTCATATGATGCTAACTGCACTCGGTCATATAGTCTATTTTGAAAAGAAACATCACACTCAGTTGTATGATGCCGACTACACTCAATCATATAGTCTTATTATGTTGCAATCCATAATTGTTCATAATTAGTTGCAACTCTTTCATTGCTCATTGATGATGATGCAATCCATAATTGCTCGCAATTAGCTGCAACCCTTTCATTGCTCACTGATGATGCGGCAATCCATAATTGCCCATAATTAGTTACAACCCTTTCATTGCTCACTGATGATGCGGCAATCCATAATTGCCCATAATTAGTTGCAACCCTTTCACTGCTCACTGATGATGCTGTAATCCATAATTTGCCCATGTAATATCCCAAGTTTTTAAATTTTTTTATACTACATCGGGATATGCAGTGTTAATAATTTTTGTATATATATTTATGATATTTTATGAGTTTGTTGTTTGTTTAAAGCTAATTTTAATTATTTTATATTATTTTAAGTACTTTACGTAAAATTTTCCCGAAATTTGTATTTTTGGGGAAATTGACATGTAAATAATTTAATACTATTTATTTTGACTAGTTTTATGAATTTGCATGAACTCATATATAATTTTAAAGTGCTAAAATAAATTGTATATATGTGTACTTATTTAAATTAATTAGAGCTTAATTAATTTCCTTAATTTTATTATTTAATTTTTGTATTAATTAATGTTAAGTGTATAAATTATTAAATATATTAAAATATTTGTGTGGTGAGTATTATTTGTGTGTGGGATTATATTATTATAATATATATAAGGTGGATATATATATATATACGTATATACACAATTTTTTCAAACAAAAAATAAAAGTTGCCTTATTTACAATTTTACCCCTCATGCATCTTCTTCTTCCCAATGCCATTTCCACCATTTCCAGCCACTTTTAAGCTGGTTTTCTTGCTATTACTATGCCCCTCAGCCTTCCTCCTCCACCTCCAGCCATTTCCACCACCTGAAACACTCTTTTCCGGCGAGTTTTGGCCGGATTTTCATCAAGGAGCTAAAAATCGATTTAGCTCCGACCAAGCACTTTCCGGCCACCAAATTTGATGTCGTCAGTCTCTATCTTCTCCTTAAGTTCTAGTGAGTGTGATTTCAAGCTTTGTTTCACTTCATTTCATCTAGAATTTCTTAGGTTTCAATTTCTTCAAATCAGCCATTTTGGGTTTCAAATTTTTTTTAGCTTCAATTTGATTGATTCATGAAAACTTACTTCACAAACTTTGTTCCTGGAAGCTTAATCTACATTTTGTAATTTTTGTAGAATTTTTGGAATTTATTTTAATTTTTGTGAATTTTTTATTATTTTATTATTATTTTCTAATTTTCGAAAATTAATTAATTAAATTATGAAATTTTATTTTATGGTGATTATAGGAGTTTAAATGAATTATATAAATTTAATTGTACTTTTTATGAATTTTTATGTATTTATTTGGAATTTATTAAGTTTATGTAATTTTGAAAAATAGGGTTAATTATGTGTTTAATTGAAATAAAATGGTAAATTGAGTACATTTATTGATATTATTGAATTATATGTTGAGAAATTAATTTTTGAGTAATTATATAATTTTTGGTGAATTTTTGAAAATTTATAGTGAATCTATATATAAATAGAGGTATTTTGGTAATTTTACACTAAATTGGTTAAAAATATAATTAAATTGGTTTCAATAGTTATTTAGGGTATAAAAATGATTTCTGAAAATTTTTAGTATTTTTAATTTATTAAAACTATTTTTCGTAAATTATTTTTAAATTATATATAATATACTATTTTTTCTAAATAAATGGGTTTTTATTGATTTTTAGTATGTTTTAGGGTTAATTACGTAATTTGGATTTATAAAATATATTTTTATTATATAAGGGCATTTTCGATATTTTATAAATATTCTGTGAATTGTGAACCTCGGTCGGTGAGTTTGGAGTCTGACCGAGGGATTTTGGTTGTAATTCTGTATTTATTCTGAAGTGTACTTCTTTGCAGGACCGGCTTTACTCTTTGAGTAGAGAGATGTCTGTTTTACATGAGAGGTTCTGCCGGATTTTCGGTAGAATTCTCGTAAAACGTGATGTCCAGTCAAATTCTTATTCTAATTATGGATCTAAAATTCTAAATCGAGTCTTTAGAATTTTCGTTAAATTTATTCTGATTTCATGTTATCATTTGTTTGTCTAGCTGCGCCGAGACCGAGGCCTAACGGATCAGGCCCGCCGAGTTTGTCTCCTGGAGCGCTAACATGTGAGTTATTATACTATATATATATGCATTGCATATAGGGTGCATTATTTAGAATTTTTCATTTTCATTGTATGTTTTAAAAATGATTTAAATTATAATATTTTTGGTATATCTAGGGTTGCATTTTTATATATATGCATATTAAATAATTATGCATGTTAGTTTGATATATGCACATTAAATAATTAGGTATAGGTTTAATACATTTGAGTAATATACACATGTTTTAAAATGTACACTTAGACATAATAATTTTATTAAATGATTGGTATACCTTAGGTATAGTTTTAGTAGACTTTAGGTTTCTTCTTAAATAATTGCATGTTAAATTATAAACCTACACTTAAATTATTGTTAAGTTTATTTTTGGTATATTTTTTATTTATTTCCAAATAAATAAATGTTTTATTATTAAATTAAACCTAGCACATTAGTGGTATATTTAGGGTTTATTTTTGATATATGCATGCTAGATAATTAGGTTTATTTTTAGTATATTTGTGAATATATGTTAAACACAAACACGTATTTAAATGAATATTTATACATAAATGTTTTATTAAATGATTTGTGTACTTAGAGTATATCTTTTGCATATTTAAATATATTTTTAAGATAATGCATGTTATATTATTGTTACTCATTTAAATTGTTTTTAATTATATTAATGATTTATCTTTAGTTTATTTCATATTTTATTTGACATATATATATATATATATATATATATATATATATAAATACTGGGTATATTTTAGGTATATTTTTGGTATATATATATATGGTTGGTTTTACTATTATGAATATTGTTCTAAATTAATTATTTTCCGAATGAATGACTTATTCGAAGTGAAGGATATCAATAGAACGTGCTTCCTAGTGGGCAGCACTAGGACCGTGTACGTACCGGTATGATAGATAAGGATTGAGTGAGAGTTAAAATTGGGTGATTATAATTGATTTAATTGATTTGACTAAGATTAGTGGTATATTAGATAGTGTAATTGCGGTGCCAATCACACTCACAGTCAGACTGCTGGAGCTCGGTTGACTTAGTGTCTCGGGGCCAGTCTACTGTCTATAAGTGAATTGAATGATCTATTGGGTTGATTGAGCTGTGAGGTGATAGATAGTGTGATTGTTGGAGCTCGGTTGACCAAGTGTCTCGGGGCCAATCACACTGATAGCCAGACTGCTGGAGCTCGATCGACTTAGTGTCTCGGGGCCAGTCTGCTGTCCAGATTGGAATAAGTGTTCTATTTGGAATCAAGTGAGCCTGTATGGCTAGAGTGATGATGGGATTGTTTGAGGTTGTTATTATTTAGGGTTCTATGGATCCTTTATGAATTAAACAAACATTTTCTACATTTAGTATATTTATAAAAGCAAAGTTTGGCATTTGTGTGAAATGTGTGTATATATATATATATATAAGAATGCTTGATTGTTATGGTTTAGTTTGCATGTATATATAGTATGATAATTCACTCAGTGAGGTCTGACCCCCTCAATTATTTTTTTCAGGAGATCCCATATCGTCAGACCTTAGTTATAGAGTTCCTCGCCGGTGTTCTTCAGTCCCGGCTATTTTATGCAAAAGCATATTCTGAGCTCTGATTTATATTCTAGAAACTGCAGTAGTTGTGTTATTATATTGGAAGTGTATTATTTTGTTTGGATATTAAATACTTTGAGAATTTGTATTTGAACATTGTACGAATATGTATTCATTTATAAGAGGATTTGGAGTATTTATTTTATATATTGATTCGAAAAATTTTAATTTGGTCGTACTTTTATTTAATTATTGCATGATTTTATTTTCTAAGGCTTGCTATGGGTTCCGGATTTGAAAGAATGCCCATTCCCTAGCGCCGGTCATGACTCCTAGTTTGGGTCATGACAAAGTTGGTATCAAAGCTGGGTTCTGTGTCAGGGCTTAGTTATTTGAGTTGTGGCCCTAGTTTTTAAAGTTGTGTTTTTTGTTAAACTACTGCAGTGAATTAGATTTGGTCATTCTTTGAAAAGTCTTCCTTGCATTAGGAATTCCGTGTAACCATTAGGGTGTTTGATGTTGTGATTATTTGAACTATTTGTTTATTTTTGCTCCTTGTTGATTGCCTTGAGCGTGAGTCGCTCCATCGATCGATGAGATCGATGATAGTTAATCTTCTGAGCATGAGGTTCTACCCCCTATACAGCCTGTTAGGCGTAGGGGTATAGATGGATTTAGAAGGCCTGAAGATCACTGTTGACAGTGGGAATAACTGAATGAGGAGCTTATGACTTAGCATTGCAATGATGTTGCTTCTGCAATAGGAGTTTCGCAGGATGCGGTGCTGATACCTTCGATCGTTCAGCAGATGTAATTTCTTTTTCAGCCGAGAACTTGAGACATGTCAATTCTACGTATATTCTATATTTTGAATTCTGTTGATTTCCATATCTTTTCAGCACAATGAATGTGAATTGTTTCTTCTATAGAGACAATATTGATAATCAGTCTTTTCAAGTTCAAGTTGTAGTTATAGTTCTAGCTCTACTACACCTATCTAGTATAGGGGTAGGTTAGAGGCAACTATAACTCAAGGGTTCAGGTAGTCATTGTAAGTAGTACAAGCATTCCTTTTGGACTTGAACTTGCAGTAATTGTGACTACGATAGCCAAGACTAATAAAAGCTTGATAGCATTTAATCAAGTTTGACAGTTGTTTGAATATGAATTGATGGGGGAATTGGAAAATGTCTAATGAAGACGAAGCACTCTTGTATTCCTTATGGCAAGCTATCAATTCTGAGTGCAACACATAATTTGAGTTAAAGGGGGATTTCTAAGATACTTCCATCCACCTTTAAGGAAGGATAATTACATGTATTAGCTATTGCACAGAGTAACAGAAGAGCAATCAATTGAGAAGATTACCCGTAAACTCTTCAATCTAATACGTCATGCTGAAGACATAATACAGTATAAGAGGAGACTGGTATAATTATGTGTTACAGGATTAAGCGTAATATATTGGCATCTGAACCGAGAATTGAGATTCAGAGAGTTATTGTGAATTCAGTCTTTTGGGTGTCATTAATCTTGATGAGATGTGAAAGGGTTGTCAAGAATATTTGGCTCTAGTTGAGTATACTTCAGTAGAGAAGTTGTCTCTTCCAGATGTATTAATGGCCTGTGAGTTACCGGGTTTACCACCTTACAGAGATTGAATTATGTATCGATGTGGTTCCTGATATAACTCCTATTTTAACATAGCCCTACAAATGACTCTTGTAGAGCTGTAGGAGCAATTGCAAGAGCTGTATGACCAAGGTTTTGTCAGACCTTATGTTTCTCTTTGGGGTGCACTAGTCTTGTTGTAAGGAAGAAGGATGGTACCTTGAGACTGTTCATTGACTGTAAAGAGATGAACAGAGTAACAGTGAAGGAAAAGTATCCTCTTTTGAGATAGATGACCTGTCTGATCAGCTACAGAGTGCACAGTTCTTTTTAAAAATTGATTTGAAGTCGGGTTATCATTAGTTGTGGATCAGTTTGTAGTAGTCTTCATTAATGATATACTGGTGTATTCGAAGTGAATGAAAGGGCACATATATCACTTGAGGACTATACTACAGACACTAAGAGAATGTCAGCTTTATGTTGAATTCAAGAAGTGTGATCATTGGGTGGAGAGTGTTATTTTTCTTAGAATTATGGCGTTTAAAGATAGAATTCGAGTTGATCCATAAAAGATCAAAACAACATCTGAGTGGCCCAGACTGACTGAATCCATTGAGATCTGTAATTTTTTAGGTTTAATTGGGTATCATAGGAAATCTGAATAGAATTCTCTAGAATTGCAGCTCCTATGACCCGCATAACTCAGAAGAATGGGAAGATTATATGAACAGATGTTTGTTAGAACAACTTCCAAGTACTGAAGAAGACTGATTGATCTGAGGGTTACGTGAACTTTAGAGGATAAGACCTGATATCATTACAGCATTTCATCATATCATCATAGCATCTCATTACAGCATTTCATCATGACATTTCATTCTAGCATTTCATCATAACATTTCATTATATCATCTCATCATGACATTCATCATAGCATGTCATCATGGCATATCACCATAGAATGATTTGCTGATAGGAGATGCCTAAGTTAATGATACAGGGTTGATGTTGTAATCTGAGAAAGGGATTTTATATAAGCTGTGGAAATGAACTTGCAGTGTACATCCAGATGGTTACCAAGAATTATCACGGTATTTAGGATCAGTACTAGTGGGTTGGATTATAGAAGGATGTGACTGATTGTATTTCTAAGTGTTAAAATTACCAGCCGGTGAAAGCTGAACATCAGAAGTCTTCTGGGAAGTTTTGATCTCTTTTGAATTTGGGTGGAAATAAAAGAGAATTGTGATAATTTTTATGGTTGGTTACCTCGTTCGAAGGGTGAATATGATTCCATTGGAATGACTGTAGAAAAATTAACCAAGTCAGCTAATTTTTGGCCAGTGGAAGCCACTTATTCAGTAGTTAAGTGGGCTAAGCTGCATATGAAGCATATTGTGTGCCTGCATGGACTACCTGTGTCCATTATATATGGTAAAGGTACAGTGTTTACCTTTCGATTTTGGCAGAGATTGTGGAGAGTAATAGACACCTAGTTGGATTTCAATACTACTTTTCATCCTCAGACAAATGACAGTCTAAGAGGATGATCCAGACACTAAACAGTATATTGAAGATGTGTGTTTTGGATCTATAAGGTAGCTAGGTTGATTATATGCTACTTATAGAATTCGCTTATAATAATAGCTACCATAGCAGTATTAGAATGACACCACCTGAGGCTTTTATGGAAAGAAGTCTTAATTAGATATGAGATGGTTCAGAATACAGTGAAGAAGTTGCTGTGATCATAAGAGCGATATGGATCCTAGATGCAGAAATATGGAGTTTCAGATCGAAGACTGTAATTCTGAAGATGTCTTCAAAAAAAATGGTGTAATGAAACTTGTTGAACAATATAGAACTGAATGAAGATCTGAAGTTTGAGAAGGAATCAGTTGAGATTGTAAATTGTCAAGCTCGATAGTTATGCTCGAACCAGATTCAAATGATCAGGATGTTGTGGTGAAGCAACAGCGTGGAAGAGCTTATGTGGGAGATTGAAGTTGGGATACGAGCTTCTTACCCGTATCTCTTTCCTTCTTGATCTTGTAATTTTCTTTTTGGAATTCGGGGACGAATTCTTGTAAAGGGGGAAGACTGTAATATCCTGAGTTTTTAAATATTTTTATACTGCATCAAGATATGCAATGTTAATAATTCTTGTATATATATTTATGATATTTTATGAGTTTGTTGTTTGTTTAAAACTAATTTTAATTATTTTATATTATTTTAAGTACTTTACATAAAATTTTCCCGAAAATTATATTTTCGGGAAAATTGACACGTAAATAATTTAATACTATTTATTTTGACTAGTTTTATGAATTTTCATGAACTCATATATAATTTTAAAGTGCTAAAATAAATTGTATATATGTGTACTTATTTAAATTAATTAGAGCTTAATTAATTTCCTTAATTTTATTATTTAATTTTTGTATTAATTAATTTTAAGTGTATAAATTATTAAATATATTAAAATATTTGTGTGGTGAGTATTATTTGTGTGTGGGATTATATTATTATAATATATATAAGGTGGATATATATATATATATACATATATACACTATTTTTTCAAACAAAAAATAAAAGTTGCCTTATTTATGATTTTGCCCCTCTTGCATCTTCTTCTTCCCAATGCCATTTCCACCATTTCCAGCCACTTTCAAGCTAGTTTTCTTGCTGTTACTATGCCCCTCAACCTTCCTCCTCCACCTCTAGCCATTTCCACCACCTGAAACACTCTTTTCCGGTGAGTTTTGGCCGGATTTTCATCAAGGAGCTAAAAATCGATTTAGCTCCGACCAAGTACTTTTCGGCCACCAAATTTTATGCCGTTAGTCTCTATCTTCTCCTTGAGCTCTGGTGAGTATGATTCCAAGCTTTTTTTCACTTGATTTCGTCTAGAATTTCTTAGGTTTCAATTTCTTCAAATCAGCCATTTTGGATTTTGAATTTTTGTTAGCTTCAATTTGATTGATTCGTGAAAACTTACTTCACAAACTTTGTTCCTAGAAGCTTAATCTACATGCTGTAATTTTTTTAGAATTTGTGGAATTTATTTTAATTTTTGTGAATTTTTTATTATTTTATTATTATTTTCTAATTTTTGAAAATTAATTAATTAAATTATGAAATTTTGTTTTATGGTGATTATATGAGTTTAAATGAATTATAGAAATTTAATTGTAATTTTTGTGAATTTTTATGTATTTATTTGGAATTTATTAAGTTTATGTAATTTTGAAAAATAGGGTTAATTATGTGTTTAATTGAAATAAATTGGTAAATTGTGTATATTTATTGATACTATTGAATTATATGTTGAGAAATTAATTTTTGAGTAATTATATAATTTTTGGTGAATTTTTGAAAATTTATAGTGAATATATATATAGGGGTATTTTGGTAATTTTACACTAAATTGGTTAAAAATGTAATTAAATTGGTTTTAATAGTTATTTAGGGTATAAAAATGATTTCTGCAAATTTTTAGTATTTTTAACTAATTAAAACTATTTTTCGTAAATTATTTTTAAATTATATATAATATACTATTTTTCTAAATAAATGGGCTTTTATTGATTTTTAGTATGTTTTAGGGTTAATTACGTAATTTGGATTTATAAAATATATTTTTATTATATAAGGACATTTTTGGTATTTTATAAATATTCTGTAAATTGTGAACCTCGATCGGTGAATTGTAGTTTGGAGCCCGACCGAGGGATTTTGTTTGTAATTCTATATTTTTTCTGAAGTGTATTTCTTTGCAGGACCGGCTCTACTCTTTGAGTAGAGAGATGTCTGTTTTACAGGGGGGGTTCTGCCAGATTTTGGGTAGAATTCTCGTAAAATGTGATGTCCGATCAAATTCTTATTCTAATTATGTATCTAAAATTCTAGATCGAGTCTTTAGAATTTTCGTTAAATTTATTCTGATTTCATGTTGTCATTTGTTTGTCTAGCTGCGTCGAGATCGAGGCCTAACGGATCAAGCCCGCCGAGTTTGTCTCGTGGAGCGCTAACATGTGAGTTATTATATTGTATATATATACACTGCATATAGGGTGAATTATTTAGAATTTCTCATTTTCATTGTATGTTTTAAAAATGATTTAAATTATAATATTTTTGGTATATCTAGGGTTGCATTTTTATATATATGCATATTAAATAATTATGCATGTTAGTTTGATATATACACATTAAACAATTAGGTTTAGGTTTAATACATTTGAGTAATATACACATGTTTTAAAATGTACACTTAGACATAATTATTTTATTAAATGATTGGTATACCTTAGGTGTAGTTTTAGTAGATTTTAGGTTTCTTCTTAAATAATTGCATGTTAAATTATAAACCTACACTTAAATTATTTTTAAGTTTATTTTTGATATATTTTTTATTTATTTCTGAATAAATAAATGTTTTATTATTAAATTAAACCTAGCACATTAGTGGTATATTTAATATATGCATGCTAGATAATTAGGTTTATTTTTAGTATATTTGTGAATATATGTTAAACACAAACACGTATTTAAATGAATATTTATACATAAATGTTTTATTAAATGATTTGTGTACTTAGAGTATATCTTTTGCATATTTAAATATATTTTTAAGATAATGCATGTTATATTATTGTTACTCATTTAAATTGTTTTTAACTATATTAATGATATATCTTTAGTTTATTTCATATTTTATTTGACATATATATATATATATATATACCTGAAATGTACTGGGTATATTTTAGGTATATTTTTGGTATATATATATATGGTTGGTTTTACTATTATGAATATTGTTCTACATTAATTATTTTTCGAATGAATGACTTATTCGAAGTGAAGGATATCAATAGAGCGTGCTTCCTAGTGGGCAGCACTAGGACCGTGTACGTACCGGTACGATAGATAAGGATTGAGTGAGAGTTAAAATTGGGTGATTATAATTGATTTAATTGATTTGACTAAGATTAGTGGTATATTAGATAGCGTGATTGCGGGGCCAATCACACTGACAGTCAAACTGCTGGAGCTCGGTTGACTTAGTGTCTCGGGGCCAGTCTACTTTGTATAAGTGAATTGAATGATCTATTGGGTTGATTAAGATGTGAGGTGATAGATAGTGTGATTGTTGGAGCTCGGTTGACCAAGTGTCTCGGGGCCAATCACACTGACAGCCAGACTGCTAGAGCTCGATCAACTTAGTGTCTCGAGGCCAGTCTGCTGTCTAGATTGGAATAAGTGTTCTATTTGGAATCAAATGAGCCTATATGGCTAAAGTGATGATGGGATTGTTTGAGGTTGTTATTATTTAGGGTTCTATGGATCCTTTATGAATTAAACAAACATTTTCTACATTTAGTATATTTATAAAAGCAAAGTTTGGCATTTGTGTGAAATGTGTGTATATACATATATATATAAGAATGCTTGATTGTTATGGTTTAGTTTGCATGTATATATAGTATGATAATTCACTCAGTGAGGTCTGACCCCCCTCAATTATTTTTTTCAGGAGATCCCATATCGTCAGACCTTAGTTGTAGAGTTCCTCGTCGGTGTTCTTCAGTCCCAGCTATTTTATGCAAAAGTATATTCTAAGCTCTGATTTATATTCTAGAAACTGCAGTAGTTGTGTTATTATATTGGAAGTGTATTATTTTTGTTTGGATATTAAATACTCTGAGAATTTGTATTTGAACATTGTAAGAATATGTATTCATTTATAAAAGGATTTGGAGTATTTATTTTATATATTGATTTAGAAAAATTTTAATTTGGTCATAATTTTATTTAATTATTGCATGATTTTATTTTCTAAGGCTTGCTATGGGTTTCGGATTCGAAAGAATTCCCATTCCCTAGCGCCGGTCATGACTCCTAGTTTGGGTTGTGATAGCCCACGATTAGCTGCAACCCTTTTATTGCTCACTAATGATGCTACAATCCATAATTTCCCACAATTAGCTGCAACCCTTTTGTTGCTCACTAATGATGCTGCAATCCATAATTGCTCGCGATTAGCTGCAACCCTTTCGTTACTCACTAATGATGCTGCAATCTATAATTGCTCGTGAATTGACTGCAATCCTTTCATTGCTCACTTTTAATAATGCTACAGTCCATAACTACTCACTGATTTTAATTAACTACAACCCTCTTGTTGATTGCCTTAGATGCTACAATATGTAATTGCTTACAAATTGACTGCAATCCTTTCATTGCTCGCCTTTTGTTAATACTACAATCGATAACTTTTCATTGATTTTAATTAACTGCAACCCTCTTGTTGCTTGCCTTAAATGCTGCAATCCATAATTTCTTGCAAATTGATTGCAATCCTTTCATTGCTCACCTTTTATTATTGCTACAGTCCATAACTGTTGGTTGATTTTCATTAACTACAACTCTCTCATTGCTCGCCTTTGATGCTGCAATCCATCATTGCTTATGAATTTTATCTTTGGTTTTTTGAGTTAAATGCTTTGAATTCTTGGTGCTGACTGACTTTGAATTTTGGTGTATTGACTGATTAGAATTTTTGTGTTAACTGATTTTAATTTCACTATGTTAACCATCTCTACTAGTTGGGTGCTCTTTCTTTTAGATTTGCAAATTCCTACACACTTGTTGAAGTTAATTTTAATCATGATGAATGCACAAAAGCACATTATAATGTTGAAAATTTATGATAAAATTCATCACTTTTCATGAGATAGCGTGCACTCAGTTAATCTTACTATTTTTAGTTTTTATAACTACCATTTATTTGCCATTTACAAAGGTCAGAGGCATCATTAACCATCTCATGTCTTTTACCAACTGATGAGCTTACTTCTATACCTAATTTTGGGGAGAATTTGATAAATAAAACTCATGGAAATTAAGCATAAAAAGATGGAATTCTGAGTATCAAAATAGCCTTTGAATTTTTTTTTTGTGCTTTCCTTCCTTATCTGAGTATTCCCTTACCTTTCTTATATTACTCAGTGTGGATACTGTTGGAAAGGTCTTTTGGATACTCATACTCATATAGAGCATTAGAGTAAATAGAGCAATTTTTAGCATGGTCCTCTTTTAGTATTCCCCTAGCTTTCTTATATTACTTAGCATGGATACCGCCAAAGGTTTCATGTTGATACTCTTACTCATTTTTTAGCATTGGAGTACATTATGCTTGCTCTTTTTTTGATTCTCCTCTTAGTATTCCCCCTCCTTTCTCATATTACTCAGCGTGGATACCGTCAAGGGATTTTGTACTTATACTCATTTATGAGCATTGGAGTAGATTATATGCATATTTATTATTCAAAAAACTAAAATGATACTTTAAAATTCAAGCAATTTATGCTTCATGTCCATAAATTTTGTTTTTGCATTTTCCTCCTTTCATTTAGGTATAAAGCAAGCATTAGATTTATTAGAGTTTATAAACTCTCAGCACAAAACTATTAACTACTCATCTGAATTCTATGAGGCTAATAAAAGAAAGCCACTATGATTAAAAGTCATGAGATAGGCTTTTCGCACATGATCTCGTGAAGTGGATAAATTTACTTTCAATTTGTGAATTTTATGATTGAGATGGTTCTTTACTATAGAATCTAAGGAAATAGAGTTTTGTTACTTCCCTTTATTATCTTGATCAGTAATTGGCAAGCAAGATGGTACTTCTGGTGAATGCTTAGCATTTGTAACCTTTCCTATTCTTATTAATGTATCAATTCTTTTCCCCTTCTTCATTCTCTTTTGTTTTTCCCTGCACAAAATACCATAAGTTAGTATATTCTATTCATAAGTGAAGAAATTTTGTTAAAATGCAATGTTATTCTTTTTATTTTTTTTGCATTCTTCCATTTAGATTTGTCTTTAATCGCATGGTCATAATACTCCACCATTAAAGTTGAGGCTTTAGGCTGCATTTGTATTTCCACCATTCCATTAATGTTATGGTAGGGGACTTCATTCCTCTTCTTGATATCTCCTGCAAAAAAGGTTTAGGAGTTAGAGATCTTATTTCATGATTAAATAATTTTTCAGAGTGCATTCATTGTAAGTTTTGAGTGCATTCTTCCTTTTTATAAAGCCAGCAAATGTATTGCTGACATGTTGGACCTTCTCAGTACCATATTCCATACTCTACACTAGTCTAACTATTATGGAGAGATGTTCTAGTTGATGCTCTCGATGAGACTATGAAGATAGATGTTGAATCTGAGGAGCTTGAGTGTTTTATCTAGTCTCTTATGGTTGCCAAGATGATGCTTTGGCAAGTATCATTGTTGGTGATATTCCTTTACTGGATAGGCTTATGATTTATTGGGCTCCTGAGGTCTAAAGTCCCATTAAGCACCAGGTTCACATGTGCACCTTTTGACTACCTTTCTACATTCCTACAACACTGATTTTGAATATTAGTAGCAAAGTATTTGCACAATCCTGCCTAAGCTCAAAGACTTTATTATACAAAGCAAGTATTTCATAATAAATGTATAGAAGTGTATGCATGCTATGTATGAAAATGCATGATCCTAATAGGTCTTCTGTTTGGAACAAAGTTATGTTCACAACTTGGAATATAAGAACAAGGTGCCTCATCAACAACCTGTAGGCTTAAGTATTGACTGCTTCGCTGTTGGTACTTCTAATGTCAAAGATTCTGATACAATTCATCGAACTGATGGCTAGGCTAGCAAGTGAGGTCCATAGATTGACATTGGAGCTTGTGATTGACCGATGCACTATTAAACTTTTCTTTTTATTACTACTTTTGCTGCATGATACTCCATGTATTTGTATGCTTCTTTCTACCTTGAGATATCTTATACTGGCTCTTATATTTTAGTAGCCATCATCGCTCTTTAAATGCAGACTCAATTTGCCCCCAAAGCTGCACTTTGCCCCTAGTTCCATTCTGGATTCATTCATGTTATTCTAGCAGTCTTTTTTCATTTTCCTGTGCAAGACACCCAGTTCGTTCACTGTTGTTGTTCATCCTTTGACTTACTAACCTTATTAGTTGCAATCTCATGCACTAGAGATGTAAAGGAATGGGCAAACTGACTGAAGTGAGTTCTTAATGATGAAATCAACTGGACTTAGACTTTAAAGAACTCTCGAGCTGAATATGAGGCTTAATGCTGATGCAATAATTAATGACAGTTACAAGGTCTAGGTTGCAATGCAAGTTACTAAGCCACCTGAATTCTCAAAGTATAAGAGGATGCTAGGCTTATGAGGAAAATTACAAAGGGGTGTCAAAAAAAGAAAAAATAACTAAAATAGTGATCTCATAGCTCTGATTTAGCTTTCATTATATATTGTCTTTCCATTCAGATACTTATGCAATATGATATAAACGAATATGCAATATTTGAATAAAAATTTTAAATTCACTTTTAATCATTCATTAGGGCAAAAATGAGAACATTCATTACATCACATAATACAACTCCTATTATCAGTTAGTCCTAAATTTTTCTCTCTAATTTTTACCTCACTGTTTTTCTTTTTTCTCTCTTTTTTTCTCTTTTTTTTCTTTTTTTCTCAAATTTCCTATCTTTAAAAGTTACATCACGTGATATATAAATGTTCTTTGAATTTGCATTTGTGCTCATGCTGAATGAATCTAATTGACTTGAATTTATGTCAAACATGCAGATGCAATTAATATCATAATGCATAGTACCATTAAGATGTTAATACATAAGTAAGCACGATCAGGATTTATATCATCGATCATTAAAACAAAAAAAGTTCTAAAGAAACTAAGATTTTATTCAAAGAAGACAATAAGAGAGTTTGTTTCCTATTCTAAATGTTAGGGATGTTAGGTCTTATAGTAGTTGTCTTTGAGGTAGCTGACATAACAACTATTCTTGCATCTTTTTGCTGACTGTCTCCATGACTTCATATCTCTATTCCTCAAATGTGCATTTTTCTTCCTTGTCTGACAACTTCGTAGCATCAAACTCATCACCCCATCCTGGAGGCACAATCGACTCAAAGGGTATGTCAAAAGAAGGTGGTTTAGTGTAAAACACCTTATAATTGAACTTGCCTGAGGGCTGACCCAATAAATCTTTAACTCTTTCCATATCTTTAGGGGCCTTAGGAGATTTCTCATTAGTTTTAAGGTTTAGGTTCTCAAAGGAGTTTAGCACTTCTTCCTTACTAACTCCTGAGTTAATCATCATGGTAGCTGAGGGTGGTACATTTTGGTAGTTTAGGAAAGGATTATTTCTAGTGCTTGGGTTTTTAAGGTTTTGGATTTCGTGTTTGAGGCTGATGTAGTTATCTATGGAGTGTTTGTGGTTTTGATGGAATTTGCAGTGTTTTTTGGGTTATAGCCTGAGATGTTTGGGTTTGGTGGGTTTGGATTAGGTAAAGGTTAAAGTAAGCCCTTTTTCATTAGGCACTCTAGGACTTTCGACAAAGGTTGGTTAAAATTGGAGAATCTCCTTGGTTGTTGAACAACATGCACTTCAATAATCCGGCTAGTGTTTCCTTGTTGTATGCCCCCAGTTGAGTAGTTCCTTATGCTAGTGCCTTTAGCAATCCTCTTTTTCTCATTCTTAATCTCCTCAACTTGCAACCCATCATCATAAAGGTCTACAAATGTCTTAGGGTTCATTATTTGCAACCTCTTAACTAGATTAGGTAGCACATTTCAAACTATCATCTTAACCTGATCCTTCTAAGCCAGCTTATTCTTCATTAGTCCCACATGATTCATGAAACTGGTTAAAAAATCTGAGAATGACTCATTAGTCTTCTGCTTAGTCAATTCTAGATCCCTGATGGATACCTCGAGCCTATTGTTATAGTCATATTGCTTTAGAAAAGCAGTGCATAGCTCTCTCCAATCTGCACAGATAGACTTCTCTAACCCATGATACTAATTAACAGCCATACCCTCTAGTGACAATACAAATAGCTTGGTGACTATAGACAAAGGAGCCTTAATGGTGCTCATGGTAGTTATGTATTGACTAAGGTGAATCCTCGAGTCCCCAGTACCATCGGACTTCTATAGTTATGGCATCTTGAATTTGTCAGGCAATTTGTCCTCTCTGAATTATAGCACATCATCAAAATCAAATGAGTATCCAATGCCCTGTCCTCTCATCAACTCCTCTATCTTGGACATTTTTTGAGTCAATGCTTTCATTTGCTTGGATTCTAGCTCTTGAACTTGCTCAAGTGATTCCTTTTTTGCCTTTTCAACCATATAACTTTCAATAACCTCAAGTTTCATTTCCTTAGCATTGTCATTAATAGTGGGTGGATTGGTCATAACAGGTGGATTGACCACAGGAGGTGCAACGACAGTAGGTGGTGGTATCAATCCGACCAAAGCCTATATTAACTCATCTTGCATCATTATTCTCATGTCATCCATCAATGCTCCTTTGACATCCTTTAGGGTCCAATTTCCTCTTTATTATTGCTCCATTTCTTTGGCTTGTTTCGGTTGTGTAGCTTCTACATAGAGTGGGTTTATGGGACCCCTTTTCCAGTCTACTGAAGATCTCTTTCGCAATTGATTGTGTATTTAAAATCAGTTCTCACTAGTCTACGACCCTTTCGACTCCAAACATAGGAAGACCCAGATGAATCTATGATGGTTGAAAGACAAATGTTAGTATGATGCATGAGATGTATGTATGCATATATGCATGATGCACATGCTATACAATAGCTAACATGTAGCAATTCGTATTTGGTCCTGGTCTTAATATCAATATGGGATATCAGGGACTGAAGCACATGCCAAATCTCTTTTAAAGCAGTAAAACATAGAAACAATATTTCTAGGTATAAAAGCATAGCCTAATCTTTATTAGTCTTAATGGGCTTCTAAAGTATGGGCTTAGGCCTTTATAGATAGAAATACCTCATGGAAACATTCACAAGCAATTTGGGTAGATCCTAGGGGAAATTACTAAGCCATTATATATGGTTAGGGTCTGGTAAAAAGGTCCAGGTTCCCTAAGCAAGATGCCCTCCTTAAAGACTTGAGTTACAAGCCCAGGTCAGAGGGGCCCGACATCCTTTGCAAACTTGAAAGAAGACTACCCCCCCCCTTAAGGACTTAGGTTACAAACTCTGGTTAGATGAGCCCGGTAATCTCTCTTGAATCGAGTTAAGGCTAAGAGTGATGGTTAGCCAATTTACAATCCCATGAAGCTAGTGGAATCATAGAACCATAAACCAACACCATCAGTTAATAGGGACATGCAAAATGAATGAAAGAATAAAATAATAATTAATAAAATAATTCTAAAGAACATAAGTACAATCAATATCTCTTATCCCCACTGTAGTCACCACTATAGATGGTGGGGTTTAGCATGCATCCAAGATTTTAGCAATAGCAACACTGTTTGAGCTCAGGGCTTTAGGGAACACACTAACCATTGTCACAAGGACATGATGTGGAGATGAGGAGTCACCACCCAGGGTAATAATTGGGACAAATAAAAAAGGTGGTACTTGATTCCCTAAAAGAAAGCTAACACCATAACCAGGAGATTCTGGGTATATAATACTAATTTCTTTCAATCTCGTGTTCATTTAGAATTACTCTATGAATTACTATATTATTTTCTATTTACATGCAATTTCATATAAACCCTTATTCTAGTAATTAACTCTAAGGCAAACCAATCATGAAAATACAAGTAAATAACGCATTCAATCAAACACATAATCCCTAAGTTAGTCTAATGTACATGGATTTTAATTAAATGAGTTAAATCTACATGTTTTAATTTACTAATGAGCTAAAGACTAATTCCTTTTAATTTTAATTAAATGGACCTAAGTCTATTTATTTTAATTATAATAATGGGCCTAAATCTACAAATTATGGAGTATTTAAATCAGTGGGCCTAGTTCTACATATTTTAATTCTAAAGTAATCTTAAATTTAAAAATTATGAAAAAGGCTTAATTAAATGGGCTAAGTCTAAATTAATTAAATTAAATTAAGTGAGCCTATGTCTAATTTACTAAGTGGGTCTAAGTTATCGCTAACCTAAAATCTAATTAATTATAGGCCTAAAATATATTTTAATTAATTAAAGCTAAAACCTAAATTTTTTTAAGTAGGTTAGAACCTAATATGGGCTTAAGGCCCAAAACACATAAAAATAAAAAAAAAACAAGCCCAAAAAAATAAAATATATTAAATAATTAAATAAAAGATCAAACAACTAATTAATCTTTCTAAAAAAAACCCTAATTTTCATTAACATGTAACCTAAGTTAATCTATTTCCTCCATTAATTTTAATTAATTACCCAATAAAAACCCTAATTTTACTAACCAATTAATTAACATAAACATGCAATCACACATATAATTCCACTATTCCCACTATTAGGGCTATTACAATAATCTATTGAAAATAATAACAAAATTAATTAATACAATTTCAAAATTAAATAAATAAAATAAAGTGACAAATAAAAAATAAAACCCTAGAAGTTATACTTCTACAAGATCTTATCCATGACATTCCATGGTTCTCTTATAGATTTGATTCCTCAAATATAATCTTCAGATGTTTTCCTCCATAATCACCATAGAAAATAATAAAAATTATGGTTAGTGAATAAATAATAATAACAACTCAAATAATAGAAATAATCAATAAAAACAAAAAGAAATAAATAAATAAATAAAATAGAATAAGAAGAAGATAATGATGCTTATGAGTGATGGGATGCTCCTCATATTTGTAAAATCATTGTTCTTGATAAGTCTTCAAATATTCTTCAAAAATTCTTCCAGGATCCTTTTGATAAAGCAAAAAGAAATTTGTAAAGAATAATTTTCTTTTTTCTCTCTTTTTCTCTCATTTTTTTTCTTTTCCTTGTCTTCATTCCTTTCTTCTCTTTCTTCTGTTCTTTTATTTTTATGTTCTTCCCTGCCTTCTTTTTTTATTTTTTATTTTCTCCATCTCCCTTCTTCAGAGTCAAAGCCCTCCTATATATAAGGATACATCTTGAGATATGCAGTGTTAATAAAATTTTAAAATTTATTTATATACTATTGTTATTATTTATGAATATTATTTATTTATTTTATTGTAAGAATTTTATTTACGTAAAATAAATTATTTAGGAGTTCTATTATTTAAATACGTTAAAGTTATTATCATTATTATTAATTTAAATAGTATTATTATTATTATTATTATTATTATTATTATTATTATTATTATTATTATTATTATTATTTCATTGTTAATATTATTATTATTATGTTTTATTGTGTTATGTGTTGTATTTACATGTACATGTATGTATGTATGTATATATATATATATACATATAAGGTCAAAATTAAAATTTTCAGGTCAACTCATTTTTTCTCTCCCTATTCCTTTTTTCTTTTCTTTTTTTCTTCTTCTTCTCCTTCCCGCACTGTCACTGTGCAACCAATCTCGTCGGACGTCAGCCACCCTCAACCACTCACCACCGTCAACTCCTCTTCCTTCTCAGTTGTCATCTGCCACCTGCAAAATGTCGGAAGGCTGTCGAAAATTTTAGAAATAGCAGCTATAGCAACCGGACCTCCATTGAAGCCGATGACGATTTCGACCACCAAATCTCGTCGCTTCAGTCTTGTTCAAACCTCCAAGCTTTGGTGAGTTCAATTCTGAGCTCTGTTTGAGCTCAATCTCCCTTGATTTTGAGCTCTAGTTAGTTTTTAGTTTTTGTGTTTTAGGGTTTCAAATTTTTTTTGAATTATTATGTTTGATTCATGGATTTTTCCTTAAGAAATGTTGTTTATGGCAACTTAATCTTCCTAAAAATAATTTTTTTTATTTTTTTGAATTATTTTAAATTATGGGTAATTTTTTATAATTATGTTAATTAATTATTTTTAATGGAAATTTAGTTAAATTAGTGTTATTAATTTGAGTTAATAATTTTAGAATTGTTAAAATAATTTTTAGTGAATTTATATATTTTTTGAGAATATTATTAGTATTATGTGAATTTTGTATATATAGGTTAATTGTGTATTTTTGTGGAAATTATAGTTAAATAATATGTTTTAAATGATTTTAGAATTATATAGGGTATTAAAATGATTTTTATAAATTATTTACTATTTTTAACTAATTAATACTAATTTTTGAAAATTATATTCAAATAATATATTATTTACTATTTTGGTGATTAAATGGATTTTTAATTACTTTTAATATATATTTAAGCTATTTGAGTATAGAAAAGTGAATTTTACTATTATATGTTGAATTATTGAAAAATTTGATTCTTATTAATACTATATTATTATTTGAGATTTTATTTAATTATTGTAAAAATAATTATATTTAGTAATTTAATGTTCAAATATATTATATTTTGGTATTATATGGATATTTATAGAATTTAATGATTTGAATGTATTTATTATTTTATATTTTGGTGAATTGTGAACCTCGGTTGGGAAATTTGTGCAGTTTGGGTCCCAACCTAAGGTATTGAGTTTTTTGGTATAAAAAGTGTGTTTTTCCTTACAGGATTGGCTCTATTGTTAGCAAAGAGATGTCCGTTTTATAAATGAGGTTCTACCAAATTTTCGATAGAATTTTTGTAAAACGTGACATTGGGTCGATCCTGAATTTCTGTTTTTGTCTAGATTTTTAAATTCCTAGATTGAGTCTCCTTTAGAAGTATAAGTTAGAAATTTATTTTGATTTGTTATTAATATTTATTTTCTAGCTGCACCGAGACCGAGGCCTATCAGACCAAACCCGTCGAGTCAGTCTTGAGGAGCGCAAACTTGTGAGTTATTATTCTATATATGCATTGCATATAGAATGCATGAATAAGGATTTTCACATTTTTATTAAATGTTTATACATGATTTATTTCATTAAATGATTAGTATATTTTTTGGTATATTTTGATATATATGCAATATTTATACATGTTGTAATTTTCAATATATACCTAGTATATTCATGGTTTATTAGAGTATATTATGGCATATATATATCTAATATATATTTAGTATACTAAAAATACATTTAGTATATTTTTAGTATACTTTTCGTATATATTTGGTGTTTCCTCTTTAAATGAATGCTATTATGTTTATATCATGCATTTATTATTTTTTTAATAATTATAAGAATGATTTTGAAGGATTGCAGTAGAACATGCTACCTAATGAGCTACGCTAGGATTATTGTGCGACAGTACAGTAGAATTAGGTTAAGAATTTGATAATTTTTATTAAGATGTTGGTTATTGGCTAGGCTGACTATGGATCCTCGGTTGACCTAGTGTACTCAGGGTCAGTCATGCCGGCAGTGAGATTGCGAAACCTCGGTTGACCTAGTGTACTCAAGGCTAGTCTACTACCTTAAGTTGGATAAATGAATACTTAGAGTTTTGATTAAGCCTATTGGTTATTATGATCGAGGTTACGAATTGTTAGGGTTCTGCTCTAGTCCTTTAACTAAAATGATTTTATACTTTTAATATATACAAAAATGAATTTTTACATTTGTGTAAAATGCTTGTATGTATGTATATATCTAGACAAATGCTTGATCGTATATGATTAGATTGCATGTACACATATTATAATAATTCACTCAGTGAGGTTTGACTCCCCTCAATATTTTTTTCAGGGGATTCCTCATTGTCAAACCTCAGTAGTAGACCTCTATGCCAGACTTCTTCAACCCTGGCTAGATTATGTAAATTAATTATCTAAACTGTAGTAGTAGTGCTTTGTATCTATAAAACTGTAGTAGTAGTGCTTTATATCTGTAGAATGTTATTTTAATGTGAGATCTTTCTTTGAATATTGTATGAAAACATTTTTATTTTATGATATGACATTTAAATACTTATTTTTATATCAATTTAATTTTTATTCTAGTGTATTTTTATTTATTTATTGCATGCGTTTTTATTTTTTAAGGCTTGCTATGGGTTTCGGATTCAAAAGAATTCTCATTCCTTAGCGTCGGTCATGACTCTCTAGTTTGGGTTGTGACAGGTCTGAAAAAGAATCTCCTGAATAAAATAATGAGGGGAATCAAACTTCACTGAGTGAATTATTATAATATATATACGTGCAATCTAAAATCATATGCAGTCAAGAATTAATGTGTGTGTGTTTATATATATATATATATATATATTAAATATAGAAAAATGTTTATTTAAATGAAGGATCAAATAGAACCCTAAATATTTGCAACCTTAATCAAAATATCTCACTAGCCATACAGGCTTATGTAATTTCAAATTACTTCTCATATTCCATTTTGGACAGTAGACTAGCCCTGAGACACTAAGTCAACCGAGCTCCCGAAGTGTCACTATCAGTGTGATTGGCCCTGAGACACTAGGTCAACCAAGCTCCCGTAATCATACTATTCATTCATTGAAATTATCAATAATCAATCAATCAAATTTCACCTCAAATGATTTCATAAGCTCAACCAGAAGATCTATCGCACTGGTACGTACACAATCCTAGTGCAGCCCACTAAGTAGCACGTTCTATCGATATCCTTTAAATAAAACTGTATATTTATGGAGAATAATAAAATGCACAATTTAAAATAAAATGGCATACAATATAGCAAAATAAATCATAAATATACCAAAAATATACCATTTATATATGCTGAGTATATGTCAACATATGATGAATATATACCAAAACATACTAACTTGTATATGTCACATATATACAAAATATATACTAGAAATATACTAAGCATATATGTCACATATATAGCAAATATACCAAAATATACTAAAAGTATACCAATCATTTAATTAAAATAATTTATGTTTAAGTGTACTATGGAAATATAGAAATTCATACTCATGCATCCTATATGCAATGCATATATAAAATAATAGCTCACAAGTTTGTGCTCCTTGAGACTGACTTGATGGGCCTAGTCTTATATGCCTCAGTCCCGGCGCAGCTAGAAAAATAAATAATAATAAAATCATAATATATTCCTAACTTATACTTCTAAGAATTCTAAAAAAGACTCAATCTAAAAATTAAAACTCAATTAAAATATAAAAAATCGGGATCAACCCGACGTCACATTTTAGGAGAATTCTACCAAAAATTTGGTATAGTCTTCTCTGTAAAATGGATATCTCTTTACTAAAAAGTAGAGTCAATCCTGCAAGAAAACACACTTCTAATATCACAAGGCTCAACACCTCGAGTTGGGACTCCAAACCATATAAATTCTCAACCGAGGTTCACTATTCTCCAAAAATCAATACTAAATAATAAATGTAATAAAAATCATTAAATCCCATAAATATCCAAAAAATACTAAAATACAATTTATGTAAATAACAAAAGCATTAAATATAATTATTTTCACCTTAACTAAATAAAATATTAATAAAATATTAATAAATTATATAATATTAATAAAAATCCAAATTTTCAATTATTTAACATAAAATAGTAACATTACAATTAATTACTTAAATAGGTTATATATATAATAAAAATAGTTAAACTTATTTCATCACAAAAATAGTATATAAAATTATTATTTGAATATATTTTCAAAAATTAGTATTAATTAGTTAAAAATAGTAAGTAATTTGTAAAAATTATTTTAATACCTATTATTATTCCAAAATTATATAAAACATATTATTCAACTATAATTTCAATAAAAACACCTATTTTACTCATTTATTCAAAAATCACATAACACAATATATTATTCAAAAATTATACAAAATCACTAAAAATTCATTTCTCACTTCTAAAATTAATAACTTAAATTAACAATACTATTTTAACCAAATTTCCATCCAAAATAAATAACATAATTAATAAAAAATCATTTTTAATTTTTAAAATATTCAAAAATACCCATAATTCAAAATAATTCAAATAAATAAACAAAAAATATATTTGAGAAGATTAAGCTACATACATCAACATTATCAAAGTAAAAATTCATGGATCAAACACAATTAATTCAAAAAAAAATTGAAACCCTAAATGAGCATAAACTTAGATTGAAAATAACTCACAAACAAGATGGTTTATGCTTAAACAGAGCTTGGAAATGGCTTCACTAGAGCTAGGAGGTTTGATCAAGACCCGAATGAAAAGCTAAGGTGGCCAAAATCTCCACCAACATCAATGGAGGTCCTCTTGGTTTGTTGTTGTTTTCGATGCTCCGGCGAGCTTCTGGTGGCTCTGCTTAACTTGTCATCAGGTGAAAGCTGAACATCAAAAGCCCTCTGGGAAGCTTCAGCCTCTTCCTATTCCTGAATGGAAATGAGAGACAATTGTTATGGATTTTATGACTGGGTTACCTCATTCGAAGGATAGATATGATTCCATCTAAGTGATTGTGGATAGGTTAACCAAATCAGCTCACTTCTTGCTAGTTAAAGCTACTTTTTCTGTAGCCAAGTTAGCTAAGCTATATGTTAAATATATTATATGCCTATATAGAGTACCTATGTCCATCGTATTTGATAGAGGTTCTGTGTTCACCTCTCAATTTTAGCAAAAAGGGAAAATTAGCACTGAGATATATTAGACCATTCAAGATTCTGGAGAGAGTTGGCATGGTTGCATATCGGTTGGCTTTGCCTCTAAATCTATCACAAGTGCATCCAGTGTTCCATATCTCGATGCTAAGGAAGTATATTTTAGACCTTTCATGCGTGTTATAGCCCCAGAGTGTGGAAGTAAATAAAGATATGATGTACAAGGAAGAACCAATAGTGATTGTAGATTCTCAAGTTCATCAGCTATGTTTGAGATGGATTTTGATGGTCAAGGTGTTGTGAAAGAACAACAACTCAGAAGAGTACACGTGGGAGACAAAAATTGAGATGCGAATAGTGTACCCCTATTTTTTTCCTCGATGAATTCTTGTATTCTGTTCTTTCATTCGAAATTCGAAAATGAATTTTTGTAAAGGGGAAAGATTGTTATGACTTGATATTTTTATAAATTATTAATTTAAAATTTGGTTATGTAGTGTTAATAAATATTTTTATTAATGATTATTTTAATATTTTAATTTTATTATTATTCTAATTATTTATTTTAGTAAATCGTAGCATTTGGTTATTAATGAGATTAAATTTTATTTTGAAAGTTATTATTTATTTTATTATAAATTGGTAATTATTGTTAAATTAAATATTTAAGTTCAATTTTATTGTTATTTATTATTTAATATTATTAATATTAATTTGGGGATTAAGTAGTGTTAATTAAGATTTGATTATTATTATTATTATTATTTGTGGTGTTAAATAAATAAATAAATATATATATATATATATTAAAAAAAAAGGGAAATTTTGGTCAAAATGTGCAGTATTCTCCGCTTCTCTTTTTTTTCTTCTTATTTCTTTCTTTGTTTCTTTTTTTCTTTTTTTTTTCTTTTCTTCTTTGTAAAACCAAACCACCGTCTGTCCACTGCGCCACCACCCAAACCACCACCATGCCACCACTTGCTCATTGGATAGCCACTAGCAGCAGCAACAGTGACAGTAGCAACAGTGTCATAATCCAAACCGGGGAGTCATAACCGGCGTTAAAGGATGGAAATTCTTTCGAATTCGGAACTCGTAGTAAACTTTAAGAATAAAAACACACAGAAATATAATATAAAAATATCAAAGAATTAAAAAAATTAAAATAATATTAAAGGAATTCTCATATCATATATTAAAATATAACAATACAATATCTTTCAAACACAAATCTCTATCATAAAATAATACTAAACACTACAACACTTGAGTACTACTAGTGCAGCTTCACAAATATGAATAAAAATTACATAATCTAGCAGGGACTAAAGAAGATCAATGAAAGGGTCTACTACTGAGGTCTAATAAAGTAGAATGTCCTGAAAAAAATATTGAGTGGGTCAGACCTCACTGAGTGAATTATTATAATATATAGACATGCAACCTAAAGTCATATACAATCAAACATCGGTATAATATATATATATATATATATATATATATATATATATATATATATATATATATATATATATACATGCATATCATACAAATTCTAAAATCCACTTTTATATAATAATAAATGTAAAAAAAATTATTTTGGGTGAAGGATCGGAGCAGAACCCTAAATAGTCTGCAACCTCAATCACTAAACTTCACTAGCCAACAGGCTCTTCCAAAAACATTTCTCTTTTCTATTTTTTGGACAGTAGACTAGCCTTGAGACACTAAATCAATTGAGTTCCCACAATTACACCATTCTCTCACCATAATTCTCAATAATCAAATAATCAGGTCTCACATCAAATAATCTCATAATATCAAATCCTAAAAATCTAACGTAGCGATACATACACAGTCCTAGTGCAGCCCACTAGGTAGCACGTTGTACTGCAATCCTTCAAATAAATCGTATAATTATTGAAAATAATAAAATGCATAATTTAAACATGATAGCATCTATTTTTAAAGAAATATACCACATATATACCAAATATATACTGAGTATATACCAAATGTATACCAAACATATATGTCACATATATACCAAATATATGCTAAGTATATACCAAAAATATACCGATTATATACCAAAAATATACCAAATATATACCAAACATATACATAATCATTTAGTAAAATAATTCATATTTAAATACATTATAAAAATATGGATGCTCATAATTATGTATCCTACATGCAATGCATATATAAGATAATAACTTACAGTATTACTGCACTCCACTGTTTTGGTTTGGTTGGCTCAGTCCGGTCAGCTTAGCCTGTGGTACAACTAAAGAAAAATAATATATTATTATTAGAATAAAATTCCTAATTTAATAACTCTAAAATTTCTAAGAATTACTCAATCTAAACACAACTTGACCAAAATTTTAAAATTAGAGTAGGACCAGTTGTCACATTTTACGAGAAATCCACCAAAAATTCGGTAGGATCTCCTCTATAAAACAAACGTCTCCCTACAAAAGGAGGGCTGATCCTACACAAAAAAATACTCTTCTATAATACATAAGTTCAACTGCTTGGGTTGGGCCCCCAAACTACTCATAATGCTCGACTGATCCTCAACAATCCATATATATATATATATATATATATATAATTGCAAATAATTCACCCAAAAGTCATAAAAATCTGTATAAAAATATAATAACTTCTCAAGTCACCAAAATGTCTCATAAAAAAAAATTAAATCCTTTATTTTCCAACTAAATAATAAAATTTTAGCTTTTACTTAATATTTGTTAATAATATTCATAAATGGAACAAAATTCCCATTTTACAATTAAATTAGCATAGATTGCAAATAATTATTAAAATCACTATTTAACATCATAAAAATAATAAAATACCCATTTAAGATAAAAAATAATAAATAAATTTATTATTCACATATGTGATAACCCTGGTTTTAAATTATTTTATTAAATATTGAGATATGCAGTGTTAATAAAGTTTAAAAGTTATATTTAATTATTTTACTATTTTGTAATTTATTATCATTAATGTATATTTAATTGAATTTTCTACATAAATATATTTTTTTGGAACTTATTATTTTGGACGTTTAAATTTCATTGTGTATATTTATTATTTTCAAATACTATTATTCTAATAATGTTAATTTAGTGCATGGTTATTTTAATATTATTTTTAAGTACTAATAATATTATTATTTTATTCCTATTGATTGACATTATTGCATTATTAAATTATTTCATAAATATTGTTTATATTGTTGTTAATTACAAATGTATTGTGTGTTGTTATTATGATGGTTATTATTTTTATTAATATCATTAGTATTATTTGTGTTATTATTATTTCTTATTAAATGTTATTTTATGTGTATATATATTAAAATATGTTTATGTGTTTATTATATCATGTGTGTGTATTTATTGTATGTGTGTGAATATATATATATATATATTTATATATGTTGTGTAGAATCATTTGGCTAAAGTTTTATTATAATATTATATACATATATACATTTCACGTGAAGAACAAATCTACAAGCATAAAAACCAAAACAAAAACTTACAGTAAGTTTTTCCTCCCCTGCACATCCTAATCATCTCCCTTCACTGTGCTTCCATCACTTTCGACCACCGTTTCTCGAGCTTCCGGTCTCTATCAACTCTCCAGACTCTGGTGAGCATGAATCTAAGCTTAGTTTAAGTTTTCATTACATATTTCTTGAGTTTTGTTGATTTTTAGTTTATGGAGTTTTAGGATTTTTTGCATTTTTTTAAGCTTGATCTTGATGAATCTTGCAAACTCCCTTCACAAACTTTGTTCCTGAAAGCTTAATCTACATGTTGTAACTTTTTTAGAATTTTTGGAAATTATTTTAATTTTTTGTGAATTTTTGATTATTTTATTATTATTTTGTAATTTTTGAAAATTAATTAATTAAATTATGAAATTATGTTTTATGGTGATTATAGGAGTTGAAATGAATTATAGAAATTTATTTGTAAATTTTGTAAATTTTTATGTATTTATTTGGAATTTATTAAGTTTATGTAATTTTGAAAAATAGGGTTAATTATGTGTTTAATTGAAATAAATTGGTAAATTGAGTATATTTATTGATATTATTGAATTATATGTTGAGAAATTAATTTTTGAGTAATTATATAATTTTTGGTGAATTTTTGAAAATTTATAGTGAATATATATATAGGGGTATTTTGGTAATTTTACACTAAATTGATTAAAAATGTAATTAAATTGGTTTTAATAGTTATTTAGGGTATAAAAATGATTTCTGCAAATTTTTTTATATTTTTAACTAATTAAAACTATTTTTTGTAAATTATTTTCAAATTATATATAATATACTATTTTTCTAAATAAATGGGTTTTTATTGATTTTTAGTATGTTTTAGGGTTAATTACGTAATTTGGATTTATAAAATGTATTTTTATTATATAAGGGCATTTTCTGTATTTTATAGATATTCTGTAAATCGTGAACCTCGGTCGGTGAATTGTAATTTGGAGTTCGACTGAGGGATTTTGGTTGTAATTCTGTGTTTATTTCGAAGTGTATTTCTTTGCAGGACTGGCTCTACTCTCTGAGCAGAGAGATATCCATTTTACAGGGGAGGTTCTGCTAGATTTTGGGTAGAATTCTCGTAAAACATGATGTCCGGTCAAATTCCTATTCTAAATCTATGTCTAAAATTCTAGATCGAGTCTTTAGAATTTTAGTTAAATTTATTCTGATTTGATGTTGTCATTTGTTTGTCTAGCTGCACCGAGACCGAGGCCTAACGGATCAGGCCCGCCGAATTTGTCTCGTGGAGCGCTAACATGTGAGTTATTATACTGTATATATATGTACTGCATATAGGGTGCATTATTTAAAAATTTTCATTTTCATTGTATGTCTTAAAAGGGATTTAAACTTTAATATTTTTGGTATATCTAGGGTTGCATTTTTATATATATGCATGTTAGTTTGATATATGTACATTAAACAATTAGGTTTATGTTTAATACATTTGAGTAATATACACATGTTTTAAAATGTATACTTAGACATAATTATTTTATTACATGATTAGTATACTTTAGGTATAGTTTTAGTAGATTTTAGGTTTAATCTTAAATAATTGCATGTTAAATTACAAGCCTGCACTTAAATTATTTTTAAGTTTAATTTTGGTATATTTTTTATTTATTTCCAAATAAACACATGTTTTATTATTAAATTAAACCTAGCACATTAGTGGTATATTTAGGGTTTATTTTTGATATATGCATGCTAGATAATTAGATTTATTTTTAGTATATTTGTAAATATATGTTAAACACAAACACGAATTTAAATGAATATTTATACATAAATGTTTTATTAAATGATTTGTGTACTTAGAGTATATCTTTTGCATATTTAAATATATTTTTAAGATAATGCATGTTATATTATTGTTACTCATTTAAATTATTTTTAACTATATTAATGATTTATCTTTAGTTTATTTCATATTTTATTTGACATATATATATATACCTGAAATATACTGGGTATATTTTAGATATATTTTTGGTATATATATATATATATATGGTTAGTTTTACTATTATGAATATTGTTCTACATTAATTATTTTCCGAATGAATGATTTATTAGAAGTGAAGGATATCAATAGAACGTGCTTCCTAGTGGGCAGCACTAGGACCGTGTACGTACCGGTACGATAGATAAGGATTGAGTGAGAGTTAAAATTGGGTGATTATAATTGATTTAATTGATTTGACTAAGATTAGTGGTATGTTAGATAGTGTGATTGCGGGGGTCAATCACAATGACAGTCAGACTGCTGGAGCTCGGTTGACTTAGTGTCTCGGGGCCAGTCTACTATCCATAAGTGAATTAAATGATCTTGTCACGACCCAAAACAGGGGCCATGACCGGCGCTAGGGAACGAGAATTCTTTCGAATCCGGAACCCATAACAAGCCTAAAAATAAAATAAAACATGCAATAATAACAATAATAGTATTATATGCAGCGGAAATAAAAATCATAAATATAATAATAACATTTCATCACTGGATTTAAATCAATTCTCAACTCATCACATATATATCTTTTAAATACAAATCCAGTTTCAATATAATACATCTCTTTAAATAAAATACATGAAATCCCACATTTTAATTCACAACTACTGCAGTGTCTAGATAAAAAAAAAAGACTCAAGTAGATAATTTACACAAAGAAGCCGGGGCGGAAGAAATCCGGCGTATCGACCTGCTACTGAGGTCTGAAGAAGTTGACTCTCCTGAAAAATAGTCAACAGAGGGAAGTCAGACCTCACTGAGTGAATTACTATAATATATATACATGCATACTAAATGACAATGCATACAGTCAATAATACATATCTAATATGTATATATACAGGCGAATTCACACAGATGCAGTAAAATCATTTTTATATATTTTATTGAAAATCACAGTTTATGAAGGATCACATAGAACCCTAGAATATCGCAACCTAGGAAATAGTGTTAGACAACACTCTAGCCATACAGGCTCACTTATTCCAAATATATCCACTTAATCCATTTGGACAGTAGACTGGCCCCGAGACACTAAGTCAACCGAGCTCCAGCAGTCTGACTGCCAGTATGATTGGCCCCGAGACACTTGGTCAACCGAGCTCTAGCAATCACACCTCCAAACCATATCTCACATATCAATGATCACATCAAATCAATATCCACAACTAAGTTAGTATTATAGCCTAAATACTATAGGCGTACCGGTACGTACTCGGTCCTAGTGCTGCCCACTAGGTAGCACGTTCTATTGATATCCTTCATTAATAATATAAATCATTCATCCATAAAAATAAATGATGCATGAAGTTCAATAAAATAACAACATAAACCATATATATACCGGAAATATACCAAAAGTAAATCAGGTATATTTCGAGTATATATACGTCACATAAATCCAATCAAATTATAAATTAAGCTAGAAATATATTTGAAAACATTTTAAATATATTTTATTTACAAAACATGCATATAATTTAATATATACCAAAAATATACTTAAATACAAATCATATTATTTATGCATTTTAATCAAAATAAAACATATATTTCTAAATCATGCATCCTAAGCATATATATATAGTATAGTAACTCACCTAGTGCGCTCCACGAGATGGGTCCGACGGGCCTGGTCCACTAGCCCTCGGTCTCGGCGTAACTAAACAAGAAATAAATAACCGACATCAGAATAAACCTAACAGAAATCCTAGAATTCGATCTAGAGTATTAAACACAGAATCAGAAATTAGGGTTCGACTGGATATCACGTTTTACGAGAATTCTATCAAAAATTCGACAGAACCTCCCCTGTAAAACGGAAATCTTTCTACTCAAAAGAGTAGAGCCGAACCTGCAAAGAAACACACTTCGAAAAACAAGCTCAACACTCCACCACAACCCCTCGGTCGGACTTCAGACTACAATCTACCGATCGGGGTCCACAAACACAGAACAATTCTGAAATACCAAAAATATCCTTATAGCATAGAAATACATTTTATAGGTAGAAATTACATAATTAACCTTAAAACACTGTAAAAACCGATAAAACTCATTTTATTTGAAAAACCGTATATTATATATATAATTGAAAATAATTCTCAAAAAATAGTTTTAATTAGTTAAAAATATCAAATAATTTATAGAAATCATTTTTATACCTTAAATAACTATTAAAACCAATTAAATTACATTTTTAGCCAATTTAGGGTAAAATTACCAAAATACCCCTATATATATATATACTTAAATTACTTCAAAAATTCACCAAAAATTATACAATTATCCAAAATTAATTTTCTCAACATATTTATCAATAATATCAATAATTAAACCCAATTATCCAATTAATTTCAAATAAAACACATTTAACCCTAATTTTCCACAATTCCATAAACTTCAATAATTCAAAATAAATACTTAGAAATTCATAAAAATTCCAAATAAATTCCTATAATTCATTTAAACACCTAATTTAACCATAAACCCCAATTTCATAATTTAAATAATTAATTTCCAAAAATTAGAAAATAATATTAAAATATTCAAAAATACCCAAAAATCCAAAAAATCTCCAAAAATTCCACAAAAATTCATACATGTAGATTAAGCTACTAGGATAAACATTTGCGAAGGGAGTTTTCATGAATCAATCAATTCGAAGCTCAAAAAAAATTGAAAACCCTAATGTGACCGAATTGAGTTTTAGCTCAAACCTCAAAATCCACTTGATTTCAGGCCGAAAGGAGCTTCGAATTGGAATCACCGGAGCTCAAGGAGTCGATGAAGACCGGCGACGCATGAAATAGTGGCCGGAATCGTTGTCGACGGTAAGAAGCTCAACTTGCTGCCATGGCGGATTTCGGGCGTTCCAGCGGGCTTCCGGCGGCCTGGTCATGTCAGAGAGGAAGAGGAAGGAAGGGGAAGGAGGTTGGCGGCAGCTGGTGGCGGCGAGGGGCGTTCCGGCGTGCTGGAATGGGAGGCGTAGTTAGGGTAGGTGATCGGGAGAGAAGAAGGAGAGGGAGGGGGCAAAACGGTAATTTGGCAAAAATTTTGATTTTTAATGTATATATGTATGTATATATACTTTATACTATATAATAAAATAATATTAAATTACACACATTAAATATACACCACACACATAAGATTTAATATTTTAATAATTTATACTAAATAAAATTAATTAAATAACAATAAAATAAATAAATAATTAATAAAATATTAGGGTAATACTAAACCCTAATTAAATAAATATTTACACACATAGGCTTTATTTAGTATTTTAAAAATACGCATGAGTTCATGCGAGTCCGAAAATATATTTAAAATAATTAATAATAAATTATTTACGTGAAAATTTCCCCGAAAATGCAAGTCCCGGGAAAATTTTACGTAAAACACTGTAAATAATACACAGTATCTAAAATAGGTTTTAAATACATATTAACTCGTAAAAATATCATAAGATATATATACAAAATTATTGACACTGCATATCCCCATACAGTGTAAAAATATTTAAAAACACGGGATATTACAGTCTTCCCCCCTTACAAGAATTCGTCCCCGAATTCCAGAAAACAAGATCAAGAAGGAAAGAGATACGGGTAAAAAGCTCGCATCTCAGCTTCAGTCTCCCATGTATGCTCCTCAACTCTGTCGCTACGCCATAGAACCTTGACCATTGGAATCTGCTTCGATCGCAACTGTCGAACTTGATAATCAACGATCGCCACAGGTTCTTCCACAAACGTCAAATCTTCACTCACTTCTACACTGTCAGGTTGCAACACGTGTGAAGGGTCTGAGATATACTTCCTCAACATCGAGATATGAAATACTGGATGCACCTGTGACATACTCGGAGGCAAATCCAACCGATATGCAACAGTGCCAACTCTCTCCAGAATCTCAAAGGGTCCAATATATCTCGGTGCTAACTTACCTTTCCTGCCAAATCTCATCACACCCTTCATCGGAGATACCTTCAGAAAAACAAAATCTCCGACCTGAAACTCCACATCTCTGCGCCTAGGATCCGCATAACTCTTCTGTCTACTAAATGCTGTTTCTAATCTTCGCTTAATCACGGCGACTTTCTCTGCAGCATCCTGAACCATCTCAGGTCCAGTCAAAGCTCTCTCACCAATCTCATCGCAACTCAAAGGGGATTTACACTTCCTTCCATACAAAGCCTCATATGGTGCCATGCCAATACTGCTATGGTAGCTGTTATTATATGCAAACTCAATAAGTGACAAATGATCATCCCAGCTACCTCCCAAATCCAGGACACACATCCTCTACATATCTTCCAGTGTCTGGATCATCCTCTCAGACTGTCCATCTGTCTGAGGATGAAAAGTAGTACTGAAATCCAACCTAGTGCCCATCGCTTCATGCAACTTCTGCCAAAAACGAGAAGTAAACACTGAACCTCTATCTGACACAATGGACACAGGTACTCCATTAAGGCACACAATATGCTTCACATACAACTTCGCCAATCTAGCAACTGAATATGTGGCTTTCACAGGCAAGAAATGCGCAGACTTCGTCAATCTGTCTACAATCACCCAGATAGAATCGTATCCATCCCTCGAACGAGGTAAACCGACCATAAAATCCATAGCTATCCTTTCCCACTTCCACTCGGGAATAGGAAGAGGCTGAAGCTTCCCAGAAGGCTTCTGATGTTCGGCTTTCATTTGCTGACACGTCAAGCACTTAGCAACATAATCAGCAACATCTTTCTTCAATCCATCCCACCAGTATAGATCTCTGATACTGTGGTACATCTTAGTGACACCTGGATGTACGCTGTAGGCTGTAGAATGTGCTTCCTCTAGGATCTCTTCTCTCAAATCATCCACATCAGGAACACACAATCTACCGCTGATCCATAACACACCATCATCATCAAGTACGAAATCAGCGAACATCCCTGCTCGAACATTCTCTGCAAGCTCTTCTAGAATAGGATCTCGGCTCTGAGCTGCTTTAATCCTATCCCTCAGTACAGATCGTACTTTAAACTGAGCTAGCAGTCCACCTGATCTACTGATCTTCATCATCAAACCTTGATCCACCATCAGATGTAATTCCTGGATCAATGGTCTTCTCTCAATACTGATGTGAGCAAGACTACCTAAGGACTTCCTACTCAAGGCATCTGCTACAACATTAGCTTTACCCGGATGATATAAGATCTCGCAATCATAATCCTTCAACAATTCCAACCATCTTCTCTGCCTCAAATTCAAATCTCTCTGCTGGAAAATGTACTTAAGGCTCTTGTGATCAGTAAATATCTCACAAGTCACCCCGTACAAATAATGTCTCCAAATCTTCAAAGCAAAAATCACTGCAGCCATCTCAAGATCATGTGTAGGATAGTTCTGCTCATGCTTCTTCAACTACCTCGAAGCATAGGCTATCACCCTTCCATTCTGCATCAACACACAACCAAGACCAATTCTAGAGGCATCACAGTAAACTGTGAACTTATCCACACTATTAAGCAAAGCTAACACTGGCGCTGTGGTCAACTTCTCCTTCAACAACTGAAAACTATTCTCACAAGCTTCTGACCACTCAAATCTAACATTCTTCTGAGTCAAGCGAGTTATAGGGGCTGCAATCCTGGAAAAATCCTGCACAAACCGCCTATAATACCTGGCTAAACCCAGAAAACTCCGAATCTCTGTAACAGAAGTAGGTATAGGCCATTCAGATACTGCCTCAATCTTCTGTGGATCAACCTGAATACCTTCTTTAGACACTACATGTCTAAGAAAAGAAACACTCTCCATCCAGAAATCACACTTTGAGAATTTAGCATAAAGCTGATGATCTCTCAGTGTCTGTAGTACAATCCTCAAATGATATACATGCTCTTCCATACTCCTCGAATATACCAGTATATCATCAATGAAGACTACTACAAACTGATCCACATACGGCCTGAATACCCTGTTCATCAAGTCCATAAAAGTTACTGGTGCATTAGTCAAACCAAAAGACATCACCAGAAACTCATAATGGCCATATCTAGTGCGGAACGCTATCTTAGGAATATAAGCTTCACTAATACGCAACTGATGATAACCCGACCTCAAGTCAACCTTAGAAAAGAACTGTGCACCTTGTAGCTGATCAAACAAATAATCTATCCTCGGGAGAGGATACTTGTTCTTCACTGTCACCTTATTCAGCTCTCTGTAGTCAATGCACAGTCTCAGGGTACCATCCTTCTTCTTCACAAACAAGACTGGTGCACCCCAAGGAGAAACACTAGGTCTAATGAAACCTTTATCCAACAACTCTTGCAACTGCTCCTTCAACTCTTTCAACTCTGCAGGAGCCATACGATAGGGTGGCATAGATATAGGAGTAGTACCTGGTACCACATCTATACAGAACTCAATCTCTCTGTGAGGTGGTAAACCTAGCAACTCTTCGGGAAAAACATCAGGAAACTCATAAGCAACCGGAACATCTGTGAGCGACAACTTCTCCACTGACGTATCCCTGACCAATGCCAAATATCCTTGACAACCTTTCTTCAACAATTTCATAGCCGTAATAGCAGAAATAAGATTCTGAGGTGCTGAACTCCTATCACCCACAAACTTAAAATCTTCTTCACCAGGAATTCTAAAAGTCACCTCCTTATTCCTACAATCTACCACGGTGAAGTGCTGAGATAACCAATCCATTCCCAAAATAACATCAAACTCCATCACATCCAACAATATCAAATCAGCAGGTAATTCTCTATCTCCCACGAGAACTGGACAACCAGAAAGAACAATATCGGTGTCCAAGGAATCGCTCAGAGGAGTGGCAACGGACAAAGGAAAAGCCATCCTCGAAGCTTGCCAACAAGATTTAGAAGCAAAAACAGGAGAAACAAACGAATGCGTGGCACCCGGATCAAACAAAACCCATGCATCCAGGTAACAAACAGAAACAATACCTGCCACGACTGCATTAGATGCCTGAGCATCCTGCGGAGTCAGATGGAAGACTCTGGCCTGACCTCGACCTCCCTGCTGACTGGTAGAAGCCTAGCCAACACCTCTGACACCTCCTCTAGTACCTCTACCACGACTCTGCTGTGGAACAAACTGAGTGGAACTCTGATGCTGGGCTGGTGGCAACTGAAATGGCATGGGTGTAGCACTAGCAATCGACTGCTGTGGGAATCACGGAATCTACTGCTGTTGATACCCGGAATAAGGACACGATCTGGCAAAATGTCCTATCTGCCCGCATCTGAAGCATGTCAGCGGTGTCAGATAACACGGTCCCTGATGGACTCTACCACAAGTCTGACAAACACTGGCCGCTGATCCAGAACTACGACCACTGCTGCTGCTCAACGCACCTGACCCAAATCTGAATGATCTACGCTGACCTCCACGGCGATGTCTACTGCTCCGATGCACTCGCTACTGCTGTCTCTGACTCTACTGAGTCGAACCTCGCTGCTGACTACTCAAACCAACATGAAAACTCGAATACGGAGTAGCCTGCAATCCACTCGACTGAACTCCTAGCTGGTAATAATCAGGCATCGCTCCCTGCCTAACTAACCTCAACTCAATCTCCTTGGCTAACTCAATCATAGACTCGAGAGTAAGGCCTGCTGTAGGCATACCAGCAAAAGCTGAACCCAAACCAGTAACATATGTAGTAACCGCGAAATACTGATCTCGTATCAGATCCTCAGCATATCTACCCAGACGAAGAAACTCTCGGGTATACTCCTCTACAGATCGATCTCCACGAGAAATACTGGTCAGTTGAAGACGATAGCTCAAACGAAGAGGCTCTAGACAAAATCTCCTCATAAATCACTCTCTGAACTGAGCCCATGTCATCGTCATCATATAGGGCTGGATCATCTGAATGAACCAATCTAGAGCTGGTCCCTCAACAGACAACTCAACAATCATGATCCGCTGGTACTCGGTATGAGCAGTCCGAGTCCTAGTCTCGATCGCATGTAGAAAATCTAATGGATCGAAAGTACCATCAAACGCAATCCTGCCAACTCGGGCATAGAACAAAGCTGCCTCAGGGTCAGACATACCCTGCTGATAGGCAGGCTGAACAGGCTGAACAACTGGAGGAACAGGAACATCAAACTCAGGCTCAACAGGCTCCTCGTCCTGTAACTCTCTCTGCCTACGGCAACCTGTCGCTCCTCGAGGTCTACCTCTGCCATGACCTCTACGTCTAACTGGCTGCTCAGGAGGTAAAACCTCATCCTGAAAAGACTCATCATCCTCGGCCTCAACGACCGATGGAGCGACACGCGCTCGCCTACTCATACTGAAAAGACAAACGGAAAGATTCAAACAAAACAGACAACGGAGGAATAACGCTAAAAACTAAATCAAGGAATACTTATCAAGACATACTCAAACCTAATTCACTGCAGTAGTTCAACAGAAAACACAACTTTAAAACTAGGGCCACAACTCACATAACTAAGCCCTGACACAGAACTCTGCTCTGATACCAACTTTGTCACGACCTAAAATAGGGGCCATGACCGGCACTAGGGAACGGGAATTCTTTCGAATCCGGAACCCGTAGCAAGCCTAAAAATAAAATAAAACATGCAATAATAACAATAATAGTATTATATACAGCGGAAATAAAAATCATAAATATAATAATAACATTTCATCACTAGATTTAAATCAATTCTCAACTCATCACATATATATCTTTTAAATACAAATCCAGTTTCAATATAATACATCTCTTTAAATAAAATACATGAAATCCCACATTTTAATTCATAACTACTGTAGTGTCTAGATAAAAAAAAAAGACTCAAGTAGATAATTTACACAAAGAAGCCGGGGCGGAAGAAATCCGGCGTATCGACCTGCTACTGAGGTCTGAAGAAGTTGACTCTCCTGAAAAATAGTCAACGGAGGGAAGTCAGACTTCACTGAGTGAATTACTATAATATATATACATGCATACTAAATGACAATGCATACAGTCAATAATACATATCTAATATGTATATATACAGGCGAATTCACACAGATGCAGTAAAATCATTTTTATATATTTTATTGAAAATCACAGTTTATGAAGGATCACATAGAACCCTAGAATATCGCAACCTAGGAAATAGTATTAGACAACACTCTAGCCATACAGGCTCACTTATTCCAAATATATCCACTTAATCCATTTGGACAGTAGACTGGCCCCGAGACACTAAGTCAACCGAGCTCCAGCAGTCTGACTGCCAGTATGATTGGCCCCGAGACACTTGGTCAACCGAGCTCTAGCAATCACACCTCCAAACCATATCTCACATATCAATGATCACATCAAATCAATATCCACAACTAAGTTAGTATTATAGCCTAAATACTATAGGCGTACCGGTACGTACTCGGTCCTAGTGCTGCCCACTAGGTAGCACGTTCTATTGATATCCTTCATTAATAATATAAATCATTCATCCATAAAAATAAATGATGCATGAAGTTCAATAAAATAACAACATAAACCATATATATACCGAAAATATACCAAAAGTAAACCAGGTATATTTCGAGTATATATACGTCACATAAATCCAATCAAATTATAAATTAAGCTAGAAATATATTTGAAAACATTTTAAATATATTTTATTTACAAAACATGCATATAATTTAATATATACCAAAAATATACTTAAATACAAATCATATTATTTATGCATTTTAATCAAAATAAAACATATATTTCTAAATCATGCATCCTAAGCATATATATATAGTATAGTAACTCACCTAGTGCGCTCCACGAGATGGGTCCGACGGGCCTGGTCCACTAGCCCTCGGTCTCGGCGTAACTAAACAAGAAATAAATAACCGACATCAGAATAAACCTAACAGAAATCCTAGAATTCGATCTAGAGTATTAAACACAGAATCAGAAATTAGGGTTCGACTGGATATCACGTTTTACGAGAATTCTATCGAAAATTCGATAGAACCTCCCCTGTAAAACGGACATCTCTCTACTCAAAAGAGTAGAGCCGACCCTGCAAAGAAACACACTTCGAAAAACAAGCTCAACACTCCACCACAACCCCTCGGTCGGACTCCAGGCTACAATCTACTGACCGGGGTCCACAAACACAGAACAATTCTGAAAATACCAAAAATATCCTTATAGCATAGAAATACATTTTATAGGTAGAAATTACATAATTAACCTTAAAACACTGTAAAAACCGATAAAACTCATTTTATTTGAAAAACCGTATATTATATATATAATTGAAAATAATTCTCGAAAAATAGTTTTAATTAGTTAAAAATATCAAATAATTTATAGAAATCATTTTTATACCTTAAATAACTATTAAAACCAATTAAATTACATTTTTAGCCAATTTAGGGTAAAATTATCAAAATACCCCTATATATATATATACTTAAATTACTTCAAAAATTCACCAAAAATTATACAATTATCCAAAATTAATTTTCTCAACATATTTATCAATAATATCAATAATTAAACCCAATTATCCAATTAATTTCAAATAAAACACATTTAACCCTAATTTTCCAAAATTCCATAAACTTCAATAATTCAAAATAAATACTTAGAAATTCATAAAAATTCCAAATAAATTCCTATAATTCATATCAACACCTAATTTAACCATAAACCCCAATTTCATAATTTAAATAATTAATTTCCAAAAATTAGAAAATAATATTAAAATATTCAAAAATTCCCAAAAATCCAAACAATCTCCAAAAATTCCACAAAAATTCATACATGTAGATTAAGCTACTAGGATAAACATTTGTGGAGGGAGTTTTCATGAATCAATCAATTTGAAGCTCAAAAAAAATTGAAAACCCTAATGTGATCGAATTGAGTTTTAGCTCAAACCTCAAAATCCACTTGATTTCAGGCCGAAAGGAGCTTAGAATTGGAATCACCGGAGCTCAAGGAGTCGATGAAGACCGGCAGTGCACGAAATGGTGGCCGAAATCGTCGTCGACGGCAAGAAGCTCAACTTGCTACCATGGCGGATTCTGGGCGTTCCAGCGGGCTCTCGACGGCCTGGTCACGTCGGAGAGGAAGAGGAAGGAAGGGGAAGGAGGTTGGCGGCAGCTGGTGGCGGCGAGGGGTGGTCCGGCGTGCTGGAATGGGAGGCGCAGTGAGGGTAGGTGATCGGGAAAGAAGAAGGAGAGGGAGGGGGCAAAACGGTAATTTGGCAAAAATTTTGATTTTTAATGTATATATGTATGTATATATACTTTATACTATATAATAAAATAATATTAAATTACACACATTAAATATACACCACACACATAAGATTTAATATTTTAATAATTTATACTAAATAAAATTAATTAAATAACAATAAAACAAATAAATAATTAATAAAATATTAGGGTAATACTAAACCCTAATTAAATAAATATTTACACACATAGGCTTTATTGAGTATTTTAAAAATACGCATGAGTTCATGCGAGTCCGAAAATATATTTAAAATAATTAATAATAAATTATTTACGTGAAAATTTCCCCGAAAATGCAAGTCCCGGGAAAATTTTACGTAAAACACTGTAAATAATACACAGTATCTAAAATAGGTTTTAAATACATATTAACTCGTAAAAATATCATAAGATATATATACAAAATTATTGACACTGCATATCCCGATACAGTGTAAAAATATTTAAAAACACGGGATATTACAGATCTATTGGGTTGATTGAGATGTGAGGTGATAGATAGTGTGATTGCTGGAGCTTGGTTGATCAAGTGTCTCGGGGCTAATCAGACTGACAGCCAGACTGCTGAAGCTCGGTCGACTTAGTGTCTCGGGGTCAGTCTGTTGTCCAGATTGGAATAAGTGTTCTATTTGGAATCAAGTGAGCCTGTATGGCTAGAGTGATGATGGGATTGTTTGAGGTTGTTATTATTTAGGGTTCTATGGATCCTTCATGAATTAAAGCAACATTTTCTACATTTAGTATATTTATAAAAGCAAAGTTTGGCATTCGTGTGAAATGTGTGTGTATATATATATATATATATATATATATATAAGAATGCCTGATTGTTATGGTTTAGTTTGCATGTATATATAGTATAATAATTCACTCAGTGAGGTCTGACCCCCCTCAATTATTTTTTTCAGGAGATCCCATATCGTCAGACCTTAGTTATAGAGTTCCTCATCGGTGTTCTTCAGTCCCGGCTATTTTATGCAAATGTATATTTTGAACTTTGAATTGTATTCTAGAAACTGCAGTAGTAGTGTTATTATATTGGTAGTGTATTATTTTTTTTGGATATTAAATACTCTGAGAATTTGTATTAGAACATTGTACGAATATGTATTTGTTTATAAAAGGAATTGGAGTATTTTATATATTGATTCAGAAAAATTTTAATTTGTTCGTACTTTTATTTAATTATTGCATGATTTTATTTTCTAAGGCTTGCTATTGGTTCTAGATTCGAAAGAATTCCCATTCACTAGTGCCAGTCATGACTCCTAGTTTAGGTCGTGACACATATTATCCCAAAATTATCACAAATTAACTAATAAATGGTAAATAATATTAAAAATAAATGTTCATACTTTTATTAATCCATAAATAGTTTAAAACAAAATAATTAACAACAATTGCAATTAAAAGCAAATAATCTACTAACTTCCAAAATACATATGTAGACATAAACTATAAAAATTCAATCAAATACAATAATAAATAAACTAATAATGAATACCATTAATTCATTCAAAATTATAAAGAATCTCATATAAATATCAAAATCAACATATTTATATAATAAAAGCATAAAATATATTTATTTTCCAAATTAAATAATAAAATTTCAAATATAAGTAAATAATATTAATTAAACCCATTCTTTTAAATATTCTAAATTAAATACATTTAATTGTTGATAATCAATTAAATTATTAAATTATCCAATTTAAACAATTAAAACTCATTTAACTTCAAAATTAATAATTAAAATTATTATTCGGATATAATTCTAAAAATTAATATTAATTTGCTAAAAATAGTAATTAATTTATATAAATTATTTTAATATCAACTATCACTCAAAAACTATCCAAAACCTATTAATTATCAATAATATCAATTAAAACATAAAAATTACTTATTTATATTAATTTCTCTAAAATTCTATTTTTTACATAAGCATTCAAAAATTTGTAATAAAAGTTAGTTACATAATTTAAATAAACTTCCATCATGAAAATTGCTCTAAATAATATATAGAATTTAATAAAAATAAGAAAAATTTCACACCCGAGACTATGAACAGTAACTGAACTCAAAAAATACATATTTTTTATTAAATAATTTTAGAAAATAAATAATTTTCAAAAAATAAATTAAAATAATATTTAGATAGATCTTAGCTAAAAAATCAATTTATGTAACTGCCGCATCTCCAAATAAAATTAAATTCTATAAGAAAAATCAAATTAAACATATTAACATAAATATAAAATCGAGTTTTTGAAGTCCTTACTTGTTATAACCTAAGTTTTTAAATGTTTTTATATTATATTGGGATATACAATGTTAATAAATTTTAAAAAGACATATTTGATTATTTAATTATTTTTTGAATAATTAACGCTATTTTATGTTTTTTGAAAGTTTTCTACGTAAAAATTATTCCGAAACTCATTATTTTGAACAATAATATTTAAATAATATTTTATTGTTTAATGTTATTTTATTTTACTAATTTATATTGTTTCATGCATTATCATTATTGTATGTATGTATGTATGTATGTATGTATGTGTGTATTATTATTATTATTATTCTTATTCTTATTCTTATTATTATTATATATATACATGCATATATACTTAAGGTTATTTTCATGCATGTGTTATATATATACATATATGTGTGTATATATATATATATATAAATATGTATATAATATATTTTGTGGTGTGTGTTTAATGTGTATATGTATTATTAATTTATATTATTATAAGTTAAAGTTATATATATATTCTTCTTCTTCCCTCACCCCCCCCCCTCCCGCGACAACATCCCTCCCCACACCTAACTGCTGCAAGTCCGATCTCATGCCATCAGTGTGCCTCTCGGAGTGCCACCTCATCAGCTAGCTATTCGGCCACCTCCCACCGTCTTCTCCGGCAACGTTGTACGCTGTTTTGGCCGGAATTGCCGAAACTCCTCTCCTCGTCGTTCACCGACTTTTCGGCCACCAAATCTGGTGATTCTAGTGTTGTTGAACTCTCTAGACTCTATAGAAGTCGATTCCAAGCTTCTTGTAGCTTGAAAATTCGATTTGGTAAGGATTTGAGCTTGATTTCATTTTCGGTCCTTTATGTTTCTCAATTTTTTTTAACTTCGATCTATGAGATTCAAGCTTAATTCCTTCACAAAATATGTTTCCTTTAGCTCAACACAAACTCTAGAATTTCTGTGGAATTTTTGGAATTTATTTTGATTTTTGTGAATTTTTTAATATTTTCTAATTTTTGTAAATTAATTAAATAATTGTGAAATTGTGATTTTTAGTGTTTATGGAGGTTGAAATTAATTTTAGAATTTAATTTATAATTTTTGTGATTTTTGTGTAATTAATATAATTTTGTTTAGTTTATGTAAATTTTGGAAATATAGGTTATATATGTATTTTGTTAAAATTAATTAGTTAATTGAGTATAATTGTTGATTTTATTGAATTATATGTTGAGAAAATAATTTTAGAGTAATTATATAATTTTTAGTGAATTTTTGAGTATTTATAGTATATTATGTGTATTTTTGTATATTAGGGGTATTTTGGTAATTTGGTAGTAATTTTAGTTAAATATTAAGTTTAATTGGTTTTAATAATTATTTGAGCTATAAAAATGATTTTTACAAATTATTTACTATTTTTAACTAATTAATACTATTTTTCAAAAATTATTTTCAAATTATATATAATATACTATTTTTGTAAATAAATGGGTTTTTAGTAATTTTTAGTATTTTTTTGGAGTAATTAAATAAATTGGATTTATAAAATGAATTTCTATTAATATGTGTGAATTTATCGAGAATTATCGATTTTTAATAATATTATATTAATATTAGGGTTTTTAAGTAATTGTTAGTTAAATAATTACTTTTGGTATTTTTAATATTTAATTTGCTATATTTTGTTATCAAAAGGGTATTTTTGGTATTTATGGAATTTTCAGTATATCTTGTGTATTGGTGGAATTTGCTGTTTGGGATTCCGACTGAGGGTTGTGAGAATGTGTTGTGAAATCTATTCGAAGTGTGCTTTCTTGCAGGACCGACTCTACTTTTAAAGTAGAGAGATGTCTGTTTTATAAAGGAGGTTTTGCTGAATTTTCGGTAGAATTCTCGTAAAACATGACGTTCGGTCAAATTCCTATTCTCTATCTGTGTCTAGAATTCTAGATTGAGTCTCTAGAAGTTGAGTTAGATTTATTCTAATTTCATGCTATTATTTATTTGTTAGTTGTACTGAGACCGAGGCCTAGTGGACTAGGCCCTTCGGACCCGTCTCGAGGAGCGCACAACTGTGAGTTATTATAATGTATATGCATTGCTTAGGGTGCATGTTTAGAAATCTATGTTTTAAATACAAATTTTTGCATAATTGACTATTTGAATATTTAAGTATATTTTAGGTATACTTTTAGTATATTTTTGGTATATTAGGCAATAAATGCACGTTTTCCTTTTTCAAATAAATATAACTTGTTTTTAAATATATTATTAGTTGAATTTAATATGTTTTGTGATTTATTTAAGTTGATTATACGTATATATACCTGAAATATACTTAGTTTATTTTAGGTATATTTCTAGTATATATATATATATATATATATATATATATATATATATATATATATATATATATGGTATATTTGTTTATTTTAAATACCATTATGCATCCTTTATTTTCATAAATGTATGTTTTATATTTAAATGAAGGATAGAACGTGCTTCCTAGTGGGCAGCACTAAGACCGAGTTTGTACTGGTACGACAGTAGATTTTAGGTTAAATTACTAACATATTGGTGGATTATGACTTGTTGATTGAATTGATTAATATGAGATGTGATTGCTAGAGCTCGGTTGACCAAGTGTCTCGGGGCCAATCACACTGACAGTCAAACTGCTGGAGCTCGGTTAACTTAATGTCTCAGGGCCATTCTACTGTCCAGTTGGACTAAGTGAATTATTTGGAACTAAGTGGGCCTGTATGGCTTAAGTGAGTTCTATTGATATTTAAGGTTGTGAAAATTTAGGGTTCTATTTGATCCTTCATAATTGATGATTTTCAGTATTAAAATGATTTTTGCTGCATCTGTGTGTATTTGCCTGTATATATATATTTATTATATATACTATTGAGTGTCTGCATTTGACATTTAGTTATGCATGTATATATATTATAATAATTCACTCAGTGAGGTCTGACTCCCCTCTGTTGATATTTTTCAGGAGAGTCCTCATCTTTAAACCTCAGCAGTAGACCTATCTGTCGGATTTCTTCCACTCTAACTTTATTATGTAAATCGCTTACTTGAGTTTTATTTTGTATTCTAGACACTGCAGTAGTGGTTGTACTTTTATCTGTTATGAGTTTTATTTATATTTATGCATGTATGAGATTTTGAACTCAGAGTGTTACTCTGAAAGATTTGTACTAAAAGATTTCTATTTATATATAAGATGTGAATTATGTTGTTAAAGTGAGCTGAGAAATTATTATTTTATATTTGAGATTTAATTTCCATTGTATAAATATTTTATTTATTTTATTATATTGCACGATTTTATTTTTAAGGCTTGCTACGGGTTCCGGATTTGAAAGAAATCCTGTTCCCTAGCGCCGGTCATGGCCCCTTATTTTGGGTCGTGACAAAGTTGGTATCATAGTAGAGTTCTGTGTCAGGGCCTTAGTTATGTGAGTTGTGGCCCTAGTTTTCAGTGTTGTGTTTTTCTTTGAAACTACTATAGTGAATTAGGTTCGAGTATGTCTTGATAAGTATTCCTTGATTTAGTTTTCTGTGTTATCCTCTGTTGTCTATTTTGTCTTAATCCTTTTATTTGTCTTTTCAGAATGAGGAGGCGAGCGCATGTTGCTCTACCAGTCGTTGAGGCCAAGGATGATGAGTCCTTCCAAGATGAGGTTTTACCTCCTGAGCCGCCAGTTAGGCACAGAGGTTATGGCAGAGGTAGACCTCGAGGAGCGGCAAGTTGTCGTAGACAGAGAGAGATACATGATGAGGAGCTTGTAAAGCCTGAGTATGAGGATATTCCTGTACCTCCAGTAGCTCAGCCTATTCAGCCTGCCTATCAGCAGGGTATGTCTGACCCTGAGGCAGCCCTGTTCTATGCTAGAGTTGGCAGGATTGCATTCGATGGGACATCTGATCCATTAGATTTTTTGCATACAATCGAGACGAGGACTCAGATTGCTCATACCGAGTACCAACAGATCATGATAGTCGAGTTTTCTATAGAGGGACCAGCCCTGGACTGGTTTATTCAAATGATCTAGCCGTATATGATGAAGATGACTTGGGCTCAGTTCAGAGAGCGATTCATGAGGAGATTCTTCCCAGAGCCACTTTGCATGAATTACAGACTCTGATTGACCAGCATTACTCGAGGTGATAGATCTGTTAAGGATTACACCCGAGAGTTCCTTTGGCTTGGTAGTTCTGCATTTACTAGTATGCCTACAGTGGGCCTTACTCTGGAGTTAATGATAGAGTTGGCCAAGGAGATTGAGCTAAGGCTAGTCAGGCAAGGAGCTATGCCTGATTATTACCAGTTGGGTGTTCAGTCGGGTGGATTCTAGACTACTCCATACTCGAGTTTTCATATTGGATCGAGTAGTCAACAGAGAGGTCCAGCCTAGCAGACTCAGAGACAGTAGTAGCGGGTACATCAAAGTAGTAAACATGGCCATGGAGGTCAGCGTAGACCGTTTAGACTTGGGTCAGGTGCTTCGAGCATTAGCAGTGGTCATAGTCCTGGGTTAGCTGCTAGTGTATGTCAGACCTGTAGCAAAGTCCATCAGGGATCGTGTTACATGACACTGTTGACATGTTTCAGATGTGGGCAGATGGGACATTTTGCCAGATCGTGTCCTTATTCTGAGTATCAGTAGCCGCAGATTCCCGATTTCCTCAGCAGTCGATTGCTCGTGCTACACCCATTCCTTTTCAATTACCTCTAGCTCAGCATTAGAGTTCTACTCAGATTATTCCCCAGTAGGGTCATGGTAGAGGTACCAAAGGAGGTGCCAGAGGTGTTGGCCAGGCTTCTACTAGCCAGCAAGGAGGTTGAGGACAGGCTAGAGTCTTTCATCTCACTCAGTAGGATGCTCAGGCATCTAACGCGGTCGTGGCAGGTATTATTTGTCTGTTACCTGGATGCATAGGTTCTGTTTGATCCGAGTGCCACTCATTCGTTCATTTCTCCTGTTTTTTCTTCCAAGTCTTATTGGCAAGCTTCGAGGATGGCTTTTCCTTTGTTTGTCACCACTCCTCTAAGTGATTCTTTGGACACTGATGTTGTTCTTTCTAGTTGTCCAGTTCTTATTGGAGGTAGAGAATTATCTGCTGATTTGATTCTATTGAATGTGATGGAGTTTGATGTTATTTTGGGTATGGATTGGTTATCTCAGCACTATGTCATGGTATATTATTAGAGTAAAGATGTGACTTTTAGAGTTCCTGGTGAAGAAGAATTTAAGTTTATGGGTGATAGGAGTTCAACACCTCAGAATCTTATCTCTACTATTATGGCTAGGAAGTTGCTAAGGAAGGGTTGTCAAGGATATTTGGCATTGGTCAGGGATACTTCAGTGGAGAAGTTTTCACTCATATATGTTCCTATTGCCTATGAGTTTTCTGATATTTTTCCTGAGGAGTTACCAGGTTTACCACCTTATAGAGAGATTGAGTTTTGTATAGATATGGTTCCAGGCACTACCCCTATATCTATGCCACCCTACAGAATGGCTCCTGTAGAGTTGAAAGAGTTGAAGGAGCAGTTGCAAGAGTTGCTAGATAAGGGTTTTATTAGACCCAGTGTTTCTCCTTGGGGTGTACCAGTCCTGTTTGTGAAGAAGAAGGATGGTACCCTAAGACTGTGCATTGACTATAGAGAGCTGAACAAGGTGACAGTGAAGAATAAGTATCCTCTTTCGAGGATAGATGACTTGTTTGATCAGCTTCAGGGTCTTTTCTAAGATTGATTTGAGGTTGGGTTATCATCAGTTATGGATAAATGAAGTTGATGTTCCTAAAACGGCATTCCACACTCGATATGGCCATTATAAGTTTTTGGTGATGGCTTTTGGATTTACTAACGCACTAACAACTTTTATGGACCTGATGAATAGGGTATTCAAACCATATATGGATCAATTTGTGGTAGTCTTCATTAATGATATACTGGTGTATTTAAGAAGTATGGAGGAGCATGTATATCACTTGAGGACTGTACTACAGACATTGAGAGAACATCAACTTTATGCTAAATTCTCGAAGTGTGATTTCTGGATGGAGAGTGTTTCTTTTTTAGGACACGTGGTGTTTAAAGAAGGTATCCAGGTTTATCCATAGAAGATTATGACAATGTCTGAGTGGCCTAGACCGACTTCAGTTACAAAGATTCATAGTTTTTTGGGTTTAGCCAGGTACTATAGGAGGTTTATATAGGATTTTTCCAGAATTACAGCTCCTATGACTCGCTTAACTTAGAAAAATGTTAGATTTGAGTGGTCAAAAGCTTGTGAGAATAGTTTTCAATTGTTGAAGGAGAAGTTGACCACAGCTCCAGTTTTAGCTTTGCCTAATGGTGTAGACAAATTCACAGTGTATTGTGATGCCTCTAGAGTTGGCCTAGGTTATGTGTTGATGCAAAATGGTAGGGTGATAGCCTATGCTTCGAGGCAGTTGAAAAAGCATGAATAGAACTATCCTACTCATGACCTAGAGATGGTTGCAGTGATCTTTGCTCTTAAGATCTGGAGACATTATCTGTACGAGGTGACTTGTGAGATTTTTACTGATCACAAGAGCCTTAAGTACATTTTCCAGCAGAGAGATTTGAATCTGAGGTAGAGGAGATGGTTAAAACTATTGAAAGATTATGACTGTGAGATTTTATATAACCCAGGCAAGGCTAATATGGTAGCAGATGCCTTGAGTAGGAAGTCCTCAGGCAGTTTTGCTCACATCAGTATAGAGAGGAGACCATTGATCTAGGAGTTACATCAGTTAGTGGATCAAGGTCTGATGATGAAGATTAGTAGATCAGGTGGACTGCTAGCTCAGTTTAAGGTATGATCTGTACTGAGAGATAGGATTAAGGCATCTCAAAGTTAAGATCCTATTCTAGAAGAGATTGCAGAGAATGTCCAAGGAGGGGAGTTCACTGATTTCACACTCGATGATGATGGTATTTTATGGATCAGTGGTAGATTGTCTATTCCTCATGTGGATAATTTGAGAGAAGAGATCCTTGAGGAAGTACATTCAACAGCCTATAGCATACATCCGGGTGTCATTAAGATGTACCACAGTATCAGAGACTTGTACTGGTGGGATGGACTGAAGAAAGATGTTATTGATTTTGTTACTAAGTGTCTGACATGTCAGTAAGTGAAAGCTGAGCATCAGAAGCCTTCTGGGAAGCTTCAGCCTCTACCTAATCCTGAGTGGAAGTGGGAAAAAATAGTTATGGATTTTGTGGTTGGTTTACTTCGTTCTAAGGATGGATACGATTCCATATGGGTGATTGTAGATAGGTTGACCAAGTCTACACATTTCTTGCCTATGAAAGCCACTTATTTTGTAGCTAGATTGGCGAAGCTGTATGTGAAGCATATTATGTGCCTTCATGGAGTACCTGTGTCTATTGTGTCAGACAAAGGTTCAGTGTTTGCCTCTCATTTTTGGCAGAAGTTGCAGGAAGCGATGGGCACTAGGTTGGATTTCAGTACTGCTTTTCATCCTCAAATAGATGGCCAGTCTGAGAGGATGATCCAGACACTGGAAGATATGTTGAGGATGTGTTTTTTGGATTTAGGAGGTAGTTGGGATGATCATTTTCCACTCATCAAGTTTGCATATAATAACAGCTACCATAGTAGTATTGGAATGGCACCATATGAGGCTTTATATGGAAGGAAGTGTAGATCTCCTCTGAGTTTGGATGAGATTGGTGAGAGAGCATTGACTGGACCTGAGATGGTTCAGGATGCTGTAAAAAAGTTATTATGATCAAGCACATATTAGAGACCACAATTAGTAGGCAGAAGAGCTATGCAGATCCTAAGAGTAGAGATGCGGAGTTTTAGGTAGGAGACTTTGTTTTTTTGAAGGTGTCTCTGATGAAGGGCGTTATGAGATTTGGCAGGAAGGGTAAGCTAGCACCGAGATATATAGGACCGTTTGAGATTCTGGAGAGAGTTGGCACTGTTGCATATCGGTTGGCTTTGCCTCCGAATATGTCTCAAGTGCATTCGGTGTTTCATATCTCGATGCTGAGGAAGTATGTCTCAGACCCTTCACACGTGTTGCAGCCCGACAGTATTAAAGTGAATGAAGACTTGACATTCATATAAGAACCTATTGCGATCGTTGACTATCAAGTTCGACAGTTGCGTTTGAAGCATATTCCGATGGTCAAGGTGTTGTGGCGCAGTAATAGGGTAGAGGAGCATACATGGGAGACTGAAGCTGAGATGCAAGCTTCTTATCCGTATCTCTTTCCTGCTTGATTTGTATTTCTTCTTTTAGAATTTGGGGATGAATTCTTATAAGGGGGGAAGATTGTTATAACCCGAGTTTTCAAATGTTTTTATATTATATCGGGATATGCAGTGTTAATAAATTTTTAAAAATATATATTTGATTATTTAATTATTTTATGAATAATTAACGTTATTTTATGTTTATTTAAAGTTTTTTACGTAAAAATTATTCCGAAACTCATTATTTTGGAAAATAATATTTAAATAATATTTTATTATTTAATATTATTTATTTTACTAATTTATATTATTTCATGCATTATCATTATTTTATGTATTATATATATATATATATATATATATATATATATATATATATAATACATAAAATAATGATAATGCATGAAACAATATAAATTAGTAAAATAATATAAAAGAAGAAACTTCTTCTTCTTCTTCTTCTTCCCTCACCCCCCCCTCGACAGCATCCCTCCCCACATCTCACTACTGTAAGTCTGATCTCAAGCCATCGGTGTGCCTCCAGGAGTGTCGCCTCGTCCGCTAGCTGTTCCACCACCTCCCACCATCTTCTCCAGCAACATTGTACGCTGTTTTGGCCGGAATTGCTGAAACTCCTCTCCTTACCATTCACTGACTTTTCGGCCACCAAATCCAGTGATTCTGGTGCTGTTGAACTCCTTGGACTCCATAGAAGTCGATTCCAAGCTTCTTGTAGCTTGAAAACTCGATTTGGTAAGGATTTGAGCTTGATTTCATTTTCAACCCTTTATGTTTCTCGATTTTTTTGAACTTCAATCTTTGAGATTCGAGCTTAATTCCTTCACAAAATATGCTTCATTTAGCTTAATCTACACTTTGAAATTTTTGTGGAATTTTTGGAATTTATTTTGAGTTTTGTGAATTTTGTATTATTATATATTTTCTAATTTTCATATATTAATTAAATAATTGTGAAATTTTGATTTTTAGTGTTTATGGAGGTTGAAATTAATTTTAAAATTTAATTTATAATTTTTGTGATTTTTTTGTAATTAATATAATTTTATTTAGTTTATGTAAATTTTGGAAATATAGGTTATATATGTATTTTATTAAAATTAATTGGTTAATTGAGTATAATTGTTGATTTTATTGAATTATATGCTGAGAAAATAATTTTAAAGTAATTATATAATTTTTAGTGAATTTTTAAGTATTTATAGTATATTATGTGTATTTTTGCATATTAGGGGCATTTTGGTAATTTGGTAGTAATTTTAGTTAAATATTAAGTTTAATTGGTTTTAATAATTATTTGAGCTATAAAAATGATTTTTACAAATTATTTACTATTTTTAACTAATTAATACTATTTTTCAAAAATTATTTTCAAATTATATATAATATACTATTTTTGTAAATAAATGGGTTTTTAGTAATTTTTAGTATGTTTTTGGAGTAATTAAATAAATTGGATTTATAAAATGAATTTCTATTAATATTTGTGAATTTATCGAGAATTATCGATTTTTAATAATATTATATTAATATTAGGGTTTTTAAGTAATTGTTAGTTAAATAATTACTTTTGGTGTTTTTAATATTTAATTTGCTATATTTTGGTATCAAAAGGGTATTTTTAGTATTTATGGAATTTTCATTATATTTTGTGTATTTCTTGTGAATTGTGGACCTCGGTTGGTGGAATTTGTTGTTTGGAATTCCGACTGAGGGTTGTGAGAATGTGTTGTGAAATCTATTCGAAGTGTTTTTTCTTGCAGGGCCGGCTCTACTTTTAAAGTAGAGAGATGTCCATTTTATAGAGGAGGTTCTGTCGAATTTTCGGTAGAATTCTCGTAAAACATGACGTTCGATCAAATTCCTATTCTCTATTTGTGTCTAGAATTCTAGATTGAGTCTTTAGAAGTTGAGTTAGATTTATTCTAATTTCGTGCTATTATTTATTTGTTAGTTGCACTAAGACCGAGGTCTAGTGGACCAGGCCCGTCGGAGCCATCTCGAGGAGCGCACAACTATGAGTTATTATAATGTATATGCATTGCTTAGGGTGCATGTTTAGAAATCTATGTTTTAAATAAAAATTTTTGCCTAATTGACTATTTGAATATTTAAGTATATTTTAGGTATACTTTTAGTATATTTTTGGTATATTAGGCAATAAATGCACGTTTTCCTTTTTCAAATAAATATGACTTGTTTTTAAATATATTATTAGTTGAATTTAATATGTTTTGTGATTTATTTAAGTTGATTATACGTATATATACCTGAAAAATACTTAGTTTATTTTAGGTATATTTCTAGTATATATATATATGGTATATTTGTTTATTTTAAATACCATTATGCATCCTTTATTTTTATAAGTGTATGTTTTATATTTAAATGAAGGATATTGATAGAATGTGCTTCCTAGTGGGCAGCATTAAGACCGAGTTCGTACTGGTACGACAATAGATTTTAGGTTAAATTTCTAACCTATTGGTTAATTGAATTGATTGATATGAGATGTGATTGCTAGAGCTCGGTTGACCAAGTGTCTATTGACAGTCAGATTGCTGGAGCTCGTTTGACTTAGTGTCTACTGTCCAGTTGGACTAAGTGAATTATTTAGAACTAAGTGGGCTTGTATGGCTTAAGTGAGTTCTATTGATATTTGAGGTTGCGAAAATTTAAGGTTCTATTTGATCCTTTATAACTGATGATTTTCAGTAATAAAATGATTTTTGCTGCATCTGTGTGTATTTGCCTATATATATATATTTGTTATATATACTATTAAGTGTATGCATTTGACATTCAAGAGAGTCTTCATCTTCAAACCTCAGCAGTAGACCTATCCGCCGGATTTCTTCCGCTCCGGCTTTATTATGTAAATCGCTTACTTGAGTTTTATTTTGTATTCTAGACACTGCAGTAGTGGTTGTACTTTAATTTGTTGTGAGTTGTATTTATATTTATGCATGTATGAGATTTTGAATTCAGTGTGTTACTCTGAAAGATTTGTACTAAAATATTTCTATTTATATATAAGATGTGAATTATGTTGTTAAAATGAGCTGAAAAATTATTATTTTATATTCGAGATTTAATTTTCGCTGCACAAATATTTTATTTATTTTATTATATTGCATGCTTTTATTTTTAAGGCTTGCTACGGGTTCTGGATTCTCAAGAATTCTCGTTCCCTAAAATTCATAAAAATCTATATAAAGGGAAGAAGGAAAAAAAAAAGAATCCTAAAAAATTTTTGATCTTGACTTTTTGTTATTTTATATATATTTGAGAAGTTATTATATTTTTATATAGATTTTTATGACTTTTGGATGAATTGTTTGAAATTATATATATATATATATATATATATATATATATATATATATATATATAAAATTCCCTTTCTTTTCTTTTTCTTATCCTTTCTTCTTCCCCTGCTTCCCAATTTCTACGTAGACCACCCCCACCACTGTTGGCGTCCATCTGCTACCACCATCACCTCCCCTCCTTCTCCTCTCCCTTTTATCACCTCTAGCACACCTGTCCCTCGCTGGAAACCAGCAAAAATAGCAGCAGCGGAGGTACGTTCATCACCGGTGGCTTTTTCGATGGCCAAAGCTTGCATTCCTGAGCTTGTTTGGATCCTCATGCTTCGGGCAATCTAATACTAAGCTCGGTTCAAGCTTAGAATGTGTAGATTGTAAGTTTTCTTGAAATTTTTATTTAGGTTAACTTTAGTTTTTATTTTTTTTTAGCTTATTTTCTTGTGATTTAGACTAAGTGTCTTTAGAAAAGTTATTGTGTATAGCTTAATCTATGAAAATATATATTTATTGAATTTTTGGAATTAATTTAATTTTTGAGGTTTGAATTTTCCGGCGAGTCATTGTTCTGGTGACCCTTGCTAGAAAATCTTTTTATTTTTAATAAATTTTTTATGATATTTGGAGTTTAGTTTGTGAACGAAGTTTATGAAAATTTTTCCCTGATTATTTATTATGAATTTTTGAATGTTTATGTGAAAAATTAATTTTTGGAAAAATTAATATAAATTAGTGAATTTGGTATTTTAATTGAAATTATTGTTAATTAGTATGATTTGAATAATTTTGGAATAATAAATAGTATTAAAATAATTTTTACGAATTATTTACTATTTTTGTGATTAAATGAATTTTTAACTTTTTTTATTATATATTTGAACTATTTAAATAATTATTTGTAAATTTTACTATTTTATTTTGAATGATTGAAAAATGGATTTTCTATTAATATTATATAATTTATTGAGATTTTATTAACTATTTTGAAAATTATTAGCTTTAATGTTTTTATTATTTAAATAAATTATATTGTGGTTTATTATTGATGTTTATGGATTTTAATGAATTATCATTATTATATTATTATTATTATTTAATATTGATTATTATGAATTGTGATCCTGGGTTGGGAAATTGTGTAGTTTGAGATCCCAACCCGAGGTGTTGTGCATTTGTGATTTTAGAAGTGTGTTTGCTTGCAGGTCGGCTCTACTTTTAGTAGAGAGACATCCATTTTACAAAGGAGACTTTGCTAAATTTTGAGTAGAATTCTCGTTAAACATGACATCAGGTCAATCCTGAGTTTTGAATTTTGGTTGAGTCGTGTCATAGATTAAGTCACTCTTTAGAATTCCTAGAAGTGTAAAGTTAGGGATTTATTATGATATTATTATTGTTTATTTTTTCATAGTTGTGCTCAGATCAAGGCCTATCAGACCAGGCCCGTCGAGTCTGTATAGAGGAGCGCAAATCTGTGAGTATTTATTTTACATATGCATTACATGTAGAGTGCATAATTATGAGCATCCATGTTTTCCTTATGTATTTAAACATGAATTGCTTTATTAAATGGTTTAGTATATTTTGATATATATGCGACGTATATAATTAGTATATTCTTAATGTATATTTAGTATACTTTCAGTATACTTATGGTATATGTTTAGTATATATGTGGTATATTTATTTATAAATGGATGTTGTTATGTTTGAATTATGCATGTTATTATTTTTAATAATTATACAATTTATTTGAAGGATATTAGTAGAACGTGCTACCTAGTGGGTTGCACTAGGACTATGTATGTACCAATGCATTAGATTTAGGATTTGACATTATGAGATTTATTTGAGGAGAGATTTGATTGATTAATGAGAACTGCAGTGAGTAAGTAGTGTGATTGTAGGAGCTCGATTGACCTAGTGCCTCAGGGCCAATCACACTGACAGTGAGACTACAGAAGCTCGGTTGACCTAGTGTCTTGGGGCTAGTCTACTGTCCAAAAATGGAATAAGAGAATTACTTTGGAATTAAGTAAGCTTGAATGGCTAGTGAAATTTATTGATTGAGGTTACGGATTATTTAGGGTTCTATTTGATCCTTCACTTAAATAAACTTTTTTAGCATTTATTATATACAAAAGCGGATTTTAGCATCTGTGTTAAATGTTTGTATATATTTATATTTATATGGATCTTTGACTGCATATGACTTTAGATGGCATGTATATATATTATAATAATTCACTCAAGTGAGGTGTGACTTCACTCAATATTTTTTTATAGGATCTTCTTCTTTTTCAGATCTCCCCAATAGTACTTTATGTCATTCTTCTTCAGCCCCGGCTAGACTATGTAAACTCTACATTTGAACTCTTGTTGTACTCTAGAAACTACAGTAGTAGTGTGGTTGTGATAGAAGTGTGTTGTATTGTTTTGAGATTTTGTATTTGAATATTGTATGAAGAAATACTTTTATTATGTTATGATATATAAAGATTTGTTTTTATATTAAATAAAGTTTTAATTCTGGCATATTTTTATATTATTATTGCTTGTGTTTTTATTTTTAAGGCTTACTAAAGGTTCCGGATTTGAAAAAATTCTCATTCTCTAGCGCTGGTCATGACTCCCGGTTTGGGTTGTGACACTTCCTTCATGAAACTTGCTCTAAATAATATATAGAATTTAATAAAAATAAGAAAAATTTTCTACCTGGGATTGTGAACAATAACTGAATCCAAAATTATGTATTTTTCATTAAATAATTTCAGAAAAATAAATCATTTTGAAAAATAAATAAAAATAATATTTAGGTAGATCTTAGCTCAAAAAATCAATTTATCTAACTACCACATCTCCATATAAAATTAAAGTCTATAAGAAAAATCAAATTAAACATATTGACATAAATATAAAATTGAGTTTTTAGAGTCTTTACTGGTCGATTCACTCGAAATGAATCACATATTATCAAAGCTCGTAATGTGAGCTTCGAAATAAGTCCAAGCTCAATCTGTTTCCTTGCCAGAGACCGGACTGCACTATTCACACAGTGCAGTCTTGCATTATTCACACAGTGCAGTCCTGCATTGTTGTTGTTGTTGTTACTGTTGCTAATGTTGTTGTTGCTGTCTACTGCTACTGGTGTTGTTGCTGAAGTGGTGGCACTGTGCTGGTTGGCAGTGGCACTACACGTGCTTCTACAGATCAAGAGGAAGAAGAAGAAGAAGCAAAGGAGAGGAAGAAAACTGAAAAAAAAAAAACAAACTTATGTCCCTTTTTTTTTCTAATATATATATATATATATACACACACACACACACACACATATTTATACAACAATTAATTTAGATTTAATAAAAGTACACCACAAATAATAATAATAATAATAATAATAATCAAATAACTAATCAAATCTTAATTAACACTAATTAATCTCAAAATAATATTAATAATATTAAATAATAAATAACAATAAAATTTAACTTAAATCTTTACTTACCAATTTATAATAAAATAAATAATAACTTTCAAAATAAAATTTAACCTCATCAATAACCAAATGCTACAATTTACTAAAATAAATAATTAGAATAACAATAAAATTAAAATATGAAAAAATCATCAATAAAAATGTTTATTAACACTGCACATCTCAAAATTAATGTAATAATTTATAAAAATATCGAGTCATAATAAGCAGGCAACAGTTGCAAAGTGTAGATTGCACTATGTGAACAGTGCAATCTGGTCATCAGCGAGGAAACTGATCAAGCTTGGGCTAGTTTCGAAACTCACACTACGAGCTTGGATAATACATAGTTAGTTTCTATCATTACCCAAACCGTGAGTCATGATCGGCACTAGGGAACGAGAATTCTTTCAAATCCGGAACCTGTAGCAAGCCATAAAAATAAAACACAAGCAATAATAATATAAAAATATGGTAGAATTAAAAATTTATTTAATGTAAAAGTAAATCTTAATATATCATATCATGATAAAAATATTTCATACAATATTCAAGTACAAGGTCTATGATTAATGCAACACACTACTGCTACAATAACACTACTATTGTAGTCTCTAAAAATAACAAGAGTTCAATTATAAAGTTTACATAATCTAGCCAGGGTTGAAGAAGACCGGCGTAAAGTACTATTAGGGAGGTCTGAAGAAGAAGAAGATCCTGTAAAAAAATATTAAGGGGAGTCAGACCTCATTAAGTGAATTATTATAATATATATACATGCAACGTAAGGTCATATACAGTCAAACATCAATATAAATATATATAGGCATTTCACACAGATGCTAAAATTTGCTTTTATATATATATAAATGCATAAAAAGTTTATTTAAGTGAATGATCAAATAGAACCATAAATTATCCGTAACCTTGATCATAAAACTCACTAGCCATACAGACTTACTTAATTCCAAATTAATTATCTTATTCCATTTTTGGACAGTAGACTGGCCCCAAGACACTAAGTCAACCGAACTTCCGCAATCTCACTGTTAATGTGATTAGCCTTGAGACACTAGGTCAACCGAGCTCCCTCAATCACACTACTCACTTACTATAATTCTTAATAATCGAATAATCATAATTCACCTCAAATGATTTCATAATATCGACCCTCCGGTCTAACAAATTGGTACGTACATTATCCCAGTGCAACCCACTAGGTAGCACGTTCTATTGATATCCTTTAAATAAATCATATATTTATGGGAAATAATAAAAAGCATAATTAAAATACAAATGGCATTCATTTTAAAAGAATATACCACTTATTTACCAATTATATACCAAGCATATACTAGAAATATGTCAATTATATCCCAAATATATAGCAAGCATATACTAAATATATTCCAAAAATATATACCACATTTATACCAAAATATACCATAAATATACCAAATATATATTAAGAATATACTAAACATATACATAGCAAATATATCAAAATACACAAAAAAATATACCAAACATATACTAAATCATTTAATAAAACAATTCATGTTTAAATATATAATGAAAACATGGATGCTCATAATCATGTATCCTATATGCAATGCACATATAAAATAATAACTCACAAGTTTGTGCTCCTCTAGAAAGACTCAACGGGCCTAGTATGATAGGTCTCGGTCTCGACGCAACTATAGAAAAATATAATAATAACAAAATCAGAATTGAATACCTAATTTATACTTTTAAGAATTCTAAAGGATGACTCGATCTAAGACTGTAAAGACCCATTATTTTAAATTAAATAATATTATTTTGAGATACGCAGTGTTAATAATTTTTAATTTGATTCGTATATTATTATTGTTAATTGCTAATAATATTTATATATTTTATTCTAAGAAATTATTTATGTAAAAATAATTTAATTTACATGAGATTATTATTATTATTATTATTATTATTAAAATTAAGTGAAGGGCATTTTGGTAATTTTATAATTTAATTATATATATATATATATATATATTCAAAAGAGTTGGGTCAACATTTTTTCCCTTCTTTTTCTTTTTCTTCTTCTTCTCCTTCTGACTCTCGGCCACCACCATCACAACCACTGTTGGACCATCCCACCCTTTACCATCGGTTGCCGTCAAGCTTGGACATTCCCAACTGCCACCCGTTGCCTTTAGAATTGCCTATCGCCACCTAGATTGCTAGAAAATAAGAAGAGACCAAAACATAAGCTTCTCATCGCCGGTGAGGATTTTGGCCACCATTTGACATCGAACCGGTCTCGTTTGAACCACCAAGCTCCAGTGAGTTCATTTCTAAGCTCCTTTTTAGCTCTAAACCTCTAGATTTTTAGATATCTCCAATTTTTAGTTTATGTGCTTTAAGATTTTTGAAATTTTTGAACTTGATTTAGGTTGATTCATGAAAACTTGCTTAATAAATGTTGTTTGTTGTAGCTCAAGCTTCTTAAATATATTTTTTGTGAATTAATTTGAATTTTGGTTAATTTTTTATTATTTTAATATTAAATATTGAATTATTGATAATTATGTTAATTAATTATTTTTAATGCAAATTTAAATAAATTAGTGTTTATTTTGTGATTTAATAATTTTAGAATATTTAAAATGATTTTTGGTGAATTTATATAATTTTTAGGAATATTATTTATATTTTGTATTTATGGGTTAATTGGGTAATTTTGTGATAATTATAGTTAAATAATATGTTTTAAATGGTTTTAGAATTATTTAGGGTATTAAAATGATTTGTATAAATTATTTACTATTTTTTTACTAATTAATACTAATTTTCAAAAATTATATTCTAATAATATATTATTTACTATTTTGGTGATTTAAAGGGTTTTTAATTACTTTTAATAAATATTTAGGCTATTAAAGCTATTTGAATATATAAAAGTGAATTTTACTATTTTATATTGAATTATTGAAAAATTGAATTTTTATTAATATTATATTAATATTTGAGATTTTTAATTAATTATTATGAAAATAATTGTATTCAGTGTTTTATTTTTAAATATATTATATTTTGGTATTTTGAGGATATTTATGGAATTTATTGATTTTTGATATATTTATTATTTTATTGGTATTTTTTGTGAACTGTGAACCTCATTTGGGAAATTGTGCAGTTCGGGGGTTCCAACCCGAGGTGTTGAGTGTTCTGTGTTAGTAGTGCATTTTTCTTGCAGGATTGGTTCTACTTTTTAGTAGAGAGATGTTCATTTTACTGAGGAGATTCTGTCGAATTTTTGGTAAAATTCTTGTAAAACGTGACGTTCGGTCGATTCTGAGTTTATGTGTTTTGTTTAAGTTTTTTTATTCCTAGATCGAGTCTCTTTAGAAGTATAAATTAGATTTATTCAGATTGTTATTATTTTTCTATTTTCTAGTTGCACCAAGACTGAGGCCTATTGAACCGAGCCCATCGAGCCAGTCTCGTGGAGTACAGCATTGTGATTTATTATCTTATATATACATCGCATATAGGATGCATGATTTTGAATATTTATATTTTTAATGTGTATTTATCCATGAGTTGTTTATTAAATGTTTTAGTATATATTAGGTATATTTTCAATATATTTTCAATATATCTCAACATATATGCATGTTATATTTTCATATACACTTAATATATTTTTGGTTTATATTCGGTATATTTATGGTTGATTTTGGATTTATGTAGCATATATATACTTGAAATATACTTAGTATATTTTAGGTATATTTCTAGTATATATATGGTTTATTTCATTATTATGAATGTTATTATGTTTAAATATGCATTATTTATTTCCCGTATGTATATTCAATTTTATTTGAAGGATATTAATAGAACGTACTGCCTAGTGGGCAACACTAGGACCATGTTTCTACCGGTGTGATAGATTTAGGTTTGAGTTGTGAATCACTTGAGGTGACTTTGATTTGATTGATTGATTATCTCATATTGATGTGATTGAGTAGTGTGGTTGCTGGAGCTCGGTTGACCTAGTGTCTCGGGGCCAATCACACTGACAGTGTGACTACTGGAGCTCAGTTGACTTAGTGTCTTTGGGCCAGTCTACTATCCAAATTGGAATAAGAGACTTAATTTGGAATTAGGTGAGCCTGTATAGCTAAAGTGTCATTATTGATTGAGGTTGCGATTAAATAGGTTTCTATTTAATCCTTCATTCAAATAAACATTTTTCAGCATTTAATATATATAAAGTGATTTCAGCATCTGTGTGAAATGCTTGAATATATTTATATATATACTAATGCTTGATTGCATATGACATTAAGAGGTGCATGTATATATAATACAATAATTCACTTAATGAGGTCTGACTCCCCTTAGTTTTTTATTTTATAGGAGATTCTTCTTCCTCAGACTTCAGTAGTAGGCCCATTCGTCGGACTTTTTCAGTCCTTGCTAGTTTATGTAAATTGCTTACCTCAACTTTATTATATTTTAGAAAACTGCAATAGCAGTATAACTTTGTATATGTAGAATGTTCTTCTTATCAAAGACCTTTCTCTGAATATTATATGCAAATATTTTATTTTATGATAAGACATAAGTATTTATTTTATATTGATTTAAGATTTTATTTCTTGTGTATTTTTATTTATTTTTTGTATGCTTTTATTTTCTAAGGCTTGATACGAGTTCCAAATTCGAAATAATTCCCATTCCTTAGAGCCGGTCATGACTTCCGGTTTAGGTCATGACAAAGTTGGTATCAAAGCGAAGTTTGTATTAGAGAATTAAGTTTTTAGAGTTGTGTTTTCTTTGAAACTACTGTAGTTAATTAGGTTCAAGTATGTCTTCGATAAGTTTTCCTTGATTTAGCTTTCTGCATAACTTCTAGCTTGTCTATTTTGTCTGAATCCTTATAGTTTGTCTTTTCATAATGAGGAGGCAAGCACGTGTCGCTCCACCAGTCATTGAGGCTGAGGATGATTAGTCCTTTCAGGATGAGGTTTTACCTCCTAAGCCGCCAGTGAGGCACAGAGATCAGGGTAGAGGTAGACCTCGAGGAGCGACAGGTCATCGTATACAGCGTGAGCTACAGGTTGAGGAACCTATAGAGCCTAAGTACGAGGATGCTACAATACCTCCAGTTGCATCATTGATACAGCCTACCTATAGCAGGATATGTCTGACCCTGAGATAGCACTGTTCTATGCCAAAGTTGATCGAATAGCTTTCGATGGGATGTCAGACCCATTGGATTTCCTACACACGATTGAGACGAGGACTTGGACTACTCACATCAAGTACTAGCAGATCATGATCGTCGAGTTATCAGTTGAGGGACTAGCTTTAGATTGGTTTACTCAGATGATTCAGCCGTTCATGACGATGATGTCCTGGGCTTAGTTCAAAGAGTGATTCATGAGGAGATTCTGCCCAAAGCCACTTCATATGAGCTATATACTTAGATTGATGAGCATCACCAGAGGAGATAGATCTGTTAAGGACTACATTAGAGAATTTCTTTGACTCGACAGATATGCAAAGGACTTGGTGAGAGATTAGTACTTTACTATCACTATATACGCCACTGGTCTGTGTTTTGCATTTATTGTGATGCCTAGAGTTGGCCTTACTCTAGAGTCGGTGATAGATTTAGCCAAGGAGATTGAGTTGAGATTAGTCAAGTAAGGAGCTATGCCTGATTATTACCAGTTGGGCATTCAGTCAGGAGGATTTTAGACTACTCCATATTTGACCTTTCATATTGGTTCAAGTAGTCATTAGAGAGGCTTAGTGAAGCTGACCCAGAGGCAGCAGCAAAGAGTGCATAGGAGTAGCAGACATGACTGTGGGGGACAGCATAGACCGATCAGATTTGGGTTAGGTGCTTTTAGCAGCAATAGTAGTCAAAGTTCAAGATCAGCAACTATCATCTGTCAGACGTGTGGTAGAGTCAATCAGGGACCATGTTATATGCCACCATTGACTTTCTTTAGATGTAGACAGATAGGACACTTTGCTAGATCATGTCCCTATTTTGGTTATCAGCCACAGCAAATTCCATAACAATTGATCACTAGTGCACCACCAGTTCCTTTTCAGTTGCCTTTAACTCAACACCCGAGTTTGACTTAAATTATTGCTTAGTAGGGATGTGGTAGAGTTACTAGAGGAGGTGCCAGAGGTTTTGTCCAGGCTTCTACCAGTCAACAGGGAGGTCAAGGTCAGGCCAGGGTTTTCCACCTCACTCAGCAAGATGCTTAGGCATCTAATGCCGTTGTGGTAAGTATTATTCTTGTTTGTTTCTTAGATGCTTGGGTTTTATTTGATTTAAGTGCCACACATTCCTTTGTATCTCCTATTTTTGCTTCGAAGTATTATTGGCAAGCTTCGAGGATGGCTTTTCCTTTGTCTATTGCCACTCCTCTAAGTGATTCATTGGACACTGATGTTGTTCTTTTTGGTTGTCCAGTGTTTGTCAGAGGTAGAGAACTGCCAGTAGAATTAGTGTTGTTGGATGTGATGGAGTTCGATGTGATTTTGGCTATGGATTGGTTATCTCAGCACTATGCCATTGTGGATTATTAGAGTAAAGAGGTGATTTTTAGAATTCCTTATCAAGAAGAATTTAAGTTTGTGGGTGATAAGAGTTATGCACCTCAGAATCTCATCTCCATTATCATAACTAGGAAGATGCTGAGGAAGGGTTATCAGGGATATTTAGCATTAGTCAGGGATACTTCTATGGAGAAGTTGTTACTCATAGATGTTCTTGTTGCCTGTGAGTTTCTTGATGTTTTTCCTGAGGAGTTGCTAGGTTTACCACCTTATAAAGAGATTGAGTTATGTATAGATATGGTTCCAGGCACTACCCCTATTTTAATGTCGTCCTACAGAATGGCTCCTGTAGAGTTGAAAGAGTTAAAGGAGCAATTGCAGGAATTACTGGATAAGGGTTTTATTAGACCTAGTGTTTCTCCTTAGGGTGCACCAGTTCTGTTTTTGAGGAAGAAGGATGGTACCCTGAGACTGTGCATAAAATACAAAGAGTTGAATAAGGTGACCATGAAGAACAAGTATCCTCTCCCAAGGATAGATGGTTTTTTTTATCAGCTTTAGGGAGCACAGTTTTTTTTCTAAGATTGATTTGAGGTCAGGTTATCATCAATTGCGGATCAGTGAAACTGATGTTCCTAAAATGGCATTTCGCACTCAATATAGCCACTATGAGTTTTTGGTGATGTTAATTGGGTTGACTAATGCACCAGCTGCTTTTATGGATCTGATGAATAAGGTATTCAGACCATATGTGGATCAGTTTATAGTGGTATTCATTAATGATATAATAGTGCATTCGAAGAGTATAGAGGAGCATGTATATTGCTTGAGAATTGTACTGCAGACATTGAGAGAACATCAGTTTTACGCTAAATTCTCAACATATGATTTCTGATTGGAGAGCATTGCATTCCTTGGACATGTGGTGTTTAAAGATGGTATCCTGGTTGATCCACAAAAGATAGAGGCAGTGTCTGAGTGGCCTAGAACCGACTACAGTTGTAGGGATTTATAGTTTTCTAGGTTTAGCTGGGTACTATAGGAGATTTGTGCAGGATTTTTCTAGGATTACAGCTCTATGACTCGCTTGACTCAAAAGAATGTGAAGTTTGAGTGGTCGGATGCTTGTGAGAATAGTTTCCAGTTATAAAGGAGAAGTTGACCATAACTCCAATTTTGGCTTTGCCTAATAGAGTAGATAAGTTCACTGTGTATTGTGATGCTTCTAGAGTTGGCCTAGGTTGAGTGTTAATGTAGAATGATAGGGTGATAGCTTATGCTTCATGGCAATTAAAGAAGCATGAATAGAATTATCCTACCATGACCTAGAGATGGTTGCAGTGTTTTTTGCTTTTAAGATTTGGAGAAATTATCTGTACGGGGTGACTTATAAGATTTTCATAGATCATAAGAGTCTTGACTTATGAGATTTTCATAGATCATAAGACTCTTAAGTACATTTTTCAGCAGAGAGATCAAAATCTGAGGTAGAGGAGATGGTTAGAACTCCTGAAGGACTATGACCATGAGATCCTTATCATTCAGGCAAGGCTAATATGGTAGTAGATGCCTTGAGTAGGAAGCCCTCAGGTAGTCTTGCTCACATCAGTGTGGAGAGGAGACCGTTGATCCAAGAGTTACACCAGTTAGTGGATCAAGGTCTAATGATGAAGATGAGTATATCCGGTGGACTGTTAGCTCAGTTCAGAGTTTGATCTGTGCTAAGAGATAGGATTAAGGCAACTCAGGGTTGAGATCTTATTCTAGCAGAGCTTTCAGAGAATATTTATGCAGGGAAGTTTACTAATTTCACACTTAATGATGATGGTGTTTTATGGATCAGTGGTAGGTTATGTGTTCCTAATCTGGATAATTTTAGAGAAGAGATCCTTGAGGAAGCACATTTCTATAGCCTACAACATACATCCAGGTGTCAATAAGATGTACCACAGTATCAGAGACTTATACTGATGTACTGAAGAAGGATGTAGCTAATTTTATTACTAAGTGTTTGACGTGTCAGCAAGTGAAAGCTAAACATTAAAAGCCTTTTGGAAGCTTCAGCCACTTCCTATTCCTGAGTGGAAAATGGGAGAGAATTGCTATGGATTTTATGGTTGGTTTACCTCATTCTAAGGATGGATATGATTCCATTTAGGTGATTATGGACAGATTGACCAAGTTTGCTAATTTCTTGCCTATGAAAGCCACTTATTCTATAGCTAGATTGGCCAAGCTATATGTTAAGCATATTGTGTGCCTTCATGGAGTACCTATGTCCATTATATCTGATAGAGGTTTAATGTTTTACCTCTCAATTTTATCAGAAGTTATAGGAAGTGATGGGCACTTAGGCTTAATTTCAGTATTGCTTTTCACCCTCAGAAATATGGTCAATCTAAAAGGAAGATCCAGACACCGGAAGATATGTTGAGGATGTGTGTTTTGGATCTGGGAGGTAGCTGGATGAAAATTTGCCACTTATGGAGTTTGCATATAATAACAGCTACCATAGCAATATTAGGATGACACCATATGAGGCTTTGTACAGAAGGAAGTGTAGATCCCCTCTGAGTTGGGATGAGATTGGGGAGAGAGTGTTAACTAGACCTGAGATGGTTCAGGATGCTGCTGAGAATGTTGCTATGATTAAAAGGAGATTAGAGACCACAGGTAGCAGACAGAAGAGCTATACAAATCTGAGATGTATAGATGTGGAGTTTCTAGTATGAGACTATATGTTTTTAAAGGTGTCTCCTATGAAGGGTGTGATGAGATTTTGGCAAGAAGGGTAAGCTAGCACTGAGATATATTGGACCATTTAGATTCTAGAGAGAGTGGGCATAATTGCATATCGGTTGACTTTGCCTTCGAATTTGTCTCAAGTGCATCCAGTGTTCCATATCTCGATGCTAAGGAAGTATATTTTAGACCCTTTGCATGTGTTGCAGCCTGTTAGTGTGGAAGTGAATGAAGACCTTGATGTTTGAGGAGGAACCTATTATGATTGTTGATTATCAAGTTCATCAATTGCGTTAGAAGCCGATTCCGATGGTCATGGTGTTGTGGTGAAGCAACAACGTTGAGGAGCATACTTGGGAGACTGAAGTAGAGATGCAAGCTTCTTATCCTTATCTCTTTCCTCGGTGATTCTTGTTTCTATTCTTTTCTTTGAATTCGAGGACGAATTCTTATAAGGAGGGGAGATTGTAAAGACCCAGTATTTTAAATTAAATAATATTATTTTGAGATATGCATTGTTAACAATTTTAAATTTTATTTGTATATTATTATTGTTAATTAACTAATAATATTTGCATATTTTATTCTGAGAAATTATTTATGTAAAAATAATTTAATCTATATGAGATTAATAATAATAATAATAATAATAATAATAATAATAATATTGTTATTATTATTATTATTATTAAAATTAAGTGAAGGGCATTTTGGTAATTATATATATATATATACAAAAGTCAAAAAAAATTGGGTCAACATTTTTTCCTTTCTCCTTTTTCTTTTCTTTTTTTTTCTTCTTCTTCTTATTCTTTTCCTCCTCACTCTCAACCACTACCATCACAGTCACTGTCGGATTGCCCCACCCTTTACCACCTGCCGCTGTCGAGCCTAGATGTTCCTAGCTACCATCCACCACCTTCAGAATCACCAGCCACCAGCTAGATCACCGAAAAATAGGGAGAGATCAAAACTTGAGCTTCTTATCATTGGTGAGGATTTCAGCTGCCATTTGACGTTAAACTGGTCTCGTATGAACCACCAAGCTCCGGTGAGTTCATTTCTAAGCTCCTTTTTAGCTCTAAACCTCTAGATTTTAGATATCTCCAATTTTTAGTTTATGTGTTTTAGGATTTTTGAATTTTTTGAACTTGATTTAGGTTGATTCATGAAAACTTGCTTAAGAAATGTTGTTTTTTGTAGCTAGGATCTCTTTGTAAATGTCATTATACGTGATTCCATTTTTTGTAAGAGAAAGGCTAATCGTGTGATATTTGCAGGATTACTTGATAATTTCTGTCATCAAGCAATCATTTTTGCTATTTATCTTTTGTATATTGCTGTCTTTATGTTATTTTAGTAGTTTATTTCAGTATATGTTTGATTTATTTTCTATATATTATTTTATTTATTTGATTAAGAAGCGTTGTAATCCTTAATCCCTTCCCCCTATTTAATTTTGAATGTATGGTTGTAAATTTTTATTTAATTTTATTTACTATGTTTTTTGAATGTTGGGACATAAACGCATGAAATTGGACTAATGTGCAAACTCGAACTTAATTATAAAATCTGGCCATTATCTGAAGGCAATTTCATTACTTGTGGTAAATGAGGAAATAATTAGATAATTAAATGGTAATAAAATGCAAAACATAAATGGAGGCCAACTGCAAGGTTGGGTGAGCATTCCAACGTTCATACCCAGTTTCCAAACCCGATCTCTGATGACGGCTTCTGGGAAGCTCCGTGGGATCCAATTACTGTAAAGTGTGTCCCGGATTTTATCCGGGTGGTGACTCCATCTCCAAATAGGCCCATGACCTATATCGTATTTCCTAGTGGGACTCAAGCCCACACAGTGTCGTGGTCACCAAACACTGGGGCACGCGCTAAACCCCACCGCCTACAGTGGCAACTCCATTGGGGATAGAGAAACTGATTCCAGTGTTTTGCATTTTATCATCTTTAATTATTTTCTTATTTCTTCCTGCATTTATGCATTCACTACACATTTTGCACACAATGAGCACTTCAGTCCCGAATAAACCCGACAATAGTCAGTACTTCGTGACCTACGTTTCACTCAAACCTGGTGGTGGAATATTTGATTATTGTCACTCACAACACGTACTAATCCGTGTTGTTTGACCCTTTGAGTGGGAGACGTATATGGATGTATATCGTTATGGGAGTCGAAGCCTTTTTACCCAAGACTCAGCCCATGTAATGACTTAGCGACTATCCTTAGGAATTTTCCCACATGCATGTGTATTTATGCCATATAATGGACCCCTTAAAATAAATCTTGAGCCCGTCAATAAGCAGTCCAAAATAAAATGAGCCTTCGTGTCCGACCGAAGCCCATCATAAATAAGCTAGTCAATAAAGGCCTCTCATGCCTACTCATAACCCATTTCAAATGGGCCTTGACAAGCAAGTTTATGGTGCTAAGGATCTTGGCTCATAAAGAGTGGACTCCAGCTTTATTTAAAGGGACCATTACTTTTATGAATCATTTTTGAGAGTTCTTGCATACATCGATTTCATTATCCCCGGCTAATAATTAAAACCTAGGCCGAAAATCCTAGGACAAGATACTCGCCATTTGAATATGTGTGTGGGGGAAATAAGGGCGGAAGTCTGCACGTTTAAGTTCCATGTTATGATCTTGTATATCTTTTCGTGTGTGACCTTTTTATTTCTAAATATAACGGACTTGCATATCATGCATACACATCATGCATCATTCTAACTAGCTATTTTGCAGTGCCATAGATCCTTCAAGTTCAGTAAGGTGGGTCCGAACCAGTTCAGGTCGTTTGATCAAAAATTCAGAATTAGGAATGGCAAAAGGGTTTGATCTAGAAACATTTGGGGCACGGTGGAAAGAAGAAGTACTAGCGGAAACCCAGGCTATGATGAGGGAAATGATGGGGGAGATTACTAAGCTCATCAGAGAAGGTCAGCCAACACAGCCACCCAATGCACCGCCAATCGATCCAATCGACCTGGATGAAAAAAATACCGATTAAGGGAAGGGAAGAAGATGATGTAACAGTATTAGCCAATCCGGGGAATCAAAGAAATATCATCCAAGCTGAGGATGTGGGTCAAACCGAGTGGGCTAAGAATATCACTAGAGTGATGAACCAAATACAGGTGATGATGAAGGAGAAGGGTATGGTCGCCCCCTTAGATTATGATTTGAATTTGGAAAAGGGTGATGAACCGCTGCCCCCGTAAGTTCAAATTCCCAGACATGAAGAAGTACACTAGTGCTGAGGATCCCCATTTGCATTTGAAGCAATACGTAACATACATGAAGGCTACTGAGCTAACTGAGAGCCAGATTGTTAAGCAGTTCCCTATTTCACTAGAAGGAGCGCCGATTCATTGGTATTACACCTTGGAACCGCATGTTCAGTCGGATTGGAAAGAATTGTGCACTGCTTTTGTTAAGCAATATGGTCTCAACATCCAACTAGAAGTATCCTTGAGAGATTTGTAGAATACCAAGCAGAACTTTAGCGAGCCTTTTGCTGATTACTTGACTCGCTGTAGGGGAAAATTGTCCTTGATGAGGCATAGGCCAATTGAGTCCAACCAATTGGTCTTGGCAATAGAAGGGTGTGTTCCCGCATTATCTAGGAAATTAAGGGATCTGAGGATCAGAAATTTTGAAGAGTTATACAGATTTGGGGTCCAGAAAGAATCAGATTTGGCCCAAGAGAAGAAATTCTTTGGAAGAGGTTCTGGGGGCAAAGAGGGAGCTAGCTCGAGCACTAATGTTCAGATTCGTGTCATTCGACCACCGAGCAGTAATGTGCAAGTTAGTGCAGTTAAACAACCCCGAAGATTTTCTAATTTGGGACGTCCTATGTCCAAAGTCCTCGATAAGCTCATTGAGAAGAATTTGTTACAACCTTTGCCTTCGTAACAACCCTTGCCTGAAGCCAACCCAAAGCTTTTCTATAAATTTCATCAAACCATCAGGCATGACACGGACAGCTGTGCACGATTAAAGCATGAAATCTAGGATTTGATAGACTCAGGTAAAATCACCGACCCAAAAAATAAAAAACCAAACACTCAAACCAACCCATTACCCAACTATCGAAATGTACCACCCCCTAACCCAACCATTCTGATGGTCAACTCTGGCCTAACAGAGGAATAAGTCCTAAACTCCTTTATTGATGTCTCTCATGATTCTCGACAACTCAAGCCCGAAAATCCAAAAATAATCGAACAACCCACAGAGTTAAAGGTGCGAGTCTTGGACATATGGAGTTTCAATGATGAAAACAAAGAACAAGTTAACCTATGGGACAATGAGGGGTGCAAGCACAATCAGTTTGTGGGGGAGGTCAAAGAGAAGGGAAAAGGAACCGAGGCTACCAAGACTGGGCCCGAAAAGGTAGGAAATGCAAGAAAAGGGAAAGGGGGTAGAAGAAAACAGAGAGACCATTGCCAGTGTTTGGGAGTTACTCATGCATTCTAGGGATCACAAGGAAGCCCTGGTCCTAGCACTAGACCAAAGGAAAATTTCCACTAGTTCCACTCTAGAATAGATTATTCAGTCACTAACAGAAACTCCTCAAGGAATGATAACTTTTTCCAATGACAATTTTCCTCTAGAAGGGAGAGATCACCAAAAGGTCTTGTTTATCAAAGTTGAGGTAAAAGGGAAGATGACCTGTTATGTGATGGTTGATAATGGTTCTGCCATCAATATGTGTCCATTGAAGATTCTATCAAATCTGGGGTTGATGGTAGCTAACTTAAAGCCTTATGAAGTAGTTATCAAGGCTTACGATGACACCAAAAGATTTGTGGAGGGAACTTTTAGGGCATTGGTCAGAACAGGGCCTATAGAAGTTTGGGTTGACCTACATGTGCTTGATATCCCGGTAACCTTTTCTATTTTGTTGGGAAGGCCATGGTTTCACCCCCTGGGTGCCATTCCATCCACTGTTCATCAAAAGGTTATGTTTCCACATGAAGGGAGGGTTGTCACCATCTCAACTGAAACTGAGGTCACCATAGCCACACTAAAGTTAATCCCCAAAGAGATTTCCCTTAGCCCTAGTTTTGAAGTCTGTGTGATTTATGAAGATGAGATGGATGAAAGGGTTCTAAGAATGATGTGCAATATGAAGTTTCTGCCTGGCATGGGATTAGGAAGAGATCAGAGCAGACCTTCAAGGTTTGTGAGGAACAAAGTACCTATTTTGAAGCATGGGTTAGGGTTCAAAGAGGTTCACAATGCTAGGAAAGAGATGGGTATGTCAAACCGGTCTAAAGAAAAGGAGGAGAAAACCAAGGCTAGAAAGAAGACTCTGTGGGAAATCTTTATAAAGGAAGGCACCGGACATTCATATAGCGGGACTCCAGAACCTCTTTTGGTGGCTAAGGAAGTCATCCCAGGGTTCGAGATATTTGCCAAATTCGTGAACAAAGCCGGGAAAGCTGCTATCAAAAAGGCCCCTGCTGAGGAGCTGGTATTGGCTGAAGAGGAGTCTAAAGAGAATGAAGTTACTTTGGGGCAAAAGGGCGTTGATGATCAGAATAAAGACAAAGACTTTGAGACTTACATCCTCGATTCTATCATAGATACCTTTTATGATGACTGTGATGTTTCTATTGTTTCTCTGTTTGAGACTGACGATCTTTTCTTTTCAAAGGTGAATGCAATGAAATCTGAATTTGCTTATTTGTGTGATGTATTCCCTAATGGTTATTCTATTTGTGATGATCATGTCATGCATATGTTTCATATTAATTCTACGCAAACTGAATCATTCAATTTAGGCATAGACAATAATCCTAAAAATATATTGCTTACTTCTGGTTTAACTTATGGTGAGAGAGAAAATACAGAAGAAATCTTAAAAAAGAGACAGAAAGTATTTGTTTGGGGTTATGAGGGCATGCCCGGGATTGACAGGGAGATCTAAGAACACAGAATCCCCACATACCCTCACATAGCACCAATAAAGTAGAAGCAAAGAAGGTTAAGGCTAGAATGGGCTCTTCTGGTTAAGGAAGAAGTCAAAAAGCAGTTGAAGGCAAAGTTTTTAGAAGTGGTAGAGGACACTCAATGGTTAGCAAATATAGTTCCAATTCCTAAGAAGGACGGAAGGGTCAGAGTGTGTGTGGACTATCGAGATTTGAATAAAGCCTGCCCTAAGGATGACTTTCCCCTACCGCATATTGACACATTAATTGATAGTGCGACTTCCAATGCAATGTACTCTTTTATGGATGGATTTTTAGGATATAATCAAATCATGATGGTAGTAATGGATAGTTTGAAGACATCATTCATCACCGAATGGGGCGTGTATTGTTACCAAGTGATGACTTTCGGGTTGAAGAATGCGGGGGCCACTTATCAGAGGATGGTGACTACCCTACTGCACGACATGGTGCATAAGGAGGTCAAAGTGTATGTAGATGATATGATGGTGAAATCTAAAACCAGGGAAGGGCATCTTGAAGCACTAGACAAGTTTCTGGCCAGGGTAGAAAAGTATAATCTCAGGTTGAACCCGAAGAAGTGTGTTTTTGGGGTCACATCTAGGAAGCTGTTAGGACACATTGTCAGTTAGAAAGGAATAGAGATGGACCTGGATAAAATTAGAGCAATCAGGGACATGCCCGTGTCAAAAAATGAAAAAGAGGTCCGAGGGTTTCTAGGGCACTTACAATATATCAACAGATTCATAGCCAAGCTGACAGCCACTTGCGACCATATCTTTAAGCTTCTAAAGAAAGACCAACCCATTGTGTGGAATGAGAAGTGTCAACAGGCTTTTGAAACTATCAAGGATTACCTAATGAATCCCCCTATCTTACAACTATCGAAACCAGGTAAGGTCTTAATCTTGTATCTGGCAATTGAAAAGGATGCAATAGGGGCGATGCTAGCGCAGGAAGGCGAAGGGAAAATAGAGCACATTGTATATTACCTAAGTAAGAAGCTTTTACCCTATGAAGCTACTTACAGTTTAGTAGAGAAGACTTGTCTAGCAGTGATCTGGGCAACGAGGAAACATCGACACTACTTCCAGTCGTATAAGGTGCAAGCAGTTTCCAAACATGATCTCCTCTGGTACCTCTAACAGACCCCGTCTCTTATAGGGAAATTGGCTGGTGGCTCATTTTGCTCATAGAATTTGATATAGAGTATATGGCCAAAAAGACAGTAAAAGGAAGGGCAGTAGCAGACTTCTTGGAGCAAAGCCCGATCGCGGACACCCAAGAGTGGAAGCTGGAGTTCCTTGATGAGCACTTAGGGGCAATAGGGATACAAGATTGGGAAATGTACTTTGACGGAGCTATCAACAATAAGGGAGTTAGGATAGGAGTAATTTTGGTTACGCCAGAAGGAGAATTTTGGTTACGCCAGAAGGAGAAATGATCCCGATGGCAAAAAGGCTCGAATTTGAAGCAACCAATAACCAAGCAAAATATGAAGCCTGCATCTTTGGCTTAGAAGCATTGTGTAATGCAAGGGCAGATAATGTCACTGTCTATGGGGATTCCATGCTGGTTATAAAACAAGCCACCAAAGAATGGGAGATAAAAGAAGACAGATTATGGCTGTACTAGGAACACTTGACCACCATTATGTGCTCCTTCACACAATGTAAATTTGTCTATTTGCCAAGGGAAGGAAACCAAGTAGCTGATGCCTTAGCCACACTAGCCTCCATGTGGGAAAGTGGGAAGCAACCAGAAGCCAGACCCTTAATCATCATAAAGTCTCGATCCCCCTGTTACGAAGAGGTGAGAGTAAGGCCAGTTGTTGTCACTGAGAAACCTTGGTTCTATGATTTACAAAAGTATCTAAAAACTGGGCAATTCCCAGATGACTCTAACAAGAAAGAAAGAATATCCTTACAAATGTTGTCTCGACAGTTCATAAGCCATAGGGGGATGTTATACAAAACAATTCCGATCGGGGTACACCTCAAATGTGTTGACAAGGGTGAAGGTCAGAAGCTCATGAAAGCAATTCATGAAGGGGTGTGTGGCCCACACATGAATGGGACTGTCTTGGCAAAGAAAATAGCTTGTCAGGGATATTTTTGGCTCACTATGGAAGCAAATTGTGTTGGATTTATGAAGAAATGTCACAGTTGCCATATGGTGATGTTAACTACCTACCGTCTATGGAACTTCAAGGAATGACGTCTCCTTGGCCATTTGCTGTATGGGGGATTGACATTATAGGGGAGATAAGGTCGAAGGCAATAAACGGTCATCAGTACATTATCGTAGCCATCGACTACTTCTCCAAGTGGGTTGAGGCTGAATCTTATACTATCGTGGGGGCGAGGCAAATGCCGAGATTCATCAAGAAGAACATAATCTGCAGGTTTGGTCTGCCACACCACATAGTCATAGACAACGGTGTTCAGTTTCGAGTAGAGATGGCCATGCTACTGGGGGACTATAAGATTGAGCATCACAGATCATCTCCATATAGGCCACAGGCAAACTGAGCGGTAAAAGCAGCAAATAAGAATGTGAAGAAGATTTTGGCTAAGATGCTGGAAAATTATCGAGATTGGGCTAAATACTTGCAATTCACATTATGGGGGTATTGAACTACTACTAGAACCTCGATAGGAGTCACTCCATACTCCTTAGTTTATGGGTGTGAAGCAGTTTTGCCTGTAGAGGTCAAGATAAGGTCGTTGAGAGTCCTTCTGGAATCCAAACTCCTTGAGTATCAGTGGATCGAAAGTCGGTTGGCCTAGCTGACACTACTGGATGAAAAGATGATGAAGGCTATGTATCATTCTCAGTTGTATCAGAGAATAATAGCCCGTTCCTATAATAAGAAGATCAAGCCAGGCAAGATTCAAGAGGGGGACCTGGTGTTGAAACTCACAAGTTTAGTCACGACCGATCCTCGAGGAAAGTTTAAGCCCAACTGGGAGGGACTGTATCTAGTAAAGAAGCTATTTTCAAAAGGCGCTGCCATTTTTTCTGACATGGAGGGAAACGATTTCAAAGAACCCATCAACCTAGAAAAACTCAAGAAATACTTTCTGTAAAAAGTCTCGCTAGGGAGAAAACCTCGAAAAGAGGCTGTCTAGGCAAAAATTAGAGAACAAAAAAAATAAAAAAAAAAGAGGAAAAAAGGAGTCCTGTTGGACTGAAAACCTCAAAAGAGGCGGTCCAGGCAAAAGTTAAGGACATATAAAAGGGGAGAGAGAGGCGCAAAATGGTTAGTTGGAAAACTTACAAGGGCAAGCCAACTAATAACATGAGATGTACCAGAAGCGAAATGTATATATGTTTTGTGCTTAAATGAGATGAAATGGATTGCTTTAATTGTCGTTAAACATTGCATAATGTGTCCATTACAAGCCGTTTAACTAGTACAAAAGGGAAATTACATCTAACAATAAGGAAAATGATGACTTCATTCCATGAGCTAGTTCTACCTTCTCTTCTTTTATTGCCTACCCTGTGAACTTAACATCTGTAATTCTCTTATCTTTTTATATTTAATAAACTGATCTCTTTCTGTCTGTTGTAAGCAAACCCACACTTTGTAATGATCATCGATGCTTTGATCACCATCGTAGCTTAAGTTTCTTTCGATGAATCTTCGAGGCCAAGTCACCACTAGGTGGTCCAAAAAATTCTGAGAAAGTGGCCCTAGCTCGAATTCGTGAACAGGCTCCATAATCAGTTGTTTATGACCATATTAGTGACAGAGGTGAGCTAGATTATAGAAAGTGGCAAAATAAAGACCGACAATCAAGACACAATACGTATAAGACCGGAGGGTCACATGCCACAAGCACCACCAGGGACACATCCAGCGAATCAGTGTATCAGGGAATGTTGATAGCCAGCTGTGAATGCCCACAGGGATGGGATGTAGTTTCTTTATTCGATAATGTTTGGCTTGATAACGCCTAATGTCTTGGGGAGGTTTTATCAAGCCCAGCTTTTCATAAAACCACATCTGCGAGACTACAGATGGTTAGGTACAGGCAGTATTTGGCAATTGAAAGAAAAGGGGGGCAATGAGAAACTTACCTCTGGTAAAAAGGGGCTTCCAAAGAATCGTCGCGTCCTTGTGAAGTCATCCAATCTAATGATGGTTTCTGCTAAGATGAGAGGGAAGGGATTGAGCCCTGACTCCACTTGGTCAAGGATGGAGAGGATCTTTATATCGCAATGCCTTGAGGGGGAAACCAATAGAAATTGAGCATACAAATAGAGGGCTAACATGTGGGGCCAGTAAGCTTCCCCTTTGTCCATAATTATGATGACTTCAAGGAGGGACTCCAATTTGATTTCTAAGTCGGAGATATAATGGAAGGAAGACCGAGGTGGAAGATTGAACATGCATGCCATTTGTTATTGAATGGAATGAGAATCTGGGTTTTCAAGAGCAGGAATTGCAAGTTGGCAAGTAGAATCTGTATGATGTCCAAGAATTGCCACGAATTCCTCTGGCAGGGGGCATATTTCTATCATGTTGAGCCAAAAAATGTGTTTCTGGGGATCCCAAAATTGAACAATAGCATGGAGAAAAGGGTAATTGATTCTCCTAGTATGGAGTGATTTGAAGACCGCAAGATGGAATGGCTCTAAACCAGCACAAGATTTGTTGTCCAACCCTTTCAAAATTGACTGTAAAGACCTCAGACTTTGTTCTTTCATGTTTGCAACTTTTTAAAGACACTCAGAGAGAGAAACAGAAAGGGGAGGATGAAAGGGATTCGATAATTAGGTCAAATGCAGAAATGAAGGTTTTATAGGGGCTGGACCGCCTGCTGTTGAGGTGGCCACCTCATCAGCATCGCCTCAGCAGCATGGGGCGATCGCCTCTTTATCAGGGTTCAATGAGGTGATCGACTCATCAGCAGCATAGGCCGGTTGTGTTTCTTCAAGTCGCACAGTCTAACAGGTGGAGCAGTTACATTACACATACAAGTAGTGAAATCAACTCATATATTGAGGAATGAGAAAAGCAAAACAAATGAATTTAATCGAGGAAAATGTTGAATTTTGCAAGCATCCTGTTAAAAAAAATGACAACAAAAATTCTATGTTCACTACTCAGAGACTACACAAATTTTAATATGGGAACGTCAAGCATCTGATCCCATACCCTCAGGGTCATCTTCTCCCCCGGCATCGTTGCCGCTCCCATCTTCGTCCTCGTCATCCTCATCAATCTGGAATATAATAATCTGATGCTCAAGAGTAGCGATCCTAGCCCTACTAGCCTCATCTCGATCTTGTTCAGACAAATCACAGGTCAGTAAACCATGCAAGCATGCATACATGTAGGAAATAATGAAATTCTTTCCCTCCACTGCTGGGTGACCTCCAGCATGTAGTCTCTCTGGGCCTCTATCATGTAATACATATATAGGCCCTGCTCCAGTGGAATCTACATTATCAAAATGAAGATTAGAACTAACAGTTGGTTTTAGAATTATAGTGAAAATAGGTCAGGGAAAGGAACATATGTGAGTAGCACCGACAGGAGTGCATACAGGGGTCAGGTCCTCGTCCAAGGCCAGGAACTGGCATGATAACTCTCCAAGGGGAACCCAACATCAAGCCAGAGGGTCAGGGACATGGATGAAGCTGCCTGGGGCAAACTCAGAATCGGGGGCAGCAGTCAGTATGGCTCCCTCACTGGCAGTAGAAGTCTCCTCCCTGCTCGGATCCAGTCGATGCCTCAAGGGCTCTCTCTCCCGCACTCGGGACCTAACCGGGGCTACGGGCCTAGCAGGCACACCCTGAAGATGAAAACAGGAGGAACATGTTAAGAATCCAATGAATTTGCAAAGAAAATGGGGACTTACAAGGATTTAACTGAGAAGTAGAAGCGGCCTGGAAGGGGACCATCAGTAGAAGGTGGGTGCAGATGAACTCTGCATACCGGCTCTTCACGTGAACTGTGTGGTCCACAGTTGGTGAGCCTGCAACAGCTTGAGAGAGCTTGTTGCCCTTCAGCTCATGAGCCCAAAGTATACTGTCAGGAGGGGACCTGGGGACCCACCTAGCCCTAACGCCTGCCTTCCAGTTTAGGACCCGCTCTCCCAAGTACCAAGCTTGATACCTTGGGCCACAAAGGAGTACCCTCTTCTGGGCTAAAGGTCTGGAGTGAGTCATTTCGATGGTCCAAGTGTCCTTGGACCCCCACAAGTCATTTCGGATCTGCAAGAAAAGAGAGATTGTCAATATGCAAGTAAATCAAATGTGAATAATTCACTAATGGGTAGTTTTGTGCTTTGCAAGTACCACATCCTGTGTCAGTGAGTTCAGATGCTGCCTGTGGATGTGAACTCGCACTAGATGCCTCTTCACGACATGGCTAGCACCCCACCTCCCCAGGGCCGGGTAATGGTCTCCCACTCGGGTAACGCCCACAAGCAACTCTAGCTCCAGAGCCCAAACCTAAAAAATAAAATAGGAGAAGTTAAGAAAATTGATGTAAGTAATGGGGGTCAGAGCAAAAGGAAAAAGAGGGGATCACGACGTACCAGAACAACATGCCAAAAGCCGCAAAACCTCCTAGCCCCTCGGACCACCTCATCCATGCTCCGGTACAAGTACGCCAGGGCGCAACTACCCCAATCGAATGTGGGAATCTAATCAAGATCTCAAAGGGCTAGTAGGAACATCAGGTCAATAGAGCTGGCGGTGTCGGCAAAGAGAGTGGTACCGACCAAGTAGAGTAAGAAGGCCCTTACCACCTGGTCAATCTTAAGGGGAGAGGTCATCGCTGCGGCCCGATCTTGAGTGTAGAAGCTCCTGATCAAGTCCAACTTAAGGGTATGAGTCCCCTTCATGTCAGGAGTCATCCCCAAAAGCTGCTCAATATATGCAGCCTTATCCGGAGACAACTGATGTAGACTCGCATCGAAAGGAACAGGATCCCCGATGCAGGCAATCCCCGTCATGGCAGCAAACGATACTGGGTCTAGAGTAAGCACATCGAACGGGAGGTGGAAGGTGTGGGTCATATCAAACCACCTCTCCATCAGGGCATGCAATGGCTGGTAGTCCGTGCGCCCTTGCTCGGATGGAAGTGAGAGTACGAAGTCCTCAAACCCCGTCTCCTGAATTCGATCCCTTTGCTCATCAGTCAAATCACTAAAAAAGACTCGGGCTCCATGGAAATTCCCAGCACCCTTGAATGTTTGAGCATCATGCTGTAATAAAGAGACAAGGAAGTAAAATTTATGCGTTTTACAGTCTCAGGGAGAATTTTAGAAAAAATGTACATGTAAATGGTGAAGTTCCTCTCTGTTGATGAAGCGATCGCCTCACCTTAAAGGCGATCACCTCATCACAGAGGTGATCGCCTTATCGCATAGGCGATTGGCTCTATGAAGAGGCGACAGGAGATTAACTTTTCACATAAGCCCATCATCTCATCGATGAGGCAATCGCCTCATCATTAAGATGATCGCCTCATTGAAGAGGCGATCGCCTCTATAAATCACAGATGGGGGCAGAGTAAATTCTTGATGCAATAAAGCATAAATTCTATGGTTTGTTTGATTAAATAAAGGTCCTAGAATGATAATTATGCAAGATTAATCCCTAACCCGATGTAATTTTACAGGGAATTTTAGGGGTACTAACCTCTCTAGATGCAGAAGAGCAAATGTGGGGCCCTAGGTCTGCCAGAAGTGGAATCGAGTCTCCACGGGTTAATCCCAGACTCCTAAAAGTGTTAATGAGAGGCAGGATATGATCCCACTGAGGTACAGGGGGTGTTCTATCATTATCCATCGATTGAAAAGTGGGGAGATATGCAGAGAGTATAAGAAGTATAAGAAAAAGAGGAAAAGAAAAAGGAAAAAAAATATAATGGAAGGGAGAAAGGATAAAAGGAAAAGAGTGTTTTTATAGTAAGCAGGAGCATAGGGTTTCCCCTAAAAAAAAGATGATGAATGAATGACAGTGATAAGAATGATGGGTGGAAGTTAGTACTATATACTAGGGAGGCAGAATTAAGAGAAAGGATCTTTAAGAGGCCGAAGCTCAAGGATAGGGCTGTTCGGGTTTGAATCCCTGAAGCTCAAAAATAGGGTTGTTCAGGTTTGAATCCCCGAAGCTCAAAGATAGGGCTGTTCGGGTTTGAATCCCCGAAGCTCAAGGACAAGGTTATTCGGGTTTGAATCCTCGAAGCTCAAGGACAGGGTTGTTCGGGTTTGAATCCCCGAAGCTCAAGGGCATGACTGTTCAGGTTTGAATCCTCGAAGCTCAAAGACAGGGCTGTTCAAGTTTGAATCCCTGAAGCTCAGAGGATCAAGATAACTGTTCGGGTAGTATCCCTGAAGTCAGAAGCAAAGGACAACTGGGCCAGGAAAACCTGAGGTTAGCAATTTTCAAATATCTCTATCAAATATTAATGAGTGGCTGATTGGGCTAGGAAAACTCGAGGATCACGGTCACATTTCAGAATTAAAGAATTCATCTCTCGGGTGAGACCCGAGAGTTAGGTATGTTTCTTATCTTATTGTTTATTTGTTGTTGTGCATGTGATTTTTTAAAAAATGGTCATTGCATGCATTTGATTTTTCAAAAAAATCAGGGGGCAAACTGTAGACACCCGATTCGATCAGCCCGTGTTAGGGGACGAATTGGGGTTGCTCAGTTTGACCGACCCGTTATCAAGCCCAATAATAAGAATGTGAACTTGGACATGAGGATGAAGCCTGAATCTCTAAGTGGAAAGTGGACTTGAAAATCCAAAAGCCTGCAAAACCCAAACCGAGCCCAACTACCTAAGTTTGGCCTAAGCTTGCTTGGCCCAGCGCGGGCCTGGGCTAAAGGGGGGGCTGCCTCAGTGTAATGAGGCGATCGCCTCTTTGGCAGCTGCCAATGAGATGATCGCCTCATCACAGAGGCGATTGCCCCACCGATGAGGTGTCGCCCCTCTGGCAGCCCACGTGCAGCTGCATTTAATGCAGCTGCAATCAAGTGGCATGTGCCCCACTCTCCAGACTTTCTCCTTGTGTGAGGAAAAGACTTTTGGGAAAAGGAAAAAGGCTAGGAGGCTTAGGGGGATGGGAAAGCTAAGGGATAAAAGTGAAAAGAGAGAGAAGAAGAAAGGAGGGAGGTGGAAAAAGAAAAAAGGAGGGGAAGCTCTGAAAAAAAATACAGAAGGAGAAAGGAAGAGAAGAAGGAAAACGTCCTGAAGGAAGAAAGGAGGTCCACTTTACCATAAGAGAAGAGGAAAGAAACTTGTGTCAAGAAGAGATACTACAATCCTAACAAGGATCTCAATCAAACCAGCTCTGAGGGCCTCTCATTTTGGTATAAAACCTGCACTCAAACTCAGCATGTTCATCATTTTGTATATTCTTGCTTGTGTGTAACTAAGTTATTAGTACATTTTAGGTTTATCTCTAGTGTGTCATGTTTGATATCCCACTTTATTGATGTGATCCCTGAACACTTTCGCATGTAGTTGTAGTTTGATGATTATAGAGTGTATATACATGTTTTGGTTGCTTAGAGTAGAAGTTTGCACATTTTGGGAGTCAGAACTGGCCTAGTGATCAGGCGACTCCTCTTCATAGAGGCATCACCTCATCTCAATGAGACGATCGCCTCATCATAGAGGCGATCGCTCCATTGACAGGCCCTCAGGGAGTCTATTTTTTGTGCGTGTATCACATGATTTGTCTCAGGTCTTTAAGAGCCCTGTTGATGAGGTGTCACCTCTTCAATGAGGCGATCACCTTGTCTCAATGAGGTGATCGCCTCATTGGCAGGGATAACCTGTTTCCTTCTTTGTTTCGTCGTTCGTTTGTTGTGATGCCTGCTTTAACATGTCCCTTTTTAACCTTCATGTCTGTATGATTGCATGGTGATAATTATCTTGATTGTTCGATATTTTCTTTAACTTATAATGTGATAACCTCATTGTAGGATCTCTTTGTAAATGTCATTATACGTGATTCCATTTTTTGTAAAGAGAAAGGCTAATCGTGTGATATTTGCAGGCATTACTTGATAATTTCTATCGTCAAGCAATCATTTTTGCTATTTATCTTTTGTATATTGTTCTCTTTATGTTATTTTAGTATTTTATTTCGGTATATGTTTGATTTATTTTCTGTATATTATTTCATTTATTTGATTAAGAAGCATTGTAATCTTAATCCCTTCCCCCTATTTAATTTTGAATGTATGGTTGTAAATTTTTATTTATTTTTAATTACTGTGTTTTTTGAATGTTGGGACATAAAGGCATGAAATTGGACTAATGTGCAAACTCAGACTTAATTATAAAATCTTGCCATTATCTGAAGGCAATTTCATTACTTGTGGTAAATAAGGAAATAATTAAATAATTAAACGGTAATAAAATGAAAAACACAAACGGAGGCCAACCACAAGGTTGGGTGAGCATTCAAATGCTCATACCCAGTTTTCGAACCCGATCTCTGATGACGGCTTCTGGGAACCTCCGTGGGATCCAGTTGCTGTAAAGTGTGTCCCGAATTTTATCCGAGTGGCGACTCCATCTCCGAATAGGCCCATGACATATATCATATTTCCTAGTGGGCCTCGAGCCCACATAGTGCCATGGTCGCCAAATACTGGGGCGCGTGCTAAACCTCGCCACCTACAGTACCCCTCAGTTGTTTATTTTACAGGAGATTCTTTTTCCTCAAACCTCAGTAGTAGGCCCATTCGTCGGACATTTTTAGTCTCGTCTAGTTTATGTAAATTGCTTACTTTAACTTTATTGTATTCTAAAAAACTGCTATATTCGTAGAACTTTGTATCTGAAGAGTGTTGTTCTTATCAGAGACTTTTCTCTGAATATTGTATGCAAATATTTTATTTTATAATATGACATAAGTATTTATTTTATATTGATTTAAGATTTTTTTTTTGGTGTATTTTTATTTATTTATTGCATGCTTTTATTTTCTAAGGCTTGCTACAGGTTCCGGATTCGAAAGAATTCTTGTTCCCTATCACCGATCATGACTCCTGGTTTGGGTCATGAGAAAGACATGACTCAACCACAATTCAAACACTCAGGATCGACCTAACGTCACGTTTTATGAGAATTTTATCAAAAATTCGACAGAGCCTCCTCTATAAAAAAGGACATCTCTCTACTAAAATTAAAGTCGATCCTACAAGCAAACACACTTCTAAAATCCCAAATGCTCAACACCTCGGGTTGGGACCCCGAACTACACAATTTCCTAACCGAGAATCACAATTCACAAAAATTAATATTAAATAATAATATAATAATGAAATCATTAAAAATCCATAAACATCAATAATAAACCATAATATAATATATTTAAATAACAAAAACATTAAAGCTAATTATTTTTTCCAATTAGTTAATAAAATCTCAGTAAATTATATAATATCAATAACAATCTAAATGTTCAATTATTCAAAATTAAATAGTAAAATTCACAAATAATTATTTAAATAGTCCAAATATATAGTAAAAGTAGTTAAAAATTCATTTAATCACAAAAATAGTAAATAAATTTATTATTTGAATATATTTCCAAAAATTACTATTAATTAGTTAAAAATAGTAAATAATTCGTAAAAAATATTTTAATAATATTTATTATTCTAGAATCACTTAAAACATACTAATTAACAATAATTTCAATTAAAACACCAAATTCACTAATTTATATTAATTTTTTTGAAAAATTAATTTTTCACTTAAACTTTCAAAAAATCATAGTAATTAATCGGAACACAATTTCTATAAACTTCCTTCACAAACTAAACTCCAAATATCATAAAAAAATTTATTAAAAATAAAATGGTTTTTTGGCGAGGGTTATCGGAACAGTGACTCACCATAAAACTCAAAACCCATAATCCAAATAATTCAAAAAAATCAACAAAAAATATATTTGCATAGATTAAGCTACAAAAAAATAATATTTCTGAAGACACTTATCCTAAAACATAAGAAACCAAGCTTAAAAAATGAAAACTAAAATTAAAATAAATAAAAGTTTGAAGAAAAATCACAAATGGGAGGATCTAAGCTTAAACCGAGCTTAGAGTTGGCTTGCCTAGAGCTAGAGGATCCAAACAAGCCTAGGAACGCGAGCTTTAACCACCATAATCACTACCAACAATGAGAAGAGCTCCACTGCTGCTACTTCTGTTTCTGACTGTTCTGGCATCAGTCAGGTATACTGAAGGCGGCAGGAGGGAGAGGTGATGGTGGTGGGTGGTGGTGGCAGTGGACGCTGGCGAGGGCTGGGTGGTGGTGTTGCAACTTGCGCAGGAAAAAGAAGAAAAACGCATGGGAGGAAAGAAAAAATAAAAGAATGAAGAAAAAGAAATGAACCTGAAAAATAATGTCCTGATTTCTATATTTTTTATTATATATATATATATACACACACACACACACACATATATATATATACAACAACACATTAACACACAAGCATAATATAATAACAGTAATGATAATAACAATAATATTAGTAATGATAATAATAATAATGATAATAACAATAACAAATAATAATAATAATAATAACTTCCAACTACATTTTTTCTACGTAATAAAATATTTAAAACAAAATAAGTAAATAATTCACAAATAATGATAATAATATTTATAAATGAATAAATAATCATATATATACTAAAATCAAATAACACACAAATAATTATAATATATAAAAATTTAAAATATTATTAACACTGCATATCTCAAAATAATTTTATATAATTTAGAATAAAGGGTCATTACTGTTTTAGGTATATCGATCGGTAAGGTCTCCGTAAACTCGATTTTATATTTATATCAATATGTTTAATTTGATTTTACTTATTGAATTTAATTTTATTTGGAGTTGTGGTAGTTAGAAAAATTGATTTTTGAGCTAAGATCTACCTAATTATTATTTTTATTTAACTTTTTGAAATTATTTAGATATATATATTATTTAGAGCAAGTTTCATGAAAGAAGTTTATATAAATTACATACCAAATTTGTTTTACGAATTTTTGAATGTTTATGTAAAAAAATAGAATTTTTGGAGAAATTAATATAAAGGAGTAAATTTTATATTGTAATTCAAATTATTAGTAATTATTGTGTTTTAGATAATTTTTGAATAATTGTCATGACCAAAACCAGGGAGTCATGACTGGAACTAAGGAACGAGAATTCTTTCAAATCTAAAATCTGTAACAAGCCTTAAAAATAAAAAATGCATGCAATAAATAAATAAATAAAAGTACACCAAAATTAAAACTTTAATCAATATAAAAATAAATCCTTAAATGTCATATCATAATAAAAATATTCATACAATATTCAGAATACAGATCTCAAACAAACAACAAGACATTGTACACTACTACTGTAATTTTTTAGGATACAATAAGAGTTTAAGTAATAAATTTATATAATCTAGCTGGAGCTGAAGAAGACTAGTGAAGAGGTCTACTACTGAAATCTGAAGAATAATATCCTAAAAAAATATTGAGGGGGATCAGACTTCACTAAGTGAATTATTATATTATATATACATGCAACCTAAATCATATACAATCAAACATCAATATAAAGTTTATATATATATATATATATATATATATATATATATATATACACGTACTTTACACAGATGCTGAAATTCACTTTTATATGATAAATGCATAAAATTATTTTAGTTGAAGGATCGGAGCAGAACCTTAATAGTTCGTAACCTCGATCATAAAAATCAATAGCCAACTGGTTTATCCAAAACTCCAAGTATTCATTTATCCAACTTAAGGTAGTAGACTGGCCCTGAGTACACTGGGTCAATCAAGATTCCGCAATCTCACTACCGGTATGACTAGACCCGAGTACACTAGGTCAATCGAGGATCCACAGTCATCCTTTCTAATAACCAAAATCTCAATAAACAATTATCAGATTTTCAACCTAATTCTACCATACTATCGTGCAATAGTCCTAGCGTAGCCCACTAGGTAGCACGTTCTACTATTATCCTTCAAATCAATCTTATAATTATTAAAATAATGAAAATGGATTTTGTAAACGTGATAGCATCCATTCAAAGAGGAATATACCAATTATATATAGAAAGTATACCAAATGTATACTGTAAATATACTAAATGTATACTAAAAATATACCAAATATATATGTCACACATATACTAAAATAAACCATGAATATACCAAAAATATAGTAAGTATATATAGAAAATATAACAAGCATATATAACAAAATATACCAAAAATATAATGTAAGTATAACAAACATATACTAAATCATTTAATGAAATAATTCATGTTTAAATACATAATGAAAATATGAATGGTCGTAACCATACATCCTATATGTACTGCATATATAAAATAATAACTCACAAGTTTGTACTTCTCGAGACAGACTCGACGGACATGGTCCGATAAGCCTCGATCTCGATGCAACTATAAAAAAATAAATAAATAATACAATATTAGAATAAATACCTAATTTATACTTCTAAGAATTCTAAGGAAGACTTGATCTAAACACAGCTCAACCAAACTACAAAAACTCAGAATTGACCCGACGTCACATTTTATGAGAATTCTACTAAAAAATCAGTGAGTCTCCTCTATAAAACAGTCATCTCTCTACTGAAAAGTAGAGCCGATCCTACAAGAAAACACATTTCTATAAACACAATAGCTCACCACCTCGAGTTGTGACCTTGAACTACACAAATTCCTAACCGAGGTTCACGATTCACAATAAAATAAATATTTGAGAATAATATAATAAAATCATTCAAATCCATAAATATCAATAATAAACTACAATATAATATTTAAACATCAAAAACATTAAATATAATTATTTTCACATTAATTAAATAAAATCTCAATAAATTATATAGTATTAATAGAAAATCCAATTTTTTGATTATTTAACATAAAATAGTAAAAATTTGCAAATAATTATTCAAATGGTTTAAATATATAATAAAAATAGTTAAAAACTTATTTAATCACAAAAATAGTAAATAATTTATTATTTGAATATATTTTCAAAAATTAGTATTAATTAGTTAAAAATAGTAAATAATTTGTAAAAATTATTTTAATACCATTTATTATTCCAAAATCACTTAAAACATACTAATTAACTATAATTTCAATTAAAACACAAAATTCACCAATTTATATTAATTTTTCCAAATTAATTTTTTACATAAACTTTCAAAAATTCATAGTAAATAATCGGGATAGAATTTCTATATAATTCCTTCACTAACTATATTCTAACTAAATCAAAAAATTTAGTAAAAATAAAAGAATAGGATTAAGGCAACTCAGGGTTGAGATCCTATTCTAGCAGAGCTTTCAGAGAATATTTGTGCAGGGAAGTTTACTAATTTCACACTTAATGATGATGGTGTTTTAAGGATCAGTGGTAGGTTGTGTGTTCCTAATCTGGATAATTTTAGAGAAGAGATCCTTGAGGAAGCATATTCTATAGCCTACAACATACATCCAGGTGTCAATAAGATGTACCACAGTATCAGAGACTTGTACTGATGTACTGAAGAAGGATGTAGCTAATTTTATTACTAAGTGTTTGACGTGTCAGCAAGTGAAAGCTAAACATTAAAAGCCTTTTGGGAAGCTTCAGCCACTTCCTATTCCTGAGTGGAAATGGGAGAGAATTGCTATGGATTTTATGGTTGGTTTACCTCATTCTAAGGATGGATACGATTCCATTTAGGTGATTGTGGACAGATTGACCAAGTTTGCTAATTTATTGCCTATGAAAGCCACTTATTCTATAGCTAGATTGGCCAAGCTATATGTTAAGCATATTGTGTGCCTTCATGGAGTACCTATGTCCATTATATCTGATAGAGGTTCAATGTTTACCTCTCAGTTTTATCAGAAGTTATAGGAAGTGATGGGCACTAGGCTTAATTTCAGTATTGCTTTTCACCCTCAGAAATATGGTCAATCTAAAAGGAAGATCCAGACACCGGAAGATATGTTGAGGATGTGTGTTTTGGATCTGGGAGGTAGCTGGATGAAAATTTGCCACTTATGGAGTTTGCATATAATAATAGCTACCATAGCAATATTGGGATGACACCATATGAGGCTTTGTACAGAAGGAAGTGTAGATCCCCTCTGAGTTGGGATGAGATTGGGGAGAGAGTGTTAACTAGACCTGAGATGGTTTAGGATGCCGCTGAGAATTTTGCTATGATTAAAAGGAGATTAGAGACCACAGGTAGCAGACAGAAGAGCTATGCAGATCTGAGATGTATAGATGTGGAGTTTCTAGTATGAGACTATATGTTTTTAAAGGTGTCTCCTATGAAGGGTGTGATGAGATTTGGCAAGAAGGGTAAGCTAGCACTGAGATATATTGGACCATTTTAGATTCTAGAGAGAGTGGGCATAATTGCATATCGGTTGACTTTGCCTCCGAATTCGTCTCAAGTGCATCCAGTGTTCCATATCTCGATGCTAAGGAAGTATATTTCAGACCCTTTGCATGTGTTATAGCCTGCTAGTGTGGAAGTGAATGAAGACTTGATGTTTGAGGAGGAACCTATTACGATTGTTGATTATCAAGTTCATCAATTGCGTTAGAAGCCGATTCCGATGGTCATGGTGTTGTGGTGAAGCAACAACGTTGAGGAGCATACTTGGGAGACTGAAGCAGAGATGCAAGCTTCTTATCCTTATCTCTTTCCTCAGTGATTCTTGTTTCTATTCTTTTCTTTGAATTCGAGGATGAATTCTTATAAGGAGGGGAGATTGTAAAGACCCAGTATTTTAAATTAAATAATATTATTTTGAGATATGCATTGTTAATAATTTTAAATTTTATTTGTATATTATTATTGTTAATTACTAATAATATTTGCATATTTTATTATGAGAAATTATTTATGTAAAAATAATTTAATCTATATGAGATTAATAATAATAACAATAATAATAATAATATTGTTATTATTATTATTATTATTAAAATTAAGTGAAGGGCATTTTGGTAATTATATATATATATATATATATATATATATACAAAAGTCAAAAAAATTGGGTCAACATTTTTTCCTTTCTCCTTTTTCTTTTTCTTTTTCTTCTTCTTCTTCTTCTTCTTCTTCTTCTTCTTCTTCTTCTTCTTTTCCTCCTCACTCTCAGCCACTACCATCACAGTCACTGTCGGATCGCCCCACCCTTTACCACCGGCCGCTGTCGAGCCTAGATGTTCTTAGCTACCATCCACCACCTTCAGAATCGCCAGCCACCAGCTAGATCACCGAAAAATAGGGAGAGATCAAAACTTGAGCTTCTTATCACTGGTGAGGATTTCAGCTGCCATTTGACGTTAGACTGGTTTCGTATGAACCACCAAGCTCCGGTGAGTTCATTTCTAAGCTCCTTTTTAGCTCTAAACCTCTAGATTTTAGATATCTCTAATTTTTAGTTTATGTGTTTTAGGATTTTTGAATTTTTTGAACTTGATTTAGGTTGATTCATGAAAACTTGCTTAAGAAATGTTATTTTTTGTAGCTCAAGTTTCTCAAATATATTTTTTATGAATTTTTCTGAATTAATTTGATTTTTGGTTAATTTTTTATTATTTTAATATTAAATATTGAATTATTCATAATTATGTTAATTAATTAGTTTTAATGAAAATTTAGTTAAATTAGTGTTTATTATGTGAGTGAATAATTTTAGAATATTTAAACTGATACTTGGTGAATTTATATAATTTTTAGGAATATTATTTATATTTTGTATATTTTGTATTTATGGTAATTTTGTGATGATTATAGTTAAATAATATGGTTTAAATGGTTTTAGAATCATTTAGGGTATTAAAATGATTTTTATAAATTATTTACTATTTTTTTACTAACAGTGAGATTACTGGTGCTCAGTTGACCTAGTGTCTCGAAGTCAATCACATTGACAATGAGACTCTTGGAGCTTGGTTGACTTAGTGTCTCGAGGCCAGTCTACTGTCTAAATAGGACTAAGAGACTTAATTTGGAATTAAGTGAGTCTGTATGGCTAGAGCGGTATTATTGATTGAGGTTATGATTAAATAGGGTTCTATTTGATCATTCATTGAAATAAACATTTATCAGCATTTAATATATATAAGTGATTTCAACATCTGTGTAAAATGCCTATATATATTTATATATATACTGATGCTTGATTGCATATGACATTAGGAGGTGCATGTATATATAATATAATACCTGTAGACACCCAATTCAGTCGGCCCGTGTTAGGGGACGAATTGGGGTTGCTTAGTTTGACCGACCCGTTATCAAGCCCAATGATGAGAATGTGAACTTAGGCATGAGGATGAAGCCTGAATCTCTAAGTGGAAAGTGGACTTGAAAATCCATAAGCCTGCAAAACCCAAACCGAGCCCAACTACCCAAGTTTGGCCCAAGCCCGCTTGGCCCAGCGCGGGCCTGGGCCAAAGGGGGGGCTGCCTCAGTGTAATGAGGCGATCGCCTCTTTGGCAGCTGCCAATGAGATGATCGCCTCATCACAGAGGCGATCGTGCCACCGATGAGGCGTAGCCCCTCTGGCAGCCCATGTGCAGCTGTAATCAAGTGGCGCGGGCCCCACTCTCTAGACTTTCTCCTTGCGTGAGGAAAAGACTTTTGGGAAAAGGAAAAAGGCTAGGAGAGCTCATGATGGGCTAGGAGGCTTAGGGGGATGGGAAAGCTAAGGGATAAAAGGGAAAAGAGGGAGAAGAAGAAAGGAGGGAGGTGGAAAAAGAAAAAAAGGAGGGGAAGCTCTGAAAAAAAAATAAGAAAATACAGAAGGAGAAAGGAAGAGAAGAAGGAAAACGTCCTGAAGGAAGAAAGGAGGTCCACTTTCCCACAAGAGATGAGGAAAGAAACTTGTGTCAAGAAGAGACACTACAATCCTAACAAGGATCTCAATCAAACCAGCTCTGAGGGCCTCTTATTTTGGTATAAAACCTGCACTCAAACTCAGCATGTTCATCGTTTTGTATATTCTTGCTTGTGTGTAACTGAGCTATTAGTACATTTTAGGTTTATCTCTAGCGTGTCATGTTTGATATGCCACTTTATTGATGAGATCCCGGAACACTTTCGCATGTAGTTATAATTTGATGATTATAGAGTGTATATACATGTTTTGGTTGCTTAGAGTAGAAGTTTGCACATTTTAGGAGTCAGAACCGACCTGGTGATTAGGTGACACCTCTTTACAGAGGCGTCGCCTCATCTCAATGAGACAATCGCTTCATCATAGAGGCGATAGCCCCAATGACAGGCCCTCAAGGAGTCTGTTTTTTGTGCGTGTATCACATGATTTGTCTCGGGTCTTAAGAGCCCTGTTGATGAGGTGTCGCCTCTTCAATGAGGCCATCGCCTCATCTCAATGAGGCGATCGCCTCATCAATGAGGTGACCACCTCATTGGCAGGGTTAACCTGTTTCCTTCTTTGTTTCATCATTCGTTTGTTGTGATGCCTGCTTTAACATGTCCCCTTTTGACCTTCATGTCTGTATGATTGCATGGTGATGATTATCTTGATTGTTTGACATTTTCTTTAACTTATAATGTGATAACCTCTTTGTAGGATCTCTTTGTAAATGTCATTATACGTGATTCCATTTTTTGTAAAGAGAAAGGCTAATCGTGTGATATTTGCAGGGATTACTTGATAATTTCTGTCATCAAGCAATCATTTTTGCTATTTATCTTTTGTATATTGCTGTCTTTATGTTATTTTAGTAGTTTATTTTGGTATATGTTTGATTTATTTTCTATATATTATTTTATTTATTTGATTAAGAAGCGTTGTAATCCTTAATCCCTTCCCCCTATTTAATTTTGAATGTATGGTTGTAAATTTTTATTTATTTTTATTTACTGTGTTTTTTGAATGTTGGGACATAAAGGCATGAAATTGGACTAATGTGCAAACTCGAACTTTATTATAAAATCTGGCCATTATCTGAAGGCAATTTCATTACTTGTGGTAAATGAGGAAATAATTAGATAATTAAACGGTAATAAAATGCAAAACATAAATGGAGGCCAACCGCAAGGTTTGGTGAGCATTCAAACATTCATACCCAGTTTCCAAACCCGATCTCTGATGACGGCTTCTGGGATGCTCCGTGGGATCCAATTGCTGCAAAGTGTGTCCCGACTTTTATCCGGGGTGGCGACTCCATCTCCAAATAGGCCCATGACCTATATCATATTTCCTAGTGGGCCTCAAGCCCACACAGTGCCGTGGTCGCCAAACACTGGGGCACGCGCTAAACCCCGCCGCCTATAGTGGCAACTCCACTGGCGATAGAGAAACTGATTCCAGTGTTTTTCATTTTATCATCTTTAATTATTTTCTTATTTCTTCCTGCATTTATGCATTCACTACACATTTTGCACACAATGAGCACTTCAGTCTCAAATAAACCCGACAATAGTCAGTACTTCGCTACCTATGTTTCACTCAAACCTGGTGGTGGAATATTTGATTATTGTCACTCACAACACGTACTAATCCGCATTGTTTGACCTTTGAGTGGGGAGACGTATATGGATGTATATCGTTATGGGAGCCGAAGCCTTTTTACCCAAGACTCAAGCCCATGTAATGACTTAGCGACTATCCTTAGGAATTTTCCCACATGCATGTGTATTATGCCATATAATGGACCCTTAAAATAAATCTTGAGCCCATCAATAAGCAGTCCAAAATAAAATGAGCCTTCGTGTCCTACCAAAGCCCATTATAAATAAGCTAGTCAATAAAGGCCTCTCATGCCTACTCATAAACCCATTTCAAATGGGCCTTGACAAGCAAGTTTATGGTGCTAAGGATCTTAGCTCATAAAGAGTGGACTCCAGCTTTATTTAAAGGGACCATTACTTTTATGAATCATTTTTGAGAGTTCTTGCATACATCGGTTTCGTTATCCCCCACTGATAATTAAAACCTAGGCCGAAAATCCTAGGACAAGATACTCGCCATTTGAATATGTGTGTGGGGGAAATAAGGGCAGAAGTCTGCACGTTTAAGTTCCATGTTATGATCTTGTATATCTTTTCGTGTGTGACCTTTTTGTTTCTAAATATAACGGACTTGCATATCATGCATACACATCATGCATCATTCTAACCAACTATTTTGCAGCGCCATAGATCCTTCAAGTTCAGCAAGGTGGGTCCGAACCAATTCAGGTCGTTTGATCAAAAATTTAGAATTAGGAATGCAAAAGGGTTTGATCCATAAACATTTGGGGCACGGTGGAAAGAAGAAGTACTAGTGGAAACCCAGGCTATGTTGAGGGAAATGATGGGGGAGATTACTAAGCTCATCAGAGAAGGTCAGCCAACACAGCCACCCAATGCACCGCCAATCGATCCAGTCGACCTGGATGAAAAAATACCGATTAGGGGAAGGGAAGAAGATGATGTAACAGTATTAGCCAATCTGGGGAATCAAAGAAATGTCATCCAAGCTGAGGATGTGGGTCAAACCGAGTGGGCTAAGAATATCACCAGAGTGATGAACCAAATGCAGGTGATGATGAAGGAGAAGGGTATGGTCGCCCCCCTTAGATTATGATTTGAATTTGGAAAAGGGTGATGAACCGCTGCCCCATAAGTTCAAATTCCCAGACATGAAGAAGTACACTGGTGCTGAGGATCCCCATTTGCATTTGAAGCAATACGTAACATACATGAAGGCTACTGAGCTAACTGAGAGCCAGATTGTTAAGTAGTTCCCTATTTCACTAGAAGGAGCGCCGATTCATTGGTATTACACTTGGAAACCGCATGTTCAGTCGGATTGGAAAGAATTGTGCACTGCTTTTGTTAAGCAATATGGTCTCAACGTCCAACTAGAAGTATCCTTGAGAGATTTTTAGAATACTAAGCAGAACTTTAGCGAGCCTTTTGCTGATTACTTGACTCGCTGGAGGGGAAAATTGTCCTTGATGAGGCATAGGCCAATGAGTCAACCAATTGGTCTTGGCATTAGAAGGGTGTGTTCCCGCATTATCTAGGAAATTAAGGGATCTGGGGATCAGAAATTTTGAAGAGTTATACAGATTTGTGGTCCAAAAAGAATCAGATTTGGCCCAAGAGAAGAAATTCTTCGGAAGAGGTTCTGGGGGCAAAGAGGGAGCTAGCACGAGCACTAATGTTCAGATTCGTGTCATTCGACCACCGAGCAGTAATGTGCAAGTCAGTGCAGTTAAACAACCCCGAAGATTTTCTAATCTGGGATGTCCTATGTCCAAAGTCCTCGATAAGCTCATTGAGAAGAATTTGTTACAACCTTTGCCTTCGTAACAACCCTTGCCTGAAGCCAACCCAAAGCTTTTCTATAAATTTCATCAAACCATCATGCATGACAGGGACAGCTGTGCATGATTAAAGCATGAAATCAGGATTTGATAGACTCAGGTAAAATCACCGACCCAAAAAACAAAAAACCAAACACTCAAACCAACCCATTACCCAACTATCGAAATGTACCACCCCCTAACCCAACCATTCTGATGGTCAACTCTGGCCTAACAGAGGAACAAGTCCTAAACTCCTTTATTGATGTCTCTCATGATTCTCGACAACTCAGGCCCGAAAATCCGAAAATAATCGAACAACCCACAGAGTTAAAGGTGCGAGTCTTGGACATATGGAGTTCTGATGATGAAAGCAAAGAACAAGTTGACCTATGGGATAATGAGGGGTGCAAGCACAATCAGTTTGTGGGGGAGGTCAAAGAGAAGGGAAAAGGAACCAAGGCTACCAAGACTAGGCCCGAAAAGGTGGGGAAATACAGAAAAGGGGAAAGGGGGGTAGAAGAAAACAGAGAGACCATTGCCAGTGTTTGGGAGTTACTCATGCATTCTAGGGATCACAGGGAAGCCCTGGTCCTAGCACTAGACCAAAGGAAAATTTCCACTAGTTCCACTCTAGAATAGATGGTTCAGTCACTAACGGAAACTCCTCAAGGAATGATAACTTTTTCCAATGACAATTTGCCTCTAGAAGGGAGAGATCACCACAAGGCCCTGTTTATCAAAGCTGAGGTAAAAGGGAAGATGACCTGTTATGTGATGGTTGATAATGGTTCTGCCATCAATATGTGTCCATTGAAGATTCTGCCAAAGCTGGGGCTGACGGTAGCTGACTTAAAGCCTTATGAAGTAGTTATCAAGGCTTACGATGACACCAAAAGATTTGTGGAGGGAACTTTCAGGGCATTGGTCAGAACAGGGCCTATAGAAGTTTGGGTTGACCTGCATGTGCTTGATATCCCAGTAACCTTTGCTATTTTGTTGGGAAGGCCATGGTTTCACCCCCTGGGTGCCATTCCATCCACTGTTCATCAAAAGGTTAAGTTTCCACATGAAGGGAGGGTTGTCACCATCTCAACTGAAACTGAGGTCACCATAGCCACACTGAAGTTAATCCCCAAAGAGATTTCCCTTAGCCCTAGTTTTGAAGTCTATGTGATTTATGAAGATGAGATGGATGAAAGGGTTCTAAGAATGATGTGCAATATGAAGTTTCTGCCTGGCATGGGATTAGGAAGAGATCAGAGCAGACCTTCAAGGTTTGTGGGGAATAAAGTACCTATTTTGAAGCATGGGTTAGGGTTCAAAGAGGTTCACAACGCTAGGAAAGAGATGGGTATGTCAAACCGGTCTGAAGAAAAGGAGGAGAAAACCGAGGCTAGAAAGAAGACTCTGTGGGAAATCTTTGTAAAGGAAGGCACCAGACATTCATATAGCGGGACTCCAGAACCTCTTTTGGTGGCTAGGGAAGTCATCCCAGGGTTCGAGATATTTGCCAATTCGTGAACAAAGCCGGGAAAGCTGCTATCAAAAAGGCCCCTGCTGAGGAGCTGGTATTGGCTAAAGAGGAGTCTAAAGAGAATGAAGTTACTTTGGGGAATAAAGTGCGTTGATGATCAGAACAAAGACAAAGACTTTGAGACTTACATCCTCGATTCTATCATAGATACCTTTTATGATGACTGTGATGTTTCTATTATTTCTCTGTTTGAGACTGACGATCTTTTCTTTTCGAAGGTGAATGAAATGAAATCTGAATTTGCTTATTTGTGTGATGTATTCCCTAATGGTTATTCTATTTATGATGATCATGTCATGCATATGTTTCACATTAATTCCACGCAAACTGAATCATTCAATTTAGGCATAGATGATAATCCTAAAAATATATTGCTTGCTTCTGGTTTAACTTATGGTGAGAGAGAAAATACAGAAGAAATCTTAAAAAAGAGACAGAAAGTATTTGTTTGGGGTTATGAGGGCATGCCCGGGATTGATAGGGAGATCTAAGAACACAGAATCCCCACATACCCTCACATAGCACCAATAAAGTATAAGCAAAGAAGGTTAAGGCTAGAATAGGCTCTTCTGGTTAAGGAAGAAGTCAAAAAGCAATTGAAGGCAAAGTTTTTAGAAGTGGTAGAGGACACTCAATGGTTAGCAAATATAGTTCCAGTTCCTAAGAAGGATGGAAGGGTCAGAGTGTGTGTGGACTATCGAGATTTGAATAAAGCCTGCCCTAAGGATGACTTTCCCCTACCGCATATTGACACATTAATTGATAGTGTGGCTTCCAATGCAATGTACTCTTTTATGGATGGATTTTCAGGATATAATCAAATCATGATGGCAGTAATGGATAGGTTGAAGACATCATTCATCACCGAATGGGGCGTGTATTGTTACCAAGTGATGACTTTCGGGTTGAAGAATGCGGGGGCCACTTATCAGAGGATGGTGACTGCCCTACTGCACGACATGATCCATAAGGAGGTCAAAGTGTATGTAGATGATATGATGGTGTGAAATCTAAAACCAAGGAAGGGCATCTTGAAGCACTAGACAAGTTTCTGGCTAGGGTAGAAAAGTATAATCTCAGGTTGAACCCGAAGAAGTGTGTTTTTGGGGTCACATCTGGGAAGCTGTTGGGACACATTGTCAGTCAGAAAGGAATAGAGATGGACCCGGATAAAATTAGAGCAATCAGGGACATGCCCGTGTCAAAAAATGAAAAAGAGGTCCGAGGGTTTCTAGGGTGCTTACAATATATCAGCAGATTCATAGCCAAGCTGACAGCCACCTGCGACCCTATCTTTAAGCTTCTAAAGAAAGACCAACCCATTGTGTGGAATGAGAAGTGTCAACAGGCTTTTGAAACTATCAAGGATTACTTGATGAATCCCCCTATCTTACAACTACCGAAACCAGGTAAGGTCTTAATCCTGTATCTGGCAATTGAAAAGGATGCAATAGGGGCGATGCTAGCGCAGGAAGGCGAAGGGAAAATAGAGCACATTGTTTATTACCTAAGTAAGAAGCTTTTACCCTATGAAGCTACTTACAGTTTAGTAGAGAAGACTTGTCTAGCAGTGATCTGGGCAACGAGGGAAACATCTACACTACTTCCAATCGTATAAGGTGCAAGAAGTTTCCAAACATGATCCTCTCCGGTACCTCTAATAGACCCCGTCTCTTATGGGGAAATTGGCTGGTGGCTCATTTTACTCATAGAATTTGATATAGAGTATATGTCCAAAAAGATAGTAAAAGGAAGGGCGAGGTAGCAGACTTCTTGGAGCAAAGCCCGGTTGGGGACACCCAAGAGTGGAAGCTGGAGTTCCTTGACAAGCACTTAGGGGCAATAGGGATACAAGATTGGGAAATGTACTTTAACGGAGCTATCAACAACAAGGGAGTTGGGATAGGAGTAATTTTGGTTACGCCAGAAGGAGAAATGATCCCGATGGCAAAAAGGCTCGAATTTGAAGCAACCAATAACCAAGCAAAACATGAAGCCTGCATCTTTGGCTTAGAAGCATTGTGTAATGCAAGGGTGAATAATGTCACTGTCTACAAGGATTCCATGCTAGTTATAAAACAAGCCACCAAAGAATGGGAGATAAAAGATGACAGATTATGGCTGTACTAGGAACACTTGACCACTATTCTATGCTCCTTCACACAATGTAAATTCGTCTATTTGCCAAGGGAAGGAAACCAAGTAGTTGATGCCTTAGCCACACTAGCCTCCATATGGGAAAGTGGGAAGCAACCAGAAGCCAGACCCTTAATCCTCATAAAGTCTCGATCCCCCTCTTATGAAGAGGTGAGAGTAAGGCCAGTTGATGTCATTGAGAAACCTTGGTTCTATGATTTACAAAAGATCTAAAAACTGGGCAATTCCCAGATGACTCTAATAAGAAAGAAAGAATATCCCTACAAATGTTTTTCTCGATGGTTCATAAGCCATAGGGGGATGTTATACAAAACAATTCTGGTCAGGGTACACCTCAAATGTGTTGACAAGGGTGAAGGTCAGAAGCTCATGAAAGCAATTCATGAAGGGGTGTGTGGGCCACACATGAATGGGACTGTCTTGGCGACGAAAATAGCCTGTCAGGGATATTTTTGGCTCACTATAGAAGCAGATTGTGTTGGATTTATGAAGAAATGTCACAGTTGCCAAACATATGGTGATGTTAACTACCTACCGTCTATGGAACTTCAAGGAATGACGTCTCCTTGGCCATTTGCTATATGGGGGATAGGCATTATAGGGGAGATAAGGTCGAAGGCAATAAACGGTCATCAGTACATTATCGTAGCCATCGACTACTTCTCCAAGTGGGTTGAGGCTGAATCTTATACTATCGTGGGGGCGAGGCAAATGTCGAGATTCATCAAAAAGAACATAATCTACAGGTTTGGTCTGCCACACCACATAGTCATAGACAACGGTGTTCAGTTTGAGTAGAGATGGCCATGCTACTGGGGGACTATAAGATTGAGCATCACAGATCATCTCCATATAGGCCACAGGCAAACTGAGCGGTAAAAACAGCAAATAAGAATGTGAAGAAGATTTTGGCTAAGATGCTGGGAAAATTACCGAGATTGGGCTGAATACTTGTAATTCACATTATGGGGGTATTGAACTACTGCTAGAACCTCGATAGTAGTCACTCCATACTCCTTAGTTTATGGGTGTGAAGCAGTTTTGCCTGTAGAGGTCGAGATAAGGTCGTTGAGAGTCCTTCTGGAATCCAAACTCCTTGAGTATTAGTGGATCGAAAGTCAGTTGGCCCAGCTGACACTACTGGATGAAAAGATGATGAAGGCTATGTATCATTCTTAGTTGTATCAGAGAATAATAGCTCGTGCCTATAATAAGAAGATTAAGCCAGGCAAGATTCGAGAGGGGGACCTGGTGTTGAAACTCACAAGTTTAGTCACGACTGATCCTCGAGGAAAGTTTAAGCCCAACTGGGAGGGACTTGTATCTAGTAAAGAAGCTATTTTCAAAAGGCGCTGCCATTTTTTCTGACATGGAGGGAAATGATTTCAAAGAACCCATCAACCTAGAAAAACTCAAGAAATACTTTCTGTAAAAAGTCTCGCTAGGGAGAAAACCTCGAAAAGAGGTTGTCTAGGGCAAAAATTAGAGAACAAAAAAAATAAAAAAAAAGAGGAAAAAAGGAGTCCTGTTGGACTTAAAACCTCAAAAGAGGCGGTCCAAGCAAAAGTTAAGGACATATAAAAGGGGAGAAAGAGGCACAAAATGGTTAGTTGGAAAACTTACAAGGGCAAGCCAACTAATAACATGAGATGTACCAGAAGCAAAATGTATATATGTTTTGTGCTTAAATGAGATGAAATGGATTGCTTTAATTGTCGTTAAACATTGCATAATGTTGTCCATTACAAGCCGTTTTAACTAGTACAAAAGGGAAATTACATCTAACAATAAGAAAATGATGACTTCATTCCATGAGCTAGTTTCTGCCTTCTCTTCTTTTATTGCCTACCCTGTGAACTTAACATCTGTAATTCTCTTATCTTTTTATATTTAATAAACTCATCTCTTTCTGTCTGTTGTAAGCAAACCCACACTTTGTAATGATCATCAATGCTTTGATCACCGTCGTAGCTTAAGTTTCTTTCGATGAATCTTCGAGGCCAAGTCACCACTAGGTGGTCCAAAAAATTCTGAGAAAGCGGCCCTAGCTCGAATTCATGAACAGGCTCCATAATCAGTTGTTTATGACCATATTAACGACAGAGGTGAGCTGGATTATAGAAAGTGGCAAAATGGAGATCGACAATCGAGACACAATACGTATAAGACCGGAGGGTCACATGCCACAAGCCCCACCAGGGACATATCCAGCGAATCAGTGTATCAGGGAATGTTGATAGCCAGCTGTGAATGCCCATAGGGATGTAGTTTCCTTGTTCGATAATGTTTGGCTTGATAACACCTAATGTCTTGGGGAGGTTTTATCAAACCCAGCTTTTTCATATTTGGCAATTGAAAGAAAAGGGGGGCAACGAGAAACTTACCTTTAGTAAAAAGGGGCTTCCAAAGAATCGTCGCGTCCTTGTGAAGTCATCCAATCTAATGATGGTTTCTGCTAAGATGAGAGGGAAGGGATTGAGCCCTGACTCCACTTGGTCAAGGATGGAGAGGATCTTTATATCGCAATGCCTTGAGGGGGAAACCAATAGAAATTAAGCATACAAATAGAGGGCTAACATGTGGGGCCAGTAAGCTTCCCCTTTGTCCATAATTATGATGACTTCAAGGAGGGACTCCAATTTGATTTCTAAGTCGGAGATATAATGGAAGGAAGACCGAGGTGGAAGATTGAACATGCATGCCATTTGTTATTGAATGGAATGAGAATCTGGGTTTTCAAGAGCAGGAATTGCAATAGTTGGCAAGTAGAATCTGTATGATGTCCAAGAATTGCCACGAATTCCTCTGGCAGGGGGCATATTTCTATCATGTTGAGCCAAAAAATGTGTTTCTGGGGATCCCAAAATTGAACAATAGCATGGAGAAAAGGGTAATTGATTCCCCTAGTATGGAGTGATTTGAAGACCGCAAGATGGAATGGCTCTAAACCAGCACAAGATTTGTTGTCCAACCCTTTCAAAATCGACTGTAAAGACCTCAGACTTTGTTCTTTCATGTTTGCAACTTTTTAAAGACACTCAGAGAGAGAAACAGAAAGGGGAGGATGAAAGGGATTCAACAATTAGGTCAAATGCAGAAATGAAGGTTTTATAGGGGCTGGACCGCCTGCTGTTAAGGTGGCCGCCTCATCAGCATCGCCTCAGCAGCATGGGGCGATCGCCTCTTTATCAGGGTTCGATGAGGTGATCGACTCATCAGCAGCATAGGCCGGTTGTGTTTCTTCAAGTCGCACAGTCTAACAGGTGGAGCAGTTACATTACACATACAAGGTAGTGAAATCAACTCATATATTGAGGATGAGAAAAGCAAAAACAAATGAATTTAATCGAGGAAAATGTTGAATTTTGCAAGCATCCTGTTAAAAAAATGACAACAAAAATTCTATGTTCACTACTCAGAGACTACACAAATTTTAATATGGGAACGTCAAGCATCTGATCTCATACCCTCAGGGTCATCTTCTCCCCCGGCATCGTTGCCAGCTCCATCTTCATCCTCGTCATCCTCATCAATCTGGAATATAATAATCTGATGCTCAAGAGTAGCAATCCTAGCCCTGCTAGCCTCATCTCGATCCTATTCAGACAAATCACAGGTCAGTAAACCATGCAAGCATGCATACATGTAGGAAATAATGAAATTCTTTCCCTCCACTGTTGGGTGACCTCCAGCATGTAGTCTCTCTGGGCCTCTATCATGTAATACATATACAGGCCCTGCTCCAATGGAATCTACATTATCAAAATAAAGATTAGAACTAACAGTTGGTTTAGAATTATAGTGAAAACTGGTCAGGGAAAGGAACATACGTGAGTAGCATCGACAGGAGTGCATACAGGGGTCAGGTCCTCGTCCAAGGCCAGGAACTGGCACGATAACTCTCCGAGGGGAACCCAACATCGAGCCAGAGGGTCAGGGATGTGGATGAAGCTGCCTGGGGCAAACTCAGAATCGGGGGCAGTAGTCAGTATGGCTCCCTCACTGGCAGCAGAAGTCTCCTCCCTGCTCGGATCCAGTCGATGCCTCAATCTCTCTCCTGCACTCGGGACCTAACCGGGGCTACGGGCCTAGCAGGCACACCCTGAAGATAAAAATAGGAGGAACATGTTAAGAATCCAATGAATTTGCAAAGAAAATGGGGACTTGCAAGGATTTACCTGAGAAGTAGAAGCGGCCTGGAAGGGGGACCGTCAGTAGAAGGTGGGTGCAGATGAACTCTGCATACCGGCTCTTCACGTGAACTGTGTGGTCCACAGTTGGTGAGCCTGCAATAACTTGAGAGAGGTTGTTGCCCTTCAGCTCATGAGCCCAAAGCATACTGTCAGGAGGGGACCTGGGGACCCACCTAGCCCTAACGCCTGCCTTCCAGTTTAGGACCCGCTCTCCCAAGTACCAAGCTTGATACCCTGGGCCACAAAGGAGTACCCTCTTCTGGGCTAAAGGTCTGGAGCGAGTCATTTTTGATGGTCCAAGTGTCCTTGGACCCCCTACAAGTCATTTCGGATCTACAAGAAAAGAGAGATTGTCAATATGCAAGTAAATCAAATGTGAAATAATTCACTAATGGGTAGTTTTGTGCTTTGCAAGTACCACATCCTGTGTCAGTGAGTTCAGATGCTGCCTGTGGATGTGAACTCGCACCAGATGCCTCTTCACGACACGGCTAGCACCCCACCTCCCCAGGGCCGGGTAATGGTCTCCCACCCGGGTAACGCCCACAAGCAACTCTAGCTCCAGAGCCCAGACCTAAAAAATAAAATAGGAGAAGTAAAGAAAACTGATGTAAGTAATGGGGGTTAGAGCAAAAGGAAAAATAGGGGATCACGACATACCAGAACAACATGCCAAAAGCCGCAAAACCTCCTAGCCCCTCGGACCACCTCATCCATGCTTCGGTACAAGTACGCCAGGGCACAACTACCCCATTCGAATGTGTGAATTTGATTAAGATCTCGAAGGGCTAGTAGGAACATCAGGTCAATAGAGCTGGCGATGTCGGCAAAGGGAGTGGTACCGAGCAAGTAGAGTAAGAAGGCCCTTACCACCTGGTCAATCTTAAGGGGAGAGGTCATCGCTGCGGCCCGATCTTGAGTGTAGAAGCTCCTGATCGAGTCCAACTTAAGGGTATGAGTCCCCTTCATGTCAGGAGTCATCCCCAAAAGCTGCTCAATATATGCAGCCTTATCCGGAGACAACTGATGTAGACTCGCATCGAAAGGAACAGGATCCCCGACGCAGGCAATCCCCCGTGATGGCAGCAAACGATACTGGGTCTAGAGTAAGCTCACCGAATGGGAGGTGGAAGGTGTGGGTCATATCAAACCACCTCTCCATCAGGGCATGCAATGGCTGGTAGTCCGTACGCCCTTGCTCAGATGGAAGTGAGAGTACGAAGTCCTTGAACCCCGTCTCCTGAATTCGGTCCCTTGCTCATCAGTCAAATCACTGAAAAAGACTCGGGCTCCATGGAAATTCCCAGCACCCTTGAATGTTTGAGCATCATGCTGTAATAAAGAGACAAGGAAGTAAAATTTATGCGTTTTATGGTCTCAGGGAGAATTTTAGAATAAATGTACATGTAAATGGTGAAGTTCCTCTCTGTTGATGAAGCGATCGCTTCACCTTAAAGGCGATCACCTCATCACAGAGGTGATCGCCTTATCGCATAGGCGATTGGCTCTATGAAGAGGCGACAGGAGATCAACTTTTCACATAAGCCCATCATCTCATCGATGAGGCAATCGCCTCTATAAATCATAGATGGGGGGTAGAGTAAATTCTTGATGCAATAAAGCATAAATTCTATGTTTTGTTTGATTAAATAAAGGTCCTAGAACGATAATTATGCAAGATTAATCCCTAACCCGATGTAATTTTGCAGGGAATTTTAGGGTACTAACCTCTCTAGATGCAGAAGAGCAAATGTGGGGCCCTAGGTCTGCCAGAAGTGGAATCGAGTCTCCACGGGTCAATCCCAGACTCCTAGAAGCGTTAATGAGAGGCAGGATATGATTCCACTGAGGTACAGGGGGTGTTCTATCATTATCCATCGATTGAAAAGTGGGGAGAGATGTAGAGAGTATAAGAAGTATAAGAAAAAGAGGAAAAGAAAAAGGAAAAAAAATATAATGGAAGGGAGAAAGGACAAAAGGAAAAGAGTTTTTTTATAGCAAGCAGGAGCGTAGGGTTTCCCCTAAAAAAAAAGATGATGAATGAATGACAGTGATAAGAATGATGGGTGGAAGTTAGTACTATATACTAGGGAGGCAGAATTAAGAGAAAGGATCTTTAAGAGGCCGAAGCTCAAGGATAGGGCTGTTCGGGTTTGAATCCCCGAAGCTCAAAAATAGGGTTGTTCAGGTTTGAATCCCCGAAGCTCAAAGATAGGGCTGTTCGGGTTTGAATCCCCGAAGCTCAAGGACAAGGTTGTTCGGGTTTGAATCCTCGAAGCTTAAGGACAGGGTTGTTCGGGTTTGAATCCCCGAAGCTCAAGGACATGACTATTTAGGTTTGAATCCTCGAAGCTCAAAGACAGGGCTGTTCAAGTTTGAATCCCCGAAGCTCAGAGGATCAAGATGACTGTTCGGGTAGTATCCCTGAAGTCAGAAGCGAAGGACAACTGGGCCAGGAAAACCTGAGGTTAGCAATTTTCAAATATCTCTATCAAATATTAATGAGTGGCTGATTGGGCTAGGAAAACCCGAGGATCACGGTCACATTTCAGAATTAAAGAATTCATCTCTCGGGTGAGACCCGAGAGTCAGGTACATTTCTTATCTTATTGTTTATTTGTTGTTGTGCATGTGATTTTTTTAAAAATGGTCATTGCATGCATTTGATTTTTCAAAAAAATCAGGGGGCAAACTGTAGACACCCGATTCGGTCAGCCCATGTTAGGGGACGAATTGGGGTTGCTCAGTTTGACCGACCCGTTATCAAGCCCAATAATAAGAATGTGAACTTGGACATGAGGATGAAGCCTGAATCTCTAAGTGGAAAGTGGACTTGAAAATCCAAAAGCCTGCAAAAATCAAACCGAGCCCAACTACCTAAGTTTGGCCCAAGCTTGCTTGGCCCAGCGCGGGCCTAGGCCAAAGGGGGGGCTGCCTCAGTGTAATGAGGCAATCGCCTCTTTGGCAGCTGCCAATGAGATGATCGCCTCATCACAGAGGCGATTGCCCCACCGATGAGGCGTCGCCCCTCTGGCAGCCCACGTGCAGCTACATTTAATGCAGCTGCAATCAAGTGGCGTGGGCCCCACTCTCCAGACATTCTCCTTGTGTGAGGAAAAGACTTTTGGGAAAAGGAAAAATGCTAGGAGAGCTCATGATGGGCTAGGAGGCTTAGGGGGATGGGAAAGCTAAGGGATAAAAGTGAAAAGAGAGAGAAGAAGAAAGGAGGGAGGTGGAAAAATAAAAAAGGAGGGGAAGCTCTGAAAAAAAAATACAGAAGGAGAAAGGAAGAGAAAAAGGAAAATGTCCTGAAGGAAGAAAGGAGGTCCACTTTACCATAAGAGAAGAGGAAAGAAACTTGTGTCAAGAAGAGATACTACAATCCTAACAAGGATCTCAATCAAACCAGCTCTGAGGGCCTCTCATTTTGGTATAAAAACCTGCACTCAAACTCAGCATGTTCATCATTTTGTATATTCTTGCTTGTGTGTAACTAAGTTATTAGTACATTTTAGGTTTATCTCTAGTGTGTCATGTTTGATATCCCACTTTATTGATGTGGAACACTTTCGCATGTAGTTGTAGTTTGATGATTATAGAGTGTATATACATGTTTTGGTTGCCTAGAGTAGAAGTTTGCACGTTTTGGGAGTCAGAACCGGCCTAGTGATCAGGCGACGCCTCTTCACAGAGGCATCACCTCATCTCAATGAGACGATCACCTCATCATAGAGGTGATCGCTCCATTGACAGGCCCTCAGGGAGTCTGTTTTTTGTGCGTGTATCACATGATTTGTCTCAGGTCTTTAAGAGCCCTGTTGATGAGGCGTCACCTCTTCAATGAGGCGATCGCCTTGTCTCAATGAGGCGATCGCCTCATTGGCAGGGTTAACCTGTTTCCTTCTTTGTTTCGTCGTTCGTTTATTGTGATGCCTGCTTTAACATGTCCCCTTTTGACCTTAAACATGTCTGTATGATTGCATGGTGATAATTATCTTGATTGTTCGATATTTTCTTTAACTTATAATGTGATAACCTCGTTGTAAGATCTCTTTGTAAATGTCATTATACGTGATTCCATTTTTTGTAAAGAGAAAGGCTAATCGTGTGATATTTGTAGGCATTACTTGATAATTTCTATCGTCAAGCAATCATTTTTGCTATTTATCTTTTGTATATTGTTGTCTTTATGTTATTTTAGTATTTTATTTTGGTATATGTTTGATTTATTTTCTGTATATTATTTCATTTATTTGATTAAGAAGCGTTGTAATCTTAATCCCTTCCCCCTATTTAATTTTGAATGTATGGTTGTAAATTTTTATTTATTTTTAATTACTGTGTTTTTTGAATGTTGGGACATAAAGGCATGAAATTGGACTAATGTGCAAACTCAGACTTAATTATAAAATCTTGCCATTATCTGAAGGCAATTTCATTACTTGTGGTAAATAAGGAAATAATTAAATAATTAAACGGTAATAAAATGAAAAACACAAACGGAGGCCAACCGCAAGGTTGGGTGAGCATTCAAACGCTCATACCCAGTTTTCAAACCCGATCTCTGATGACGGCTTCTGGGAACCTCCGTGGGATCCAGTTGCTGTAAAGTGTGTCCCGACTTTTATCCGAGTGGCGACTCCATCTCCGAATAGGCCCATGACATATATCGTATTTCCTAGTGGGCCTCGAGCCCACACAGTGCCATGGTCACCAAACACTGGGGCGCGTGCTAAACCTCGCCACCTACAGTACCCCTCAATTGTTTATTTTACAGGAGATTCTTTTTCCTCAAACCTCAGTAGTAGGCCCATTCGTCGGACATTTTTAGTCTCGTCTAGTTTATGTAAATTGCTTACTTTAACTTTATTGTATTCTAAAAAACTGCTATATTCGTAGAACTTTGTATATGTAGAGTGTTGTTCTTATCAGAGACTTTTCTCTGAATATTGTATGCAAATATTTTATTTTATAATATGACATAAGTATTTATTTTATATTGATTTAAGATTTTTATTTTTGGTGTATTTTTATTTATTTATTGCATGCCTTTATTTTCTAAGGCTTGCTACAGGTTCTGGATTTGAAAGAATTCTTATTTCCTATCACCGATCATGACTCCTGGTTTGGGTCATGAGAAAGACATGACTCAACCACAATTCAAACACCCAGGATCGACCCAACGTCACGTTTTATGAGAATTTTATCAAAAATTCGACAGAGCCTCCTCTATAAAAATGGACATCTCTCTACTAAAAGTAAAGTCGATCCTACAAGCAAACACACTTCTAAAATCCCAAATGCTCAACACCTCGGGTTGGGACCCCGAACTACACAATTTCCTAACCGAGAATCACAATTCACAAAAATTAATATTAAATAATAATATAATAATGAAATCATTAAAAATCCATAAACATCAATAATAAACCATAATATAATATATTTAAATAACAAAAACATTAAAGCTAATTATTTTTCCCAATTAGTTAATAAAATCTCAGTAAATTATATAATATCAATAACAATCTAAATGTTCAATTATTCAAAATTAAATAGTAAAATTCACAAATAATTATTTAAATAGTCCAAATATATAGTAAAAGTAGTTAAAAATTCATTTAATCACAAAAATAGTAAATAAATTTATTATTTGAATATATTTCCAAAAATTACTATTAATTAGTTAAAAATAGTAAATAATTCGTAAAAAATATTTTAATAATATTTATTATTCTAGAATCACTTAAAACATACTAATTAACAATAATTTCAATTAAAACACCAAATTCACTAATTTATATTAATTTTTTTGAAAAATTAATTTTTCACTTAAACTTTCAAAAAATCATAGTAATTAATCGGAACACAATTTCTATAAACTTCCTTCACAAACTAAACTCCAAATATCATAAAAAAAATTATTAAAAATAAAATGGTTTTCTGGCGAGGGTTATCAGAACAGTGACTCACCGGAAAACTCAAAACCCATAATCCAAATAATTCAAAAAAATCAACAAAAAATATATTTGCATAGATTAAGCTACAAAAAAACAATATTTCTGAAGACACTTATCCTAAAACATAAGAAACCAAGCTTAAAAAATGAAAACTAAAATTAAACTAAATAAAAGTTTGAAGAAAAATCACAAATGGGAGGATCTAAGCTTAAACCGAGCTTAGAGTTGGCTTGCCCAGAGCTAGAGGATCCAAACAAGCCTAGGAACACGAGCTTTAACCACCATAATCACTACCAGCAATGAGAAGAGCTCCACTACTGCTACTTCTATTTTTGACTGTTCTGGCATTAGTCAGGTATACTGAAGGCGGTAGGAGGGAGAGGAGAAGGAGGGGAGGTGATGGTGGTGGGTGGTGGTGGCAGTGGACGCTGGCGAGGGCTGGGTGGTGGTGTTGCAACTTGCGTAGGAAGAAGAAGAAAAATGCACGGGAGGAAAGAAAAAATAAAAGAATGAAGAAAAAGAAATGAACCTGAAAAATAATGTCCTGATTTCTATATTTTTTATTATATATATATATATACACACACACACACACACACATATATATATATATATAGAACAACACATTAACACACATGCATAATATAATAACAGTAATGATAATAACAATAATATTAGTAATGATAATAATAATAATGATAATAACAATAACAAATAATAATAATAATAATAACTTCCAACTACATTTTTTCTACGTAATAAAATATTTAAAACAAAATAAGTAAATAATATTCACAAATAATGATAATAATATTTATAAATGAATAAATAATCATATATATACTAAAATCAAATAACACACAAATAATTATAATATATAAAAATTTAAAATATTATTAACACTGCATATCTCAAAATAATTTTATATAATTTAGAATAAAGGATCATTACTGTTTTAGGTATATCGATCGGTAAGGACTCCGTAAACTCGATTTTATATTTATATCAATATGTTTAATTTGATTTTACTTATTGAATTTAATTTTATTTGGAGTTGTGGTAGTTAGAAAAATTGATTTTTGAGCTAAGATCTACCTAATTATTATTTTTATTTAACTTTTTGAAATTATTTAGATATATATATTATTTAGAGCAAGTTTCATGAAAGAAGTTTATATAAATTACATACCAAATTTGTTTTACGAATTTTTGAATGTTTATGTAAAAAAATAGAATTTTTGGAGAAATTAATATAAAGGAGTAAATTTTATATTGTAATTCAAATTATTAGTAATTATTGTGTTTTAGATAATTTTTGAATAATTGTCATGACCAAAACCAGGGAGTCATGACTGGAACTAAGGAACGAGAATTCTTTCAAATCTGAAATCTGTAACAAGCCTTAAAAATAAAAAACGCATGCCATAAATAAATAAATAAAAGTACACCAAAATTAAAACTTTAATCAATATAAAAATAAATCCTTAAATGTCATATCATAATAAAAATATTCATACAATATTCAGAATACAGATCTCAAACAAACAACAAGACATTGTACACTACTACTGTAATTTTTTAGGATACAATAAGATTTTAAGTAATAAATTTATATAATCTATCTGGAGCTGAAGAAGACTGGTGAAGAGGTCTACTACTGAAATCTGAAGAATAATATCCTAAAAAAATATTGAGGGGGATCAGACTTCACTGAGTGAATTATTATATTATATATACATGCAACCTAAATCATATACAATCAAACATCAATATAAAGTTTATATATACACATACTTTACACAGATGCTGAAATTCACTTTTATTTAATAAATGCATAAAATTATTTTAGTTGAAGGATCGGAGCAGAACCTTAATAGTTCGTAACCTCGATCATAAAAATCAATAGCCAATCGGTTTATCCAAAACTCCAAGTATTCATTATCCAACTTAAGGTAGTAGACTGGCCCTGAGTACACTGGGTCAATCAAGGTTCCGCAATCTCACTACCGGTATGACTAGACCCGAGTACACTAGGTCAACCGAGGATCCATAGTCATCCTTTCTAATAACCAAAATCTCAATAAACAATTATCAGATTTTCAACCTAATTCTACCATACTATCGCGCAATAGTCCTAGTGTAGCCCACTAGGTAGCACATTCTACTATTATCCTTCAAATCAATCTTATAATTATTAAAATAATGAAAATGGATTTTGTAAACGTGATAGCATCCATTCAAAGAGGAATATACCAATTATATATAGAAAGTATACCAAATGTATACTGCAAATATACTAAATGTATACTAAAAATATACCAAATATATATGTCACACATATACTAAAATAAACCATGAATATACCAAAAATATAGTAAGTATATATAGAAAATATAACAAGCATATAGAATAAAATATACCAAAAATATAATGTAAGTATAACAAACATATACTAAATCATTTAATGAAATAATTCATGTTTAAATACATAATGAAAATATGAATGGTCGTAATCATACATCCTATATGTACTGCATATATAAAATAATAACTCACAAGTTTGCACTTCTCGAGACAGACTCGACGGACATGGTCCGATAAGCCTCGGTCTCGATGCAACTATAAAAAAATAAATAAATAATACAATATTAGAATAAATACCTAATTTATACTTCTAAGAATTCTAAGGAAGACTTGATCTAAACACAGCTCAACCAAACTACAAAAACTCATAATTGACCCGACGTCACATTTTATGAGAATTCTACTAAAAAATCGGTGAGTCTCCTCTATAAAACAATCATCTCTCTACTGAAAAGTAGAGTCGATCCTACAAGAAAACACATTTCTATAAACACAATAGCTCACCACCTCGAGTTGTGACCTTGAACTACACAAATTCCTAACCGAGGTTCACAATTCACAATAAAATAAATATTTGAGAATAATATAATAAAATCATTCAAATCCATAAATATCAATAATAAACTACAATACAATATTTAAACATCAAAAACATTAAATATAATTATTTTCACATTAATTAAATAAAATCTCAATAAATTATATAGTATTAATAGAAAATCCAATTTTTTGATTATTTAACATAAAATAGTAAAAATTTGCAAATAATTATTCAAATGGTTTAAATATATAATAAAAATAGTTAAAAACTTATTTAATCACAAAAATAGTAAATAATTTATTATTTGAATATATTTTCAAAAATTAGTATTAATTAGTTAAAAATAGTAAATAATTTGTAAAAATTATTTTAATACCATTTATTATTCCAAAATCACTTAAAACATACTAATTAACTATAATTTCAATTAAAACACAAAATTCACCAATTTATATTAATTTTTCCAAATTAATTTTTTACATAAACTTTCAAAAATTCATAGTAAATAATCGGGATAGAATTTCTATATAATTCATTCACTAACTATATTCTAACTAAATCAAAAAATTTAGTAAAAATAAAAGAATTTTCTAGCGAGGGTCACCAGAACAGTGATTAGTCGGAAATTCAAACCTAAAAATATCAAATAATTCAAAAAAAATAAACAAAAATAATATTTGTGAAGCTTAAGCTACCCTAAATAACATTTCTAAAGATAATTAACCTAAAACTCAAGAATTCAAGCTTAAAAAAATAAAAAGCCAAAATAGACGTAAACTAAAACTTAGAGAAAACTCACAAATGGATAGATTTAAGCTTGAATCAAGCTTGGAAATGGATTCCTTGTAGCTCAAGGATTCCAAAGAGTGTAGAATCATGAGCTAAGGTGGCTATAGGAGTTGCCGGTGACCATAGAAGCTCCTCGGCTGCTGCTACTATTTCAAGTGCTCCGGCAGCTTCTAGCATTCTGCCATGTGGTGGAAAGGAAGGAGAGGAAGAGGGAAGAGGATGGTGATGGGTGGTGGCTACTTCAGTGAGGTGGGTGGCGCATAGTGACTATGATGAAAAGACAGGGAAAGAAAGGAAAAAAAAGGAAGAGAAAGAAAAGAAAAAAATAGTAAGGGAAGGACTTGACCCATGATTAATGGATACTGACTTTTATTATATATACATATATAACAACTAACACACACACACACATACATATATATACATATATACACATGCACATAATAATAAGAACAATAATAACAAATAATAATAATAATAATAATAATAATAATAATAATAATAATAATACTAATGACAATACTAACAGTAGCCATAGTAATAATAGTAAAAAAAATGAAAATCACAATAAAATAATAATAATAATAATAATAATAATAATAATAATAATAATAATAACAATAATAATAACAATAATATTTTAAATAATAAAACTTCCAAATAAATTATTTTACGTAAGAAAATATTTAACGTAAACTAATGAATATTATTCACAAATAATAATAATATATAAATAAAATTTAAAATATTATTAACATTACATATCTTAAAATAATTTTATATTATTTAAACTAAAGGGTCATTACAATCTTCCCCATTATAAAAATTTATCCTCAAATTTTCCAATAAAAGCAAAGACAACAAAAATTTATTGAGGAAAAAGGTAAGGGTAAGCCACCCGCATCTCGGCTTATGTCTCCCAAGTGAGCTCCTCCATGTTATTGCTCCACCACAACACCTTGACCATCAGAATCTGCTTCGAACACAATTGACAAACTTGATAATCTACTATCGCGATTGGCTCCTCTTCGTACATCAGGTCTTCATTCACTTCCACACTCTTAGGCTGCAACACATGTGAAAGGTCTAAAATATACTTCCTTAGCATCAAGATATGGAACATTGGATGCACTTGAGATAGATTCAGAGGCAAAGCCAACTGATATGCAACCATGCCCACTCTCTCCAAAATCTTGAACGGTCCAATATATCTCGGTGCTAATTCCCTTTCTTACCAAACCTCATCACACCCTTCATCGGAGACACCTTCAGAAACACATAGTCTCTAACCTGAAACTCCACATCTCTGCATCTCAGATGTGTATAGCTCTTATGTGTGCTAGCTAAGGTCTCTAATCTCCTTCTAGTCATAACAACCTTCTCAATGGCATCCTAAACCATCTTAGGTCCAATCAACACTCTCTCTCCAATCCCATCCTAACTGAGAGGGGATTTACATTTCCTTTCGTACAAAGCCTCATACGGTGTCTTCCCAATACTACTATGGTAGTTGTTATTATATGCAAACTCTATAAGTGGCAAATGATCATCCCAGCTACCCCTAAGACCTAATACACACATCCTCAACATATCTTCAAGTGTCTGGATTATCCTCTCAGATTGACCATTTGTTTGAGGGTGAAAAGTAGTACTAAAATCAAGCTTAGTGCCCATTACTTCCTGTAACTTCTGCCAAAATCGAGAGGTAAACACTGAACCTCTATCAGATACAATGGACATAGGTACTCCATGAAGGCACACAATATGCTTAACATATAGCTTAGACAACTTTACTGTAGAATAAGTGGCTTTAATTAGCAAGAAGTGAGCAAACTTGCTTAACCTATCCACAATCACATAGATGGAATCATATATATCCTTAGAATGAGGAAACCCTACCACAAAATCCATAGCAATTCTCCCATTTCCATTCAAGAATAGGAAGTGGCTGAAGCTTCCTAGAAGGCTTCTGATGCTCAGCTTTCATATGCTGTCATGTTAAGCACTTGGAAACATAATCAACTATATCATTCTTTAATCCATCCTACCAGTATAAATTTTGGATGATGTGGTACGTCTTAGTAACACTTGGATGTACACTGTAAGCTGTAGAATGCACTTCTTCAAGGATCTCTTCTCTCAAATTATCCATATTCAAAACACATAATCTACCATTGATCCATAAAACACCTTCATCATTAAGTGTGAAATCAGTGAACTTCCCTGCATGAACATTCTCTTTAAGTTCTGCTAAAATAGGATCTTAGCCCTGAGTTGCCTTAATCCTATCCCTTAACACTGATCGAACTCTGAACTGAGCTAACAGTTTACCTAATCTACTAATCTTCATCATCAGACCTTGATCCACTAATTGGTATAACTCTTTGATCAAAGGTCTCCTCTCCACACTAATGTGAGCAAGACTACCCGAGGACTTCTTACTCAAGGCATCTGCTACCATATTAGCCTTACATGGACCATAAAGAATATCGCAGTCATAGTCCTTTAAGAGTTCTAACCATCTCCTCTACCTCAAGTTTAGATCTCTCAACTAAAAAATGTACTTAAGGCTCTTGTGATATGCAAAAATCTCACAAGTCACCCCATATAAATAATGTCTCCAAATCTTGAGAGCAAAGATCACTACAGCCATCTTTAGGTCATAAGTAAGATAATTCTATTCATGCTTATTCAATTACCTCAAAGCATAAGCTATCATCCTACCATTTTGCATTAACATATAACCTAGGTTGACTCTTGAGGCATCATAATACATAGTGAACTTATCTACTCTATTAAGCAAAGCCAAAACTAGAGTTGTGGTTAACTTCTCCTTCAGTAACTAAAAACTATTCTCACAAGCATCTGACCACATAAACTTCACATTCTTCTAAGTTGGGAGAGTCATAGGAGCTGCAATTCTTGAGAAATCCTACACAAATCTCCTATAATACCTAGCCAAACCTAGAAAACTCTGAATCTTTATGATTGTCATCGGTTTGGGTCATTCAGACACTGCTTCAATCTTCTATAAATCAATATAAATAACATTTTTTGACACCATATGTCCAAGAAATGCAACACTCTCCAACCAAAAATAACACTTTGAGAATTTAGCATAAAGCTGATGTTCTCTCAGTGTCTGTAGTATTGTCCTCAAGTGATACATGTGCTCTTTCATACTCTTCAAATCCACTAGTATATCATCAATGAAGACTACTACAAACTGATCCATAAATGGTATGAACACCTTGTTCATCAAATCCATAAAAGCAGTTGGTGCATTAGTCAACCCGAATAACATCACCAGAAACTCATAATGGTCATATCTAGTGCAAAATGTCGGTTTAGAAAGATCGGATTCATTGATCTACAACTGATGATAGCTCAACCTCAATTCAATCTTGGAAAAGAACTGTGCACCCTGAAGTTGATAAAAAAGATCATCTATCCTCAGAAGGGGATACTTGTTCTTTACTGTCAACTTATTCAGCTCTCTGTAATCTATACACATTCTCAGTGTACCATCCTTCTTCTTCATAAACAGGACTAATGCACCCCATGGAGAAATACTAGGTTTAATGAAACCCTTATCTAACAAATCCTGTAACTGCTCCTTTAATTCCTTTAACTCTACAGGAGCCATTCTGTAAGGTGACATCAAAATAGGAGTGGTACTTGGGACCACATCTATATAGAATTTAATCTCTCTGTGAGATGGTAAACCTATCAACTCCTCAGGAAAAAGGTCAAGAAACTCACAAGCAATAGGAACATATATGAGTGACAACTTTTCCACTAAAGTATCCTTGACAAGTGCCAAGTATCCTTGACAACCTTTCCTCAGCATCTTCCTAGTCGTAATAGCGAAAATGAGATTCTAAGGTGAAAAACGTTTATCACCTAAAAACTTAAACCCTTCTTCATCCAAAATTCTAAAAATTACCTCTTTACTTCAACAATCTACAATGGCATAGTGTTGAGACAACCAATCCATACTAAGGATCACATCAAAATCTATCACATCCAACAACTCTAATTCCACCGGTAATTCTCTACCTCCCACTAACATTGGATATCCAAAAAGAACAACATTGGTGTCTAACGAATTACTTAGAGGAGTGATGATAGATAAAGGAAAATCCATCCTCGAAGCTTGCCAATATGACTTCAAAGCAAAATTAAGGGATACAAAAGAATGTGTGGCACTCGGATCAATCAAAACTCTAGCATCTAGATAACAGACTGGAAGAATACCTACAATAATGGTATTAGATGCCTGAGCATCCTGTTGGTTAAGGGTGAAAACTCTAGCCTGACCTTGACCTCCTTACTGATTGGTGGAAGCCTGACCAATACCCATGGCACCCCCTCTAATACCTCTACCATTGCCCTACTAGGCAACAATTTGCCTTTTACTCGAATACTGAGCTAGAGGCAACTGAAAAGGAGTTGGAGCTGCACTGGCAATGGACTGCTGCAACTGAAAACTAGAATATGGGTATGATCTGGCAAAATGCCCTGCCTATCTACATCTAAAACATGTCAGTGGTGCTATATAATAGGGTCCTTGATGGACTCTACCATAAGTCTGACAAGTGTTGGCTGCTGATCCTATGCTGTCATAACCAGAACCCCAACCACTACTACTGCTAAAAGCACCTGACCCATATCTCACTGGCCTGCGATCTCTACCAAATTCATATATCCTACTACCATGATATCTCGGCTACTGACTCTGACCCTACTATACTGAGTCTCTCTACTGACTACTAGAACCAATATGAAACATCGAGTATGGAGTACTCTAGAATCCTCCTGACTGAAGGCCTCATATCTGATAAAAATATGGCATAACTCCTTGCCTAACCAATTTCAGCTCTATCTCCTTAGCCAACTTGATCGTAGACTCTTTAGTAAGGCCTGCAGTAGGCATCCTAGCGAATGCAAAACCCAATCCAATGATGTACGTCGTAATAATGAAATACTAATCTCGTATCAAATCCTTTGCATATCGACCCAGTCTGAGGAACTCTCTGGTGTAGTCCTCTATTAATCTGTCACCTCTGGAAATGCTGGTCAATCTGAGCTTGTAGCTCATCCATAGTGGCTCTGGATAATATTTCCTTATAAACCTCTGTCAAAACTGTGTCAAGGTCATCGTCATCATATGCAGTTGTATCACCTGAATGAACCAATCTAGGGTTGGTCGCTCTACTGATAGCTCAACGATCATAATCCTCTAGTACTCTATGTGAGCAGTTCGAGTCCTCATCTCAATAACATGCAGAAAATCAAATAGGTCTAACATCCCGTCAAAAGTTATATGGCAAACTCTAACGTAAAACAACGCTGCCTCAGGTCAGACAAACCCTACTGATAGATAGGCTGCCTCTATGGTGCAACTGGAGGTATCTCAACTTCCTCATACTCTGGCTCTATAGGTTCCTCATCCTATAGATCTCTTTGCCTATAACAACTTGCCGCTCCTTGAGGTCTACCTTTACCTTTACCTCTGTGCCTGACTGGCGGCTCAAGAGGTTTTATCCTAAAAGGACTTATCATCCTTGACCTTAATGACCAATGAAGCAACATGTGCTCATCTCCTCATTTTGAAAAGACAAAAACCAACGAGATTCAGACAAAATAGACAACAATAAAAAACCTAACGATTACGTGAAAACTAAGTTAAGGAAAACTTATCGAAGACATAACCAAATCTAATTTAATGCCGTAGTTTAAAGAAAACACGACTCTGAAAACCTAGGTCCATAACACTAATAACCTAGGGCTCTGATACTAACTTTGTCATGACCCAAACCAGGGAGTTATGACCAGTGCTAGGGAACGAGAATTCTTTTAAATTCAAAACCTATAGCAAGCCTTAAAAATAAAAAATGCATGCAATAAATAAAAAATAAAAGTACACCAGAATTAAAAATTTAATCAATATAAAAATAAATCTTTAAATTTCATATCATAATAAAAATATTCATACAATATTCAGAACACATAACTCAAACTGAACAACAACACACTACTGATACAATAACACTACTACTGTAGTTTTCTAGGATACAATAAGAGTTCAGGTAATAAATTTACATAATCTAGCCAGGGCTAAAGAAGACTGACAAAGAGGTCTACTATTGAGATCTGAAGAAGAATCTCCTAAAAAAATAATGAGGGGGATCAGACCTCACTTAGTGAATTATTATATTATATATACATGCAACCAAAATCATATACAATCAAGCATCAGTATAAAGTTTATATATTGTTGACCATTTGCATGATCAAACTCCTAATTTTGGACTTTGACAAACAATTTTTATACTAATAATTTCAATTAAGTATGTAGGGAATTATATACCAAACATATACCAAGCATATACACTTTTGGATGTATAGTGACTTTTCAGGCTGATTGAACCTCTGAGATTGAAGAAGGCTTTTGACATATTTAGAGCTCTTAAATGAGTAAATGAGCTTCTTAATATTTGAATTAGACATCTTGAGCTTTCTGAATTGGGTTTTTTTGTGAAAATCCAAGTTCATTTGATTATGCAAATTTTGAGTTGAAATTCATGTATACGTCTGCCATCTCAGACTACACATCTCTTAGTATTTTGTACATATCTTGAGTTACAGAAGTCCAATTAAGGTGATTCAAAATGATATGAAAATATAAGTCAAATATATGAAAACAATATTAGCAAATTCGAATTTATTAAGGAGCAGATCATGGCTTCAACTTGTGTATAGTTGTCTGACAGTATTCTGCATTTCAGATTGCACAATCCTCAGTAATTTGGACATATCCAGAGTTACAGAAGTCCAATTTAGGTGATTAAAATTTTTTTGGAAAGATAATTCAAATATCTACAGCTTTCATGAAGAAAGTATGAGCAAATTCAAATTTCTTCAGGAGAAAATCATGGCTTCAATTTGGGTATAGCTGTCTGACTGTAGTCTGCATTACAGATTGCATAACCCTCAGTATTTTCGACATATCTTAAGCCAAAAAAGTAAAATTTATGTGATTCAAGTTGATATGGAAAGATAATACAAATATCTACAGCTTTTATGAAGAAAGTATGGGCAAATTCAAATGTCTTGAGGAGCCAATTACGGTTTCAATCCATGAATAGCTGTCTAACAGCATCAGTCTCAATAATTCAAAATATAGACGTTGGACACATCATTTTCACCTCCAATAGCTATATATTTTAGTATAAATACCTCTAGATCTGAATGGAAGTGAAGCAACTTGTTTTATCATTTATTATCTCTTAAGCTTTCATTGAGCTCTCAAATTCTCTTAAATAATTCTTTGTTTGTATAACTCTTGTGAGAGTTGGGTGTGTGTTAGAAATAGAATTTCTCTTCATCTTAAACCTTGGGTTAAATTAGAAGGGAAGTGAGATTTATTTCTAAAGGAATTGGTTTAAGTGTTGTCCATTAAAACACTTGGGTTTTGGTTCTTTGAGTGAGCCTTGAAAACCCATGTTGTAAGGTTATAAGAGTGAGCCATAAAACTCTTGTATAATCTTAATCCTGTGAATAAGATTGTGGGTGATTGAAAATCCTAACTTGGGGATAAGTTAGGTGAAGACGTAGGATTATTATTGAATCCGAACTCCTTAAATCTTTGTGTTCTTCATTCTTCCTTCTCAACTTCTATTTAATTCTTGCAAAGAATTCTTTTAATTTCTCTTTTTTATTTGATAGTCCTATTCACCCCCCCCCCTCTAGGACTCTTTTAATTTGGTATCAGAGCTTGAATTCTAGGTACTTTATTACTAGAATACAAGATCATGGGGAGTGAATCACAAAACATCTCTTCTCTTAGACCATTATTTGATGGTAGTGACTATCAACATTGGAAATTCAAAATGGAGTTATATCTTGATTGTGATTCCGTCAAACTTTGGGACATTGTCTTAAAAGGATGGGAACCACCTACAACTGTCATTGATGGTGTGGTAACTACTATTGCAAGAAGTCAATGGAGTATTGATCAAAAGGAAGAAAATCACAAAAATAAAAAGCTATGATTACTCTAGTCTCTTCAATGACAAGAGAAGAAGGAGGCAAGCTTCAACATTGTATGTCAGCTACAGAAATGTGGGAGACCTTAGAAAACCACTACGAAGGCAACATTCAAGTAAGAAGTAAGAAGGTTCAACTTTATATGTATGAATATGAACTCTTTAAAATGAAGCCTTATGAATTAATCACGGAGATGACAAATCATCTTAATGCTCTTCTCATAATCCTTAAGAAACTTGGAAAACATTTCTCCAAGGAAGAAGTAAACAACAAGATTCTAAGAATCCTACCTAAGAAGGATTGGGAATCTTGTGTTACTTCAATTGAGGAAGCTCAAGACCACTCCACTCTATCAACCGATGTGCTCATTAGTAAGCTCTTGACACATGAGCTCACCATCAAGCAAAGAGGTGAAGAATAAGAAGAGAAAGAAGAAAAGAAAAAGAGCATTGCTCTAAAAGCTCTTCAAGAAGATAGTGAAGAGGAAGGCATCAAAGATTCTAGTGATAAAGATGGTGACATTGCCATGCTCACTAGGAACTTCAAGAAGTTCTTAAGAAAGAAAAATTTCTCAAGAACAAGGGACTTCAACAAGAAGTTCGAAGGAGATGGGAGGAAGAAAACAAAAGAGGTTACTTGCTATGAATGCAAGAAATCGGGACACATTAGAAGTGAATGTCCCAAACTCAAATTCAAGAGCAAGGGAGCAAAAGATAAGAAGAAGGCATTCAAAGCTACTTGGGATGATTCCTCCGAATCCAAAGAGGAAGAGGAACAACAAGAAGTTGCCAATCTTTGCTTCATGGCCATTGAAAATGAAAATAAGGTACCATTCACTTCTTACTCTTCCTTTGATGATTGTGATGAATATTGTGATAATGATGATGAGAGCTCTATTGTGAGCAAATTGCTTGCTAAATGCAAAAGTTTGTTATCTAAGAAGACAAAATATAAATATGACTTAGCTAGCTTAAATAAGGATTTGAATGTTTAAAAATTGATTTTGCTAAACTTATTGCATCAAATGAAAAACTTGTAAGTGATGCTAAATCTTTTAATTCTTTGGAAGACCAACTTAGGAAAGCAAATGATGAAAATCATAAGCTTTCTAAGGAAGTCTTAGAATTAAAAAATTCCATTGCTAAATTTAAGAGAGGAAAAGAAACTTTAGATTGTTTTCTTGACTCTCAAAAATTTCATGGAGATACCCATGGAATTGGATATAAAAATGGAATGTCTTCATCATCCTCATCACATATTACTTTTGTTAAAGCTTCACATGATTCTACTCCTTCAACCTAAAAATGAGATTCAAGCTAAAAAATCTCATGTGTTAAATAGCAAGGCAAAATCTCATAAGATTAACCCTTCATTAACACAAAGAGGTAAGTCTCAAACTAGAGCACCTCAACCTAAGCATGCTTATATGTACACCAGACATAATTATAATAGGAATGTTGCACAACACAATGCACATAAACATATTGCACAAACTTATCAAAATGCTCATCACCATTGCCAATGTATGTCTCACTCAATGTCACAAAATAATAAAAGATACACACAACACCGAAGGCATGTTGCACACACTAGGAAACCATTTCATTCTAGGAGAAATAAATTTAAAAATATTGTATGTTCATATTGCATGATTAAAATACATACCAATAATGTGTGTTTTTATAGAAAACTGCATATGAATTTACTTCCTACGGATTATCTTAAAACTAACCAACCTCGACCAAGAAAGGTTTGGGTCCAAAAGAACACTTAAATTTTATTATGTAGATGTGTTTGAAATCCATAAGAATAAAAAGAAAGTGGTATCTCGATAGTGGATGTTCAAGGCCCATGACAGGAGACAAAGAACAATTCAACAAACTTGATGCTAAGGATGGAGTACACGTTACTTTCAGAGATAATGCAAAAGGAAAAATTATTGGCATTGGAGAAATAGGTAATCCTCAATCCTTATCTATACATCATATGTTTTTTGTTGATGGTCTTAAACACAATCTGCTTAGTATAAGTCAATTATGTGACATGGAAAATAAAGTAACTTTTTATCCTAAAAATTGCTTTGTTAGTAGTCTTGATGAAAATAAAATTATTTTTAGTGGTGAAAGAGTAGACAATGTTTATGTCATTGATTTGAATAAAATTGATAACAAAGACATTAAATGCTTAGTGTTTATCTCCCATGACACATGGACATGGCATAGAAGATTAGGACATGCAAATTTTGAGCTTTTAAATGATCTTTGTAAACATGAACTTGTACTTGGTTTACCTAAGCTTGAATTCACTAAAGATAAACCTTGTGATGCTTGTCAAAAGGGAAAACAATCCAAGTCCTCATTTAAGCTAAAAAATGTAGTGTCCACCTCTAGGCCACTTGAACTTATACATATGGATTTATTTGGACTAACTAGAGTTGCTAGTCTCGGTGGAATGCATTATGCTTATGTATTGGTTGATGACTACTCTAGATACACTTGGGTATGTTTTCTTGCTCATAAGAATGATGCATTTAAAACTTTTGAAAATTTTTCAAAAAGAGTTCAAAAAGAAAAAGGGTTTTGTATTTCATCCATTAGAACTGATCATAGAACCGAATTTGAAAATGAATTTTTCAAAAACTATTATAATGAAAATGGTATTTCTCATACATTTTCATCTCCTAGAACCCCTCAACATAATGGGGTAGTTGAAAGGAAAAATAAAACTCTTGTGGAAATGGCTAGAATAATGCTTCATGAGTATAATTTGCCTTTATACTTTTGGGCGGAAGTTGTTAACACATTTTGTTATATTTCAAACTGAGTTTTCAAAAGACCAATTTTAAATAAAATGTCTTATGAGCTATAGAACAATAGAAAACCCAAAATCTCATATCTAAGAGTATTTGGATGCAAGTGCTTTATATTGAACACCAAGGATAATCTTGGAAAATTTAATTCCAAAGCCGATGAAGGAATTTTCCTAGGCTATTCCATCTCTAGCAAGGCATATAGGGTCTTTAATAAAAGAACTCTAGTAGTTGAATAGTCAATGCATGTGGTATTTGATGAATCAAACTCACTTAATCCTAGAAAGGATGTTTGTAGTGTTGATGATCTTGTAGGTGACAATGAGATTATGGAAACACAAAAAGAAAATGCTAGTAAGCCTTTGGAACTTGAAGTGCCAAGCAAGAAGGAAAATAAAGAGACATCTCAACCTACCTTGAAGGATAAACTTCCAAAGGATTGGCAATTCAAGAAAGCTCACCCTCAAGACCTCATTATAGGTGACACTACAAAAGGGGTAACTACTAGATCTCAATTAAAATCTACTATTAATTTAACCTTCATTTCTCAAATTGAACCCAAAAATATTGATGATGCTTTGTGTGATGAATTTTGGGTCCTTGCTATGTAAAAAGAGTTAAATCAATTTGAGAGAAACAAGGTTTGGACCTTGGTTCCTAGACCTAAACATCATCTTATTATAGGCACTAAATGGGTGTTTAGAAATAAGATGAATGAATAAGGTGTCATAACAAGGAACAAAGCTAGACTAGTAGCTAAAGGTTATAATCAAGAGGAAGGCATTGATTATGATGAAACCTTTGCCCCTATTGCAAGGTTAGAAGCTATTAGGATGCTACTTGCATTTGCATCATACATGAATTTTAAACTTTATCAAATGGATGTTAAAAGTGCATTTTTAAATGGTTTTATTGAAGAGGAGGTATATGTTGAACAACCTCCGGGTTTTGAAAATTTTAACTCTCCAAATCATGTTTTTAAATTGTCAAAAGCATTGTATGGATTGAAACAAGCTCCAAGAGCTTGGTATGAAAGATTGAGTAACTTTTTACTAGAGAAAGGTTTCTCTAAAGGAAAAGTTGACACAACTCTTTTCATAAAGAAATCCAAGCATGATTTATTAATTATTCAAATTTATGTTGATGATATTATTTTTAGTGCTACTGACCATTGCTTGTGTGAGGAATTTTCTAAGCTAATGCAAGGAGAATTTGAGATGAGTATGATGGGAGAACTCAAGTTCTTTCTTGGACTTCAAATCAAGCAATGTGAAGATGGGATTTTCATTAATCAAACCAAATATATAAGGGACATTCTCAAGAAGTTTGGAATGGATGGAGCACAATCAAGCGAAACTCCAATGAGCACAACAACCAAACTAAATAAGGATGAGAATGGTAAACTGGTTGATGAAAAGCGATTTAGAGGTATGATTGGATCCCTTCTTTATTTAACTACTAGTAGACCCGATATTATGTTTGCTACTTGCTTGTGTGCTAGATTTCAATCAAGTCCTAGAGAGTCTCATTTGAATGCTATCAAAAGAATTTTTAAATATCTTTATGGTACATTGCATTTAGGACTTTGGTATCCTAGGAGTTCTTCCTTTGACTTGATTAGTTATTCTGATGTTGATTTTGCCGGTAGCCTACTAGATAGGAAAAGCACTTCTGGAACTTGTCAAATTTTAGGAAATTGCTTAGTTTCTTGGTTTAGTAAGAAACAAGTTTCTGTTGCCTTATCCACCGCTGAAGCAGAATATGTGGCGGCTAGTTGTTGTTGCACCCAAGTTCTATGGCAAAAACAACAACTTTTGGACTATGGCATTGATATTAATCACATTCCAATTAAGTGTGATAATACAGGTGCTATAAACCTTAGTAAGAATCTCATTCAGCATTCTAGAACTAAACATATTGATATTATACATCATTTCTTGCATGATCATGTGCAAAATGGTAATATTTTTCTTGATTTTGTTGATACTAACCATCAATTAGCAGACATCTTTACCAAACCTCTTTGTGAGGAAAGATTAAATTTTATTAAGCATGAACTTGGTATGATTGATGGGTCAAGCTTGTCTTGATCACTTGCTAAATTGATGATTAGAGTCTTTTGTGATCATGTTCTTTAGAAAAATTATTTTCAGCATCATGTATATATATTTTTTTAAAAGTATTTGCTTTAGTAAATTTACTTCATATACATGATATATTGTATTTCCCATTTGCATGATCTTTGTACTAATTTTATTTGATTTGGATCTATATGGATTCATTAATTTTTTTTTTCAAAAGCCCTCCTATTTTGCAAGTTAATGATTAATTATTGAGCTAAATTCAATTAATTAATTATTTTAATTTTGCATAAATATTCCTCCTCCTCAACAAAATTTATTTTGTGTATTTTCATGATAGTTTATGTTTGGTTTATTTTCAGTATACTTTATGTATCAAAGTTTTAAGCTGTTAGTCTATTTTTTTTAATTCATTTTATGTTAGTTTCTATTTGGTTTATTTTCAGTATACTTTTCGTATATAAGTTTTGAGCTATTAAGTGTGTTTTATGACTGTTTTTTGTCAGTTTATTTTTGGTTTATTTTCTAAATATTTTCTAGATATAAGCTATGAACTCTTTGTTTATTTTATAATTATTTTATGACAATTTATGCTCAGTTTGTTTTCTAGATATTTTTTGGATATAAGACATGAGCTATTAGTTTTATATCTTGTTTACAATTAGTATTTTAATATCATTGTAATTTTTTTTAATGCAATTTTATTTGCATTTTGACAAGGGGGGAGAAAATTTTTGAATTTTTTGAATTTTTTTGTTTTCTTAGAAATTGTTTTTATCTTTGATAATGCATGGATATTTTTAAGATTTGGTCTATCTTTGCATTTTAACAAAGGAGGAAAAATAATTGAGTTAGCATGTGTACCTAATTAATTTGAAATTTTTTTTTCAAAGATGTGTTTATGTAAGTGACATAACTATGTAATAGTGTGTCCTTAATATCATTTTTGATCCATTGAAATAGAGGGAGAAAATTATTTAAATTTATTTCACATAATTTTTTTTTTTTGCATGCATAGTAACAATGTAAGTGTGGCTAGTTTTGTCCTTGTGATAAATAGCCTTGTTTTGCTTACTTTGTTTTTATATGACATGAATTTTTTTATGCATGACCATTAATTGTGCTTATTCATGCAACATTTATGCAACATTGAATGACATGTATTTCATAAAGATTTTGCATATCTTTGATTGCATTATTTTGGTTCTTGATCATTTATTCCCTTTAGTATTTTTGGATCCCTTAGGTCATAATTTTCCCTTATATCTCTCTCTTTTCTTTTTGTCTTTGACAAAGGGGGAGAAGAAGCTAAAGAAGCTATATGCTTATGGGATAAATAAAAGATATGCTAAGTATTACATGATTATGTATGATTGAATAGCTAAACTCTACATGATCATGTGATGTTTGAATATAACATACATACTATTTTGTGATGCATTATATTAGCACTATATGCATATATGTTTAAAATTATTTCCTTCATGTTGTTTGGTAACTTGTTATATTGTCTTTATTTTTAACAAGAAGGATAATAAAATTTATTTTATATTTCTTATCATGTCCAATAAGGAGGAGAAATAAAGAAATATATTTTTATTAAAGGAATGTATTTGTTAAAGCCTTATGCATGCTATGATAATTCATTTATTTGTATGCTCTAATACATGATAAATATTGAATTTATGCACATGTTAAGGGGGAGCAAAATTATTTCTTATTTTGCATCTGTTTAATTTGAAAGGGGGAGCTATTTTTATTTAATATGCTTATACATATTATTTATTTTTTACACACACACACATATTATTTATCATCTTTTCAAATTGGTTGTCAAAGCCAAAAAGGGGGAGATTATTTACCATTTGCATGATCAAACTCCTAATTTTGGACTTTGACAAACAATGTTTATACTAATAATTTCAATTAAGTATGTAGGGAATTATATACCAAACATATACCAAGCATATACACTTTTGGATGTATAGTGACTTTTCAGGCTGATTGAACCTCTGAGATTGAAGAAGGCTTTTGACATATTTAGAGCTCTTAAATGAGTAAATGAGCTTCTTAATATTTGAATTAGACATCTTGAGCTTTCTGAATTGGGTTTTTTTGTGAAAATCCAAGTTCATTTGATTATGCAAATTTTGAGTTGAAATTCATGTATACGTCTGCCATCTCAGACTACATATCTCTTAGTATTTTGTACATATCTTGAGTTACAGAAGTCCAATTAAGGTGATTCAAAATAATATGAAAATATAAGTCAAATATATACAACTTCTATGAAGAAAATATGGGCAAATTCGAATTTCTTAAGGAGAAGATAATGGCTTCAACTTGTGTATAGTTGTCTGACAGTATTCTGCATTTCAGATTGCACAATCCTCAATAATTTGGACATATCCCGAGCTACAGAAGTCCAATTTAGGTGATTAAAAGTTTTATGGAAAGATAATTCAAATATCTACATCTTTCATGAAGAAAGTATGAGAAAATTCAAATTTCTTCAGGAGTAAATCACGGCTTCAATTTGGGTATAGCTGTCTGATTGTAGTCTGCATTACAGATTGCACAACTCTTAGTATTGTGGACATATCTTAAGCCACAGAAGTCCAATTTATATGATTCAAGTTGATATGGAAAGATAATACAAATATCTACAGCTTTTATGAAGAAAGTATGGGCACATTCAAACGTCCTGAGGAGCCAATTACGATTTCAATCCATGAATAGCTGTCTAACAGCATCAGTCTCAATAATTCAAAATATAGACGTTGGACACATCATTTGCACCTCCAACAGCTATATATTTTAGTATAAATACCTCTAGAGCTGAATGGAAGTGAAGCAACTTGTTTTATCATTTATTATCTCTTAAGCTTTCATTGAGCTCTCAAATTCTCTTAAATAATTTTTTGTTTGTATAACTCTTGTGAGAGTTGGGTGTGTGTTAGAAATAGAATTTCTCTTCATCTTAAATCTTGGGATAGATTAGAAGGGAAGTGAGATTTATTTCTAAAGGAATTGGTTTAAGTATTGTCCATTAAAATACTTGGGTTTTGGTTCTTTGAGTGAGCCTTGAAAACCCATGTTGTAAGGTTATAAGAGTGAGCCATAAAACTCTTGTATAATCTTAATCCTGTGAATAAGATTGTGGGTGATTGAAAATCCTAACTTGGAGATAAGTTAGGTGGAGACGTAGGATTGTTATTGAATTCGAATTCCTTAAATCTTTGTGTTCTTCATTCTTCCTTCTCAACTTCTATTTAATTCTTGCAAAGAATTCTTTTAATTTCTCTTTTTTATTTGATAGCCCTATTCACCCCCCCCCCTCTAGGACTCTTTTCATATATATATATACGCATTTTCACACAGATGCTAAAATTCACTTTTATATAATAAATGCATAAAATTATTTTAGTTGAAGGACCAGAGTAGAATCCTAAAAGTTCGCAACCTCGATCATAAAAATCAATAGCCAACTGGCTTATCCAAAATTCCAAGTATTCATTTATCCAACTTAAGGTAGTAGACTAGCCTCGAGTACACGAGGTCAACCGAGGTTCCACAATCTCACTATCGACATGATTGGTCATGAGTACACTAGGTCAACAGAGGATGCACAATCATCATTTCCAATAACCAACATCTCAATAAACAATTATCAGATTTTCAACCTAATTCTACCATACTATCACGCAGCAATCCTAGCGTAACCTACTAGATAACACATTCTACTGCTATCCTTCAAATCAATCTTATAATTATTAAAATAATGAAAATGCATAATGTAAATGTGATAGCATCCATTCAAAGAGGAATATACCAATTATATACAGAAAGTATACCAAATGTATACTAAAATTATACTAAATGTATACGAAAAATATACCATATATATATGCCACACATATACTAAAATAAACGATGAATACACCAAAAATATAGTAAGTATATATTGAAAATATAACAAGCATATATATCAAAATATACTAAAAATATACTGCAAGTATACCAAACATATACTAAATCATTTAATGAAATAATTCATGTTTAAATACATAATGAAAATATGAATGGTCGTAATCATACATCTTATATGCACTACATATATAAAATAATAACTCATAAATTTACGTTTCTCAAGATAGACTCGATGGGCCTAGTTCAATAGGCCTCGTTCTCGGTCTCGACGTGGTTATAGAAAATAAATAAATAATACAATATCAGAATAAATACCTAATTTATACTTCTAAGAATTCTAAAGGAAGACACAATCTAGACACAACTCAATTAACATATAAAAATTCAGGATCGATCCGATGACACATTTTATGAGAATTCTACCAAAAAATCGACAGAGCCTCCTCTGTAAAATAGACATATCTCTCTACTAAAAAGTAGAGCCGATCCACCAAGAAAACACACTCCTATAAACACAATAGCACACCACCTTGGGTTGGGACTCCGAACTATACAAATTTCCAATCGAGATTCACAATTCACAATAAAATAAATATTTGATAATAATATAACAAAATCATTCAAATCCATAAATATCAATAATAAACTACAATACAATATTTAAACATAAAAAACATTAAATATAATTATTTTCACATTAATTAAATAAAATCTCAATAAATTATATAATATTAATAGAAAATCTAATTTTTTAATTATTTAACATAAAATAGTAAAATTCACAAATAATTATTCAAATGGTTTAAATATATAATAAAAATAGTTAAAAACTTATTTAATCACAAAAATAGTAAATAATTTATTATTTGAATATATTTTCAAAAATTTATTATTCCAAAATCACTTAAAACATACTAATTAACTATAATTTCAATTAAAACACAAAATTCACCAATTTATATTAATTTTTTTACATAATTTAACCTTAGCTCAGTGCGATTTGTAGTCAACTATCCAGTAATTCAGTTCGGCTGCAACAAAACTTCTGGTGACATGGGGGTTTTCCTATCAGTTACTCCTTTCAAGGGTATTGCAGGATAAATGATGTTGGAAAGAATTGAACAAAAGTCAGGTTTATATTAGCGGTTGCAAAGGTGCGTGTTCTTTATTTTGAACTGCAGTTTCTGTTATATATATATATTAGCTGAATATACAAGTTTGTCGTCAGATAAGAGCAAGTGCTTAAAAGATCCAGATTACGGCGAATGTGCACTGTACTGAATGTACAGCCCTGGAAGAAATTGCTCTTGTCCTGATGGACATTATAGTTATGATGACGGCGGCACATGCTATCCGCGGGGAAAATCTGGGTCCAAGACCAGATACCAAGAACCTTGTCAATCTAGTTGTGGTAATGTTAAGTTCAGTTTTCCATTTGGAACTAGAGAAGGTTGTTTCATGGATGAGCGATTTGAGGTAGCTTGCAACAACGCTTTTGATCCTCCAAAACTGTTCTTATCTAGCATTGACATGGAGCTGCTGGAACTAGACTTTCCAGAAGGCCAATTTCGAGTCAGCAATTTGCAACAAAACTTCTTTTGATATGGAGGTTTCCCTATCAGTAGCTTCTTTCGTTTTTTCTAGTGATAACATGTTTACAGCCATGGGTTGCAACTATTATGCTACGCTTAGTACCGACGGCGACATTGTTGGAGCATGCTTGTCCATTTGTCCCCCTTATAGAACAACTAACGTGAGTAGCTGCTACGGGGGTTTCTTATAAAATAATGGTACAAAATAAAATTATTTCTTTTTTTTATGGTACTTTTGAAATTAATTACCGTGGTGTTTTTTTTTTCTTTTTTTGATTAAAAAAATTAAAAACGCCATTGATAATGGCAGAATTACAAAAAGATAAGCTTGACTAACGTCATACCGCGATTAAAAATGGCTGAATGAGAAAAAAAAAACTTTTGACTGCCTTCCGCCATTAAAAATGGCTCCTGTTTTACTGCAGTCCAAGCCTATTCTCCCTTGCAGTCCGTGCCATGCCCACCTGCTCAAGAAACGACAGGCCAAAGACAAGTGGGAATGGCCATACAGTATTCTTCTTTTTTTTTTTTTTTTTTTCAAGTTTGGCTATGCAGCCATGCAGCCATGCAGTATTCGTAAAAGAATTTAGTTAGAAAATTTTTTTTTTTGGTATATTTGTTGGTAAATATATATTTGATTAGTGAAGGAAAAAAATTTAGTTAGTAAGAAAATTTTGGTTGTAAATATATATTTTGTATAAAAGAATTTAGTTAGTAAGAAAAATTTATTTATTGATTTAGTGAAATAAATTTAATTATTGAGTTAAAAAATTTTATATATTTACTTACTGAATAAAATTTATTTATTTCAAATGTAGTGCAAAATGTTATTTTAATTAATTAGTGACAAATGTATTTATTATGTGGCTGGTTAACAAAAAATTATTTAATTAGGTAGTGAAAAAAATTAATATTTAATAATTTTATTTTTTTATTTGATGTGCTATATAAATGTAAAGCTTTCTTGTTATAATAAATAATAATTTAATATTTAATAATATTAAAATTAAAAAATTAAAAATTAACAATTAACAATTTTGCATGGCCAAACCAAAATAAATTTTGTAAGCCAACAATTTTGCATGGCCAAAATTGTGATTAATTTTTAATTTTGTTGTTGTTGTTGTTATTATAAAAATTTAAAAAGTTAAACTTAAAAATTAAAAAATAATCACAATTTTGGCCATGCAAATATTATTATTATTATTTGTCTAAAAAGGTAGGGGTGGATTAGAGTTCAAATCAATTTATTTTACCCTTACCTATCCAAAATTCGAGCTTGAAACGTTCATATGTAAATATTAGCTGATTACCGACAGATCCAATTTAATATGTTATTATTATTATTATTATTATTATTATTATTATTATTATTATTATTATTATTATTATTATTATTATTATTATTATTATTATTATTATTTTTGTGTGGACAAAAAATTGAGATTGCAAAAAAAATATAATGTTTGTGTGGCCTTTGTTGGACACCAAGAAAAAAATTCCTTATCCATTTCCCTAATTATTAAACAATAAACAAGTATTAAACAAGTAAACAAATCATTAAACAATTATTCAATCTTCATGGTCAAATCAACATCAATTCGTGGGATGGGGAGAAAACTTATTTTACAGTAAATTTTTCTCTTTTCTCCACCTCAACCAAAAGTACCACAAATTAAAGTTATTTACCGATTTATGTTATATAATAAAATAATTTTCCATTTTAAGGTGATTATAAAAGTAATTTCCATTTTATAGTACTATTTTGTTTTTTTATTTAAAATTGATAATGGCGGTATAACTAAAAGATAGAATTGATGACAGTCAAACCGCCTATGGCAATGGCAATAAAAGTTGTTCAGGCCAAGTCAGCACTGCAGGTAGCAGCTTTAACTAATAATGCTTGGCGCAATGGCGGTCTTAGTTCCCGCCTTCCCAATGAGCTTCGCAGTGCTAATGCCGCCACTAGCAGAGGTGGTATGGCACTGTTGAGCCCGTTCCCCACAGCTACAAAAGGCATGCTTGTCTTGTCTTTTTGGGACATAGATTCTCCCATACTGCTTATGACACAGGCATTATGGGTGAAAAAATTTCTTCTCCTCACTACTTTAAAGTTTTCCTACATTGAAGAAATTTTTCTCCTTTACTTCATAGACGCTCACTTCCTTCAGCAGTCTCCTCTCTAAACTCTCCTTTTGTCACGATCCAAACCGGGAGTCATGACCGGCGCTAGAAAATTGAAATTCTTTCGAATCCGGAACTCGTAGTAAGCTTTAAAATAAAAACACATACAATGAAGAAATAAAAATACACCAAAATTAAAAACTTATATTGATATAAAAATAAATACTCGAATATCATTTCATAATTAAAAATATTTATACAATATTCAGAGACAAGTTTCCAACTAAAATAACATACTATTGATACAATACACTACTACTGCAGTCTTCTAAAGTATAATAAAGTTTAGATAATAAAATTAAATAGTTTAGCTGGGGCTAAAGGAGACTGGTGTAAAGTACTATTGGTGAGGTCTGAAGAAGAATATTCTAAAAAAAATATTGAGGGGAGTCAGACCTCACTGAGTGAATTATTATAATATATATACATGCAACCTAAAATCATATGTAGTCAAGCATATATATATATATATATATACAGACATTTCACACAGATGCTAAAATTCGCTTTTGTATATATATTAAATGTAGAAAACATTTATTTAAGTGAAGGATCAAATAGAACCCTAAAATATTCGCAACCTCAATCATAAATCAATAGCCAACTGGATTATCCAAAATTTCAAGTATTCATTTATCAAACTCAAGGTAGTAGACTGGTCCCGAGTACACTAAGTCAACTGAGGATCCGCAATCTCACTACCGACATGACTGGCCCCTAGTACACTAGGTCAACGAGGATCCACAATCAGCCTATCCAATAACTAATAATCTCCATATTCTCATTTATAATCAAATATCAGATTTTCAACCTAATCCTATTGTATTGTTGCACAATAATCCTAGCGTAGCCCACTAGGTAACACGTTTTATTGATATCCTTCATATAAATCACATAATTATTAAAAATAATTATATGCATGATTCAAACATAATAGCATCCATCTATAAAGAAATATACTAAACATATCCAGAACATATACTGGAAATATACTAATTGCATATTAAAAATATGTCAAATATGTATGCTGAGTATACACTAAAAATATACTAAATATATACTAAAATATACTAAGCATAAATAGCACATATGTACCAAAATAAACCAAAAATATACCAAATGCATATTAAGAATATATCAAATATATAAGTTGCATATATATCGAAATATACCAAAATATACTGAATATATATACCAAGTATATGTCAAAATATACTGAATATATACCAAAACATACTAACATATATATGTCACATATATGCAAAATATACTAAAAAAACATACTAAGCATATATGTCACATATATATCATATATACCAAAAATATACTAAAAGTATACCAAATCATTTAATGAAATAATTCATGTTGAAATACATAATGAAAATGTGAATGGTCATAATCATGCATTCTATGTGCAGTGCATATATAAAATAATAACTCACAAGTTTGCACTCTTCTAAATTGACTTGACGAGCCTAGTCTGATAGGCCTCGATCTCAACGCAGCTAGAAAAATAAATAATAATAACAATCAGAATAAATTCATAACTTATACTTTCAAGAATTCTAAAGGAAGAGTCAATCTAGGAATTAAAACTCAATAAAAAAAACCAAACACTCAGGATCGACCCAATGTCATATTTTACGAAAATTCTATCAAAAAATCGATAGAGTCTCCTATGTAAAAATAGACATCTCTCTACTAAAAATTAGAGTCAATCATGTAAGAAAACACACTTCTAATTTCAAAATGCTCAACACCTCGAGTTGGGACCTCAAACTACTTAAATTCCCAACCGAGGTTCACAATTCATCAAAAATCAATAATAAATAATAAATGTAATAAAAATCATTAAATTCCATAAATATCAACAAATAATCACAATATAATATATTTAAATATCAAAAGCATAAAATATAATTATTTTCACATTAATTAAATAAAATCTCAAATAAATTATATAATATTAATAAAAATATGAATTTTCAATTATTTAACATAAAATAGTAAAATTCACAATTAATAACTCAAATAGGTTAGATATATATTAAAAATGGTTAAAATCGTATTTAATCCCAAAAATAGTATATAAAATTATTATTTGAATATATTTTCAAAAATTAGTATTAATTAGTTAAAAATAGTAAATAATTCGTAAAAATTATTTTAATACCATTTATTATTCCATAATAATTTAAAACATGTTATGTAACTATAATTTCAATATAAATACATAATTTACCTATAAATCTAAAAATCACATAACACAATACGTTATTCAAAAATTATACAAAATCACTAAAAATTCATTTCTCACTTATACAATTAATAACTTAAATTAACAATACTAATTTAACCAAATTTCCATCCAAAATAAATAAATAACATAATTAATAAAAATTCATTTTTAATTATTAAAATATTCAAAAATACCCATTATTCAAAATAATTCAAAAAAACAAACAAAAAATATATTTAGGAAGATTAAGCTACATACATCAACATTACTTAAGGGAATTCTCAATAATCAAACAAGAACAAGCTAAAAAAAATATAAAAACCTAAAATAGATATAAACTAAAATTGAAGAAAACTCACAATCCAAATGTCGTAAAGTCGAAATGACTTGAGAATCAAGAAGTATACATCAAGAGGAGTCTAAAGAGCCCAAAAACACAAGCTAAAAGTGATTGGATTCCGTCGGTGAAACTATAGCTCTTCGCAATTTCTTACAAAAATCCGATGACCGGAGGCTCCTTGACAGCGACAGGAGGAAGAGGGAAGATGGGGCAAGCTTGGTGGTGGCCCGTGGTGGCTCAGGTGGCGCTGGCGAAGCTCCGTAGTGCAGCTGCTGCGTTAGCAATGGAAGGAAAAGAAATAGAAGAATAATAAGAAGAAAAATAATTGGTGGCGTTGACTAAAAAAAACTGTATGACCCCCTTTTATATATATATATATATATATATATATATATATATATATATATATATATTAACTTTAACCATTTGTCACATTTATATATACATATATATATACATAACACACACAACACATGCACATCACATGCACATATAATAATAACAATAATAATAATAATAATAATAATAATAATAATAATAATATCATTTATGTAGGAAAATGTTTAAAACAAAATAATTAAATAATATTCACCAATAATATTATCTAAAAATTTAAAATATTATTAACACTACATATCTCAAAATAATTTAAAAATATTCGGTCATTACACCTTTCCCCTATTCCATATCAATTCTTTCCTTGTTTGTTTGAGCCAAATTTTTTTTAGCTTAATAAACTTCTCTATAGGTTTTTTTATTTAAAAAAAAAAAGGTAATTTCTAATTGATGTATTGTTATATTTAAGTAATTGATTTTTTGTATTAAGTGAAAAAAATGTAAATTTTTTTGGTTGGAAATGTATGAAATTTTGTTTAAAAAATTTTAAAAAATATATTAGAAAGTTAGTTTAAAAAATTAACTTAGTTAGGGTTGCAAAATTTTTATTTTTTTTTATAAATTTTTTTTATATAATTAGTCAATATTTTATAATTAGTAGCTTATATGGTTTTGTTTTTATTTTGTTTTTATTTGGTGTGTTTGCAGAGGTAAAAATTAATAGCTACAAAAGGTATGTATTTTTAATAATTAATATGTTGATGCATGTAAAATAATTCTTATATTTTGTTTTATATAATTGTTGTTATGAATGTTGTTAGATATAATTGTTTTTATGAATATTGCTAGATATAATTGTTGTTATGAATATAGTTAGATATATGTCACGACCCAAAACAGGGGTCCTGACCGGCGCTAGGGAACGGGAATTCTTTCGAATCCGGAACCCGTAGCAAGCCTAAAAAAATAAAATAATAACATGAAATAATAACAATAACAATATTATATGCAGCGGAAATAAAAATCATAAATATAATGATAACATTTCATCACTGGATTTAAATCAATTCTCAACTCATCACATATATATCTTTTAAATACAAATCCAGTTTCAATATAATACATCTCTTTAAATAAAATACATGAAATCCCACATTTTAATTAACAACTACTGCAGTGTCTAGATTATAAAAAAATAAGACTCAAGTAGATAATTTACACAAAGAAGCCGGGGCGGAAGAAATCCGGCGTATCGACCTGCTACTGAGGTCTGAGGATGTTGACTCTCCTGAAAAATAGTCAACGGAGGGGAGTCAGACCTCACTGAGTGAATTACTATAATATATATACATACATACTAAATGATAATGCATACAGTCAACAATATATATCTAATATATATATATATATATACAGGCAATTACACACAGATGCAGTAAAATCATTTTATATATTTCTTATTGAAACTCATCTTTTATGAAGGATCACATAGAACCCTAAAATATCGCAACCTCGGAAATAGTGTTAGACAACACTCTAGCCACACAGGCTCACTTATTCCAAATATATCCACTTAATCCATTTAGACAGTAAACTGGCCCTGAGACACTAGGTCAACCGAGCTCCAGCAGTCTGACTGCCAATGTGATTGGCCCCGAGACACTTAGTCAACCGAGCTCCAGCAATCACACCCCAAACCACATCTCACACATATCAATAATCACATCAAATCAATATCCACAAATAAATTAGTATTATAGCCTAAATACTATAGGCATACCGGTACGTACTCGGTCCTAGTGCTGCCCACTAGGTAGCACGTTCTATCGATATCCTTCATTAATAATATAAATCATCCATTCATAAAAATAAATGATGCATGAATTTCAATAAAATAACAACATAAACCACATATATATACCGGAAATATACCAAAAGTAAACCAGGTATATTTCGAGTATATATATGTCAAATGAATTCAATCAAATTATAAAATAAGCTAGAAATATATTTAAAAACATTTTAAATATATTTTAGTTACAAAACATGCATATAATTTAATATATACCAAAAATATACTTAAATACAAATCACATTATTTATGCATTTTAATCAAAATAAAACATATATTTCTAAATCATGCATCCTAAGCATATATATATAGTATAGTAACTCACCTAGTGCGCTCCACGAGACGGGTCCGACGGGCCTGGTCCACTAGCCCTCGGTCTCGGCGCAACTAAACAAGCAATAAATAATCAACATCAGAACAAACCTAATAGAAATCCTAGAATTCGATCTAGAGTATTAAACACAGAATCATAAATTAGGGTTCGACTGGATATCACGTTTTACGAGAATTCTATCGAAAATTCGGCAGAACCTCCCCTGTAAAACGGAAATCTCTCTACTCAAAAGAGTAGAGCCGACCCTGCAAAGAAATACACTTTGAAAAACTACACAAAGCACAATCAAAATCCCACGGTCGGACTCCAAACTACAGTCCACCGACCGGGGTCCACAAACACGGAATAATTCCAGAAATACCAAAAATATCCTTATAGCATAGAAATATATTTTATAGGTAGAAATTACATAATTAACCTTAAAACACTGTAAAAACCGATAAAACTCATTTTATTAGAAAAACCGTATATTATATATATATAATTGAAAATAATTCACGAAAAATAGTTCTAATTAGTTAAAAATACCAAATAATTTGTAGAAATCATTTTTATACCTTAAATAACTATTAAAACCAATTAAATTACATTTTTAGCCAATTTTGTGTAAAATTACCAAAATACCCCTATATATATATATACTTAAATTACTTCAAAAAATCACCAAAAATCATACAATTATCCAAAATTAATTTTCTCAACATATTTATCAATAATATCAATAATTAAACTCAATTAAACAATTAATTTCAAATAAAAACACATTTAACCTAATTTTCCCAAAATTACATAAACTTTAATAATTCAAAACAAATACTTAGAAATTCATAAAAATTCCAAATAAATTCCTATAATTCATTTCAACACCTAATTTAACCATAAAACATAATTTCATAATTTAAATAATTAATTTCCAAAAATTAAAAAATAATATTAAAATATTCAAAAATACCCAAAAATCCAAAAAATCTCCAAAAATTCCACAAAAATTCATACATGTAGATTAAGCTACTAGGATCAACATTTGTGAAGATATTTTTCATGAATCAATCAATTCGAAGCTCAAAAAAATCAAAAACCCTAATAGGCCGAAATTGAAAATATGAAACCTAAGCAAATCTAGACCATTTAAGCTCAAACCAAAGCTAGAATCACACTCATCGGAGCTCAAGGAGAAGAAAGAGACTGGCGGTGTCGAAAACGGTGGCCGAAAATGGGAGAAACGGCGAAGGGAAGATTTTCAGCCAAATGAGGAAAATAGGGGCTGCCGGCGCTGGGGAAGGGAGCTGCTGGCGGTGGGGGACGGCTGGGAATGACAGTGCCAAGCCGGGAGGCACACCGACGGTAGGTGACCGGAGTTGCAGCGGTGAGGGGAAGGGTGGTCGGGCGCGGGAGGGAAAGAAAAAAGAAGAAGAAGAAGAAAAAGAAAAAGAAAGAAAAGAAAAAGAAAAAGAAAAGAAAGAAAAGAAAAAGAAAAAAGAAAAAAAGAAAAAGAAAGAAAAAAATAATAAAAAAATAATTTTAATAATTTAATATTAAATAAAATAATTAAATAATAATAAATTAATAAACAAATAATAAAATATTAGGGTAATATATTAAACCCTAATTAAATAAATATTTACACACATAGGCTTTGTTTAGTATTTTAAAAATACGTATGAGTTCATGCAAGTCCGAAAATATATTTGAAATAATTAATAGTAAATTATTTACGTGAAAATTTTCCCGAAAATGCAAGTCTCGGGAAAATTTTACGTAAAACACTGTAAATAATACATAGTAATTAAAATAGGTTTTAAATACATATCAACTCGTAAAAATATCGTAAGATATATATACAAAAATTATTGACACTGCCTATCCCGATACAGTGTAAAAATGTTTAAAAACACGGGATATTACAATATAATTGTTGTGAAAAAAATTTTTGTTCATTTTTTATTTATTGGTTAATTAATTAGATACTAAGAATAATTTATATGATTTATTTTTTATATAAGTTTTGGCTATGTAGTAAATAAAATTTATATTTGATACCATGTAGTTAAAATTTTTATATGTAGTTTTATTTTTATTTTTTAAAACATTTTTTATTTTGTTAATTCATTATATTGTAAGAATAATAAAAAAATTTGTTTAGTTAATATTGTTATATATTGCCTTATATATGTTGGAATTACTTAAAAAATTATTTTATTATTAATTTTATAATGATTTTATACAGATTAATGTGTTGGTAATTAGTAAGAAAAAATTGTTATTCATAAAAACTAATAAAAAAATATGTATTTAGGTAGTTAGTACAAATATGTAATTTGTTTATTAATTAGATAATAAATGAAATTTATATAATCTCTTATTTATATAAGTTAATCAATTTATATTCTTATAGCATGTAGTTTTAAAAAATTTATTTATAAAAAAATATTTTAGTGAAAATATTTTTTATCTTATAAATTTTGATATTGTCTTATATATTATTTGAATGTTATGTTGGGTAAAATACATGCTTTAAAGATGTTGATTATTTGCAGCATGTTCTATTTATATGATGAGAAATTATTAAGTTAAAAAATTATTTTTATAATAACATTGTTGTTAAACCTTTTTTGTACCAAAATGTATTTAGTTATTCATTAAAATACATATTTAGTAAAAATATGTAATTTGTTGTCAAACATTTTAGTAACAAAATTGTATTTTTTTTTTGTTGGCTTTTATATTATTTTTTAAATATAAATTGTTAGATAAACAAAATGATTAGATACTTAGTTTTGCAAAAATAATGTAATTAGTTAGGGTTTAAAATTTGGATGTAAAACGTTTTCTAATATTGTTGTTATTATTTCCTTAATGTATTTAAGGAAAATGTCGCATGTCAAGCAAATGCAATGAATCAACAACTATAGAGAGTTACGCAAAAATATACCTCATCGTATTGGGGCTCGCATAGTTAGTACTCCTTATGTTCCTAAAACTCAGGAACAGTGAGAAAGAATTACATAATTAATAAATGAACTCACTGCATATAAAATGAAGTCTGAGTATACATTGTGCAAACATATCCTAATAGTGAACTAAGAGATTGAAGAACTTATTCATAGAGACAAAAGGATGAATGAAACAAATAAGTGGTTTGCATTATGCTATACATTGCCTAATGAATATAGTCAATGTTTTACAAAAATTTGGGCTAAAAGCAATGAGGTTTTGTCCTACGATGAATATGTATATTTATTGTTGGAGGACAATGTTTGACATAATTTAAATAGGACTTCCAAACTTGCTAATAGTCCAAACATTCATCTTATAAAAGGTCCTAGTGGTCATTTTCCTTGGTTTAAAAAAATGACCAATGGATAGAGAAAAAAATTAAAGAGTCAATGCTGATGGCAATTAGATTTAGGTGATAGATATAGTAATGTCACCCATGTAAGGATTTTTTTTTGTACATATTTTTTTAAATGTTAATAAAATTCATGGTGGATTATTTAATGTATGATCAAATGAAATATATACATATATGATATGGACACCTGTTTAAGCAATATTTTATTGTTTTTTGTTACATATAATTGGTCAATAAAAATTATATTGTTCATAAAATTAAATTCTCTCATTTATTCTTAATTATTGAGTTTAAAATTATAAATTAGGCTTAATACATCCATAGCCCCTTGAACTTGGCAATTTTTGCCACTTTAACACCTATACTTATACTTTTGCCATTTAAATACCTTAACTTACTCAACAGGTGATTTATAAACCATTTTTAGTTGAACTAAAGAATCATTCAAGTGCGTGTTTTTCCTTCCCGCTGATTAAGTATCAAAGCAACTATACAATTAAAAAAAAGAGCTTAAAAGTGAAAAAAAGAAAGCTAAGTTTCAAATTATCCTTAAATTCCAAACCTTAATTTCATCATCTATCACAAATTACTCAAAATCTCTGAGTTTCCATTGCAAATTACTCATCATTTTATTTCAACAACTTGAGTTACAATCTTATCGAAGGCATTTTAGTTACGAAATCAAAGGCATTTGAGTGTAGAGTTATTGAAGCCACTAGATGGAGTCTAGATAGTCACCATATACTTACTACATCAGATTTTTAATTGCGTCTAACTGTTTGGTCACTTGTTAACACGGTTTGTATTCATATTCAATGGCTGAAACATGCTTCTAAAAGCATTTCTTTTATAAAAAAAATGGAAATTTATTGTAATTTGTACAAGACAGGATTATATAAATCTAATTTCATGTTATACTTGGGAGATAATGGGTACTTTTGGTGTTGACACATTGGATTTAGCTGATATTGAATGGTCGCTGAATGATAGTTCTATAGTGATTTGGGATTCACCTCTTTAAGGTAATGATTTGATTTTTTTTAAGGATTTTCTGGGTTCTATTTAAATACTACTATAATTTGAAATTTAAGTTTTTTTATTGGATTAATGGCAAAAGTGTTGCCATTTTTATGTTTGCTTTTGCAAACTGAATGTGGATAAAAGCTATGTGATTGCTTCAATGGAAGTTGGCATTGGAGGTCTTCTCCGGGATCACACAAGTAAGTGGCTGGTGGGTTTTATACAAGGGCTTAGTGTTTTCTCAGTTTTGGAATTAGAGCTATGGAGCATTCTATTAGGACTTCGCTTGGCTCAGCATTTGAGCGTAGACAAACTAGTACTAGAGCCAGATTTCCTTATAGCAGTGGAAGTTATCAATCGACAAACTGAGTTGTTTGACAATTATCATCACCTGGTAGCCTTCATTCATTGCCTTCTTGGAAGCAATTGTCATGTTTGCTTGACCTATAGCAGTAGAGTACAGTCCTCCATGCCCTTCCTGTAGGGATTATTAAGTTACTGAATTTTGATTCTAGTTATAGTCTTGTTGGTGTTAGCAGTAATATGTAGTTTTGTTTAGAAGTGGCATCTTAATCAATGTGAAGGAAAAAAATGAAGCTCTAGGTCATAGAGCAATTACTACACAAGAAGGAAGAAAGCTTTAAAAAGGCATAAATCAGTTACCAGCAAGAGGAAAGGATGCTGGTGGACAGGGTTGCTACACTGCCTAGGATAATTACTACAACTAAAGATGCTTGTCATAAGATGGTCACAGATTTTTCAAAGACAGTGAACACCACCTTGAATGGTGTAGAAGCTTTGGCCTTAGAGTTAAAAAGGACTATAATAGATATGCATAATGTGTTTTAGAATTCTCAAATAAGATTCTTATTATGAAAAGTCAAGTAATTCAGATGAAGAATGAGAAGGAAAAGCTAGGAAAAGAAGTGGGTGATCTAGTTGTTCAACTAGAGGATGCAAAAAAAGGGGAACCAACATTGAGAAAGAAAGTTGAAGTTTTAAAGGTTATGGTAAGTAAGAATGAAATGGAGAAACATAACCTAACCAAATCTATTAATGAATTATAGAGAAAGGTAATGGCATTGGAGACTATGGTGAAAGAAAAGGATGAAGGTATAGTAGATTTTGGGAGAAGAGAAGAGAAGAGGGAGGCCATAAAGTAGTTGTGCGTGAGGATTGATTATCAACGCAATCGATATGATCATCTCAGAGAACTGATGTCAAAGATGCTTGTAAGGCTTAGAGGACAGCATAGAAATCTCCATTTCTCATCCTAGTACATTCATTTTGGTATTTATTGGAGGATTATATTTCATTTTTTCAATTTTTTTCTCTTGCAAGGGTGTTTCCAATATCACATATTTAAGTGATCGAAGGTGATGGTTGATTCCTTATTAGTTACATTATTAGTAATTATGGTAATGAGTGGACTATTCAAGTTTTACATTTGTTCCTAAAGTGTAATTTTTCTATTGATGCTTTGGCTTCTTATGCCTATGACCTTCCTTTGGGTATGCATCAGTTATAATCTCTACCTTTAGAAGTGTGGGAATGAATTGAGCATGATAAGAGTAGGTGTAGCTTATTCTAGAGTTTTTTATATGTTATTTTTCTTTTTCGTTGTGTAAAAAAAAAAAGAGTTTAAGTCGTGTTGTACACTGAGCATTGTCAAAATTTTCATTCCACGTGCTCACTCACGTTTGATTACAAGTATCTACCACATCAGCAAAAAAGTGTTTATAAATCACCTTTTTGGCAATTTAAGGTGTCTAAATGGCAAAAGTGTAAGTATGAGTGTCAAAGTGATAAAAATTGCCAAGTTTAAGGGGCTGCGGATGTATTAAGCCTATAATTTACATGATGTGTCATTTATATAAATAACGACTGCTTCCTTATTTGTTAAGTAGTTAAAATAAATTTAATTATTTTTGATGTTGTAGTAAACACTTTTTATGTATTTATTTATGGAATATCTCTTATTTGTGTTTTTATATATTATTCTATTTTATTTTGTAGAAGGTGATATCGAGGACGTAACTTGTAAAGATATATATGTATGTTCAAGTAAATTAAATTTGATGAATATATTCTTTATTAGTAAAAAATTGTATATATTTTTTTTTATATATAATGAATTGGTAAAATATTAATGGAAATTTAAATATTTTTTTGTTGATATAATTATCATGTATTCAAATTTGATATAATGTTTTATTTCTATTCCATATGAATTTCATTTGTTGTGATCATTTTTATATGATTCCATAAATTGAAACATTACGTGATGTAGTTAGATGAAAAAAAATATATTTCCTGACCAAAAAATTAGTGACTTAAAAATATTTAATTATTTTTATAGATAGAAAAAATTATATTCATTACATATAATGAAAACTTATTCCGATCAGTATTTAGAGGTCAAAATGTCAAATGCATGAGTTATAATCATATATTGGGATGGTCAAATCATTGAAATTGAGTGCGGTCCAAACATGGTTAATGCATCTTCGAGAATGGTCAATTTTAGTAATGATTTTAATATGCAAGGTTTATGTACTATAGTTACAAATGCATTAGGAATAAGTGATGCTCGAATTATTAAGAGAATTTTATTTGGACATCCAGTAATAAGATTTGGTCAAAATATGGTGTTTGATTTTTTAAAAATTGTTTTTGATTTTGATGTAAGGAATATGTTTGAAATGGTTAGGCAGTTCACAAGGTGGCTAATGATTGAACTGTATATTGAATTAAGTGTTAATAGAGGTAGAACTATACCATGTGTAGAGGCTAGTTCCTCAAGATTTAATTATAATGAAATTAGAGTTGAGGAGGATGATAATGAATGTTTTGATGAGGAGGAGGATGATGAAGTTAAAGTCAACAATGAAGATGCTAACGAGGATGATGAGGAGAAGGATGAGAAGTATTTTGTTTATGAAGATGATGATGATGATGATGATTGTAATGTGGATGGTGATCATGAAGTTGACAACAATAATTCTTTGGTTGCATTAGTTAAAAGTTTAAATAGAGAAATTCCTTTGCAATTTGATCATGTCAATGTCGAAGATATGTATGTAAATAGAAATCCCTCTGAAGTAGATGATATGTTTTGGGAGCCCTCAAAAGAACTAGCGAAGGGTATGTTATTCCAATCTAGAGATGTAGTGAAAATATCTGCCAAATTGTATTATGTGAAAATTGGGCGACAATTCTGAAGTTCTGAAACTAGGTATAATACTATAACCTTAGTTTGCAAGCTGGGTTGTTGTAAGCACCCAATTTCGGGATGCAATTGTGCATAATTGAGATGTAAGCCCCTATGATGAAATTTATTCAAAAATTAAACTTGGTTGTCAATTTTCTGGACTGTAGGGACTAAATTGCAATATTTTTTAGGATTTGATTACAAGGAAGTCAATTTTTTAGGGGTCTTTTAGTAATTAAAAGTTAAAAAAAAAATTAAGGATCGGCATTGCACAATGTCGATGCTTAAAAAGTCCTATTTTTTTATTTTTTGCATTTTTTTTTCATTTTTTTGTCAATTTTTTCAGTGTTTTAATTGGTTGAAAATTTAATTTTATTATTATTTTTATCTGAAAAAGGTTTCAACGTGTTCAAAATTAGTAAATAGCTTTCAAAATCAAAATCCTTATCATTTTATTTTGGAAGATATGAAACTGTTCTTGCAAACTTGGGGAGTCATTACATAGGCAAACTCTGCTTTAAAAAGCAAAGAGTCTGTGTGCGTGAGGGGGCTTGAGACTTACATAGACGCAAAGAATAACTCGCACACACCCTTGTCTTTCAAAACCCTAATTTTGGATACTGTTAGTGTCTTCGAACGCAATCAAATCCCAGTCTAGAATTAAATCAATACTGAGTCAATTTTAACAGTGACAATCCAATTTGAGAGGCTATCTCAAAGCATTTGCACAATATCTAAAATCATCAGTGCTCTTTTCTATTTCATTCTTTTCTATTCTTTTATTTCTTTATGATTTCTTATTTTTATTATGTTATTGATTTGAGTATTAAATTTTACTAATTTTTTTTATGTCTGAATATGGATTGAGGAAGATGCTGCTTGTGTTTAAACTGGACAAAGGGTCCATGGAATGCTATGGAAGAACTTGTGTTGTTTTACAATACATATTAGGGTTTTAATTTTCATTTTGCATTTATATGTTATGTGTAGTTATTTTAATTCATGGGTGTATAATTGTTTAATTTTAATTTTTGTACGTAGTTTGTAATAGCCCAGTAGTGGGAATAGTGAAAAATTTAATATTATGTGTTTAAAATCAATTAGTAATTAGGTTCAATATAGTGAAACCCAAATTAAAATCAATGGTGATAGTAGCTTAAGTTAGGGTTCGCATGTAATTGATTGAGGTTTTTTTAGAAAATCACTATAATGTATGTTTGATCTTTTTTATATTTTATTTGTTTTGGATTATGTTGTTTTGATTCTTTATTTTTTATTTTGGGCCCCAAGCCCACACTTAGGTCTAACTCACTTTAAATAGGCTTAAAAAATGGTGTAGGACTTTAAATAATTAAAATCAATTTAGACCCATTAGGTTAATTAGATTTTAGACCCACTTAGTTAATTAAAACTTATTTAGACTAAGTTCAGCCCACTTAATTTCATTTCTTTTAAAAGAAATAGACGTAGGCCCACATTTCACTTAAAATAAAACCAAGTTAGACTTAGGCCCACTAATGTAACTTTCCTTTAATATTGTATAGACTTAAGCTCATTCCTTAGACAAACTAAAACAAATAGATATAGGCTCACTAATTAATAAAAATGTAGGCCCACCTTTAGTCCATTTCTCACTTGTAAATAAAAATGTAAATCTAGCTAACTTTCATTAAAATTAACATAGTTTAGACGTAGGCACGGTGCGATCTTGAATGCATTTTTTATGTGTAATTTTATCGACTAGATGCCTAGGGTAAGATGAATGTCAAATAGGGTTTAAATAAAATTGTATGTAATTAAAGAATGAAATAATCATTTATAAAAGTATTCTAAATGAACACGAGACTAAGAGAAGTTAGTATTTCATTCCCAAAATCTTCTAGTTGTGGTGCTAACTTTCTTTTAGAGAATCGAGTACCACCAATCGAATTGTCCCAGTTATTACCAGGGGTGGTGGCTCCTCTTCTCCACGCTATGACTTTGTGATATAGTAGTGTGTTCCCTAAGGCCTTGAGCCTAAACAGTGTCATGATTACTAAAATCTTGGACACGCGCTAAACCCTGCCATCTAAAGCCGCAAATGGAGATTAAGAGCCACTGAGTCGAAAAAGAGTGGGTTTTGGCAAATAACAAGGTACAATGGTCCCCACAGTTGTATTGCTCCTTGATAGAGTCAGTATAATAGGAATTTTGACTCTAATCTAATAGTTACATACATACAAGCAACGTTACAAGAGCAACCTAGCATTAAGGTGAAAGCATTGCTTACTAGGTTGAAAGAACAATTTAGTATTAGATCGAGCTATAAAAAGGTCTGGAAAGGAAAATAAAAGGCAATTGCAAATTTATAGGGGGACTGGGATGACTCATACAAAAAGCTTTGTCAGTTCATGCATACTACTGTGACACTTAATCCTGGTTCTTATTGGCATCATGAAAGGGAGGCACATTTGAAAAATCATGTTCTTGTACAAGGGGTTCGACAATTCAAACGCATGTTTTGTGCATTTAAGCCATGTATTGATGGGTTCGAACATTGCAAACCTATCATTCATATGGATGACACATTTCTTTATGGTAAATATAGAAGTCTACTATTGAATGTTGGCACAGTTCATGGGAATAACACTATATTGCCATTAGTGTTTGCTTTAGTCGAAAAAAGTCTAAAGATAACTGGGAGAACTTCATACAAAGGTTGCAATTTCGTTTCTGTGACGGGAGAGATGATATTAGAATTTTTAATTGTTGAATAATGAAGTAAAGAATGGATGATAAACTTACAACAATCAACCATTAAAATTTATTAAAATTTAGTAATCAGTTATCCATTAAAAAGGTCCAATTACAATTTTAAGATAATATATTTTCTTTCAAAATATTAACTTTTAAACTATTTTGATCTTACAAAAGTAGTTTAAATAAATTCAAAATTAAGCATAATTAAATTAGATAATAGATGTGTTCATGGTTAATTTTTAATTTTTTTTAAAACAAAATTGAAAGAGAGAGGAGGAGAGGGAGGGGGGCCCTAGACTCAATAAATGCCTAAACCATCAACATCATTAAGATAGTTTTTGTTAGCATCTTCCATTTATTTCGGTGTCCCATCATATCATTTTGGCTTTCTTTGCATGGAACCTTACAGAATTATCAACCAACATTGGCTTAACATGCAGCAGGTAGCTATAAAAAATTTTAATGACCACGTCAAATATTGTTTGGAAATTAAATGTAGATGACCTAAAGATCAAATTAAGTTGTAAAAAGTTTATTTATTTTTTAATAAAGTTTTAAATTCAAGTTGTGTATATAGAGAAAAAAAATGTGCTAGAACTTTGTCCTGTAAATCCGCCCACCTCAATTTTAAAATAGTTATAACTCTTATAATTACTACATATCATAGCTATTACATAATAAAAATTAATAATTAAATTACTTCAAAAAAATTTTCTCTTATTATTTTGCTTACAAATTGAAAAGAAAAAGTTGCATCACCCCCGCGATACGAAATTAGTATCTTTTAGTCTATATCACCTGTGTAATTCACAGGAGATATATGTATATTTTAAACAATAAAAATTAATTAAAAAAATAAAGGGTCACAAAAAAATAATTAATGACTCATTAATACAAAATTTAGTGCAAAAAAATTCATATAATCAATAAAAATTACCAAAATTTACAAATTAAAATGAAAAATAAAAATAAAAAACAAAAAAATTAAGTGGAAAAATATTGAACTCAGCAAAATAAATCCATAGCGACATAATAATTAAAATCTTCAAAATAATTTATCATTTTTACGACTACTTGAATATGGAAAAATGAAAATGATCACTTGCATACAATAATATTGTATACTTCATTAGTATAAAAATGTGAAAGAAACTTATAAAATGAAAATAATTTAACTGAATTTTTTTTTTAAATTTTAAGTGTAGAATAATAAAGATATAAATTGGTTACTGTCACGATCCAAAACAGGAGCCATGACCGGCGCTAGGAAACGGGAATTCTTTCGAATCCGGAACCCGTAGCAAGCCTAAAATAAAATAAAATATGCAATAATAATAATAATAAACACAATCAGATAAAATACTGTGCAGCGAAATAAAATTATAATTATCAAAATAATAATCTATCACGGGATTTAAATCAAATCTTCATCTCATGTATAAATAAATCCATTAATACAAGTTTCAGTTCAAATTCTTAAAATAAATATCTTTCATAAATACAATACACCACATCTCCAAAATAACTATAACTACTGTAGTGTCTAGATTATAAAATAAAACTCAAGACTCAGATAAGCAGTTTACATAAAGAAGCCGAGGCGGAAGAAATCCGGCGTACAGGCCTGCTACTGAGGTCTGAAGATGATGACTCTCCTGAAAAATGGTCAACAGAGGGGAGTCAGACCTCATTGAGTGAATTACTATAATATATATACATACATACTAAATGACAATGCATACAGTCAACAGTATATATCTAATATGTATATATACAGGCATATACGCATAGATGCAGTAAAATCATTTTATATATTTTATTGAAAGTCATCGTTTATGAAGGATCAAATAGAACCCTAGAAAATCGCAACCTCAAAACAATGTTAGACAACACTCTAGTCATACAGGCTCACTTATTCCAAATATATTCACTTAATCCATTTAGACAGTAGACTGGCCCCGAGACACTAAGTCAACCGAGCTCCAGCAGTCTGACTGCCAGTATGATTGGCCCCGTGACACTTCGTCAACACGAGCTCCAGCAATCACATTCCCAAATCCTTTCTCACACATCAATTAATCAAATCAATTAATATCCTCAAATAGATTAGTAATATAGCCTAAATGCTATAAGCGTACTGGTACGTACTTGGTCTTAGTGCTGCCCACTAGGTAGCACGTTCTATCGATATCCTTCATTAAAATATAAAGCAGACATTCATAAAAATAAATGATGCATGAATTTGAAATAAATAGCAACATAAACCATATATATACTAGAAATATACCAAAAATAAACCAGGTATATTTTGAGTATATATACGTCAAATAAATCAAGATAGATTACGAAATAAACTAGACATATATTCAAAAACATTGTAAACTTAATTTAGTAGCAAAACATGCATATAATTTAAAATATACCGAAAATATACTAAAGATAAACCAAAATAAACTAAAAATAAACTTAAGTAATAATTGAATTATTTATGCATAATTAATCAAAATAAAACATATTTTTCTAAATCATACACCCTAAGCATATATATATAGAATAGTAACTCACACTTAATGCGCTCCTCGAGATGGGTCCGACGGGCCTGGTCCACTAGGCCTCGGTCTCGACGCAACTAAACAAACAATAATAACAGACATTAGAATAAACCTAATAGAAAATCCTAGAAACTCGATCTAGAATATTAGACATAGAATCATAATTAAGGTTTGACCGGACATCACGTTTTACGAGAATTTTACCAAAAATTCGACAGAATCTCCCCTGTAAAATGGACATCTCTCTACTCAAAGAGTAGATCCGGCCCTGCAAAGAAATGCACTTCGAAAAACAGACACAAAAACACATCCATAACCCCTCGGTCGGACTCCAAACTACAGTCTACCGACCGGGGTCCACAATTCATAAAATAATTACATAAATACCAAAAATGCCCTTATATCATAGAAATACATTTTATAAATAGAAATTACGTAATTAACCTTTAAACACAGTAAAAACCGATAAAAACTCATTTTATTTAGAAAAATCGTATATTATATATATAATTGAAAATAATTCACGAAAAATAGTTTTAATTAATTAAAAATACTAAATAATTTGTAGAAATCATTTTTATACCTTAAATAACTATTAAAAGCGATTAAATTACATTTTTAGTCAATTCAGGGTAAAATTACCAAAATACCCCTATATATAAAAAATTCACCAAAAATAATATAATTGCACAAAATTAATTTTCTTAACATATTTATCAATAATATCAATAATTAAACTCAATTAACTAATTAATTTCAATTAAAAACATAATTAACCTAATTTTCCAAAATTACATAAACTAATTAAATTCAAAATAAATACATAGAAATTCATAAAAATTCAAAATAAATTTCTATAATTCATTTCAACACCTATATTTATCATAAAACACAATTTCATAATTTAATTAATTAATTTTCAAAAATTAGAAAATAATATTAAAATATTCAAAAATACCCAAAAATCAAAATAATTCACATGTAGATTAAGCTAAGGGCAACAACATTTGTGAAGGAATTTTTCATGAATCAATCAAATTGAAGTTCAAAAAAATCAAGAACCCTAAAATGGCTGAATTACCAAAATCAAAACCTAAGCAAATCAAGACCATTTTAAGTGAAACAAAGCTTGGAATCACACTCACCGGAGCTCAAGGAGAAGAAAGAGACCGGCGGTGTCGAAAATGGTGGCCGAAAACGTCGTGAACGACGTTAGCTTCCACTTTTGGCTTTCCGGCCACAAACGGGCTTCCCGACGCCTGAAACAGCTACAGCAGGCGACAGGGAAGGTTGGGGAAGGAGGTGGCACGCCGGGAGGCACACCGACGATGAGGAAATGGCGGTAGCAGTGGTGGAACGACGATGGGAACGGTCGGGAGGGAGAAGAAGGAAGAATGGCAAAACGGTAAATAACTCAAACTTTATAATTTTGTTTAATATTAAATGTGTGTATGTATATATATATACTTTACACTATATATTAAAATAATATAAAATCACACACATTAAATATACACCACACACATATAATTTAATATTTTAAAAATTTAATACACCTAAAAATAATTAAATAATATTAAAATAAATTAATAAATAATAAAATATTAGGGTGATTAATTAACCCTAATTAATTAAATAAATACACATATATATTTTATTTAATATTTTAAAAATATATATGAGTTCATGCAAATCCGTAATCTATTTAAAATAATTAATAATAAATTATTTACGTGAAAATTTTTCCAAAAATGTAAGTCCCGCAAAATTTTACGTAAATCATTTAAAATAACATACAATAATTAAAATAAGTTTTAAATGCATATCAACTCATAAAACTATCATAATTATATACAAAATTATTAACACTGAATATCCCGATGCAGTATTAAAATATTTAAAAATACGAGATATTACAGTTATATAGATATAAAATTTGAAAAATATAATCCACAACCAATAACTCAAGTGATAAAAGGTATGTATATTAAATTAAGAAGATCAAGAATCGAAGTCCTTACTCCCCATCTTCTCTCCTTGTGGTGTTGTGAATTAATCACTTCATCTATGATAAAAAAATATATATATATTAAAAAATAATTGCTTGGTAACTGTAGAAAATTGAATCAGTCGCCCTGCCATTCATCCCTGACTCATTTTCTATGCCGTTGTTCTCTGGCTGTTTTCAGTGAAATAAAGAACATGGATTTTTTCTTTTTAACAGAGACAACCAAAGTCTCTTCGGAAAAAATCTGTTTCAAAAAATTTTCCACCTACAACTTGTACTGTAAATTAATGCAAAATTCCAAAAGCTAATGACTCATTAATGCAAAATATGTGCTAAAAAAACATGATATTTAAAATTAGAATAATTTAAAATTTAAATAGCTAGAAACACGAAAAGTTTTAAACTTTTTAGGAAAAAAAATTATAACTTTTACATTTTCATAACATTTAATCCAATTTTATGAGAAATAAAATAAAATATAAAATAAAAAGATTATAGGTTATGTAGTGAAATTTATCTTATATTTTATATAGATATATCATAAAGATATAAAGGTTACATTGATATAAAATTTTTAAAAATTTAATTGCTTAAAACGATAAAAGTTTATAACTTTTAATTTTTCACAAAATCTAATTTAATTTTATAAATAAAAGTCTTTCAAAATAACATAATAAATATAAAAATATTTTAAAAAATTAATTCTTATTAATATGTTGAATGTTGTAAAGTGGAAAAATAAATATATAAATAAATCATAAATTTATGAAATTAAAATAATTATGGATAGAAAGATTGGAATTCATAAAATATAAAAAATTAATGTTCATTATATGTTGTCAAGTTGCAAAATAAAAAAAATTAATTAAATATAAAAATCAAATAAAAAATGGTTAGGAGTAAAAGTGAGACATGGCAAAATTTATCTTAGGTGGCAAAATTTGTATCCCTAAGTTTTATATATTTTGTATAGATAAACAAACAAATAATTAAAAATGTTTCAACTTTTGTAAAAAAAGATTTTATATTTTGATAGTAATAAAAATGCGAAAGAAAAGTATAAAATGAAAATAATTTAACTTACTTTTTTTTTGTTAAATTATTGTTGAATCATATCTTTTCAAGTTACTAATAATATTAAAATTCATCAGAACTTTTAGAAGTTTTAATTGTTGAATAATGAAATAACGAATGGATGATAAACTTAGAATAATCCACCATTAAATTTTATTTAGTTTAGTAATCGGTTATCCATTAAAAATGTCCAAGTACAATTTAAAGATAATATATCCTCTTTCAAAATATTGACTTTTAAATTGTTGTTATCTTATAAAAATAGTTTAAATAAATTCAAAATTAATCATAATTAAATTAGTTAGTAGGTGTGTTCATAGATATTTTGTAATTTTTTTTAAAAAAAAAAATTGAAAGGGGACTTTAAACTCAGTAAATGCGTACACCATCAACATCATTATGAAAATAATTTTTGTTAGTATCTTCCATTTATTTTGGTGTCCCACCATATGATTTTGGCTTTCTTTGTGTGTAACCTTACAGAATTTATCAACTAACATTAGCGTTGATTGCCTGTTTTAATCAAGACTTTTAGCTTGCCAAAATTACATTAGTCGCCCTGGCCTAGAAACTATGTCATTCAACCCCGACTCATCTTCTAAGGACCTCCCTGTTAAATTACTTCAAAATAATTTCCTTTGAGTAATTTGCTTACAAATTGAAACAAAAGTTGCATCACCCTTGCGATACGCAATTAATATCTATTAGTCCATATCACCCCGTAATATACAGGATATATATGTATATTTTAAACAATAATAATTAATAAAAATAATGGGTCACAAAAAATAATTAATTAATGACTCATTAATACGAAATTTAGTGCAAAAAATTATTAATATAATCAATAAAAATTACCAAATTTTACAAATTAAAATGAATAAAAATATAAAAATAAAAAATTTACGTGGAAAAATATTGAACTTGGCAAAATAAATCCATAGCAACATAACAAAAAAACAAATCTTCAAATAATTTATCATTTTTATGACTACTTTTAAGATTAAGAATATGAAAAAATTAAAATGATCACTTTCATACAATAATATTGTATATTTCACTAGTATAAAAAATGTGAAAGAAACTTATAAAATGAAAATAATTTAACTAACTTTTTTTTAAATGACTTAAATGGGATTTTTACCAATTTAGTGTAAAAAAGAAAATTTTTTCTCAATTTAAGTTAGCTCTGTAAGTAATTTTTCAATTTGGGTAAAAAACAAAATTAAGAAAAAAAAGCTAAACCTATTCACTCAGCCAATCAAAATGGTGTAGTTATATTTTTAAAAAATAAAATGAAGGGAGCTCCATCAATTAAGTTCTGACTAAGAAGTCTTTGACTAGCGTACTTCATAAGTTTAAATAAAAAATATATATATATATATTACAATAAAGTGGACTAAATTTGTGGGTACTTGACTAAATTTGGCAATTTCCACGTAGCGACGTATGGGCTTGGAATTTAGCAGTTGTTTGGTTGGAATTCATGATGGCATTTTTTTTATTACTAAGGATTTCAAGTGATTAATCACTTATATACGATTTTTGTTTTATATCTGAATTTAAACAAAAAAAAACTAAGTCAATGACAATGGCTAATTAAAGAAAACGACAATACTTGTTTTTTTTTTGTCTTTTTTATTTTGCCCATCATAAATGATAATGAGAAAAAATAATAGAAAAAAAGCAATAAAATTTTCTATAATTTTAATAAATTATACTATGGCCAATTTTTGGTTTAATTTTAATTTAAAATTTAAGAAAATAACTTATACTTGTTAATTGTTATCATTACTTTAACTTGAATTATTAATAGTTAATTTAGGGTAACTCCAATATGTCAAACTTAAATAATAGTTTAAATAATTTCTATTAGTTTTAAGAATCTTACATCATGGATTCGATTTCTCACTCCTCCTTGAATTTCAATTTGTTAAAAAAATATATTAAATAATTTTAATAAAAATTGTAATATATTTGTTAAAATTACAATTAAAAAATAATTAATTTTTTCCTTAGTTATTTATATTTCCGATTATAAAATATGACTAATTTTTTTAAAAAAAATTGTTACTTACTATTAATTTTTAAATTTTCTAATAGTTTATATTGTTATAATGAACACTAAAATATAAAATCAGTCAATTAAAAATAAAATATTATTATTATTATTATTATTATTATTATTATTATTATTATTATGTTAAAAATATAATTCTTTTTTAGTATGAGGACTGAAATGGGGCAAAAAAAAATCTTTTAATTTATAGAACTTAGTAATACAACAATTTTTTTTAAGATTTAATTATAGAAATAGAAATGGCAAAATTCTTAAGACTAAAGATATTGTGACCTCCAAAAACACGTTGCTCTTGCATGAACTAATTTAGAAAACTAAAATTCCAATTTCTCATGCAATTTCTGGGCATAGTACATCAGAGACAAATTAATGTAGGTGTCATGGCCATATCACGTTAGAGATAAATTAAATTTCTCATGCAAATGGCCAAGTTGCTCCAAAACACACAAATAAAAAAAAATGAATTGACAACTCTGCCAATTGGGATGGCAGAGTTTTTCTTTGAATAATTTTTTTTTTTTTTTTCAAAATCAACTCCGCTAATTGGGATTGGGATGGTAGGGTTGATAAACAAAAAAATAAAAATAAATATTATACCATTTCTATTTGTCACTGTAATACCCTACGTTTTAATTAAATAAAGTAATTTTGAATTTGAATTGTTAATAAATACTTTTAGATTATATTATATAATTGTTAATTATTTTGCTATCTAATGGAGATATTTTTATATTAATATTATTTGAGTATTATTAATTCATATGAGTGTTATTTCATCATTATTTAAAAATGACATATATTATTATTATTATTGTTATTATTTTAAAACTACATGAAATTCATAGTTATTTTATGTGTGTTACTAAGCACATGTATGTATATACATATATATGTGTACATGTGTATGTATATAAGTAGGGTTTAATTATTAATTTATATGTGTGTGTATCAAATTATTTTGGTGTGTGTGTGTGTGTGTATATATATATATATATATATATATATATATATATGTATGTATATTGATAACTAATTTTCGAAACTCTTGGGCTAAGCTTCCTGCAAAGCACGAAACAGAGGGTAAGGTGAGAGGTGGGGGGAATCCCCACAAATACTCTGATGTCTAAGTTAGAGAATAGAAGCAGGGAGGAGGTAAGATAGCTCAAATATGTGTAAATGAGATGTCCCCTTATGAGGGGTATAGGGTTCTATATATAGCAATACTCAAACTTGGGAGGAATGAGATTCCTTATGGATTAGTGAATCATAGTCTTTGTAGGAGAGTGTTCCTTCTTCGGTTAGGATTTCTCTTTGAGGTAGTTCCTTGGACGGATTTGTCTTCTCCCTTGTCCATGTGTTCCTATTTAAGGGGGGGGGGGGGGGGGGGGGGGGGTTAGAGAACCCCTAATTAGGTGAGAACATTCTAGATGGTATCAAGAGTCCCCCCCTCGGAGTATGCGGATATTTATGTCCGTTGCGTCCAAGTAGGATGCAGATGTCTTTATATGGGGGATAAGATGCAAGTGAGCTGAGGTGGCGAACCTTAGTCACAATAAGTAGAGCTTGGTGTCGAGTATTTTGGTTGGTTGTCATCGTATCGAAATTTATGGAACTGGGGTACCTGACGAGTGAGTATGATCATCACAATAGATTAACCCGTCCGTTCTGGAATAAAATGGAACCAGTCGTTACTCGGATTTGTAGGTGCTCAACTCAGGGACGCGAGGTTCACATGCTCGGAAACTCAGTACTATGGAAGCGACCTGAGGGTGCCAGCTTTAGTCACTGGACTTATATGAACGAGACATAGATGCTCGGCTCAGGGGTGCGAGGCTCACGTGCTTGGAACCTCAGTACTACGAAAGCAACTTGAGGGTGCCAGCTTTAGTCACTGGACTTATATGAATGAGACTTAGATGCTCAGCTCAGGGGCGTGAGGCTTACATGCTTGGAACCTCAGTACTACGGAAGCGACCTGAGGCTTTAGTCACTGGACTTATATGAACGAGACTTAAATGCTCAACTCAGGGGCGTGAGGCTCACATGCTCGGAACCTCAATACTACAGAAGTGACCTGAGGGTGCCAGCTTCAGTCACTGGACTTATATGAACGAGACTTAGATGCTCGACTCAAGGGCGCGAGACTTAGATGCTCGACTCAAGGGCGCGAGACTTATATGCTTAGAACCTCAGTACTATGGAAGCAACCTGAGGTGCCACCTTTAGTCACTGGACTTATATGAACGAGACTTAGATGCTAGGCTCAGGGGCGTGAGGCTTACATGCTCGAAACCTCAGTACTATGGAAGTAACCTGAGGGTGCCAGCTTCAGTCACTAGACTTATATGAATGGAATGGGCTGGGAGTAATGCTTGAAACGTCTCCCGATTTGCTTGATGGAGTGGCACACTCCAAAATGTGGATAGGCCAACACAGGGTGATTTCATTTCAACTCTTGAGATTACGTGATTGATGCATCATTTCGTGTGTTAGTGAGCGAAATGCTCGTACAGCCGTCATCACGACTCTTCACCTAATGGGTTATTTTATTCCCAATAGGCCCTTGGTGGCCAAGGGAGGAGCGCAGTAATAATGAAGGTAGTTAATGGCGTGCTTCTAGGTCCTTCCGTGTCTTGTTTAAATACTGTTGCACTTGCTAATTGGCACATTTTGCTTTCTTCGCTCTTTTATTCTGTTTTTACTGCATTTTTACTGTGTCCACTGTTTCTATTCCTTCCTGCCATAACTCTTGCTTAAGGTGACCAGGTGATTTTTTTCATCATTTCTTCCTCCTCTTTTTTGCCCTTTTTATGTCATTTGGTTTTTGTTTCCTTCTTTGCTATGGCTCCCCGGGAAGAAATTAGCTTTGACCTCTTTGTGCCCAACGTAGATAGTGAGTTGCTAGGGTGGTATCGGTGACAGTTCTGCATCCTCACCGATTATGCCCTCCATATTGTAGATAGAAGGTTTAGGGCCCATACCCCTTTATCGGGGCTAAGTAGATTAGTAGTGGACTTCGACCAGTTAGAGGGGGGTTTGAAATTTTTCTTAGATCCCTCTATCAAGGACTTTCTTAATAGGAATAACATTGCACCTAGTCAGCTTCATCCAAATAGTTATAGGATATTGACTGGGTTCATCCAGTTAATGCATGAGGAGGGTAGGGTTCCCGATCTAGACATCCTCCGGTATATGTATAGGCTGACTAGGAAGAAGGGAGAGATGATGTTCTTCCTTTCGGTCATACCCAACCATTCACTTTTTGTTAAACTTCCAGATCTCCACAAGAAGTAGAGATACCATTTTTTTATTGTGGAGCATCAATCAGACTTTCTGGATGTCCGGAGGATATGGTCAGTTGAGTGTCAAAAAGTGACCCGTCTAGCGAAACTTTCTGATCCTAATACGGAATTAGTTTTGCGGCTACATCTAGACGGACTCGTCGAAGCTCGATCCACAGAGGATACGTCCCGGAGGTATCTATAGAGAATCTGTCCGAGTCGCGACCATTTCCCTAGTATGATTTTTTTTTTTGAGTTTTATTTTGTCTGACTAGTCTTATGTTTCCGTCTGTAGATGACTGACTTTTTTGATTTTACAGGCAGGATTTCCCTAGTAGATGAGCCAGTTGCAGTGGAGGAGGGCCGGAGTTATCCTTCCCCAGAAACTGAGGCTCCTTCAACTTCGGAGGCTGTTCCCGCCGACCCTAAGGGCAAAGCACTAGTGGAAAGTGAGCGGCCGAAGCGGGTCGAATGGAGGAAAAGGCGGCTGATCGAAATAGGGTTAGATGTGGAGGGGCTGGATGAAGAGATTTACGTCCAGCACCCCTGGTTATCTGGTTGTCCGGATATACGGGGCTGGATATTGAAGAAGATGAAGCCCCCGAGCATCTCCAACAGTCAAGTACGGGACCAGTACGCTGAGTCGCTGTGGTTACCCTGTGACATGCAGTGTTGGTCGGACGAGGGACTGGACGAATTGCTAGATTCCATGATCGGCCAATCACTAGAGGCAAGGGAGTTTCTGCTACTTGATACAACTGTTGTAGTGGTTTCTTTGGCTAAGTTGTCTGGTTTTTTTTGATAGATAGGCCTTGTTGCTGGCGAAGGATTAATACTTCTACTTGAAGAGCCAGTACAGCTTAAAGGAAACTGAGGTAGGGATGATAACAATAGATTTTGAGAAGAAGCTGGATAGCGCCAAGGTAGCTTTGAAGCACTACCAGACAAGATATGTGGAGGCCAAATCTAATGCAAAGGCAAATCAGAAAAAGGTTTCTGAACTGGAACATAGCCAGGCCCAGCTGACAAGGAGGATCGAGGACCATGATCTTCAGATTATTGAGCTTCAAGAGAGGCTGGCGGAGCTTGAGAAATCTCGTGCAAATGATAATAAGGCATATCAAGGCATGGTATGGGGGTTTCTTAAGGCGTACCAGGCTGAGTGCAAAAAGATCTTGCTCTCTCAAGAGTCAGGATTGGATTTAGGGGCCTTAGATCAGATAACTCCAGTCGATCTGGCCAGGCTTATTGCAGAGGAGGACTCCTGCTAAAAAGCCAATTCCTTTCCTATGAGGGAGTATGAAGAGGCTGATGCTATAGCTGGGTCTGGCAAGCGTCCAGAGATTGTCGATGATTTTTCCCCCTTAGTTTTTAGGACAAGGGGTCCAGGTGTTTAACTACTAGAGTAGATATGTATAGGTTGATGTGTATCTGCTTTCTTTTTTTTTTCTTTTTTTTTTGTAACCAATCATGTATAAAGACATTCTTTATCAATGAAGATACTTTTTATTATTCAATCAGATTAGATGATTGAGTGCAAGATTACTTATAATATTTCCTGAGAGAGTTCGAGTTCCAGAACCTCGGTAGTTCTCTGCCTTCTCTTTCTCTTAGTTTACGCCCCCTTTGTTGTGCACTCTGAGATCTAATACAGGCCTTCCCAATTCGGACTTAATTTGCCAGTGCCCGAGGTGCCTTTGCTAATATCTGCTCTTCTAAGTACCCAGTCACCCGTCTTGAAATTCTCTATTGGTTTACGCAGATGGTGGTACTGGGTTATCTTTTGCTGATGTGCCTCAGCCGTTGTTACCGCTTATTCTCTTCATTCCTCTAGTATGTCAAGGCATATCTGTGCATCGACGCTATTGACGGCGTGGTCAAGGTCTTGGCTTACTCGGTAACTTGGGGACCCAACCTCCACTGGAATTACTGCATCCATGCCGTAAGTTAGTCTGAATGGTGTTTCACCGGTGGACGATCGGGGTGTGGTTCTGTAGGCCCATATTACATTATTCGGCTCTTCAACCCAGTTCCCTTTCTTATCGTCAAGTCTTTTCTTTAACCCTTGCATGAGGATTCTGTTGGTGACCTTAATTTTTCCGTTCATCTGCGGGTGAGCTACTAAGGTAAAACGCAATTTGATGCCAAGGTCCGAGTAGAAACTTCTGAATTTATGGTTGTCGAACTATTTGCCATTGTCTGTAATTAAAGTGTAGGGGATGCCGAATCTATAAATGATCTCCTTCCAGAAAAAGTGCTGTATCCGGGCTTCTGTGATGGTTGGGACTGCTTCGGCTTCTACCCATTTCGTGAAATGGTCAATGGCCATGATTAAGAACTTTTTCTATGAGGTAGATAGGGGAAAAGGACCCAAGATGTCCATCCCCCACATGGCGAAAGGCCATGGGCTGCCGATGGGATGCAGAGGCTGAGAAGATTTGTGGCTAAGTCGGACATAATGCTGGCACTGGGGACATGATTGTGTTAGCTGCTGGGCATCCTTGGACATGGTGGGCCAGTAATACCCCTGGAGCAAGGCCTTTCTAGTGAGCGAATAGTGGGACTCATGTGCCCTACAAATTCCTTCATGGATTTTCTCAGAGTATGTAATTTCCCTCCTTTTAGGAAACGCACTTTGACCAGGGATGCGACAGGGATTTTCGGTAGAGCTCCCCTCGGTGGACGAAATAGTGGGCTTCTTTGGCCTTGAGCTTTCAAGCTTGCAGCTTATCTTCTAGGAGTGTGCCATTCTCAAGATATTGGATTATGGGCTGTATCCATTCCGAGACTACTTGTGTTCTGAAAACTTCAGTGTCCTCTGTGCTGGGATTGGTGAGTGATTTGGTGAAATTCATATCTCTAAATGCTTGATTATTCTCGGTTGTGGATTTGGCAAGGTAATCGGCCTCATTGTTGTCTTCTCTAGGAATCTAGACGATATTCCATTGGCCTCCGTCTTGCTCGATGTGTTGCAAAAGTCGCCTGGCTTTGTCTACGTACTTGGCAATGTAGGCATCTTTGACTTGAAACGCTCTGTTGACTTGGTTGACTACTAGTTAGGAATCTGAGTGTATAGTGAGGTGTTCGACCCTGACTTCAGTGGCTAGTTTCAACATTGTGATGAGTACTTCGTATTTGGCTGCATTGTTGGTGGCATTATACTCTATGTGGACTGCATACTAGATATGAACTTTATATGGTCCCCTGAGGATTATTCCTGCGCCGGAACTGTGAGTTGAGGATGCTCCGTCAACATAGAGCTTCCATTTTGGTATCTTGGTCAAGGTTATATCTTCCGGAGCCATTTCTTGTACAAAATCTATTAATGCCTAGGCTTTCATCTGCTGCAGAGTCTCATAATCAATATCAAACTTGTCGAGTAAGACTGACCATTGCACTAGTCTGCCTAAAGTCTATGGTCTCTATAATATTTTTTGCAGTGGGAAACGGGACCAGACTACAATATGGTGAGCTTGGAAATAGTATCGAAGCTTTCGAGAAGCGTGAACCACAACTAAGGCTAACTTGTCCAGCATGGGGTATCGGACTTCAGGTCCTTGAAGCATCTTAGTGACATAGTAAATAGGGCTTTGCTGGCTTCCCTCTTCCCTCACCAGTACTGAAGTGATGCATTCTCAGCCAATAGAGAGGTATAAGTATAAGGTCTCGTTTGGTATCAGACGGCTGATTAATGATGGGGAAGACATGAATCTTTTAATTTCTTCAAATGCTGCTTGGCAATTAGTGGACCACTGAAACTTGCCAAAACTTTTGAGAGCTCAGAACAATAGTAGGCATTGCCTAGTCGAGCAGGAAATAAAATGCCCCAGTGTGGTGATTTTACCATTTAGCTTTTGTATATCGCGGATGCTCTTCGGTGTCGCCATGTTGATTATGGCTTCCATTTTTTCTGGGTTGGCTTCAATGCCTCGGTGAGAAATCATGAACCCTAGGAAATTGTCGGCCTAGACTCCAAAGATGCATTTATTAGGATTCAATTTGATACTGGATTGGCTTAGTAATTGGAGGAATTGATCCACGTTTGCTGGGTGGTGCTTAGGGTGTTTGCTTTTTATGATGATGTCATCCATATATACCTCTACGCTGGTTCCGATCTGGCTCTGGAGCACTTGGTTCATCATTCTTTGGTACGTGGCTCTAGCATTTTTCAGTCCGAAGGGCATCACCTTATAGCAGTACAACCCGTCATACGTGACGAAGGACATTTTCTCCTAGTCTTCTTTCTTAATGAGGATATGGTGATAACCTTGGGCAGCATCTATGAAGCTGTATAAGCCATGGCCAGCGGTGGAATCGACGAGCTGATCAATCATTGGTAATGGGTAGCTGTCTTTAGGGCATGCTCGATTGAGGTCAGTGTAGTCTACACACATTCTGTACTTCCCGTTTGCTTTTTTAACGAGTACCACATTGGCTACCCAGTCCAGGTGAGTAACCTCTTTAACGAATCCGGCTGCTAATAGCTTCGTTGTTTCCGTGGTAATGATCTTTTATCTTTCGTAGGCAAAAGTTCTTTTCTTCTATGCTACTGGCTTGGCACCTGGTTTGATGTTTAGGTAGTGACAGGCAACCCGCGGGTCCACGCTGATAATTTCGGAGGCTTGAGAAGCAAAATCCTCTGAGTGTCTAGTGAGGACGTCCCTTAATGTGTCTTTGATGTTCTGATCGAGGGCATTACCAATTTTCATGGATTTTTCTCCCCCGATTCATAATGTCTCTATGTCTTCCACCGACTGTGGGTCAGCACCTTGCTTCTCAACTTCCTATGCTTTTAAATGAAAGGCCTCTGCCAGAGACTTCATGGTCATCTGATAGCATTGTCTGGCCATTTGCTGATCTCCCCTGATAGTAAGGGTCCCCTTCCTGACCAGAATTTTCATGGTTAATTGCCGAATGCTAGTGACTGTATCTGCTTTGTAAAGTACCGATCGTCCTATTATCCCATTATAGGCTAGTGGTATGTCTACCACGTTGAATGGAGTCCGGACGAGTTTTATTTCCTCATCCTCTTGGTTTCTGAATTCCAGGTCCAAATCGGCAATCCCCATTGGTTGCACCGTTCCCCCACAAAAACTGGTGATGGGGTTTTGGATGGCCGTTAAGTTGGTGATGGAGCCGCCCATAGCTTTGTACGCATTCTAAGATAAAACATTGATAGCACTCCCATTGTCGACCAATAGCCTTTTGACCTTATATTTATTTATGTATGCGGTTATCACCAGGGCATCACTGTGAGGGTGATGTATATGTAAATTATCTTTTGGGTTAAAAATGTTGTCACCTGTATTAGGTATCGTGTTTCCTCCTCTACTATGTTTTAATCATTTCCCGGTGTTTTCTCCTCCTACAATCATGTTGATCGTCCCAATTGGTTCTTTCCTAGCTTTCTTTGCCTTAGCTTTGTCATGGTCATGGTTTTCCATGTTTCTGCATCTCCTCAGTGTGTCAATGAAATTATCAAGCTTTCCCCGTTGCACCAGTTTTTCTATGGCACCCTTTAGTTCTCTGCAGCCTTCTTTGTTATGGTCATACTCTCTGTGGTACTTACAGTACTGGCTTCTGTCATGAGTAAATCTTTGGCTTAGGCTGATTCTCTTGGCCGATGTAATCTCCACTCCATTATGCCTGACCCACATGAGGATCCTGGATCGAGAAGTATTCAGGGGTGTATATCTGTCCTCTTCCCTGTCAAATCTATCTATCGGAGTTCTGAAATTCATTTTTGGGAAGCTATTCATCTCTATTTTGGCCGTTCATCCTTGGTCGATGGCCTGTCTTCTTCCTGACGCATCCTCCTGTCTTCGTCCATTTTTATCATCCAGACCGCTATCGCCATTGCCTCTGCAAAGGTACTTGGTTCTTTAGTCATTAATTTGTCTTTTAGCTTTCTGAGTCTAGTGCCATTTTTCAAAGCTTCTACGACAACTTCATCAACGAGGTGCTCAATCTGCATAACTGTTTTATTGAAACGGTCAAGGTAACTTCGTAGAGATTTGTCAGCCTCCTGTCAGCACATCTGGAGGTCATTGATGTTTTTTGCGAGAGGGATATTGGTGATGAATATGATATGGAACTGCTCCGCTAGGTCCTCAAAAGAAGTGACAGAATTCTCTTTGTGAGTGTACTTGGGAAGGCTCTGCACATGATTCCATCGTTCACATTCTGGAATAGCATCTTTATCCGAAAAGTCGATATATGACTGATAGGGTCTCCTGTCCCATCGTACTGATCAAGTTACGAGATTTTGAACTTACTAGGAATCTCCGTTTGGATTATTCTGCTGACAAATAGGGTTATGCTATCCATCACCCATTATTCTTCCTTTCACCCTACGTTTTAATTAAATAAAGTAATTTTGAATTTGAATTGTTAATAAATACTTTTAGATTATATTATATAATTGTTAATTATTTTGCTATCTAATGGAGATATTTTTATATTAATATTATTTGAGGATTATTAATTCATATGAGTGTTATTTCATCATTATTTAAAAATGACATATATTATTATTATTATTATTATTATTATTATTGTTATTATTTTAACACTACATGAAATTCATGGTTATTTTCTGTGTGTTACTAAGTACATGTATGTATGTACATATATATGTGTACATGTGTATGTATATAAGTAGAGTTTAATTATTAATTTATATGTGTGTGTATCAAATTATTTTGGTATGTATATATATATATATATATATATATATATATATATATATATATATATATATATGTACATATATATATATATATATGTATGTATATATGTTATTAGGATTTATAATAAATATAAGGTTATTATAATAGTATGTGTGTGTGTGTGTATATATATATATATATATATATATATACACCAACAAACACCAAAACCACCATCACCCACCCTCCCTCCTTCTCGTCCGTCACCATCATCGCCCCTCCTCTCCCTGTGCAGCTTCCTCCACCGCTTGAGACTCCATTTCCATCGCGAACTGAAGCTTCCAGGTTGCAGCTGCTGCCTTTCTTCTTCCTTGCGTGGCAGCGCTTCTTCTCTTCGCGCTTCTCTTCTTTGTGCACGACATGTCCCCTGCCAGCTTCACTCCTCCGCCAGCTGCTGCCTCCTACCTCGCCTGAGCTGCCTCCATCCTCCCCATTTTTCAGTGGCAGCATGTCTTCTTCTCCTTCCTCTGTTCTATCCAGCGGGTTGGTGAGTAGCAGCCCCTCATTCTTCCCCTTTTCTTCTTGATTTCTTTAAGGTTTCGGTAGATCTTAGGAGTTGTTGTAGTTGTTGTTGATGATTATGTTAGTCTTGCTTTTTTTTTTTTATGGAATTTTGATGGATTATTGTGTTATATAGAATTTTAGGTGATTTTTTTTGGTAATTAGTTGGTCTAGTTAGTTGTTAATTGGATTTAAGTAGTGATTAGTTTAATTAATGTTAATTATTTGTAATGAATTGATTTTTTAAAAAGATTTTAGAAATTTTGGTGTTTATTATAAATTTTTGTAAATTTTGGGTATCTAATTAATATTTTTATTAATTTTGAAATTATTGTTAAAAATTATGAAATTTTGATAATTGATATTATTATTAAATGTTATTAATTTTAGAACTTAAATTATGGTTTTTGTGATTTTATAAATATTTTTTTTTAAAGTTTATGTCAAATGTGAGTTGATAGGTTAAATTATATTTTTTAGGAAGAAATTAGTAGTTATTTATATGTTTTAATTATGTTAAGATGTTTAATATAGAGAAAATGATTTTTAGACGTTTGTATAATTTTCCTATTAGTTGGGGTAAATATGTAATTTTACGCTAATTATATATATATATTAATTAGTTTTATTAACATTAAGAGGTTTAGAGATATATTTTTATAAATGTATTAATAGATAATTTTCACTAAGAGATATTAATTGTGAGTGTTGTTTATATATATATATATATATATATATATATATATATATATATATATATATATATATATATATATATGTTGGGTTGTGAAATTTTATTTTTAAAAGCTATATTGTTAGACGAATTTTTTTTGCTATGGCTAATTATTTTTTTGTGATGTGTATTTTTGGGAAAATAAATGATTTAAATTCTTGGTGTTTTGTTGAGTTGTGATCTCCGTCGGGGCTAAGTGTAGTTTTGGAAGCCCGAGTCGAGTGTTAATGTCTGTGAATATTAGAAGTGCGTTTTCTATGCAGATTTGGCTCTACCTTTGGTAGAGAGATGTCCATTTTATAGAGGAGACTCTGCCGAAATTTTGATAAATTTTCTCGTAAAACGTGATATTCGTAATAATTTATACCGTTAATTAGGCTTTTTCCTGTTTATTGAGTCTTGTCCAGTCTTCCTCGAGTTAGCCTAGAATTTCACTATTTTTGTTGATTTTTGATTTTAATTTCATAGTCATGTTTTAAAATCAATCTCTTAATTTCTTTTCTAGAGCATATCGGAGCAGAAGCCGTGAGATCGAGGCAAACGCGCGGTCGTCAACCTTCTCATTCATCTTGTAAGTCGATAATATGATCTATGCATGTGTTTTATTTAAAGATGCATGCACTCATATTTTTATGTTAATATTATATGATTTATTTAATTTAATGATGTTATTTAAGGTTTAAAATGCATTTTATTTATTTAAAAATCGATTTTAAGGAATTTTGGTAGAACGGGCTACCTGGTGGGCTTCACCAGGACCGTGTGCACATAGTAGAGATTGAGAGGTGGATCCGAATTATATATGACTGGTGAATGTTAAACTGGGACGGGTGCCTCGGTGGAAGCCTATGCTCTTGGGGACCGCCAGTGATTGTAAGGTTAATAATGGACTGGGATGGGTGCCTCAGTTGATGCCCTAGCTCTCGGGGACCGCTAGTGCCATATATTTGGATTAAGTGAATGACTGCGACTTATTGCCTCAGTTGATGCCTTTGCTCTCGGGGATCGACAGTCTAGCTGGAATAAGTGGGCCCGATTGGCCAATTAGAACTTTGGGTTTAGGGTTTTACTGAGATTTTTCAAAAGCTATATCTATATATTATAAATTATTTTTACTATAACTATATGGTTTTCAAAAAGGTTTTCAAACCGTACAACTCTTTTATTAACTTACTCAGTGAGGTCTGATTCCCCTCAATTTATTTTTTTCAAGAGCTTAGGAGTTCGACCTCAGACTGTCTCCACGCCAGATTTCTTCATCACCGGCCATTTTATGTAGGTCATTGTAAGCTCTACTGTTGTAATATTCTAGGAAGTTGCAGTAGTAACTGTACTATGAATTGTATGACTTAAGTATATTTATGTATTTTATTTATATGCATCACGTTTATGTATAATGATTTAGGTTTGATATATATATGTGACGCTGGAAATAATTTAATTATGTATTCAATTATGTTTTAATTTTAGAAAAATTAGTTTGATAATGTGCTCTATTTTAAAATAAAGTTTTAAATTGTGAGGTTTTATTTTTCTTTTCTTTTAGGCTTACTACGGGTTTCGAGGGCCTTATGCCTTCCCATTCCCTAGTGCCGATCACTTGCCCTCGGGTTTGGGTCGTGACAGTCACAACTCAAACCGAAAGGTGTGTGACCAGTATTAGAGAATGAGAATATATAAAGTACTTAAAAACCATAGTAAGCCTTAAAAAATTTTTATGAAATAAAAACAATACGCTTAACAATAAACTGATAATAAATGCACAATACCAAATACATATAATAATATTTTACAAATACAACAACATTCAAGTCAGAATAAAAATAACATAAGTTTCATAGATAACTACTACGGTGTCTAGAATTTAATTATACAAGACATATATCAATCCAACCTGCATAGCGCAGTTGGTAAAGAACGAACCTGGCGCAGATAAGGAACACTCTGAAACTGACTGTAAGGTCCAGAAAAAAATAAGTTGAGGGAAATCAAATCTCACTGAGTGAATTAATTCTAAAAAATGCATGCTGATTTATAAAACCATTTGTTAAAACCTTTTTTTTGAATAAATGTAAATAAAGTAATTATAATCATTAAAATCATTTACTTTTTATGAAAATATTTAAATAAAATCTATTTATAACTCTTAATTCAATTTAATATAAAATCCCCGTAAGAAAAAATATATAAAATAATTATTTTGACGAAAAGTCTAGTAGAACACTTAAACCATTAATTTAAAAGCCTTTCGGCTCTCTTTAACCTAAGTGACTGTCGTTCCGAGAGCAAGCTCAACCAAGTTACATCCCTTTTTTCAGCGCGAGAGCACTAACTCCACCGAGCTCTAACCATTTACTCTTGCCTGAGAGCTCACGCTCCACTGAGCCTATTTCACATTTTAAACGTATACTGAGATCTTACCCATGTGCATGTGGACCTAATGACACTCACTAGGTAACACATTCTACCATTATCTCCAAGTCAATTTAAATTACAAATAATTAAATAAATAAAATAAATAAATAAATAAATAATGAATAATTAAACAATTAAATAACAAATAAGTAAACATAAGGAAATAATTTTCCTTTAAGTATAAGTATGCTTTTAATTACTTCTCGCAAATATAGAACAAATGATCATGCATATGACAATATAAATATATTCATAAATAAATCATTTCTTTATTATATTTAATGATTTGAAAATATAATAAACCACATGCAACACACATTTCCTAAAATTAACTCACAGGTTGAGCGTGTCGGGGCGATGCGTTCTCTGCTGCCTTGGAGCTACAGCTTGAATCCAGGAGTTCTCTAAAAAAAATATTTATTTAAAATATGCTCTTAAAATAAAATAAATAAATTCATGAAACTTCTAAAAAATTATGAAAACTATGGATTTGACGAAACTAACTCGACCAAAGACACAAAGTCAACTAAAACTAGAAATTCAACACAGACCGATGTCACGTTTTACGAGAAATCTATCAAAAATTTGGCAGAGTCTTCTCTATAAAGCGAACATCTATCTACTAACAGTAGAGTTGTTCTTACATGAAAATACACTTCGAATATTCACAAAATCACTCAATCTCAAGTTGGGCTCCCATACTACACTAAATGTCCAAACGAGAACCACAATTCACAGAAATAATAATATAATATAGCTTTTCTTTAAATCGCCAAAAATCATAAAATCTCATTTAAATACCACAAATTCATCTATTTGCATAACGAAACATAAAACATATTTAATTTCCAATAAATTGTAAAATTCTAGCTTATATTTAAATTTTCGTCAATAACATACTTAATTCAAAATTTTCAATTAAATAAGATTAATTGCAAATAACTATTTATATTACTTAAATATATCAAAAAATTAGCAAGTAACTTATTTCAGCTCAAAATCACTAAATAAATTTGTTGTTCTTATTATTTCTGAAAATTAACATAAATTAGTTAAAAATAGGAATTAAATTATAAAAATTATTTTAATACTGTTATTACTCAAAATCTACCTAAAACATCATAATTATCAACAATTTACATAAATTAGTAAAAATTACTAATATATAATTTTTTTCCAAATATTTAATTTTGGCATAAACATTCAAAAATTTATAATAAAAAATTTATACATAATTTTATGAAACTTTCTTCACAAACATTTATCAACAAAATATATAGAAGTTAATAAAAATTTAAAAATTTTCGTCCTAGAATAGTGCATGAATAGTAATCGAGACTCAAAAAATCAAACATTTCCAGGAAAAATAAATAAAAATCATAAATGGATAGCTCACAACCTTTACATCAAATTATCTCAAAGAAACTATATCTAATTAAATCAAATTAAAACTCAATTTAACAAAATTAACTAAAAATATCTAAAACTAATTTCTCAAAATTAAAGTTGGTCCAGGCACGGATTGAAGAAATTGTTGGAGGGGTTTAGAATCTTGGAGGAAGAGCGTTAAAAAAAGACCGGCGTTGATGTATAAAGTGGCCAGAAATGTCACCGGCAAGCTCCGAAGCAATTTGGAATGAGATAAGAAACCGAGAAGGGAAGAGAGGATGTGGCAACCGACGATGGTGAGCTATTGGTGATGGTGAGGTGGCTTTAGCGGTAATGTGGGTGACCTACAATGGGTGGCAGTGGTAGTGGAAATGGTGGTCTGATGGTGAAGAAAGAAAGAAAGAGAACAAAAAAAAAAAAGAAAGGAAGAAGAATATGAAAAAATGAATGGTACTGCCATTAACCTTTTTTTTTATTGTACAAAAAATATATTTTTTTTAAAAATACAAATATCTTCCCCCAATTTTTATACACATAATATATTAAAAACATACTCTTAACAATTCAATTAAAAAACATAATAAAATTTACTAAAATTTCACAAGTATTACTAATCTCATAATAATTAACACAAATTAATTAAAAAAATTCAGGTCTTTACACTATTAGTGTGGATGGCAGATTTGACCTAACCGATACTCTGATGGCAGAGTTTTGAATGTTAGTCCATCTTACCAAAATCCACCATAAATTGGTAATAACTTTTCTAACTACCCTGAATTGGAAATTATTATATGTCCACCCTAAAGTGAGAAATTTTTTTCTTGTTTACACTAAATTGGTAAAAAGCTTGACTTAAAGCCCATCGAGATAAAAAATGAGCTAACTTATTACCTTTATAAGGGACAAAAGCTAAACATGCAGAATGAAGGAAACTACTAGCTAAATGCATAATATCACTAAACTGGGAAGATTAAAACCAATAACACCTGTTTAGAGCTTTGAAATGATGGAGACATTATCTGATTCAATATGTAGCTGTTTAAATGCATATCTCAAAATTATCCCTTCGAAGAGAATTGTATAGAGCAAAAATTCAAAATTGGAACACAATTTACATGCACATGTGCATATGTATGTATTGCTTCTTTTTGTTAAGGGAAAAAAGTTTGGCTTCATAATCTTTGTACATTTCTTGGAGAAAAGTATCCGGCAAATGTAAGCTAGTTATTAGAATAGTGATCTACCACTATCCAATGCTTGCATTAGGCATCTTCCTCCTCCCATACCATTGGTATAGATGTATTAGTCATTATGTAATAATTTTTAAAATTTTGTAATCACATCTACTAATAATGCATAAATCCATTAAAGTGGAAACCTTCCCTAGTATGTTGTATGATGCCTAAGTGTCTATTGTGAATATATTATAAGTATACCTTTTAAGGTCTTTAAAGTGCAACTACACTCTATCTCAATAAGTAATTATACGCTTATCTTACCTTTCTCTGTCCTTATTACACCCTTTCTGTTAAACCTCAATCGCTAATTAAATCAAATAATTAAGGCCAGTTCACAAGGGAGTAGAATGTCAGGACCCCTTAATTTTGATATTGAATCTTTCAAGCAATAAATTTTGAAAGAAATTAGGGATGACATGCGACAAATGATTATAGACATGGATGTTAAGATAGTAAGAAAGATGCCCTTTGGTGAAGAAGACTCTAAAATTAGAACTATTCTTGGTAAGCCACTAAAAGAAAAAGCACTAAAAAATCCAATTGAGTTAGAATGGATGAAAGATATGAAAGGGAAAATGGATGAATTGCATGCTATAATGAAAAATCATGGGCTCAATCTTGCCTTTGCTAATGTGGACTTAGATTTGGAGGAAGAAGAATGTTTACCCTCGAAATACAAATTCCAAAATATAAAGAAATACTCTGGCAGCGATGATCCTCTTCTACACTTGAAGCAGTATGTTACCTATATAAAGGCCATTAGGTTGCCTAAAGCTTAAATTGTTAAACAATTTCTATTATCCTTAGAAGGAGTTGTTATCAAGTGGTACTACACTCTAGATGCAAATTTTCAGCAAGACTGGGAGGAGCTATGTTTAACCTTCATCAAGTAATATGGGTTAAATTCTCAATTTAAAGTCGCCCTTCAAAAGCTACAAACTATGATGCAAAGGCTTGAGGAGTCCTTTGTGAGCTTTTTGAAAAAATATATAGGAAAATTAGCCCAGATGAAGCATAGACCTATAGAATCATACTAGTTAATCATAGCCATAAAAGCATGCGTTCCACTTATGGCCGGTAAATTAAAGGACATGAGCACAAGGAAATTCAAAGAGCTGTACCATTTTAGACTACAAGTTGAAGTTGACGTAAATATGAACATTTATGAATAATTTTTATCAGTTGTGGTTGTAATGATTTTGAATGATATTTTGTTGCAACAACTTTTATTTGTGCTAATAATTGTCTGATTGTCTAATTTACATGATCATGAATAGTTATGATTGTGCATGCAATCTTATGCTTAAATGAGATAGAGTTTAAAAAAACCCACATCAAATGAGAGGGATAAATGTCAAAATTGACTTTCAATTTTCCTTTGAGCACTTTCAACCTCAACTTTTCCTGAAATGAATTCACTGCATTCACCAAGAAAGAGAAGAAAAAAAGAAAAAAGGAAAGATAAAAAAACAACAAAAAGAAAAAAGAGAAAAAATGGAAAACAGAAAAAGTCTTTATTTATACCCCCTATATTTGAAAAAGTTCATTTTATATGGTACCAATTTCAAAATTCTACCTAATAAGAGTTGAAAAATAGTTGGTTAGAAAACCCGCAAAAGGCTGATCAATAATAAGCATAATATAGCATGCCTAATTAATTATAGCAAAGGAGTAATCATGTGAAGATAGTTGTGACTTACATAATGTTAGCATATTAAGTTTCAGACATGGACTTTTTACAAGTTTCGCAATAATCAACAATATGAGTGATGTCAACATTTGATAATTAGCAGCAAAAGCATTGAGTGATCAATAATTAAAATGACAACATAGACATCAAGCATAATAAAATAGTGATTAATCATCATCATGAATGTGCAACCACTCAGCTAGGTTGAAAACTCTTAAAAAAGGAGCGACCTAAGCAAAAAATGGAAATTATAAAATGAGGAAAAAAAAAAGAAAAAGCTAGCTGGTTTGAAAACTCCTAAAAAGGGGGTGACCTAGGAAAAAGAGGGAATATAAACTAAAATTAGTTGCACTTTCATTCAAAGAAGAGTAGTTTGAGAAATTTTTTTGCGATACAATGGTGACAGGGTCCATTAATTCCTCAACTGAGGGGCAATTTTTAAGATCATATGATATGTTGAGCCTTATAAGTGATAAAGTCTTTTAACAAATTCTTAAACTGAGGGGCAAACAAAGCATCTTTTCCACATTAAGGGTCAAGCACAACCATCTTATGATAATAAAGCATTCCTAGGAGGCGACCAAGTAAGGGTATTTATTGTCATTATCCTAATTTGATAATAAGGTGGTGCTAATTTCTATTCCATTTGAATAAAATGGTCTTAATAACAGTCTCTAATAGACTCAATTTTTGAATCCAGATTCTTTGATATAATGAGGGCCAGTTCCTAAAGATTAACCTTAAACAAAAAAAGACATTTGGCTAGTTGATACATATCTAGTCTTTCGAGATTGCTTGTTAGCTTATTCATATATGAATATATTTGCAAAAGTATTTTCATATCTCATACATATGTGCATCATAATAATGAATATTTTCCATAAATATTGCATATACCATACAAGCTTATATTATCAAATATCTTTCAAAATCTATTAAAGATCACGATCATGCATACATCAGTTTTGAACTTTTTTTAAATTTGTTCTTTCCAAGAATGAGCTAGCTCCAGTACATAGAATGTAGTCCTATTATAATGCCTTGCTTGATGCCCCTAGAGGCTATATGGCACATTTTGATTAACCTTTCCTAATGCCCCATAGGCTATATGACACATATTCGCATTGACCTTATCTGATGCCTTATAGGCTACATGACATGTTTTTAGTCTAACCTCGCCTAATACCCCAGAGGTTATATGGCGTATTTGTAGTTGACCTCGCCTAAAGCTGAAAGTGGCAATAAGGCTTCCATCTTATGTAATAAGATTATTATTTTAGTATTTCACCCCTCAGGTTGTACCTCAAGGTTGAAGGTGCATAAAATAATTTACTGATCAAAGTATTAACATTTCACATCTTGGGTTATACCTCGAGGTCGAGGGTGCATAAGACATAGTTTACTAATCAAAGAATCAACATTTCACCTCTCACGTTGTACCTAGAGGTCGATAATGCATAAGACAAATTTTACTAATCGAAGTATCAATATTTAACCTCTCAGGTTCTACCACGAGTTTGATGGTGCATAAGATGATTTATTGATTGAAGTATCAGCATCTTACCTATTGGGTTGTACCCTGAGGGCGACAGTGCATAAGATAAAGTTTGCTAATCAAAGTATCAATAGTTCACCTCTTGGGTTGTATCCCAAGGTCAATGGTGCAAAGATATCTCATTATTTTTTCATTATTTACATATATGCTTTTTTCATAAATCTTATTTTATTGCTTATATTTTGATTTTTAAAAAAGCAAGGGGCAAACTATAAACATATAGTCTGATCAGCCAACAACAGAAGCCCTATGATGAGAAGTGACAAGTACTAAATGCAAGGCCCAACCCAAGCTTCTTTTTGAAAATAGACCAAACCTAAGCTTCCTTTTGAATCAGACTGAAAGTCAAGCCTAAATTGAACAAAGACCCATAAAGCCCATCAAAAAGCACTTAGTATAGAAATGCTAAGGCGAAACCTAATCGATTAGGTGTCACCACAGTAGTTAAGGTGATTGGTGAATCATTAAGGTGATGCCTTTTCATTGAGGTGCCACCTTAGTGACATAGTTCTTTTTTTTTAAAATTAAATTGAAAATAGTTGAAACATAAGGAACCTAGGATTTCTTTGCACATTAGCATGATCTCCAAAGTAACGGAGACCATTACCAATAGAAAAGGAGAGGAAAGTGGAGCTCCTAAGGAATAAATGGGAGAAAGAAAAGAAGGAGAATAGGGAGGAGGTCATTCTAAAAAGAAAAAGAAAAATAGCAATAAAAAAGATAGAAAAGAGAGAACTAGAAGTAAGGAAGGGCAAACAGAGGGAAAAAAAGAAAAAGGATTATGATAAAAGAAGGAACTGAAGGCTAAAAAAAATGGTGCTAAAAGGGTAGACTATAGAAGGCATCTAGAGGTGGCTGAAAAAAGGAGGAAAGAAGGAAGAAGAAGAAGGTTTGGAGGTCCATTTTCATTAGATAAAAGGTTGACCTTACATTCAAATATTGCTAAAACCATAACACACCTTTGAGTTGTAGTTAGGGAATCAGAATTAGTCTAGAACAGTAAGACCTTATAATTCACTTTATTTTCATAGTGTTATTCAATCATCCATTATAATTTTGAACGAGATTTTCTATGTAAATGTGTTTACTTGTAGTCACTCGTTAAGGTTATATTGTTCATTTAAAATAATTTATATCTTTACATCTGATTTAGAAAAAGAAAAGAATTTAGCCTATTGCTATTCGGAATAAGAATTAAGGTGACGCCTTATCGAAGAGGCGTTGCCTCTATGGCTTAAGGCAATTATCCTTATTAAAGAGGTGTTGTAAGCACCCAATTTTGGGATACAATTATGCACAATTGTGACGTAAGCCCCTATGATGAAATTTATTCAAAAATTGAACTTGGTTGTTGATTTTCTAGACTTTAGGGACTAAATTGCAACATTTTTTAGGATATGATTTTTTTGTGTTTTTTATTTTGATATCTGAGCGGGGATTGAGGAGGAAATAGTCTAATATTCAAGAATTGAACAGAAGATCCATGGAATGCCATGGATGAACTTGTACTGTTTTTCAATAATTCTTAGGATTTTAATTTTTATTCTACATTTTGGTGTCCTTTGTAGTTATTTTAATTCATGACTATATAACTGATTAATTTTAGTTTTTGTATGTAGTTTGTAATAGCCCCAGTAGTGGGAATAGTGAAATATTTAATTTTCTATGTTTAAAATCAATTGCGTTTAAAATCAATTAGTAATTAGGTTCAATTAGGTAAAAATCAATTAAAATCAATGTTGGCAGTAACTTAATTTAAGGTTTGCATGTAATTGATTTAGGGTTTCTAGAAAATCACTAAAATGTTTATTTGATCCTTTTGTATGTTTTATTTATTTTGGGTTGTGTTTTTGGGTTTTTATATTATTTTGGGCCCCAAGCCCATGCTTAGGTCCAACTCACTTTAAATAGGCTTAAAAAATGGTTTAGGGCTTTAAACAATTAAAATCAATTTAGGCCTATTAGGTTAATTAGATTTTAGGCCCACTTAGTTAATTAAAACTTGTTTAGATTGAGCTTAGCCCACTTAATTTCATTTCTTTTAAAATAAATAGACTTAGGCCCACATTCCATTTAAAATAAAACCAAGTTAGACTTAGGCCCATTAATTTAATTTTCCTTTAAAATTAAATAGACTTAAGTCCATTCCTTAGACAAACTAAAATAAATAGATCTAGGCTCACTAATTAATAAAAATGTAGGCCCACCTTTAGTCCATTTCTCACTTATAAATAAAATGTAAATCTAGCTAACTTTTTAATAAAATTAATATAGTTTAGACTTAGGGACAACGCGATCTTAAGTGCATTTTTTATGTGTAATTTTATTGACTAGATGTCTAGGGTTAGATGGATGTCAAATAGGGTTTAAATAAAATTGCATGTAATTAAAGGATGAATTAATTATTTATAAAATTATTCTAAATGAACACAAGACTAAGAGAAGGTAGTATTCCATTCCCAAAATCTCCTGGTTGTGGTGCTGACTTTCTTTTAGAGAATCAAGTACCACCAATCAAATTATCCTAGTTATTACCCTGGGTGTTGACTCCTTTTCTCCACGCTATGACTTTGTGACATAGTAGTGTGTTCCCTAAGGCCCTGAGCATAAATAGTGTTGCAGTTGCTAAAATCTTGGACGCACACTAAACCCTGTCGTCTACAGTGGCGACTCCACTAGGGATAAAAGATACTGATTCTACTTATGTTCTTTAGAATTATTTTATCGATTATTATTTCATTCTTGCATTCATTTTGCATGTCCCTACTAAATCGATGGCATTGGTTTATGATTCCATGATTCTAGTAGCTTAATGGAGTTGTAGATTGGCTAACCATCACTCTTTTCTTTAACTTGGTTCAAGAGAGATTACCAGGCTCATCTGACCAGAGTTTGTAACCCAAGTCCTTAAGGGGGTAATCTTCTCTCGAGTTGGTAAAGGATGTTGGGCCCCTCTGGCCTTGGCCTGTAACTCAAAGTCCATAATGGAGAGCATCTTGCTTAGGGAACCTTAACTTTTCAACGGACCCTAACCGCATATAATGGCCTAGTTACTTCCCTTGGGATTTTTTTACCTAAAGTGCTTGTTTGTTTGAATTGCCATGAGGTATTTCTATTTATAAAAGCCCAGGCCTATACCTTTGAAGCCCATTCAGGCTAATAAGGATTAGGTTAGACCTTTATATTTGGAAATGTTGTTTTTGTGTTTTTTTAAAGAGAGATTTAGTATATGCGTTAGCTCTTAATATCCCCTGTTGATATGAAGGCCAAAACCAAAAATCCTAAGAGAAGAAACTTGCCATTGAACATGTGTGTGGGAGAAATAAGGTTGGAAGGTTTACTTGCATGATGGCATGTTGATTTCCTCTTGATACTTGCTACTTGCTAAGTTCTTGCTTGCTATTTGTTGCATAAACACGAGCATCATGCATACATACAGTCCATGCATTATACTAACACCTTGTTTTGCAGCCATCATAGATTCATCTGGGTTTTCTCATGTCTGGGAATGAAGAGGTGGTAGATTGACCAGAATAGATCTAAGCCTAAAGTCAATAGCTCAAGAGATCCTTTAAGAACTAGAGAAAAGTCCAATCAATCCACTATACCTAGAAGCTGAACCAACTCAGACTGAACAGATTGAAATGGAACAATAACCAGAGATGTGGACCTTAGAGGACATTAAGGGAGCTTTGATGGATGACATGAGAGCTATGATGCAAGATGAACCGAGACAAGCTTTGGCCAGACTAGTGTAACCTGTTGTTAAACAACCACCTGCTGTAGTTATTAAATAACCACCTACTGTAGAAGCTCCACCTGTTGCTATAGCTCCTCCACTTGCTGCTAACAATCCTGGGGGGTAACCCGCTGCTAGAAATGTGCCTACTACTAATGTAAGACTGGAAGAAGTTAAAAACTACATGGTAGAAAAGGCGAAGAGAGAGTCACTTGAAGTGGTCAATGATCATGAGTCCAAGCAGATGCAAGCATTGACTCAGAAAATGTCCAAGATAGAAAAGCTGATTAGAGGACAAGGAATGGGGTATTCTTTTGAATTTGATAACATGCTGCAAATGGAGGGAGATAAGTTGCCTGAAATTTTCAAAATGCCTCAGCTGTAAAAATTTGATGGGAGAGGAGATCCAAGAATTCAATTGAGCCAATACACAATAACCATGAGCACTACTAAAGCACCATTAGCAGTAGTTGCTAGGCTATTTGTACTATCACTAGAGGGAATGGCTGTAAACCGGTACCATGGGTTAGAAAAGTCTATTAGGACTGACTAGAAAGAACTATGTACTGGGTTCTTAAAACAATATGATTATAACATTCGATTAGAAGTGTCCATTAGCGATTTGGAGTTGACTAAGCAAAAACCAAATGAGTCCTTTTCTAATTTCCTCACCAGATTCATGAATAAGGCAGGACTGATGAAAAATAAACTAGCTAAAAAGGATCAAGTTAGGATGATTGTTCATAATGTATCACCTAATTTGGTCGAAAGACTACAAATAATGAACCCAAAGACCTTCATAGATCTATATGATGATGGTCTATAAGCTGAAGAGATAGAGAATGAGAAACAGAAGAATTCTAGAGGCTCAGTAACCTGAAATTACTCAACTGGGGCACACAATAGGGAAGTACTAGCCAAGCTATTGAGGTTTGTACAGTTAAGCAACCTCGAAGGTTCTCCAACTTTAACCAACCACTCTTTAAAGTCCTAGAGAGGTTAATCTAAAAAGGCCTACTCCGATCCTTAACCTTTTCTAAGCCACCAAACCCAAATGTCCCCAATTTTGACCCTAATAGTTATTGTAAATTCCACCAAGCTGCTAGCCATCCCATAGACAGTTATATCCACCTAAAACATGAGATCCAAAACTTGATAGACTCCAAAAAAATCACCGACCTTGAAAAATCCAACTCTAACCCAAATAGCAGAAATAACCCTTTCCCAAACTATCAAAAGTTTCCACCACCAGCCACCATGATGATCAACTCAGGGGTTAGCGAAAAAGAAGTGCTAAGCTCCTTCGAGGACCTCAACCCTATACCCAATAAAGAAACTTTCAGACAGCCAAAGAGAGGAGTGGAAGATTTACTAGGCCAGCCCTTAGGCAAGTTTAATTATAGAGTATTCTACTTAAAACCACCCTTTAGTGATATCCCTATTGAATCAATTATGCCCTTAGGTTGGGGAGGTAAGTTTAATGATAGGCCAGTAAAAGAAGAGCCTGAAATTCCTAAGCAGTCACCAAGAGGAGTTGAAGATCTATTAGGACAACCTTCGAGCAAGTTCGATTACAAAGTATTATATTCTAAGCCTGCTTCCACTGACATCCCCATTGAATTGATCGCGCCTACAGGGTGGGGTGATGAATTTGAGAATGACCCTTTAGCTCCTAAACAATCTCAAGAAGGAGTTGAAGATTTACTGAATTAACACTTAGGCAAGCTCAATATAGGAGATTTGAAAGGGAAGGAAACATGTACAATGGAAGTGTGGAAGGATGGGAAAAGAGACCGAATCATTTGAGTTATTGACATCTAGTATGACTCTGATGAAGAAAGCCCAAGCGGTTTCGATGTCTGGAGTGATGATCCTAAAGTGAATCATGTCACTAGAAGTGGGAATAATTATAAAGTAGTAGAAAAGAAAATAGAAAGAGTAATAAAAAGAGAATAAATAGAAGATGCAAAGATAGAAGAAGAATAGAAATAGGATCTAATTTTGGAATAACTAAAGAAGGCTAAGGAAAATGTTAGCATTTGGGAATTACTGATGCATTCAAGCAACCATAAAAGACCTCTTGTCAAAGCTCTATCGAACATGAATATTGAAACAACCACTACTCTAGAGGCTATGGTAGCAAAGGTTACAGAAAAGAAACACGAGCTGATAACATTATTAGATAATGGCTTGCCTTTAGAAGGATGAAACCATAATAAGGCATTATTTATCCCAGCTAAGGTAAGGGGAAAGAGAACCAATTTTGATATGGTCGATGATGGTTATGTTATTATTGTATGTCCTTTAAAAATCCTGCCTAACTTAGGTTTGAAAGTTAAAGACTCAATAGATTCAAACCTCATAATCACAGCTTATGATGACAGCACTAAGGATGTGGAGGGGACATTCCAAGCTTTGGTTAAAATAGGACCTCTGGAATTAACCATTGAGTTTACAGTGCTGGACATTCCAGTCACTTATGCCTTATTGTTGGGACAGCCATGGTTCCATGCCTTGGGAGGGGTACCCTCGACTGTGCATCAAAAGATAAAATTCCCTTATGAAGGAGAAGTTATGACCATAGAAGCTGAGACCAATGTTGTTGTGGCATCCATATTGGATAAACAAAAACATATGTATGCACCCCCCGATTTCCAGATTGTTAGGATATTTATTGGGACTGAAACGGATCTGAGAGTAGAAAAAATAATGGAGAGCATGAATTATCGGCTTGGACAAGGACTGGGGAAGAATGAATAAGGAAGTCCAGTACTCCCAAGATTCAAAACTCAAGATGATACACCAGGATTAGGTTTTACAGGGGAAGCAAAGCCAAAAGGTAGAAGGGCAAGGAAGAGATTAAGCTAGGGGAAGGTAAATACTATCTGGGAGCTAAGGAATTAGTCAGTGTTGTTAGATCAGATGTCCCTGGGTTTGAGATCTTCAAGGAGCAGATTGTGGAGAATCTGGTAAAGGACAACAAAGAGGAAGTGATAAAGCTGACAGCTGAGAGGATGGGTAGTGCTGCTGTTGAAGAGCTACTATGTCTGCCACTTGAAGAGGAGCCACCCCAGGATTTAGCTACTATCATTAGTGATAGTTTTGTTGATGTCTTTTATGATGAAACTGATGTAATATTTTCCAGTCTATTTGAGGATGAAAATTCTATTTTTTCCATGGTCAATGAATGCTAGTTTTGCTTACTTGTGTGATATGCATCCTGATAGTTCTATGCATTATAATTTAGATCATTCATGCATGTTTGACATTAATTCAATTCAATTTGATTCATTTAACATAGGTACAAATGATAATCCAAAGAATGTTTCTATATCATATGAGGTAACTCCTGAAGAGAGGGAACATTTTGAGAGAATATTAACAAAAAGAAAAGTAGTATTCGCTTGGACTTATGAGGATATGCTAGGGTTAGACAGGGAAATTGCAGAACATCACATTCCTACTTATCTAGAAATTAAACCTGTTAAATAGAAACTATGCTGACTAAGACAAGAGTGGATTGAAAAGATAAGAGAGGAAATTGCTAAACAAATTCAGGCTAATTTTCTAGAAGTAGTTGATTATCCTTAATGGTTAGCAAACATAGTGTCGGTACCCAAGAAAGATGGTAAAGTGCGTATGTGTGTTGACTTCAAGGATTTAAACAAAGCATGCCCTAACAATGACTTCCCTTTACCTCACATTGATGTAATAGTGGATAGTGAGGTGTCAAGTGCGATGTACTCCTTCAAGGATGGGTTCTTTGGTTATAATCAAATAATGATGGCAGTCATGGAAAAAATCAAGATAGCTTTCATTACAGAATAGGGGATATACTATTATAAAGTAATGCCTTTTGGATTAAAAAATGTAGGTACAAAATTAAAGGGCAGCTCCCACTCTTTTCCATGATATGATGCACAAGGAAGTCGAGGTGTATATGGATGACATGATGGTTAAATCAGAAATAAGAGAGGGACATTTCGAAGCTTTGGACAAGTTCTTAGCTCAAATAATTGAGAGGTATAATCTGAGGCTCAATCCGAAGAAATGCATTTTTGGAGTTACTTCAGGAAAGCTTTTAGGGCACATAGTTAGCAGTAGAGGAATTGAAGTAGATCTAGATAAAGTGAAAGCTATTCAGGAAATGTCAACACCAAAGATAGAGAAAGAAGTAAGAGGTTTCCTTGGTAAGTTAGAATATATTAGTAGGTTCATTACAAAGCTTACTAATATTTGTGACCCTATCTTCAAACTCCTGAGGAAAAATCAGCCTGTGAAGTGGAATGATGATTGTCAAAAGGCATTTGAAACAATTAAAGAATATCTTGCCAATCCACTTGTATTGAAACCACCGAGGCAAGGTAAGCCATTGATCTTGTATTTAGCCCTATAAAAAAATGCAATGGGGGTAATGCTAGCATAAGAGGAACCATAAGGGATAGAGCATGCAGTCTATTATCTCAGTAAAAGTTCCTGCCATATGAAGAAAAGTATGACTTGGTAGAAAAGACATATCTAATCATGATCTGGGCAATGAGGAAATTAAGGCATTATTTTCAGTCCTATAAGGTCCAAGTAATCTCAAAGATCGATCCTTTAAGGTATTTATTTTAGGTGCCTACTTTGATTGAAAGGATGTCTCGATGGCTAGTACTCCTAACTGAGTTTGATATAGAGTACATCACTATGAAAATCATCAAGGGAAGGGCAGTAGCAGAATTCCTTGCTCAGAATGTAGTTGAGGGCGATGAACAGTGGAATTTAGAGTTTCTAGATGAGAATTTGGCAGTGGTAGAGCCTCATGAGTGGAAACTCTACTTTGATGGAGCTATAAACAATAGAGGAGCTGGGTTATGAGTAATTTTGGTTACGCTAGAAGGAGAGACCATACTGATGGCTAAGAAATTAAACTTCAAGGTGACTAATAATATGGCTGAGTATGAAGCATGTACCTATGGAGTTGAAGCAGCTCTAATAGTTGGGGCAAAGGAACTATTAGTTTCAGGGATTCTATGCTAGTAATTAGCCATGCAAACAAAGAATGGGAAGTGAAAGAGGAAAAGTTAAAGCCCTACATCTACTATTTGAAAGCTTTAGTGAAAAAATTCAATAAATGTCTCTTCATCCATTTGTTAAGAGACGATAATCAAATGGCAGATGCATTGGCAACACTCTCTTCGATGTAGGATAGTGTAAAGGGATCAACTATGAAGCCTTTGGTAATAATGAGATCAAGAGCTCCATGTTACGAGGGTAAATAGATTATGAGTGTTCGAATAGGGCCTGAAGAGAAACCATGGTTTTATGATGTTCAGAGGTTTATAGAAGAAGGAAAGTATCCATATGAAGCGACTTCAAAAGAGAAATATGCCCTTCGTGTTCTTGCATGTAATTATGCAAGTCATGATGGGGTATTATACAAAAGAATGTTGAATGGGATGCAGCTCAGGTGCCTCAAAAAGGATGAAGTTGAAGAGGTGATGCAAGAGATTCATGTAGGGGCTTGCGATTCTCATATGAACATAATGATTCTAGTTAAGAAGATACTCAGACAAGGGTATTACTAGATGAGCATGGAAAAGGATTGTATCAGAATGGTGAGACAGTGCCATAAGTGTCAGGCCTATAGAAATCTTAACCATCTTCCTCCTACAATATTGAATAATTTATCGTCACCTTGGCCCTTTGCAGCTTAGGGAATTGACATCATAGGAGAAATAAGGCTGGCAGCATCAAATGGGCATAAGTACATAGTTATGGCAATAGACTACTTTTCCAGATGGGTAGAGGTTGAGTCCTTCAATGCTATGAAAGAAAAATAGATGGCATGATTTATTGAGAAGAGCCTTATTTGCAGATATGGGGTTCCATACCACATTGTGATAGATAATGGCATCCAGTTTTATGTAGAAACATCAGAATTGTTACAGAAGTATGGGACTGAGCATCATAAGTCTTCACCATATCGCCTTCAAGCTATTGGAGCAGTAGAAACAGCTAACAAAAATGTCAAGAAAATTCTCTCTAAAATGGTCAAGACCTATAAAGATTGGTTTGAGTTTCTTCCTTTTGCTTTATGGGGATACAAAACTACAGCTAGAACAGCCACAGGGCAAACTCCGTTCTCCTTAGTATATGGTTGTGAAGCTATTTTTCCTATAGAAATAAAGATCAAATCATTAAGAGTAGTCATGGAAGCTAAAACTCCTGAGGGTGAATCGGCTTAGAAGAGGTATGATCATCTTGTATCTTTGGACGAGAAGAGGATGAATGCTTTGTTTCATACTCAAATATATCATAGGAGGATAGCAAGATCATTCAATAAAAAGGTGAATCCTGGAAAGATAAAAACTAAGGACATGGTGTTAAAAAAGTCCAGAGCAATGGTATTTGATCCAAGAGGGAAGTTCAGACCAAATTGGGAAGGGCCATATTTATTCAAATCGATTTTGCCTAAGAGAGCTGCAAAGATATTAGATCTAGAAGGAAATGAATTCATGGAGCCTACTAACCTAGATTGCCTCAAGAAATACTACTTGTAAAAATAAAATAAAAGTAGTATAAAGAAAATAAAGTCCATTGATTAGAAAACCTAAAAAGGCTAGTTAGGCAAAAGTTAGGACATTCCCACTGCTCAGAAAACCTGTAAAGGACTGGCAGGCAAAAATTAAGGAATAAAAATAAAAGAGATGGTCCCACTGGCTAGAAAACCCATAAAGGGCTAGTCAGGCAAAAATTAGGGCAAATAAATTAATGAGAAAAAAATGTTCAGCTAGAAAATTTGAAAGAACCAGCTGATCCCAAGAGTTATATCATATGATGTAATAAATGTACTGATTTTGGCCATAATTTAATGAATGGTATTGAAATTGAATTTTTGTTTTAGCATTGCATATTCTATCTTATTCAAAATGCATAAGTACTAGGAAGGAAAACAGAACATGGAAGCTTAAAATCAGCAATATGAGACCAATTCCTAATGATGTCTTTGCTTTTTCTTTTGTGACTCTTCATGTAAAGCCTGAGTCCTCTTGTATCTAGAAAATTCTGGTGGCTCAGTAACTTACTTTTCAATCCATACATTGTAACTGTCATCAATTATTGCATCAGCATTAAGCCTCATATTCTGCTCAAGAATTCTTTAAAGTGCAAGTCCAATTGATTTCATCATCTAGCACTCACTTCAATCAGTTCTCCCACTCCTATGCATCTTCAATACATGAGATTGTAACTAATAGGGTTAGTAAGACAAAGGGCCAACAACAATAATGACCAAATCGAGTCTTTTGTGCACATAAAGAAAGTGATTGCTAGGATGAATTCAAAATGAATCTAGGGGCAAAATGTAACTTCGGGACAAGTTAGGGGCAAAATGGTAAATACAACAGTAGAACTTCAAAGTTCGTGAAAATGATCTCAGGGCAAAAAGGAGTATACTATAATCATACAGATATAACAACAGAAGTAGTAACAAAAAGAAAAGTTTAATAGTGCATCAGTCAATCATGAGCTCTAGTGTAAAGCCATGGACCCCACTCGTTGGCCTGGTAAAGCCTCATAGAATTCAAATGTCTTTTTGATAGTTCTATGTTAAGAATTTCTAAAACTCTAATCAATCTAATGATTACTTTACACCCAAACAAGGGGAAGAATATGCAAAGACAAAATATATGGACTTGCAGTATAAATTGGTTGAATTTCAAAGTGTCATTTTAGTCTTTTGAATAATAAATGTGCATATAATCTACTCCAATGCTTAGAAATAAGTACGAGTATAAATCCCTCAATGGTATCCACATTAAGTAATACGAGAAAGGTGGGGGAACACTAAGAGGAGAATTAGAATAAAAGCAAGCATAATGTACTCCAATGCCCAAAAATGAGCAAGAGTATCAATGTGAACCTTTGGCAGTATCCACGTTGAGTAATATAAGAAAGGTGGGGGAATACTAAAAGAGGACCCACGTTAAAAAAAACTTGCTTTATTTACTCCAATGCTCTGTAAGAGTATAAGTATCCAAAAGGACCTTTCCAACGGTATCCACGCTGAGTAATATGAGAAAGGTTGGGGAATACTTGGATAAGGAAGAAAAGCACAAAAATAATTCAAAGATTGTTTTGATACTCTGAATTCAACATTTTTATGCTTAATTTCCATAAGTTTTATTTAGAAAATTCTCCCTAAAATTAGGTATGGAAGTAAGCTCTTCACTTGGTAAAGATACACTCTCAGTATAAGATGGTTAATGATGCCTCTGACCTTTGCAAATGGCAAATAAGTGACAGTTATGAAAATAAAAAATAGTGGGATTCGTTAAGTGAATTCTATCTTATGATAAAATGATGATTTTTCTCATAAATTGTCAACATTATAGTGTACTTTTATACATTCATCATGATTGAAACTAACTTTAATATGTCTGCAAGAATTATAAAACTAGAAGGAAGTGCATAGTGGAATTAAAATTAGTCAGCATAAAGAATTCAAAGCATTCGACTTAAACAACCAAAGATAAAAATCAGCAAGTAGTTATGGACTATAGCAACATCAAAGGCGAGCAACGTAAGGATTGCACTCAATTTGCAAGCAATTATTGATTGTAGCATCATCAGTGAGCAGTTATGGACTGCAGCATCATTAGTGAGCAATTATAGATTACAGCTTCATTAGCGAGCAGTTATGGACTGCAGCATCATCAGTGAGCAATAAAAGGGTTACAGCTAATTGTGAGCAATTATGGATTGCAGCATAATCTTATAAATTAATCAACACTACATGATTGAGTGTAGTGTATTCCACTTTAGTCCATTACTTTTATGTGGATATGAATTCAAGTTCTTTCATTGCAATTTGGTCCATATTTGCATTCTGATTAGGAATATATTCCTAATTAAATCATGACATTCATCAAATTAATAATTCATTGAATTATTAAAGCTACATAATTAATCTATGATTCTAAATTTTTTGTTAAGTACAAAATACATAACAAGATTACAGAATTCAATTTTTGCATTTTACATGCATCATTTCAATCAAAGGATTCATATGTTGCACAATAGTCATAACTTTCATTATGTTATGTACTACATAGCAGTTACGACATAAATTTTTCAATTTATCATCACTAGACATCCAACAAGGAATATAGTTTGCATCGTTAGACGTCCTACAAGAAATATAGTATGCATCGTTAGACATCCCATAGGGAATATAACAAAATTCATTAGTGCTAGACGTTTCAGAGGAACTATAGAAAGTTTTTAATTTATCATCACTAGACATCCCAAAGGGAATATAGTGTTCATCATTAGATGTCCCACAGGGAATATAACGAAATTCATTAGTGCTAGACATTCCATAAGAACTATAGCAGATTTTCAATTCAACTTCACTAGACATCCCACAAGGAATATAGTGTACATTGTTAGACATCCCACAGGGAATATAATGACATTCATCATTGCTAGACATTCCATAAGAACTATAGTAAGTTTTCAATTTATCATCACTATAAACCCCACAAGGAATATAGTGTACATCGTTAGACATCCCATAGGGAATATAATGAAATTCATCAGTGCTAGACATTCCATAGGAACTATAGTAGACTTTCAACTCATCATCACCAGACGTCCCACATGGAATATAGTGTGCATCGTTAGACGTCCCACAGGGAATATAACAAAATTCATTACTGCTCGACATTCTACAAGAACGATAGCAAGTTTTCAATTCATCATCACTAGACATCCCATAGGGAATAAAGTGTACATCGTTAGACATCCCATAAGGAATTAACCGCAGCATCATCAGTGAGCAATAAAAGGGTTGCAGCTAATCGCGAGCAATTATGGATTGCAGCATAATCATATAGATTAATCAACACTACATGATCGAGTGTAGTGTATTCCACTTTAGTCCATTAATTTTGTGTGCATATGAATTCAAGTTCTTTTATTGCAATTTGGTCCATATTTGCATTCTGATTAGGAATATATTCCTAATTAAATCATGACATTCATCAAATTAATAATTCATTGAATTATTAAAGTTGCATAATCAATATGTGATTCTAAATTTTCTGTTAAGTACAGAATACAGAATAAGATTACAGAATTCAATTTATGCATTTTACATGCATCATTTCAATCAAAGGATTCATATGTTGCATAATAGTTATAAATTTCATTATATTATGTACTACATAGCAGTTACGACATAAAGTTTTCAATTTATCATCACAAGACGTCCCATAAGGAATATAGTGTGCATCGTTAGACATTCCACAGGGAATATAGTGTGCATTGTTAGACATCCCATAGGGAATATAATGAAATTCATTAGTGCTAGACATTTCACAGGAACTATAGCAAGTTTTCAATTTATCATCACTTGAAGTCCCATAGGGAATATAGTGTGCATCATTAGATGTCCTACAGGGAATATAACAAAATTCATCAGTGCTAGACATTCCACAAGAACTATAACAGATTTTCAATTCAACTTTACTAGACGTCCCATAGGGAATATAGTGTACATTGTTAGACGTCCTATAGGGAATATAGTGTACATTGTTAGACGTCCTATAGGGAATACAATGAAATTCATCATTGCTAGACATTCCATAGGAACTATAGTAAGTTTTCAATTTATCATCACTAGACATCCCATAGGGAATATAGTGTACATCATTAGACGTCCCATAGGGAATATAACAAAATTCATCGGTGCTAGATGTTCCACAGGAACTATAGCAGACTTTCAACTCATCATCACTAGACGTCCCACAGGGAATATAGTATGCATCGTTAGACGTCCCATAGGGAATATAATAAAATCTCATCATTATTAGACGTCCCACAGGGAATATAGTGTACATCGTTAGACGTCCCACAAGGAATATAACAAGATTTATCATTGCTAGACGTTCTATGTGAACAATAGTAAGTTTTCAATTTATCATCACTAGATGTCCCATAGGGAATATAGTGTGCATCATTAGATGTCCCATAGGGAATATAATGAAAATCATCATTGCTAGACGTTCTACGGGAACTATAACAAGTTCTCAATTTATCATCGCTAAACGTCCCACAAGGAATATAGCGAAACTCATTTGCACAAAGTCCACTAGACGTTCAGTAAGAAATGTAGTGAGACTTGTTAAACATTACACCTTGCTCAGCAATTTGAGCATTAATCTATCATTTAGGATATAATTAAGTGCCCTAATTTCTTTTTTCAAAATTGTGTGCTTCTATTGCTTTGTCGCAATTTGTCAAGCAAACAGCGACAAATGGGGGCAACTGTAAGCACCCAATTTTGGGATGCAATTGTGCACAATTTCAACGTAAGCCCTTATGATGAAATTTTTTCAAAAATTGAACTTGGTTGCTAATTTTCTGGACTTTAGGGACTAAATTGCAACATATTTTAGGATTTTATTAAAAGGAAGTCAATTTTTCAGGGGTCTTTTTGTAATTAAAAGTTAAAAAAAATAAGGATCAGTATTACACAATGCCGACCAACATTATACAATGCCAATGCGTAAAAAGTCCCATTTTTTTAATTTTTCGCGTATTTTTTTTATTTTTTCAATATTTTTAGTGTTTTGATTGGTTGAAAATTTAATTTAATTATTATTATTATCTGATGAAAATTTCAACGCATTCAAAATGCGTAAATAGCTTTCAAAAATCAAAACTTTATCTGTTTGTTTTGAAGAGATGAGACTGTTATTGCAAATTTAGGAAGTCAGTACATAGGCAGACTTTGCTTTAAAAAGCAAAGAGTCTGCATGCGTGCGGGGATGGGGACAGAGACACACACACACATAGGGAGGGAGAAAAAAAGAGGGAGAAGATGAAAAAAAAAGGAGACGAAAAAAAGAGGTGAAGTAGTGCCTAAAATCCAAACGCTACTGAGAACACCCCGCACACCACAAACTTTGATTTCTTTTGTTCTGTCAAAGCCTTAGTTTTTTTTTGATACGGTTCTTTCAACGAGAATGATCCTGCATTGTTTTTAGTTCCAGTCTAGAATGAATAATACTTTAATTTCAACGGTGAAAATCCTAGTCTGAGGGGCTAAAAAAGGCATTTGCACAGCATCTAAAATCATCACAGTGTTCTTTTTTTTATTCTTTTCTTCCTTAATGATATTTTTTTATTTTTGTTATTGATTTGAGTTTTAAATTTCACTAATATGATTTTTTTGTGTTTTTTTATTTTGATATCTGAGCGGAGATTGAGGAGGAAACAGTCTAATGTTCAAGAATTGAATAGAAGATCCATAGAATGTCATGGATGAACCTGTACTATTTTTCAATAGTTCTTAGGATTTTAATTTTTATTCTGCATTTTGGTGTCCTTTGTACTTATTTTAATTCATTGTTGTATAATTGATTAATTTTAGTTTTGTACGTAGTTTGTAATAGCCCCAGTAGTGGGAATAGTGAAATATTTAATTTTCTACATTTAAAATCAATTAGTAATTAGGTTCAATTGGGTAAAAATTAATTAAAATCAATGGTGACAGTAGCTTAATTTAGGGTTTGCATGTAATTGATTTAAGGTTTCTAGAAAATCACTAAAATGTTTGTTTGATCCTTTTTTATGTTTTATTTATTTTGGGTTGTGTTTCTGGGTTTTTATATTATTTTGGGCCGCAAGCCCACGCTTAGGTCCAACTCACTTTAAATAGGCTTAAAAAATCGTTTAGGGCTTTAAACAATTAAAATCAATTTAGGCCCATTAGGTTAATTAGATTTTAGGCCCACTTAGTTAATTAAAACTCATTTAGATTGAGCTCAGCCCACTTAATTTCATTTCTTTTAAAATAAATAGACCTAGGCTCACATTCCACTTAAAATAAAACCAAGTTAGACTTAGGCCCATTAATTTAATTTTCCTTTAAAATTAAATGGACTTAAGTTCATTCCTTAGACAAATTAAAATAAATAGATCTAGGCTCACTAATTAATAAAAATGTAGGCCCACCTTTAGTCCATTTCTCACTTATAAATAAAATGTAAATCTAGCTAACTTTTTAATAAAATTAACATATTTTAGACTTAGGGACAACACAATCTTGAGTGCATTTTTTATGTGTAATTTTATTGACTAGATGCCTAGGGTTAGATGGATGTCAAATAGGGTTTAAATAAAATTACATGTAATTAAAGGATGAATTAATAATTTATAAAATTATTCTAAATGAAGACGAGACTAAGAGACGTTAGTATTCCATTCCCAGAATCTCCTGATTATGGTGCTAACTTTCTTTTAGAGAATTGACTACCACCAATCAAATTGTCCCAGTTATTACCATGGGTGGCGACTCATGTTCGTTTTTGTTGTCATTGATTTAAAACATTTTAGTAATGTCTAATTCACATGTTTATTTAATGAGATATCTTCTATTCTTAATGTTTAAATTCTTGTGTTCGTTTAATTTGAAAGATCTCTTCATTTTAAAGCCTTCTTGACTTCTATAAACTTTTTTTGTATATTTAGAATTTCTTGTATTTTTGGTATTTTCTTTTGTTTATCATTTTATTGATATTTCCGTTTCATTGCTTTGGTGAACTATATTTTAGTTTGGATGTAAGTGTTCAATTTTGTTGATTTGCTTTATTTTTAAGCAATTAATTTGGTGGTTTTCTTTTGTAGGCTTTTTATTTGTGGAGTTAATTAATTTTAATTTTTAGGAATGAATTTTGAGTGACAGTTAGGTCACTAAATATTTAACCTTAGCGTAGGAAATTTTTATTATTATTTTATCTATTTGTTTATTATTTATTTTATTCTACTTTGCATGTTAAAAGGTTGTAACTCTTTTCTCCTTCCCCCTTTCTTTGTGTGTGCATTTATTTATTTTATTTTACTTTATTTTAATCGTGTGATAAAGGGTTGTAACTCTTTTCTCCTCCCTCTTTCTTTGCATGTGCATTTATTTTATTTTATTAGTTTATTTTAATCTTTGATGAATATGCATAATTTTTTATAAATGTTGTGAATTGCACCTAATTTGTATGTAATTGGAATTAAACTTGGGCTAAATTGTAAACTTTGACAATTTTTTTAAGGCAAATTGCAATATTGCATGTTAATAAGGAGCTAATTAAATAATTAAGAGTAATAAAACACAAATGGAAGCCAACTACAAGGTTGGGTGCACTTCCAAAAGTCCATTCCCAGTTTCCAAACCCAATTTTTGAGGACGGCTGCTGGGGGCTCTCCATGGGATCCAGTTGTGTGAAAATGTATCCTCGGTGGTGACTCACATCTCCGACTTGGGCTATTGATGATTGTGAAAAGTTTCATATTTTGAACACTCCATGGGTAGAATTAGGAATGATTTAATTGCATTTTTAGTTAATTATAAGGTTTTTCTTTATTTTTTATACTATTGTTTATTTTGTTAAGTTTGTTTTAATTTTAAGTTAATTCTCGAATAGGGATAAATGTATTCTTAGTTTTTAATTTTTTTCAAATTTAAAAATTTAGCGTTTTGATTTTTTTATATAACTATTAAATGTGGCAACCTATAATAAATTACAAAATAATATATATAGCAGATCACCAATAAATTATCATTCAAAAATACATTATTTCAAAACTAAAAAACTTCGTTACCTAAAAAAATATAGATAAAATCTTTGTCTCATCACAGATAAAAAATGCATATTGAAATGACATATACATTTGACATATATATAAATTCCAACATTACATACAAAATTACTCCATCACAAAACTCAACTAGTGCTCAAAGCTACTTGTATGCAATCCCATCATTAATATTGAATAGGTTAAAACTAACCCAAGAAGAATCTCACTTTGCACCTGCCCATACAATCAACACTTTTTCACGCCAAATTATGAGTTCAAGAATAGTTATCTCAATGAAAATAACATTTATTAATAACATATCAAGCATGATAGGTTTATTGCACCATTGGTACCATAACTTTGACCTTTCTATCAAAATGGTATGACGATTTTAATTTTTTCTTTTCAATACCTTAAGTTCTATTTTTGTTTTAAGTTAAAGTACCTCAAAACATATCCGATCAAATTTAGTATGCATGACAGCCAGAATAAACATATTTTTAGTATAGTAGACATATATGCATCCTATTAAACAACCTAATTATCTTGTTGGCCCCATTCAACAAATTTTTCTTATGGGCCTAAAATAAAATTTTGGAAAATTTTATTTCATGGAGCCCATAAGATTATTAGACTGCTTAATGAGATGCTTACATAGTGAATATACTAAAAATATACTTATTTTGGCTGCTATGCATGCTAAATTTGATCAAATATGTTTGAGGTACTTTAACTTGGAACAAAAATAGAATTTAAGGTATTGAAAAGAAAAAAATTGAAATTGTGGCACCATTTGAAACAAGGGTCAAAGTTATGGTACCAATCATACCATAAACCCAGTAGATCTTAATATGAACAAATATTTTATAGAAAAATTACCTTTGTAAGGTACCTTTGCATGGTTAAGATGATGAATTACTCAAACTAGACTCGTGAAGAAACTGATTGATAAATAGTAGAGCAAATAATAAGATATGTAGAAGATAACATTCTCTCTCCCTATAAAAGAAACTTTCTCTCATATGGGGAAACATCAGAGAGTTACCCTTAGGTAGAAACAAAACCATAATAAAAGGATGACAATAATAAGAACATCCTATTATAGGATTTCTCATTAGCAACCTTGAAAAACACAAAGAAGTCTACAAAAGGACTTCTTAATATAGCACCAAATAAAACCCAAAAAGATACAATATGAAGTCACTACAATTACTAACAGTTGTAGATTAAAAGTAATATCTATAACTTCAAGCCCTACATGGCTCCATACAAACTAAGATGCTTCTTCATAACAGGTTTTAGCAATATCCAAAGATGTCATCCTTGCTTATGAACTGGACTCATATGTGCTTGACTTGATTGAAGAAGACTTTGCCATATCCTTTAGTTTAAAATTTCTCATCATCCTAATTGTTGGCTTGCTCAGCTATCCTTTCTCAATGAGTTTAGTCCATGGGCCGAACCAAGATTCCAAAGAAAGCATTGCAACTTCCATTTACTCTATAAAACTAGTTTTTTGGTTAGCCTTTAGGCTTGGTTTTCCATATTCTTATTGGGCTCCTCTTGCTTATAAATTTGGGGTTTTTTCATAAATTCCCTAAAATAGAAGCAAAACAATAAAAATACCCAAGTTTTTTAAATTTACATGCCTACCCCATGATGATAAAAAAATTATGCAAATGCACTCGAGTCTTCTTCTTCTTTTGCATCTTCTTCTCCTTCATTTTTCTTTTTCTTTCTTGTTTACTTAACTGTTCCTTATTTTCCTAGCCAAAATAATTACCAACCTTCAAATAGCTCTTCCATTATTACAACTAGGTCTTATTTTCCCATCATCCAAAAACATAGATAATTTATTCATATAAAACCCATACCAAAATTGTTTGAGTTCTTCCTTAAGTTTCAGGTGATCATCAACCTCATTGCTTTTTGGCATTCTTTTTGGTTCTACTTCTTCTTCCTCTTCTTCAGATCTCACATCACCGCCTACATTATCACCATCCTTAGAGCAACCAAGTATGTTAGTTTTAATTTTCAATTTCAATTCTTTTTGCTATAGGTAATTTTTTGTATATATAGTTTAAATGGGTTATAAGTAAGTTAGGGCTTTTAGATTGGAGATGCTTATTTGATTTTTCTTAGTTTATTTTTGGATCTATTTCACATGATATTGGAATCTTTTTTATTTAGGTAATGATATATTTTATTTAGTCTATTTCAATTCTTGTTGTTGGTAGATTTGTATGGATTATCTCATAACAGAAATCATGAATTGATTATATCCATATTGGTAATTGGTATTTATAAACAAGTGAAAAGGGCAAATTTTTAGCATAGGAGGCATTTTTATGAAGTGGTATGTATTCTGTGTAAAAAATGCCCCCAAAAGATTGAAACAGGTCATGAGGATACAATTCACTATGTGAAGAAAATGCCTACCCAAAATATTAAGACAATCATTGAATTTGTAAGTGGTCCAAGCCATATGGTTCCAATAATTTGATTTAGCAGAATATATTGTCCAACCAGCATGTCAAACGAAGCAGTGAGTTTGGAGTTTTAATATTTAATGAGCTTGGCATTATTCCAATTTTGTCATATCACATGCTTAATATTTTTGGGATGCCATTGTGCTAATCTCCATGGATTTGTGTAGGATGTTATGGGTTTGATATCAATAGAAAAAGTTGAGACTTTTGTTCTGATTATAGTCTTTATCAACAATGAAAAGTTACTTAGCATTGCTTATGAGAATACTGTTATGAATGATTGAGTTTGGATGATGACACTCTCTTTGCATTTTATGCCTTTTAGTTTTAAACTTTTAATCCTAAAAGATGGTCTCATCTTAGCTTCTTGATGCCATAAATAATGCATGAATGTTAATCATGATTGTGCTATGGTTGACCATAATTTCCCACTCTTTCTTTATTATTCTTGTTTTAGTTATGTTTTTCTTTTGTTATAACATGATATTTTTATAAATTATTAAATTAAATTATGAGATATGCAATGTTAATAAATATTTTAAATTTTTATATATTATGATTATTTTGTGTAATTTAATTAAATTTTAGTGTTGGTGTTTATTTTATTTTATTATGGTATTAATATTAAATCAAAATTTAAAAGTTTAATTTAGTGTTATATATTATTTTTTTATTTATTTAATAATATTATTACTATTATTATTTGTGAATAGTTTTAATTTACTTTATTTTAAATATTTTAATATTTAGTGGTGGATTTAATTTGAAAGTAATTATTTAATTGAAAAATAGTATTATCATTATTATTATATTTTATATATGTATGTTGTTTATCTTTTTCCTAATTATTAAAAAAAAAGGGACAAAAGCTTTTTTTTTTTCTCCCTCTCCTTTTTTTCTTTTTTCTTTTTATTCTCGGTCTACAGAATAATGCCACCACCCGAGCCACCATCAACCGCCATTCTGCCACCATCACCATGCAAACATCACCTTTCCTCTTTCCTTCTCTTTTCGCCATTGACAGCAAGCTTCTTCTTCCTCTGCTTCCGTCGAGCACAAAAACCAGAAGCATCGCTAGCAATGGTTTTCTAGTGAAATGAGCTTGTTGTTTCAGGCTTGTTCAACTCCTCTCGGTCTAAGCAAGCTGAATATTTGATTGTTTCTAGCTTAGAATGTCTAGTAATTCTTTTATACTCAAGTTTTAGTTTATGCCAATTTAGTTTTTTATTTTTTTTTTGAGCTTGAAATAGTTTGATTCATGCTTAATCCCTTTGGAAATGTGGTTGTGTGCATCAAGAGCTATCTAAATATATTTTTATTTGATTTTTTTGAATTATTTGAAGATTTTGGATTTTATTTTCTGGTGACCCACGACAAAAAAATTTAATATTTTTAAAAAATTGTTTGAGTTATTTAGATCATGGTTTGTGAAGGAAATTTGGGGAAATTAATTTTAGATTTTCAGTTATGGATTTATTTAATTTATGTATAAAATTGTATTTTGAAAAATAAGGTAAATTTTATTAATTATATGATTTTTATTGAAAATAATGGTAATTAGTATATTTAATATAAACATTAAGCCTTAGAAATGAGAAAATAGAGTTTTACGAATTTATAGTAAATTTGGTTAATTTGCAAAAAATATTTAATATTAATGTAATTTTGGAAAAATTTAATAAATTTTGTATTTTAACTGAAATTATTGTTAATTAGTGTGTTTTGGATATTTTTGAATAATAAACAGTATTAAAATAATTTTTACAAATTATTTACTATTTTTAGCTAATTAATAATAATTTTTGAAATTATACTTAAATAATAGCTTATTTATTACTTTTATGATTAAAATGGATTTTTAGCTATTTTTATTATATAATTGAGTAATTTAAATAATTAATTGTACTTTATGCTATTTAATTTTGAATATTTGAAAAATGGAATTTTTACTAATATTATTTAATTCTATTTGAGATTTTATTAATTAATTTGAAAATATATTATCTTTAATGTTTTATTATTCAAATAAATTTTATTCTAGTATTTTATTTATTTTTATGGATTTTAGTGATTTTAATATTTATTATTAAATTATGAATTTTTGTGTATTTTGGTTCTCAGTTGGACAAATTGTGTAGTTTGAGGGTCCAATCCGAGAAGTTGTGTTATTGAGAATATTGAAGTGTGTTTGCGTGCAAAGTCGACTCTACTTTTAGTAGAGAGATGTCCGTTTTACTGAGGAGACTTTGCCGAATTTTTGATAGAATTTTCGTAAAACGTGACATTGGGTCGATCTTGAATTTTTAATTTTTGGTCGAGTCATGTCCTAGATTGAGTCATTCTTCATAATTTCTAGATGTATAAAATTATGATTTTGATTCTAATATTATTATTATTTATTTATTTTCTATAGTTGTGTCAAGATCAAGGCCTACCGAACCAGACTAGTCTAGTCTTTTTAGAGGAGTGCACAACTATGAGGTATTATCATATATATGCATTGCACGTAGAATAAATAATTGTGAGCATCCATATTTTTATAATGTAAATATAAGAATGATTTATTTTATTAAATGAATGTGTCTATGTTTTGATATATTTTTGGTATATTACCTTGAAAATGGATGCCATCATGTTTAAATTATGTATTTCATTATTTTAATAATTATAAGATTTATTTGAAGGATAGCAGTAGAACGTGCCTCCTAGTGGGCTACACTAGGACTGTGTGCACACTAGTACATTAGATTTTAGGGTTGATAATATGAAATTATTAATGTAAGAATTGATTAATTGATTATTGAGGTCAACCGTGAGTGAGTGGTGTGATTACGGGAGCTCGGTTGACCTAGTGTCTCGAGGTCAATCACGTCGACAGTAAGATTGCAGGAGCTCAGTTGACTTAGTATCTCGGGGCCAGTCTATTGTCCAAAAAATGAAAAAGAGAAATATTTTGGAATTAAGTGAGCTTATTGACTAATAAGGTTCAGTGATTGAGGTTACATAATATTTTAGGGTTCTACTCCGATCCTTAACCCAAAATAAATTTTTCTGCATCTATTATTATATAAAAGTGGATTTTTGCATCTGTATGAAATGCATGTGTGTGTGTGTGTATATATATATATATTATATCGATGTTTGATTGTATATGACTTTAGGTTGCATGTATATATATTATAATAATTCACTCAGTAAGGTCTGACTCCCCTTAATATTTTTTCAGGATCTTCTACTTCAAACCTTCCTCATAGTACTCTTTGTCGAACTCTTTCCTCTTCGACTGATTTATGTAAATAATGAATTGTCGTGTTCTTGTATTTTGAGTAATCACAACAGTAGTAGTGTTATTGTGGTGGTAGTATGTTGTAATAATTAGAGATCTTGTATTTGAATCTTGTATAAAGATATTTTTATTACATTATGACATAAAGTTTTTATTTTATAATATTAAAATTTTAATTATGGTATATTTTTGTAATATATTTGCTTGTGTTTTTATTTTAAGGCTTACTACCGATTTCGGATTCGAAAAAATTCTCATTCCTTGACGCTAGTCATGACTTCTCGGTTTTGGTTGTGACATTTTTTTGGATTTAACAAAATTTATGCAGCTCTTCTTTTATTTGTTTAATACTGTGCGGCTGACATTTTATATTTCTCAATCCTGGCATGGTCTTTTTTCTGTAATATGATTATAGAGACCTTATAAAGTGTCATATTCTTGTTGATAGTCAAGCACCATTCTATTTCACAACGACAAATGTTTGGTCTTATTAACCATGAGTGGTCACTGAATGACATATATCAAAATTCAGAATAGTTCAAGTATGGAAAGAGTGCACTTATTAGTGACTTGTAAATAGGCTGCTCATCTTTTGAGTTTAGTATTTTAACCTGATAGCATCTAAGCTTATAGATGTATAATAACTTTAGAGCTGTCAGTTATCACACAATATGTCACTCATGTGAGTCTAGTCATAGCCTTATTTTCACTACATTACTGCTTATTTACTGCAATGTTTTGTCAATTTATATTAAATAGGAATATTTAAAATACAACTATATACATAATTTAATAAAATGATACTTTTTTTCAAATTTTAGAATTCGATAAATCTCATTATAATTTTCATTTTCTTTAATTAAATATATTTTTTTTTCTGCATATGTAAAATAGTATTGGAAACCTAACATAAACCAAAAAACAAAAAAAAAATATAAAAATATAAAAATACACTACTTGGGCTAATGCTTGTGCTAATGTATATGTTGATGTGTTTTATAGCTTTATTTTAATCTTTTTTATTTTTTATTTTTTGATGATGTGTAGGTGACTGGTATACATTTGTTGTTATATTTGGTTATTTTGTTTTTATTTTGACCTTAGTCATTTGTTCTTATCAATTAATGTATATACATGTTAAACTTCCTCTTGTAACTAATTTATGTTTATTGTCTATTTAATTTAGCTTCATTAATTCATGTGTGGATTTCACCAATTGCCTCTTATATATTATGCAATAAATTGATAATATTACAGGACATAATAAAAAATCTCATATACATTTTTCTAAACTAAAAAAACAAAAATTAGAAAAAAAGAATCAGAAATTGAAAATTAACAAAAAGGATACAAAAAAAAATAAAAAACCAAAAGTAAACCAAAAGGATAAAAAAAAAATGAATTTTTATGATTGTTATCTATTTAATTTAACTTTTTCAATTCATGTGTGGATTTGATCAAATCATCTCTTATATATTATATACTCTTATATATTATGTACATAATATATAATATTGCAGGACAAAAACAGAAATCTCATATATATTTTTCAAAAAAAAAACTAAAATAAAAAAATAAATCGGAAATCAAAAATTAACTAAAAGGATAAAAAAAAAAGAATTAGAAACCAAAAATAAATCAAAAGGATACAAAAAATGAATCAGAAGCTAAAAATAAAAAATAAAACCAACATAAATTAATATAATAAAAAAAAGCCAAATTAGAATCTTTCAACACTTCATCACCATCAACATCATCTTTAACATAACTATCTTTAATATTGGAATTAAAACCAACATCCTCAAATAATTTCTTATTACCCTTAAAACAAAAACACAAAACAAAGTATCATAAACGAAACAGAAACCAAAACAATACAAAAATAAAAAAATAAAACATACCCTAACAAAATCGTTTAACTCATCACTACCACCAACAGTTTCAATAAATTTTGAATCATAAGCACCCTTTCATAACCAGCAACATCTCTTAAATCAGAATTAGAAGTACCAAAAGTACATCCACATTTCCCTACACTTTTAAAACAACATCAGAAACTAAAAGTAAACCAAAAAGCAACAAATTAAATACATGCTACCTAATAAAAGAAATCATTTAACTTATCACCACCACCAATAGTATCAACAAATTCTGAATCATAATCACCTTTTTTACAACCAGCAACATCTCTTAAATTAGAATTAGAAGCACTAAAAGTACATGCACTTTTCCCTGCACTTTTTAAAACAAGATCAGAAACTAAAAGTAAACCAAAAAGTAACAAATTAAATACATGCTACCTAATAAAAGAATGGAGATGTGAGGTATCGATTCTTATACCTCTCGCATACAAAGCAAGTGCTCTACTATCTGAGCTGCACCCATATTCATCTTTCATTTACTGACACATTATTAAATTATGTTACGATTTGTTTCGGGATTATTTATTCAATTTGAAGTTATAAAGTATTAGTTTGTATTTTACAAATACATTAGACTACTTGAAATTTTAAAAATGTTAAAATTATATTTTTCGTACTTGAAATATATTGATAAAATTGATTCTATTTTAGAATTATTAGAAATTTAAATTATGATTTTATTTTTCTTACCTAAAGTTCTATTATCGCTTTTTAGAAATAATCTTGCTAGTTCAATTATAATGAATGTTACATCTTTTACGCATTAAGAACTTATATAATTAATTATGTACAGAAAATTTATGGCTTGTATTTTGACCATCATATTCTATGTATTCTTATAACCCACTCGAGGAATTTATAAAATAAAATCCTAAAAAATATATTGGCTAATGCTTCACTAATAAAAAAGAAAAAAAATCAAGGAAAATAATTCTTTAAAAAAAAAGAGAAAAAAGAGAGAAAAAAACAAAGGAAGTACAAAAATAAAACATAAAAAAGAGAAAAAAAAAAGAAAAAAAAGAAAAAAGGGAACGAGAAAAATATAAGAAAAAAAGAAAAAATAAAAATTTATGAAAAGGTAAAAAAGAGAAAAATAAAAAGAAAAAGAAAAAGAAAATAATAAAAATCATCAAAAAATTAATAAAAAAAAAAAGACAGAGAAATAAAAAAAAATATAGATACATTTTTTAAAATACAAAAGACACTTGTAATTATGATAGGATAGGGTAAATTTATAAAAAATAAAAATTTGAAGTATTTTTGTTGATAATATTTAAAAATGGATTATTTTTATAAATGTCTCTACAAATTTTGGCTTTTAGAGGAGTTTCTCTTTCCTTAGTAGTCTCACTAGTTTCCTATGAGGTCACGTCCATCATCTTTTCTCTTACCTTGATTTACGCTGAGGCTTAGGTCAAAGACCTTGGAAAACTTCCCTTGACAGGTCTCAAAAGTAGCTAACACTAGGAAGCATTGATCATTTAGTCTACTTCCTGACCTAAAGCTTCTCTAACAAGCATCAATAGAGACCCTTTAGCTAGCACCATAACACTCCATTGGTGCATGTTTTGGGCAGCACGCACCTCCTTTAAGAGGGACATCAACGAACAATTTCTAAATTTTTGTGCCAGTGCCACCGGACTTTGAGTCAAACCCCTTCCTTGGCTAACCCTGAGAGAGGTTATTTTTCTTAGATTTCTATGGATCCATGGTCCATAATCAAGATAATTGTTCACTAGATAAGTGATTTCTTCTTGTGTTATGTACTGATGACAATTTCTAGTGTTATGATAAAAAAAACCACAAAGCTAGCAGATACTAGGGAGTTTTGCATATTGGAACATGATCCATTTACTGTCGGTACCAATCTTGTTCCGAAAACCATGGGGGAGAGGCTTGGTTAAATTAATCATGACCTTAATTCTCATGATATAATCAAGACTCTAGAGTAGAGATTATCATCCATGTCTTCAAGCTAGATGAACATTGTTTCTACAATTCTGTTAGCATTTTGTGAACAAATTTGGTTCAAAGGTAACCCATCGGCAAGAGAAGACTCTCATTCTTTGAGAACTAGAAGGTTTCTTTGAACAGACCATGTTGCTCCCCTCTTCACCCGATTACAATCTTTCTATCTTGTGAAAATGAACCCAAATGTGTTCTTTCCTTTAAAACCCCTAACTTGAACCTCTAAAGCAAAGCCCCAAACTTGAGCCAATATCTGTTGTACCAAGTGAGGGGAAAAGAATCTTGAGCTGTAAAACTTGCCAACAAGTCGGTTCTTGAGCTTCTCTAGTAGTGGATTTGCTACCGTTGCTAACTCTAGCTCAAGAAGGTCAACTGCAATATCTCCTTCATTCATCTTCATTTTATCTTTTGCACAGCTACATGATGTCATAAATAAAAGGGTTAATGATGAAAATAGGTAGATGAAGGGTAAATGAATAAACGCAGATGCACAGTAAAACTGTCTACTTAAGAGACACTCTTAAGAGAGACATAACAAACCCTAGCTGGAAACTCCCATTGGTACTGCTAGCATGATTTTCCATATAAGCAATGCAACAGAACAGTGGGATTAGTAGATAACTACAACTATGCCTACTACCAGAGGAAGAGGAAGCTTAAGTCAATCTACCAAAATATTTTGCTATTCTCGAATAACTACAATAGTTTTTAGCTTATTGTTGCCTTTGGGCTACCAAATTCTTGAGTAAAGTTACAAAAGTTAGGGATTGTTAACCTTTTGAAGCTATACCCCTAATTTCTAATTTGGGTTCTTAAAAAATTTCTTTTTGATCTATATGTATTTGTTGGTTGTTGCTCATATACTATTAGTCATATGTAGTCTTAATAGGTTTTTTTTTTTAATTTTATTTTTCAGCATTTAGCAAGCATTAAGTCATCTGATGTTGAGACTTAAGGGTGTTGATATTATTCAAATCTAGTTGTTTTAGGGTTCATTGCACCATGGTACCTTAGCTTTGTCACATATTTCATTTTGGTACTAGATTTTTAATTTTTTTCTTTTCAGTTACTAAAGTTCTATTTTTATTTCAAGTTAAAATATATCAAACATATCTGACCAAATTTAGCATATGTAGCAACTAAAATAAGAATATTCTTATTATATTTATCATGTAAGCATCTCATTAAACAACCTAATCATCTTGTAGGCCTTAACACATAATTTTCTTTTCTCATTTTCAATTTTTTTCTCTTTAGTAATTTTATTTTCTAGAACCTACAAGATGATTATATTGCTTGCTGGGATGCTTACGTGGTACGTATAATAGGAATATGTTTATTCCAATTGCTATGTATGCTAAATTTGATCGAATATATTTAAGGTACTTTAAGTTGAAATAAAAATAAAACTTCAGTAATTGAAAAAAAATTAAAAATCCAGTGCCAAGATGAAAAATATGGCAAAGTTAAGGTACCATTGGTGCAATAAACTCATTGTTTCAAGGAGAATTGCACAATTGGTGTATGAACTTTCCAATTTTTACTATTTCGACAGTGAAACTTTTTTTTTTTTTTTTTGCAATTGAGTCTTTGAACTCATTATTTTTGTATCATTTTGAGTGGGTGAATGGTGGCTCGAGTAGGGGTATAAATGAGCTAAGCGGCTCACTAGCTGCTCGATGTTAGTCTTGATAAAAACTCGATCGAGTTCGTATATTGAAACTCATTTAATAAACAAGTTGAGCTCAAGCTATACAAAGCTTGGCTCGTGAAGCTCGAATAGAAGTTCGTAATTTTAATATTTAGTAATTTGATTTTAGATATATAATATATAAATTTGTATTGTAAAAAATATTTTAAAAATATATTATTAGAATAAAATCATAATTTTTATTAAATATATTGTAATTTATTTAATAAATAATTTATTTTTGATTTTTGAATGTATAATTTTAATTTATAGTTTGTATTTTTTAAAATTTTTTTAGGCTTGTTTAAGTTTGCGAACAGCTCATGAACACCGTATAAGATACCGAGCTCGGCTCGTTTATAAACAAATTAAGCCCAAGCTAGTCAAAGCTCGGCTCGATTACACCCCTAAGCCTGAGTGCTTTATTAGCACATGTAGGACCCACTTTTAGTTAGGCAACATGCCACATCATCTTACACATGTATAAGTCTTAGTAAATGGCTAAAATTCCCTATATTCTTCTGTTACAAATTTCCAATAAAACTAGGGATTTAGTTTTGAAAAAAAAATTGAACAACAATTGAGTAGGAATATGAAGAAGAAGAAGAAGAAGAAGAAGAAGAAGAAGAAGAAGAAGAAGAAGAAGAAGAAGAGTCTCTTCTTTCTCAACTTTTGAAGAACTTGACATTAAACATATCACAAACTTCGAAGATAAATTTAAAGAACAACGTCAAAGACTTTGAAACAAATACCCTATTTGTTTTCTTATGCTAATGCACCCTTGTTTGATGCCCCCACTCATTCGAAGCAAGGAACAATTGAATCCTTGATTTTTTTTTTAATACAGCACTCCTTTGTCCATATTAACCACCATATTTGAGCTAATATTTTCAAGACCAAAACATCACTTCTTAGCTAGATCCCTGGACTCCCTCTGCCTGTAGGTTGAGAATGAACCTTGAAGATTTATTCTTCTTCAAGCATGGGTGAAAATATTACTGGCTAGGGAAAGTAAATGACCAATACAAGGAATGCAATCTCACTTCTCCTGCATAGTAGTGCATAAATTGTATCCTTCAATAATCAGCATGAGTTATAATAAACAATTGTGATAAAGTCTTCCTTTCTATGTATTGATTATGACTTTTCTGACCCTTCTTCTATTAAAATTTCATTGGTGCTCAACATTTGAACATTAATTTACAAATGAACTATTGGCATGCTCTTTCTTGCAATCTCCATGAGTGTCAAGAACCGTTGTTTGATTACATGTCTTCTCTGTCAATCAGCGGAAGTAAGACAGCAAAAGTAAGCTTTCCCCAGTATTTGAAGCTTCCTAGAATTTATCTATTGATCATTTTTTTTTTTTTTTGTTAAGTTCTTAATACATAGGTCATGTTTTGTTCACGAAATAGATCAAGAATAAAATAATTATTCCATAAAAAATAGCTATTATTTGCACAGAATACCAATTCTACAATTTTTGAAGAATAATTGTTCTTCCAAAAACTAAAGAATAGGTATTCTTTACCCTTGGAATATATCATTTCCACTTTTACCCCTCTCTTTATTTTTAAGTTCTCCTAATGTTTATGTTTTTGCTTTTTGTTGGAATAATTTAATTCAAAATTTTTAATATTTTTCTTTTAATTTGATTTAACTTAGATTTGGTAGCCATAAATTATATGAAATTTATTTATTTATTTTATATGTTTGTATTTTTATGATTAAAAAAATTTAAAATATTATTTTAGAGAAATAAATTATATGTGCTAATTATATATATATATATATATATATATATATATATATATATATATATATATATATATATATATATATATATATATATATATATATATATATATATATATATATATATATATATATATTACATATTTAATTTTTTTTTTATATAACATGATAAAATTGTATGACTATTTAATTTTGATACTAATAATGAAATTCATTAATAAGAGTATCAATGTCATTTATGGTTAAATCTACTTATCCCTCATAGTAATTCTAAATCATGAACCAAAGTATGGAATAATAATTATTTAGAAATAGTTATTCTAGGAATACCTATTCTATTCTTCAAGAATTATAATTTTATTTTACACTTATTCAATTCCATGAATCAAACATAGCCATAGTTTTCACAGTTTTCATTGCATGAAATTCTACTTAAATTTAAAAATGCATTTTTCTCTCACTCAGTTACATATTGTTACAGGTGAACTATGAGGCAAAAGGTTGGGTGGCCCATCAAGTTTCTGACCTCTGGGAAAAAACATCACCAGATCGAGGTGAAACTGTGTGGGCTCTCTGGCTGATGGATGGAGCCTGGCTTTGTACACACTTATGGGAGCATTATACATACACCTTGGACAAAGTAAGGTCCTACTTACCAATTGCTTACTATCTCGTTTGTTTATTATTAGCATGAAACTAGTACTGACCTTAATTCATGTTGCATCCTTGACTATTTCTTACTTCTTTGGAGCAAAAGAACTAATGATGACAGAACAATCAAGATTAAAATTCCACTTTAACATCGTTACTCATCTCATAACAGAGATTGTATATATTTCTTGTTTATAGTATTTACTACACTTTTTAGTAAGTGATTACTAATGTGTTATGTACAATTAGGATTTTTTAAAAAATAAGGTATACCCTTTGTTAGAAGGATGTACAACATTTGTGTTGGATTGTTTTGATAGAAGGGCCTGAAGGGTATCTGGAGACTAATCCATCAACTAACTCATCTCAAATCGCTAATATAATTACAAAGTCATTAACTAGGCCTCAATTTCGTTAATTCCTCTCCAAGTTGTGTTTGTATGACATTCATCAAACTCCAACTTGAGATGCTCTAATACCTTCTAACTCCATTGCCACTGTCTTCATTGTAGATCTCTTTTTCTCATTCAGTTCAAGCATTTTTATGCTAATTTAGCCATTGCAATAACCTCTTCTTTTTTTTCCTTCTTTTAGAACTCTAGCATCAAGAATTTCAAACAAACGATTATCCTCCATTGACAATAGAAAATATCTAGCTAAATTTCTCTCTTTAACAAAGTGCAAAGAAGACATGGGTTTTTGACAAGTTAAAAGCATAACGAATACCACTCCGAAACTATAAACATCTCTTTTCTTTGTAAACTGGCTTGATTGGAAGTACTTAGGATCCAAGTATCCAAAAGTTCCTTGTACTCGAGTTGTCACATGTGTTTGTTCAACTAAAATTGATCTTGAAGCGCCTATGTCTACCACTTTTTTCTCTGAACTTTTCATCCAAAAGTATTTTTGAAGACTTGATGTCTCGATGATAAATTTGTATAGAAGATGCTGAATGCAAATAGGCTAAAGCACCTGCAATTTCTGCAGCAATCCTCAGAAGCATATCCCATGTAAGTGGGAACTCTTCATTTGGACTATGAATGTACTGGAATAACATTCCATTAGGAATGAACTCATACACCAGTATAGGAACTTCTATCTCCAAACAACATCCAATTAACAAAACCACATTTTTGTGGTTAATGTACCAAAATTACCACCTCATTGACAAAATGATCAAGACTATCTTCATCAACTACTTGAGATTTTTTAACAGGAACAACTCTTCCATCTGTCAACATTCCTTTGTAAACGGTTCCTTGACCTCCTTGTCAAAGGATTCAACTAATGTGATAGTTGTCAGTTGCTTTCTCCAGTTCCATGGAAGTGAATAATTTTGTTTGCTCAACATGATTTTCTGTAGAAGACAGTCGTTGTTCTAGCAACCTTTTGAAATATTTTTGTTTCAGCTTCATGTCTCATCTTCTTTTGATCGTCTTCTTTTTTTTATCATTTTGTATAATGACCACAAACCAATAAGTAATAACAAAATTAATAGTTGTGCATGTCCTACATGAGATCTTGCTAGAAGATTTAACCAATAACAATGTGGTAAATTGTTGCCTATATTGGCAAAATGTAAAGAGAAGTGTCTTATTTCTATTGGCCAAATGTAAAACACTTGACATCCAACATTAAGGTGTAACACACTTTATTGTAGGCAAGAATTATAATAAATATAAATGCCAAATTTCAACATGTAATCAATGTATATTTTAAAATATTAACAATGAAAAAAAATTAAATTCATATGCATAGCATATTGGGATGCTTCTGTTGTGTCTAGAAATCGATCCCTACTCCACCAAAATACTAACAAATTGATCATTAAAAAAAAAATCTATTCATATAAAATTTTTAAAAATAAAGGTAGTGGCAAAAAAAAAAAAAAAAAAACTAGACTTTTGTTACACACTTAAATTCCAATGAGGAAAATACAAAAAACTATGAAATAAAATGTATTTTTTTTTCACTCAAAATATTAATTTTTTCAATTATGCTTGTGTATAGATAACTTTTATGAAACCATTTTTTTTTTCAATTATCATAACATACTATCACAAAGGCAAAAATAATTAAGAAAAAATTGATAATTTTATTTCTTTTATTAAGAAAAGTTTCCTTTTCACGTAATGTTTGTAAAAAAAATTAATATAATTAAAACTATACATAAAATATTAATTTAGATACATTATAGACATAATGATTTAAATTTTTATCCGGCACATTATGAAAAAAATCACGAGTGATAATTTCTTTTTGAGTCTGTTTTTTTTGCTAGGACAGAAAATTTGAGTTTTCATATGTTCTTTTTTTTTTTAACACTATTTTTCATATGTTCTTTACTTTTTTCATATGATATATGAATAGAAGCTTACATTGTCCTTTCAACTTATATTAGATAAAGTATAAATTGGACCTCCAACTTTATCTCAAAGTTTATATTTGACCGTAATGGTTTTTTGATCTTAATCTATAAAAATTGGATCATATTGAACCCTTCTTCAAAGAATTGTTGCAATTAAGTCCTAAAAATAAAAAAAAAATTATTAATAAACATTAATAAATTTTAATGTTTATTAATAAACATTAATAAATAATGTTAATTAATAAATGTTAATTAATAAAATTTGAATTGTTAATTTCAAATAAAAATGCAAATTGATGAAATTACTTTCAAAATAAATATTTTTGAAATTTTTATATTTTAAAAAATTTTGAAAAAGTTAAACAATATTTTTAGTAGCTCTAAATTTTTTTAAAAATTTTAAAAATTCAGAATAAAAATTTTCTACAAACATAATAGTTTTTAAAAATTTTAAAATTTATAGAAAATTTTAAAAAATTAAAAATCTTAAAAAAATATTGTGTATAGAAAAATTTTAATTCTTTTTTATTAAATGTATATGACTTGAGTATAAAATTCTTATATGCATGAAAATGATTTTAAAATTTTTTTAATTTTCAAAAAATATTAAAAATGTTTTTTTTTTAACTTAAAAATTTAGAAAGCTTCATAAATGTATATTTTGAAAACAATTTCATCATTTTGCATTGTTATTCGAGCTAATTGTTATTAACTAATGTTGATTTTAATGACTTAATTGCACCAATTCTTTAAAGAATGGTCCAATATGATTTAATTTTCAATTAGGGCCAAAAAAATATTAAGATCAAATATGAACTTCGAAGTAAAGTTGAGGTACACTCCTTATCCAAAAACCTTCTTTTGACCTTTTCGGCTTAAAAATATGCAGTTGTCATTTCTGAACCAACTAGCCAAGTGAATTGCACATCCAAAGTTAGAGAGTGAGCATTGGTCAGTTTGATTTTACTAAATTGATAAGAATTGAATTATCAAATTAATTTTTTAGTACAGTATAAAATACATTAATATAAAAATTTTATATATAAATAAAAATGTATTTAGTTATATCATTAATAAGTATAGTTTAAACTATATTGAATGAATAAATAAAAGTTAAAAATTATTAGAATGATTAACCTAATCGAACTAAAATATCTATTCAACGTGATTAAATATTAATATACACATTCTATTTTATTTTATATTAAAAAATGATAATTTGGCATATTTCAGAATTTTTCGGTAATTTATATATTTTTATTAGCTCTATATGTTTTTTCTATATAAAATCAAACAGAACCAAATATGTTTATTTACCAAACTGAATTAGTACATTTCATTTTGTCTCAGTTAATTGGTATAATAATTTTTTTTTTATTTTTATTCATTCAATAGAATCTAAATTATATTCATTAATGATACAAATAAAAAATATTTTTATTTATAATTTTATTATACATATATTTTTTTTTTCTAAATTAATGTATTTTCTTCTGTATTAAAAAATTTTGGTAAGTTGGATTTAGCAATTTGGTTCAAAAATTGAATTGATCGATGCTTACTCTTTTATTTTTGGCATTTGTATTTCACTTGCTAAATTTTTTGCCTATTTAATTAAAAAATGAAAGTTGTGTATTTTTTGAGTTAAAAAAAAAAAGATTTTTTTTACCGATTCATACAAGTTCAAGGGCCAATTTGAGCTATTGCCTTAGAAGATATAAATTCGCTAAAGAGATAATTCAAAATGATACTTGGAAATTTCAAATTTCTTAAAATCTACGTTAAAATTTTCAAACGTGCAGAAAAATAAATTTTACAGAAATGCAAAATGCATAATAAAAAAAAAAAGATAATAATTTTCTTGACCTGAATCAACCGTTAAAAAATTAATAAACGATTTTTACCTATATTACAGATTATAAATGAGACAAGCATTTTTATAATATTAATCGAGTGACTAATATAGGCAACAATCTCCCAAAATTAATTGACAAGGAAATTTAAGCAACTATAATTATAGTCTTGGTCTTGGTGTTGGACCAACTAGGATTGGGATAGCATATGCTCTCGTCATCATCGAGACTACAATGTCCACGAGGACACGAGCAATTGTAGCCTCTTTCGAGACATTCGCCGTAATCTGGATCTTCTAAGCATCTCCTCTTATCTGCAAACAAACTTGTATATTCAGCTAATAGACTCTATATATATATATATATATATATATATATATATATATATTGGGGTTAATTAGATTTTTCTGCTACATAATAAATGAGATTTATAAAAATAAATAAAAGTGGTAAAGTATGCACAATAATATAAAGACGGTTTAACTTGTCAAATTAAAATAATAAAATTAATAAGGTGATCAAACTAGCTAATAGGTGAATAAAATAGATAATAAAAACATGCCGCATAAATAGAGAAAAATAAATAGCAAGACATCGATAATTTTTTTGTATGGAAACCTTATAAAAGGAAAAAACCATGGGATCTAGTCCAGATAAATCCTCCACTATAAAAATAATGGGATTACAAATTACAAAACTCAATTTCTGGTTCACTCTCACAAATTGTCTCTCTCAAATAATATTTATTTTTCTCACCCTTTCACTTTATACAAAAGAGAATCTCACACAAACATTTTCCACTCACCCAAATCTTATACCAAAAACTCTCTATTTTACTTGCACACACATATGCTTGCATGCACACATAAGTACTTGCACACTCTTGCACACACACATAGCTCTCTAATTTTGCACACACACCTCCTGCACTCACCAAGAAAAACACACCCAAAAACTCTTACAATGCATGTCTATTTATAGTCATGCAAAAGGTTGGTAAGTTGAAAATTTTTTGACAAAATTCGGTGCTGTAAAGTTTGATTTTTTTTTTTTGTACACTAATCTTCAAAATTGTAGACTTATGGGTCCCACTTGTAGGCGGGACCCACCTAACAAATCTCTCCCTCACACCTTAAGTGGGACATGGAAATAAACCTACTTTCTCTAAGTAAAACATTAGTTTCTGTAAATTCAATACTTTAGTCATCATATCTGACCCATTGTCATCAATATGGATTTTCTCCAATGAAAACATCTTCATCTCCAATGCATCACGAATCTAATGATATGGCACATCAATGTGCTTTGACCTTAAGTGGAATGTTGAATTCTTACTAAGATGAATTGCACTTTGACTATCACAATATAGAATTAATTTTTCTTGATTGTGACCCAACTCTTCTAGAAATTTCTTCATCCACAAGAGTTCTTTTGCAGCTTTTGTAGTAGCAATGTACTCAGCTTCAGTGGTAGATAAAGCAACACATTTTTGCAATTTTGATTGCCAGGACACTGATCCCCTTGGAAATGTCATCATGTACCTAGAGGCTGACTTTCTAGTGTTGACTTCACTAGCCATATCTGCATTTGTATATCCACATAATACAGGTTTACCATCACCAAAGCATAAACAAACTTTAGAAGTACCTCTGAGATATTTGAGAATCCATTTAACTGTATGCTAGTGGTCTTTGCCAGGATTAGAGAGATATCTATTAACTACTCCAACTGCATGAGCAATATCTGGCCTTGTGCATACCATAGCATACATTAAGCTACCAACAGCTGATGCATAAGGCACTTTCTTCATTTCTTCTTTATTTTTCTCACTTGTTGGACATTGCTTATAACTTAACTTGAAATGTCTTGCAAGTGGAGTGCTGACTGGTTTTGAGTTGCCCATGTTAAATTTCTCTAGCACCTTTTCAATGTACTTTTCTTAAGATAGCCATAACTTCTTGTTCTTTCTATCAAGCATAATTCTCATGCTAAGAATTTGCTTAGCTGCTTCTAAATTTTTCATGGCAAAGGTTTTGCTCATCTCCTTTTTGAGATCTTTAATCTTTGTAATGTCTCGACCAATAATCAACATATCATCCATATATAGTAAGAGAATGATAAAATTATCATAAGAGAATTTATGGTCAAAGACACAGTGATTAGAGTTTGTCTTCATATAGCTGTGGTTCACCATGAATGACTCAAACTTTTTATACCATTGTCTTAGAGCCTATTTTAATCCATAAAGGCTCTTTTTCAATTTGCATACAAGTTTATCTTTTCCTTTGACTTCAAATCCTTATAGTTAATCCATGTAAATTTCTTCCTCCAGATCTTTATGAAGAAATGCCATCCTTACATCAAGTTGTTAAATCTCTAGGTTCATGCTAGCTGCTAACCTGAGTGCTACTCTGATTGTAGACATTTTTACAACTAGTGAAAATATTTCTTCAAAATCAATACCCTTTTTCTATTTGAAGCCTTTTATAACCAGCCTTGCCTTGTACCTCAATTGTGAGTTACTTTCTTCATGCTTTAATTTGAACACCCATTTATTTTTGAGTGCCCTTTTACCTTTAGGAAGTTGCACCAGTTTAAAGGTACTATTGTCATATAAGGATTTCATCTTCTCTTGGATAGCTTTTGCCCACTTTTCTTTGTGTTCACCTAAAATAGCTTTTTTATAGCATTATAGTTCTCCTCCTTCAGTCAATATCACATACTGATCTAAAAGGTATTTGTGGCTTTCTACTCGACCTCTAGCTGATCTTCTCAAATTGGGTTGTACAATAGGAGGTTCATTGGCATTATCCTCGCCAACTTCCCCTTCATCATCTTCTGATAAGGGTCCCCATTCACTATGACTAGTGGGTAGAGGAATCGACTCTAAATTTACTAGATATTCTTTTGTTTGCTTGGTTTCCTTCTTTTTCTTTGTATATTCAATGGTTTGATCTTCAAAGAAGATAACATCTATGCTTTTGATGATCTTTTTATCAACAAGATCCCAGAGTCTATAGCCGAATTCTTCATGAGCATAACCTAAGAATATACATTCCTTGGATTTTCCATTAAGCTTAGTTCTTTCATCTTGTGGAATATGAACAAAGGCTCTACAACCGAACACTTTCAAATGTTTATAAGAAATGTCCTTTCCAGTCCACACTCTTTGTGGTATGTCGCCATTAAGTGGAACTGAAGGTGACAAATTGATTAGATCAACTGTAGTTCTCATTTGAAAGGAGTTGGGCAATTTTGCATTTGAAAGCATACATCTGATTCTTTCATAAATTATTATGTTCATCCTTTCTGGAACACCATTAAACTAAGGTGTTTTTGGTACCGACTTCTCAAGCTTGATGCCGAATTTTCTATAGTATTCTTCAAATGGACCTCTGTATTCACCACCATTGTCTGTACAAACACATTTCAGCTATCTTCTAGTTTCTCTTTCCACCTTTGTGTAAAGTTCTTTGAAAACTTTTAGCACTTGGTATTTAGTTTTTAGATGAAATGCCCATAATTTTCTAGAGCAATCATCAATGAATGTTACAAAATACAAAACACTGCCAATACTTCTAGTTTGCATCATGCATAAATTAATATGTACCAAATCAAGAATATTTAGTTTTCTTGATGGTATGGAACTCTGAAATGCAACTCTGTGCTATTTTCCATGAATATAATCAACACAGTTTTATAGATGTACACCTTTAATCCCTAGTAAGAGATATTTCCTTGCTATCCTCTGGAGCCCTTTCTCACTCATATGACTGAGTCATTTATGTCATAACTCAATTGGAACTTCTTTCTCTATTACATTCATCCAATTTTTCTGCAGCTTTGCTTATGTTCTACAGAAGGAGTTGATTTTCTTCCCTTTAGCCATCACTAGAGAGCTTTAGTGAGCTTCCACTTATGTCTACCAAAATAGCTTTCATAGTCTTCATCATCAAGCTTTTTGATGGAGATTAAATTCAACCTGATGCCTGAAACATGCCATACATTTTTTAAGAGCAATTTACATCTAGTGTTGGTTTCTAAATAAACATCTCTTATGCCAATAATTTTGGATGCTCCATCATTTCCCATCCATACCAAGCCAAAGTCTCTAGTAACATAGGATGATAAGATATCCTTCCTAGAAGTGACATGGAAGGAGGCACCTATGTCAACCACCTAAGTTTGATCTTGATATGTGAGATGGATAATATTTTCATCTAGGACAACTTCAACTTCATCTCTGGCTATTGCAATATTTATTTGTGGAGCTTCTATTGGTTGATTCCTTAATTACTTAGCTTTCCATATTCTACATTCCCTTTTAACATGTCCATGCTTGCCATAATGATGACAAGTGAAGTCTTTCTTTAATCGAGATTTTGATTAGCCCCTTTGATGATTTTAACAAAATCTGCTTTTACTTTTTCCATGCCATTCTTGTTTTTCTAACACAAGAGCTTCAAATTTTTCACCATTTGCCTTTCATATGGATTCTTCATTAAATAATCTGTCCTTCACCATATATAAGGTCACCCTTCCATTAGGAGCTGATTTTATGATAGATACAAAAAAGTGTATCCTAACTTTTTAGCAAAGAGATTAGTAAAAATATTGCCAATTGATTGTCATCAAATTTGCAATTCATTGTTGAAAGTTGATCTATAATTCCTTTAAATTCATTGATGTATTCTGACATGCTGCTGCCATTTTTATATTTCAAGATAATGAGATGGCATATCAAATTAGCTACATTTTGTGCACTTGGTTGCACGTACATCTTCTCTAATTTTTCCCACAGCTTGTAAGCATCAATTTCTTTGGAAATGCTCTGCATAATGCTCCTATCCATCCACTATCTGATTTGAGCTGCACACTTTCTGTTGAGCACTTCCCAATCTACATCTTTCATTTCTGCTAGCTTACCAACAACTATGGCATTGATAGTTTTGATAGGCTGCCACAAATCTTTCATGTATAAAAGATCCTCCATCATTAACTCCCAAATTGAGTAAATTTTTGGAGTCAGTTTGAACATACTGCCTGTGTACTCCATTTTTTTCTAGCTAGAAAAAAATTTAGACCAACCAAGCTCTGATACCACTTTGTTGGGATTAATTATATTTTTCTACTAGATAATAAATAAGATTTACAAAATAAATAAAAGCGGTGAAGTGTGCACAATAATATAAAGGCGGCTTAGCCTGCCAAATTAAAATATAAAATTAATAAGGTGGTCAAACCAGCCAATGGGTGAATAAAATAGGCAGTAAAAACTTACTGTATAAATAGAGAAAAATAAATGGCAAGACATTGATAATTTTTTTACGTGGAAACCTTATAAAAGGAAAAAACCGCGGGACCTAGTCCAGATAAATCCTCCAACGTAAAAATAATAGGATTAAAAATTACAACCCTCAATATGTAGTTCACCCTCAAAAATTGGCTCTCTTAAATAATATTTATTTTTCTCACCTTTTCCCTTTATATAAAAGAGAATCTCACACAAATATTTTCCACTCACCTAAATCTTATACCCAGAACTCTCTATTTTACTTGCACACATATATGCTTGCATGCACACACCATTACTTGCACACTCTTGCACATACACGCAGCTCTCTAATTTTGCACACACACCTCCTACACTTACCAAGAAAAACACACCTGAAAAATCTTAATATGCATGGATATTTATAGCCATGCAAAAGATTAGTAAGTTGAAAATTTTTCAATAAAATACAACATCAAATTTGGTGCTACAAAGTTTGATTTTTTTTTTGTACACTAATCTTTAAAATTGTAGGCTTATGGGTTCCACTTGCAGGCAGGACCCTCCCAACAATATATATATATATATATACACACACACACACGCAAGGATTCATATATCAAAAATTGTGGTTCAAAATAAAGAACACACACCTTCACAACCGTAGATACAAAATTGACTTGTGTTTAATTCTTTCCAATAATATTTGTTGTCAATTATAAAATTGTTGTTATAGATATCTTTTATCCTGTAATACCCTTGATAATTTTCCCATTGTAGGATTTCAGGAACATCATCCATAGAATCATGAAGGCTTCTATCTTATGACTAAGACGGCTAACAATAACAGCTAATTTACAATCATTCTCCTCATTATTGTTACTAGAAGGAAATGGGTAGGGTTTGTCATATTTACTATAAAAGACTGCATATAAGGAGGAAAGTGGTCTGGCAATAGTGATGTGGAACCTCCAAGAATAAGCTTGAGAACCCCTTTATGTATTCGAACCCCCGAAGCATTAACTTGAAAACCCAATAGTCAATTCAGCAACAACCCATAAGAATGGTTAGAAATCAGATTACTTAGATGATCAAAGAATTAGAATAAAGAAAACTCGTTTCTAAATTCCAATTTCGAAACACTCCAAAAGAAGATGATCAATCTACTGGAATGTTCCTTAAAGCATGTATTCTACACAAGAACACAAAGATAAAAGCAAAACAACCTTTAAGTTTTAAAACTTCAATTCTGAATAATAAAATTCGTCCAAGGCATATATATATAGCCTTTACAAGGTTTTCCTTAGTGAGTAAGGAAAAATAATAACCCTAATCACAAAAATAGGAAATTAATCTAATAAAACCTCAAATAGGAATTTTGACATACTTCCTATTTTAAGAATAATTAAACTAACTAAAACTAATGGGCTTTTAAAATAAAAAATTCATCCAGCCCTTATTTAACATAATTAAACCTAAATAACAATGCTTAAATAACTCTCCCATGCATATTCGGCCAACCCATAACAAATGAGGCCCATTATATACTTAATTAAACCCATTAATAACTTGGACTTGAATTAAGTTGTATTGAACTTGAGCTGCACTTGGCACAAAGCTTTGGTGTCCTTGTAAACTTTCACTAGCTAAGTTCACTAAGCCTTGTAAATGATGGATTAAGGCTTCTTGAAGCTTCTTAGATTGAGACCTTGTTATAGGTCTTTGAGGTATGCTGATTGGACTCAAAATCTCTTGAACTTGATCCTTGCCTTCTTGACCATGCTCATCTTCATCATGTTGAATTCTTTGAACTTGGTGTGTTGGCTGCTCCATAAAAAATAGCCTATGCCAAAGCAACCACTCCCACTTGCATTATCTGACTTGTGAGTTGGAGGACAAATTGGCATGCATCCTCCAATAGTGTCATTGGGAGCACTAATCTTAGTATAGTTGTTGCAACCCATGGCTATAAACATGTTTTGACTTCAAATTTACTAGAACTTAAGAGAAATTTACTTGTTGTTATAAAGTATGACTGTCCAAGCAGCTCCATGTTAATGCTAGTTAAGAACGATTTTGGAGAATGAAAAGAGTGGTTGCAAATTACCTCAAAATGCTTATCCATGTAACAACCTTCTTAGTTCTAAAAGGAAATAGGATGCTAACATTAGCGCAAAGGGATTGACAAGGCTCTACATCTAATAGTTGTGCATGAGCTAGCCATAGTATCAAAATCAAAAGTAAGTGAAACTTCACTAGAATAATTATCACTGTCTCAACAATCCTTTTCATTTTCTTTCAACTTCCAATCTAAGTTAAGCAACGATTCAAATATTTATGGGCTTTATAGAGAAGACTAGTTAGTTTTTGTTTTATTTTTTTCAAGTATATTACCTATTTTAATCAAGCGTGTTAGCTTGCCAAAATTGAATCAATCGCCCATTGAACCTGACTTATTTTCTATGCCATCGTTCTCAGGTTGTTTTCTATGAAATAAAGAACATGGACTTTTCCTCTCTAATAGAGACATCCAAAGTATCTTGGAAAAAAATCCCCTCTTAAAAATCTTCCACATTAAATGTCTTCTCTTCTCAGTCTTTGTATTTCATAATATGGACTTAATTTTTATTCTAAGTGGCTGTTGTGGAATTCAAATTAATTTTCACCAATACTAATAAATTCACCTTAAAAACTATTGTACAGGTGATTACAGTGTAAACGATTGTAATAAAAATCACCCCAAGGTAGATTCTCAAGAAAGAGTGGTGGAGTTGCAATGGTCCTACTTAAAAACCACACTCCTTTGATAGAATTTTATCAAGACAAGTAATCTTAATAGCAGAATAATTAACAACAACTATACCCGACAATAACTATTAAATAGACATAAAAAGAATACCAAAAATTTAATGAAGTTTGGCCAATTATGCCTACGTCCTCGGATACTACCAAAATAATATCTCTTTAATTGAGGAAATATTACAAAAGAGAGAGAAACAATACAATTACCTAAATATAGGACATAAGGCCATTTTAGGATGGATTTTAAACAAAGAGGGGAAGTTCTTTTATAAAAAAACTTCCATATTCCTTAAAAAGGAACGATGTGGAATTGCCAAAAAAAAAAATCTCCACCTTGGAAAAATTCTATACAATTCTCTCAAAAATCCAATCTTTAATAGTGTCTGCATTTCATCTTTCAATTTCTTACAATATTAATCAAGTCTAAACAATGTTTAAACTTGACTGCAATTATCACTTTTATCATCATATCAGCAGGATTTTTAATAGTTTCAATCTTCTAAATTATGATTCCACCTTCTTTTAAAATCTCATGTTCAAAATGATATTGAACATTAATATGCTTCTTCCTTACATGATAAACCTAGTTCTTTGCTAAATGAATAGCACTATGACTATCACAATGCACTTTGATGTGCTTCTGCTCTATTCCCAATTCACAAAGCAACTCTTGAAGCCAAATTGCCTCCTTTACAGCCTCTATAACTACCATATACTCTACCTCTGTAATAGAAAAAGCAACTATTGACTGTAAGGTAGACTTCCAACTGACTGGTGCCTTTGAAAAAGTAAACACATAACTAGTAATTGATTGACGCTTGTTCAAATCACTAGCATAGTTAGAATCACAATACTTAACACACTAACCATCTTGCCTATCCTGTTAAAATAGCAAACCAATATCTATGGTCTTTAGAATATATCGTAGAATCCATTTCACAACTTTCCAATGCTCCTTTCTAGAATCATGCATATACCTGCTCACCACCCCAACTACTTATGAAATATCGGGCCTCGTACATACCATTGCATACATCAAGCTACTAATGGCACTTGTATATGGTACTTTTAATATGTATTCCTATTTTGCATCACTCTTTGGTGACATGGATACACTAAGTTTAAAATGAAGAGCAAGTGGTGTACTAATTGGTTTTGACTTTTCATTCATGCCAAACATTTTAGTACCTTCCTCAGATATTCTTTTCAAGATCAACAAAGTCTCCTCAATTTCCTATCTCTAGATATCTCCATACTAAGAATCTTCTTTGCTTCCATGAGATCCTTCATCTCAAACTCCTTGTTCAATTGAGTCTTCAATTTCTCAATTTCTACTTGACTTCTGGAAGCTATCAGTATATCATCAACATAAAAAAGAAGATATATATATAATCCATCTTGTAGCTTGCGCAAATACACATAATGATCATATTTGCTTCTCGTGTACTTCTGCCCTATTATAAACTTATCAATTTGCTTGTATCATTGCCTAAGAGATTGCTTTAATCCATACAATGATTTTTCTAATTTTCAAATAATCTTTTCTTTAACAGTAACTTTGAATCCATATGGCTGAGTCATATAGATTTCCTCATCTAAGTCTCCATGTAAAAATGCAGTTTTTACATCCATTTGAACTAGTTCCAAACCCAACTATGCTACCAAAGCCAATAAAATTTTGATGGAGGAATGCTTTATAATTGGAGAAAATACTTCATTATAATCAATTCCCTATATATGTGCATATCTTTTAGCCATTAATCTTTCTTTGTAGCGAACATTATCCTTGTTAGGAAATTCATCTTTCTTTGCATATACCCATTTGCACCCAATTACCTTCTTTCTCTTTAAAAGACTAGCTAAGTTCCATGTCTGATTCTTTTGAAGGGATTATATTTCTTCATTCATGTCGATTCTCCACTTTTCATATTCTAAACTTTGGACTGCTTCATTATAAGTGGCAGGAACGTCATCAATTACAATTGATGATGTAGAAGAGACCATATCAATATAGTGAGCAGGTTGTCTAATGGTCCTCTTTCCATTTTCTATTCCTTAATGCAATTAATTCATGTTGCTATAGAGGTTCTTAGGTCTGAACCTTATCTTCATTTAACTCTTCTTCTAACATAGGACAGTCATCATTAGTTTCTACATTGGCTAAGACAATTCTATTACCATCAAACTTCATATGTTTAGGAGTACCATATGACTGCTCCATCTTTTTAGAAGTTGCCTTTCTCAGTATGGTAGATTTATCAAAGATAACATCCTACTGAAGATTACTTTCTTTGTTTCTAGACACTGAAGATGATAGTCTTTCACACAAGATGTGATCCCTATAAAGATTTCCTTTTTTACTCTTAGATCTAACTTTGACACCTTAACATGGTAATATGTAGTGGAACCAAACACATGTCAGGAATCATAATCTATAACAGGTTTTCTAAACCATTTCTCTAATGGCATTTTACCACCAATAGCAATCAGTGGTAATCGGTTAACAAGGTGACACACATAGACTATAGCCTTAGCCCAAAATTCTTTACCCAACCCAACATTGGACAACATACACCAAACCTTCTCCAACAATGTCCGGTTCATTCGCTCTGCCACCCTATCTTGTTGTGGTGTATATTTGACGGTGAAGTGTCTGATAATACCTTCATCTTCACAGAATTTCAAAAATGGATCATTTTTTAACTCTTCATCATTATCTGTTCAAAGATGTTTGACTTTTCTACCTGTTTGAGTCTCCACTATCTTTTTCCATTTAAGGAAAATTCCTAGCACCTCATCCTTTTTCTTCATTGTATACACCCATATTCTTAAAAAAAAATCATCAACAAAGGAAACATAACAGTGTTTTCCTCCCAATGAAGTATTCTTGGAACGTCCCCACACATCTTAATGAACATAATCCATAATACTCTTAGTATTATGGATGGCTGTTCCAAATTTCACCATTGTCTTCTTCCATTGGATGCAATTCTGTGATAATTTGGATGGCTGTTCCAAATTTCACCCTGATTAAAGCTAGTAATGTGATAATTCATTGTGGTACCCAGAACATAGTTAAAGCATAACAATTTCTTTTTTATATAGAGTTTGTTCTAATTGCTTTTCTTCAAGAATTTCTCCTCCAGTGCCTTCCATAATTTACTTGCAAAAAGTTCTTTAGAAAATGCATACTTTTGCCCTCTAGAAAGACATGATCAAATTGTACCATATGTTAATCTATTAATCACCTTCCATTCTTTCTCCTCAACATCATCTGGTTTCTCTCCTCCAATAACAATGTCTAAACCTACTGAAAGAGGGCATATAGAACATCACTTTGCCACATGTCGAAATGACTAGTGCCATAAAAAATCTCCACCACAAATCTAGCATTTGTCATAAAATTTCTTGCCAAAATTGAAGATGAAAAAGTTGTTCACACCAATGTGGATACTTTTGTGCCGTCTTCCATTTTTGCTACAAATTCTATTTAATAGCTATCGATATTTTTTCTAATGTGGAAGATTAGCCTAAGCCACAATCACATAGCATACTAAAATAAACCAAGAGCTATGGTACCAATTGTTATGGAATTAAGGGTAATTTCCAACAATAATAACAAATTCATCTTGAGAATTATTGCACAAGTGACTAGAGTGTAAACAATTATACTAAAAATCACCTTAAGGTAGATTCCTAGGAAAGAGTGATGGGTCACAATGGTCCCATTTAAAAATCACACTCTTTACATAGAATTTTACTAAGACAAGTAATTTTAATAGCACAATAATTAACAACAACTATACCTGACAATAGCTATTAAATAGACATAAAAAAAATCAAAATTTAATGAAGTTCGGCCAATTATGTCTATGTTCTCAGACACTACCAAAATAATATTTCACTAATTGATGAAATATTACAAAATAGAGAGAAAGAATACAATTGCCTAAATATATGGGAGGAGACAATTTTAGAATGAATTTTTAACAAAGGGGGAAGTTCTTTTATAACTAAAAAATTTCCTTATTCCTTAAAAATAAATGATGTGGGATTGCCAAAAAACAACTGTGGCTAGTTTTATCATCTCTCATAAGCTCATTATTTGAAGATGATGATCAGATACTTGCAAACAATCTGATTAAGCTTAGAAGATACTGATTATACGAGTATTTAATCTTTTGCAGCGGTGGTGATAATGAAGGTTTTGGGCGAGGTGCTGGTTGTGACAAAGTGTGAGAGAATCGAGTAATAAGTGGAAAAGTTTTCTATATATACATTTTCTTGTAGTGTACATATGATCAAAATTAAAAAAAAATAATATAAAAATTTAAAAATAATATAGTTAATAAAAATAAACAATCACAAAATATAAAACACCAATGACTCAATAATGCAAAATCCGTGCAAAAAAACATGATAATTTACATTATAATAATTTAAAATTCAAATAGCTAGAAACAATAAAAGTTTTAAATTTTTCAGAAAGAAAAAAAAAACTTATAACTTCTACATTTTCATAAAATTTAATTCAATTTTATAAGGAATAAAATAAAATATAAAATAAAAAGATAATAGTTTATGTAGTGAAATTTATCTTATATTTTATATTGATATATCATAAAGTTTATAATAATTAATTTTTCATAAAATCTAATTTAATTTTAGTAATAAAAGTCTTTCAAAAAAATATAATAAAAAATTAAGTAAAAAATTGGTAACTGTAGAAAATAGTTAATTGTAAATAATTAGAATTTTTACAAATAATATAAATACAATTAAAAATAGAAAAATATTTAAAAAATTAATGCTTAATAATATTTTGAATGTCGTAAATTGAAAAAAAATATATATAAATAAATTATAAAATTATGAAATTAAAATAAATATGGCTAGACAGATGGGAATTCATAAAAATATAAAAAATTAATGTTCATTAATATGTTGTGAGGTTGCAAAATAAAAAGTTTAAATTAAATATAAAAATCAAAGAACCAAATGGTTAGGAATAAAAGTGCGACATGGCAAAATTTATCTTGACTGGCAAAATTTGTATCCCTAAGTTTTATATATTTTGTATAGATAAACAAACAAATAATTAAAAAGGCTTCAATTTTTATACAACAATATTTTATATTTTAATAATAATAAATATGTGAAAGAAGAGTATAAAATGAAAATAATTCAACTTACTTTTTTGTTAAATTATTGTTGAAATGAAAGCACTCATGTATTCTCAAGTTACCATGGTCAATAACATTAAAATTCAATAGAACTTTTAGAAATTCTAATTGTAGAATAATGAAATAAAGAATGGATGATAAACTTAGAATTATTAAAAATGCACTGACTCTCTCTCTTTCTTCATATTATTCTAGAACCACCTATAACTATCTAAGCTTGCAAGTTGGTAAGTTGAAAAAATTGACAAGTTGAAGAAGAGTTGGACAATTTGTCTCTCCACTGCCATTCAATAAAATTATAGAAGTCTCCAACAACCGATGTACAACTAATATAAATAGATGTAGTATGCATAGAAAGTGTGTGTGTGATATGCATGAGTAGTGCATATGTGTGTTATGCATGACTAGTGCATGGGTGTGTGTGTGAGAATCAAATGAGTGTAAAAGTGTGTGGGAAATAGAAAGTGAGAGTTAGTGGAAAAATAAAATAAAGTATGTGTCATGTGTTGTGATGTGTGAAAGTGCAAGAGTGTGAGTTAAGAATATTTTGTGAGGCATGTATAAATATTTTTGTGCTAAATTTTCTTTACAATAATAAAAATAAATTTATTACAAATTAGTCCTCCGTAAATTATACAAGTGGTATTAGAGCAGGCAGTCAAGTACCGACTACCATGTGCATTCAGAGCAAGCAATCAAGGATCGTGTTACATCGAGGTGTCGTTAGTGTGCAGTTTGGGACTATAAAGTTCATTAGTTTAAGACCAAACTTACTTGGTTGATTAGAGTTAATAAACCAAGTCACAATGGCAGACATGACTACATTGGTAAGTAGTCTTGAAAAACTTAATAATAATAATTATAGCACTTAGAGTACTCGTATGCAATTCTACTTGCTCGATCAAGATTTATGGGAGATTGTTGGAGGTAGTGAGACCTCACCTCCAATATGTCAAGATGATCTTAAGAAGTGGAAGGTAAAGACTGGAAAAATAATGTATGCTTTATATGTATTAGTGGAGGATGATTTGTGCAACGCATCAAGGAAATAAAGACACGTAAAAAGGCTTAGGACATTCTTACTGGATTATTTGCTATGACGAATGATGCCAAGCTTCAACAACTCGAGAATGAGTTATTGTCAATCTCATAACAAGATATGATGGTGAGTGAATATTTCACTAAAGTTAAAGCTTTATATCAAGAAATTTCAAAAGTAAATCCTCAAAATCAAATAATATAGACAAGGATGAGGAGGATCATAATCCATGGGTTGCGTCTCGAGTTTAATGCACTCATCACAATAACTCATGGATGGGCTAAGGAGCCAACTCTAAATGAGTTAGAGAAAGTATTGGCTAATCAAGAGGCTTTAAATAAGCAAATGTCTAAATTTTTAATCAAAGGAGATGAGAAAGCCCTTTTTAGCAAGAAAAGGAGTTAAGATTAGAAAACTGTGAGAACAAAATTTGGAGGCAAGCTGAAGCAGGAAGGATGACAAAAATGTTAACAAGGAAGGAGTTGGCAACAAGGGGGAGCTCCTCATAATAACCAATTGGAGGACAAAGCAAGTCGCCATAAGAATAACCGTTATTATAACTATGGCAAATGAGGCCACTATGCTCAAAACTGTCGGTATAGGAGAGCCGAAGGAAATGTTGCAACATCCTCCTAGTCCTGAGTTAAAAGTAAAGATGAATGGGATTTTTAAGCTTCATGTGCCCTTATAGAGCCAGTCACAAGCAAGTCCAGTGAGGCTACACCATCTGTCACAAAAGAAGAGCAGGCACTTATTATTGTAAGTGATAAATCCATAAACTATAATAATGATTGGATAGTAGATTCTGGGTGCTCTAACCATATGATAGGAGATAAAGGAAAACTTTTAAGCATGTCAAAATATAAGGGCGAATGAGTTATTATCACAGAAAATAACTTAAGGCTACCCATTACTCACATTGGCAAGATGATGGTAGTGCCTCGATACAATATGAGAAAGGTGCAATTGAATAATGTGTTCCATGTACTTGGGATGAAGAAGAACTTGATATTAGTGCCACAACTAACATCCTTAGGAGATTATGTGCTTTTCGGGCCTAAAGATGTAAAGGTTTACTGAAGTTTAAAAATTATAGGCACATTAGTTATAAAGGGAAGAAAACTAGAGTCTGTCTATATAATGTCAGCATAAATGGCTTATATAGACAAGACTAGAAAGAATGAGATAGCTGACATGTGGCATGCACGCCTAGGACACGTGAACTATTATAAGTTAAAGGTGATGATGAAGAAATCTATGCTCAAGGGACTTCCTCAACTTGATGTTCAAGATTGACATTGTATATATTAGATGCCAGTATGGAAAAGTACACTAACTTCCATATGAAGATTCTGAGTATCATGCAAAGGAGCCTCTTGAACTAATTCACTCAGATGTATTTGGCCCTATAAAGCAACATCCATAAGTGGCTTTCGATATATGATAACTTTCATTGATGACTTCTCAAGGTATATATTGGTGTACTTTATGAAGGAGAAATCTGAAGCTTTATGCAAGTTTAAAGAGTTGAAGAAGTTAGTTGAAAAAGAGGTTAATCGAAGGATTCATTGCCTTCATACTGACAATGGGGGAGAATATACTTCACATGAGTTCTCAAAGTATTTATAAGATTGTAAGATATGTTGGCAACTGACTTTTCCTAATACACCACAATAGAATAGAGTAGTGGAAAGGAAGAATAGACATCTTGCAAAGATATATATAAGTATACTACATGCAAAGAATGTTCCACCTCAGTTTTACGCGGAATGTATGAAGACAAATACACATGTGATCAATAGGCTACTACTAGCACCACTTGGATCCATTTCATCCTTTGAGAAGCTAAGGAATATAAAACCCATTGTAAGTCATTTTTGAGTTTTCGGTTGTGTATGCTATGTTTTCATACCAGATCATTCACGAAGCAAGTTTGATAAGAAAGCAATAAGGTGCATCTTTATGGGTTATGATGATTATAGAAAAGGGTGGAAGTGTTGTGATCCTATAACAGGGAAATGCTACACATCAAGAAATGTGATATTTAATGAAGCTTCATCCTGGTGGTCCTTTTAAGAAGTAGTTCTGCTAAACTCAAAACAAATTAAAAAGAAGTTACAAGAGAGAATTGAAAAAGATGAAGTGGTAGAAGAAGGTGAAGAAATCACTTAATAAGAGGGACTAGAAGAAGAAATAGCCAAAGACAAGTCACCCGAGAAGTCAAATTCCCTATGGTGTACATGAGTGCATTAGCAGACATCGGAAGAAGCATGTTCAAGTCAACTTGAGGAGATTCCAGAGGAGGACGGTATAGTAGAATATGGGCCACATTTGAGAAGAACATTAAGGAAAATTATAAAGAATCCTAAATATTCTAATGCAACACTTATTGAAGAAGATAATTCAAAAGAGCCTACAACATATGAGGAAGCATCCATAAGCGTGGAATGGAGGAAGGCTATAAAAGAAGAAATAGATGCCTTAAAGCAAAATAAGACTTAGGATCTAGTGCCAAAGCGTAAAGATGTAAAACTCATATCCTACAAATAGATTTATAAAATAAAGAGTCATCCTGATGGATCAATAGAGAGGTATAAGGCTCATTTGGTGGTTGGGGGATTCTCACAAAAATATGGATTGGACTATGAAGAGACATTGAGTTCGGTGGCAAAGATTACAATGGTACGTGTTCTACTAGCCTTAGCTGCTTGTAAGAATTAGAAACTTTGGCACTTGGATGTGAATAATGCTTTCCTACATGGAGAGCTAGATCATGAAATATACATGGAGCAGCCATAGGGTTTCAAAAGCAAGACTCACCCAAGCTATGTATTCAAGGTCGAGAAGGCACTCTATGGATTAAAGCAGGCACCAAGAATATAGTACAAGAAGATTGCGAAGTTCTTAATTCAAAGTGACTACACAATGACATCGGCAGACTCCAGTTTATTTGTTAGAGCTCGAGATGGAAAGTTAGTAATAATTCTAGTTTATATGGATGATCTAATCATCACTGGAGATGATGAAGCTGAGATTCATCAAATTCAAGCCAACTTATCAATACGCTTCCAGATGAAAGCTTTGGAAGAATTAAAGCATTTTCTTAGTCTTGAAGTCGAATGAGTGGAGGATGGAATCTTTCTATGCCAATAGAAGTATACTTAAGACCTGGAGAAGTATAGGATGCTAGAGTGTAAGCCTATTTCAATACCAATGGCGGCTAATACAAAGTTATGCTTTGCTAAAGGAAAGGACTTAGAGGAGTCTACCATGTACCAACAACTAGTTGGTAGCCTAATCTATCTCACTCTCACGAGGTTGGATATAACATATGCAGTGAATTTAGTAAGTCAATTTATGTAGAATCCGAATAAGCCTTATTTATAAGTTATGTGAAGAATTTTGCAATATATTAAAGGAACCATTGACTATGGTATCTTATATAAAAATGATGGAGCAAGTGAGATAATTAGATATTGTGATGCTAATTATGCTAGAGATCATGATACAAGGCACTCAACTACAGGTTATATGTTCAATCTTGGATCAGGATCTATCTCTTGGTGCAGCAAAAGGCAACTGACGGTGTCATTATAAAGTAATGAGTCTAGTATCAAGCATTATCTACAGCATTATAAGAATATACATGGTTGTACAATTAATGAAGGATCTTCATCAACCTGTTGAGCACATGATACAACTATACTATGATAATCAGTCAACTATACACTTAACTGAATATCTAGTATTCTATGCAAGAACTAAACATGTGGAGGTGCATTATCACTTCGTGCGAGGAAAAATCCTACGTGGAGAGATCAAGGTGCAGTACATAAAGACTGAAGACCAAATTGTATACATATTCACTAAAGGACTTAATGGTACAAAGTTTGAAAACTTTAAAAGACAACTTGACATGGTGAGCAAGCGTATATTAAGAGAGAGTAGTCGTTTAGGGGGAGTATTAAAAATGCATCGACTCTCTCTCTTTCTCCACATTATTCTAGAACCACCTATAACTATCTAAATTTATAAGTTGGCAAGTTGAAAAAATTTACAAGTTGAAGATGAGTTGGACAATTTGTCTCTCCACTGCCATTCAAGAAAATTATAGAAGACTCCAACAACTGACCTACAACTAATATAAATAGATGTAGTATACATAGAATAGGTGTGTGTGTGTTATGCATGAGTAATGCATGTGTGTGTTATGCATGAGTAGTGCATGGGTGTGTGCGTGAGAATCAAATGAGTGTAAAAGTGTGTGGGAAATAGAAAGTGAGAGTTAGTGGAAAAATAAAATAAAGTATGTGTCATGTGTTGTGATGTGTGAAAGTGCAAGAGTGTGAGTTGAGAATATTTTGTGAGGCATGTACAAATATTTTTGTGCTAAATTTTCTTTGCAATAATAAAAATAAATTTATTACAAACTAGTCCTCCACAAATTCTACAAGAATAATCAAGCATTAAATTTTATTTAATTTAGTAATTGGTTATCGATTAAAAAGGTCCAATTACGATTTTAAGATAATATATTCTCTTTCAAAATATTAACTTTTAAATTGTTGTTACCTTATAAAAATAGTTTAAATAAATTCAAAATTAATCATAATTAAATTAGATAGTAGATGTGCTCATAGCCGTTTTTTATTTTTAATTTTTTTTTAAAAAAAAATTAAAAGGTGGGGCTTTACATTCAGTAAACGCCTAGACAATCAACATCATTAAGAAGATAATTTCTGTTAACATCTTCCATTTATTTCGGTGTCCCACTATATGATTTTGGCTTTCTTTGTTTGGAACCTTACAAAATTATCAACTAACATTGGCTTAACACGTAACAGGTATGTCTACAAAATTTTAATGACCACATAAAATAGAGTTTGGAAATTAAATGTGGACTACCTAAAAATCAAAATATATCGATTTAAATGGTAAAAAGTTTAAACGTTCTTAAATGAAGTCTTGGATTCAAGTCATGTATAAAGACAAAAAAAGTGCTAGGAAAACTTTGCCTTGTAAGTTCACTCAACTCAATTTTAGAATAGTCAAAACTCTTATAATTACTAGATATTAGAGGCATCAAATGTGAAAAAAAAATAATCAATTTATTTGTTTTTGTTTGATTGTAATTGTTGTGTTTATTGAAAGTCTATTATCTCAAGGTGGTTTTCTTTTCGTTTGCTGAAAGATGTATGCATTCTGTATTATTACTGCGCTTTGAATAAATTTTCAAATGAAAAATATGCAAAATCGCAAGCTTGTTGGATGGCTTTAGAAGTAAATATAGGTTGTAAAATTCAGGTATGTATTTTTTTTTTTAAATACATTAGTTATTTTATTATTTTTTTGGAATTTTCCATGCATGGGCGTCTTTCTCTGAAGTCAATCCAACTGAATATGACAATGACAGAAGAGCTAATTCCAAGTAATCCCCTTGAATTGGAAAGTGAAGAATGGCAGAAAAATAGCTGCTTAATTTCCGTTTTGACATTACTTTTCTTTTTTCATTTGTTGTTGAGATGCTGGTGTTTGTGAATGGGAATTTATTTGATTTGATAAATTTGTCCATTGTAAAATTTCCTGAGAAACTCCAATGACCAATAAGCTTTGATTGCCTGTTTTAGTCAACATTACTAAACGCTTGGAACATCAACATTATTAAGAAGACTAGCTAGTTATTTGTTCCCAAGTATATTAATTACCTGTTTTAGTCTAGACTTTTAGCTTGCCAAAATTAAATTAGTCGCCTGATATCTAGTAAATTAAATTTTTATTTCCTCAATATTTATTTTCCTAAAATTTTCAAATAGCCTATATTAAACGATTCACACCTCACTAAATATTAAAACAGTGATTCATATTCCTTCTTAACAATAGAAATATAAAACAAAATATATAATAGTAGACATGACAAATACTTCACTTGCTAAAAAAAAAAAAGTCTTTGTTAGTCTCTCTTGCATTATTATTTTCGAAGTCTTCCTAATAGTCCTTGTTATTTGCATCAATCATTAATTGAGAAAACGATTCAATGCCATATTTTCTACAAATAAATGAACTTCTCTAATCTTTTAAATGATCTTTTAAATCTTTTCCATACTTCAAAAAAACTCTCATTTTTTTTTTCTATAAATGAATATTTTCCTAAAATTTTCAAATAGTATATATTAAATGATTCATACCTCACTAAATATTAATACAATGATTCATATTCCTTCTTAACAATAGAAATATATAAAAAATTATATAATAGTAGATATGACAAATACTTCACTTGCTAAAAAAAAAGTCTTTGTTAGTCTCTCTGTATTATTATTTGCCAAGTCTTCCTAAAAGTCCTTGTTGTTTGCATCAATCATTAATTGAGAAAACGATCCAATGCCATATTTTCTACAAATAAATGAACTTCTCTGATCTTTTAAATCTTTTCCATACTTCACAGGAGTCTCATTTTATTTTTTGGTCAATACAAAGAAGTCTCATTTGTCAATACTCAGAAACTACGACTTATAACGTGAATTTAATTTTAATGTTAAAATTTTAACTTTTTTTATATAATTTCTCTGATCTATTTTTGAATGTTGTATTTAGTGCTATAATCGCATTGAGTTGAGTTACTATAATATTAGCCTAGAAACTAGATCATTCAACCCCGACTCATCTTCTAAGGACCTTATCATTAAATTTCTAATAGCATGAATTTTTTTATTATTAATATTATTATTTTAATTATTATTGTTGTTATTAGTATTTTTTATTTTATTATCATTATCCTTATTATTATTATTATTATTGATATTATTATCATTATTTTGAGACCCTTGATGTTAATATTATTATTGTTATCATTTTTATGATTATTATTAGTATAAGTAGGGTTATTGTTGTTCTTATATATATATATATATATATATATATATATATATGTGTGTGTGTGTGTGTGTGTGTGTGTGTTTGTGTTTGTTTGTGTTTTTTTTTAAAGGAGTGGTAGAGGAAAGGACACATGGCAATGTGTCTTTTATTAAAGGAAGGCTGTAGGTCGGGACAAAGGGAAACAACGAGTGTCAAACAGCTTCATGTGATAAATTTCTTTTTAGCTCAAAAATTTTATTTCCTTCCGTTCAACCCCCAAATGACCTCAAATTCAAGCTATAGACTCATCTCAATGTCCTCTTCCTTTTGGTGGTGTTCATTTTTCAGGACATGACTCAGATTGGTGCAGAATTGTCATTGTTTATTAGGCCTAATTTCTCCAATCTACACTGTTTCAATAGGTTTCAAGCAACGCCATTGTTTCCTTTGCATTTCTCACAATACCAGGAATTTTTGCCTGCCAACCATGCATATGAACTCCACCCATAGAATATTTGGCGAATATTTTTAGGTAATTTTTATTTATTCTTAATTTTAGTTATTCATTGCCTATTTTGGATTGTTTGAAGCTTTGGTTGTGTCCTATAAATTATTAGGAATGTTTTTGTATATTCAGTTTTGTTGGATATTATGTTTTTCCAGTGAGGATATTGCAGGTCCCAACCGAAATACAATGGAATTGGGACTGGTCCAGAAAATTATGGAATTATTTCTAATAATTAGAATAAATTATGTTGATCGATTTCCATAATTGAACTAAATTCCAATTCCTTACAGATTTTGAGAAATAAAATCCGGAAGCGTTTTAATGGAAATTTTTTAATTTCCATTTAAGTTGGTTATACAATTAGAAATAAATTCCTTTAGCCTCAAAAGTCATATTTAGGATATATCCAAATCCATTTTATTAATTCATTGATTTTTATAATTTTTTGAAATTTTGGAGAATTTTTATGAATTTTATTTGATGTGCATAAACATGTTTTAAATAAATATTATTTACTATAGAGAGTACTGGAGCATAGGTATTAGGAAACAAGTGGACCAAGACACATCAACCTACTCACTTTATTTGTAAGTTAATATTTGAAATGTGTGTTGAATTTACACATAAAGTATAAATTGATTGAATATATTTAAAAATGAAAAAATTAAATTAAAGAATTTATATTTTAATATTGAAATATTTATACTGTTAAATTATTATATTCAAGAAGATGATTCAATTTAAGAATTTATATTTCCAATATGTGAATATTGAAATGGTTGATTTTGATATTTTAATATGTTGATTATGTTTTGATTATATTCAATGTTATTTTGCCCTTATTATTTTATTATGATGATTATTGATGCTTTAATTCGGTTATTTGTTATTATGATTTTTATTATAATGATATGGTGAAAAATTAAGAGTACTTTCATTTCCAATTACCGGATTTCTTGTGCATTTTATATATATTTATAAATATTATTGGAAAAAGACTGGTAAAACATGCTATCTAATGGGCTACACTAGGACTGTGTGCTCACCAGTACATTAGATGGGTAGAATATGAATTTTGAATTGATATGAGATTATGTTATATTGGGCATATGGTCAAAATTATTTATTGAAATTCTTTAGATAGAGAGGGGTATGACTGCAGGAGCTCAGTTGACCATTCAGGGTCTCAAGACTGGTCCATTGCTTAACTGAAAAAGAGAAATATTATTTGGACTCAAGAAAGCCTAATGGCTAGTGAGGCATAGTGTTACAGGAATCACCATTAAGTATTGTAATAAGTGAAAGACTGCAGTTGGTTACTCGGTAGATGCTTAACTCTTAGGAACCGGCAGTCATTTGGATAAAGAGAGCCAAGTAGCTACGAGATTTGTGGGTTAAGGTTCTACCATGATTTTCCACTTAAAATAATATATTTTAAATAAAATTTCTCTATTTCAAAGGTATTATGAGAGTTATAAAAGTCTTTAAGATTTATAAAGATGATTTTGGAAAAATAATGATTTTAAATATAAGTTATATATATTTTATTGTCACACCCGTACCCTAATTCTAAGTATATTTGCATTCATTATATGTTGCATTTACATATATATTGATTAAATTTAAGTATAAGCTAGTGTTTTGGGTTGAGCCATAACTTATACTTAATTAAAGAGCGAGAATTTTTGAATTTTAATGACACTAAAAATAAATAAAATTTTGAGAATAATAAGGATATGAGGCTAAATTGAAGTAAAGGATAAGAACTTTAATGTTAGCAAAAGATGAGGATTTAAATTGTAGCAAATGGTTATCCTTAATTGAACAATTGAAAGCTTGAGGATTTATAGATAACTTAAGCATTTCATTAAGGACCAAAAAGAGTATTTTACATATTATTTAATTAATTAATTGGTATATATCATGATAGTTGCCATTGATAAAAAGGAAGAAAGAAAGAAAAAAAGAAAAGAGGAAAGAAAAGAAGAGAAAAGAGAGAATAAGAAGGGCTGATTCAATTCTTGGTGTAGAAGTTAATTTTTCAAGTGAAATTTGAAGATCCAAGACTCCTTTAAGGTTTTAATCATCATTCCTAAAGTCTTTAGTGATTGATTGGTAAGTAATTTTAAGTTTTTTAGTTGATTTAAGTAAGGGTTTACATGTTGCAGTTCTCGAGTTTGATTTGCTTGGTTTTTCAGTCTTATTGTTTTTATTATATCTTGATCTAGAGAGCTCCAAAGTAAATGTTATTTGATGATCTAGAACCTTTGAAGAATTATCTAAAATTTGTTCTCTTTGAGCTCCATCTGATTCAGTCTCTATGATAGTGAAATAAGAGGAAATATTTTATTACTTAGTCTATTATGTAAATTGACATGGTGGTGTTAAGATGCCTATATCTCGCTCTACAGTTGTCCAATTAGTATGAAAGCATCAATTTTAATTATGTGAACTAGTTTTACAGAGTTCATGAGTTAAAATTAGTCTAGATACTTTTCATATATCTTGAGCTAGGAAACTCCAAATTGAGTTTATTTTAATTCTAAGAAAACTTAAAAGAGTTCTCTAAAAATTTATAGTTTTGATCTAGAGTTTATAATGCCTGAATAGTATTCTAACACACTTATACTTTTTATTGCTCAATCTATCTTAGTAATTGAGCTGCTTGTAATGTGACCTTTATAATTTTATTTATGGTTATTGAATGGAAGTGAAATTTTTATTAAAGTTACTACATGTAAAGACCTAAGTCTGGTTAAAATATGACATAAAAATGCTTTTTCTACATGTTAGAGAAATTTTTCTAATATAGGCATGAAAATAGCCCTTGTAGAGTTAATAAGGCTAGTTTGTAGAGTCAAGTTAATTTACATATTTTACATATATTTTGGGGGCTGCATGGTTAGGTCAGTCTATGATATTGTTATATTGATAATTTATAAATGAAATTGCATGTTTTAGGTGATGGAAAAGGGAAGGGAAGTGCAAGTACAAGTTAAGCAAATTTGGTAAACTGGATTTGTGTGTTTATAGGCTGTTGTGTGAGTAGATGTTCAAGCCCTTAAACTCTTTTTATAATAGCAAGAAAATGAGATTGTTATTGATTTTTATGAATTGAAATGATGAATGAGAATGGTTTCAATTTAGCTTGATTACTATTTGGATTATTTGAAGTATTGAAACTTTAAAATGATAATGTTTCCTATTTCACAAGCTAAATATATTGCTACTTTGTGCTTTTGTTTACAATATGTTTTGAGATTTATTTTTAGATATTTTTTATTTAATTAAGTTTGTAATCAATCTGACTTCCTTATTTTGGATTATAAGGAGGTGTTTTGATTTTGAATACTTTGTTGAATAACAAATGTGATAGAAATGCTTTGACTATTTACTTGATAATTTGAATGAGTTATAATGACATTGGTTTTATTCCTTTGAATTTTGATGAGAGGTGGTTTGATTTTTAATACTTTAATGAGCTATAAATGTGATATGATGGTTTTGATTAATTTTAGATGAAATGATATTTATTTTGTGTATTACCTCCCCATATGAGATGTATGAATGTGCTAAGGTGATATATGCACATTTAAGATTATGTTGGTTGTTATTGTGCAATAAACAACATGGCTCTTGATTGCAGGATGGTGAAGGAAGAAGGGCCATTGTGTCCTAATGCAATTAAAGGGTTAGTCTTTAAGTGTGCCTAGAGAGTGAGCTTGTGATGACCTATATATTATGGCTGAATTGTGATGCTTGTTATAGGGATAGTTAATATAAATGAAAGGCTGTATTGATATTTGCAAAGGTACATGTTTCAACTTACTAAGTTTTGAATATGTTTGAAAGCAAGATTGAATTGGATATTTTGAATAAATGATAATTTGATTATTAATGCTTTAGTATTTTAATTTGAGATGTTTATTATATTTAATTTAGCTAACTATTTTCTACTTGTAACATCTATTCATTGAGTATTTCCATACTCATTTTACTATATTTTATAAACGTTTTCAGATAACAGGACTTGATAGTTGGTGGACAAAGTTAAGTGAGAGTGAACAGAAGTTTTAGAATAAGGTTGGCCAACATCCTCATTAGAGTAACCTTATTCCTTTATTTCTTAAGATTATTGTATAAGTGTTGTAAAAAATTGGTGGTTTAGCCATATTTAAAAATAAAATATTTATATTATCCAATTATTATGTATGTGTTTTACTATTCATAAATAATATTTCACTATTTAAGAAAATACACATTACTTTAAAAGTTCTTATTCTCTAAATTTAATGCATGTACAATACTAAACTTTTATAAGAGATTAATTTGAATCCTTTTGCAAATATAAGGAAACTATAATAAAAATTAATTAAACTGAGCAATTTGTTTGGTGATTAGTTTTAAATGTCCATCTCAGGCTATGTGAGACATTGTGTGACATTTATTATAAATATAAGTTATTTCTATAAAATATTTTAATAAAGAAGGATTTTAAAACAATATCCATTTCTTTATATTAGCTTACTCAGTGAGGTTTGACTCCCCTCAATTATTTTTCCTAGGATTTCAGGAGTCTACAGTTAGTTATACTTGTTTGCGCCAGACTTATTCTTCTCCTGCTACTTTATGTATGTCATGTTAAAATTTATTATCCTCTATTTCTACTATAGACTCCATAGTCGTAGTTGAACATGTGATATGTCATGACCCAAACCCGAAAGTCATAACCAGCACTAGGGAATGGGAATCTGTAAGAATCCTAAACCCATAGCAAGCCTAAAAAATAAAAACTCAACAATCCATAAACATAAATATATATTATAATTAAAACTTTTTAAATCCAATATAACTTTTATATTATATCATAATAGAACATATTCATACAACTATTCAAATACAAAACCTCAGTCAATAGCAATATAGAATACTACAACAAGACATACTACTACTGCAACGTCTAATAATACAAAGAGTGATAGTTCAAAATTTACATAAGTCAGCCGGTTAAAAAATGGTACGGCGAAGAGAATTATTACAAGAGGTTTGAAGAGAAGGATCCTAAAAAATAATTGAAAGGGGGTTAGATGTCACTGAGTGAATCATTATTATATATATGCATGTAACCTAAGGACACAAACATTCAAACATTCGTATAATATTATTTATCTTTATATATATATTTATTTTATACATTCATTTCATACAGATGCTCAAAATCACATTTTACGACAAATAAATAAATGCAGTAAGATTTAAGTGGAGGACCGAAGCAGAACCCTAAAATATTCCACAGCCTCAATCACTGAACCTCATTAGCCAACAGGCTCACTTAAATCCAAAATATTTCTCTTCTCAAATTTTAATAGTGGACTGACCCCGAGACACTAAGTCAACCAAACTCTCGCTATCTCACTGCTGGCATGACTGGCCTCGAGACACTGATTCAATCGAGCTTTCACAGTCACACCACTCTCAAAACACAAATCTCAATAATCAATTTAATCATATCTCAAATTATTAAAAATTTATAACCTATCATCTAGCGTACTGTTGCACAACAGTCCTATTGTAGCCTAATAGGTAGCACGTTCTACTACTATCCTCCAAAATAACATTTCATAAATAAAATAATAAAATCATATTAAATATGAATAGCAACCAATTTACACAAATAAATATTCACCTTTATATATATGCAAGCATATATATAATAACAATAACAATTGATATTTAATGCAACATAACATAATAAAATTCATACTTATAAAAATATGGATACTAATGCATATATATAATAATAACTCACAGGTGGAATGCGCTCCTTTAAAATGACACAACTGGCCCTGTCCTGTGGACCTCGGTCTTGGTGCAGTTATGAAAAACAATAATAAAATAATTAGGTTAAAAATCCTAATCTTATATACTCTAAATTTCTAAGGAAAGACTCGATCAAAGAAACAGATTGATGTCACATTTTACGAGAAATCTATAGAAAATTCAGCATAGTCTTTTTTTGTAAAATAGACATCTCTCTATCAAAAGTAGAGTCATTCATGCACGAAAACACATTTCAAATATACCAAAGCTCAACATTTCAAGTTGGACTCTCAAATTACAATTCACGCCCAACCGAGAACCAATATCACAAAACATATAATAAAATAATATAATTTCTCAAATCATCAAAATATATCATAAAAATATTAAAGAAATTTATTTTCCAAATAAATAATAAAATTCTAGTTATTAAATAATATTTTGCTAATAAAATCCATTAATAGCATAAAATTTCCATTTTACAAATAAATTAGCATAAATTGTAAATAATTATTAAAATCACTTATTAATATCATAAAAATAATAAAATGCTCATTTAGACTCAAAAATAATAAATAAATTTAATTTTTATATATTTTCCCAAAATTACTACTTATTAATTAAATTTGGAAAATAATTATAAAAATTATTTCCATACTTTTATTTATCAAAAATCAGTCTAAACAGAATAATTAACAACAATTTCAATTAAAATCAAATAATTTATTAATTTCTAATATTTTCTCAAAAATACATATTTATATATAACCTTTAAAAATTCATATTTAAATTTTCATGCATAATTTCATAAAACTTCCTTAACAAAGTTTACTCTACATAATTAGTAGAATTTAATAAAAATATAAAAATTTTTGGGCCGGAACAGTTACATGAATAGTAACTTGAACCCAAAAAATATGAAAAATCGTAAAAATAATTAAAAATAACCATTAACTAGATCTCAACCTCAATTACATATAATCTCAAAGCAGCTATATCTAATTAAATCAAATTCAAGCTCAATTTAACAAAACAACCAAAAATAACCTAAAAACAATTTCTCAAAATTGAGGTCATTATCGGAGTTGCCCAGACAAATTGAGTTGGAAGAAATGAAAAACAAGATATGAGGATTCGATCAAGACCTACTGCAGTTCCAAAGGTGGTCATAAACGTCATCGACAAGCTCTTCTCCAATCCGATAAGAAAAGAAAATCAGGAAGGAAGAGGAGGTGGTGTCGCCGAAAGCTAGAGGTGCTGGCAATGTCACGTGGCTTGCCGACGTCGACCAACGTTGATAGGTAGTAGTATGACATAGTGGAAATGGCTGGACAGTGATGGTGTAAATGGTTGGTGGTGGTGTCGAGTTGTGCAGGGAAGAAGGGAAAGAAAGAAAGGAAGAAAGAAAAGAAAGAATGTGAAGAAGAAGAAAAGAAAGAAAAAAAATCATTTTGTACTTTTTTTATTAAAATAATTATACAAAATAATAGTAATATTATAATATTTTAAAAATGTAAATTTCTCCCAAAATATTTATACACTTAACAATTAATCAAAATTTAATAAAACTACACAATTAATAATAATCTCATAATATTCAAATAATAATTAACACTAATGAATTCCACCTTTAAATATGATAATTGCTAAAAAATAATTTGGGTTATAACAATCTCCCCCTCTTACAAAAATTTGTCCTTAAGTTTTAATAAATAAAAAGGAATACAAGATTATTCTCCCAAAATATTTATACACTTAACAATTAATCAAAATTTAATAAAACTACACAATTAATAATAATCTCATAATATTCAAATAATAATTAACACTAATGAATTCCACCTTTAAATATGATAATTGCTAAAAAATAATTTGGGTTATAACAATCTCCCCCTCTTACAAAAATTTGTCCTTAAGTTTTAATAAATAAAAAGGAATACAAGATTATTAAGGAAATAAATAAGGAAATGCCACCCGCATCTCTGCCTCAGTCTCATACGTACGCTCTTCCACACTATTGCTCCTCCACAAGATTTTGACCATCAAAATCTACTTAGAACTCAATTGTTAAACTTGATAGTCAACAATAGCCATTGATTCTTCCTTATACGTTAGATCTTCATTCACTTTCACACTCTGGGGCTGGAACACATGGAACACTAGATGCACCTGAGACAAATTGGAAGGCAAAGCCAACCGATATGCAACCATGCCAACTCTCTCCAAAATCTCAAAAGGTCATATGTATCTTGGTGCCAACTTTTCCTTCTTGCTAAATCTCATTACACCCTTCATTGGTGATACCTTCGAGAATACATAGTCTCTAACATGAAATTCCACATCCTTGTGCTTAGGATTGCATAACTCTTATGTTTGCTAGCTGCTGTTTCCAATCTCCTTCTGATCAAAGCGACCTTCTCGAATGCTTCCTGGATAATTTTTGGTCTATGTAGTTCTCTTTCCTCGACTTCATTTTAACACAAAGGAGATCTACACTTCCTTCTATACAATGCTTCATATAGTGCCATCTCAATACTGCTATGGTAGCTATTATTATAAGCAAACTCTACCAATCATAAATGATCATCATAACTGCCACTAAGATCCATTACACACATTCTTATCATATCTTCAAGTGTTTGGATCATTCTCTTAGATTGAATATCTATCTTAGGATGAAAAGAAGCACTAAAATCAAGCCTAGTACACATCACTTCTTATAACTTATTCCAAAATCAAGGGGTAAACATCAAACCTCTATCGAAAATGATGGAAACAAGTACCCCATAAAGACACACAATATTCTTGATGTATAGCCTAGCCAACTTTTTTGTGGCCTTAATTGGCAAAAAGTGAGCTGACTTGGTTAACCTATCCACTATCATCCATACGGAATCATATCCATCCTTTGAATAAGGTAATCTAGTCACAAAATCCATAGTGACTCTCTCCTATTTCCACTCAGGAATCGAAAGAGATTGAAGCTTCCCAGAAGGCTTCTGATGTTCTGCTTTTACTTACTGACAAGTCAATCACTTAGAAACAAATTTAGCTACATCTTTCTTCATTCCATCCCACTAGTAAAGATCCTTAATATTATGGTACATATTAGTGGAACTAAGATGTACACTATAGGCTGCAAAATGATCTTTTTCCAATATCTCTTCTCTTAAATTATCCACATTAGGAACACATAATCTCCCACTGATCCATAGCACACCTTCATCATTGAGATTAAAATCAATGAACTTCCTTTCATGAACTTTGTCCACAAGCTCAACCAAATTAGGATCTCGACTCTGAGCTGCTTTGATCTTATCCCTCAATACTGATCTAACTCTAAACTAAGCTAACAATCTTCCTAACTTGGTTATCTTCATCATTAACCATTGATCCACTAACTTATGCATCTCTTAGATCAATAATCTCCTCTCCATACTGATGTGAGCAAGACTACTTGAGGACTTCTTACTCAAGGCATCTGCTACCATATTAACCTTGCCTGGATGGTATAAGATATCACAGTCATAATATTTCAGAAGTTCTAGCCTTCTCTTTATATGAGATTCAAATCTCTTTGCTGAAAGATATACTTCAAACTCTTATTATTAGTGTAGATTTTGCATGTTACCCCGTATAGATAATGCCTCCAAATCTTGAGAGCAAATATTACAATGGCCATCTCTAGGTCATGAGTAGGATAGTTTTGCTCATGCTTCTTCAACTGCCTGGAAGCATAAGCCACTACCCTTCCATTTTGCATCAACACACAACCTAGGCCAACTCTAGAAGCATTACAGTATACATTAAACTTGTATACTCTATTGGGCAAAACCAATAGTGGAGTTGTAGTCAACTTCTCCTTTAATAGTTAGAAGATTTTCTCATATGCCTCTGACTATATAAACTTTACATTCTTCTAAGTCATGTAGGTCACAAGTGCTATAATCCTTGAAAAATCCTGGAAAAACCCCCTATAATACCCAACCAAACCTAAGAAACTCTAAATCTTAATGACTATTGTCGATCTAAGCCACTCAAACACTGCTTCAATCTTTTATGGATTAACCTCAATGCCATCCTTAGACACCACAAGCCTAAGGAATGCTACACTTGCTAACCAAAAATCACACTTTAAGAACTTAGCATATAGTTGAGGCTCCCTTAGTGTCTATAGCACTATCCTCAAGTGTTATACATACTCTTCCATACTCCTCTAATACACCAGTATATCATTAATGAATACCACTACAAACTTATCCATAAATGGTCTGAACACCTTGTTCATCAAATCCATAAGGGCTATTGGTGCATTGGTTAATCTGAAGGAAATCACCATAAACTCATAGTGGTCATATCTAATACGAAATGTCATTTTAGGAACATCGACTTCACTGATTCATAACTAATGATAGCCCAACCTTAAGTCGATCTTAGAAAAGAACTATGCACCTTAAAGCTGATAGAAAAAATCATCTATCCTCATAAGAGGATACTTGTTCTTAATAGTCACCTTATTTAATTCTCTATAATCAATGCATAGTCTTAGAGTTCCATCATTCTTCTTCATAAATAGGACTGGTGCACCATAGGGAGAAATATTGGGTCTTAAAAAACCCTTGTCTAGCAATTCTTGTAATTACTTTTTTAACACTTTAAACTCTGTAAGAGCCATCCTATAAGGCAGCATAGAGATAGGAGCTGTGCTTAGAACCACATCAATACATAATTCAATCTCCCCGTGAGGTGGTAAACTTGATAATTCATTAAGGAAGACATATGAAAACTCACATACTATAGGAACATCTAAGATGGATGTCAGCTCTACTGTAGTATCCCTGACCAATGCCAAGTATCCATGACACCCTTTTCTCAGGATCTTCCTTACCATAATAGCAAAAATAAGATTTTGAGGTGTAGAACTCTTATCGCCCATAAACTTGAATTCCTCTACACTTGGAATTTTGAAAATCACCTCCTTACTACTACAATCCACTATAGCATGATGCTGAGACAACCAGTCCATACCTAAGATTACCTTAAAATCCATTACATCCAGTAATACCAAGTTTACAGGTATTTCTTTGCCTTCAACCAACACAGAACGCTCATAAAGAATCATGTCAGTGTCTGACGAATCACTTAGAGGCATGGCAACTGATAAAGGAATTATCGTCCTTGTAGCTTGCCAACTCAATTTTGAAGCAAAAACAGGGGACATAAAAGAATGGGTAGTACCCGAATCAATCAAAACTTTAGCATCAATAAAATATACTAGGAGTGTACCTACTACCAGTGCATTGGATGCCTGAGCATCCTACTGTGTAAAAATGAAGACTTTGGCCTATCATTTATCTCCCTACTGGCTGGTTGAAGCCTATCTAAATCCTCTATCACTACCTCTACCCCCTCTACCTCACACTTGCTAGGTAAAAAACTAAGAAGTGCTCGGGTATTGAAATGGCGATGGTTGAAACTAAGCTAGAGCTATACTAGCTGAAGATGATTAGAGAAACTACTGTTAAAAACTAGAATGGGGACATAATCTAGCAAAATGTCATGTCTGTCCACATCGAAAACATGCCCCTGGAGCTATATAACATGGTTCTGATGGACTCTCCTATACATTTGACAGGCACTGGTTGTAGATCCTATGCTACTATATCCAGAACTATGCCCACTGCTACTGCTAGTAGCACTTGAATTGAATCTAATAGGTTTGCGGGTCCCACTATGGTCATGTCTACTGCTCCTATAAACTCTTTATTGGGATCTCTGGTCCTGCTAAATATATCCTCTAGGCTGACTACTAGAGCCAATCTAAAATGTTGAATATGGAGTATCCTGATATCCCTTTACTCTAGTACCTCCTATTTAATAGAAATTAGTCATAACTCCTTGTCTGATAAGCCTAAGCTCGATCTCCTTAGCTAGCTTAATCATCAACTCAAGAGTCAAGCCCGCAGTAGGCATCCCAGTAAATGCAAAACCCAATCCAATAATATAGGTGGTGATAGCAAAATACTGGTCCTTATCATGTCCTTGACATATGTGGACAACCGAAGATACTCTTTAGTGTAATCCTCTACCGGCCTATCTCCTTTAGAAATATTCAACAATTAGAGTCTGTAACTCATTCGCATTGGCTCTAGGCAGAATCATCTCATGAATTACTCTCTGAATTAAGCCCAAGTCAAAATGGAGCTAGATCACCTAAACAAAGCAATCCAATGCTAGCCCCTCAACTGACAACTCGATAATCAGAATCTGCTGATATTCTGTGTATGTAGTCTGAGTCCTCTACTCAATCATATGAAGAAAGTCGATCGGGTCTAAAGTCTTATTAAAGGAAATCCTATCTACTCTGGCATAGAATAAAGCTACTTTTGGGTCTAACACACCATGAATTCCCTACTGATATAGAGGCTACAAAGGTGGTATGACCTGAGGTATAGCTACTGTACCTTACTAAACCTCTGGTGCAAAAGCATCTCCCTTAAAATCCTGGCTTGTAGGTTCCTTATCTTATAGCTCTCTCTATTTACTGTGAACTATCTCTCCTTTACCTCTACCTCTACCTCTACCCCTATGCCTAACCGATGACTCAGGAGGTAGAATCTCATTATGGCAGGACTTTTCATACTCGGCCTCATCGACCGGTGGAGCGACTCACCCTCTCTTTCTTATTATGAAAAGAACATAAACAAATATAATTTAGACAAAAATAGACATCTTAATAATTACGTGAAATTCTAAAGCAAGGAAGACTTTCAAAGACATAATCAAACTTAATTCCTATAGTAGTTTTAAAGAAAACTCAAACTCTAGCAACCTAAGTCCAACCATACTAAACCTAGGCTCTGACACCAACTTTTTCATGAACCAAAATTGGGAGTCATGACCAGTACTAGGGAACGACAATTCGCAAGAATCCAAAACCCGTAGCAAGCATGAAAATTAAAAACTAAACAATCCATAAACATAAATATACCTCAGAATTAAACTTTTCATATTATATCATAATAAAATATATTCATACAAATATTCAAATACAAAACCTCAGTCAATAATAATATAGAATACTACAACAAGACATACTACTATTACAATGTCTAATAATACATAGAGTGATAGTTCAAAATTTACATAAGTCAATCAGTGAAGAAAGGGTCTAACAAAGAGAATTACTACAAGAGGTCTCATAAGAAGGATTTTAAAAAATAATTAAGAGGGATCAGACCTCACTGAGTGAATCATTATTATATATATACATGCAACCTAAGAACACAGACATTCAGGCATTAGTATAATAATATTTAGATTTAGATTTATTTATTTTATACATGCATTTTTAGACAGATGCTCAAAATCACATTTTACAACAAACAAATCAATGCAGTAAGATTTAGGTAGAGGACCGGAGTAGGACCCTAAAATATTCCACAACCTCAATCACTAAACCTCACTAGCCAACAAGCTCACTTAAATCCAAAATATTTCTCTTCTCAAATTTTAACAATGGACTGGCCCTGAGACACTAAGTCCAACCAAGCTCCTGCAGTCTTATTGTCGGCATGACTAGCCTTAAGACACTAAGTCAATTGAGCTTCCGCAGCCATACCACTCTCAAACCATAAATCTTAATAATTAATTTAATCATATCTCAAATTAATAAAAATTTATAGCCTAGCATCTAGTGTACTACTGCACAATAGTCATAGTGCAACCCACTAAGTAGCACGTTTTACTACTATCCTCAAAAATAACATTTCATAAATAAAATAATAAAACTAAATATGAACAACATCCAATTTACACAAATAAATATTCACCTTTATATATATATATGCAAACATACATATAATAACAATAAAAATTAACATTTAATGCAACATAGCATAATAAAATTCATACATATCAAAATATGGATGCCAATAATATTTTCTACATGCAATGCATACATATAATAATAACTCACAGGTAGAATGCGCTCCTCTAAGATGACTCGACTGGCCCTATCCTGTAGGCCTTGGTCTCAATGCAACTATAGAAAAATATTAATAAAATAATTAGGATAAAAATCTTAATCTTATATATTTTAGATTTCTAAGGAAAAACTCAATCTAAGACACGACTCTAACAAAAAGACTCAAAACTTAAAACATACTGATGTCATGTTTTATAAGAAATCTACCAAAAATTCAACAATCTCCTTTGTAAAACGGACATCTCTCTACTAAAAGTAGGGTCATTCCTACATGAAAACACACTTCAAATATATCAAAGTTGAACATCTCGGGTTAAGCCCTCGAACTACAATTCATGCCCAACCGAGAACCAACACCACAAAATATATAATAAAATAATATAATTTTGTCAAATCATCAAAATATATCATAAAAATATTAAAGAAATTTATTTTCCAAATAAATAATAAAATTCTAGTTATTAAATAATATTTTGCTAATAAAATCCATTAATAGCATAAAATTTCCATTTTACAAATAAATTAGCATAAATTGTAAATAATTATTGCAATTACTTATTAATAGCATAAAAATAATAAAATGCTCATTTATACTCAAAAATAATAAATAAATTTATTTTTTATATATTTTCCCAAAATTACTACTTATTAATTAAATTTGGAAAATAATTATAAAAATTATTTCCATACTTTTATTTATCAAAAATCAGTCTAAATAGAATAATTAACAATAATTTCAATTAAAATCAAATAATTTATAAATTTCAAATATTTTCTCCAAACTGCAAATTTATACATAATCTTTAAAGATTCATATTTAAATTTCCATGCATAATTTCATAAAACTTCTTTAATAAAGTTCACTCTACATAATTTGTCACACCCCATCTCACATAGTCCGAGGTGGACACTTAGTATCTCATCTCGTCTCACATAGCCCGAGATGGACACTAAAACCAACCATTCCACAAACCACTAAGTTAAAAGAAAATTAAGAAGTATGTTCCAAGTAGTTGCTAATATAAAGTCTAGCCACCACTGTTAAACTTTAAAATGTTATCTTTTACAATAAGTTTAAGAGATAAAATGCAAGGCATCTCTATAAGGATGTTGGCCAATCTTACTATCAAACTTCTATCTACACTCACTCAGCTTAGGTCACCCTCTAATAAGCCCTGCTATCTGACAATTTTAGAAAACAGAGTAAAATGAGTACAAACATACTTAATGAATAGACATTCCAAGTAGAGAACAATTTGGTTATATCAAATACATTAAACATCTTAAATCAACATACTATAATAATTAAAATCAAATTATAATCCACTGTAAATATTAAGGCCATTATTGCCTTCAAACTTATGCAAAGCTCAAGTGAATAAAATAAATGCTTTTCAATCATTTATGTAGCCTTTCACATGTATTTACCATCCCTAAAAAAGCATCACATCTCAGCCATAATATACAGGCCATCATAAATTTACTCACTTGGCATACTTGAAGGCTAACCCTTCGACTACATTAGCACGGAACGACCCTTCTTCCTTCACCGTCTTGCAATCAAGTGCCCTATTGTTTATTGCACAATAATAACCAACACAATCTTAAATTTTCATATATCACCTCAGCAAATTCATACATCTCGTATAGGGTGGTAATACACACAAAAAATACCCTTTCCACCAAATAATCAATCAAAACAACACTATCGCCTTTATGGTTTAATAAGCATTCAAAATCAAACAATCTTTATCGTAGCTCCAAGAAGTGAAATCAGGTTGAGCATAAGCTCATTTTGATCACCAAGTAATAAAAAAGATCTCAATTCAGATCTCCAAGCAAAGCATATTGAAATAACATATTTAATTCATATAGTTGAAACCTTTAAAGCTTAAAACTTAAATATGTGACTCAAGTAGCATATTGCTGAATTGAAACCATTTAAATTCATTATTTTAGATCCATAAAACAACATTAAAAATATCATTTTTTTATTGATATAAATAGATTTTAAAGGCTTGAACATCTACTCATAAAATATTTTTCAAAACAAACACAATTCGATCACCGATTCGCTCAATTTGCACCACCACTTTCTTTGCCTTTTTTGGCACCTAAAACATGAAATTTGTTTACAAATCATCAATATAATGATCCCATATACTGATCTAACCATTCATCCCCTTTATCATATGCATGAAATGCAAACCAACTGAATTTCACAATTCTGACCCATTAATTCTAAAAGGGCTATTTCAAGCCAAATTTAGAAAAATTGGCCAGCCTTGTAAAAAAGGAATTTGAAGTTAAAGTTTTAATCAAACTTAGATTTATATGTCTAGTAGCTTCAGTAAAAATTTCACTTCAATTTGATAACTACAAAGAAAGTTATAAGGGTCGTATTATAATCAGCTCAAAGAATCTAATAGATTGAGCATTAAAATGTTTCCTCTAAATACACTAACATAAAGACTAATTCAGATCATGCTCAAAGAGGAAACATTTTAGATAGCTATTTGAACTTTCCATAACATCAAATAACACTCAATTTGGATCTCTCTAGCTTATGTTATGATTAAAAATCAAGATTGAAAAACTAGTAGAATTCAACTCAAGAACTATTGCATAGGAACCCTAATCCCAAACAACCAAAACAATGGAATTACCTACCAAATCAATCACCAAGGGCTTTTAGTTTGAAATTTACAGCTTAAAAAGTGTTTTTAATCATCAAATTTCACTTGCAAATCAAACCTAAACTTGAAGAATTCAAGCAGCCCCTCTAGTTTCTCTTTTTCTTTTTCTTCTTTTCTTTTCTTTCCATAGCAAAAAACAAAAACAAAAACACTAATTGGAGGACTATGGCAGCCCTAAAATGGATATGTAAACTTGAAAAATATCCATTTATATCCTTAATGAAATGACTTTACTTCCTATTCATCCTCAAGCTTTCAATTATGCATTCTAGGATGACTATTCGCTTTAATTGAGTCCTTATCTCTTACTAACATTTAAATTCTTATCATTTGCTTCGTTTCAACTCCATATCTCTTTTATTCTCAATATTTTGTTCATTTTAAGTGTCATCAAAATTCAAAAATTCACACCCTCTGATTGAGTACAAGTCATATCTTAACCCGATGCACTAGTCTAACAATACATTTACTAGCTTATACTTAAATTCTATCAACATATATGTAAATGTAATGTAAAAATGAATATAAAAGTACCTACAATTAGGGTAAGGGTGTGACATAACTAATAGAATTTAATAAAAATATAAAATTTTTCGGGCTAGAATAGTTACGTGAACAGTAATCCAAATTCAAAAAATTTAAAAAATCATAAAAATAAATAAAAATCACCATTAACTAGATCTCAATCTCAATTACATATAATCTCAAAAAAACTATATCTAATTAAATTAAATTCAAGCTCATTTTAACAAAAAACCAAAAATTAACCTAAAAACAAAATTTCAAAATTGAGGTCAATATTGGAGTTGCCTGAACGAAGCCCAAGATGTCAGGATTTTATCAAGACTGGCGACACGTACAGAGGTGGCTGGAAATGTTATCGGTAAGCTCTTCTCCAATCTGGCAAGAAAAGAAAATTATAAAGGAAGAGGAGGTGGTGTCGCTAAAAGTTGGAGGTGCTGGCAGTGTCAGGTGGCTCAGTGATGTCAGCAAGTGGTGGTCTGATGCAGTGACGGTGGCTGGACAATGATGGTGGCGTTGGCTGGACAGTGATAGTAGCAGTGGTTGGTGGTGGTGTCGGGTTGTGTAGGGGAGAAGGGAAAGACATAAAGGAAAAAAGAAAAGAAAGAAGGGGAAGAAGAAGAAAAGAAAGAAAAAAAATCATTTTGTACTATCTTTTATTAAAATAATTATACAAAATAATAATAACTAAAATAATAATAATATTCTAATATTTTAAAAATCTAAATTTCTACCAGAACATTTATACACTTAACTATTAATCCAAACTACACAGTTAATAACAATCTCATAATATTCAAATAATAATTAACAACAATAAATTCCACCTTTAAATATAATAATTGATTAAAAATAATTTGGGTTATAACATGATAAATGTGTGTTTATTTGATTATCTTAAAATTGGGTTGATGTATTATTATGTTGATATATGTGCTGAACATACATTTTGTGTTGGAGAGTGATATTTGTGATGGATTATTGGAGTGTTTGTGATATAGTATTGATCGGAGAATATTTTGGAAGTGCATTTCTTAATTTACAAGTTTTGGGTTTGTTTTCGGTACAAAGGAAACTTTACGGGATTTTTATTAGAATTTTAAATTGATTTAATTTTATTGTGAAATTTTTTTTAAGACTTACTATAGGTTTCCAAAGCTTCTCACTTTCCCATTTCCTAGTGTCAGTCATGTGCCCTTTGGGTTCAGGTCATGACAAAATTACTTCAAAAAATTTTCCTTCGATTAATTTGCTTACAAATTGAAACAAAAGTTACATTACTCTTGCGATATGCAATTAGTATATATTAGTCTATATCACCCACGTCATACACATGATATATATGTATATTTTAAACAATAATAATTAATAAAAATAAAGGGTCACAAAAAATAAATAATTAACGACTCATTAATACAAAAGTCAGTGCAAAAAATGATTAATATAATCAATAAAAATTACCAAAATTTACAAATTAAAATGAAAAATAAAAATAGAAAAATAAAAAATTATGTGGAAATATATTGAACTCGGCAAAATAAATCCATAGCAACATAATAAAAAAAACAAATCTTAAAAATAATTTATCATTTTTATGAATACTTTTTAAGATTAAGAATATGAAAAAATTAGATGATCACTTTCATACAATAATAGTGTATATTTCAATAGTATAAACAATGTGAAAGAAACTTATAAAATAAAAATAATTTAACTGACTTTTTTTCTAATTAAATTTTAAGCGTAGAAAAATTAAGTAAAGGATGGATGATAAAGTTAGAATAATCAACTGTTGAATTGCCTTTTGGGCTGTTAAAGCGAACCACTCCTCTCTTTCATATACAAGCTGTGAGTAGCCATCAGATAATAGATGTGTTCATGATTATCTAAACTATTAGTATCCAATGTTCATGATTATCTAAACTATTAGTATCCAAAGTTAACTGGAATAACTTTTAAGTTCTCATTTTTAATTTTTTTTTTATCTAAACTATTAGTATTCAAAGTTCATTGGATTTTAACTAATTCAGTTTAATTCGTCCAGAACGAGAAAGGCAACAAAAGTTTCCCAACATTTAATTTAATATAATTACATACATTAAAACTCCAACCTAAAACCTAACTTATATGAAAACAACTCCGTAGCATCTAAGGCTAACAGTTATGAAAAGAGACCTTAGACTTAGTAAACGCCTAGAACATCAACATCACGAAGAAGATAGTCTTTGTTAGCTTCTTCCATTTGTTCAATGTCCCATCACCATCACATTTTTATTTTCTCTTCTCATAATCTTTTAATTATTCCTTCAATTTGAATGGTCATTTCTTCATCTTTGATTTGATAATTGTGTATTGTAAAATTTCTTGAGAAACTTCCAAAGATTTCAGAAACTTTTCATTGGCTGCCGCATTTTGACAACATGCATAAATCTTAATTATTTTTTCAATTTGAATGGTCATGTAGTAAAAATTTAAAATTAAATTTAATAATTTTTAAAACTACTTTCATAATTATTTAATTATATAGATGAATACCATTTGATTATAATTGAAAAGTTGAATAGATGCAATTTAATTTTTTAAATTTGAATTTTAAAAATAATTGATCATTTTAATTTGATTTTTAGTTGAAAAAAATTTGAAAATAAATTATTTTTTTAAAATTTCAATAGAATTTTTTTTTTCCTAATATGTCTTGCATATTTTAAAATTTGACAAATTGGATTTGATGAAGTTTTGGAGTGAGTTAGTAAAAAACAAAGTTTTTGAGGTGAATAGAACTTTTATGGAAAGTTAATGTAGGCATTAACTGAAGTTGTCAAGTTCATGAGCAAATTAGTCAAAGAGCAATGCTAAACGGTTAGCATCCAGCCAAATTTGTTTTGTTAGAAAAGACAAAAAGTCTAATATGACCTTACCTATAAATGTTACTCAAAAACTTTTTCTACATGTGAATTTGTTTTTTTGGCACACAAAAATAGCAATCATACACCTATAAAATAGCAATAAAAAATTATATAATATATATTTTCTCTCCCCTCTCAAATTTTTGCAAACATGAGTCAAAATCAAAAGTTTTAAGTGATAGATTTTTTTTTTAAAAGGGCACTTTTTAAATGTTTTCAATGAAAATACTCATACTTTTTCATTAATTACAGAATTATCCCAATTTGTTTGCAAATATGTCTCTTTTATTTACAAGTATACCCCATTCTTTCTTTTACTTTATTTTTTTCTCATTCATTCTTTTAAAAAAAATTATTTTCTCTTTTTCTTCTTCTTTTCTCATTTTCCTCTTTATTTTTAATTTTTAATTTTCTTTTTTTCCATTTTTTATTTTTATTTTTTTCCTCCTTTCCTTCTTTCCTTCATTCTCTTCCTCTAAGTATGTCTCTCCATGTTTATATATGTTGTGGAAAAAGAAGAAAAAGAAAAAGGAAGACAATGGATCAAGTAAAAAAAATATGAAGCATATAATAGAAGTTAAAAGATATAAATATAATTAGTGAAGTTGGAGAAATTCACATAACTTTGATGGATAAATTAAACATTCAAGATGGTTTTTAATTTCTGAATAGAGGTCTCACCAAACAGAGAGAATGCATATGAAATATACATAGCATCATCAACAACATACAAGTTACTATCTATTTATGTATTAATTGAGTTGCTTTCAAATAAATAAATAAGAGAATTAAAAATTTATTTATGTTTGGCTCTTCTTCCTTTCTTTCACAAACATTAATATGCTAATTAATTAAAATTTTTTCAATGAATCCTAAAGATGATTAATTTCCACCATAAAGGGAGAGAGGGGGTGAGGGTTCGAACCCTTCTCTCCACAATAAGTTATATACATTTTTTATTACTTATACCAGTCATAAAAAATATGTATATTATATATAATTGATTAAAGATTGTGCTAATCTTTGAAAGGGTCCTCCAGACATATTTTAAAAGTTTAAATTTTTTTTTTCATGTCTATAATTAATATGATATTTTTAATTAATTTATGATAAGATATTTTAAAATTTTTGAAAAAAATAGTTATATAGAATCCATTATTATTGTTTTTTTTTACTGTGGTTGTGATTTAACCAATATTTAGTTTCACATTTATTACTAATAAATAGTGGTAGTTTTTTTATTTAAAATTTTATTAAAAGGATACAATTGAAATTACACTCCTGTATTAATCCACTTAAGATGACATAATTGCCTTTTCTAGCAAAAAAAAAAAAAAAAGTGGCTATATTCTAGCCGAGTAGATTTATCCTTAATCAAAAAGTTAATTTATGAATTGATTGTCCATTGCATCCAAAATTTGGAAACCAATTGAAACTTTAGCTCTTAACTTTATCTTCCACTGCACTAATCAATTCCAATAAGAATTTTATGTCATGACCCAAACCTAGAGGTACGTGATCGGTACTAGGGAATAGAAAATGCAAAAAAGCAACTGAAATCAATAGAAAACCTTAAAAATTTTTACAAATAAATAACAATAACTTAACAATAATACCATGGATAAAATCATTAATATCAAATACATAAGTCATTACTCCATTACAACAATATTTTAGCACAACACAAATCCATAATATCAATAGCACAAGTTTTATAATAAACTACTACGGTGTCTAGAATTTGATTACATAATATTCAAATCAAATAGAGATACATAATGCAACCGGTAAAGAAGAAACCTGATCCATACGACAACTAGTACTAGGCGGATTGTGAGGTCCTGAAAAAAATAAGTTGAGTGGGAATCAAACCTCACTGAGTGAATCAATTTTATAAAATGAATGTTGGTTTAAAAACATTTGTTAAAACCTTTTTTGAAAATAAAAATAAAATAAAGTAAAATAAATATAAATATAAATATTAAAAATCATTTACTTTAATATAAAACTCTAGTACAAAAAATCATATAAATTAATTATTTTATTGGAAAATGTAGTAGAACACTTAGACCATCAAATTCTAATACCCACTTAGCTCATTTATTCCAATTGACTGTCGGTCATAGAGAGCAAACTCAACTAGGGTCCAAGCACAATCGGTCTCTTATTCCAAATGATCATTGCCGCCCAGAGAGCATGCTCAACCATGGTCCAACCAGTATCATACCTTTGCCCTGAGAGTAAGCTCAACCAGGCCTCAACAATAACCACACATCTGCCAAGAGAGCAAATCTCAACCAGGGCTCACATTGTCACAAATCTTGCCTAGAGAGCAAAGCTTAACCAAGGATCACAAATTAATCAATGGCCATATAAATAATTATTACCGGTGCGCACATAATCATGGTGACACCAACCAAATAGCATGTTCTACCATTATTTCTAAATCATTTAAATCATAATAACTAAAATAAAAAAATAAAGTGGAACAAAACAAATTCCATTAAAGCATTCTTCAATTACTATTCATGATAAATAAAGAAATAATCATGCATGTAGCAATATAAATAAATTCATAAACAATTCTTGTAATCATTTCATTATTTTTTAAATCATATGAAAATATAATCAAAATTGTCATAACACACATTCTATAAAATCAACTCATATGTTGAACGTGTTGGGCGACGTGTCCTCTGTTGCCCAAATGCTACAGCTCTGGTCCCGAAGTTCTCTAAAATAAATAATATTTATTTAAGATATGCTTATATAAATAAATTCATAAAATTCTCAAAATTTAATAAAATCATAAGATGATAAGGTTGGCTCGATCTAAGACACAATGCTATACAATCTTGGAATTAACACATGATGTTGTCACGTTTTATGAGAAATCTATGAAAAATTTGTCAAAGTCTCATATGTAAAATGAACATCTCTCTACTGAAGTAGAGCCGTTCTTGCATAAAAACAACACTTCTAGCAGTTTCATAACTCAACAATTCGAGATCAGCCCCACACTACACTTATGCCCAACCGAGAACCACAATTCACAACATATAAAAAAAATAATATAATTTATCTCAAATTACTAATAATTCTTAAAAATTTAGTTAACTAATGCAAATTAATTTCTTGATATATAATAAAAATATAAGGGAATTTTATTTCTAAGTCATTAATATAATTTATAATTTATAACAAAAATCTCATTAATAAAATCTATTTTCCATTTTTACTACTAAATTAGCACAAATTATAAATAGCTATTTAAATTACTCAAATAATTCATAAAAATCATTAAAAAAATAAATGATTGATTTAAGCTTAAAAATAATAAACAAATTCATTATTCATTTATTTTCCCAAAATTACTACGATTTAACAAATAATTGAAAATTAATTATAAACATTATTTTTATACTTCTATTATTTAAAAATCTAACTAAAACAAAAAATTAACAATAAATTCAATTAAAATTAAACAATACATATTAATACATAAACTTTAAAAATTCATATATTAAATTCTAAAAATAATTTCATAAAACTTCTTTCACAACGTTTAATCTACATATTTTATAGAATTTAATTAAAAAAAATTACCCGAGCCTGGAACAGTACCCAAGGCATGGAAAATTCAAATTTTCCATAAATTAAAACAAATTACACAAATAGATAGATCACAACTTCAATTTCATTTTATCTAAAGACAACTAAACATGAATTAACCTAATTGAAGTTCAATTTGATAAAATAAACTAAAATGACCTAAGTTCAATTTACTCAAAATTAACCATAGGGATCTCTTGGTGCGAAGATGACGAATATATCAATCCACTATCGCCATAGGGTACCCCTCATAAGTCAAATCTTTGATGAGCTCCACTACATGAGACTGAAGAACCTATGAAGGATCAGAGATGTACTTCAGCAATATCGACACATGGAACATTGGATGAATATACGACAACTCTAGCGATAACACTAATCTATAAGCCACATCTCCTACCTTTGAACAAATTTTGAAGGGTCTGATGTATCTTAGAGCTAACTTGTCCTTCTTACCAAACCTCATCACTCCCTTCATTTATTAGAATCATTTGATTCTTCTTGGTTTACTATATCGAAACATGATTTCATGGGTTTAGAAGTGGAGGGAGGAGGAGGATCAGGCTTATCAGCCTTTTCTTTCTTTGTTTTTTTGGGCATCTTTATCTATTTTGCAAAAATTCTCTAGTTAGAAAGTATGGCAAAGAATTTGATTCTCCCTTTATAAATTCTATATCAAAATGAAAAATACTATGTATAGCTTGCCATCTTGCAAAAATTTGTTTGGAAGCAATATTTTGAACATCTTTTTGTAAAACATCTTTTGCAGATTTGCAATCAACATAAAGCAAAAAAATTTTATTTATTAAATCATATTGAAATTTCAGGATACACATGACAAGGGAAAGAATTTCTTTTTTGATGGTAGAATAGTTTTTCTGGGTATCATTCCAGTGACCTGAAGTATATTGGACTACAACTTCTCTACTATCCTGAACTTGTTTGAGAATTCCCCCATATCCAAGATCACTAGCATCTGTTTCTACAATCTTAGGAAGATTGGGATCAGCTAAGTGAAGATAAAGAAAATTAAGAATAAATTTCTTTACGTGTTGGACTGTTCTGGTATGTTCATCAGTCTAAGGAACAGGGTTCTTCTTTAGTCTATCATGCAAAGGTTGTGCTATCCTATTTATATTGGGACAGAAATCTAATATATAATTTAGGCTTCCTAAGAACCTTTGAAGCTGGGTTTTGTCAAGAATCCTATCAGGGAATTTGTTTCCAAATTTTAAGGTTCTTTCTATAGGGACAATGGTTCCATGGCATATATAGTGTCCTAAGAATCTAATTCTAGTTTGGAAAAGAGATATCGTTCTTTCTGAAATAACAAGACCATTATTCTTGACAGTGTAGAAAAAAGTATTAAGGTGCTTGAAGTGTTGATCGATAGACTTGGAGAATATAAGAACACCATCTATGTAAACAATGCATAATTTAAAATAAGAATTGAATATGTCATTCATTATTCTTTGAAATTCTTAAGGAGCATTCTTTAAACTAAATGGCATGACATTCCATTCATATTGACCAAATGGGACAGTAAAAGCAATTTTATAACAATGATCTCTATGAATTTATATTTGCCAAAATCCTGATTTTATATCAAATTTTAAAAATACAAAAGCAGAATGAAGTTTCTGAAGAAGATCTTTTTTATTATGAAAAGGATACCTTATCCATTGGAGGGTTGTATTCAGAGGTTTATAATTTATGACAAGTCTTAGAGTACCTCTTTCTATTTCAAAGGCTTTATTCACACAGAAAGCAGCACAGCTCCAAGGGGACCTGGATTTTGAGATCAATCCTTTAGACTCGAGGTCCTGGATTTCCTTTATACAGTGCTATTCCAATTCAGCATTCATTTGAATTGGTCTAGCCTTAGTAGAGATATTTTTCTCATCAAATCCTAGTTCATAAGGTAGATCAATAATATGTCTTTTTCTATTCCAAAAAGCATTTGGTAAATCAGAACAAATTTCATTTTTCATAGAATCAAGAAAAGAAGAAATTTTATGCTTTAAAACATCAGACTTTAATTATTGTTCAATTTTTTAAAAATGAACATTTTGCTTTAAATCATGCAGATCATTTTCTTTTCCTTTAATTAAAAGATTTATTTCATTTTTATAATGGAATGGGCTTTAACCAGATTGAGCTGTTTGGTTCTAGGTTTTTTAAGAAAAGGAAAAGATATGAAAATTTTATCATCTTTATAATCAAAAGAATATTGATTGACAAAATAAAGGGTAATTAGGTTAATGAATGGTGTTTCTAAAATCATCGTGTAATGCATGTCAGAAATAAGGAGAAAGGAAGTTTTTAATAAAAAATCATTATTTAAAATATTGGCTTCTATTTTACCTTCAATGTTCATTTTTGGGCAGTTGGTAAAAGAAAGTGTTTCAGTGGTTTTTTCTTGAAAATGTTTTGGGACAACATGAGTCTTTATACAATTTAAATTAGTTCTGGTATCAAATAAAGCTATAGTGTTAACATGAAAATCTTTATAAAAAACAATGGTAACCTTTATGATATATTTTCTTGAAGTGACTTTATTAAAAGCATGGAGGAAGTCTACTGGAACTTTATAGAGGTTGGCTAAGGACTGAGGCTATAGGTTCTTAGTTTCATCACTCTCACTAGAGTCTTCAATAAGTTTAGTGACAATAAACTGGATTAGATCATAATCTTTTTGCTATTTTTTTTTGGGTTGCTTTATATCTGACTTTATGGTTTTTATCTCTCCCTGAAGTTCCTGAATTTCTCCTATTGGTTTCTTTCCCAATTTTGTTCTTCCTAGGATGGTAGTCAGGTTATACATACTTGTACTGGTGGGAGGGAGCTCTAGAGTCTTAGGCTCAGGGCCTTTTTCTAAGGATTCCCTTAATTGTTCTAGATATTTCTTCTGAACATCAGGATCATTTATGTGTTGGATGACATCTAGAATTAAGGTTTGTTCTTTGGTTAGCATATTAATATGCTTCCTTGAAGAGATAGAGGAAGTATCTATATCGGAGGAAGAAGAGGATGCTATTTCATCTGTCTATGGATTTTCTAGGAAATTTACAGAATTAGTTTCAGATTCAGACTCATAAGTTTCTATAAGAAGGGTAAAAAGCTTCTCTAAGGTCTTTTCTTCTAGATTTAATTCATGAACTTTCCTAGAGACACGACCCGTTCTGCCACATTTATAGCAGGTAACATCTTTGAGACTGGTTTTCTGAGGCTTAGAAGAAGAGGCTTTATGTTTTGATGATTTCTTATGAGGCTTTTTATAATAAGGTTCTTCAGATTCCTTTTTCTTAGAGAATTTTTTATATCTTTTGGAAAATCTCTTAATGAAGGTTTCAAAGACTTCTTACTGCAATCACTTTATAAGAAGTGTTCTGGGTATAACTATAGTCAAACTGTTTATAGAAAGATCCTAATTCTTTTTTGGACTTCTTTAGTTCCCATTTTAATTGCTTTTGGAGTTTTAAGTCCTGACAGATCTTAAGACCTTCTTTTTAGGTGGTACTGATAAGTTCAACATAGGTAAGCCTATCGTAGGGAATGATATGAGATCCTGTGGACTGTCTAATGGTATTCCTAACTCTTTTTCCTAGAAGGGTAGGGAGATCTGTAAGGAATTTTTCTTTCCAGAAGGGCAGGTTATAAGCTTCGCTGAGCATAACTCTAGTAAGAAAAGTCAATTTATACCATTGGAAATCACTTAGATTTTTGCATCTGAGATTAGACAGGAGATCAGCATTCTTGTCTTTAAGATGAGAAGAATCTCAAATGAAATGGAGTGTTATAGTCAACATGAGGGTAGAGATAGCATCTTGAATAGGTTTTCCTTATTGATCTAGAATGGGTGTGTTATCATCATTTTTCTGGATAGCATGAAGGATATCTAGTTTTTAGGGCTTAGTGAGATGAAAATCCCACCATCCTTTGAATTATCCAGAAAATCCAGCTATAATAAGTTCAGTGATAGATCTATTAAAAGTTCCTATTTGGGCTTTATAGTCATTTGTTGGAGAAGACTAAGAATCTGATATTCAGACATGCCATCAATGTTCCATTTATATATGGAGTTGGCATTGAACTTAGATTGGACAAGCATATTAGGTAGAGAACCTATTTCAAGTTCTGGTAATCTAGACTGAGTATAAGCAGGATTAGAAGAATGAGGGATGATAGGCCAATGAAGTTTAGCTATCTTAGGAGACTATTCCTGAAAATCACCATCTTCAGAAGAGGTTTCTATGTCTTTATTGATAACACTAATACTTTGATTAACAGACTGAGCAAAGTCAGGAATAACTTGACCTGGGGTTCCACTAGAAGAAGGACTGACTTTACTAAGCTGTTGTCTAACAGCTTCTAGGAATTCAGACCTATTACTTTTAATTTCTTGTTGAGCACTAGAGGATATCTGAAAGGGTTTAAACATGGGATTTTTAAGTTTTTCAGAAGGAACAGAGATAGAAGGTTCCATAGACTTGTGGGATCTATTTTCTATCCTAGACAACTTTTTACCTATGCTATTGAGGTGAGCATTGGTGAAGTTGTTTTGAACTATTATATTTTTTAGGTTCTGAGAATCATTATCCTGAGGTTTTTTATAGGGGTTGGCATCAATAGTGTCATTCCCTATAGAGATCTTTATTTGCTTAAGAGGAGGATGATTAGACTCAATTTCCTGACCATTTGTTGTTTCCCAAACACTTTTCTTGTTTCTAGTTGTGACAAGATGAAGAGCTTTAATTGGATATGAAATATTATTTTCTAATACGTATATTTCAAACCATTCAAAAAATAATATATTTACTTTATTCTTGTAAAAAAAATCATAAATTTTTTTTAATACTTTTTCTTATATGTAGGAAATTTGTAAAGAACCATGTTTTTCTTTCCAAATTATATGATGTATAAAAGTCTTTATGTAAAGATTCTTTATCAGGAAAAAATTCTTTATCTAAAACATTCAATTGATGTGCAATGTTTTATGTTATAGCTGAAGTAGTAGGAGAAGTAGGAGGAGAAGTGGATTTAACTTATGTTCGAGGGTTTATGTAGACTGGTCTAGCCACATTGGTACTATAGTCTACGTTTCTGAGTGTAAAAGAAGGGAGATCAGAGGTAGAATATCTAGTTGGGATGTTATATGGTAGGTTTATGATGGGAGGTAGATTTGGTTATAGATCTACTTGGTCTGTGAAAGGCATATCTATAGTTCTTAGTAGGTTTTGTGGTAGTTCTCTGTGATCTTAGAGATTTATTATAGAGGGTATTTGAGATAATCTTCCCAAATCAATAGATTCTATTGATGAGGTATCTGAAAATCTAGAACTGGAGGTTGCAGATCTATCAAAATTGAGTTTCACTCTACCATCTTGGAATTGGGTGATATTCTTTATTTGGGTGTTTGAAGGTTGAGGCTCATGTTTTTCTGGCTTTGGATTTGCTGCATTTTCCAAGATCCATTCCTGAGGAAGGGTTATTTGGTTCCATCGGATGGGTTTGAGGATAATGACATTTTTTTTAGTCATGTCTGTCTGAAGCAGAAGTGTTTCTCCTTTTTTACTATGAAATCAACTCCTAGTGTTAAAAGCAGACATCATGGCTTTATAATGAACTTTAAAAAATTAATGCAATTAGGATAGATCCATCGTCCATTTTATAATTATGGGTCTGGATCTGTAAAACCAAAGACTTTAAAAGATTTATATCATTAAGAGAAAAAGTGAAGTTTGGATAACAATCAAACGATATAGGACCTTTACAGAGACTGGATTCTATAGTTCCTAAGAGAGAGTCTTCAAAGTTCTTAAACCTCATATCTCTAAGAGCTATAAGAATAAAAGTGTTAAGACCTTCTCTGTTTAGGGGCTTAATGCCTGCCTGAACAAGACCAATGTGGATGTAACAGAAACCTTTAGCTTTATGTTTATCTAAAGAAGAGGGAGAAAGAAGCTTTATCTCATTTTTTGCTTTATCAAGTTCTATATCCCTTTCTTCAATTTTAATAATATAATCAAACTTAAAAAGGTTCAATCTAGGAGTCTTATAGATGTGGTCTTTAAGGTGTTGTGTGAGCTTAAAGTCATCTATGCATTTATCAAAGTCTTCTATAGTGATCTCATCACTGCTAACAATATTCTTTTGAACATTAGCAAAAGAGGAGGCAGAGGAAGAAGAAGAAAAAGTGGTTCTTCCAAATATTGGATTCATGGCAGAACAAGGATTATATAATAGAGTATACACTTACAACTCACTGGCTAAACCAACGGCTTTACAGCCTCTCAGGGACTAACAACCGGGACCACCTGTGACCAAAGGACTCAGTGTAAAATCTACCCAGTAAACATTGTTCTAAACAAGAAAATAGTAAATAAAAGAGACACTATCCCCCCAGTCTCTAATACGAGGGATTGCCCAAAAGAGACACTGATATGGGAAGATTATCTCAAATACCCTTTATAATAAATCTCCCGTATCACAGAGAACTACCACAAAACCTACCAAGAACTATAGATATGCCTTTCATAGAAAAAGTAGATCTACTTCCAAATCTACCTCCCATCATAAACCTACTATATAACATCCTAGCTAAATATTCTACCATTGATCTCCCTTCCTCTACACTCAGAAACGTATACTATAGTACCAATATGGCTAGACCAGTCTACACAGACCCTCAAACAAAAGCTAAATCCCCTTCTCCTCCTACTTCTCTTACTACTTCAGCTATAATAGAAAACATTGCACATGAATTGAATGTTTTAGATAAAGAATTTATTCCTGATAAAGAATCTTTACATAAAGACTTTTATGCATCATATAATTTGGAAAGAAGAACATGGTTCTTTACAAATTTCCTATATATAAGAAAAAGTATTCAAAAAGAATTTTATGATGTTGTTTACAAGAATAAAGTAAATATATTATTTTTTGAATGGTTTGAAATATACGCATCAGAAAATAATATTTCATATCCATTTAAAGCTCTTCATCCTGTCACAACTAGAAACAAGAAAAGTGTTTGAGAAATAGCAAATGGTTAGGAAATTGAGTATGATCATCCTCCTCGTAGGCAAATAAAGATATTTGTAGGAAATGACATTGTTAATGCCATCCCTTATAAAAAACCTTAGGATAGTGATTCTCAGAACCTAAAAAATATAATAGTTCAAAAAAACTTCACCAATGCTTAGCTTAATAGCATAGGTAAATAGTTATCTAGGATAGAAAACAGATCCCAAAAGTCAGTGGAACCTTCTGTCTCTGTTCCTTCTAAAAAAGTTAAAAATCCCATGGTTAAACCCTTTCAGATATCCTCTAGTGCTCAACAAGAAATTAGAAGTAATAGGTCTGAATTCCTAAAAGCCGTTAGACAACAACATAGTAAAGTCAGTCCTTCTTCTAGTGGAACCCCGGGTCAAGTTATTCCTGACTCTGCCCAGTCTGTTAATCAAAGTATTAGTGTTCTCAATAAAGATATAGAAACCTCTTTTGAAGATGGTGATTTTTAGGAACAGTCTCTTAAGATAGCTAAACTTCATTGGCTTATCATCCCTTATTCTTCCAATCCTGCTTATACTCAGTCTAGATTGCCAGAACTTGAAATAGGTTCTCAGCCTAATATGCTTGTCCAATCTAAATTCAGTGCCAACTCCATATATGAATGGAACATTGATGGCATGTTTGAATATCAGATTCTTAGTCTTCTCCAACAAATGACTATGGCCGCTAATGCTTACAAAGCCCAAACAGGAACTTCTGATAAATATGTCGTTGAACTTGTTATAGTTGGATTTTCTGGACAATTAAAAAGATGGTGGGATTTTCATCTCATTAAGCCCCAACAACTGGATGTCCTTCATGTTATCTAGAAAAAATGATGATAATACACCCATTATAGATCAATCAGGAAACCATATTCAAGATGTTGTCTCTACCATCATATTGACTATAGCACTCCATTTCATTGGAGATTCTTCTTATCTTAAAGACAAGAATGTTGGTCTCCTGTCTAATCTCAGATGCAAAAATCTGAGTGATTTCCAATGGTATGAATTGACTTTTCTTATTAGAGTTATGCTCAGGGAATATTCTAACCAGCACTTCTAGAAATAAAAATTCCTTGCAAGTCTCCCTACCCTTCTAGGAGAAAGAGTTAGGAATACAATTAGACAGTCCACATGATCTCATATCATTCCCTATGATAGGCTTACCTATGGTGAACTTATCAGTACCACTCAGAAAGAAGGTCTTAAGATTTGTCAGGACTTAAAACTCAAAAAGCATTTAAAATGGGAACTAAAGAAGTCCAAAAAAGAATTAGGATCTTTCTGTAAACAGTTTGACTATAGTTATACCCAGAACACTTCTTGTAAAGGTGGTTGCAGTAAGAAGTCTTTAAAACCTTCATCTAAGAGATTTTCTAAAAAATATAAAAAATTCTCTAAGAAAAAAGGAATATGAAGAACCTTATTACAAAAAGCCTCAAAGGAATTCGTCAAAACATTAAGCCTCTTCTTCTAAGCCTTAGAAAACTAGCCTCAAAGATGTTACCTGCTATAAATGTGGCAAACGGGTCATATCTCTAAGTACTGTCGTGTCTCTAGGAAAGTTCATGAATTAAATCTAGAAGAAAAGACCTTAGAAAAGTTTTCTGCCCTTCTTATAGAAACTTCTTAGTCTGAATCTAAAACTAATTTTGTACGTTTCCTGGAAAATCCACAAACAAATAAAATAGCATCCTCTTCTTCCTCTGATATAGATACTTCCTTTCTCTCTTCAAGGAAGCATATTAATATGCTAACCAAAGAACAAACCTTAATTCTAGATGTCATCGAGCACATAAATGATCCTAATGTTTAGAAGAAATATCTAGAAAAATTAAGGGAATCCTTAGAAAAGACCTTGAGCCTAAGACTCCAGAGCTCCCTCCCACTAGTACAGGTATGTATGACCTAACTACCATCCTAAGAAGAACAAAACTAGGAAAGAAACCAATAGGAGAAATTTAGGAACTTCAGGGAGAGATAAAAACCATAAAGTCAGATATAAAGCAACCCAAAGAAAAATAGCAAAAAGATTCTGATCTAATCAAGTTTATTATCACTAAACTTATTGAAGACTCTAGTGAGAGTGATGAAACTAAGAACCTAGAGCCTCAGTCCTTAGCCAACCTCAATAAAGTTCTAGTAGACTTCCTCCATGCTCTTAATAAAGTCACATCAAGAAAATATATCATAAAGGTTACTATTATTTTTTATAAAGAGTTTCATGTTAACACTATAGCTCTGTTTGATACCGGAGCTGATTTAAATTGTATAAAGACTCATGTTGTCCCAAAACGTTTTCAAGAAAAAACCACTGAAACACTTTCTTCTACCAACTGCTAAAAAATGAACATTGAAGGTAAAACAGAAGCCAGTATTTTAAATAATGATTTTTTATTAAAAAATTCCTTTCTCCTTATTTCTGACATGCATTACACGGTGATTTTAGAAACACCATTCATTAACCTAATTACCCCCTATTTTGTTAATCACTATTCTATTGATTATAAAGATGATAAAATTTTCATTTCTTTTACATTTCTTGAAAAACCTAGAACCAGACAACTCAATCTGGTTAAAGCCCATTCCATTTATAAAAATGAAATAAATCTTTTGATTAAAGGAAAAGAAACTGATCTGCATGATTTAAAGCAAAATGTTCATTTTCAAAAAATTGAACAAAAATTTAAGTCTGATGTTTTAAAGCATAAAATTTCTTCTCTTTTTGATTCTATAAAAAATGAAATTTGTTCTGATTTACCAAATGCTTTTTGGATTAGAAAAAGACATATTGTTGATGTGCCTTATGAACTAGGATTTGATAAGAAAAATATCCTTACTAAGGCTAGACCAATTCAAATGAATGTTGAATTAGAATAGCACTGTAGAAGGGAAATCCAGGATCTCGAGTCTAAAGGATTGATCTCAAAATCCAGGTCCCCTTGGTATTGTGCTGCTTTTTATGTGAATAAAGCTTTTGAAATATAAAGAGGTACTCTGAGACTTGTCATAAATTATAAACCTCTGAATACAGCCATCCAATGGATAAGGTATCCTATTCTTAACAAAAAAAATCTTCTTCAAAAACTTCATTCTACTTTTGTATTTTCAAAATTTGATACGAAATTAAGATTTTGGCAAATACAAATTCATAGAGATCATCATTATAAAACTGTGTTTACTGTCCCATTTGGTCAATATGAATGGAATGTCATGCCATTTGGTTTAAAGAATGCTCCTTAAGAATTTCAAAGGATAATGAATGACATATTCAATCTTTATTCTGAATTCTGCATTGTTTACATAAATGATGTTCTTATATTCTCCAAGTCTATTAATCAACACTTCAAGCACTTTAATACTTTTTTTCGCACTGTTAAGAATAATGGTCTTGTTGTTTCAGAAAAAAAGACATCTCTTTTCCAAATTAGAATTAGATTCTTAGGACACTATATATGTTGTGGAACCATTGTCCCTATAGAAAGAACCTTAGAATTTTGAAACAAATTCCCTGATAGGATTCTTGACAAAACCCAGCTTCAAAGGTTCTTAGGAAGCCTAAATTATATATTAGATTTCTGTCCCAATATAAATAGGATAGCAAAACCTTTGCATGATAGACTAAAGAAGAACCCTATTCCCTAGACTGATGAACATACCATAACAGTCCAACACATAAAGAAATTTATTCTTAATATTCCCTGTCTTCACTTAGTTGATCCGAGTCTTCCTAAGATTGTAGAAATAAATGCTAATGATCTTGGATATGGGGGAATTCTCAAACAAGTTTAGGATAGTAGAGAAGTTATAGTCCAATATACTTCAAGTCACTGGAATGATGCCTAGAAAAACTATTCTACCATCAAAAAAGAAATTCTTTCCATTGTCATGTTCATCATGAAATTTCAATCTGATTTACTCAATAAAATTTTTTTACTTCGTGTTGATTGCAAATCTGCAAAAGATGCTTTATAAAAAGATGTTCAAAATATTGCTTCCAAATAAATTTTTGCAAGATGGCAAGCAATACATAGTATTTTATATTTTGATATAGAATATATAAAGGGAGAATCAAATTATTTGCCAAACTTTCTGACAAGAGAATTTTTGCAAAACAGATAAAGATGTCCAGAAAAATAAAGAAAGAAAAGGTTGATAAGCCTAATCCTCCTCCTCCCTCCATTTCTAAACCCATAAAATCATGGCTCGATATAGTAAACCAAGAAGAATAAAATGATTCTAATAAAGCAACCTAGATGCAACAATGGATTGTTTCTATCTCCAACAACCATAAACTCATTAAAGCTATAAAAAATACTCTTATCCCTCTTCCTTCAGCTCTAAAAGCCAACCAGGCAATCATCCCTTCAAACAAAGGTATACTTGGTAAGGCTCCTCTTCCCATTTCTAAAATTGAGAAAGGTGAATCTTCTTCCTCCCAAAAAACTCTTTCTTAAGAAGATTTAAAAGTTGTGGCTACTCCAAGTAGTTTACAGGTTGTTTGTACACAATTAAAAACTTCTTCTGATTTTCTTTTAAAGAATTCTATTCAAAATATTTTGACTATAAAAAATGGATTTTTCAATAAAGACCCATTTTTGACTATGCAAAATCATTGGCTCAAGGTTATGCAGCAGCTCCTTCAGTCCGAAGCCTTTTCCTCTATAGCCCAATCCAGCAGCTCTGAAAACTCAGAACCTGTAGTTGATTTAGGTAATGACAATGAGGATGATTGTTTTAGGATTCTCTCTCCTATTAAGCCCAAAGGCCCATAAGCCCAAAGCTTAATTTTCTTTTCTTTGATGATGGAAAATTAAAGATAATAATAAAGATTGTATAATATAGTTTTTAAAATATTTATAATTTCAAATTGATGGAAATAAAATGTGAAAGCTTTCGAAGGTATAAGGAGAGAGACTAGCCAATGATGCGTAGATCAATTGGTCAGAGACTGAGGTCTACGTTCAATCTGTGGTAATATCAAGGTTAATTCTTGATTGATCCCATGAGTTGGATTCAGATTGTGGGTCCTATACTATTAGTTAACATAATATCCCTCTCCCGCTAACACTAATATTTAACAGTAATGATCCTATGAAATACTAACAAGCGACACTGTCCAAAAAGGAAAAGCCTAAAGAGGCCAAATATGTACATAAGAGTGAAAACAATTACAGAAAAATTTATCATTAATAGATAATGACTTTCCCACCAAAACACAACACAAGCTCATTGGATGTTGGAGTGGGGCATTAGCTTTAAAGAGAAATATGAATGAAAACAAATATTAGACGAGGAAATTATGATAGACTCTAACAGTGTGTCTGGTTTAAATTAATTTCATAAAATTTTTGAAATTTATTTAAAAATTCAAGTAAATGTGTTCGGTTTAAATAAAAGTTTTGCAAAATTCATTTTCAATTCTAACTTCTTAATTTTGTGGAATTGTTTAATACTAAATTCATTTTTATTGATAAAATGTATTTGGTTCAAATGAATTTAGAATTTATTTGCAAATGAATTCTATTTAAATTTCATTTAGAAATAAAATGAATTTCTCAATGAAATTGAACCAAATAAGAGGTAAGAGTTTATTTAGTTCAAATGAATTTCACAAAATTTTGTGGAATTAATTTACACATTTAAGTAACTATATTTAATTTAAATGAAAATTTTGTAAAATTCATTTCGAATTCTAATTTTTTAATTTTGTAAAATTATTTGAAATTAAATTAATTTTTATTAATGAAATATGTTTTGTTTAAATGAATTTAGAATTTATTTATAAATAAATTTTATCAGAAATTCATTTATAAATAAAATTTTTTTGGTGGAATTGAAACAAATTAAGGGTAAAACTTATTTTGCAAGAAAACAAATTAATGGAGAATAGTCTTTAAAATATCCGTAATTTCAAATTGTAATGTGAGTTACTCATTTGCTAAACAGCCGAGTACTCTCATAGGAATTGATTCGTTCAGCGCGTGGAAGAAAGAATGAAAACAATATTTTTAGGTTTATTTTCAGTGAATCGAAAATAAAAAATAAACTTCAAAAATAGAACATAAAATTTATTTTTATAGGAATTGATATTTAAATTTTTGAATTTTTAAATTTTGTTCAATTTAAATTATAAGTTCAGCTTAAAAATAGAAAAAATTTAAGAAAAACAGAAAAATTTTTATTTAAATTTTTTGAAATTTTTGTCTAATATATTTTAAATTTGACATAAATGGAATATAACTACTAACTTATAAAATATTTTGGATGAATTTTTTTTTTTTGATGATGGAAAATTAAAGATGAAATAATAATTGGGATTTTTTTTATTCTTTGATGATGGAAAATTAAAGATAAAAGAAGAGAACCTTACAAGGAAATTATGTGGAGGTAGTAAAAGACAGGGACACTAAAACCAATTATTTTCCAAGAGGACATATGTGTACATAAGACTGAAAACATCTACACAGAAATGAAAACAATTACACAGAAATTTATCATCAAGTGACATTCACCTTCTCGCTTTATTCATGTTGTCCAAATGTGGCGGCTAAACAATAATTTTCTGAAAATCTTTGGTAGTTTCTCATGAAATTTTATAACGGACAAATTTATCAAATTAAAGATGAAGAACTACATTGTTAGTTAGCACATCCACACCCTCAATAGATTTCATATAAGATAAACTGATAACAAGCTAACCACATGTACCACTTATACATTGCGGATACAATGAGTTATGTGCTTATAAACTGTTGTTTGAAAATGAGGAATGCCTCAAAAAAATTTTAAAAATCTTAATAATTTCTCAAGATATTTTAAAAATTTGGGAAAGATCATTTATTAATATATCATAAAGCTGAAAATTGACATTGTTATCATGCTTTATTATGATAAAAAGGAGTGGAGAAAAAAAAAGTAACGGAAGACTACTTTAGTTGACTCTAACTTGACTTGACTATTATTTTTCAGGATAGACCAAAAATGTACAATTTAATAGAAAACAGATATCTGTTCACAAAAATAGATACAGTACTTATATATCTCTTCGTACATGTTCTGTTTGTTAGTTGAACTAATTTTTTATTAGTTAATTGTTAAAATTAAGTTATAAAATTTTTTCAAAAAAATCAATATAGTCTAATCTAAAAAAATTTTATTAAAACTAAATAATATAAAAATTAAATATAAATTTTAAAATAAAGTTAAGGGTCACCCTAATAGAAGATAGATATTGGTTTATTTTATATTAAATTTATTATCAATAGATATTGACCTTCTCCCCGAACCACAAGCTCATTGTTTGTTGGAGTGGGGCATCAATCACCTCATAATGCTTATAAGCATGTGCAAAATCCATGACGGAATGGTGGTATTGCAAGAGTTTACAAGCATTTTATCCTAATAAATAATAAATAATCATATGATATTAATCTAGACACTTTTATTGTGTTTATAATAAAATTAATATATACACTTTTATTCTGTTTACATAATTTTTGTAAGACATTAAATTATTTATTTATTTCCAGACCATAAATTGAAATTAAATACCCCTACAATCGACACAATTTATGTATGTCATATTTATTTTTGTGACCTTTCACACAATATTTATGTATGTCGTAACCCATGTGCTTAAGAACTGTTATTTCTTTTCCATTGCACAGAGTGTCAGCGATGAAAGAGAAAACAAAATGTAGATGTAGAAAAGAAAAAAAATTATGAGGACATGTGGAAATGAAATATGAAAGCTATCACTTTTATTTTTCAAAGGAAAAAAATGACAAAGTAAAGGAGAAATGAAAAGAATTGCACAAAAGACGGATAATTTGTTCTTATTGTCTCTTACAATTTAACTAGATCTCGCTATTATTCTAATTTATTATTTAAATTTTTTATAATTTTAATTTTGATTCCATTAAATTTTCTTTTTCTTTTCTGGGCCAAAGATATTGTCGGTGTGCTTACCTACGTTCACAGATGTCAGTTTTATTATCTTAAATTAAAGTATTATCAACGATAAGTTCAAATTACTTCGCTAACGATGAGTGCAAAGTACCTCGCCAAACCACACTACACCAAAGGCTCCTTTTCTCTCTCTCTTTTTTCCTTTCTCTGCTTTTCCCTGTTCAGTTGTCTTATTTCTCCATTTGTCTATTGGTTTTGGATTATATATATATATGGTTTTGCTTATTAGTCTTAAAGAAGAATTATAGAGATCTAGATATACTCAATTCACAAATTTAATGTGTTATTTAACTTCAATTTCAGTTATCTCTCACTCCTTATAAATAGGAGCAGAACCATATGCATCCTTCTATTGTTTGGAGCTGAGCACATACTAGATTCATGGATGATATCCGCTTTTAATTTGAGTCTTGAGCTCCTGTGCCTTTTTGAAATGGTTTTCTCAAACCACTTGTTTTGTTAGTCTCATAATTTTTTTGTAATAGATAGATCTGATTGTATTATTGGTTACATTTTATGTATTCTCTTGCTCCCGTTTTAATGAAATCGCTTTTGCTAAAAAAAAAAAAAAAAAAAACCATTGTCTGTTGGAGTGAGGCAATTGCTTTAAAGAGAAAGAGAAGTGAAAACAACTATTAGACCAAGAAATTATGACAGACACTAAAAATAATCAGCATAAATGATTAAAACCTCCTAAAATTTAGGTAAATATATTAGTCGATCTCTTCTTTTTTTAGTAAAATATTATGACATTTCAGAGTTCTATTTCGATTATACTAACTCATTGTTCCATTAGTTTTGTTGTCAATTCATGAACTTATATTCCACCAATAATAAAATGTAAACGGTTATACTAAAAAATCACCCCAAGGTAGATTTTCAGGAAAGATGTCGTGGGATACAATGATCCACTTAAATACCAACCTCCTAAATAGAATTTTACCAAAACAAGTAATTTAATAACATAATAATTAACAACAACTATACCCGACAATAACTATTAAATAGACATAAAAGAGAACACCAAAATTTAATGAGGTTTGGCCAATTATATCTACGTCCTCGGACACTACCAAAATAATATTTCACTAATTTGAGAAATATTACAAAAGAGAGGGAAATAATACAATTGCCTAAATATAGGAGAGGATGCAATTTTGGGATAGATTTTTAATAAAGGGGGAAGTTCTTTTATAACCAAAGAACTTCCCTATTCCTTAAAAATAAATGATGTGGGATTATTTTGCCAAAAAACAACATGTAGCTCGTTTTATATTTTGTAATCACACTCTAACTAGCAATGCATAAACTGATCAAAGTTGTGTGGTTGTCCTTGATTTGCCATGTGATGCTAAAATATTTGTTGTGAATTTCTTTACAAAATAACTAGTACTTATGATTCTTTTGCTCAAAGTTATAAATAATGAGTGTTTCATGTGAACAGAAATCATTTGGACATAATGAGTGAACCTGAAGATTACGAAGTGAGCACCTTTGAATATTCTGAAATGAGTTCCTCAGAAGATTCCAAAATGTGCATCTCGTAAGATTCTGACAATAGTATCCATGAAGACTCCAAATTTAAGTGTTTTTTGTGGTTGGCCTGCTAAATTGTAACTATCCCATACAATGGCAAATCTTGATCGATTGTTCTATAATTGCTCTAAGTTATAACGTAAGTGCAACTACACTCCATCTCCATAAAAATTATACTTGTGTTACTTTGCTTAGTCCTCATTATACTCTTTTTATTATTGCCAGCAATGCAGATTTTTCCAATGGGCTAGTGAGCCAAATCTAACTAGCAATAGACATGTTGATGAGTTAAATCTCACTTGCTTCGAATGTATTCGACTATAAGGAAAAGTGAATGAAATTGAATAGAAACTAAATGATGATAGAATTGCCTGGGAGAAGGAGAAATCTGAGCTAAAATCAAAATTCTCTACTAATAAAAGAATTAAAGTTGCGAATGAGTCGGACCTTATGCCCCGAGTTGATAAATTATAGAGTACTGCAAATGATGAAGAAGATAATGTGATCGAGATACACAATATATAGGTGGTAGAATTAACTATATGATAGATGTAAAAATCCTATGCTGCAGTTTGCTTCTCCTTCTGAGGTTTTGTTTCTTTTCCTTATTCATATCTTTCAAATAATTATTAACTTCTAAATTCCATGCCTTGAGATGGATAAAAGTTGAGAACTTGTATTCAACTTTCCCTTTCTTTATCCCCCTCTCTCTCTCTCTCTCACTCTCTCTCTCTCACATATACAAAACATTTATAATACATATCTATGCACACATGCTACAAAATATTACCTTTTCATGTTAGAGCAGGGAGACACACATTTGCAAAGGAAATTGTTACATTGAAAAATAATTAAGTTGCTCCTTCAACATATTCTGATTTGATTAGAGATGGGTTTTCAAATTGATCCTTTAAGCAATTAAAAATCTTTCAAGCTTTCTTCGCATTAGATGAAGAAGTAATGCATTTGCTACTTGTGCTTGTACATGAATTGGTTATGGTACTTTCACTTGCCGATGTGCCATAGCATGGAGAACTGATTGACTTTGAATACTGATAATTGAGATCCTAAAAAATTATGATTCAATGATATATTTATAATATTTATTTCATATAATATTCATTTAAAACAAATACATTTCAATAATATGAATTCTATTGAAAATGAAATATACACACATATATATAATTCATTTGGAAATAAAATAAATTGGTTTAGTGTAACTAAACTAAACAAAGGGTAGAAAAATGTTTATATAATGACACAATGCATTAACATGATTATATTGTCTAATAAGCTAGATCACATATAATAGAAACTTTTCATGTCTTTATGTTTTCCAATGAATGGAAGACTTATTTTGCTTTTGTTCATGAGGTGCCATTAGTTAGAAGGTAGCAATAGTTGCACATCCAAATGGGCACGGATGGTGCTGCTATTCAGCATCTCAGTTGAAGATGAAGCAACATCCCATGGTGCAGTTAAGTCATCTTCAGCATAATCAACCTCATCATGATCTTGTTGATTGATGGTTAAAGAAGGTCCTTGAGATGCTCTAATACCTTCTAACTCCATTGCCACTGTCTTCATTATAGGTCTCTTTTTCCCCTTCAAGTTCAAGCATTTTTCAGCTAATTTGGCCATTGCAATAACCTCTCCTTTTCCACCTTCTTTCAAAACTCGAGCATCAACAATTTCAAACAAATGATTCTTCTCCATTGACACTAGAAAATATCTAGCTAAATTTCTCTCTTCAACAGAGCGCAATGATGAAATGGCTTTTTGACCAGTTAGAAGCTCCACAAGTACCACTCCAAAACTGTAAACATCACTTTTCTCTGTAAACTGGCTTGATTGGAAGTACTCAGGATCTAAGTATCCAAAAGTTCCTTGTACTCGAGTTGTCACATGTGTTTGTTCAATTGAAATTGATCTCGAAGTGCCAAAGTCTGCCACTTTTGCTCTGAACTTTTCATCCAAAAGTATGTTTGAAGACTTGATGTCTCGATGATAAATTGGTATATAAGCTGCTGAATGCAAATAGGCTAAAGCACCTGCAACTTCTGCAGCAATCCTCAGACGCATATCCCAGGTAAGTGGGAACTCTTCATTTGGATTATGAATGTACTGGAATAACATTCCATTAGGAATGAACTCATACACCAACATAGGAACTTCTGTTTCCAAACAACATCCAATTAACTTAACCACATTTCTATGGTTAATCTGTGACAAAATTACGACTTCATTGATAAATTGATCAAGATTGTCTTCATCAACTACTTGAGACTTTTTCACAGCAACAACTCTTCCATCTGTCAACATTCCTTTGTAGACGGTTCCTTGACCTCCTTGTCCAAGGATTCGACTCTTGTGATAATTGTCTGTTGCTTTCTCTAGCTCCTTAGAAGTGAATATTTTTGTTTGCTCAACATGATTTTCTGTAGAAGACAGTTGTTGTTCTAGCAACAACCCACCATTCCTTTTGAAAAATTTTTGTTTCAACTTCATCTCTCGTCTTCTTTTGATCATCTTGTATAATGACCACAAACCAACAAGTAATAATAGAAATCCAACACTAGATCCACAACCTGCTTAACCCACAAACCAATAACAATAAATACAAACTTCAAACTCCAACATGTAATCAATCTATGTTTTGACACTTTAACAATGAAACAATTTCAGTTCATGCATTTATGTAGTGCAATGGTATTCATGTTGGGAATGCTTCAGTGGTGTCTACTGATCGATCCCTTCTCTACTCAAAATACTAACACACTAATATTAATAGATAAAAAAAATCAGTTCATTTGAAATTAAAAAATAAAGGACTTTTGTTATACACTGAAATTCCAAGGAGGAAAATACAAAAAAATGAAATAAAATGTATATTTTTTGCTAAAAATTCTATTTTTTTTATTATGTTTATGTATACTTTTATCAAACCAATTTTTAAAATTGCCATTATATACTATCATAAAGACAAAAAAAAAATAGTTAAGAAAAAAGTGATAATTTTTTTTCCTTTATTAAGAAAAGTTTCCGTTTCATATAATGTTTTAAAATTTAATATAATTAAAACTATATACAAAATATTATTTTAAATACATATTTGACATAATAATTAATATTTTTATTAATACATATTTGACATAATAATTAATATTTTTATCAATACATATTTGGCATAGTAATTAATATTTTTATCCGGCTCATTACGCAAAAAAATCACATGTGATACATTTCTTTTGGAATATGTTCTTTTGCTAGGACAAAAATTTTGAGTTTTTGGAAAGAAATACATATACTAGTCATTATATCAGTTTTTCTCAAAATTACTAGAAATTTATATATAAAATTAAAATTTAATCCTATTTTTCTTTACCTAATTCAGCATGAGAATTCATATTCCGTAAATGAATTTTTTGAATTAATATACAAAATATACACATTAGGTCAGCAATAGAACACAATTTATGATTGAATTTAAATCAAGAAAAGGTAAAGTTTGAATATCCAATAGTAAAGTATTTGTCTTATTCTCAAAAAAAAAAAAAAAAAAAAAGTAAAGTATTTGTTATAGAATATATAGACAAAAGCCGTTGAACTTATATGGTTGGGGCAAAAACCTTCTTTGCCTTTTCGGCCAAAAAATATACAAGTTTCCTTTTTGCATCAAATAGCCACAAAATTTAACAAGGGAATTGCACATGCCAAAACTAGAGACTGAATATTGGTCGGTTCAAATCAAAATCTAATTAAACTAAATCAATAAAAAATTGAATTATCAAAATTGTTCAGTACAGTATAAAATGCATTAATATAAAAATTATATATATAAATGATAAAATTATAAATAATTTTTTTTTTGGTTATATAATCTTATAGTTTAAACTATATTGAACAAATAAATAAAAGTTAAAAATTATTAAAATGATTAACCTAAATGAAGCAAAATATTTCAACTTGACTTTATTAGATACTAAGATTCTGTTAGATTTGATTTTATATTAAAAATTAAAAATTCTGTATATTTCAATATTTTTCATTAATTTGTATATTTTTAATAGCTCTATATTTTTTAATATAAAATTAAACTGAACTAAACTGAAAATATAGTAATTTTATTTTTTAAATAATTTCTAACTTTTATTTATTCATTCAATATAGTTTAAATTATATTCATTAATGATATAATTTAAAATATTTTTAGTTATAATTTTTTTTCATATATAATTTTTTCTAAATTAATGTATTTTATATTATATTAAGAAAATTTTGGTGATTTGGTTTTAGCAATTAAGTTCAAAAAATTGAACTGATCAATGCTTACTTTTTAAAAAAAATATTTGGCATGTTTATTTCACTTGCTAAATTTTGATTCAAAAATAAAAGTTGTGTATTTTTTGGGTAAAAAAAAAAAAAAAAACTTGTCTCAATGATATATGTTCACTGAAAAGACCATTCAAAATTAAAAGATGCAATGAAATTTCAATTTCTTAAAATTGACATTGAATTTTCAAAACGTGCATAAAAATAAATTTTAAGAATTGTAAAACTTATTATAGATTTATAGAAGTGTAAAATGCATGATTAAAGTAAAAATAATAATAATAATAATTTTTAACCTGAATTAACCGTAAAAAAATTAATAAAAAATTCTAACATGCATTTAATATGTTAAACATTATAATGCATAATTTAAATAGTTTATATTTAATAAATAAAAATGAGACATGCATTTTTATATTACAAATTCAACCATTAAAATAGGTAAAAAAATTCCTAAATTAATTAAAAAAAAAAAAAAGAAAAGAAATTTGCGCACCTATAAGTATACTCTTGATCTTGGTCTTGGTCTTGGACTGTGATTTTCCCCGGTTACTACGATAGCACATGTTGTTCGTGTAGCCTTCATCATAACTATCATATCCATGAGGACACGAACAATTGTAGCCTCTGTCAGAGCTGTACATACAGTACAGTAGACATACGCCGTGATCTGGATCTTTTAAGCACTTGCTCTTATCTACCGACAAACTTGTATATTCAGCATATATATATATATCTTTATATATATATATATATATATATGAAAAGATTTTTGTAACGGAAATTGCAGTTCAAAATAAAGAACACGCACCTTCACAGCCGCAGATACACACTTGACTTTTGCTGAAGTTTTTCCAATAATATTTGTTGTCAATTGTAAAAGAGCTGCTGTTGACATCATTTATCCAGCATTCCCCTTGATAAGCTGCCCATTCAAGGATTGCGGGCACATGATCCATGGAGTCATGAAAGCTTCTTTCTTGTGACCAAGGCCGGCTAACCATAAAGGATGATTTGCAGTCATCCTCCTCATTATTCTTACTACAAGCAACAGGGTTCGTCATATTTACTACAAAAGACTGCATATAAGGAGGAAAAGTGGTCTGGCAACATCCTAGGCCATAGCAGCCATTCCCACTCGCTTTCTTGTGAGTTGGAGAACAAATTGACATGCATCCTCCAACAGTCTCGCCGTCAATACTAAGATTAGCATACTTGTTGCAACCCCTAGCTGTAAACATGTTATTATCCGAAAAAATGAAAGGAGTTCCTGATAGGGAAACCCCCATATCACCAAAAGTTTTGTTGCAGTCCAAATAAACCACTGGATTGCTGACTTCAAATTGGCCATAACTAAAGTTAAATTGGCTTGTTCCCATAATTTCTAGACTCAGCAGCTCCATCTTAATGGTAGTTAACTGTTTTGGAGGATTGGAAGAGGAGTCACAAGCTACCTTAAAACGCTTATCCATGTAACAACCTTCTCTAGTTCCAAATGGAAATACGATGCTAACATTACCACAACTGGATTGACAAAGCTCCGCATCCGTTAGTTGTGCATGAGCTAGCCATAGTATCAAAATGACAAGTAAGTGAAGCTTCACTAGAACAATTATCACTCTCTCAATAATCCATTCCATTGTCTTTCAACTTTCACTCAAATTAAGCAACAATTCAGCTATTTATGGACTATATAGAGAAGACTAGTTAGGTTTATTTATTTATTACCTGTTTTAATCAAGAGTCTTAGCCTGCCAAGATTGAATCAGTCGCCCTGGCCTATAAATTGGGCCATTCAACATGGTTTTTCTACGCCATCGTTCTCAGGTTGTTTTCAGTGAAATAAAGAACACGGATTTTTTTTTTCTTTTTAACAGAGACAACCAAAGTGTCATCGAAAAAAAATCCCTTTCAAAAAATTTTCCACCTTCCTGTGTGCCTAATTCTTCTCTTCTTTTTTTTTTTTTCTGCATTTTTAGGAATGTGCGTAGCTATCCCTCACTGTTTGTTAAGGGCATTGCGTGTTGGTGTGCAGATGTATCCGAATCCATTACAGGATAATCCTGCCTATTCAGCTGTAAATTAGTTTTATCTCCATCTTTAGCATTATTAAGTCTTGTTGCGCGGATCTTTTCGATGGTCACGTAATGAATGAATTTGTTATACTGATGGATGCCACTTGACAATTGAAGGATTTGACTGTTTTAATGACGCCATTGATGTGTTTTTTTTTATTTAATTTTTTATTTGCGGATTGTTGTTTACAAGGATGGTCCAAGAGGAACTATTTTTTAAAAAAAAAAAATTGGGAAACAATCAAAGATGATATTTGCAAATAGTAAATCTTCCCAGATAGAATTTATTAGAAAGGATATTTTAGTAACTTATGTGGGACTATAAAATTATAAGTAGAAAACAGAAAAGGTGCAACACCAATACTGTCCTTGGTGAAAATTTTACAAATTAAATTTAAGTTGAAATTATTTCATAATTGTTGGCTCAATATTTCATACCCCTATAAAGTATCATTCATGCACTCCCAAAGTCAACCTCAAGTCCATAATTATGCCTCACCTATGGTGCCATGTAATTTGGACTTCTAATAATTTCTCTCAATGTTTGTTATAAACAAAAAGGAAAAAAAAAAATGCTATAACAAGATTTAAAGCAAACAACAAACGTAACCAATCCCTTACTAGATGGTCACACTCTTAATCCAAAAAATAGTGGTGAATACCGGTCAAAAAAATTTAGGAATTTAAAATCTCTAGAATCATAATAAATTTTAGAAATTTTAAAAATAAAATTTTTAATATCAGTATTAAATTAAAAATTTTTTTGATATCATTCCATTTTTCGAGACCTTCAGTATAGAGATTCGGTTCTTTCAGAATGCATCCAAAAAAGAGGGGTGAGTATGGGTTGAGAAAATTTGAAAATTTAAATTCTTCAGAACCATATAAAATTTTAGAAATTTTAAAAATAAAATTTTCAATATCAGTATTAAATTTAAAAATTTTCACACGAGTACCATTCCAATTTTCGGAATGATTCATTATGTAGGTTCGGTTCTTTCGAAATGGATTGATATTGTATGGTTCTAAATGGAAATTTGGAATTTGTATTATACGCAAATTTATATTCATTACCAATAAATAAATAATAAAGTTTGTATGTATTTATATTTTTTTATATAAACATATATTTAATACATATTTTCGGCAAAATTATTATGTATGTTTAACCCTATATTATATATATTTTCGACAATCGTAGGTGTTTCCCACCAAACTTTGAGTTGTCTTGAAAATTTAGCTGTGAGGAGTTTAATTGGACCTTTCCAGAGGGTATGGTATCTCGACTCTACTTACACTGATGTTCGAATGTGTTAATGTAAGCTGAAGAGTAAGCTATATGTTGTTGGCATTTTTGTTACTATTTTTTATTTTGATGTTGAAACAAGGAATGACTTTAGGAAGAAGATGATTAATATTTTTAAAAAATATTTTTAAAAAATTAATGCTTATTAATATGTTGAATCTTGTAAAGTGAAAAAATAAATATATAAATAAATTATAAAGTTATGAAATTAAAATAAATATGACTATAAAGATGGGAATTTATAAAAAATAAAAAAAATTAATGTTCGTTATTATGCTGTGAAATTGAAAAATAAAAAATTTAAACTAAATATAAAAATCAAAGAAAAATGGTTAGGAGTAAAGGTGGGACATGGCAAAATTTATCATAGGTGGCAAAATTTGTATTCCTATGTTTTATATATTTTGTATAGATAAATAAAAAAAATAATTAAAAATGTTTCAGCTTTTGTACAATAATATTTATATTTTAACAATATAAAAATGCGAAAGAAAAGTATTAAATAAAAATAATTCAACTTACTTTTTTTTTTTATTAAAATAAAGGGAAAATTACATTTTTGGTGTCTCAACTTCTTAATTTCAACTTTTTTTTTTTAAATCTAGTTACTGAACTTTAAAAATTACAATAATGTGGTGCTTCCAGTCAGAAGCACCATGCCAGAGTGCTAACTAGGATGTGATGGGGCCCAAAATAAGAAATAAAAGACAGTTTTTTTTTTAGCCAATAAAAAAAAAGACAGCTTATGCCTCCTATAACATTCTTGTTATCATCGAAGGAGAAGTGAAATTTCACTATTTGAAACTACAACTCCGTTTGGGACTTTGGCCGTATAGCTTGAGGTGGATTTGAATTTCTTAATAGAATTTTTTTCATTTTTTTACAGCAGTCCATTATAATGTTGTTTGTTCTTCCTCAACATTTTTCTAGAGATTTCAGAAAGAAAAACTAACAAAAATCTTTTCTTCTTAATCTTCAATCGCGACTCCATTGAAGCCTAAAGGAAATCACCAACATTATGGAAGGAAGATATGCATGTGGAAAGCGACATGTGATGAGAACATCATGGTCAAATTCCAATCCAGGAAGAATGTTTTGGAGCTGTGAAGATCAATCGTGCAATCGATCTTTTTGATGGGCAGAAAATTAATTGTATGAGAGATCAAGGCATATAATTTATGGGTTGTTGAATAGCAAGTTAAGATTGGAGCTTCAATTACAAAGTAGCAAAGAAAGGGAAAAAAGATTGTGATAACCGTGATTTTGTTATTAATTGTCATTATCTTTAAGTGATAATGTGAAGATAATTAAGCTGCTTCAAAGGAAGTATTTTGTCAGTAGTTAAGTAAGTTTAATGTGGCTAAATAGTTGCATTAAGTGACTAACAATGAATTATGATTTTTGTTTAGAATCTTTGTGTTGTTTACTGGATATTTTATGAAGGCAAAGATGTTGTTAGTGTGTAGTTTCTATTCTGCAGTGCAAATATGTTATTTATAAAATGCTAACCTTATTTGCATTATTACTCACTGAAAGTAAGTGCAAAGATTAGAATTGTAAAGAGAGAATGAAGTTTTTAGCATCTATAGTAAATGTGGTACTTTGTTGTCTCTTAATTGCTCAATAATTCCAACTTATAGTCTTTTTTTTAGTTTCACGAATAACAATCTTTTCCTTCATATAATAATAATTCTCTTTTTTAATATTTTTTGCTTATACATCTCCTTAATTTGAAAATAAAAATGGAAAATTTTATGGCATCGGTGTTTCATTATCTTCTATCACAGAGTAATATTCTTCTTGATGTTGACATGGTTGCTTTTGTTAGTAATATCCTTTGTACAAGCATTATTATACGCAAACATGATTTATCAATATAAGGACATACAACTGAGCTTCCTGGTTTGTAAATAGCAGAAGTTGATTGCCATTTTGACCCCCTGTTAATCTTCATGAATTCAAATAAAAATTAAACAAAAAATATAAAATATAAGAAATAGGACCTTAAGAGCAATTATTAAACAAGTCCATATGAAGCAAATCATCAGTTCCTCCCATGATTTATAACAATTCACATAAAGTAATATGGTGGTATAGTTCATACCAAAAAAAAAACACTGGTAGATAACAGAATTGCTAACAAATGAGAATGACATAAGCATAAGCATATTTAGGACCTCAGGCGCTACCAACTCTCCCAAAACCAATTGGTGTTAGGAAAGGCGCATACCCTAGCCTTATAGTGCATTCAACACACACAAGCGCCCACGACATTCGATTGTGACTCGGCCCACTTGCCTCCGCCACAGGACAATTGATGGACACCCAACAATCTCCCCCTCAACAATTGCTCCCACTGGGAATCGAACCTGTGACCTTGGCTCTGATACCACTTTTAGGACCTTACGCGCTACCAATTCTCTCAAAACCAATTGGTGTTAGGAAAGGTGTTAGGAAAGGCGCATACCCTAGCCTTATAGTGCATTCAACACACATAAGCGCCCACGGCATTCGATTGTGACTCGGCCCACTTGCCTCCGCCACGGGACAATTGATGGACACCTAACAACATATATTTAAATTCCCTAAGTTAAGTATGCCTACCAGAGACAATTAGCATTATCAAAATAATAGTATGAGCTAAATAGCCATACACTAAATAAATGTATTAAACTTACCAAGTTTATATATCTTAGTAAATTAAACAAAATATGATTGATGTAATGAAATCATTAATTTAATACAATTCAAAAAAAAAAAAAAAGAAACTAAACCAATATTTTGGCAAAAACATATAGTCCCATAGCAAAATTAATTCAGTTGCAATTCAGGTATTTGATCTTTCTCCAAATTCTTGCGAGCCAACAAGAGTCTTTTGTAAACCTAGTGCAGTTATTTGCTCTTGTAAACCTAGTGCAGATTTTCTGATATTTAGTGTGCTTCCAGCATTAGCATTATCACTTGATGCTTTCCTTTTGCATGATTTTCCAATTGATCTTGCTCTTTTCTATTGATTAGCTTAAAAAAATAATTAAACAATATAAGTTACAAACATTGACAGGCTATGATAAATAGTGAAAGAATAAGAAACTACACCTAAACTTACCTAGCATTGATGAAATGTTTTCCTTATTTTTTGAAGCCTTGTACCCTCTATATCATGAAGGCTAGTTTAGTCTCATAACCAGACCTAATTTTCCCACTTTGAACTAAAAATCATTGGCTAGGTGTTTTCGACTGCACATTCTTATAATTACCACTTTGATAACACATTTATAAAACTTATAAGTGATAAGAATGCATTGAGATTACTTACATTAAGCATCATATTATTTGATTTAAAGTCTATGTAAACACTAACTCCATATGGTGGTTGTGAAGAAAATCCTGGTGGCTTCTAAGGTCGTTGTTTACTAGAAGAAGCATTAAGTTGAGATGCATGAGCATAGGTTAGTCTTCGCAATCTTGAATAGGCAATAGTGAAATGTGAATTATCTCTACCATCTGAGGTTTCCATTGATGTTGATGTTATAGGTTCCTGTTTATGATTATTAGCATCAATAATAGACCAACATTTTTAATATAGCTCTAAAAATGGAAATTACCTCAGTTGCATTATTACTCACTGAAATATCAACATTAGCATATTTTGCTTTTCCTCCTATAACCTGAATTTTTACAACACTTACCAATCACAAACATAATCATAAAATAGATAAATAGCACATCATATTATATTAAAAAAAAAAGACAGCAATATACACTTACTTCCATAACCATCTTTCATGTCTAAATCCTTTGCCAATAGTTCAATAAACCAATTCCAATTTACTTTATTCTCTATCTTCACCATAGCCCACGCTACAGGGAATATATGGTGATTCCTGTCTCGGCTTACTGCTACAAGTATCTCACCTTTAATTGCCGCTTTTAGAAAATAACCATCTAGACCTAGTATCCTTCTACAACCACCTAAGAACCCTTCTTTTAAGCACTGAAATGATATATACATTCTTTGAAAAATAGACAGCTATATAGGAATTGGCCTTTGAACATTCATGGTTGTAGTGGTTCCCAGATTTGCTCTTTCAATATTTGCTAAATAGTCCCACAACAATCCATTTTCTGTTTTTAAATCACCTTATATTCTTGCTATTGTCATTAACTTGCTCTTCCAAGTTGTGTGAATGAAATGTTAACCTTTAAGTCCTCTTCCACCAATGTTTGTAAATCTAACAACTTCATAGCATGTATGCATTTGTACTTATGCAAGTAATTTACAGCTAACCATTTGGTTGTAACTCTTATATTCTTGTAAGCAACTAGAAAAGTATGCATTGGCTTAAAAGTCTTCACTTAATAATGCTTTGTGGCATTATCAAATGAAGTATACAATGTGAAAGGATAATTTTTTTCATACACTTGACTTTAGTCTGATCATTTTTATTTCTGATTACTTTCAAAGCTCATCTTTCTTGTATTGAAATTCTTGTAATTATTTCTTTAAAAGTTCTAGAATCCTTAAAAGTCATCCCTAAACATATATATATTTTCTCAGATTTTGGATTAAATACTAGAAACATGCTCCTTCTCCTGATAGCATGGTCATCATCACTTCCATATGTGCTTGAACAACTCCAATCATCATCATCCAACTTGAACCTCTATCCACTTGGTGAAGTGATATATAACCATGATCAAGAACTTCTTTTGAGAGTTTGAAATAGGAAATGGACCTAAGATATCTATTACCCCTATTACGAAAGGCCAAGGACTCCTATTTGGATATTGAATATTAAAGAGCTTGTGGCTAAGGGAAGCAAACTATTGACACTTGTGGCATTCCTAAACCAATTTTTGAGTGTTTTGAGACATATTGGGCCAATAGTAACTTGGAGTAATGCTTTTCTAATTAGCAAATGATGAGACTCATAAGCTCCATAAATCCCTTCATGAATTTCTCTAAATACATAATTTACTTCCTCTAATGATACACTCTTAGACCATGGATGTGATAGGAACCTTCTATATACTTCCCCATTATTCATGGAGTAATGCACAACTTTTATTTTTAACTTCTGAGCCTTTAAATTATCCTATAGGAATACTCCATGTTTAAAATACAGAATGATTGGCTTTATCCATTATGCTACTTCTTGGATATCCATGATCTCTGTCTCCTCAGTGCTTGGCTTTGTCAACTCCTTAGTTAGCTCAAGCTCTTTGAATATTTGACTATCTTCTACTATTGATTTGGCTAGTAAGTTTGCCTCTGAGTTTTCACTTATGGGAATTTAAATGATTTCCCATTGTCCACCATCCTGCTTAGACTTATTTAGGAGCTATTTGACTTTCACTACTTAACGATGTTTGGCTCCTTGATTTGGTATGTTCCTTTGATTTGTTTAACCACCTGTTGTGAATTAGAGTATATTTTGAGATGCTCGGTTCTAACTTATGTAGCTAACTCCAATCCTATGATGAGTGCCTCATACTTAATTGCATTATTAATGGCTTTGTACTTTATTTGAACTGTATATTTGATTGTGACTTTGTTGGGACCTTGAAGAATAATTCTAGCACCAGATCATTGGATGGATGAGGCTCTATCTATGTATAACTTCCACTCTAGGCATTCAAAAGGGATAAAGTCTTCCATTGTCTTCACTTCCACAAAATCTGCTAAGGTTTGGGCTTTGATTTGCTGCCAAGGTTCATAACTAATGTGAAATTATTTGAGTAATACTGACCATTAGACTAATCTACTAAATGTTTTAGGTCTTTGTAAGATTTTCCTTAATGGGAATCTTGATCTTATAATGATTGAGTGAGCCTAAAAATAATGCCTGAGCTTTCAAGATGTATATATGATGATCATAGCTAACTAATCTAGTTTGGGATATTGGACTTCTCAACCTCTAAGTATTTTACTGATATAGTACACTAGATTTTGCTAGCTTCCTTGTTCTCTAACTAGTACTGATGCAATTGATTCCTAACTGATAGAGAGATACAAGTATAAAACCTCTATGAGGATTGGCTTGCTAAGTAGAGGTGTGAAGATATAAAGTTTTTTATGTCTTCAAAGGCAGCCTGACATTCTTCATTCCACACAAACTTCTTGGAGTATTTTAGGGCTCAGAATAATGGTAGATGTTGTTTGGTTGAGCAAGAGATGAAATGCCCCAAAGCTATTATTCTACCATTTAACTTTTAAAGCTCGTTTAATGATGTTGGAGCTTTCGTTTTAAAAATTACCTCCATCTTTTCTGGATTGGCTTCAATTCCTCTATAGGATATCATAAATCCTAAAAATTTGCTTACTTTCACCCTAAAGACACACTTATTTAGATTAAGCTTGATCTAGTATTGATCCAATATTCGAAGGATTTGATCAAGATCCTTAGAGTATTATTCTATATATTGGCTCTTGACAATGATATCACCCATATATACCTCTACATTTTTCCCAATTTGATCTTAAAACATGTGGTTCATTAGCCTTTGATATGTTGCTCTGACATTCTTTAGTCCAAAGGGTATAACCTTATAGCAATAAAGGCCTTTATAAGTGATAAATGATGTTTTCTCCTGATCGTCCTTTTTCATTAGGATCTGATAGTACCCTTGAGTAATATCCACAAAGCTATATAAGTTATGATAAGTAGTCGAGTCTACTAGCTGATCTATTATTAGTAATGGATAGCTACCTTTTGAGCATGCTTTGTTAAGATCAATATAGTCAACACACATTTTGTACTTCCCATTTGACATTTTTACTAGCACCATGTTGGCTACCCATTCCTAATGTGTCACTTTTTTTATGAATCTAACTTCTAGTAATTTCTTTATTTCATTAGTGATCACCTTTTGCCTCTCATATGCAAAGTTCCTTTTTTAAATAATAGGTTTAACTCTTAAATTAATATTCAAACTATATGAGGCAATTCGAGGATTTACCCTAATGATCTCAAATGCTTTAGAGGTAAAGCTGCTTGAATGTTTGATCAAGACCTTGCTTATTCAACTTTTGACTTTGTCATCAAGCTCATTACCAATTTTGACTATCTTTCCTTTAGCAATTTGTAAAGTTTGGACTTGATCAACTGGCTCAAGATTGGCTCCTTATTTCTCAATTTTTAAGGATTATAGGGGGAATGCTTCCATCTAGGGTTTGACAACTAAATAATAGCATTGTCTAGCCATATGTTGATCTCCATGAATTATTATGCCATGGCTTCTAAAGGAATCTTTATCGTTAAATGCATGATGCTCGTGGCTACATCAATTTCCTAAATGATTGGCCAGCCTATAATGTCATTGCACGTGAGTGGAAGATCTACCACACAAAATAGAGCTTTGCTAGCTTTCATATCTCTAGTGTCTCGATTCCTAAATTCTAACATTAGCTCCACCATCCTATCAGTTGTGTGGTTCCATTGTAAAATCTTGTAATTGGATTCTATATAGCTTTTAAATTAATGACGAAACCTCCCATTGCCTTATAAGCATTCCAAGAGAGTGCATTGATAACACTTCCATCATCAATTAAAAATATTTTTACTAAGCAGTTATTAATGAAAGCACTTACCACTAAGTCATCATTATGAGGATATTAAACCAAATAAGATGGTCTTTTTTTAAAAGGCAAACCAAATAAAATGGTCTTTTTTTAAAAGGTAAGGCCTTTTTCCTTCCAAGTTCTATTGAGCTTTTTATCAGTTGTTTCTCCTTAGACAATTATGTTGATAACTCCAGCTACTTCATTCTGAGCTTTCTTTTACTCTGGTTTATCTTTATCCCGATCATCCAACTCTTGGTTTCTTCTAGTTGTGTCAATGAAGTTGACAAGTTTCCCATTTTGTGTTAACTTTTCTATAACATTCTTTAAATCTCAGTATGCCTCAGTCTGGTCCCCATAGTCCCAGTGGAATTGACAATAAAACCTCCTATCTTGCATGGCTCTCCTAGTTGGACTCAATCTTCTAGCTAGTTCTTTGCCTAACCTACTCTCTCTAATCCCTATGAGGATTTTGGATTTGTAGGTGTTTAATAATGTGTATCTCTTCATTCCCCTTCTAAATCCTTCTATTGGGTTTATTGACCATTTGCATAATCAAACTCTAAATTTTGGACTTTGATAAAAAAATTGTATATTAATAGTTTCAATTAAGTGTGTAGGGAATTATATACCATACATATACCAAGCATATACACCTTTGGATAAATAGTGACTTTTTGGGCAAATTAAACCTCTAAGATTTAAGAAGGCTTTTGACATCTTTAGAGCTCTTAAATAACAAAATGAGCTTCTTAACATTTGAATTATACATCTTGAGCTTTTTGAATTGGGCTTATTTGTCAAAATCCAAGTTCATTTGGTCAGGAAAATTTTGAGTTGAAATCCACATATATGTCTACCATCTTAGACTGCACATCTCTTAGTATTTTGGACATATCTTGAGTTACAGATGTCAACTTAAGGTGATTCAAAATGCTAAGAAAATATAAGTCAAATATCTACAAATTTCATGAAGAAAATATGGGAAAATTCAAATTTCTTAAAGAGCATATCATGGCTTCAACTTCTATATAGCTGTTTGACAGTATTCTGCATTTCATATTGCATAATCCTTAGTAATTTGGACATATCCTAAGATAAAGAAGTCAAATTTAGGTGATTCAAAATGATATGGAAATATAATTCAAATATCTATAGCTTTCATGTAGAAAGTATGGGAAAATTCAAATTTCTTCAGGATCAAATCACGACTTCAATTTGGGTATAGATGTCTGACTGTAGTCTACATTACAGACTACACAACCCTTAGTATTTTGAACATATCTTGAGCTACAAAGGTCCAATTTAGGTGATTCAAATTTATATGAAAATATAATTCAAATATCTACAGATTTTGTGAAGAAAGTGTAAGTAAATTAAAACGTCTTAAAGAGCCAATTATGGTTTCAATCCATTAATAGTTGTCTAACAGCATCAGTCTCAATAATTCAAAATATAGACATTGGACACATCATTTGCACCTCCAACAGCTATATTTTTTAGTATAAATACCTCTATAGCTGAATGGAAGTTAAAAAACTTGTTTCTCATTCATTATTTCTTAAGCTTTCATTGAGCTATCAAATTCTCTTAAAAAATTCTTTGTTTGTATAACTCTTATGAGAGTTGGGTGTGTGTTAGAAATAGAATTTCTCTTCATCTTAAATCTTGGGTTAGATTAGAAGGGAAGTGAGATTTATTTCTAAAGGAATTGGTTTAAGTGTTGTACATTAAAACACTTGGGTTTTGGTTTTTTGAGTGAGCCTTGAAAACTCATATTGTAAGGTTATAAGAGTGAGCCATAAAACTCTTGTGTAGTCTTAATCTTATGAATAAGATTATGGGTGATTGAAAATCCTAACTTAGGAATAAGTTAGGTGGAGACATAGGATTGTTGTTGAATCTGAACTCTTTAAATCTTTGTGTTCTTAATTCTTCCTTCTCAACTTCTATTTTGTTCTTGTAAAGAATTATTTTAATTCCTCATTTTTATTTGATAGTCCTATTAAACCCCCCCCTCTAGGACTCTTTTTAGGGGTTTTAAAGGTCGTTTGTTAAAATCTAGGCCTGCTTGGTTCTGACCTTTCATCTTTTCTAATTTGAGCTTTCTCACTATCCAAGCGCATCCTCCTATCTTCGTTCATTTTTATCATCTTTATTACCATAGCCATTACCTCAGTAAAGGTGCTAAGTTCTTTGGTCATGATCTTGTCTTTGAGTTTCCCCAATTGAGTCCTATTCTTCAAGGCTTCTATGGCTACTTCATCAATTAAATTCTCAATTTGCATAGGTACCTTTGTTAAATCTATCCAAGTAGCTTCTTAATGACTCTGTAGCCTCTTATCTGTACATTTAAAGATCACTGATGTTTTTGGTAGGAGGAACATTAGTGATAAATTGAGTCTTCTCAGCTAATTCCTCAAAGGATGAAATAGAATTCTCAAGAAATTGATGGAACCACTTCTGAGTATTCTTGGTGAGTTTACTTGGAAAGACTCTATACATGATTCTATTATTTACATTCTGAAGCAGCATCCTCATCCTAAATGAGGATATGTGGTTGATCAGATCCTCGGTTTCATCAAACTGGTATAACTAAGGCATTTTGAACTTGGTTCCAATCTTTTTCATGGTTATTCTACTTATTAAGGGTGTCTTTCCTTTAATAATGCACTCATCTTCCTTCCTAGGTCCAATATGAGCTTTCTGCATAAACTCTTCAACTTTCTTAGCTATCTTTGAGTCATCTAGTGTCAACATTATTGTGATAGATTCCCCTTCTAGAGCTTTATAACCTTCTTTACTTCCATCAAGCACATTCAGAGTTGCCACTTGTGTTGCTACATTATTCTCTAGATGAACTATTATGGGATTACTGCCTTAAATCAAGGCATTCAACTGTTGTTACATCAAGAGCATCTAGATTTGGATGTTTTGAATCATTTCTTCTTTACTTGATGGAGGTAGGGTGAGTTTCTGGGTTATTGTGTTTAGGTTTAGTGTATTTATGGTGGGGGTTTCTGGCTAACATAGGAAAAGTATAGAGGGTATAAGTCAGTTATTATGTTGTAGAGGAGCATAATAAGGGAAGTCATTGCCTGGTGTTGGCCATAAATATTACTAGTTGGAGTATATGCTCCAAGTGGATCTTGTGATGAGTGTCCAATATGCTAAAAAGGTACTGACAAAATCATTGGCTGAACAAGTACTGAGAAGTTAATTGGAGGAATGGGGGCCGATGGGTTAATTTGTGTATCTAGAGTTAAGGTTGGTGGTGGACTGGAAGTCATAATGCCAATATCATATTTAGTAGATGTTGAATAGCTTTTAACTTAAGAGGTTTTTCAATAGATGACGTCACTTGATAACTTGCTTCTAGAAACTCCGAGTCTAAGCCATGTAAGGAATTAATAAAAGACAAAGTGATAGGTAGGGAAAATCCCTACAAACCTTATGATGCCTAAGTCAGAGAATGTAGAGAGATTTAATATATATAAAAAGAATAAAGAGTATAAGAGAATATAATGGAATAAGATGACTGAGAATAAGGGACATAAGGATTTATTTATAGGGATATCGATGCTCAAACTTGAAAGGAATATAATTCCTCTTTGATGTAAGAGTTATGCCTATTTGGAGATTATTTTTTCCTATTCAAGAGTCTTCTTAATTAGAGATCCTTTTCCTATTTGGATTGGACCTTCTTCCTCTACAAGCAACCTGTTTGGGAAAGATAAAATCCTTAATATAATAGGAATATGTGTATGGGGTATCAATATCTTTTATAAGTTATTCTAAATCCATTCTCTTTGCATCTACAAAAAAAAGTAAATAAAGAAAATGAGTTAGCCAATTTATTAATTAAGACATATGCAAATAATAAGTAAATAATCATATAAAATGATTATTGATGGACATATAAATAAACAGGGTAAAATTGAGAATTTTTATAACCCATTTCATCTGCTCAACAAACATGAGACCCCAGTGCAGTGTACGTGGTCATTCCAAGCCCAAGGAAAGACCATATTCTGTAATTTTGAAATGAGGGTATGAACGTAGTAATGGCACAACAAGCTCTAAAGATATATGTCCATGTCCTCTTGTCTAAATTGTCATTTATATAGTATATATTGTTGTAATCACCACAGAGAAAAAACCAAAAAGGAACATCTCTAATTAGAAAATTATACCAAACGCATTTTTTAATGAACCTTGAAAACATTAGAAATAGTGAAAATCACTTAAAGAATAAATAAGAAAATTTGCAAAAAAAAAAAAAAAGAAAGAAAGAAAGGAAACTAATCTGGCATAAGCTATAAGCTATATAACAAAACCAAAGAGAAGAAAAATGCAGTTAAAAGCCAAGCCAATAACTACATTGCAATGACCACCTACACTACAATCATTGATCTAGATAGTTCAATCCCATCCATGTCCTCTTTAACACTACCTAAAGGAACCACAAAAATAACTAAATCAAATCCCTAAATACAGTCACGAACACCATTACGCAATCAAGAATGCAAATCAAAGCAACAAAAGAACAAACAAATCATATCAAACCTTAGAAGTTGTAAATCAACGAATGTTGTAGAGCAACGATTAATGTCCCATAGTACCACCACCGCAGCAGCAACAAATAGCAAAACAATGAAACCATAACCTTAGAAGAGTAGAAACATAGAGAAAAGGAAAAGCAAAATGTTTGCTTACATAGGACTCCTAATTTCTCAGTAAACAGTAGCATTTTGCTGACCTAATGAATATATAGCGGACCAACAAACAGTAGCAATAAACAAAGCTTGTGTTTGTGATTGTAGAGTCAACAAATAGTGATAATAAGTGGCAGAGGCATACATAGAATAGAGTGTATATATGTGTATATAATGACAATTTTACTCTTAAAATTAAATGGGAATTAAAACAGGTTGTAACTAATTCGCTTGTGAACCCATAACATTATCGATTTAAACCGTGTTATAAATGGGTCGATTCGTTTTCCGTTTAACCATAATCCTAACCCGTTAATTTTATGTGTTAGACGAATCATGTTCGTGTGTTATGACCCATTTTGACACCCCTAGACATGATGTAAGGCAATTCACCAAATATCTTGGTTAAGAAGTGTTTGCGAATTATTTTGAAGTATTAAAAAGTAAAATTAATATTTAATTTTTTCATTAGATGTTTTTATGAAAATATAGACTAATTTGTTAACTAGCCAAACTATTAGTGAGTTATTTTTAATTTTCATTGTTTGTTTACATCTCAAATAATAAGAGTGTAAATGAAAGTTTTAGGACCAATTTAACCTTCATTGCAAAATTCAAAGAATTAATTGAACCTTTCAAAATAATTTAAGGCCAAATCCAACTTTATTCTAAGAAAATAATGAGTATTATATTATAGCCGCGAAATATGACCTAAACTTTGGGCGGTCACGTGGAGTGATTGGATATTACACAGCAACGCAAATAATTGCCCTGAAGCCACCAGAATCAAGGACAATATTAATGAGCAATAGATACATTTTTCTACTTTTCCAACTACAACTCCAGCTTTCATGGACAGGGATATTTAGACCACTTTTACATCCACATATGTTAAAGATATATAGCATATAGGCAAAATTAACGAAGCCCCAACACCTCCATGGCCACTTCAAGCAGCAGCCGCTTCATTTGTCCAATTCTATCTTCTTCCATTTTCATCATTTTACTCTTCAGCAATGAAATTGCCGCTTCACAGTCCATTATCAAGTCACTACCAGGGTTTAATGGAAGCCTCCGATTCTTTCTTGAAACTGGGTGAGCCATACATTTTAATAATGAGCCTAATGTGCATGTTTTCTGGGTTTTTTTTTTCATCTTTTTTATATTTGTAAATATGTATATATAGATACATTGGTGTGGGGAAGATGGATGAAATGCAGCTATTCTACTACTTCATTGAGTCAGAAAGGAGTCCTGAAAGTGATCCTGTAATTCTTTGGCTTGCTTGTGGTCCTGGTGCTTCTGGTTTAACTGCTCTTTTTTATCAAATTGGTATATATATGCATCATATCATATAAATGATTCTCTTTCTTTAATTTATTTCTTCGATGGATAAAAACACATAAACTTTGGAAGCTTACAATGTTAGTGATACAATATCAGCTGCAAAAACCTATGAGTTTTTAAGGAAGGTTGTCTATCTTATATATATACACACACACATTGCAAAAACAGAAATTAAAATATAATACAGCTTGGATACTTTTTAATTAACATTCTTGAAACTGTAACAGTGGCTTGTTGGTCACCCACAATTCCTTGCAAACCCACTCTACATTGGTGCTGATTCTTATTCTGGTGTTGTTGCCCCAATTGTTGTTCAGGAGATTCTTAATGGTAACGTGTGTGTATATATATCCAAATATACCTAAGAAAAAAAATATTTTTAGATTTTCTTTATTTAACATTTTCTTTTGTTTTATTTCTTTGAAGGAAAGGAAATGGGACTTCAGCCACCAATAAACCTCAGGGTATTTATCATCAAAAAATAACATTTTAATTATATATATATATATATATATATATATATATATATATATATATATTTTCTGATTAAATTGTCCCAGGGATATTTGCTTGGCAATCCTCTCACACATTATAAAATTGACATAAATTCAAGAGTTCCATTTTCATTTGGTATGGCACTTCTATCGAAGAAAATATATGAGGTAATTTCTTCATGTTTTATTCCCTCAAAAGATACTCTTTGAATACTCGACGAATTAATATATATCTTAATTATTTATTATTAATAAATTTATAACAATTATCTAAGGATTGGAATATACGCATATATTTTTACTTGCAATATGCCAAAAATCTTTCTAAAAGATATATTTAGTTCAATTTGTTAAATAAAATATAATTAAAAAAACTTCTTTCACCGAAATAATTAAAATCCCAGACATAATTTTAGATTTTTCAAAATAAGTTACAAGGATGCATTTTTTACATTATATTAATTTGTATGCCACATTTATAAATAACATTTTGTCATGAAATTTGTATTAATGGTACCAAAAAAACAATTTCAAGAGTTAATGTTTCTGAATTCAAGATTTTTTATTTTTAATTGTTTTTGGCAGTCCTTCAAGACAAATTGCAAGGGTGAATATGCATATCCAGATCCAAACAATGCATTATGTATGGTAGATATTCAAATCATAAATGAGGTGAGTCCAAAAATATTTACAAAGGGCATGTGTGTGTATATATATATATAACAGAAGGTTGATGTTTGATATTTGATTTGTAGTGCATTGGAAAAATAAATGAAGGACACATTGGAAAATCAATGTAGTAGTATATTTTCTCCAAATTCAATGGCATCAAGATGGGATTCAATTGATATCACGGAAGACTATTCCATTGATGATGGTAGTGTGCTTTCACTTTCTCAGGTTCCTCAACTATGGTGTCGGGTAATTTCACTTTCCCATTTTTCTCTTATGTGTCTTCATACATATGATCAAGTCAACAAAAAATGTTCAATTAAAGAAAATTAAAAATTATACTAAATTTGTATAGATTCAAGTGGTAAAGAGTTTGGATTTTCATAAATAAAATTTACAATTTAAATCTTATCTATGATGAAAATAAATATTGGAAAAGTTTTACATCCCTAATAAATCCAGCCAATTCGAATTCCAAACTATTCAAAATCCCTATGCTTAAAAATTATACATACTGCAATACTATGTGCAGAGATAGATAAACAACCATTAGATTATAAATGTTAGTAATTTTATTTAACTTGAACCCTACTATAATAATTAGCATTAATTTTCTTTTTCTTTTTATAATTTTCAGCACCACAACTACGCCTATTGCATCATTTGGGCCAACGATCAAACTATTCAAGCAGCACTACATATTCGCGAGGTTTGTTGCTAGAATTTTTTTTTTTATGAATTGATTTTTATTTTTATTTTACTGAAGAACGACTACATATATAATTAGCTATTGAATAATAATAATAATATTTTTGTTTTTTAGGAAAAATAATAACATTGTTAAACATTAAGCTATTAACAGTTTTTACTATTAATTAATAAATCTAATCTCAAAATAATTAATGTAACTTATTATTATTGTATGAAATTGATGTTCAGGGGACTATAAAGGAGTGGAAAAGATTCAATAAAACTTTGTCCTACTCCAAAAATGTTAATAATTCTGTCGGTTATCATCAAAACTTTACCAAGACAGGACTTCAAGTTCTAATTTACAGGTAACGTTGGCAGCTACCTCTTGGGATTTTTTCACATAACATTTGAGTTTTTTTTTTTTATTTTTTTTTCACACATTTGTTAGTTGCAATTTTTATTTTTTAATAAAATTTATAAAATAGATTATTGCATTGTTGTTACTAGTATTAATCTCCACTTATTGGTTTTTTATTTGAATACATAGTGGCGATCACGATATGATTTTACCACATGTGGGCACTCAAGAATGGATTGAGTCTCTTAACCTATCGATTGTCTTTGATTGGCGACCATGGTTTGTTGATGGTCAAGTTGGAGGGTTAGTAGGACATATATTTGCATGGATTATATATATTTATATATGCTAGAGTGTTGAATTTGTATTTTTTTAGGTATTCGGTGGAATATAAATATGATGATGCCCATGAGTACCGTTTAACATTTGCAACAATAAAGGTAAGTATTAATATTAAACAAGAATAACGATGTTAGTGATAGTAATTTTAATTTATTGTTTAATAATGTGATTAAGCAATAATTAAAGGCTAATTATTTGTGATATTTTGCTTAATTTTTTGTGTAGGGAGGAGGTCACGCTGTTCCCGAATACAGGCCTAAGGAATGTTTTGCTATGGTTCATAGGTTTTTATCTGTTTCTCCTTTGTAGACTCTCATTTACGTATTTAATTTGGCATATATTGGGAGGTTTTTGTTTTTGTTTTTGTTTTTTTTTTTTCTTGTCAAAAGAATGGAAATTAATTATCAGAACTTGTATAAAAAAAAACTAAATAAAAAAACTTGTGATTTTTTTTTAATGTTCGATATTTTATAACTACATGGACACCTAATTTTTTTTTTTTTAACGAAACATGGGTACCTAATTATGAGTTGGATCCATCCATCCTAATGGACTGAATTTAGGTGCACATTATTAATTTCAAATATGGACCCTCACAGCAGCTGGAATTTTATTTTTTTTTAAAATATAAATATATGTTTATATAGTTTATGTTTTGATGCATTTTCTTATTAATTGTAATTAAAATAAAAATTGTATTAGAATTACAAATAAAAATAATTTTTGTCAATTTTTTTAAATTAGGATAATTTTATAAAAGGTCGAAAACATTATGATTTTCTATACTCTAGGCCTTTAAACATAATTTTTCTCTCTAATGAAAATTACAAATGAAATATTTACAACAATATCAATGCATTCAACTGTAAATTGTTATTCTTGAATTGACATTGTGCATTCTAGGGCATAAGGCAATGCACCAAATTCCATGGTTAAGAAGTGTTTATGAATTATTTTGAGATATTAAAAATTAAAATAAATTTTTAATTTTTTCATTACATGTTTTTATGAAAGTATAGACTAATTTATTAACTAACTAAACAATCAGGGAGTTGTTTGTAATTTTTATTGTGATATTTATTTACATAATAGACAATAGAAGTGTAAATGAAAGTTTTAGGATCAATTTTACCTTCCTTGTAAAATTAAAGGATTAATTAAACCTTTCTAAATAATTTAAGGCCAAATCCAACATTATTCCAAGAAAATACTGACTAAATGTGTTCTGGATATTATTATATTAGAGCCGCACAATATGACCTAAACTTTGGGCAGTCATGTGGAGTGATGGAACAGCAACACAAATAACTGCTCTAAAGGCACCAGAATCCAGGACAACATTAATGGGCAATTAATACATTTTTTTTTTTATTTTCTGACTATTGCTCCAGTAAGAGTGGCCATGGGCCGATTCGGATCTTGAATGGGTTCATAAAAAATGGACATGAAATCGGTCTAGAACCATATGAGAATCGTTGAGGGTCGGCTTAAATTTTTTTAAACCATAAACTAATAGCTCCAAATCGAAAAAAAAAAACCATACTCCGAACCGAATTTTATATATATATATATATATATATATATATAAAATAATAATAATAATATTATTATTATTATTATTGGTTTTGATTCCTCTAAATCCCAAGAGGATATATAGGCTATATATATTTTTGATAAAAAAATTAAGTTCAAGTCGTTTAATTTTTTTTATTTTTTCATTGTTAATTTTAATTCATTTATTATTTAAAATTTATTCACTCCGATTTTTATTTTCATTAGTGTTTTTACTTAATTTAAATTATTTTGAAAATTATTACAACATTTAAATTATTTAACTATAATTATAAAATTTTACAAAAACTTTTAGAACCAAATCCGGTTCAGAACCAAAATTAGCTAGTTTTGACCCGGTTCTGAACTATATTGTTTTCTGTTCATGTTTGGTTCCAAAAACCATCAAATTGAAATCGTCCGGTTTTGAACTATAGCCACCCCTAACTCTAGCTTTCATGGACAGGGATATTTAGACCACCTTTACATCCACATATAGTACAGTATAATGCGTATAGGCGAAATTAACAAAGCCCTAACACCTCCATGGCCACTTCAAGCAGCAATAGCAGCTTCATTAGTCTAATGCTATCTTCTTCCATTTTCATTATTTTACTCTTCTATAATGAAATTGCAACTTCACAGTTAATTATCAATTCACCACCAGGGTTTAATGGAAGCCTCCCATTCTTTCTTAAAACTAGGTAAGCAAAAAAAAAAAAAACCATGCATATGTCAACTCTACCTGACATTTTCACATTTGAACTACGTTGACAAATGATATCAGTAGTTAATAGAAGGAGAAACTCCAACCATGATTATAGAAATTTAATGTTTAAAAAACATTTGGTGTATTGAGCTTTACCTATCTAGAATTAACATTTATCTAATATTTTAATAAAACGAGAATTATCTATATCTTAAACTATATAGGCTTGCTTGGATAAATTACTTCTCACTACTGATCAAGAAGCTTCCCAAACTTTCTATTCACCAATTTTTTCTAAGTATAAATAGAGTGTTAGCTTCATTTTGTATGTGTCATGTGAGAGTGCAAAAAGTGTGTTCCGTGAGTGAGCTTAGTGCAAGTGTAAGTGTCTTGTGTGTGTCTTGAGTATATAAATAATTATATGAGTGTTTTGTGAAAATATTAATGTGAGAAGTGTGAACAAGTACTCTTGTACTAAAGTTTTTTTAATATAATAAAAGTAATTTTATCATAAATTAGTCTTCCATATATTCTACAAGTGGTATTAGAGCGAGCAATTAGGGACCAATGACTAACTGCATTTGGAGCAAGTGATCAAGGATCGTATCACATTGAGGTGCCACTAGTGTTGTAGTTCAGGATTGTACAATTCATTAGTCTGGGACCAAACTTGCTTGGTTGATTAAAGTTAATAAACCAATCATGATGGCGGATATGATTACATTAGTAAGTAGTCTTGAAAAACTTAATAATAATAATTATAGCACTTAGAGTACTTGTATGCAATTCTACCTACTCGATCAAGATTTATGGGACATTGTTAGAGGCAATAAGACCTCACCTCCAATAAGTCAAGATGATCTTAAGAAGTATGCTTTGTCTATATTAGTAAAGGATGATTTGGTACAATGCATTAAGGAAATAAAGACACCTAAAGAGGCATAGGACACTCTTGTTATATTATTTGCTCAGACGAATGACACAAAGCTCTAACAACTAAAGAAAGAGTTATTATTAATCTTATAAGACATGATGGTGAGTGAATACTTCACTAAAGCTAAAGCTTTATATCAAGAAATTTTAGAATTAAATCCTCAAAATCAAATCACGGAGATAAGGATAAAGATGATCATAATCCATGGGTTAAGTCTCAAGTTTAATGCACTCATCATAGTAACTCGTGGATGAGTAAAGGAGATAACTTTAAATGATTTAGAAAATTTATTGGCTAATCAAGAGGCTTTAAATAAGAAAATGGTTAAACTCTTAATCAAAGAAGAGGAGAAAGCCCGTTTTAGCAATAAAAGGGGTAAAGATTCAAAGGCTATGAGAACAAATAATAGAGGTAAGTTAAAGTAAGAATGAAGAGAGAAATGTCAACAGGGAAGGAATTAGCAATAAGGCGGAGCTCATCAAAACCACTTATCAAAGGACAAAGCAAGTCGCCTTAAGAATGACTAATGTTACAATTATGGCAAATAAGGCTATTATGCTTGAGATTGTTGGTATAGGGGAGCAGAAGGAAATGTTACAACGTCCTCTTAGTCATAAATTAAAAGTGAAGATGCATGGGATTTTCAAGTTTTATGTGCCATTATAAGCTAGTTATAATCAAGTTTATTAAGGCTATACCATCTATCACACTTGAGTCAAAAGAGGAGCAAACACTTGTCATTGTAAGTGATAAATCCATAAACTATAGTGATGACTAGATAGTAGATTATGGGTGCTCTAATCGTATAATGGGAAATAAAGAAAAATTTTTAAGCATGTCAAAATATAAGGGAGAGCGAGTTATTGTCACAGTAAATAACTTAAGGCTACCTGTTACTCACATTGGCAAGACAATGGTAGTGCCTCGATATAATGAGAGACAAATGTAGTTGAATAATATATTTCATGTACTTAGGATGAAGAAGAACCTAATATTAGTGCCATAACTAACATCCTCGGGGAACTATCTGATGTTCAGACCTGAAGATATGAAGGTATATTAAAGTCTAAATATTACACATACACTAGTTATGGAGGGAGGAAAGTTAGAGTATATTTACGTGATGTCAGCACAAACAACCTAAATAAGACTAAAAGGAATGAGACAACTGACCAGTGGTATGCATGCATAGGACACGTGAACTATTATAAATTAAAGGTGATGATGAAGAAGTCTATGGTCAAGGGACTTCCTTAACTTGATGTTTGAGAGGACACTGTATGTGCTGGATGCCAGTATGGAAAAGCACACTAACTTCTATATGAAGATTTTGAGTACAAAGCAAAAGAGCAATCATCCATTAGTGTCTTTCAATGTATGATAACTTTCATCAATGACTATTTAAGATGCATATAGGTGTACTTTATGGAGGAGAAATATGAAACTTTAAGTAAGTTTAAAGAGTTTAATGAGATAGTTGAAAAAGAGGCTGATTGAAATCATTACCTTTGTATTAATAATAGGGGCAAATATACTTCATATGAGTTCTTAAAGTATTTACAAGATTATAATATACACCGATAGTTGACTTATATTAATACGTCACAACAGAATGGAGTAGCGAAAAGGAATAATAGACATCTTGCAAAAATATGTAAAAGTATGCTACATGCAAAGAATGTTCCACCTCGGTTTTAGGTGAAATGCATGATGACCACTGCACATGTGATTAACAGGCTACCACAAACACCACTAGGATTCATTTCACCCTTGGAGAAGCTAAGGAATATAAAACCCATTGTAAGTCATTTTTAAATTTTTGGTTATGTATGCTATGTTTTCAAACCAGATCATTTACAGAGCAAGTTTGATAAGAAAGCAATAATGTAGATCTTTATGGGTTATAATGATTAAAGAAAATGATGAAAGTGTTATGATCCTATAACAGGGAGATGTCATACATCAAGAAATGTGATATTTGATAAAGTTTTATCTTAGTGGTCCCCTCAAGAAGTAGTTCTACTAGACTCAAAAGAATTTAAGGAGAAATTATAAAAGAGAATTGAACAAGATGAAGTGATAGAAGAAGTAAAGAAAAGGTACTAGAAAGAGAAATAATCAAGGATAAGTCACTTGAGAAGTTAAAATCCTCATGGCATATAGGAGCGCATCAATAGACATTGGAAGATTCATGACCAAGTCAACTTGAGGAGATTCAAGAGGATGAAGGTGTAATAGAATATGGACCTCATCTGAGAAGAGCATCAAGAAAAATTAAAAAGATCCTAAATATGCTAATGCAGTACTTATTAAATGAGACAATGCAAAAGAGCCTACAATATACATAGAAGCATCCTCAAGTAAGGAATGGAGGAAGGCTATGGAAGAAGAAATAGATGCCCTAAATCAAAATAAGACTTGGGTTCTAGTGTCAAAGCCTCAAGATGTAAAACCCATATCCCACAAATAGGTTTATAAAATAAAGAGTCGTCTTAATGGATTGATAGAGAGGTACAAGGCTCATTTGGTGGCTTGAGGATTCTTATAAAAATATGGATTGGATTATGAAGAGACATTCAGTCCAATGGCAAATATTACAACAGTAGGTGTTCTACTAGCCTTATCTGCTTGTAAAATTGAAAACTTTGGCAAATGGATGTGAAGAATGTTTTCCTACATAGAGAGTTAGATCGAGAAATATACATGGAGCAGACACAAGGGTTTGAAAGCAAGACTCACCCAAGCTATATATGTAAGCTTAAGAAGGCACTCTCTGGATTGAAGTAAGCACTAAGAGCATGGTACGGCAATTGACTTGTCCTAATACACCACAACAAGAGCACACAACCATAATACTAATAAATCCTAATTATGGAGGTTGCCTTTAAAGAAACAGATCTTGATTTAATGATAAGTGATGAAATAACATAGATTAGGAGAAGATATATGGTGGTCTAATAGAAAAGGAGAGGTGACAAAAAGACTATAGGAGGAGAAGAAAAAAATTTTGAGTTAGTTGTGGCTTTGCAATTCTTTTTGTGGGAAAGGAAAGTAATGTAGGAGAAGGGAAGGAGGTGTGATTCAGTATGGATAGAGGTTGGCTTATATTAAGGGCATTTTTATCATTTCATTTCTTTATGCTTTGTGGTTGATGACAAGGTTGCTAACTAGAGAGAAAGTGGAGCCCTTTTGAGCCTAGCAAGCACATAATCATCACTTAATCGACCAGAAACATTGATATCTTACTCATTTATAAAATGGAGACGCTTGATTACAAAAAATAATAAATAAAAAAATTTAGATACTCAAATTGAAAAAATCGAAAAGTTCAAACACTATTTTACAATTTTTCCTTCTTCTTTTATATGAAGGAAAAAAATCTAAATTCCTTCATTAAAAAGTTCATAGCTTTTAATAAAAAAAATAATTAAATTTCTAATTAGCAAATAATCAAAAATAAAATCAGGAAAACAAACCCAACTCAATTAAACAACTTTCATGGTAACTAATATATTTTACATGGCCAAACCAAAACAAATTTTGCATGGCCAACCAAATCAATTTTGCATAATGATTATTATTATTATTATTATTATTATTATTATTATTATTATTATTATTATTATTATTATTATTATTATTATTTAATTTTTTTGTTTTTTATTTTAATATTATAATGATGATGATTATTATTATTATTATTATTTTATAATGATTATTATTATTATAATGATCATTATTCTTATTTAATTTTTTGTTTTTTAGTTTATTATTATTATTATTATTATTATTATTATTATTATTATTATTATTATTATTATTATATAATATTTGTGTGGACATGTAATTAAGTCCATTTTGTGTGTGGACATTTAATTTTTTCTCTCTCCGCTAAAAGTACCATAAATTGAGAAAATATTTTAGAATTTACCACAAAAAAGGAAAATACTTTTAAAAGTACCATAAATGGGAAATAATTTTATTTTTTACCATAATTTGGTAAATATCTCGAATCTATCCCTAGGCACAATAAAAGCATTCCCAACATGAATGCTATTGCACTATACATGTGCATGCATATCAATTCAAATTTTTTCATTGTTAAAATTTTTTTAAAATATATTTATTCTAAAATACACATTGATCACCTTATTGTTTGATGTCAAGTATTTTACATTTGGCCAATAGATATAAGACACTTTTTTTACATTATATATTTACCACATTGTTATTGGTTAATTTTCACTTGACTTAATTTTCACATAGGCAACGATTTACTGTCACTCGACTCAATTTCAAGATGAGTTAGATGAGAACATTATAACAACTCTTAATGCTACATGGGATGAAGACGAGCCATCTATAACTAACAATGTATATGTTTCATGGCCTATTATGGTCATATACAAAGAATCCATGAAAGGTGTTGGACTATTTGAGAACCCACATGAGAAGCCTTATATTCTTCAAGTAATTCTAGAACTAAATATTTGGCATGTGAAGTCCATACTTTATTACTTGGCCAAAAGGGTGCGTACCAAAAGAAAGAAAAAGAAGGTGCTTCCATTAACACTTCTTCATGTTTGGTTGCACCTGTGATACTACATATTCAAGGGGTCAAGCTAATGACTTGGGAGGCAACCCAATGTGTTTTTATTTATTTATTTTGTTTAATTTTTTTTCTTTTATTTTTCTTAGTTTTTGTTATTTTATTTTAGAGGACATTCAACATTTGGAGAAATCACAATAGGAAGAAAAGCTTACTAGGAAAGTCCTCATTTTCTTTTTCTGATTTTAATATTTTTGTTATTGAGGACAATGCCATTATAAAGTGTGGGGGAGGATACCAAATGTTAGGATTATGTTTTAATGTATGTGTGTTTTGTGTTTATGTGTTTTATTAATTTTTACATGCGTATTAGTTAAATTAACAAAATAAAAAAATAATTTAAAAAATGGTAAGATTTATTAACTTTTAACTGGGTTTCGCCACATTTGTTATGATGCTTGTCCTTAAAACTTTTTTGTTTGGTTTTGTGCAAAATTAGAACTCAATTGCAATTATAGGGAGATAGTGGATAAGTGTGCATTTTTTAATTCAATTATTGAATTATTGAATAGTTCATTAATTAAGATAGTTGTACATGATCATTATCTATGAAAAATTTAGTTTTTATAACCTAAGCATGAACTTGGAAGATTTAATTTTTGGGAGAGAATGCATTTTGGTTTATAATTCTAGAAAAAATCTCTCTTTTCTTTAGTAATAGCAGTACTTAAATAAATTTTTTTTATATGCTCTAAATCTACTCCAATACTCTAATTAGAGTAAGAGTGTCCAAAGGACCCACTTGGCGATATCTATGCTTAGTAATATGAGAATGATAGGGGATGACTAAAAGTGGGAAGATTTGAATAGAGAGAATAAAAAATGGTGAGATAGAGCATAAAACGAACTCATCAAATAGAAGAAAAATGTGGTGAAATGGAGCATAAAACACATTCATAACCAATTTGTTTTCAAAGAAAAAATTATAAGCTTAAATGCTCTTCTACTAGAGTTATGTTCATTGGATTTCAAAGAGCTATGTGTTTGGGTTATGATTAGTAAATTGTTCATATATTATGTATTTTTGTTTGATTATCTTCTTTAGTAAACATTTTTCAATCTCGGTGTTGTCGGCTTGCATATCTTAGAAATTCTAACTCTTTAGTTGTAGTTGAACTAGTTTTTAAATTTTAAATTTGATTTTTGCTTGAGGATAAGCAAAACTTTAGTATGGGGGAATTTGGTGTGTGAATTTATATATTTTTTATTTTAATTTTAATGAATTTTGAATTAATAAATAATGTTAAATGGGTAGATTTTAGGTTAATTATGAAATATTTTTAGTTTAGAGTTTTAATTAAGATTGTATTGTTTTTGGTTTAGTTTTAGTCAAATTAAGGGTTTATATTTAAGTACTTATTAGTGTTTCCCTTTTTATAGGAAAGATTAAAAAGGAATTCCAAAAATTCAAAGATTTGTCCGACATGGCCATGACATGGGTGTGTTGCAGGCCATGACATGGGTGTGTTGCAAGCCATGTCTACTTCTAGAACTGAAAGAACATTAAACACGGGCATGCGTTCAGCCCATGCATCTTTCTTTTTAATTTAGAGAAGAATGGCACAGTATGTCATGACCATGTTATTGGCCATGCAAGGAGCTAGAAGATGACTTGAAGACAACCACGACCATGTAAAGCCATTCTAAAAAGCCTTAAGATGTAACATGGCCTTGTTAAGGTCATGCTAGAGAAAAAAAAGCTTTCCTACTTGAAAAAGACTTTGGAATTCAAGGGAAATCAGGTCTTTTATCAAAATTTTCTTATAAAAGAGAATATAAAGGAGCTATTCAAGGACATTTAAGAAAGTAGACATCAAAAGCCATAAACAATAGCTTAAGAAGAGTTTAAGGGTTTGAAGATTAAAGCGATGCTTAAACAAGTTTTATTTATTCTTCTTCTTCACTCTCTTGTTATTTATTTTATTGTTTATAGAATTATGCATGGCTAAACACCTTTTAGGGTTGAGGTTAGGAGTAGCTATTTTATAATGTGATTAAAGACATGTTTTATTAATTTAATTTTTAGTGAATTCTATGCATTGAGATTAATGTCATGTTATCATTCTAGGCCTATTTGAACACATGTTTATGGATAAATTAACCAATGAAAGTTAGAGGAATTTATCAATTTAAGACTTATAGGACTTAGACCACTAAAACATGAGAGTAGGCAAACTCTTTTAGGTATTATGATAGTAAGCAAGGTCTATAGTGCTAGCCTAATTGTTAAGAAACTTCATTAATATTGATTAACTTCTTAACCATAAGAGTAGGTTAAACTTTAATCTTACCATGCTTAATTAAGCTCGAGAGAGTCTTTAGGCATTTTAGAATAATTACCGTTAACTAAAATCAAGGTGTTTAATAATTAGAGTGATCATGATCTAATTTAAACATAGGACTAGACATACGGGTTGTTAATGCCGCCACATGTGCAATGTACTCCTTCATGGATGGATTCTTTAGGTACAATCAGATCTTAATGGCCATCATGGACAAAGTAAAGGCAGCTTTCATAATAGAATGGGGTAATTATTGCTATAGAGTGATGCCCTTCAATTTGAAGAATGCAGGAGTAACTTACTAGAGAATGGCAACTATAATGTTCCATGACATGATACATAGAAAAGTGGAAGTATACATCAATGACATGATATTCAAGTCAAAGACTAAGGATGAACACCCGTTCCATCTTAAAAATTTCCTTAAAAGAATCAAGAAGTACAATCTCAGGCTTAATTCAAATAAATGTGTATTCAGGGTCACTTCAGGAAAGATTCTAGGGTATGTTGTCAGTTGGAATGGGATTGAAATGGATCCAGATAAAGCAAAAGCAATCAAAGAGATGCCAATGCCAAAAATAAAAAAAGAAATCAAATGGCTTCTAAGGAAGCTATAATTCATCAGTAGATTCATCGCCAAGTCAACAACCGTGTGTGAACTAATCTTCAAGTTACTCAGAAAAGATCAACTAGTTGAGTGGAACGAGCAGTGTTAGTTAGCATTTAATAAGATAAAAAAAACTACTTAGATAACCCATCGATTCTGAAACCACCTAAACCAAGGATACCTTTAACCCTATAATCGGTGCAATATTAGCCAAAGAGGGAGAAATAAAAGCAGAACATATAGTCTACTACTTAAGTAAGAAGATGTTATCGCATGAGTAAAAATATAGCCAAATCGAGTAGATAAGCTAGGCAATGGTATGGGAAATGAAGAAACTCAGACATTAGTTTCAGTCTTACAGAATTCAAGTTATGTCTAAAATGGATCCACTGAAGTATCTTTATGAAAAACTTGCCAAATGGCTCATGCTATTTAATAGAATTCAATGTGCAATACCTAACTAAGAAGGTAGTAAAAGGAAGAGCAGTGGCTGAATTTCTAGCTCTCAACCCCATTCCAGACTCAGAAGAAATCCAACTAGACTTCCTAGACAACTTCAATTCAACCATTGAGATTTAAGGATGGTAGATGTATTTTGATAGAGCAATTAATCAATGTAGTGCAAAAGTCGGTATCATATTACAATCTTCAAAAGGCGAAGTTGTACCAATTGCCAAAAAAACTAGAGTTCAAAGTCATAAATAATGAAGCAAAATATAAGGCATGTGCACTTAGAATAAAAGCACTAATAGGCCTGGATGTTATAGAAGTTGAAATCTTCAAAGATTCCATGCTAATAATCAATCATGCTATAGAGGAGTGGGAATTAAAAGAGCAACACTTAAAACCTTACCTTGATCATATGAACTTGCTTACGATGTCCTTTTGAAAATGAAAATTCATTCATCTCCCCAAGAACCACAATTAGATAGTAGATGGACTTGCTTCCTTGGCATCAATATGGGAAGGACAATCTGAAACACCCATAAAGCCTTTACTCCTACTTAAATCAGGATGACCCTATCATAAGAACTGTAGAATAGCAAAGATAAAAATAGCTGAAAAACCTTAGTTTTACGACATTCTGAGATATCTAAAGGAATGACCATATCCCAATCAAGCAGTTGAAAAAGATAAGGTAGTCATCTAACGATTAGCATTAAAATTCACATCGCACCAGGGTGTGTTATACAGAAGAACTTCATATGGGTTATAACTCTAATGTCTAGATGAAACTGAGGCTATAAGAGCAATAAAAGAAGTACTCAAAGGTGTTTGTGGTCCACATATGAATGGAGCAATCCTAGCTAAGAAGCTAATCAGATAAGGCTTCTTTTAGATGATGATAATAAAAGACTATATCAAATTCGTAAGGAAATTCCATAAGTGTCAAATCCACGAGAATGTTAGCCACCTTCCCCTAATAGAATTACACTACATCTCCTCTCTATGGCCTTCCTTAATATGGGGACTAGATATAATTAGAGAAATCCACCTAACAGCCTTGAACGGGCATAGGTTCATCTTAGTAGTAGTGGATTACTTCATAAAGTGGGTCGAAGCATAATCATTCATAAAGATAGGAACTAAGCAAGTGGCTAAGTTCATCAAAAGAAATATGTTATGCTGATATAGGATCCCCCATCACATCATCTTTAATAATAGTATTTAATTCCATGGGGAAGTTAAATAACTACTAAGGAGCTATAAGGTGGAACATCACAAATCTTCTCCTCATTGACCACAAGCAAATAAGGCTATCAAAGTCATAAATTAGAGCATCAAGAAGATCTTATCAAAGATGACTCAGACTTACCAAGAGTGGGCAGACAAATTGCTATATGCCTTATGGGGATACCAAACAATAGTTAGAACTTCAACCAAAGCAACCCCTTTCTCATTAGTATACGGATCAAAAAGAGTACTTCCAATCAAAATAGAAATCAAGTGTCTTTGAGTAGCAATCAAATCTGAATTGTAGAAGTATAATGGGCCTAGCAAAGGCATAATAATCTCACTCTCCTAGACAGTCGAAGACTTAAGCCTCTATACCACACATAGTTATATCAGGCTCGGCCAGCTAAAACCTTTAACAAAAAGGTAAAATATAAGAGTGTAAAAGTAGGAGATTGGGTGTTAAAGCAAGTAAGACAGAATGTTCCAAACCCTAGAGGGAAATTCAAACCAAAACTGGAAAGCCCATACTTGATCAAACATGTCCTATCAAAAGGAGCAATCAAACTTATAGATTCTGAAGGCAATGAATTCTCTGAACCTATCAATATAAACGGGGTGAAGAAGTACTATGCCTAAGGCAAAAAACACCCACTAAGTTAAAAACCTAGAAACAACTACTTAAGCAAAAATAGGGACTTCTTGATAGGTTGAAAACCCTATATGGGCAACCTAGGTAAAAATTAAGGAAAAAGAGAAAATACTTAACTAGAAAACTTAAGAAGGCTAGTTAGGCAGAGGGGTAACCTCAAGTTTAAAATTTGTATGAGTGCACCTGTGCCCTTCTTAAATGATTTTAGTAAAATTAGAATGATTTCCAATTTATACGAAATGTCTTTAAAAAAAGTGCAATGCATTTTTATCATCATGAATTGCATCAAACATACTTTGCATTTTCTTTTATTACATGACCACAGATCTTGCTATCTTCTTTTAACTCTATCCTCAAGATCAGCCACTATCATTGAAGCCTCAAAAAAAAAAAAAGGAGGCTAGCTAGGTGTAAAGAGCTCCAAAAGGAGACACCTTAGGCAAAGAGGGAAAAAAAGAAAAACCTAGCTAAGTGCAAAAAGCTCCAAAAGGAGATGCCTTAGGCAAAAAAGAAAAATAAAAGAGGTAGATAATAATAATAGCAATAGAAAACATCACTAGGCATAGCAATGGCAAGAAGCATATATACTATAGTCATCATCATATATATATATCGTACAACATATACAGGACAAATGCCAAAATACAACACCCAGAGTCCATAACCTCAGGACAATGATACAACAAAGCAACCACAAGCTAAAAGCCTTATACCTAGCTCCTAAAACAACTACATCAGTCATGGCTACCATTAAAAGCAAGCATTGATCCTACTCAAGTATCCCCATCATCTGATCTAGGCTCCTCATCATTCATCGCGAAGGATGCCAACCGTGACTCTGGCTCACAGATATAATCATGATAAGTTGTACACTCCTGCTCCCACTCATGGCTAACATGGAAGTTTTTAACCTGCATTGCATAAAAATTGCATATCATATAGACATACATAAAACATGTGCATAAATAAACAAGTACAATAAAGAAGGCATACCCTTTGGCTACTTATAAACTCCATAAAGTGTTGTTGTGTACTTCCTACAATAGTATACCAGTACTAGCCAGAAGAGATGAGGATCTATAAAAAAATAAGCAAACAAGTCAAGCAGTAGTCATCAAATAGGCTAAATAAAGGTTGAATAAGAGAATAAAGCACAAACATGGGAAATGTCTAGATGAATGACATCCAACTAAGGAAAGCCAAGACAAGTCAAATTAAGATACACTCCTCTGCTAAATATGTCCATCCTAGATAAAATCAAGGATGACCTAATTGCCAAGTCCCTAAAAATGGCACCACCAAAAGCCATACTGCTAGCATAGTCAGTCACCTTAGTACGGAACGTGCCCTCAAAATGGGATCCTAATCTTTTCTGATGAGATCCCCATCATTACAAGTAATTCCCCATAACCATGTCAATTATAGCTTATTACTAACAAAGTTGATTATTTGCTTGTACAAAATAGGAATAAAAGCCTATTGGATCAGAAAAAGTAACTCTCAATGATCCACATGATAGCCCAATCCTCAAATTTGAAGGATGAGCCCCATTTGCCTGAGGAGGTAGAGGTAGAGGAAAGATGCCACTAGCCACAGAATTAACTAACTGTGGGATCAACACATCAGCGTAAAGTGATCCTACACCCTTTAAGAGACTATCAGAAGGATGTCCTATCATGGTAGTTACAAGTTCATTCACATTGAGCTTATAACTTTAAAACATGTCACCAAGAGGAGGAACGAACTCTCCTTGCAAATGGACCATCGTACTAATGATGGACTCGCTCACCTAGATACCACACCTTGCCAGTAAGGCCAAAGAGCAACACTTATCTCTCTGTTAACTACCACGATGTCACCATCTCTGCTAACCAATCCAACCTCACCACCCACCAACGAAGGAGAATTTGCTTAAAAGGTAAACGTGAATAAAGAATCTCCAAAAAATGAAATAACCAACATGGCAGGAATTAAGCATATATGTCCAAGGGATAGCCTACCCATATACTCCCAGGCCTCTATACAATCCTCAATCAAATAAGTGGTCTTCCTAATCTATCAGGAATAACAAGGAAAACCATCCTCCAAAAGATGTTATATGGTCAGATGAGGAAGGACCCTAAACTCATAAGCCTAGATCTATTAAAATCAAAACTCAAAAAAAAAAGAAGCAAAAGATAAAGAGCAAAAGGACATATATAAGAACTCGCAATCACATCCAGTAGAAATAAGCATCCACAAATGCTTAAGCCACCTTGGCATGTAGCATTTAGACCTGAGTACATATAGGTGAAAGCAGTAGTACCCCAGCAGTTCCGTGGTAAGTTGTCTAGGTCTCTTAGGACAAGCAACAACTATAGACTACCCATACTTGAAGGATTCAAGAAGATGATAATACTTAACAAATAGAATAAGAAGCAATGAGCTAGTTGCTCCACTGAAACAAGATCAGCATCATACATCATCTGCACGGTAGAGATAAACTTAGTGTAACTAGTGAGGTATGGACAACCAGACTCCATAGGGGTAAGCACCCTAAGCAACTCCATGGTGAGACGCATCCTTACCACCAAAGAAGAACACTCCTCCTCACTAAAGGGAACATGCTCCCTAGCCTCTTCTCTATCAAAGCACACTTCAAAGGTATGCAAACTAACATCATTCTACATGTCATTTTAAACCTCTCGATGAGGAAAGCTTAATAATCCCTCAAAGCTAAAGCTTCAAAACCCACACAAGATCAGCCAAATATGAGGACCACAAAATCATTTTAGCATATTTATTTTATCTTAGTATTTTTTATTGTCGCTAGCATTTATGAATATTATTATGCTTGTCTAATGAGACTGGCAATTTGCATGCTATGTGAATAATTTAGACTCTATTTTTTTGCATGTCTCATGTCATCATTTTGTATCCTCTAGTTTTAAAATGTGAAATTACGCCATAAATATTAATAACATGAAAAGTTCATATTTTGAACTACACTCATTATTTTCCCACTCTAGTGATGTCACTATACATCCCTTATATTGTCATCACATATCATTATAGCATAATTTTGTACATTTTGCTCACCCTTTCAAGTGATTGAGTGTCAATTGCTTATCCTGTTATTCATTTAATTAGGCAAGCTATGTGCATAGTCATGTTTACCTTATAGGTTCATTACACTTAAGCTAGATTTACTTTTTCGTAATCCTTTTTTTCCTTTTATGTGTATTTTATTAGCAAAGCAATGTAATAAGGATATTTCAACTTTAACATCTTCCATTATTTGATGTACTATGTAAATGTTATACAAACTATCATTGTCGAAACTATGGTGTTATGGTAGTTATACATTGAATATCATATAATGAGAAATAGTAAAAAAGTATATGTGAACCCCTGAATCTAGAAAATTCTACTAGGGGCAATACTCATTGAGTGACCTAATATTGTTGCTTTCTTTTTTTGATTTTTTAAAAATCAAGTGGCAACTCCATAAAATAAAATAAAAAGCATCTCATTCCTCTTGAGACCAATCATTTGTCCCTATTCAGTAAAGTTGCCATGTCCCTCGAAAACCTATAAGTTAAGAAACCATAAAATAAAAACAACACCAAAAACCAAATGGGTCACTCATAAAAAATTGGGGTGCCAGTCGTGTCTTGAAGAGGCATTTAGCTTAAGTACACATTTATTTGCAATGCCTGAACTCTCTGGCATAAGATGTGATACCTACAACATTTATAATTATATTAATAACTTTATGAATTTGACTCACTTACATGTTGGTGCTCTCTTTGTAGATTTGGAATGATTTTCAGGGGCCTGAGAATGGATGGAATGCCAAGATGACCCATTCCAAACCACTAGCTCAAAGGAGAGTCCACCTTCATGGCTAGGCTATCAAGTTCGGTATCTCAATGAGCAGGTCCTTAACTAGAATTGGGAAGCTGAGGCAAGGCATATGCCTAAGTCCCCTCCAAGGAGTATGCTTTGGACATATGAGTTACAGGGTGCTAAGCTTAATTAGGCTATTGTTAGAGAGCTAACTGTTGACCACACTTGTAGATCAAGAGCTAGCACTTAGAGTTTGTTCGATCTCACCTGTTGCACATAGTTCCTCCGTCTACTGCTTCTACCTCTTAGATATGAGCAAATAGGGCTCTTCGACTTTGGCTAAGTAATTGAGGCCCCATGCTACCCCTAGCTCTCAGTTGGTTATTGGTAGTTTTACTTATACTCTGGACCCTTTGGTTCATTTCTAGGTTCCTCTAAGAGAGCTATCTTATCAATTCTTAACCCCTTTGAGTTTGTCTTTGACCTATCTCCTGAATCATTCTCAACATGATTGTTAGTTCTAACATTCTATCAATAGTACAAATTCATTTGGATTAAGGTTTATACATATATAGGATGATTAAGGCTCAAAGGGATTATATGATGGATATCACCCAATAGTGGAGGGTAATTATTCTTCCTATGTCTATATATATGTATGCTTGCATGATTTACTAACCTTTAGTTTGCTTAAATGGGATCATAATAAGGCTAGTTAGATGATGATTGCCACCCTCGAGCATCAGATTAAGGTGCTTTAGATTGATAAGGTTGAGAATGATGACAACAAGGACGAGGGTCAAGATGGTGCCAAAGAAGGGGATGATCCTAAGGGCACTGAGTCTGATGTCGATAGATTAGGGCCCATTGCCTATTTCTTTAACACTTTTATATTTACTTGTTTAATTATGTTATTATAACATTTTCACATCTTATTTTGATTAGATATTAGTGGAATTCAAATTTTATTTCAATCAACCTTAATTTTCATATACAATTTAGCACTAATGATCACATGAATCACTTTTTAGGTTACTAGGTTTTGATTTTAAGGTTTAAACAATTCAATTCCATTAAAAACTCTTATGCTTCTTACTATTAAAGAGGTGATCACCTCATATATGAGGTGTTGCCTCTTTAGTATCTACTAAAAAGGCAATCGCCTCTTCATGCTAAGGCATCTCCTCTTTAATGAGGAAATCATCTCAGTGTCAAGTCGATTCCATCTCTTTAAATCCCTAACTCTTCACTTTCAGCTCTATCTTAAGAAATCTTCTCCTCCAACCTCCATTTTCTTCCCCTATAGACCAACAAAAGCTTAAATCATGATCGAAAGAAACCTCAAACTACTTTAGCCAATTTTAAAAAGCTTAGATAGTAGATCATGGGCCAAATAGGAGTCATTTCACTTATCAGTCTTCAGATCACTACATGCTAAAAGAATCAACTTTCCATTCATCTATATTATAGCTTAATTTTGGGATCCTTAAAAGCATGTCTTCTAGTTCTAAACCCCCTATTAGAGGAATTTAAAGCTATTCTAGGTTGTCAAATAGATTCCACCTGCCAACTTGCAATCCCTAACCTTAGAATTCTAGATTCATACTTTGTCCAATATCATATGGCTCAGATGTTCAATCTTCCACCCCAGTCTTTATCGCACTACATTCTCAGCTTAGAGATGGTATTAGAACCCTTTCTTAAAGCTATCATAGGCATATATAGTAGAGTAGCGTATTGGCCTCGGATGATGGCCCTTTACTTGTATGCTCAATTCTTGCTTATTTCCTTTTCTAGAAGTTGTGATTTAAAAATCCTTCACATTCTATATCAAGTAGAAGTAGGACTTAACCCTCTTCCTTCCATTCTAAAAAAACCATCATCAGATTGGATAACTTTATGGAAACCAACTGATTCTTTGGAAGTCCACTCTTATTGGAGGCAAGTTTCTTCTTCTCTGACTTTTATTTTCCAATTTGCTAACATTTTTACTTACCCATCACTCTTACAGATGTACTTCCATAACAAACTGAGATTACTTAAACCTCCTTGAGATGTAGCACATTATAAAGCCAAGCATTATTGAACTAGAAAGCTACATCCCATACCAGAAGATGTCCAAGGTTGGCTATCAACATTCCTTGATACTTTGATCTGATGGACGTGTCCATGGTGGAGATTGCAACACGTGACTATTTGGCCTTGCACTTATTATATTCCAATTAATGGCCTCCATTTTGCTACTTTCTATAACCCTGCTCATCTCTACTGTCAATACAGGTAGAAGCAATTGATTATAGAGTTAGTGCATGCGTTTGAACCAGGATCCCTCTCTTAAAAGTTCTTGGATTACTTAGTGACTACCTAGCCTCCTAGGATCATTTAGAGGAACATACACTACAATGAAGATTTGATCATCAATGATCATTATAAGGCAGGGATTCAATTGCAATAAACAAAAAAGATGAGTTTATTATAAATAAAAGGATAAGAGAGTTGTAAATGTTGAGTGCTCAAGATGTTCAACCAAAGAAAAGGAAATAAAATTAGTTTATGAATTGAGCCATCATTTCCTTTTTTATTAGATAGCATTTCCTTTATTAGTAGTATCCACCCAAAATTAAAAACCATTATCAGTGAAAATATGGTGAGGTAACCTGTATCTACATATTATTTTTTCTCAATAAATCTTGCCATCTGTTTAGAGCAGACAATGGTGTAAGATTCAACTTCAACCTATTTAGAGAAATAATTGATCACCACAACAATGTATTGATGGCCATTTGATGTCCTCGATCTTATCTCTCCTATAATATTAATGCCCCAAATAGTGAAAGGCTAAGGAAAAGTCATTTCTTGAAGCTCCATAGAAGGTAGGTGGTTTACGTCCCTATGAGCTTAGCAGTTATGGCATTTCTTCATAAACTTGACACAATCTATTTCCATGGTCAGTAAGAAATAGCCCTGATGAGATATTTTCTTTATAAGGACTATCCCATTCATATATGGCCCACACACTCCTTCATGGACTACTTTTATAAGTTTTTGAGCTTCCTCTTTATCGACACATCTCAAGTGGATGCTAGTAGGCATCCTTTTGTATAGTATCCCATTATAGCTAATGAATTATCATGATAACATTCTCAATGACATCCTTTCTTTGCTATCAACATCCTCAAGGAATCATCCTATTTCCAAATATCACTGCAAATCATAAAACTAAGGCCTCTCAATAACGTTAATCGACATTACCCTTATTTCTTTATAACCAAAATTTCGTGACTTTGCTAAAATTAGAGGCTTAACTTATGTTCATTTCCTACTTTCCCACATAGAAGCCAAAATAGTTAGGGCATCAACTATCTGATTCTCTTCTCTTGGTAGATGATTAAATTTACATTAAGTAAAGGACAATGAAACAGTAGCCAAATAACCCCAATATAGATACAGTTTGTCTTCCTTTACCTCCTACTCATTAGAAGTTTGTCTTATAACTAGCATAGAATCCCCATACACAATGACATCCTCTACCCCTATACTATGCAATGCTTCCAAACTAAATATGCAAGCCTCGTATTTAACTTAATTGTTCATTACCTTAAATTTGAGTCTTTTCACTATTGAGATCATTTCTCCTTCTAGCTTGATCAGGATTGCACTAATATAAACTCTTTTATTGTTAACAGCTCCATCAAAGTACATTTTCCATCCTTGGACCTCTATAGCCCCTAGATGCTCATCTAGGAACTCCAGTTCCCATTCTTGTTCATTAGTTACTAGACTATGAGCTAAAAAGTCTGCTACTACCCTCCCTTTTACTATATTCTTTGCTACATACTCTATGTCAAACTTAGTAAGTAGAACTAACCATCTAGCCCATTTTCCTATGAGTGATAGAGTCTGCTAAAGGTATTTAAGAAGATTATGTTTAGAAACTACCTTTACTCTATAAGATTAAAAGTAATGCTTGAGCTTTTTTGTTGCCCAAATCACAGCTGAGCATGTCTTCTTTAAAAGATTGTAATGGGTTTCGTACTACAGGAGCATTTTACTAAAGTAACACACTGCATGATCAACCTTCCCTTCACTTTCTTGAGCCAACATTGCCCTTATTATGTCCTTTTTAATTTCCAAATAAAGAATTAAAGGTTTGCCAGGCTTTGGTGGCTGTAAGATCAGAGGATTCATCAAATAATTTTTAATAGCGTTAAAAGCCTATTGACACTTATCATCCTAGATTAATGGTTGGTTCTTCCTAAGAAGCTTGAAAAATGGCTCACAAATTATAGTCAACCTGGCTATAAACCTATTAATATACTGCAATCACCTAATAAACCCCTGACTTCTTTTTCATTCTTTACAATGAGAATTTCTCTAATTGCCTTAACCTTGTTCGGGTCCACTTCTATTCCTTTTTGCTAATAACATGTCCTAGTAGTTTCTTAAATGTTACCCTAAAACACATTTATTTAGATTTAGTCTGAGATTGTACTTTTTTGCCCTTGCCAGGAACTTGTTTAGAGCTTTAAAATGTTCTTCTTTAGTGGCATACTTCACCGTCATATCATCCACGTACACTTTTATCTCTTTATGGATTATATCATGTAATAGAGCAGTTGCCATCCTCTGATAGGTAGCTCCTATATTTTTATTCCAAATGTCATTACCGAGTAACCATAAATGCCTCACTCAGTGGTGAAAGATGTTTTTAACTTATCTATTACTACTATCATGATTTGGTTATATCTTGAGAACCCATCTATAAAAGAGTACATTGACTAGAAGTCGCACTATCAATGAGTGTGTCAATATATGGGAGAAGAAAATCATCTTTAGGGCAAGCCTTATTCAAGTCTCTATAATCCTCGCACATTCTTACCTTACCATCTTTTTTGGGGACTAGAACTATATTTGCTAACCATCGAGTGTATTCCACTACTTTTAGAAATTTTGCTTTCAGTTACTTTTCTACTTCTTCTTTGACTAAAAGAGCTCATTTTGACCTTAATCTTATTTTTCTTATACTTTTTTTAGAGATATATGAGGATAAGTAGACATCTTGTGCTCTACGATTTCCCTGTCAATACCCGACATGTCCTTATAGCCCTAAGCAAATACTTTTTATCTTCTTTTTAACATTTATTTTATTTTTTCTCTCTTATCATAAGTTAAATTAGAAGCAAATAGTATATTTTTAAGGTTATCATATATGCCTAAATTAAATTATTTAGTTTACATGGAATTAATGTTAAACATATGCATGAAATGATCATCACAAACAGAATAACTATTAGGAAACACATCACACAAATAAGCAATATCAAACTTCATTGCCTTCACATTTAAAAAGAACAAGTCATCAATTTCAAATAAAGTAGCAAGGGAAACATCAAAGTCATCATAAAAAACATTTATGATGGAATTAAGGACATAGGTTTTAAGATCCATCCCCTCATTCTGACCATTAGCATCTTTCAACTCTAGAGCATTAATGTTCTCCTCAATCTCTTCCTCAACTAGTACCATCTCCTCCATAATAATCATTTTAGTAGTAGCATTCTTTATTCTATCCATAAACTCTACGAAGATCTCAAATCCTAGAATTACCACCCCAACCATCAACAGAGGTTTAAGAGCTTTTATGTATGGATAATCGGTGCCTTCTTTGGCAAACACATCCCACAACCCTTGTTTCTTAATGTCAATAGCCCCTTCCCCATCTTTGGAATCCACATTCTTATAATACCCAATCCTATACTTTAAAATGGGGACTTTTGGTCCTACAAACTTAGGAGGTCTTTGCTAGTTCTTTCCTAGTCCCATGCTAGCAAGAAAGTTTATATTGTGCATCATGCTTAGAACTGTCTCATCCATCTCATCTTTATAAATCATGAAAAATTCAAAGCTTAGGCTTATAGGAATATTTTTAGGAGCTAGGTTTAGACTAGCCTCAATTTCTGCAGAAATGGTGATATCCTTGCCTTTATGCGGAAACTTAATTTTCTAATGGACAATGGAGGGCACACCACCTAAAAGATGAAACCATGGCCTCCCTAACAAGATAGCAAGGTCATGGGAATATTAATTACATGAAAATTAACCTAAGTCTCAATGGATCCCATCTTAACCAAAGCCATGAACATCCCTTCAACTAGCCTTTTTATGTCATCATAAGCCTTGATAATCACTTTTATTTCAAGTCTGCTATAGTTAATCCTAACTTTGGTAGAATTTTTAATGGGAATACATTAATGGTAGAACCATTATCCACCATCACATAGCAAGTCATTTTTCCTTTTACTTCAGCCTTGATGAACAAAGCTTTATAGTGATTTCTTTCTTTTAAAGGTAGATCATCATCGGAGAAATGATGGCTCATTGAGGAGTTCCATTAATGAGCTAACCATTTTCCTTAGGGTGCATCCTGTAGAGATCTTTTTTTGGTCCAGAGCCAAAACTAGTGCTTCTTGATGGTCTTTGGAATGTATAAGTGCTCCCAAAGACTAGCAATGGTCTATTCATCTCTCTTTACATGTTCCACTGAATTCTTTACCTTTTTTTTATTTAAACTTGGTTGGCTTGACTTTTTCCCTTTTTTCTTTGGCTTTCCTAACCAAATGATTCTTCTCAATTTCATCATTTTCTTATAAATCAACTTTCCCCCTATCTTCATCATTGAAGCTCTAAATGTTCAAAACAAGCATAATAAGCTCTACGAGTTGTTTATTTTGGCTCAGGCCTTTTAATTCAGGTTTTGGTAACTCAAGGGTGCATCAATAAAGGAATTAAGGACTTGTTCTTCTGTTAAGCTGATATTGAGCATAAGAATAGGTGTGTTTAATGGTGGTACATTTTCGTAATTAGGTAAAAGGTTATTTTAGGTGTTTGGCTTTTTCATTTTAGGGTCGATAATCTTACTTGCATTGATCAAGTCTTGAATTTCATGTTTAAATCAAGCATAATTGTCGCTGTTGTGTCCAATGGTCTGATGAATCTTATAAAAGAGTTTTGGGTTGGCATTTGGCATAGGTTGCTATAAAGATAAGGTCGTAACAAGTTCTTCTCAATCAGCTTTTCAAGAAATTTAGAAAGAGGCACCCTAAATTTAAAAACCTTCAGGGTTGCCTGACAACATTAATCTACACACAACTGCTTGGTTATCTAATTGTATTGATTTGCACATTATTGTTTGAGCCAATTTTATCCTTGCCCCTAGATCTTCCCCCAAATAACCTCTTTTCTTAGGCCAAATCTGACTCTTTTTGGACCCCAAATATGTATAGCTCTTTGAAGTTTTAGATCCCAAGGTCCTTCAATTAACACACCCTTCCATTGCTAACATCAATTGATCTAAATTAGTAGGCCTATATCTCATTTGAGCTAACTTCCCCCTCTAGTAAATTAATAAATTAGTGAAAGATTCATTGAAACTTTGTTTGGTACTCTGTAAATCCCTTAAAGATACTTCCAATTAAACATTAAGACTATACTACTTTACAAACGCAACACATAATTCTTTTCAATCAGACTGGACATGTGGTTCCAAAGCATAAAATCAACAAATTAGTGCACCCTCCAATGATATAGGGAATTGCTTAACTATTTAGGCTTTAGTTAATTTCATAGCTTTCATATAAGTCACATATTGCTTTAGATGCAAATGTGGGTCCTTAGTTCTAGAGTACTTTTTCATGTCAGGGAATTTGAATTTTTAGGCTAAGGGATCATCCTCTTCATCTAAATTCAAATTATGTGGTCCATCAGTGCATTCATGCCTTTCTCTTTCATCATCATTTGCATTTAGGCCATAGCTTTAGTCATATTTATTGCATAATTGGACTATTTCACATTCTTGATCTAGCTTACATTCTTCTAGCCTACTGGGTCAACTAGCATTATTATGTCATCCTCTTCACTTTCTTTTACTGGAATCCTAACATAAAGATCAATCAGGTTAGTCAGCTATGTAGGCTGCTTTGCTTTGATTAGTTTAGTTATTTCCCCATCATCTCTCTCATTATATGTCAAGTTTCAGTAAATACTTCTTCTTTTAACTATGCTTTAAAAGCCTCAAGATCAAAATCCCTTTCCATTTCAATCTCTAAATTTTTGACTAAGCACCTAGAACTAGATCAGACCCTCCTAGATAAGCTTGAAGGATCTATATTGCTGCAAGACCATGTGTCAGAATTATGTATGACATGTATGCATGATATGCAAGTCCATTTTTTTTTATCTAAGGAAATAAAGAAAGAAACTAAATAAACACACTTAATATCCATAAAACACAAATACAAAATATAAAGCTTCAAAAATGATAACTTCCACCCTTATTCCTCCTGCACACGTGTTTAATAGTGAGTTTCTTATCCTATGATTTTTTGTCTAGGCTTTAATTATCAACAAGGGACAACAAAACTAACGTATGCAAGAAACTCTTAAAATGATGCAAACAGATAATGGATTCTCTAAATAAATCCAAAGACCTTCCTCAATAGGCCAAAAATGACATTAAGGCCTTACTTTGTCAAAACCCATCTCAATGGACCACAATAGGCATGAGAGGCCTACTTTAGTGATATCCACCTAAAATAGGCTAAAATTTGGCACAATAAGGCCCATCTTAACAAGGTCCATTTATAATGGGCTTGAGTTTTATTTTAAGAATCCATTAAAGGGCATAAAATGCATGCATTTTGGAGAATTCCTAAAGAACATAATTAGGTCACTATATGAGCTTGAGTTTCGGGCAATAAGCTTTGGATTCCACAATGATATATATCTATATATGTCTTCCCACTCGAAGATCCATATGACACGGATAAAGTATGTGTCATGAATGACAATAATCAAATATTTCACCACCATATTTAAGTGAAACATGGGTAGCAAAATAATAATCATTATCAAGTTAATTGGAACTGGAGTGCTCATTGTGTTTAAATAGTGTAGTGAATGCAACAAAAATGTAAAAGAAATAAAAGAATAATTAAAAATGATAAAATACAAAATACTTAGAATCAATTTCTCTATCCTTAATGGAGTCACCACCGTAGGCGGTGGGGTTTAGTGCGCGCCTAAGTATTTGGCGACCACTACAATATATGGGCTCGAGCCTACTAAGATATACAAAATAGTTTTTAAAGTCTAATTGGAGATGGAGTTACCACCTGGATGAAAGTTGGGACACATTTATATGATAACTGGATTCCACGGAGGTTCCTAGAAGCCCTTGTTAGAGAATGGGTTTGAAAACTGGGTATGGGCCTTTCAATGCCCACCTAACTTTTTGGTTGACCTCCATTTATGTTTTATATTTTATTACCTTTAGTTATTCAATTATTTTTTTATTAACTTCGAATTATAATTTTCTTTAAACAATTTGTCAAATTTTATATTAAAGTCTAAATTTGCACATTAGTTCCACTTCATGCATTTAGTCCCAGTATTCAATATAAATATAATAAATAATAATAATTTACAACCATACATTCCAAATGGATAGGGAAAGTATTAGGGATTACAATACTTTGTGTAAATAAAACTATGATAAATAAAAAATAAACCAAAAATAAACTAAAGATAAACAAGTATTAAACTATGCCTGAATGTAAATAAGAGACCAATAAGGTTATGAGATAAAATTGGGTGATCAAAATCACTCTAGTTCCCTATGATTTAACAAAATATTAGCTCCTAAAACATATAAAAATCCTACAAAAGGAACTATCAAGTCAATTTATGAATCAAATCAATATGAGTTGAGATTGCAAATGCTTAAATATTAGCCTTGAACAACATAAAAAAAATTGATAGTGTAAAGAAGAATAAAATGTACCAACATAAGGGAATTCATAAAATTTAGATTAAGTAAGATTTATAAGAAATATTAGAACAAAGTCATGGGAGACCCTGTCAGAGTGGTGATTGCCTCATGGCAATGAGGTGACACCTCTTTGAATCTTTGAAAGAGGCACTGCCTGATCAACAAGCACAGGTGACTCACAAAAATAACAAACTTCTATTTCAAACAAGGATCACTAATGTCAATGAACCAGACTCACAACTACACTTAAAACATGTTGAGAACATGGCATCATATAGGCAATAGACATAAGAAAATGAGTAAATAAATAAATAAGTAAGAGGTTATGCAAATCTATAACTTTAATATTGAAGAGGAATAAAGATTATTACTAAAATATGAGCTTCTCTAATAATTTGACCCTCAAAGTTAGATATAAGTGTTGAACTTCACTTGAATGCAAGATTTTTCCTTTCTTCCTTTAAGAAAATAATCTCTCAAACTTGGCTCCCCTTCTTCCCTTCTTCAAGAACCCTCTTTTCTTATAGAGTTTGCTATTTTCTCTTAAGCTTTCTCTTTTTTTATAATGTAGATGGCAGGGTTTAGCATGGGTCTAAGATTTTAGCAATTGCGATACTGTTTATGCTTAGGGCCTTAGAGAACACACTACTATGCCATAAAGTCAAAGCGTGGAGATGAGGAGTTTCCACCTAGGGTAATAACTAGGACAATTCGATTGGTGGTACTTGATTCTCTAAAAGAAAGTTAGCACCATAACCAGGAGATTCTAAGAATGGAATACTAACTTCTTTCAGTCTCGTTTTCATTTAGAATTACTTTATAAATTATTACTTCATTCTCTAATTACATGAAATTTTATTAAACCCTATTTGAACATCCATCTAACCCTAAGGCATCTAGTCAATAAAATCATACATAAAAAATGTATTCAAATGCATCGTCCCTAAGTCTAAACTATGTTAATTTTATTGAAAGTTATCTAGATCTACATTTTTTACTTACAAGTGAAAATGGATTAAAGGTGGGCCTACATTTTTTATTAGTTAGTGAGTTTAAGTCTATTGATTTTAATTATCTATAAATGGGCCTAAATCTATAAGTTTTTAAAAAAAATTACATTTTATAAGTCGGCCTATGTCTATTTGTTTTATTTAAAATAGGAAGTGGGCCTAAGTCTATTTATTTTTAAAAGGAAATGAACTTAAATGGGCTGAGCTAAGTCTAGGTTGGTTTTATTAATTAAAAAGGTGGTCCTAAATCTATTTAACATAAAATGGGCCTAAACTGATTTTGAGTTAAATGAAACTTTAGACTAATTTAAAGGCTATTAATTGAGTGGGTTAGACCTAATGTGAGCTTGGAGGCCAAAAGGATAAAAACCTAAAAATGCAACTAATCAAATAATAACATGCTAAGGTATATCAAACATACATCCACATATGATTTTCTAAAGCCCTAATTCAATTCCATGCAAACCCTAATTTAGTACTGCCATCATCGATTTTAAAGTTTTACCCAGTGATCCTGATTACTAATCCATTTTAAATGCATAAAAGTAAATTTTAACTATTCCTACTATGGAATTATTATAATGTTCTATGTACTAGAAATTAAAATTAAGTACAAACCCAAATGAATTAACATAGTAAAACACAAAAAATAATGATCATAAAAAAGGTAAAACCTAGCTCTAATCATAGTTTAAAACCCATGGCATTCCATGGATCTTTTGTTCAATTTTTGGATATCAAGCACTATCCTCCTCCACCCCCCATCGGATCTCAAAAAGAAAGCATAGAAAAAAATAAATTGCGTTAGTAAAATTAAATAGCAAAAATAATAACAAAATAATAATAAAAAATTATAAAAGAATAAAAAAATAATATTGTACAGATGATATTAGATGGCCCTTTAGAATGGACTTTCACCATATATGGAATTGACTCAATGTGTGTTTTGGATATTGGGACTGAATCATGTAAAAAAGTAATACAAACTCTTAGGTTTTTTGAAAATACAAGGAAAAAGAACCAAGTTTTGTGTTATGTGGTTTTTTGTAGAGTCTAAAAGTTTTCTAGGGTTTTCTTTGTGCAGTTTGGCCACTTTAAAATTTTTCTTCTCTCAGCTTTTTAAATCCAAAAAATAACTTTTAGCCCTTGTGATCACGTAGAGAGGTTGCGCTATCCTGGGAGCTAGAGAACAGTTGCTCTCCATTTTCAAAAATCAAAATCCTGGGATAAAGAAAGTGATAAAGGTTAAAAAAAATTAGAGATTCATGCACATGTCTGTGAATAACTTATAAAAATTAAAAACATGCCCAAAATTAGATTTTTTTATGAAAAAATATTAAAACAGCAAAGGAAAATATGGGTCAGCATTGCATAATGCCTATCAACATTATGTAATGCCACACAAGCATAATGTTGATTGGCATTATGCCTGTATTTGTTAAATTTTTGTTAAAATCACTAAAATTCACTTTTCTACAATTTAGACCTTAAAACATTTTAACTCTTGTAATTAAATCCTAAAAAGGCTGCAATTTAGTCCTTTAAATCATGAAACTCGATACTAGATATCAATTCTAGATTAATTTTCATCATAAAGGCTTCATCTCACACATGCACAATTGCATTTTGAAATTGGGTGCTTACGGTTGCCCCCTTTTGTCGCTGTTTTCTTGACAAATTATGGTAAAGCAATATTAGCACACAATTTTGATAAAAAGAATTAGGACACTTAATTGCATCCTAATTAATAGATCGATGCTTAAATTGTTATTCAATATTAAGCAAGATGTAATGTTTGACAATTCTCACTATATTTCCTATGGAATGTCTAGTGAACTTTCTAGAAATGATTTTTGCTATATTTCATATGGAACATTTAGTGATGATGAATTGAAAATTTGTTATAGTTCCTGTGGAATATCTAGCAATAATACCATAATTGTTGTGTATTGTCTGGTGAACTACACTATATTCCCTATGGGACATCTAATGATAATAAATTTCATTATATTCCCTATGGAACATCTAACGATGCACACTATATTCCATATGGGATGACTAGTGAGAATGAGTTTTGCTATATTCCCTATGGGACATTAAAAGATACACATTATATTCCCTATAGGATGTCTAGTGAGAATGAGTTTTGTTATATTCCCTGTAGGATGTCTAACAATGCACACTATATTCCCTATGGGACATCTAGTGAGAATGAGTTTCATTATATTCCCTGTGGGACATCTAACGATACATACTATATTCCTTATGGGACGTCTAGCAGCGATAAATTTAAAGACTTATGTCATAATTGTTATGCAATACATAACATAGTGATAGTTATGACTACTGTACAGTACATAACATAATAATTTAAAGTTTATGTCATAGATACTGTGTAGCATATGAGTTTAAAATCCTTTAATTCAAATGATACATGTAAAATGCAAAAAATGAAATATGTAATTTTGTTATGTATTCTATTCTTGGCAGAGAACTCAAAATTACATACTAGTTATGCATATTAACAATTTTATGAATTATTAATTTGATAGATGTCATGATTTAATTAGGAATGAATTCCTAATCAAAATATAATTATGGCTACAAGAGAACTTGGATCCTTGTGCAAACAAAAGTAGTGTATCAAAGTGGATATTTTCCACTTTATATATTCCTTCCTTTTTGCATGTCTCAATTCATGTTCTCTTCTCCTTCATTCTTTTTCCCTTCATTTTCTTTCTTTGTATTGATTCTTCTTTCTTTGATTTCTTAATTATTCAAAGTCTAATTCATGATCCGTCAAATTCTATGGCCTCTCTGCAACATAGACAATGTAAGAGAGCAAAAATTTCTGAACGTCAATAAATTCTGTCTTCTTGTTTTCTTCAGAATGATCTTAGACTTCAAGAGGGCTCATCCATCTTTCCTTTGACTCATTTACACACCCACAGGTGTAGAGATGTGGGTAATGAGGTAACACTTCACCTTCTCAATTTATTTCTGCAAAATATTACCTGTACATTTAGTAATCAGAATCAATTTCAAGGTATAGACTAGCATGCATGTTGATTGGATTAAATGAGAAAATTAGTTGAAAATGCATGATAGAATTAAAATTAAGCTTAGAAAACATGAAATTTAGCTCTTGGGTAGTCTGTTTGTCTGATTGGATGTCTAGACTTCTAATCAAAATTCCATATTTCCAGTCAAAATTGTAGATTTTTGATCGATTAAGGAGAAGGGCTTATTGGCATAGTGGAATGTTGATCAGCAATTCAAAATGCAAATCAGCATTCTAGATTGCCGATCTGAAAATTTTTTTTAGTAATCACCATTTTTCATCATTTTATTAATAAGATTAACTAATTAATTAATCAATCAATTGATCATCATTTCTTGTTAACATGATTAATTCATTACTTAATTAATTCACTATCATTTTTTACTAATTAAGTCCTTTAAACTTAATTAGTGTCCTATAAAATTCACGAGATATTTTAATCTAGCCTGGGAATTATGTCATGGACTGTCGGAGCATGTGACACATCTGATTTAGGTCTCCAGGTTCAGGCAAATCATTGTTGTTCAATCAATTGATCATCATTTGACTGCTCGAGGTCGATCTAACCATTATTCTTTGTTCACTTTAATCAAGTGGTGGATGGATACTACCCATACTTTTGATACTCATATAGGTGAGTTAACCATTTCTCTTATGAGCTTCTCTACTATTACTAGGATTACCTTTGGAGGGTCCTCGGTTCCCTTTAATATGAGCTACTATAATCTTTTTAAAGACGCACAAAGTTAGTATGTGCGTGACCTTATAAGGTTCATTCCGATGTGGAAGAATCAAAAGAATGTTTAGTTTTCATCCTTAGTTCAAGGGTTTGGATGTCTACCCACTACTACTCATCAGGTTACCCAAAAGGCGAGGTGTCTTCTTTTGATACTATTGGGTATAACCCCCTTTTACAAGACTGGTCATAAGGTCAGTATTGCTCTACTTTGTCCACTTCATGACTTAGATCTGGTTGCCACACTTGACTAGGGATCTACTGCACTCACTTACCTTTACTATAAACTGGACACTATTTGTAGAGGTGCTATCATGATGTGTGGCTTTTGGCATGTATTACATGTACGTTCTCCTTTTCTTTAATCATTATTTTCTTGCTTTCCTTTGCCTTTCACTGATATACTTTCTTCCTTTCAGATTTGAAGCATAGAGATTAGGTTAATTTGACGCTTCATTGTTATTAACTTTGATAGGAGCTTTCCTCTGATAATGAGATGGGGTTCTTCTCACCTTACTAGCAATAGGAATACTTTATAGATGTATCATGATTAGCTGAACACCATTAAATGGCACCTGGTACGAAAAATAAAATTATTAGTATCTTATAATTTAATGTGAGTTAAACTTAATTAACCTAAATTACAGATAAGCTTTCATTGGTTGGAGGGTGCCAATGACATCTAGCTATATGATTTCATGCCTGCTATAGTACTCCTTGAGCTCATGAGGGTTCTGCTTCCTAAATATGGTTGTTTGATGTGGTATTTAGGGGAGCAAGTGTATCACTAGTCTTCTGAGCCTTCTCAATGCCACATTCCATCTGATGTCCTTTCCTCTATGCTCCGCAGCTCACATCTGACAGGTTTAGAGCTGAGAGATGCACTACAAGGATACGCTACATTGGATTTTCTTCAGCGTTCTCAACATTATCAGTAGTTCATTCATGAGAGCCTCTTGGAGCAGATTCCTATCTAGGATGCTAAGGTAATTTCTTGTTGTCTAAGTTACTTCCCTTAGAACCTATGAATCACTCCTTCTTTTTTTAGTTTGAGGAGATTCACTCTCCTGCTGATGAGCCAACGAAGGAAGAGACTGAGATTGCTCAAGATGCTGAGGCTACTCTAGATATGGAAAGGTCTAAGCCTAGACCTAGCCCTGCACATTATACTCAACATGTTAACACTAGTCGCGATGGTGCTTTTATGGGTATTACCCTTGGTGATATCTCTTTACCATATAGGTCCATGTTCTACTGGGCTCCTACTGTTCAAACTTTAATTGAGCAATATCTGCACTTTGGTGATGTTCAGCTTCCTATCCTTTCTCCAGCAGGTGCTTCTCATGTGAGTCTTTCTGACTTATTCCCTACATGATCTATACACTTGACACTAATTTAGTGAATTTACAAAATAAGTTCTTCGAACACAGGCGGAGTACTTATATAGACTTGTCTCATCTCAGAGATTATTCACTATACAGGTCACAAAAAGTTGGAGGGTAAGTATATACACTGGAAGTGTATCTGTTTGTATATTATGCATGAAATGCATATGACATGTTATTTCCTATATATATAGAGCTACTCTAGTGATCTGGAATGTGAGATAGAGATTCTTCGCCGATAGCTTGCAGGTTTAGGCATTAATCCTCATAGTGCTATGACTTCATCTATCAAACCTCTGGACACCTTTTATCGGAATTATCCTATTAGAGGATGGAGCCCATGGCTGGATTCTGGAGCTCATGATGACTGATCTAGGCTATCTTTATTTCTAACTTCTATTTGTATCTGACTGTTTCTATTGTACTTTTGTGTTTTGAGTCCTGTACTATTTATATACACTATGTTCAACTGATCTCAGACTTGGATACATGGACTTAAGTAGAGTAAAGATTTTTTTTTACCTAAGCCACCCTTTCGAGTTTTCAACTTAGCAAGCTTGCCCTAACTTTTGCCTAAACTGCCTTTTTGGGTTTTCAACTTAGCAGAGTTGCCTTAACTTTTTCTTAAGTTACCCTTTCAGGTTTTCAACTTAGTGGGTTTTTATTTTAATTTGTTCATTTCTTGCATAGATCTAGCTATCAGGGGAGTTGAGCTTATTTACTATTTCTGATAATCAAGCTACAAAGCCATCAGGATTTCAAGCTTTGCATGATGAGTCATAAGAGAAGAAACACATACATCACTAGGAAATAGTCTTATAGAGCTAATTTTTAAGCTTTAATTTTCTATACTCCTTTCTAGTACTTATGCATTATAAACAAGATAAAAAATGCAATGCTAAAATAAAAATTCAATTTCAAGAGGATTCATTAATTGAGTCTAAAATGAGTACATTTATTACATCACATGATATAATTCATGTTATCAGCTAGTCCTTTCAAATTTTCTAGCTGAATATATTTCTCTCTCATTTATTTGCCCTAATTTTTACCTAATTAGCCCTTTAGAGGTTTTCTAGCTACCGGGACCATCACATTTTATTTTTATTCTTTAATTTTTGCCTGCCAGCCCTTTATGGGTTTTTTGAATAGCGAGAATGTCTTAACTTTTGCCTGACTAGCCTTTTCAGGTTTTCTAATCAGTAGACTTTATTTTCTTTTTACTACTTTTATTTTATTCTTACAAGTAGTATCTTTGAGGTGATCAAGGTTAATAGGCTCCATGAATTCATTCCCTTCGAGGTCTAATTTCTTCACAGCTCCTTTAGGTAAAATCATTTTAACTAAATACAGCCCTTCCCAGTTTGGTCTGAACTTTCCTCTCAAATTAAACACTATTGCCCTAGACTATTTTAACACTATGTCCCCAACTTTTATCTTTCCATGCTTAACTTTCTTATTGAATGATCTTGTTATCCTCCTCTAATATATTTGAGTGTGAAACAAAGCATTCATCCTCCTCTTATCTAGAGATGCAAGGTGATCATATCTCTTTTATGCCCATTCACTATTGGGTGTTTTAGCTTCCACAACTACTCTCAAGGATTTGATCTCTGTTTTTATTAGCAAGACTACTTCACAACCACATACTAAAGAGAATGGAGTTTGGCCCATGGAAATTCTAGCTGTAGTCCTATATCCCTATAAAGCAAATGGGAGAAACTCAGACCAATCTTTGTAAGTCTTAACCATTTTAGAGATAATCTTCTTGACATTTTTATTAGCTACTTATACCACTCCATTGGCCTGAGGATGATATGGTGAAGACTTATGATGTTCAATCCTATACTTCTGTAATAATTCTAATGTTTCTACCTAAAATTGGATACAATTAGCCATCACAACATGATGTGGAGCCCTATACCTACAAATGAGGCTATTCTCAATAAACCGGGCCCTCTGTTTTGCTTTCATGGTTTTAAAGGATTCAGCCTCTACCCATTTCGAAAAGTAATCTATTGCTATAATTATGTACTTGTGCCCATTTGATGTTGTCGGCCTTATTTCTCCTATAATATCAATCCCCCAGGTTGCAAAAGGTCAGGGTGACAATAAACTATTTAGCACTATAGGAGGTAGATGGCTAAGATTTCCATGAATCTAGCACTAATGACACTGTCTCACTTTTCTTATGCAATCCTTTTCCATACCCATCCAATAATACCCTTACCTGAGTACCTTCTTTACTAAGATCATCCTGTTCATGTGAGAATCACAAGCTCTTGTATGAATTTCTTTCATTACTTCTTTAACTTTATCTTTCTTGAGACATATGAGTTGTATTCCATTTGGCATTTGTTTATATAATACTCCATCATGACTTGCATAGTTACATGCAAGAACATGAAGAGCATATCTCTCTTTTGAGGTCGCTTCATCATGATACTTTCTTTCTTTGATAAACCTCTAAATATCATAAAACCATGGCTTCTCTTCAGGTCCTATTTGAACACTCATAATATGCTCTCCTCCATAACATGAAGCTCTTGATTTCATAATGACCAAAGGCCTCATAGTTGATCCTGTCACACTATCCCACATCAAAAAGAGTGTTGCCAATGCATCTACCACCTGATTGTCATCTCTTGACAAATGGATAAATAGACATTTGTTGAAGTTCTTTATTAAAGCTTTTAAATAGCAAATATATGGTTTTAGCTTTTCCTCTTTCACTTCCCATTCCTTACTTCCAATTCATCGTTGGTAAATTTAGAGCTGTGCTTGAAATTTCTTAATAGTGGAGACTTATCATTAAGTTTATTTAATCTAAAGTTGGCAACTCTAGAGTAACTTTAAATAGTGAACACCGAGCAACCATCAAAGCCTCCAAGTACTAAGGCCATAGGTTTATTTCTGAAACTAAACATCTGAGTAATAAAAATATTATTAAGTTTTGAATGCTGACCATTGAAGCCTTGGATATCCAAACATCAACTCTAAATGAACATTCGTTGCCGACACCAACTTCATGAGCTTCCAAACTCCAACAAGCAATAAGTCCTAGTTAATTAAAGGTAGATGGGCTCCAAAGTTATAAGGCCATAAGACTTGGCCTAAAATGAACACAAATACCTTAGAGTACTCATCCTAACTATATTTGAGTCCAGCATTAGAGTTAAGTACAAGAATTGGACACTCGGATATATCCACTATAAATAAATGACTCTGGGATTAGATGTTATACTTTCTTAGCTTCATCACTCAACCATAAGTCCAGGAGCTAGATACGATACTCAGTCTTAAATTAATCAAAGATCTAATTTGAAGTCCTTGGTCTTTTTAATAATACTTGGCAACAATTGAACTATTAACGAACATAAATGTTCTTTTACTCATAGTGGGACAAAAGTACATCAGGAGATAAGTTTCTATCTCAACTGTTTATTTTTAAATTAATTATTTTCATCCTATTCTTATATGAATATTTATAACCAGTCACACAAGCACACTTACACATCTAGACATAAATGTTCATCCATGAATACATTATTATTATCCATGCAAAATAGACATTGATGTATTTTTAAGGATGCATCAAGGACTGACAAATAATTAAAAATGAATAAACAATACTAAGATTTTCTTTTTTTTTTGTTTATCATTATAGCTAGAAAAACACATTCACTACCTACAAGCATGGATGCTACTATAAGCACAATCAAAACAGTCGGACATTCTAACCATCTTACTCGACATCAATGTTGATATTTAGAAAATTCCCTTAAATTTATTTAACCCCATTCGGAATTCCATAATAGGCCATGTTCCAATATTAACAAAGGAGGAAGGATTTGAACACATGTTGGTTAGTTTAGGACATGTGCAACAAATTATAAGCTACACTTGCTAAATGCATAGAATTCATATTACGGATGAATTCAATTAGAGCATCAAGTGTCCTAGAAAATCTAATGAATGACTTCAAGATTGAGGACTCCTTGAACTAAATTTTGACAAGCTAATTATATCTCTAGATGTGATATATGTTATTAAGACAAGTTGGCCTTTCTTGCAAACATTTTTTAGCTTTTTTAGAAAGTACGAGACCAGCTAGCCAAGTTGTATCAAACAGTTGAGAATCTTCCCACCTGAATATAACATAATTTAAAGAAGCAGCAAACTGATGAATACACGTTAGGTGTATACTTAGATTCAGTACAACATGGAACTTAGCTCCCATTTCTGAAAATCTTCCGCAGAACACTCGAAAAGCTATATAGCACTTTTAGGGCCTAAAGACTTTTAACAAACTTGTGATATTGGGTAGAAAAAAATCAATTACGAGAATCAAGCAAAAGAATCATGAGAAATAATTTCTCATAATAGCCATAGTGACGCTTGACAAAATAAATATGAACAACATCAATAATCTTTGAACTCAACATCAATCATTATTCAACAACAAAGTTATCAAAATTCAAGGTCGAGAAACATTGAAATATTCAATAGTGACTCGAGTTGCATCGATAGTACCTAGCATATAAGTCCAGTGATTGAAGTTGACACCCTCAGGTTGCTTTGAGAGGCTTGGCACTCAAGCCACATTTTTATGACACTGAGCATCTAAGTCTAGTGACTAAAGCTGGTACCCTTAGGTTGCTTTGATAGTACTGAGGTTTAACACTTAAGCTATATTTCTATGACACCGAGCATCTAAGTCTAGTGACTGAAATTGGCACCCTCATGTCGCTTTGATAATATTAAGGTTCGGCACTCGGGTCACATTTTTATGATACTAAGCATCTAATTCTAATGACTGAAGCTGACACCTTTAGGTCACTTTAATAGTACTGAGGTTTGACACTCGAGCCGTATTTCTATAACACTGAGCATCTAAGTCGAGTGACTAAAGCTGGCACCCTCATGTCACTTCAATAGTACTAAGGTTAAACACTCGGGCCATGTTTCTATGACACTGAACATCTAAGTCTAGTGACTGAAGTCAGCACCCTCAAATCGCTTCAATAATATTGAAGTTTGGCACTCAGGCTGCGTTTGAATAACACCAAGCAGTAAAACTCTAATGATAACTATTCCTATAAGACTTGGTATACCAAACATCTCAATGCTTAATGACTGAGGTTGGCCACCTCAGGTCATCTTTCGACAACACATGAGATTTTAAGCAAGGTTCTTATCTCAATGCATAAGTCATCTTCATGTGATTATTGAAAATAAAAAAAATCTCATATATAAATATCCAAAGAGACTTTTATAGGGGATTTTTGATACCCCATATTTATATTCCTATCTTTATAAAGATCCTTGCCCTTCAAGACAAAGGAATCTAAATCCTCAAATAGGAAGGAAGCTATGTCATTATCAATTAGGAAGATTACTCTACAAAGGAAGTCTACTTCTCTCCTAATCAAGACAATTCGACAAGTACAAGGAGACCTATTCCTAAGAGGTTTATTCATGACATTTCCTTATAAATACATCTAATTCCATCTCATATCATTCATTCAACATTATCACATCATTCCACATCAAGCCATCACTTCATCATTATACAAGTAATCATCCAACATTTTACATCCTTTATTCTACTCTATTATACTTATTTGCTTTATTATATTCTCCTCACACAATACTGACTTAATTTTTATAGTGTTTAAGGAGGAAACCCTGCTATTTTTATCAATTCTTCTTATCGATGCAGGTTCCATAAGTAAGGATACAATTCGGATTTATCAGCACCATTATGTTCAAAAGAAAAATCTTAAAGAAAATACAACTTGTGTCTGATTTATTTAGTTTTTTATGATATGGCCATGAGGAGTTAGCTTAGTGGCCAAATCTTTTGTAAAAAGGGACTAGAACTTTTTTTTTTTCAAAAAATCAAAACCGAAAATTAAGTATGGTTTTGGGCAGGTATCCAAAAACTGAATAAATAATAACATAAATGAAAGAAACATAAGAAATAGAAAGTCGCTAGGGTTGAAATGGCGTGGGCGCATGTCCTTGTTGCTTTGCCTAGAGTTTTTTGTCGGGTTAGTTCCGATCGAAAAATTACAAATTTACTGGATTAAGAACTGACTCAACTAGGTTCAGTTCACTTTCGATTGGGGCTCTTGAGTCGGCTCGATTTTGCACACCCCTATTCTCCTCTATTATTTTGTGATAAAAAAATTTTAAAAAAATCTTTATGAAATGCCATAGTTGTTCCATACTTTTGAAAGTTTTAAAAATCAATTTGTGATATATTTTAGATAATTTTTTTCGTTGTATAAATTATGTTGAATGTCTTCAAATTTAGCTTTAGGATATAAATTTTTTGCCAATGTTTGTCGATCTAAATAAAAAAAATTAAGCTTTCAAAAACATAAAAAAGTAAAATATAAAAAAGTAAATATCTTTTGAATAAGATTTTGAATTAGGTTTTTTGATTTAAATAACAAAAATTTTAAATATCTTAAAATAAGACTTTGAGTTCATATTTGTATATCAAAAGATAAGTATTGAGAATTTTGTCCTCGTATAAGGCTCACTCCACTCGATTTACATTAATTAACATTTTGTCACTAACGAACGTAATGATATAAAAAAATTCATAATAAAAATAAAAATGAAAATAAAAATTTAATAAATGCAAATAAATTTAAAATATATCAAGCATGGTGTAAAGTAATGGTGGGGTTTTTTGTTTTTCGTTTTTTTTTTCCTAGTATAAATTGTTAGTATATTAATTTATGGGGGAAGGAAGGCTGGAGGGTCCTTAATTTTCAAGTTGCCTTACCAACAAGTGATGCTAATGCATCAAACAAACATGCTAATGCATCAAACAAACATGTTCTCCCATGTTAGAGTTTCTTTCTTGAAATTTATCTTTATATTTTTATGAACTTTTATTTTAAGTATACAGTTACATTTATTATATATTATTAGTTAATTTTTGTTAAAAATAAATAGAAAACATAATTAAAATATGAGTTAAGAGCTACAATTTTATGAAAATTGTTTAACAAGCATGAGCACATGTAAAAAATTGTAGGGCCATGATTTTAATTTCTCTATGTCACATGCCATGCCTTTTGTAGTACAAAATTAGACAAAATAAATCTGGGACTGAGATATACCAAATTTCTCATGCGCCATCCCATACCTTTGCTTGTCAGCAATTGTTTCCTTTTTTTTTCTTATGCTAATAATTGAAAAGAAAATTTATTTTTTTTATTTTACTTCTTTATTCTTATATAGGCCAAAGGGCCAAATTAGACTGACGTTTTACCCTAATTTCACATTAGATATTTTAGTTTTTTTTTTTTTTAACTAAATTGGAACTTCAACTTTGTAAATTAAGACCTATTGGACCTTTATAGAGTACAATTAAGTCATATAAGTTTTTTTTAGTACAATTAAGTCCTATAGATTAATAAAAAAAAATTAATTTTAAGGGCTACTAACAAAAAAATTGATAATTTCTTTTAATATATATATAATTATAAAGTTTTTAAACCTACAAACTTTTTCTTAACTTTTTCTTGAATTTTAAAAAATTTTCAATTTAAGTGATATATATTTCAAATAAATGGCCAATTTTATTTATTAATATAAATAGCAGATTGATAATTGACCCAAAAATTTAATTTTAATGGTTGAATAATTTTTTTTAATTTCATTAATTAATTTAAAATTTTAAACCTACACAACAATTTTTAAACCTACAAAATAATTGATAAATAATTTTTTTTTCAATTGTTAAAATTAAATTTTAGATCAATTATCAATATGTTGTTTATGTTAATGAATAAAATTGATCAGTTGTTTGAAATATATATCACTTAATTGTAAAGTTTTTAAAATTCAGGAAAAAATTAAAAAAATTATAGGTTTAAAAACTTTTAAAACTTTATAATTATGTTATATATATTTTTTAAAATTTTATCAATTTTTTTAATAAACCTTAAAATTAATTTTTTTTATTAATCTATAGCACTTAATTGAACTAACAAAAAGTTACATGACTTAATTGTACTATATAAAGTTTTAATAGGTCTTAATTTACAAAGTTGAAGTTCCAATTTGATTAAAAAAAAATAAAGAGTCCAATGGGAAATTAGGGCAAATTGTGAGAGTCTAATTTAAGATAAATTGAACAAATGGTACATGAAGATTTTAAATTTGCTATTTTAGTAATATATATATATATATATATATATATATATATATATATATATATATATATATATAATTGACTGTTTGAACTCTTGATTTTTATATCAATCAAATGTTTTTGACGGGTGAGTGGTTGCTGGACCGTTGACTCACCACATGTGGAATCTATATGTATCATTTGCTATACATACAAAATATCTAATAGTCCAAAATACCCATAATTTCCCTTAATTATTCTTTTATATATAAAAAAAATATAAATTCCTTCATTAAAAATTTCATAGCTTTTAATAACAAAAATAAATAAATTTCTAATTAGCAAATAATCAAAAATGAAATCAAGAAAACAAACCCAACTCAATTAAACAACTTTCATGGTAACCAAAAAAAAAAAAGGTCTTGAATCCACCTGAATCCAATATATATGAAACAAATCAAGTAACTAAATTAACAAGAATCAAGCACTGTATGAATCTTTTTTCATGGTGAAGACACTCTATCCTCCTCCAGCTAATTGTGAATGCATGTTCATCGCATCAATAACAAATGAATCAAGCATTGAAAACGAACAACATTGATTTGGAAGCGTTTGGAGTCATAAAGAACAGCCTTAGACATTTTAAGCACTAAGAAAAAATGAAAAAGAAAAACTAAAAAACTAAAAAAGCTTTAATATCTGGTCTTGCATAGGGATGTAAACGAGCCACTAGTGGTTTGGTAATTGGCTTGACAAAAGTTCGTTCGAACTCGTATACTGAAACTTATTAAATGAGCCGAGCTCAAATTATACAAAATTCAGCTCGTGAAGCCCGGAACAAATTCAAATAGAAGTTGGTGAGCTAGCTTATAATTTTAATGTTAGTAATTTGATTTTAGTTATATAATATATAAATTCATATTTTAAAAAATATTTTTAAAATATATATTATTAAAATAAAATCATAATTTTTATTAAATATATTGTAATTTATTTAATAAATAATTTATTTTTAATTTTTGAATGTATAATTTTAATTTATAGTCTATATTTTTAAAAATTTTCTTACGCTCATTTAGGTTCATGAACACCTTGGAAGATAGCGATTTTAGCTCCTTTATAAACAAACCAAGCCCGAACTAGCCAAAACTTGGCTCAGCTTAACTTGATTACACTCCTACTCTTGTAGGCCTCCCACCAGAACACCCCTCTTAGTCTCTCTCATGCCTAGTCTATTTGCACATAGCTCTGCCACCAACGCCAGCTCCACAGCTCAAGTAACATCCTCAGTGAAGTATCATCTTTATCGCTACTAGTGAACCAATTAAAGTGAAGGATCTCTATACCAAAATGGGGCAACATCACCATCACTATTAGGGAGACTATTTTGGGTAAAGAGCCGTGGAAGAGATGGGTGAGCTTCTTAGAGTTGCAAAATTGACACTGAAGAAAAGTAAATACCCGATTGGTGTGAAATCAAAAGTTAGGGAGGCCTGCTAGGGTGACTGGAGCTGGGGTTGGTGGCTAGAATGCTTAATAAACTTCTCAACCCCATCCTCGTACCTTCATTCAAACCTGTCCGCCTCCATCACAACTATAGAATCAAGCCTACAAATCTATATATGGTCACCTAAAGAAGAAAAAATTTAGTTAACTATGTAAATAAAAAAAATTGAACTAATTGAAACAACTAAATGCACACATTTGAATAATATCAGGACACTTAAGTCTCAACATTAGATGACTTAATGCTTGCTAACTAAAAAAAAATCTATTAAGACTAGATATGATTAATAGTAAACGAGCAATAACCAATAAATACATATACATAGATGAAAAAAAAATTCAAAGACCTAAATAACAAATCACAAATAGAATTTGATAAGATAAATACTGTTCATATTGTTACTTTCTTTATATCTAGTTGTTACATTTGTTTTGTACTTACACTTATCTTTACTTTGTAGCTTATTATATATGTACTATGTACCATTTAATTCTTAGTGTGAAATACAATATATACAATCAGTAACATGGCAGGACAAATCATACTAATCCCTTTATTATTTTCAACACCTTCCATAATAAATCATTCTCTGTCAATCAAGCTAATTCCAAGAAATTTTCTCACTTGGAAAACCCAATCCTAACCCCTCCTTAATTATCACAAACTAATAGGATTCTTTGATGGATCCATAACCCCACCTCCCTTAACACTACCTTCATTAAATAATGCAACTGGAAATCCAAATCCAACATACAATGAATGGTTCCAAAAAGACCAACTTCTACTTTCTTGGATTTTTTCATCATTATTAGAACAAGTATTTCTCTATGTCATCGGTATGACCACTTCTTTTACTGCTTGGAAAGCACTAGAAAGTGCTTTTGATTCTATCTCTTATAATTGACAATTGCAAATTCATATTGAATTGCAAGAATTAAAGAGAAATAATTTAATTATTTCTTAGTATCTTCAAAAGGCTAAATTATTGGCAGATGAGTTATCTATTGCACGACCTCTTTCCAATGCTGAATTTAATGCCATAATTTATCAGAATCTTGGATCTGATTATCATAGCATCATCACTACCTTGAATCAAATACCTGATCCTATTACATTCCAAGAGCTTTATGGATAACTTGTAGCTCATGAGATACTTATAAAAAATATGCATGAACCACTATTGTCTCATCAAGCTCACATGCAATCTCATCGCCCCATCTCTAATTCACAAGTACAGGTTCAAGTCCACAATTCTTGCCCCTTTAATCCATCACGTTGACCTCAAGGTCCTTACTAAATCTATGGGAACTGGAATCATACATCAGATAAATGTTGTGGGAGCTATAACAATCGCCCACCCATGTAGTCCATGCAAGCTCATCTTGCTCATTATTCTCCTGTTCAATCTCATCTGATACATTACACAGATCCCTTACATCATCCATGGCACCCATAAATTGGAGCCATTCATCACATGATTACTAATTCTCACATGATATCCAACCTTATCCCATATGGTGGTTCAGATCAAATAATGCTTGGCAATGGACACTCACTCCTTATTGCAAATATTAGTACTTCCTTTTACCAGTCTTTGTCTTCTAATAGAAATTGTATACTTAAAAATGTGCTTTATGTTCCACAAATCACAAAATCATTGCTCTCAGTAAATGAATTCACCACTGACAACCACCATTTCTTTGAATTTTGGCCTAACCATTTCTTTATCAAGGATCAACAATCGAAGGCAATCTTTTTGTAAGGCTGGAGCAATAATGGACTGTACACTATGCCAATCTTCACACTGAGTCTACTTCATTTATGGACTGGCATGCTCATCTTGGTCATCCACATCATCGAACTATCACTAAAATAATTAGAGACAATCATCTTCTTGTTAGCTCTCCCATTAGTTCCAGTGGTTCTTCTTGTCATCTTAGCAAATTAGCTAAATTACCATTTGCAATAGTTGAACATAAATCGACTGCACCATTTCAAATTATTCACTCAGATGTCTGGGGTCCTTCCCTTATTTTATCATTTCATGGTTATCGTTATTTTATAGTTTTCATTGATGATTTCACTAGATTTTCTTGGATTTATTTTCTCAAAAATAAAAGTAATGTTTATTTCATATTTCTCAATTTTGAAGCTTATGTTCATAGACAGTTTAATTCCAAAATTCAGGCATTTCATTCAAACTGTGGAGGTGAATTTTAAAAATTACACCCCTATTTTAATAAAAATGGCATTGTACATCAGATAGCATGCCCATACACTAATGAACAAAATGGACTTTTTGAGAGAAAAATTTGACATATAGTTGATACCAATTTAACACTATTGGCCCATGCTCATGTTCCATTTAGATTTTGGTCCTTTGCTTTTTGCACTACAATCAGTTAAATTAATTCAATGCGTATAATAGTTTTACCAAATTGCTCTCCCTTTTAAATATATTTTAATGAATCCCCTATATATATAGATATAAAAATCTATAGGTGTGTGATATATATCCATATCTTTATCCTTATAATAAAGTTAAATTTTCTTTTTGTAGCAAACAATATATCTACTTAGGTCATGCTCATAATTATGCTGGATATGATTGCTTGGGCATTGAAAAAGATAAAATTTATACAATTCGACATGTCAAGTTCAATGAGCACTATTTCCCATTCCAATGTTTTTCAAGTTCACCTGCATCCACTACCTCTAATTCATCACATGTCCTTTGGCTAACAGTCCATGCTCCAGTCAACACATCAAGTACGTCTTCTTGTCCTATTCCCACTAGTCCAACTTTCACATAAACTCTTACACCTTGGATGTTATCCCCTACCAGCCTATGCCAATACTTCCCTAGTAGTCCAACCCTACCTCAAACTACCCGCCACTAACTTTCCCATGCCCGCACCAATAATTTGATTACCTCATCTCCTACCCACATGATAAATACCACCTCATCCATATCATATGACACCCTTACCCCTAACCACCTTACTCCACTCGATAATTCTCATATTCATATCGCCTCTATCATCACCTGACATTAATTCCTAATAAACCCAATAGACCCACTTGGCTTAAACCTCATTCTTGACCTCACAGAATATTTAAACACTAACCCCACCCACTCCACATCCCCTCATACTTCTTCACCACCCAATTCATAACCCATATGCACTCACCCCATGTAGCTTCATCCAAATCCCCACTCCTCCTCTAAATGATAGGCACTTATTACTCTCTCCACCCCAACATCTTTTAATTATCTTCAATAGAAAACATAGTCTTTTCATATTACTAATAAATACAAAGAATGGCAATAAACAGTGGACCAGAAAATGCAAGCATTCAATACCACCAATACATGGACACTTGTTCCTAAACCACCTTATGCAAATCTTATTGCTAATCAATGGCTCTATTGTATTAAAAGGAAACCTAATGGAGACATTGAACGATATAAAGCAAGGCTTGTGGTCAAGGGCTTTACACAAATTTTAGGTGTGGATTATAAAAAGGCATATAGTTCGGTCATTAAAGCTACCATAATTCGAGTGATAGTTGCACTTACTACCATGTATAAATGGTCTATAAAGCAATTGGTTATCTCCCATGCTTTCTTACATGGTAAAAATAATGAAGAATTGTATATGACATAACCTCAAAGGTATATTAATCTTGTTTATCCTAACTATGTTTGCAAGGTCAATCGTGCCAAATATGGCTTAAAATAAGCCCCTTGTGCATGGTTTGCTTAACTCACTACTTTTCTTCATTCATTGAAGTTTGTCTCCTCAAAGGTAGATACATCTCTCTTTATACTTCACCATCACTTTAACATTATTTTTCTATTAGTATATGTTGATGAAATTATTCTTACAGGCTCTAGTGCTCCACTACTTTAACAAATAATTCAATCTTTACAAAGGGAGTTCTTAATTCATGATCTTGGCTCTCTACATAACTTCTTTAGCATTCAAACAACATAGAACAAATTCAATAATTTGATAACTCAATAACACTATCTCTCTTATTTATTGCACAGGCATGGTATGGCTGATTGTAAGCCATGTTCAACACCGATGACACCCTCCTCCAAACTATCCAAGAACAATGGTGTCCCATTACCTTAAGGTGAAGTCTACAGACAAATTGTGGTGCTCTCCATTATGCCACTATTATAAGATCGGATATTGCCTACAGTGTCAACAAATTATATTAATTCATGCACAATCCAACTGATCATCATTGGAAAGCCTTAAAGCATTTGTTGAGGTACATTCAAGGTACTAAAAGTCATTATCTCTACTACTCTCATTGCACTACTCCCACTTAAGATGCTACACAGACAGTGACTAGGGAAGGGATCCTGATGATCGTCGCTCCACCTCGAGTTATGCCATTTACCTTGGTGATTCTTTAATTTCTTGGTTGGCTAAAAAATAGCCCATAATTTCCCGTTAATCTATTGAGAGTGAATACAAGGCCATTGCCAATGCCACATCTGTATTGATTTGGTTAAAGGGTATCCTTCAAGAGCTTAGTTGTTTAGTTCCTCATTCTCAATTTCATTGTGATAACATTGATGCCATCTATTTAACATCTAATACAATGTTTCATGCTTGCACTAAGCATATTGAACTGGATTATCACTTCGTTCAAGAGCAAGTAACTTCGAGCTTTCTTCATGTTCATTATTTAGTTACCAAAGCACAAATTGTAGACCTTTTTACGAAACCCTTGACATCTACTCAATTCCAATCTTTAAATCAATGTCTTCATCTTCAAGATGTCCAAGGGTTTGTTTAAGGATAATAAGATAACTACTGTTCATATTGTTATTTTCTTTTCATCTAGTTGTTACATTTGTTTTGTACCACTTATCTTTACTTTGTAGCTTATTATATATGTACTCTGTAGCATTTGATTCTTAGTGTGAAATACAATATTATACGAGAATATTATTTTCAGAATCTACTACTAAATGAGAAGATTAGGGGTATAGCTTCAAAAGGTTAACAATCCTTAACTTTTGCATCTTTACTCAATAATTCGATAACCAAAGGCATCAATAAGCTAAAAACTACTATAGTTATTCGAGAATAGCACAAGATTTTTAATTTACCAGATTCAATTTGACTGAACTAAATTAAAAAATTAAAAAAGAAGGGCAACCATTTGATAGAAGAAGAAGAAGAAGATTAGCGGCTACATTCCCTATTGATTTTTTATTAAATAAAATAATTTTGTCCTGTTCAATTAATAAATTAAACATAATTTTATCATTTCTAATTCTTTTGGATATGTGGCGTGCAACTTGGTAAATAATGGATTCCACATACGCTAATAAGGCATTTTGACTATCACTCACTGTTCAAAACCACTAAAATGAAATAAAAATAAAGAATTCAAACACTCAATTGTTAAAAAAGTCTGACCACCAAAATAGTAAAAATTGAAAAGTTGGCATATCAACTCTTTTTATATATAAATTAATTTTATATGCTTACAAGGGACAAGGACCAAGATATATATATATATATATATATATATATATATATATATATATATATATATAACCTTATTTTATACTAATTTTTTTTTAAATTATAAAATTTAAATTAGTTCAAAATAAATATAAAATTATTAAATAAAAAATTTATAATTATAATTTTATTTTAAATTAATTAGCTTAATTTATAAAATATCAATTAATTAATTTTTAAGTTATTTCAAATTAAATATAAATAAATGTGCACAGATGAAGTCAACTTATTAAGTAAGAAAAACTGTTAAAAGGAGTAAACTTTTTTAAAAAATAAATAAATTGAACTTTATTAAGCTGAAATCAAATCGGAAGATAAATAATTTTTCAACAATAAAGAAGGTTGTGAAAATACAATAGTACAGATTTGAGAACAGACAGATTTTGCAAGGCAATTGGCACACCCGTTTAGTTTTTTTTTTTTTTTAATCAAATTCCAAAAATATTATTTTTCTTTTTACCATACATATAGATAGGGATCTTATGGGTAGTGGTGGCAAGTGCTCTATTATCCCTTGCTCAATTCATATTTAATTTTAGATGGAATTAGATGTTTTGCAACATCTTCGCCATCAGACCATCAACCCCGTTTGGTTGTTAGCTACTATGAGAAATAGAAAATTTGGCTCCTTGTTTACTAAAGTAGATACAATCTGCATTAATTAAACTAGTATCATTGTAATAAAAACTCTAGCCTTCTTTTCTCTCAACTTCCTTTTTTTTTTTAAGTCACTCATCTTCCTTAAATAAGGAGAGGTGATTTTTTTATCATATTTAGCCTGAAATCACTTATTTACACATCTTTTTATCAAATTTATTTCTTAAATAAATAGTTATTTACATATATCTGGGTTTTATTCTATTTTTTGTGTTTTTATCGTGCTGCGGCATTTTATTTTTTGTCATTTTGTTACAATTTTTTTCTGTTATCTTGTTGTGGCTTTTTTTTTGTGGGCGATTCAGATAGATAAAGTATATTCGATCAGATAGAAACAACAAATCAGATTATAATCATCAGTATGTTGAAAAACTGAAGTCATAGAAATTTCAGTCATTATAGTATAATCAAATTTGTGGAGTTTAAGCCGATTTATTATGTTATTAACTTATGTGTTGTTTCATTTTCTATGATTTTTAACGAATTTGTATATGTGTTTTTATCGATATATTACTAATTTAAATCAATAAAATTATTTTTCTTTAAAAAAATGGATAAATTCCATAATGATAGCTCCAAAGTCAGATAAATCTTCTTCATTAGAATAAAAAGCATCAACCACACATTTAGCATCGAATTAAACGTGACACTCTGCAAACTCAGCTCGATACACCATCGTATAACATCTCCAAGTCCCATACTTTCAGCTTCTCGTGCACTATGAAAACTAGTACACACATTTATCTTGCCTTGCACCCAGTAGCCTAATTCATTTCGAACAATGATACCAAATTGATCTTTATATACAGAGACAAATGTAAATAATTATCCAATTTTTTTTTTTTTTTTACCATACATTTAGATAGGGATCTTTTGGGTAGTGGCGGGTGCTCTATTATCCCGTGCTCAATTCATATTCAATTTTAGATGGAATTAGATGTTGTGCAACATCTTACCCATCAGACCATCAACAATATGGGACATATACCTTTTAATCCATTTATACTATAAAATAGATTTGTTACTTTTATTTTTAAATGGTTCAATTCTACTTACTTTATACTCCAAGCTTTTCATGATTTTTGTTTTAAAATTTCTACATAGCATGTACATCACTTGAGTTTTTTTTAAAAGGAATTTATAATTTACTTGTCAAATTTTTATAAAAGAAAAATAGTATCAGTTTGAAATCATATTTAATATCAGTCTCCAGTTTGACAAATTGCATTTTGCTTTTTAAAAATAAAAAATAAAATTTCACAAATCAAATAATTAACTAAAAAATATTTTTATCTAGTGTGTTTTGTACAATTTTAAAAATAAATATTTTTCCTAAATTTCTCGATTTACTCTTAGAAATAAATATTTCAAATTTAAAAAAAAATAAAAACAAAAATAATATTACCAAAACAGCACTATAAAATTTTAATTACCAGATATTTATTGTATTTATTGTACATTCCGCAATTTAAAAAAGGAAGTAGCCTTTTTTATGTCAACAGTTTCGGTACGTTGTTTAATAATGCCTCTTTCGATGCTTGGCTGGCCAACTTATCATCATACACTACACACTTAGCCCCTTTTTTTTTTTTTTGAAGCTCCTTGATGTTTTTGTTTGTTTGTTACTTTGATTTTCGCTCCAACTTCAAAACATGTTGCTACTGGCCTCCATGAAAGAGAACCATAATAAATTTTGGATCCAACCTTTCTTATTGTATCAAATGATTCTGCCACAGCACTAAATGATATAATGGACTTGGGGGTGGAATCAAGTTAAATCGATTTGTGAGTTATTCAAAATTGATTTGGAAAAAAACTTAAAATTGAGTTAATTATTGTCGAATTCGAGCTCAATTTATTCAAATGGATTATGGAGTTGAGTTCAAACTCTTAAATATGTAGTTTGATAGTCTTACAAATTTGCAAATTTGATAGGCTTGCAAATTTACAAATTCGATAGGCTTACAAGTTTAATTGAATCTAATCAAATTTGTATGTATTTATCATTTTATCCTTTTATTTTAATATAATTATAAATAGAAAAAATGGTTCCATTTATCCCCAACTATAAGCTAATTTTTTAAATAATTTTATCTTTTAATTTGTATTAATTTAGATAGTTAACTTTTTAATTTCTTTCAATTTTATCTAACTTTTAATTGGCATGTATAATTGATAACGTTGCTTGTTGATGTGTAAAAAACAATATTGACATGGCAAGTGGGGGTGAGCAAAAATAACTAAAAATCAAATCGGTTCGACTTGGTTTAAGTTGTAAAAAATTTTAATTCTGTTTTTACTTCAAAGAAATAAAATATTTTTAGTTTGGTTCAATTTTTATTGTAAAAAATATAATTAACTAAACCAAATGAAATTTCTAAAATATCTTAAATTATATGGTGTTTATGATTCGATTTATCAATTTATCACTAATATTTCAAAATAAATTAACTATATCAGTTTTTAAATATTTAAAAATCTTAATAAAAATATTTAATACTAAAAAATTCAAACCAAAATTATTTAAATTCATTTTAGAAAATCAGTTTGGTTGATTTTCTAAAAAAAATTAATATATAAAAGTAAAAATAATAGATCTCATAAATAGTATTAAAATAGTGAAAATTACATTAATCCAATACATTTAAAATGGTAGAAATAAAAGATTCAAGCAGAATAAATTGATCGAACTGAATTGGTTTTGACCGTTGTTCAATTCAGTCCAGTTATTTTTAAATTTTTTTGCTTAGTTTGGTTTTATATATTTTTCAACCGTACCAAGCTGATCATTTTTTTTATCTCGATTAAAATGACACTATTTTGATCTCTTTGCCTTGTTAGCACCATTTTTTGACACTTCAGCAAACCACATCAACAATTACACATACCAATTGAAAATTGGATAAAATTAAAAGAAGTTGAAAAGTTAACTGTCTAAATTTATACAATTTAAAAGATAGGATTATTTAGAACATTGATCTGCAGTTGAGGATAAATGAGATCATTTTCCCTTATAAATGTATCTTATCAAATCGATTCAAGCTCGAACTAAATTTTGAAATCGAGTTGAATTTAAATATTTTAAAAATTATATTTTAAAAAAATTTTAAAATTTTATTTAATTAATCAAGTCGAGTTGAATTGAAATCAAGTATATAAATTATTCAATCTCAACTTGATTTCATTACATTCTATTATGGAATATTTTTCTTGCTACTTCGCTAACCTTAGTTGAAATGGCATTTAGGTGGCATTTTATCAAACTTTTTCCTCCAATTAGATGCCTTGATAGTGGTAACGAGCACTGGTCATGTGGTGGTGTAATAATTAAAATTAAATTTTTAAAAGAGATAACAACATTCTTTCGTTCTATAAATTATATTATTTTCTCAATTAAGTTTTATAAGTTATTTTTTTATAATTAAATATTATAAATTTTTAAAAAAAAAACTTTTACATTATTTCTATCTATTAATCAAAGCAATTTTTTATTAATCAATTTTTAAAATAAAATTTTTGTTTTACATTTCAGTTATAAATTAAATTTAGTGTTATTTTTAATATTTATTTTCAAATTTTTTCTACAAAAAATCAAATAAAATGATCAATTATTTTTAAAATTCAAATTTAAAAAATTAAATTGTATCTATTTAACATTTCACTTATAACTAAATAGTATTCATCTATATAATTAAATAATTATGAATGTAGTTTTCAAAATTAATAAATTTTAATTTTAATTTTTACTACCTAACCATTCAAATTAAAGGAATAGTTAAGTTTCATGTATGTTGTGTAAATGTGGCAGCCAACCAAGAATTTTCTGAAATCTTTGGAAGTTTCTTAGGATATTTTACAATATACAAAATTTTCAAATCAAAGGTAAAGAACTGAACATTCAAATTACATAAATAATTAAAAGGTTATGAGAATAGGTGATGGAAGATATATAGGTGGAAATAAAAACGTGAAAGGTAAAAAATTAATAAAAAAATGAAAATTGTTATTATAATTTAGTCTAAGGCCTCTCTTTTCATAATTGTTAGGTAAACTGGTAGAAATTTTGTTCATCTTGAGTTCGAGTTTCACTTAAATTTTTTATTTTTTTTTTAATTTTTCTTGATAATTTTTATTGATTATATTAATCATTTTTTGCAATAAAATTCGTATAAATGAATCATTAATTATTTTTTGTGACCCATTTATTTTTTTTATTAATTATTAAGTTTAATTTTTATATTGATTGTTATTTTATATATAGATATGCAATTAGTATCTACTAGTCTATACATCACTCAGCACAGTACACAGGATATAACTTCACACCCCCACACACACACATGAGCAAATTAATCAAAGGAAATTTTTTTGAAGTAATTTAATGGGAATGTCCTCAGCAGATGAGTCGGGGTTGAAATGGAGGACAACTAATTTAGTTTGGCAAGTTAGTCTTCTTAATGATGTTGATGTTTAAGCGGTTACTGATGTTGATTAAAGCAAGCAATATATTTTTCTCACGAAATTTTAGAATAGACAAATTTATCAAATCATATATGAAGAACTGACCATTCAAATCGAAGCTCATTTTGATACTTTTGGCTAGCAGCTGGTCTAACAAGCAATTGTAAATTGTAATTATTAAATTAGAAATAGACAACCTCAATGGAGAAGGGTTATTTGCACCGAAAACTTTTCAATAAAATACTATTAAAATATTCGACCTTTAAAATGTAATACAAAATTTTCTAATTTTTCTTTCTATTATAAATAGAGTGCTTGAACTCAAATTTCAATCAAAGCTGATTATGTGGCATGTTACATGACATTTGAGATAGTGTCATGTATCACACTCTACTGATGTGGCACCACATTACACTGACATAACATTATATGTCATAGTGTCACACGGTGTTAATGCAACATTTTCATACCTAACATATCAGTTTAATGAGATCTTCATTAAAAATGAGATATCATAGTAAGAATTCTCATATTTTTTTAATATTTTTGTAAATTCTCCTCTTTCTAGCTATATTTATTTTAATTTCATAATTTATTCATTTTTTTTTCATTTTACAACATTCAACATTTTAATAAGCATTAATTTTTTTAAAATATTTATCTTCTATTTCTAATTATATTTATATTAATTGTAAAAATTCTAAATTCTTACAATTAACTATTTTCTATAGTAACCAATTATTTACTTAATTTTTATTATGTTATCTTGAAAGTATTTTATTTATAAAATTAAATTAGATTTTATGAAAAAACTTTTTATCTTTTTAAATTATTAATTATTTAAAATGTTATATCTATATAACCTATATATCTTTATGATATATCTATATAAAATATAAGATATAAATTTCACTACATAAACTATAATTTTTTTAATTTTTATATTTTATTTTATTCCTTACAAAATTGAATTAAATGTTATGAAAATATAGAATGCATAAATTTTTTTTCTTTCTAAAAAATTTAAAACTTTTCGTATTTCTAGCTATTTGAATTTTGAATTATTCTAATTTAAAATCTCATGTTTTTTGCACAAATTTTCCATTAATAAGTCATTAGTTGTTTATATTTTGTGACCCTTTATTTTTATTGATTATTATTTTTAATTTTTTCTATTGATATATTTTTTTTTTATTTTAAGCTATATGTTCACTACACGAATATGTACAACACTATTTTTCGTCGCTAAGGCTTTGCGGTCATTGACAATTCTGACACAAATAGCGTCCCAAATCTTCTGTTGGGACATCAAGGCGACGGAAATCTTTAAGCGCCGCTAATGTTTGATCCAGCTAATGTTGATTTGACGACAATTTTTCAAGGCATTGCCAAACATTTAAAATTTTTCACAATACTTTTTTAATTTAAAATTTAATAAATATTTACTATCATTTTCAAATTGAATTTTTGAAATTTACTACAATATTTAAATTGAAAATTTGAGATATCTACATAACAAAATAAAATGAACTACAATACATTGTTCAATTAAATTTCAATTTTTATACAAAAAAAAAAAATAGTTCCCTACCTAAATTTCACAATATAAAATTTTAAATTAGAAAAAAAGACAAACATGATGAAAATTTCGTATTTCTAGTTTTGGAAATAAGATGTTGCTTCCTCTTCATCATCTTCTTCCTAAAGATATTCCTTGTTTCAACATCAAAAATAAAATAAAAATTAGTAATAAAATGAAAACTCAAAGAAGCCAATTTCTAGTGCATTTTAATCCAAGTACAATTTCACAATAATTGACCCTTTCATCCATATTAACAAAACACTAAAGCATAAGAGCATCAAAATCTATGAGCTCAAAAGTAATGAACTATATTGACATATGAGCAGTTAATATATATGGAGATATTTCTAACCATAACAATATCACTTGGAAAACAGATATCTTTTTCTTTATCAAGCTTGACAAGTCTAGAGTAATGATCAGTAGGTTCCACAACAAACAATTCCTTTCTCTCTTATTATTATTATTATTATTATTATTATTATTATTATTATTATTATTTGGCGAAAAACAACAAACGATTCGTTTAAGCAGTTAGTTTGGAGTAACAATATCTTCAGTACTGCACGTTTGAAAGGTGTATAGTTTGATATCATCACCACCGCTGTAAAAAGTATCTTCTAAGCTTAATCAGATTGTTTGCAAATATCTGATCATCATCTTAAAACAATGAGCTTATGAGAGAAGATAAAAGTGGCCACTTGGAATAAAATTAATAACTCCAGATGATGAAATACAAAGATTGAGAAGAGAAGATATTTTAGGTGGAAAATTTTTTGAAAGGGATTTTTTTCGAAGAGACTTTGGTTGTCTCTGTTAAAAAAAAAAAAAAAAAAACCATGTTCTTTATTTCACTGAAAACAACCTTAGAACGACGGCATAGAAAATGAGTGGGGGTTGAATGGCCCAGTTTCTAGGCCAGAACGACAAATTCAATTTTGGCCGCTGCAAAAGATTATTAAATACTTCATATAATCAGTATCTTCTAAGCTTAATCAGATTGTTTGCAAATATCTGATCATTATCTTAAAATAATGAGCTTATGATTAAACAAGGTAATATACTTGGAAAAACAAAATAATGAGTGGGGTTAATGGCCCAGTTTTTAGGTCAGGGCGACTGATTCAATTTTGTCAGGCAACGACGCTTGATTAAAAAAAGGTGATATACTTGGAAAAACAAAAAAACAAAAACTAACTTTTGATTTTGATAAAAAAATCAAAATCCATAAATAGCTGAATCGTTGAAGTCCATAAATAGCTGAATCGTTGCTTAAGTTGATTGAAAGTTGAAAGAAAATGGAAAGGATTATTGAGGGAGTGATAATTGTTCTATTGAAGCTTCACTTACTTTTGATTTTGATACCATGGCTAGCTCATGCACAGCTAATGGATGCGGAGCTTTGTCCATCCTATTGGAGTAATGTTAGCATCCTATTTCCTTTTGGGACTAGAAAAGGTTGTTACATGGATGAGCGTTTTGAGGTAGCTTGTGACTCCTCTTCTCATCATCCTAAACCATTCTTAACTAGCATTAAAATTGAGCTGCTGGGACAGTCAGCCATTCTGATTAGAAGCCAATTTGAATTTAGTTCTGGCGATTTTGAAGTCAGTAATCCAGTAATTAATTTCATCTGCAACAAAACTTCTGGTGATGTGGGGGGTTCCCTATCAGTTACTCCTTTCATTTTTTTCTTATGATAACATGTTTACAGCTAGGGGTTGCAACATGTATGCTAACCTTAGTACTAACGGCGACACCGTTCGAGGATGCATGTCACTTTGTCCTCCAACTCACAAGGCAGCTACTGCGAGTGGGAGTGGCTGCTATGGCCATGGCTGAAACAAAAAATTTTCAAAAGGAATGGTGAGTTGTTGCTAGAACAACATCTGTCTTCTACAGAATATCATGTTCAGCAAACAAAAATATTCACTTCTAAGGAGCTAGACAAAGCAACTGACAACTATCACATGAATCGAATCCTTGGACAGGGGAGGTCAAGGAACCATCTACATAAAAATGTTAACATATGGAAGAGTTGTTGCTGTTAAAAAGTCTCAAGAAGTTGACGAAGATAATCTTGATCATTTTATCAATGAAGTGGTAATTTTTTCACAGATTAACCATAGAAATATGGTTAGATTAATTGGATGTTGTTTGGAGATAGAAGTTCCTATGCTAATGTATGATTCCATTCCTAATGGAATGTTATTCCAATACATTAATCATAAACCAAATGCAAAGTTTCCACTGACCTGGGATATGCATCTTAGGATTGCCGCAGAAGTTGCAGGTGCTTTAGCCTATTTGCATTCAGTAGCTTATATACCAATTTATCATCGAGACATCAAGTCTTCAAACATACTTTTGGTTGAAAAGTTTAGAGCAAAAGTGACAGACTTTGGCACTTCGAGATCCATTTCAATTGAACAAACACATGTAACAACTTGAGTACAAGGAACTCTTGGATACTTGGATCCTGTGTACTTCCAATCAAGCTAGTTTATAGAGAAATGTGATGTTTATAGTTTTGGAGTGGTACTTCTGGAGCTTTTAACTAGTCAAAAAGCTATTTTTTCATTGGACTCTATTGAAGAGAGAAATTTAGCTAGTTATTTCTAGTGTCATTTGAAGAGAATTGTTTGTTTTAAATTCTTAATGCTCAAATTCTAAAAGAAGGTGGAAAAGATAAGGTTATTGCAATGGCCACATTAGCTAATGATAACTCCAAATTGATATTTCTTACTTATGGAACTTGCATTGATGAGGAGAATGGGTAAAGAGGCAGGGTTTCCCCTATAAACACTTTAAAGCTTAAGTCAATAATGGTATGAGGAAAAGTATAATAAAATGAATAGGCATAATAGAATAGAGAATAAAGAGTGATTGCTTGGATGATGTGGTAATGGAGTGATGAAATGATGTCTTAGTAATGTTGTATGATGAGAATGAGAATGTGAGAATAGAATGAATGAAATAAGATGTATTTATAGGAGAAGGTATTGCTCAAACCTCTTAGGAATATGATTCCTTAGTCTTGTAGATTGTCTTGTTTAGCAGAGAAGGAGACTTCCTTTATAGAGTAATTTTCCTAATTAAAATAGACTTCCTTATTGAGCTTTCTCATTATTCAAGTAATCCTTCTCCTTGGTAGAATATAACCCTTATTAGAATAGGATATTGATATGGGATATCAAGAATCCCCCCTGAAAGTCTATTCGGATATTTGTGTCCAACGTATCCGGGTTTGTAAGATGATAGAAACACTATTCTTCTGTATAAAGAGAGATTGCTTGAATCACTATGTTTGATATAGAGGGATGAGCTAAGGTGGTCGGCCTCAGTCACAAGAAAAGATAAAGCTTGATACCGAGTCTTAAAATCATCGTATAAGAACATCGTTTAAAGTACCAATTGGACTTAAGTGCATAATCCTACAATAAAAATTCTTTAGGTAAAAGATTAACCTTTTAGTGTAGAGACAACATGACAGACCTAGTCGTCACTGGAGTTTTGATGCTTGGTGCATTAAAAGAGCGACCTGAGTGCCAAACCTCAGTATTATAGCAGTGATCTAAGGGTGCCAGCTTCAGTCACTGGACTTAGATGCTCGAGGCTTAAATGCTCTGTGCAAGGACTCGAGGCTTACATGCTCATAACCTCAATACTATAGAAGCAACCTGAGGGTTCCAACTTCAGTCATTGGACTTAATCTTATTGCATTAGAAGCGCAGCCCAAGTACCATATGATGTTGCTCAGTTTATGAACTTTAATGAATCTATTGATAGCAGCTGCCTAATCAGAATATTTATTGATGTTGAGTTTGGACATTATTGATGCAGATGTTTGATTTTTTAAGCATTTTTACAAAAGGAATGATGTTTGTGATTTTAATAATGAGTCTGAGCCCTTTTAATCTGAGCTCCATAACATGGGATAGTAATTTAGAGAGGATTTTTGAAATGATAGAAGGTGAGTTTTAAAGGACCAAATTTAGGTTTGCCCAATCTGAATTGTGAGATGAGCATTGTAGTTTAAGTGAAAGGCTAAGATTGCCCCTCCTCTTAAATAGAAGATTTTGTGTGATGCTAGCTAAGATGTTTAGAAATTGTGATTTGGTTTATCTGACTATGTAGTGGATATACTTGACTCCATTCTTGAATTTTTCTTTCTAAACATTCTCTAAAATTTCATGAACAAGGATCTGCTATAGAGTAGGATTTGCCCGAGTGCTATTTGATCTAGCTTTGAGTGGGAACCACCATTTAGTATATAAGCATGAGTGAGTGCTTGTTCGCCATAGTATTGCCTGGCAATGCGTCTAATGTCTTTTGATAGTTTCTGCATGTTAATGATAAGTAGGATGATTAGAGTGTCCAATTGTTTAGACTGATGGATGCTTAAAGTAGCATTTTCATCTACAATAAGAAATAAAAGAACAAAAATTTTAGGATCATTGATCAATCTTAATTGATGGTTAGTCCTCATGTAATAAATATATCAAATGCAATTGATGTATGTTTTGCATGAATAATAATCATGTATATATGGACAAGCATCTATATGTAAATATGTAAGCGTACTTATGTGACGAGCTATAAATATTCATGTAAGAATAAATAATTAAGTGAAACTAATTAATAAAAATAAATAATTAAGAAAAAAAAAAGAAAACTTATCTCTGATGAACTCTTGTCCTATCCTTGAAGATGTTGCCATGACTTTTGCTTTATGTAATATTGAATGTCTGAGCTTTCAATTAGCTTTAATTTGGTGCCATGTACTGTCCAGGTTTGTGTGTGTCCAATTTATTGGCACTTTTTGTATATCCAGCTTCATGAAAATATACCGTCTGAACAAATAGCTCTGAGATTATCATCTGGATTAAGTTCCTAAAGGCCATGATGATTTTTTTATACTAATGAGTATTTACGTTGAGGTGCTCATGGTAAAATCTACACTTGTATTGTTTTACTATAATAATAAATAACAAAAGAATAAGAATCTTGGGATTGCTTGATCCATCTCAATTAATGATCAATCCAAGTGATAATAATTTAAGAAAAATTGATATGAAAATAAATAATTAGGAAAGAAACTTATCTTGGTTGTAGTGCTTTTGTTCCTCCTCTTAAAGTAATGAATATTTATGTTCATTGAAATTGTCTAGTTGTTGTTAAGTATTTGAAGGTCTCTCCATAATCTGTGTTGTTAACGTAATTTGACTTTTAACCATGTGGTCGTGGTTGATAACACAAATGGCGCCACTTGATAACTCCAAATTGATATTTATTGCTTGTGGAACCTGCATCGATGAGGAGAATGGGTAAAGGGACGAGGTCTCCCCCATAAACACTCTGAAGCTTAAGTTAGTAATGGTATAAGGAAAAATATAATAAAATGAATAGGCATAATAAAATAGAGAATAGAGAGTGATTGCTTGGATAATATGGTGATAGAGTGATGGAATGATGTCTTGGTGATGTTCTATAATGAGAATGAGAATATCAGAATGAGAATGTGAGAATGAGAATGTGAGAATAGAATAAATGACATGAGATTTCATGAGATGTATTTATAAGAGAAGGTATTGCTCAAACCTCTTAGGAATATGATTCCTTAGTCTTGTAGATTACCTTGTTTAGGAGAGAAGGAGACTTCCTTTGTAGAGTAATTTTTCTAATTGAAATAGATTTCCTTATTGAGCTTTCTTCTTATTCAAGTAATCCTCCTCCTTAGGGGAATATAACCCTTATTAGAATAGGATACTAATATGGGATATCAGCTGAAAAATGCTTAAACTTGAATGGGAAAAAGAGACCTACAATGAAGATAGTGGCAATGGAGTTGGAAGGTATTAAAGCATCTCAGGGTGCTTTTTTGACCATCAATCAACAAGATTATAATGAGGTAGATTATGTTGTAAATGGCTTCATTATACTATGGGATTTTGATTCATTTAAACTAGGTCACTGAATAGCAGCACGATACTATCCTTTTGGATGTGTAACCACTACTACCTTCTAACTAATAGCAATTCAAAATAAGTGTCTTCCATTCATTGGAAGCATAAACACATGGAAATTTGCTATTATGTGTGATCTAGTTTATCAAAAAATATAATCATGTTAATGCATTGCCTCATTCATAAACTTTTTTTTACATGACTTCAACTACAAAAGTTCATTAAGTTTTAAATATGCCATCAATTAGTGAGAGGATATGCACCTATGTAAATATTTCTTTTAGGCCATCACTTAGTGAGGCTCTCAATATCTTACAAGGTGGCATTAAAGTTCCTAAAATACTAGAGAGGCCAGAGCCACTATTATTTCTCACAAGTCAGTCAATTCTCCATGCTATGGCACATAAACAAGTGAAAAGTGCCAAAACCAGATTATGTATAGGCATAGCAAATACGTTACTTCTTCATATCAATAGATAAAGAGTTTTTTGATGACATTTGTATTGGCTACTATAGATTTTCACATCTAAGGATTAACTACATTGCACTTCTTATTCTACCTCATATTCCAAGATTTCATATGTGTTAAAGGAGCAACTTATTTTCTATTTTTAGTGGAAGAAAGCCAATTATTTTAAATTGTTGGTGTCAAAGTCCACTAATAGGGTGGGAAAGAAATATCATACTATTTACAAAAAGATGCTTTCTACTTGAATGGGAAGAAGAGACCCACAATGTAGACATTGGCAATACGTATTAGAGCATTTTAAAGGAGCTGCTTTTAATTTTACCAATGAACAAGATTATGAAATGTTGCTTCATTATTAACTAGGGCTATTGAATAGCAGTATACCAAACCCTTTAGATAAGCAACCTTACTTTCTAATGCCACCTTTTGATGTTCATCTACTAGCATTTATCATTTGTAGCAAATCCAAGAAAAGAAAGTATCATCATTTATATATAGTCATGTATTTCATTTAAAATAGGATGAAAAATTATCATTAACTCAAAACCTTATTCACTAGTTCAACTAACAAAAATATACAAATTAAAAATTGTTGAAGTAGTTGGTAGGGGTTATTATCGCTTAACTAAAAAAAATATACAGACTAACAATTATTGGATCAGTTGGTAGGGGTTATTCTTACTTAAATAACATCTTAATTTGGGATCATAGTGTACTTAGTTGCATTACATAGTTACTGAAAGATTTCTATCATCCTTGTGGTTTTACCTTGGTTGAATCAGACGAGTCATTATCTAATGAATTTTGGTTTTGGATATTAATGGTTTTCCATATGCTTCACCATCCTAGACCATCTTCTCCTATTTAAGAATTATCAATACTTGAGATTAGAAGAGTAGTAAGTAGATTTTACCATTGATGTAATTCAAACAGTAGCAAAGGTCTAAAAGACTAAAGTCAAGTAAATAATGAGTGCAAGAAATTGATAACTTGTTCTCTGGATAATCATCTAGCTGCCTTTAGATAACTAGGATAAGAATAGATGTATAAATGAACAAATCTTATCCAAGAGCTACTCCAGATCTCAATTGAACATGTTTAAAGAAGTTGGGCTCAATGGCAAGCCAATTTTACAAAACCAGAAAGTAGCAAATGGCTGTAATCATTATTTGTTTACTGTGATACTAAAATCTTCTTCTTAAGTACATAAAAAACATGTGACAATCATAATTTTATTTTGCATTTGAAATTTTATTTAGTTAGTTAATAGAAATTCACCTTTTTGTAAAGGGTATAATCAACAACTTAATAAAAGTTCAGATTTTTCTTAACAATTATTGTGTGTCCTGGAAAATGGCTAAATAGGTAAGACATATGTTAAAGATGAACCTCTAGGTCCTCAAAATCTTGAGCCTATCACAAAACAAATCGAACCTTTTACCCTCCAAAATCCAAATTCCATTAGCTCGAGTGTGTAGGAAGATTATTCATCAATGCTCAATAAGTTCACTATTCTCAAAGACCTATAAAATCTTAGCTAAAATTCATACCCATTCCATAATGGAACCATCTCTAGTAACATAAAATTTTGATATAATATAACTTTGCACTAATATAATAGGGAAACTTATTAGAACCACATTAAAAATAAGCATAAGGTTCCCACTTAAAATAGTACTTGAGCAAAACACATTAGGAAATAATAAGTTAATATAAGGCATCCTAGGCTGCTTAATGTCAATACAAGCATTTGTCCGTATCCTAAAATCAATACAAAGTTTGGCAAGCACTTGAACTGCAAAATGACACTCCACTTGCATGCATTTTGTAAGTCAACTATTCCAAAAATAGGCAAAAAAAAAGCATTTATCACCTTAAACTATAAGTAACTAAAACTGCATTTTATGGTCTATCACTTTTGCAACTTTTGCCTATGAGTGACCCACGTAGTCTCTGTACAATAAGGTATGTGCATCTATTTGAGACATTGTTTCCATGTTGGTGACTTTTTCCTTGTGGTCCCCTCATTAACTACATGAAGTTCATTGATAGATGCTAGCATTTTAGTTGATGTTTTAAATAGCCTCTGTCAACATTGTGAAAACTGATCCCCTTGATTTTTAATAGTCTCCCTTTGAACACTTGTATGTGCTCAATTTGGACTATAAAAACACTAAATCTAATTGAATCAGTGTTTGTATTGCTAGTGTCATATTCCGTTCTACATGCATTTCTAATTGTCACTTTAGATGGAAAATTGCCCCTATCTTTGTTGCAGTCAATTTCAGCTTTCCTTTTGCCTACATTGTTAAAAAATAATAGAAAATAATGATACAATAATAATAATAATAATCAATAATTCTTATAAGTTATTTGAAGTTACTTTTCTTAATATTGCTCCTGCTCTTCTTATTGCTCAAATAAGCTTTAATAAATTCAGCATCTGTCATTTGAGTAGAACTTTATCTCCTTTTACCTTTCACTCTTGAGCTATTTGGAGATGAAGCTTTCTCGTTGCCATCAGTTGCACTTGATTAAGTGTTAACTTGAAATAAAATATCAATGCATTAGATTTTTTTCATGCAATGATTTATCTTTAAATCCTTAAATATAAATAGCATGAACATCCATACTTGGTTGACTTGGTCATCTTTGGATTTCTTCTATTTATGAACCTATCATACATCATAAGTTACATTTAAAATCAAGAAGAGCTTTTTAATAACAGAATAAGTTAGATTTGAAATGAACATCTTACATAAACCTATGTAGTAGCAATCCTCTAAGCAGCTTCTCATATTATGACTAGTATTTTTACAAACTTGACACTTTATTACAATCCTACCTTGCATTGAAAGTTTATCACACTTCTTCACTTCATCTCTATCTTCATTTTTTCAACATTTTAAGCCTACCAGGTAGCTTCTTAAATGTTAGACATAAAATAGCTTCTTTCTCTCCTTTTGACCAAACTGATCTACCCCTCATAGGCTGCACTATATATATGTAAGACTTCAAATAAGTATCCTTATAATACCAATGAGCAATAAAGGCTTCAGGCTCTTTGTCAATGCTATGAATTGCACTTATAGTATGAGGACAAAGAATGCCAATCAAGTCCCATTCCCTGCACGTAGAAGACTTCTTCTCTAAGTGGACAATGTGCCTATTTACAGCATTGTAAATGCATATGACCTTGAACTCATCATCTCCATTAAACTCCACATACCATTTATAAGCAAGCTCCTTATTTTTCTCCAATTCTCAAGTGCTCTTGGAACAATATCAGAGATCCAAGTCCCTGCAAACACCCTTTTTTTCCAAATTTTGTTCATCACTTATCTTGTAATATCATCCAACATAGTATAAATTTCAAACAACTTATTGTCCACCACATCGTATTTTGCATTCGGCTTGAAAAAGGCCTCTATCCAATCTTTCAAAAGGTACTTCAAAACATCTTCAACAATTCCATCCCTTAAGCACTCTAATGCATCAAGGTTTGCTTTTAGCTCAGCCTGGAAAGTAGATTTGGCACACGCTCAAAAAGCAACCTTCCTTTCATTGCCCCTCCAATTCTTGGCCCATGCAGCATAAATGTGACGTGCACACATTCTATGATCAACATTTTGCAATTCTTTGTCTATTGCTTTTTGCAATCCCTACATTTATTAAGTTAATAAAATCATAGAACTAAGTAATTCAATAAAGTATAGCCATTCATTAAGTAAATAAATGAAATAATAAATAAAATAACAAATATGAATAATTACCTTTTGCATATCAAAAATAATCATGTAACCAGCTCCATCTCCTAAAGGAAGGTTAAATTTAAAACACCTTAAGAACCATTCTCAATTATAGGAATTCTCTATTTTCACCACAGCCCATGCCAAAAGGAATATTTGGTTACTCCTATCTCTTCTCACTGCACACAATAATTGTCCTTAACTTATCCTTTTTAAAAAAAAATCTGTCAACACCTATTATCTTTCTGCATCCTTCAATCTGTCCTTGCTTGCAAGCTTGGAAGCACACATAAAAGCCAATGAAAAAATTGAGCTTCACTAGATTATCTTTGCATGACTTGACATACAAGTAGTTCTTAGGTTAGTATGCTTAACCTCCTCCACATAGTCACGTAAATCAGTAAATTAGTGCTTAAAGTCCCCTATCAATTCATTGATCACCTTATTCTTTGTATTTCTAAAAGTTATCATTGACACCTTTAACTTGAATTTTGTTTTACATAAGTCTGGAATCTCCCTGATTTTGATGGTGGGATGAGAAGTTATCCTCAACTTTAATATAATTGCCAAAAAGTTGCTATTTTCCATCTTATTTCTATTGACTCGACCACAATTGTGATTTTTATGGTAAGTTTTCACAGTGAAAATGTCATTTGAATTATTTGTTAATGAAAATAATGTCCATGGACACTTTTCCTTGTAACGTGCTCTACATTTTTTACTTTCATTCTTAACAAAATGAATCTTAACACCTTTCATCACATAGTATTTGGCAATCGAAAACCTGAATTGTTGCACATTATAAAAAATCATTCTAAGTGCAAACACAAGTATCTTAGCTTCAACATCATACTTTATCCATAAGTTAGGCCTTCAAAGTGCTTCATCTGCCATTTCTTTATCACTCTCACTAAAATAAATCCCCAAATCATCACTGTCATAATACTGTGAGTTATTGGCAATGCTCTCATCATCTTTTAAACTCTCTAATATCTTATCATCTTTACCAACAACTGGTTCTTCTTTAATAGCTAGATCAATTCCATCCTCTTGTACTTCTATATTGATAATTTTTTTCCTTGGCTTTCCTATATGCCCTCTTATCCATATCCTTCCTTACATTTTCCCTAGTAGGCTGTAACTTTTTCTCTTCATTATCACTCAACACATGAAATAAAAACTCATTAAATGGTTGATGAGTTTTATCATCTATACCTTCAAAAGTTGCTTCCTCATTCTCTTCATGACTCAATGCCTCCATATTTGCACCTGCACTAAACAGTTTAAATAACTCTGCTTGCTACTCATCAACCTCTTCCAACTGCTTATCAACATCTGCCAACTCACTAACATCTAAGTCCTCTGCCTGTTGCTTATTAATCTCTGCCTGCTTATCAACCTCTACTTGCTCTTTAGTTTGTGTCTTAGCTGCACCTCATTTTCTATATGTTTAACATATAATTTTATTTCATCATCATCAGCCACATTTGTTGCTAATGCCTCATTATCATTTTTTATTTCTTTAAACTTTCCACTATCTACACACTTATAATAAAGGCCTCTAATTTCACTATAACCAAGCTTTTTAACATATGCAAGCAAATTCATGTAGGACAAGCAATCTATATCAAAATACAAATCAACTACAGTTTCTTGCCCACCCACATATACCAGTGCATTTTTTCCTTTAAACTTTCTTCATGGTTTATTATCAATGCTACAGTCACAATCCCCATCTTGGAGCACCTAGCATTGCAAAAAAAAAAATTAATTTAGAAAGCCATAAATAATTTTATACTTTGTTTGTTAGCAATATTTAATGAAACCTTATGTAAACAATACATATATTTTCCCAATCCCCATTTTCTTTGTACAATGGACCACACTTTAACTATAAAAAACTACAAATTTCAAACAAGATTCTAAAATGGCCAACACTCATAAGAATAATGATAATACTTTACTCAAAAAGTGACACTATCTGCACAGAAAAAGGGAAAAAAAAAAAAGCTTAAAGTTTACAGACAAGTATATGGTCACCACACTTCAACTTTGTCCCTTTCTTCAATGCTACCACAAATATTGCTTTCAACTAGACCACTGTATATTTTAGAAAAATAAGTTTGGAAGAAAAATTTCAAGCTTTTTTTATGTTTCTTGGGTATGATTTAAAGATTAGTTTATGATGAGAAAAGTGAGTTTCTTGGTTTTAATTTCTCTCATCTTCAATGTTCAGAACAAGTATTGAATCTTTCAATGATAAACATTTGAAGTTATGTGATGTTTATTAGGTGCAACTTAAAGCTCAAGTTATGCATTACACATATAGGGTTCAAAGAATGAAAGAAAGAAGAATGCATTTCTATTGAGCTTTGTTCCTTTCTCTCATTGAGTTAATTCTAACCTAATTAACCCATGTTTTACTTTTCTTTTTCCTAATCAGCATCCATAATCCCATTTAGCCATATTAAGCCCAATCACCTTTTTTTTTTTGTCTATACCACCATTGAGGTTTGTCCATGTGTACACTTGCTTAATGGTGATTTTCAATATTTGGCAGAGTTATTAATTTTGTCCTCAATTTGAGCTAAAATGAAAGAAAGAGAGCCTTTTAAAACAAAATAAATTTTTAGGGCCTTAATAAAATAAAGTGTCATAATTCAGGAGCTTAATAATGGATTTTTCCATATCATTAACATCACATTCATCATCAATGTATTAAACAAAAATTAAATAATATTAATCAAGATTTGAGCTCTAACCTCAAATTAATACGAATTATTAATCCATTTTACTATAATTTTTTTTATATATTTTGAGTTTTTGATGCATTTTAATTCCATTTTATGATATTATTTAGTATTGTGATTTCAGGTTGGATTTATGAGTTTTAACCTCACAACCAGTTACAAGAGATCCATATTTATATTCCAATATTAACTATCTTGTGTTACAAAAGCATCTTGCCCAATAGTCTATAAAACTAACTTTCATTTAGGATTTAGACAAATATAGAATTTCACCATGAACTTTACTCAATTATTTTACATCACCTCTCAACTTTTATTTTATTTGCATATTTAACCCTTCTTGTACACCAAAAAAACATGTGTATTTAACTCACCTTAAACTTGAATAGATAACAAATAGAAGTTAAGAAGTGAAATTAATGAAAAATAGAAGTTATATAGGCTAAATAGGTAAAAAATATATATATAAGTAAATTGATGAAATTGAATAAAATGAAAGTTGAAATATGACATAGAATAATTGAATAAAGTTTAGTGGGTGTAATTATATATTCTATCTAGCCAAATACCTCATTTTACCCTTAAACTTTACTCATTTGATCTATCTCACCTTTTAACTTTCATTTTCATCTATCACACTTTTAAACTTCTATTTTGAACCTACTTAACTACTCATTTTGACTGTATAGATTCTATCAAATATATACTTTTACGGGGTGGCAAGTTACGTGACTTCAGATGCCCATCCCCATGCGGTTCTGTGAAAAAATGCTACGTGGCCAAACAAAAATTCTTCTTTGGCATTACATGAAATAGATGGTGAGCACAAATTCAAAATCATCCTCTTTGCTGCTCCCAATTTGAGCCAAAAATCAGTAAACATTTTTGCTATCATTTCTCATAAAAATCAATATCTATTACCTTGCAACAATGGGCAGTAAAGCAATAATAAAAATGATAAACAGAAGCTAAATCTTTCATTCTTTAAAGAAAAGAATCTTCTTGTTATTATGATCGGTGGGCTCCTTTTTTTTTAGAGTATGTAGTACTACTTCCTTGTAAATTGCTGCTTCTGATTATTATTATTTCTTATTGCAGTGGCTGTTGCAAACTCAGCCTTCAATGAAATAGATTATGGTCATCATGTCTGAAAGAGATGCTGCCATCCATGAGAGAAATATGGCTATTTCAGAAAAGAAGGTAGCTATTGCAGAGAGAGATATGGCATTTCTATAGCGGGACTCATCTATTGCAGAGCAAAACAATGCCTTAATGGAGCATGATAATTCTATCACAACTCGAGAGAACTCAATGCGGAGTGGTAATATGACGTTCTCTTGCGCTCCAACATGCCAAACTAGGAGTCCTATGTAGGATAAAGAACATGCACTATCAACAACAGTATGGACATCATGTAACCCACTCAAATTTGAACCCTCAACTTTTATATAAAAATTTAATTATTTGTAATTGTTCATTCTTTGTAATTTTTCCCAACCATTAATTATAAACTTCGCCATTATGTTCAAAAAAAAAATCTTAAAGAGAATATAATTTGTGCCTAATTTATTTAATTAAAATTTTTATGATATTTTTGTAGGGGTGTAATTGCACCGAGTTGATCCGAATTTTAGCTAACTTAAGTTTGGTTCGTTTATAATCGAGCTGAGCTCGCTATCCCATTTTGTGTTTATAAGTTGTTCGTGAGTTTAAACGAACCTAAAGAAATTTTAAAAATACAAACTATAATTAAAATTATGCATTAAAAAGTTAAAAATAAATTATTTATTAAGAAAATACAATATATTTTCTTAAATTTTTTCACAACACAAATATATATATAATTAAATTACTAAACATTAAAATTATTAGCTAGCTCACACGAGCTTATATTCGAATTTATCTGCGAGCTTCACGAACAGAATTTTGTATAGTTTGAACTTAACTTCAATATGCAAGCTCGAATAAACTTTTATTAAGTCAAACACCGAACTACTTGCAAACGGTTCAACTCGTTTATACCCCCATATGTCTATTAAGAGTTGACCTATTGGTCAAATCTTTTGTGACAGTTAAGTGGACTAGGATTTCAATCTTTTCTTCATTTCTTTTTTTTTAACAGTAATTTTTCCTTTTTTCCTTCCTTTTCCTCTATTATTTTGTGATAAAAAAATTTTAAAAAAAAATCTTTATGAAATGCCACAGTTGTTTCATATTTTTGAAAATTTTCCAAAATCAATTTGTAATATATTTCAGATGCTTTTTTTCGTTGTGCAAATTATGTTGTATGTCTTCAAATTTAGCTTTAGAATATTAAATTTTTTGCCAATATCTGAGAATCTAAATAATAAAAAATAAAGCTTTCAAAAATAAAATAAAAAATAAAAAAATTGAATATCTTTAAATAAGATTTTGAATTGGGTTTGTTGATTTAAATAAAAATTTTAAATATCTTTAAATAAGATTTGAAGTTATTCGACAAAAAAGCACATAGAATTTTATCGTCGTATAAGGTCTACTTCACTTGATTTGCATTAGTTAAACTAACAAATGTAATTATGTAAAAATAGTTTTTTCGTAAAAAAAAAATTAAATTTTAACAAATGCACATAAATTTAAAATATATCATGCATGGTGTAAAGTAATGGTGGAGTAGTTTTGCTTCTTTTTTTTTTTTTTTTCTCGTATAAATTGTTAGTATATTAATTTATGGGGAAGGGAGGCTGGAGGATAAGGATTTGATCCTCAATTTTCCAAGCTGCTTCACTAAGAAGTGATGCTATTGCATTAAACTTGTTCTCCCATGTTCAAGTGTCTTTCTTGAAATTTATTTTTTTTATTTTAAGTATATAGTTAAATTTATTATATATTATTAGTTAATTTTTACTAAAAATAAATATAAAAAATAATTAAAATATGAGCTAAGAGCTACAATTTTATGAAAATTGTTTAACAAGCATGAGCACATGAAAAAATTTGTAGGGCCGTGATATTAATTTCTCTATGTCACGTGCTAAACCTTTTGTAGTACAAAATTAGACAAAAACAAATCAGGGACTGAGATATACAAAGCAAATTTCTCATGCCCCATCCCATACCTTTGCTTGTCCGCAATTGTTTCCTCCTTTTTTTCCCTTAATGCTAATAATTGAAAATAATTTTTTTTTATTTTACCTATTTATTCTTATATAAGATAAATTGCACAAATGGTAAGTGAAAATTTTAATATTTGCTATTTTAGTTGCTAGATTTTTTTTTTAATAATTGAATGTTTGAAGTTTTTATTTTCATATCAATAAAGTGTTTTTGACTGGTGATAAGCATGTATATCAGTTAGTTATTGTTTGGCTTAATACATCCGTAGCCCCTTGAATTTGGCAACTTTTGTGACTTTAACTCTCATACTTATATTTTTGCTATTTAGACACCTCAACTTGCCAAAAAGCTAATTTATAAACCACTATATGATGATGTGGCAGATGTGTGTAATTAAAAATTAATGAGCGCGTGAAATGATAAAAATTGGCATTGTTCAGTGTACAATGGGATTTTTTAACTATTTTTCACCGTCATCTTCTATTTTCTTCACAATTGAGCTTTCATCTTCTTTTTCTTTCAATTCTTCAAATCTTCACCATTTTCTTTTCTTCTTATTTTCATTTTTATTGTTCTTCCAGGAACAACATATTGTATAGGCCTATACTTCCAAGCAGCTGGATCCAGTTTTGCCATCATTTCTCACATTAAAACTCAGGAATCAGGAGTGAAAACATATAAAATACTTCCTAATAAGAGAAAAAGGGAATGCATGAACTATTTTTAGAAAAATAAGGTTCATAAAACACAACAAGACTAGGGAAAAAAATAAACACCCAAACAACTACAGAGAATGATGTATGCAGCATCATGTCATTTACCAATACTTTACAAAGTTATAGTGGAAAACTACTATAAAGCAAGAAACACATTTGGTTAGACTTTTAAAGAGTATAAAATATCTAGATTGCATGATATGAGTAGGAGGCCTACGTTCAATATTCTGGACACCAAACAAAAGCAACAAGAGCATTTGGAATTGAATAAAAAGCAAACCTCTACTCCTTTCAGATATTATGTTAGTCTATTTTGGTTGATAAGCTTCACAACTATGTTCTACAGCCATATTATATTGTTAATAGCAATGATGTTTCACCTTCCCTCAATATCTAGGTTGTTTTCATCCTTGTCCTCCTTTCCAATTTTCAATCGTAAGCTATCTTGATTTCAATCTAGTTCTCTCCCTACTAAATAAAAAGGCAAAATATTTATCAAATAAAGCTAGTAACACAATTTATCTACACGCACGAAAAAAAATCATCAATAGTTAACTCCCAAACTTTACAGAATCAAATTCAATTTTGAGCATAAGCTACTCATCAAAAGCAACATGCAATACCAACTTATATTACTTGGTGAGACTGATAGGAATTTTAATAAAGCATCTAGGTACCATCCGCCTACCCAAAAGTAGCATTTTTATGTAGTAAAGTACTTGTAAAGCCAATTTGGCTTCCTGGTAAGTTAGATTTGATAGAGAAATTGGAGTTAGCAAGAGAAGAATAGTAATGGCACTAGATTAAAGTTGTCATAAATTTTTTTTAGGGAATATAACTTCATTCAACAAAACAGAGTTAAGAGGGAAGTAGGCATCCTTTATAAGTTGGAGGCCAAAGAGAATAGCTTGACCTTCTAAACTCTCAACAGACACTGAAGATTGCACTTTCTTCCCTGCCGAAAGAAGGTCCTCACCATAACAATCTCAAATAACACCCCAAAGGTATCAACACCATGTTGCTCCATAAACGATGCATCAGAGTTAATTTTTACCAAATGAGCAAAAGGCAAAGACCATTTTATAGCAACAGCAACCAATCCTAAAGGCACATCAACAACAATAGACTTTCGAACCTCCTTAAAAGCTGACAATAAAGAATCAACTTGAAGACTAAATGAATGTGAATTTAATTGTCATTCTCTTCAACTTGATCTCTTCAAGCTAAGGATAAGCATTACTCATAGCCACCATTCTTAAATCCCAACAATTAAAAACCTAATCAAAAACCATAATTCCAATAATTAAAAACCTAATTCCTTCACCGCCAAAACCTAAACTCAATGAGCTATGATGGTGATGTTGATGGTAAAGAAGCTATAATGGTGACGATAATGGTGGATGACAATGGTGGTAAATTTTTCATAGATGACTTTGATGAATTTGGAGTTGTAGTGGTGGATGATGGTAGTGGCCAATTTGTCTTGGTCACATCCAAATTATGAAGGGCAAGGGCGAGAGTCAAGCAAAGGGCGAAAGGTGATGGTGAAGGTTGCAAGAGTCAGGTGAGGGCAGTGGTGGTGGCTACAAAAACATAAAGCTAAAGCTTCCTTTGCTTTGTTCTACGGTTAAGAATGAGAGATCACAGAGGCCAGGGAGGATAAGGATGTTAAGGGACTTTAAATTGAGAGAAGCACACGTGCTTTTTCCATTTTACTTTTTGTTTTCTCTTTTTTTGTTTCATACATGTCATGCTTATATGGAATCCTATTAGACAAATGTAACACGCACACATCTTCTATTTGCTTATTTTGTGAAAAGTGGTTTATAAATTAGCTTTTTGGCAAGTTAAGGTGTTTAAATGGTAAAAGTGTAAGTATGAGTGTCAAAGTGACAAAAATTACTAAGTTCAGGGGGCTACGAATGTATTAAGCCTTATTGTTTAGTAATCATTTACTTTATTGTACTATACTCTACCACTTAGCTTCAGTCTCTAGTATATATATGTACCTATATCCATTCTTTGATATTTTTTTTCTCTTTTATAGCACCATGGCTTAAAATACTCAACTTGTTCTTATCAATTCAAACTCTCTCCATCTCCTTCTACATCTCACACCTTTCCCATCAAATTAAACAATCAAAATTACTTCGCATGGAAAGCACAATATATTCCTTTGTTAAAATATCAAAAATTAATAGGATTTTTTGATGGTACCCAACCTCCTACCCCATAAACCATTCTTAATACAGACACTCCTCTTATTGTAATTCCAAATCCAGTATATGATACTTGGTTTCAACGTGATCAAATGCTTCTCTCCTGGATTCTTTCCTCCATCTCTAAGGAAGTTTTTCTATACATTATTAGACTTCCTTCTTCACAAACTACCTAGAGAGCACTTGCTAACTCTTTCAGCTTAATCTATTAAAGCAAACAACTTTAGTTAAATATTGGATTGCATGAATTAAAGAAGAACAACATGACTATTTCCGAAAATCTTTAATGAGTAAAGTCCCTCTCTGATGAATTATTTACCGTTGGTTACACCATGACTCATGCTGAATTTAATACGATTATTTATCACAATATTGGTGTTGAATACCATAGCATTATCATCATCCTTAATCTTAAACTTGAACCTGTTTCTTTTAATGAGCTTCATAGCCATCTTTTTGCACATAAGATCCTTTAAACAGTACTCATGAATAATCGCTTACAAATATTGCATATTGTCCTCCATTGTAATACTCTCCTCGCTCTCCCATGTCTCCCTTATTATTGAACCCAAACCCCTATTCAATACCAAGTCATCCTTCATGGCAAAATCATCGATCTTGAGTAACCACATAGCCAATAGATTGATGTTACACCTCATTGGCTTATTCAATGCCTTTAACACCACAAGCCAACTTTTCTCATTCCTCTTCACCATTTTATGGTCCTTCCCAACCTAATTCTTTGAGTATGCCATGGGTAGCCAACACGGGTGCTAATGTTCACATTACCCCGAACATTACTAACGTTCATCTACCTCACCCCTACACCAGAATTGATAAATTGATTATGGGTAATGGACAAGTTTTTCATATCTCTTTTATTAGTAACTCTTCTCTTCCTTCTTATTCTCATACCTTGGCACTTAACCATGTGTTACATGTTCCTAAAATTTCCAACCCTTTACTTTCTGTTTCTAAATTTTGTAATGACAATGCTTGTTTCTTTGAATTTTGGCCATCTTTTTTCTCTATTAAGGATTAGAATACAAAGGCATAACTCCTGCAAGGCATGAATAAAAATGGCTTGTACATCTTACCTATAATCCTACATCATTAACCATTTCTCATAGAATCTATTCCATTAAATGTTTAGCACTCCTGCCTTGACCATCTAGAACTTTATACTCTCTCTAAGATTTTCAAAGCCAATGCACTACCATGTTCTTTTAAAAATAACTAAGCCAAATGTTCATCTTGTTTGTTAGGAAAATTAGCTAAAATTCCTCTTGCTCTAGTTAAGCACAATAGTAAAAAACCATTTGATATTATCCATTTAGATGTTTGGGGACCCTCCCTTGTATTGTCTAATTTAGGTTTTTGTTAATTTATTCTGTTTATTAATGATTACACGTGTTATACTTGGGTGTATTTTTTAAGAAATAAAAGTGATGTCTATCAAAATTTTCTTAATTTTTAGGCTCTTAATAAAACTCAATTCTCCACTAAAATTAAAGCTTTACACTCTAATTGGGAAGGTGAGTATTAAAAATTGAATAAATATTTTCAATCTAGTGGCATTATTCACTAGCTAGCTTACCCATATACTCATGAGCAAAATGGCACATTCAAATGCAAAATTCACCATTTAGTTGATACTGGTCTCACATTAGTTGCTCATAGTTTTGTTCCTTTCATTTTGGCCATATTCTTTTAACACTACTATCAATTTAATAAATAATATGCCAACTAATGTTCTTCATTAACAATCTCCTTACTTTTTTTTATATGGTAGGCATCCCAAATTATAGTCTTTAAGAGTTTTCGGTTAAGCTATGTAGGTAGAGAGATAGAACGTGCACCTAAGTGTTTAGCGACCATAGCACTGTGTAGACTCGAGGCCCACTAGGAAATACAAAATAGGCTTATAGCCCAAAATTGGAGAAAGAGTCACCACCTGGATAAAATTCGGGACACATTGTATGGTAACAAGATTCCACAGAGGTTCCCAAAAGCCATAATTAAAGAATGGGTTCAAAATTTAGGTATGGGCTTTTGAAATGCCCACCCAACCTTGTAGTTGGCCTTTATTTGTATTTTATATTTATTACCCTTAATTATTCAATTATCTCCTTATTAACATGAAATAAAGATTTTATTCAAACCATTTTCACATTTTATAATTAAATCTATATTTGCTCATTAGTCCAATTCCATACTTACAAACTTGAGATCTACTATAAGTAATAATTTATAAACATCCATAAAAGTAATAATAAATAAATAAATAAACATGCAAAGAAATGGGGGGTGGAGAAATGAGTTGCAACCCTTTTTACATGTAAGAGAAAGTATAAAATACTAAAAAGAAACTAATAATAAACAAAAGATAAACTAAAGGAAATGAAATAAACTGAAAATAAATAAGAATTAAACCTAATTAAAAGGAAGGTGAACTAAAAGACATGAATAAAGATTGAGTGATTTAATTCACCCCAAAATCCTGTAATAAACAAAGTATTAGCCTTACGAATTCATAAAATCCTATAAAAAGGAACCATAAAGTTAATTCATGGATTGAATGGATACAAATAGGGATAATGAACACTTAAACATTAATTAAATAAAATAGTGAAATAATCATATAAATACAATTGAAACATGGAAAAATAAAAATACATGTAAACCTAAAAAATGCATGAAACAAATAAGACAAAGCAATATAAAAACACATGGTTCTGTCAATATGGCAACCTCTTCATCAATGAGGTGTTGCCTCTTAGTTATAGAGGCAATTTCAATTCACCTCAAGACTAAGGGAAAGAGGCGTCGCCCTATTATCAAATAAAGTAACAAGTTTTAGACCTTTGATCCTTCATGCAAAATAAGTTTTCATGCAAATAATTAAATATTAATGACTATATTCAGTAATTTAAATGATCATGCTATGAATATAACAAGATTCAAGTAGTAAATATAAGATAAGTAAGTAAACTAACAAGACTTTCATAACTCTATAACTCGAAATAAAAAAATGAAGATTATTACTAATTATGAGGCTTGTATTCCAAAATAGTTGGACCTCAAAAGTTATTTTTAGTCCAAAGCTTCACTTAAATGCAAGATTTCCTCCTTCCTTTAAGAAAATGGATCTTCAAGCTAACTTTTCTCTTCTTTTCTCAAGAATGTCCCTCTCTTCCCTTTCAAAGCTCTTTTCTCCCTTTTTTTCACCTCAACTTGCTAAGAGTTATTACCCCTATTTCTCTTTCCCAATATCCATTTTTAAGCCCCTATGCTTAGACAAGACCTTCACTTTTCATTCCCCATCATTACTCCTTTTTTCTTACTTAAAAAGTCTCATTTTCATGCAACATTCAAGCCTGTAAAAGGTACAAGGCCCACCAACTAGATCACCATTATCACCTTTGCATTTAATGTAAATATAAGTGGCTGGTGAAGAGGTGGCAGCTCTTCGATAAGGCATCACCTCATCCCGTAGAGGCATTGCCTCATCTCGTAAAGGCGACGCCTCATTATTGAGGTGTCGCCTTACTAGCCCTAACCCAAAATTAGGCCTTTAAGTCTAAGCGAGCTTGGGCTTTATAAGGATAGAAATTCAAACTTTTGGGCTAGAATGGGCTTGGACTCTATAGAAATCTAGGCTTTTAATTCCATTTTTAATGAGGTTTTAGGCTTCTCTTACATTTAAGCTTTGCATGTTCTCATTACTAGGCTTCATTGTGGTCCAATCAAACTGAGCATCTATAATTCACCCCCTATTACAAGTTGATGGAATAGGGTATCTATAGTTTGCCCCTTTGATTTTTTAAAAAATTGAACTTATGCAATCAAATTTTTCAAAGAAACAATATGCACAACATAAGCAATAATCAGTAAAGGATGTACCTGACCTCTGAGGTTCACTCGAGAGTTGAATTCTTTAACTTGAAATGTGATTGTGATCCTCGGGAGTTCATCATGATCAGCCATTCATTAATAATTGAATTGTGAATCCTAATTTTTTTAAACTGACCACTCATTAATACATTTGAAATGTAATCCTCAGGAACTCTATCAAGCCCGATTGCTCACTCATCTAAAACATGATCCTTGGGAACTCTATTAAGCCTGATTGCTCACTCATATGAAATGTGATCCTTAGGAACTTTATCAAGCTTGATTGCTCACTCATTTGAAATATAATCCTCAGGAATGCTACTAAGCCTAATTGCTCACTCATCTGAAATGTGATCATCAGGAACTATATCAAGCTCGATTACTCACTCATCTAAAATGTGATCCTCAAGAACTCTATCAAGCCCAATACACCACTCATCATATATAGAAAACTTATACCGCCATCCTCAGTTATACAAACCTGAGAGGTAATCCCTCAATTTTGACACTTTGATTAGAGAAAATCCATAGCTCACCCCCCACTATAGGCTGATCAAACTAAGAGTCTACAGTCTACCCCTACTATGGGCTTATCAAACTAGGAAATGAATTATTTAATTTGAAATATAACCATGAACCTTAGGAATTCAAATCCAATTAGTCACTTATTAATATTTTGATAAGATAACCTTCATCTTCTATAAAATCAACTTCGGGATGCACTCGAGAAATGAATAATAATAAAAGATTCTCCCAATTTCATTTTTTTAATTCTCTTTTTCTTTTAAAATTCCTACAAAGCCACTTTTTATAATAAGGACCTTGTTTTCCCTTTTCTATTCCCACTTCTCCAAGAGCTAGCTTTTTCAAAAGCCCATTCTTTCAAAGTTCCATTCTCTCAAAGGCCCATCCTTTCAAAAGCTCACTCTTTTCTTTTATTCATATATAAAGAAATCTTATCTGTTTATTCCATTATTTTACCATTCTTTATTCTCTCTTTTCTTTTTTTGTTCTCATACTTTCTTTTTAAACTTTTCTATTATAGATGTTGCATGGACTCTAAATCTTCCAGATTAGAACCCAGTAACCCTTATGGTACATCCCCAACACAACTCAAACTCAACATTGGGGATGAGATTCCTCTTCTAGTGGACATGTAATCTTATATCTAGTTCCTTATTTGTTTAGTTTTTTTCTTACAATAAGCATTAAACAACATTAGTTTATTATTCATAGATATGTATTTATCATTTTATTTGAAAGAAACTTAATTCTTTGAATAAAATTGAAATATTTAAAACTTGAGTGTCATATTACTAACACAAAGAGGCATCGCCTCTTTGATGGGATGATCACCTCTCTGTTGGGGTAATCGCTTCTTTGAATAAGCATTTGCCTCATTATGTGGAGGCTATCTAATAGAAATATGATCACCTCTACATGAAGAGGTATTATCTCTTTGATGGGGTGGTCAGCTCTGCGTGAAAGGAAAATCAAATCTTCGACATCATTTTGCAAGTTTTCATACTTTATTCATATAAATTAATAATTCAACTCCCTGTTTTATCTCATAGCTCGATGCCTGTACTGTTAAGGGTGCTAAGAATTTTAACAAGGCGCGAGCCTGATATAATGAGCTTATAGATGAGGTTAAGACTTGTATTTGAGACACTAAATTTTTAGATTTCATCCTTGCACTTCAAGCACAGTAAGGGCATATAGACTATTAGTCTATTCATACTCTGATGAAGAGATGGTCTGACACTACTCACATGTTCCATCTCCATTTCGAAGAGTTCACTTTGGAGCTAGTCTCTATTGTCACTATCATCGATATTATCTATGCAGAAGATTCCCTCCCTCTCAATATGAGTCTCCATTGACTATCTCTAGACTGTCTCACTTACATGAAGTGTCTGCTTGGCATGGTCTCAAACATGAAAGGGACACACACACTAAAGTTGGATTCTATCAAGAGCTACTATACTTGCACTAGAGTTGAGGTAGCTTCCACGCCCCACAAGATTGATCAGGTAATGAGGGCCTTCTTGGTTTACCTAATGGGCACTACCCTTTTTGCAGACATTGCTAGCTCTATAGATCTAATCTTTTTGCCTTTGAGGGATATCGACTTAGTGGCTTCATATGAATAAGGGAGCTATGCTCTGGCCTACCTCTACAAGAGCATGGACGAGCTATGATTTCTAGCATGCTATTATAGTATTCTCTTATTTTCCTTTGTTTTATTAGGTTTATCTTGATCATCACTATCATAATTTGTTAATGATTTTTCTCTCTTTTGTAGGATTGGACCTTAGAGATGGACCTGATTGTCAAAATATCCCATATTCATGACACTCCCTTTCCCATTATGGCGAGGTAAGGCCCTAGTCGCATTTGGAGGAGGCCTGTTGCTCACATACATATACATCGTGAGTGGCTCTAACACATAATGAGGTATGGTACCTACAAACATAAACATCATCACTAACATATAATCTTATTAAATTCACATGCTCACTAATGTGGCTTTATAGCTATATCTGGACTTATAGGGTTCTTAGGCTGAATGGACCTAGACCATGGTTCGCTCAATTTCACTATATATAGGAGAAAGGTCTTACTCAAAGAACCTGACTGCAGAGTTTGGTACCTAAGCGAGAGGATACATAATTGGCGCTTGGGCGCTCGGGTAAGATGACCACCTTTTTCTCCTCCTCGATCCATTTTATAGGCACACTTATTAGAGGGAGATGAGCTTAACCAAGCCTTAGAGGGGGAAGATGCAAATGATTAGTATAAGAGGAGAAAGTCTCGATATGCGAAGTTTGCATAGACTTAGCTCCTATAAAGTGAGCCTCTACCTGCATCTACATCTCAAGTAAGCATGTCATTTTATTAAACATATAATTTCATATTCATGTTAATGAATATCATTTTCCTGATTTAATCTCCTCCCCAAGCACCAGCCAAGGCACCAATTACTCATCCAAGGCCTACTGCATAGGAGAGACCTCCTTAGCGCCCACATATCGTGCCTAGTGGTAAGGATACCTCCTCTAGTACATCTTTTACTAGACAGCCCTCCAACTCTAGGTCTCAGATGATGGTTGGTAGGCTTGATGCCCCTCTAAACCTACTAACCTAATGTTAGGTGCCTTCAGGTGAGTTGTCTTGTCAGCTCCTAAAGTTGGACATGAGCTTAGAGCCTATGTTTATTTTGAAGGCCTCTACACATATGAGTTTCTTTTTCTTTCAAAAATCCTATTTTCTCGATTGACTTAATATAAGGTTAGTTTTAACAATTAATTAATCATACAAATTCCTTAAGACCAAGGAGAATACATGTACAGGGTGATTAAAACCTAGCAGGACTTCTTGATAATCATGATACAATAATTGAAGGTATAAATCATTTCCCATTCCTACATGTATGCATGCTTTCATAATGTCTTACCTCTTATTATATTTTGACAAGATCGAGATGAGGCTATTTAGGCCACGATTACTGCACTTGAGTGCAAGCTCACTGCTCTTTAGGTTAATGATAAGGAGGAGGATCACCATATTGGAGAGGATAAGCATATTGGATATGGCAATGGAGATTATATAAATGATCATGCTGATGATCCTATAGATAAGGGAGGTGATTAAGGAGATGACGAGATGAGGGATAATGGATAGGAGATCATCATAGGTGTCTCTTAGAATAGGACCATTTTTATCCCCCTTGTGAAGGAAGACTTTTTCCTTATATATTTTGTATATATTTTGATAATGTTTTATAATAGATGTATATATAAAAAAGTGAAAGAGTATAAAGAAAATACAAATACTTGTGTAATAAATGTATAACAAAAATATCAAAGCGATAAGTGATGATAAGTAAGGAGTAGCCAATGTTATCCTTGATACCCTCCGTTAAGCTGATGGTAACCAAATGGATAACTGAAGCTTGTCATGTAAGAACTAAAAATGAGTTATGGGTAGAGGCTTTATCATGATATTAGCAATTTAATCAATAGAAGAGATAAACTACACTTGTAAACATTTAGACTAAACTTGCTCTCTGACAAAGTAGTAGTCTAGTTTAATGTGCTTGGTTCTTATATGTAACATAGGATTGGTAGATAGATAAATCGCACCCATATTATCACACCAAAGTGTAGGGGCCAAGGTTAAGAAACACCAAGTTCATGAAGTAGAGAATGAATCCACATAATTTTAACAGAGGCATTTATAATGGCCTTGTATTCACTCTTAATGGATGAGCATGCTATAGTGGGTTGCTTCTTGGCCATTCATGAAATGAGATTATGACTAAGAAAGATGGCAAATCCATTTATGGATTGTCAGTCATCAAGGCAACCTCCCCTGTCACTATTTATGAAGCATTAAAGAGTGGTTAGGGAAGAATGAATAAAATGGAGAGAGTGACTTATGGTGTGTTTTAAGTATCGAAGAACACGCTTAACAACTTGCTAATGAATGTTAGTTAGGAAATGCATGAATTGACAGAGTCAGTTGATAGCAAAGGCAACATTTAGATGGGTCAATGTGACATATTATAGTGCTTTTATGACTTGTCTATAGATTGCTTCATTAGCCAAGAGGGTACCTGATGTCTTAGTTAGTGGTAGACTAACCACCATTGGTGTAGCACATGGCTTATAATCAGTCATGTTTATCTGAGTTAATAAATCAAGCATTTATTTTTATTGAGAAAAGAGTAGCCCATGGGAAGTCTAAAATGCTTCGATGCCCAAAAAGTAGCTAAAGGGTCCAAGATCATGTGATGGAAACTTAAGTTACCAAAATTTAATAACTGAACTAATGGTTGTTATGCATGAACCTATAATAATTATGTCATCAATATAGATAAGAAGAAAAATAGAGTTAGTACCATGAATACAAATGAATAAGGAGCTATCAGCTTTCTATGAAATAAAGCCTTAATTGGCCAAGAAAATTGCAAGTCTAGTGAACCATGCTCGAGGAGCTTGTTTGAGGTCATAAATGGATCTGTGTAGGTGATAAACAAAGTTTGGATGAGAGGGATTGACAAATCCTGGTGGTTGAGACATGTAAACCTCTTCTTGTAATGTGTCATGAAGAAAAGCATTTAAGATATCGAGTTGCCTGAGACACCAATCGTTAGTAATGGCAAGACTAAGAATTATGCGAATAGTTATAGCATAAATGATAGGACTATATGTTTCTGAATAATCTAACCCTTGTTGTTGTTTATATCCTTTTGTAACCAATCACGCTTTATAGTGCTCTATTTGCCCATATGGTTTATATTTGATCTGAAAGACCCATTTACATCCTATAATGTCTTATCTAATGGACAAGGTACAAGTGACCATGTGTCATTTTTCATTAAGGCTTGAATTTATGTAGACATGGCTTCTCACCATTCAAGATATGTTTGGGATTATGAATATATGGTTGGTTCGGTGAGAAGAAAATTAAGTGGATGGTGTTTAAAGGGTGTTTTATAGTGAGGTGGGTTGCCCATCTTCGTAATATGGATTATTAGAGTTACATAGAATGAGTATGTGGTGGAGGATCCAATTGGGTAAGTTATTAATAAAAGGTGAGGTAAACCTTTAAATTTAATCCAGAAGGTGGTTATGCTAGTGAGTGATGTTGATTAATGTAGTTGGAAGAGGGAGAAAAAGAAGGGGATAAGGGTAATGTCATAGTATGTGTAGGATGTGGTGAGAGAGCAACTGTTCAGTTTAAGGATGATGAAGAAAGGCTGGTGATAAGTGTGTTGGATAAGGTAGGAGAAGGATAAGGGGATGGAGAAGGAGAAGTAGAATTGGAGTGGGGAACCATACTTAAAGGATGTCTAGTAGAGATAGGAGTCTATTGTACTATTGTCAACTAAGGGGAATGATTGTGAGGGGCATTAGTTTTGGCAGGGATTTGAGTATGAGTAAATGGAAAATGGAATCGTGAAATTTAACAAAATGGGCATGGTAAATTCGGCCAGTTAAATCTAAATAATTGAATCCTAAATGATTTTTGACAATGCCAAGATAGACACATTCTTTTGAATGACCAGAAATTCTTTTTTTATTTTATGGATGAAGTAGAGGAAAATGGCACATCCAAAAATTTTGAAATCTTTGTATGATGGTGCATGACCAAAAAATTTTTAAAATGGATTTTAACATTGTAACACATTTGTAGGCATGGAATTTATAAGAGAAATAGCATACTCAATAGCAAAGGACCAATATTTTAAAGGAATAAGTGAGTGAGCAAGTAGAGAAATAATGGTGTCGATAATATGTCGTATTTTTCTTTCAGATACTCCAGTTTGCTCATATGTATGAGGGCAAGCAATGCAATGTGCAATACCATATGAATTGAAAATTTTGTTTAATTTTTGATATTCACCTCCCTAATCACTATGAAAAGCCTTTATTTTTGTATTGAATTATCATTTAACATATGAGTTAAATTGTATAAATATTTAATAAAGATCACTGCATTGTTTGATGCAATATAACCTAGCAGTAACTCATGAAATCATCAGTAAAAATGACAAAGTAGCAATAACCATTGATAAAAGTAACAGGGGCAGGACCCCAAATGTCTGAATATAAAATTAAAAAAGGTGCATTTGAATGATGAACAACTCTATCTAAAGGAAATTTGGAAAGTTTACCTAATCGGCATAATGAACAAGTAAAATTAGAATATGATTTGCAAAAAGACAAGGTAATTGAAAATCTTTGATAATCTTTGTGACTTTCTAGATTTTTGAGTGTCTAAGACGGGCATGCTAATCATTGATGGGGACTTTTACAGCATTAAAAGCTTGCAGGAAGGAGGCAATTGTATATAAACAATCTCTATTGGGACCTTAGAGTATAGTTCACCGAGTTTCCCGATCCTTTACAAAAAAAAATGAGTGGGGTGATGTAAGCACCCAATTTCATAGTGCAATTATACATGCGTGAGATAAAAGCCCTTATGATGAAAATTAATCAAGAAATGATCTTTAGTGTCGAGTTTCGCGATTTTAATGACTAAATTATAGCTTTTTTAAGATTTAATTTCTAAAGTTAAAATGTTTTAAGGTCTAAATTACAGAAAAGTGAATTTTGGGGGGTTTTAATGAAATTTTGACAAATACAGGCATAATGCCAATTGGCATTATGTAATGTTGATTGGCATTATATAATGCTGATCGACATTACATAATGTCGATCGACATTATGCAATGCCAATTGGCATTATCCAATGCCGACCTATATTTTCCTTCGCTATTTTAATATTTTTTCATAAAAAAAATCTAATTTTGGGCATGTTGTCAAATTTATATTGGTTCTGCACATATACGTGCATGAATCTCTGATTTTATTTTAACCCTTATCACTTTCTTTATCTCGGGGTTTTGATTTTTGAAAATGTAGAGTAGCTATTCTCTAACTCCTAGGATTATGCAACCTCTTTGCATGAGCAGAAGGGCTAAAAGTTATTCTTTTGGCTTTAAAAAGCTGAGAGAAGAAAAATTTTGAGGATGCCCTGACTGCGTAAAAAAAGCCCTAGAAAAATTGAAGACTCTGTAAAAAAGAACACATAACATAAATCTTATTTTTTTTCTTCCTTGCATTTTCAAAAAGAAAGAAGAGTCTATATTATATTTTTACATGATTCAGTTCCAAGATCCAAAATTCACACTAAGTCAATTCCATATACGGTGAAAATCCATTCTGAAGGGCCATCTAATATCATTTGCACAACATTCCTTTTTTATTCTTCTCTTTCTTTTATGATTTTTTATTATTTTTTTTTTGTTTTTGCTATTTAATTTCACTCACATAATTTTTTCTGTGTTTTCTTTCTAAGATCTGATGGGGGTTAAGGAGAATATGCCTGATATCTAAAAATTAAACAGAAGATCCATGGAATGCCATGGGTTTTAAACTGTGATTAGATCTAGGTTTTACCTTTTTTATGATCATTATTTTTTTTTGATGTTTTAATTCATTTGGGTTTGTACTTAATTTTAATTTCCAATACGTAGAACATTGTAATAACCCTAGTAGTTGGAATCGTAAAATTTTACTTTTATGCATTTAAAATGGATTAGTAAACAGGATCACTGGGTAAAACTTTAAAATCAATTATGGCAGTAGTAAATGAGGGTTTGCATAGAATTGAATTAGGGTTTTAGGAAATCACGTGTGGATGTATGTTTGATTTGCTTTGGCATGTTATTATTTGATTAGTTGCATTTTTTGGTTTTTATCCTTTTGGGCCCCAAGCCCATGTTAGGTCTAACCCACTTAATTAATAGCCTTAAAATTGGTCTAAAGTTTAATTTAACTCAAAATCATTTTAGACCCATTTTTGGTTAAATAGACTTAGGACCACTTTTTTAATTAACAAAACCAACCTAGATTTAGCTCAACCCATTTAATTTCATTTCATTTTAAAAATAAATAAACTTAGGCCCACTTCCCATTTCAAATAAAATAAATAGATTTAGGCCCACTTATAAAATCCAATTTCTTTAAAAACTTATAGATTTAGGCCCGTCTGTAAATAATTAAAATCAATAGACTTAAGCTCACTAACTAATAAAAATATAAGCCCACCTTTAATCCATTTTCACTTGTAAGTAAAAAATGTAGATCTAGCTAACTTTCAATAAATTTAGCATAATTTAGACTTAGGAACGATGCATTTAAATACATTTTTTATGTGTGACTTTATTGACTAGATGTTTTAGGATTACATAGATGTTCAAATAGGGTTTAATAAAATTACTTATAATTAGAGAATGAAGTAATAATTTAGAAAGTAATTCTAAATGAACACAATACTAAAAGAAGTTAGTATTCCATTCCCAGAATATCCTAGTTATGGTGCTAACTTTCTTTTTGAGAATCTAGTACCACTAATCGAATTGTCTCAATTATTACCCTAGGTGGCGACTCTTCATCTCCATGTTATAACTTTGTAGCATAGTAGTGTGTTCTCTAAGGCCCTGAGCTTAAACAGTGTTACAGTTGCTAAAATCTTGGACACGCACTAAACCCACTATCTATAAATGAAATTCAAAGAAACATGAATTTTCAGTAACAAACCTTTGGACGAAAAGTAAAGATTTTGTTAAAGAGGGAACATGTAAAACATTGGAAAAATGAAAGGTTTTAGATGGTGATTGAATTATAAAGAAACCAGTGTGAGAGATATGCAAACCTTGACCATTAGCAATATGGATTTGATCGTGTTCCTAATAAGAATCATTGATGGAAAAAGATGAGATATCTAGAGTCATGTGATGCATTGCTCCAGTGTCTAGATACTAGCAATGATTTGGTGTGCCAGATGTTATTTAAGAGGCAAAATCATGAGGGGAAACTTGTGATAAAGTGTAGTAAACATTGTTGGCTTAAGTTAACTCATCGGTGCATTGATAATGCCAACGACATTCCCTAGCAGTATGATTTCTATAATTGCAAATTTAATAGTGAGAATGACATTGCTAGTTATTGTTAAAGGGATGAGGTGATGCATGAGTTGGAGGTGGTCTAGGTAAAAATGATTATGATGGATAATGGTGGTTGAAGCAAGATGGTTGAGAACAGGATGAATGTGTTTGAACAAGAGTGTAGGAAGCAAGGTGAGCCAAATGAGGCTCCTGAGTGTTGCGCACTAAGATCTCATGTGCTATAAGATGGCCATGTAATTCATGGAAGGGAATTGGTTCTAGCCAAAGATTTAGTGCTATAATGATCGGATGGAAATCATATCCGATGTTATGATATATGATCGTGTTGAATTCTGCAGTAGAGAGGATTCGACCAACAATGCCAAGCTCATCAACAAAAGATTTAGCTTTTTACAAATAGTTGGAAATGAGCATATCATTCCTCTTGAGCTCTTGGAGGTCGATATTCAGCTACAGTTGGCAATTTTGTGAAACTAAACCAAAGGCATGAGCCAAAGCATTCTAAATAGCAAGTGATGATGTTAAACCAACAATATAAGAGTAAACTTCCTCAGTTAATAAAAAGAGGAGCCATGTCATCAACATCTGGTCTTTTGTGAACTAATCGATGAAAGCAGGACTGGGAATAGTGGTTTTAGGAATGGTAGGATATGGGATAGTTTTGGTTGGGGCTTGCAAAGTACCATCGACATAACCTATAAGATTTTGATAATTCAATAAAGGAAAAAATTAGGTCTTCCAAGCTAAGTAGTTTTGAAAATGGAGTTTAATAGCAAAGGTGTGGTGAGTTTGGTTGGTGGAAGCAAGAGTGTTTACTGTAACAATGGAAGAAAATGAAGTTTGGGTGGTGGTGATTTTAGTAGACATGATTGGTGATTAGAAAAAAAAAATTTAATGCTCTGATACCATACGAAGGAAGACCTTTTCCTTATATATTTTGTATATATTTTGATAGTGTTTTACAGTAGATGTATATATAAACAAGTGAAAGAGTACAAAGAAAATACAAAGACTTGTGTAATAAACATATAATAGAAATACCAAAGTGATAAGTGATGATAAGTAGGGAATAACCAATGTTATCCTTGATACACCTTAATCCAATATATATAAAATAAATCAAGTAACTAAATTAACAAGAATCAGGCACTATCCGGATCTTTGTCATGGTGGAGACACTCTATCCTACTGTTGCTAGTACTAATTATGAATGCATGTTCATTATATTAATAATAAATGACTCAAGCACTAAAAATGAGCAACAATGATCTGGAAGCACTTGCTTGTGTTAAGGTTCAATCTACACCACTTATAAGTCACTTCATTTAATTATACTTTTTCAATGTGGGAATCTCTAATACTCCTCCTCAAGTGCAACTAGAATTTGACAGTTGTCACTTGAAACCTTTTTTTTTTAATTGAAAGGCAGCGGCAACAATAGTCACTTGAAACCTATTTTTTTTAATTAAAAAGTAGCGACAACACCGAACTAGGCCACTGGGACTAGACATCCAGACATATAGTTTTAATATCATGTTAAGAAATTCATGGGCCTTAAGAGTCGTTTGGCCCACACATACACATATGGACTTATAAATGGGGTTAAGCCCATGTAATACAAAACCAATTGGCTTATGTTAAGACCCAATCTACACCACTTATAAACCACTTCATTTAAGCATATTTTTTCAATGAATTTTCCAATAAAAGAAAAACTAAAAAAGCTTTAATCTTTGGTCTTGTAGCCCTCCCCCCAGAACACCCCTTTTAGTCTCTCTCTCACACCTAGTCTATTCACACATAGCGCTCTGCCACCAACGCCAACTCCATAGCTCAGGTAACATCCTTAGCGAAGTATCATCTTTATTGCGACTGGTGAACCAATCAAAACGAAGGATCTATAGACCAAAATAGGGCAACATCACGTTCACTATTAGGGAGACAATTTTGGGTGGAGGGTTGTGGAAGAGATGGGTGACAAAAGTGGGTACCTAATTGGCATGGAATCAAAGGGAGGCCTACTAGGGCGACTGGAGTTGGGGTTAGTGGCTAGAATGTTTACTAGACTTCTCAACTCCATCCTCGTACCTTGATTTAGACTTGTTAGCCCCTATCACAACTACAAAATTGAGCCTACAAATTTATATATAGTCACTTGAAGAAGAGAAATTTTAGTTAATTGAGTAAAAAAAAAAGTGAACTAATTGAACTAGCTAAATGCACACATTTGAATAATATCAAGACCCTTAAGTCTCAACATCATATGACTTAATGCTTGCTAAATGCTAAAAAATAATAAATAAAAAAACCTATGGAGATTACATATGATCAAAAAATGCATTTACATAGATAAACAAAGAAAATTTTCAAAGACCCAAATTAAAAATCACAATGGAATTTACTACTATACAAGAAGATTAGGGATATAGCTTCAAAAGGTTAACAATCCCTAACTTTTGCGACTGTACTCAAGAATTCGGTAGCTGAAAGGCAACAATAAGCTAAAAACTAGTTATTCGAGAATAGCACAATATTTTTAATTTATTATATTCAATTTGAACCAATTAAATTAAAAAATAAAAAAAAAAAAAAAGGGCGATCATTTGATAGAAGAAGAAAATTACCGGGGGCTGCAATTTTTTTTTATGGAGTTGTTTTGGTTTGTGATAGTTGGGAAGGGATTAAATAAAATAATTTTGTCCTATTCAATTAACAAATTAAGGATAATTTTATCATTTGGATATGTGGCGTGCAACTTGGCAAATAATGGATTCCACATAAGCTAATAAGGCATTTAGGCCACCATTCACCATTTAAAACCACTAAATTGAAACAAAAATAAAAAGTTTGACTACTAAAATATTAAAAATTGAAAAATTCACACAACATTTATGCAATTATCCTTCTCGTATATAAATTAATTTTATGTGGTTAAAAGGGGCACGGACCGATCCTATATATATATAACCTCATTTTATACTAATTTTTAAATTTTTTTAAATTATAGAATTAGAATTATTTTAAATTAAATATAAAATCTTTAAATTAGAAATTTATAATTTAATTTTAATTCAAATAATTAATTAGTTTACTTTATAAAATATTAATTAATTAATTTTTAAGTTATTTCAAATTAAATATAAATAAATGTGTACAAAATAAAGTCAAATTAGTAAGTAAGAAAAACTTTTAAAAGTAAGGGCAAACTTCTTTTTTTAAAAATAAATTGTACTTTATTAAGTTAAGATCGAATCAAAAGATAAACAATCCTCCAACAAGAAGGAAGGCTGTGAATATATAATAGAACAAATTTGAGGACAAGCAGCTTTTGCAAGGCAATAGACACACCTGCTTGCTTGTCGGCTAATATGAAAAACAGAAAATTCTGCTCCTACTAAAGTAGATAAAATCCATAATGACAGCTGCAAAGTCAGATAGATCTTCATTAGAATAAAAAGCATCAACCACACATTTAGCATCTGATTCAAACATGACATTCTGCAAACCCAGCTTGATACACCATCATATAGCATCTCGAAGTTCCACAATTTTAGCTTCACGTACATTATGAAAACCGTTGAACATAGCCATCTTGCCTTGCCGCCACCCAGTGGCCTAATTCATTTCGAAGAACGATATCAACTTGATCCTGATATATATATATATATATATATATATATATATATATATATATATATATATATATATTGGGACAAATGCAATTAATTATCCAAAAACATTTTTTTAATCAAAAAGATGAAAATTCATTTCATCACTAGAAAACATTACATGAGAGTACAATTTGTACACTAAAAATATTCTCTTTTTTCATAGAGAGAACAATTATACTAAAATATAAATACAAATAAGCACGTAATATAAGAATTCTTCCCAGTGAAAATAAGAAGAAATCTTAATTGGCCATCTGAACTATCTATGTCTCACATGTATTGAAGAAGACAAGTTGTGACACCCCTCTTCACCATTACCTTAACTAGATGATTATTCATCCTATATCACCTAATTAGAGGGCCGGTGTAGAGAGGCATCACTTCTAAGTAACCTCATATAACTCTTCAATTATTTTCTTAATCTATCACAAGGTGTGTACCATCAATCATATACCTTTCATAGCATAACCTATTTAGGTTTTGTAATATTCTCATGGTGGCAATTTAAATAGATATTACCACATATCATCTTTAAATCTCTTAAATATGGATGGCAAGAAAACAGAACTGCTAACACATATATGTATACATCATAACTGTGCACTAATAGGCTAGATTGTAGGATACCAATTTTCCAGAGCTCCATTAAAATTATATTTCATAGCTATACAAATTATATCATGGACTAGTCAAAGCCGTACTTATAGCATCACACAACCAATTTTCGACCAGACAGCCTGTCCCCTTTTTATAATCTATACAATTATAAATTATAATCTTAATAGAGTTGGTTACTGGATCATCTTCTTAATTAAGTTTCTGATGTACCAGATCCTTCATAGAGGCAAGTACAGAGCATACTCCTTAATTTAGATAGGTGGAATAATTATAATTCATAATCTAACTGCTAGAGAAGAAGAAAGACTTTTAAAAGGCCATGGTTTATTTAGCTTCTGAAAATTTTTACAAGAGGGGTTTTGCCTTTCGACTGAGATAGAAAGCTCCTTATATAGAGAAGGAGCTGAGATACAAGAAGGCCTACAAGCAAACAAACAACCATAGATTAACAAACAAATGTGGATAAACATCCACTGATAAAAGTAACAACTTTAAATTACAACCATTTGTGACAAATTGGCTCGTGACTTGGAGATAGATTCTTATCTTCAGCACTGTCTTCACTATGGTAAAATTCCTCATCAAGATCCTGTGAGTGTCCTGCTATTAGCATAAGTGGGTCCTCTGAATTATTTGATTTGAAAGAGTTTAACCATATCTGTTCTGCAAATGAGCTGGCTTGATAAGGATCAGATGAGCTGGCTTGATAAGGATCAGATGAGCTGACTTGATAAGGATTAGATGAGCTGACTTTATAAGGATCAGATGAGCTAGCTTGATAAGGATCATCAATTTGCATGTGAGACGGGGTTGATGTAGTCCTTTGTGTCTTTTCCCAATATTCTTTGTCTGCTAACAGTTGTTTCCCATAATCAGAAGGAAATATTTCCCATGGGGCATCATCAGATATCTTTGGCCATATCTCCTTTGGAAAGAAATCTGACCCATACTTTCTTATTAGTCCGGACTGAAGTTCAAAAATTTTAGTTCTTGCCTTTTGATTAAGGATGGTCATGGAAATGTGTGATGGTAAGGATGGAGGAATACCTTTTTCAAGAAAATTGGCATTAATAGTTTGGTACATGTATAGCATGGGAAACGGTTTGGTAATAATTTTATGATGCCCCATGGGAAATATTTCCTTCTAATTATGGGAAACAGCTGTTAGCAGACAAAGAATATTGGGAAAAGACACAAAGGACTACATCAACCCCGTCTCAAATGCAAATTGATGATCCTTATCAAGCCAACTCATCTGATCCTTATTAAGTCAGCTCATCTGATCCTTATCAAGTCAGCTCATCTTATCCTTATCGAGCCAGCTCATCTGATCCTTATCAAGCTAGCTCATCTGCATAACAGATATGGTTAAACTCTTTCAAATTAAATAATTCAGAGGACCCACGTATGCCAATAGCAGGACACTCACAGGATCCTGATGAGGAATTTTACCATAGTGAAGACAGTGATGAAGATAAGAATCTATCTCCAAGTCACGAGCCAATTTTTCATAAATGGTTGTAATTTAAAGTTGTTACTTTTATTAGTGGATGTCTATCCACATTTGTCTGTTTATCTATGGTTGTTTGTTTGCTTGTAGGCCTTCTTGTATCTCAGCTCCTTCTCTATATAAGGAGCTTTCTATCTCAGTTGAAAGGCAGAACCCCTCTTGTAAAAATTTTTAGAAGCTAAATAAACCATGGCCTTTTAAAAGTCTTTCTTCTTCTCTAGCAGTTAGATTATGAATTATAATTATTCCACCTATCTAAATTAAGGAGTATGCTCTATACTTGCCTCTATGAAGGATCTGGTACATCAGAAACTTAATTAAGAAGATGATCCAGTAACCAACTCTATTAAGATTATAATTTATAGTTGTATAGATTATAAAAAGGGGACAGGCTATCTGGCCAGAAATTGGTTGTGTGATGCTATAAGTACGGCTTTGGCTAGTCCATGATATAATCTGTATAGCTATGAAATATAACTTTAATTAAAAAATGAATGACAGCAGTTCATGTAGAATTACAAAGGCAGATAGAGATGAAGCACCAGGAACTTATGCGAATCATATATAAAGACTAAAAGAGAAGAAATTCTTAAAACATGATAGAACCAGAAAGCTCTTCTGTTCCCTCTTCTACTCCCTCTATAATATGTAATTATAAATATGTGTCAACTAAGTTTATTGTTGTTACCCTATCACCCCCCATCAACCAAACCACCTAGAAAAAGACCGATTACTTGTATGAATTTACTTACCTTCCTAAAGATCAAAAGATTGAAGAATCAAAGTTTCCCTTGTTGAACCCTTATGATGCCTTTTCAAAATCCAAAATAAACTGGAAACAATCTTTTAAAGCTCTTGTAAACTGACCCACTTCTTCTATAAAAGAATATGTTTAAGCCTCCAGCTTTGATCAACACCATATACCAACCTCTCAGACAGAACAATTCGTGACCTTAGAAATTCCTCCATAATTTTTAAGAACTTGGCTTAACCAGGGATACACTCACATCCACTTTGGAGCTATAAGGTTAGGACTCTCCTACCATGGCAGAGTAGGGCAACCTATTTTCTCTAGGATCGCTCTTTTGGATTCTAGATATAAACAGTATATTGGGACCGTAGAGACATCCTTAAATGCTGGCTCAGTATTCTTTACATTTTTCCCAAATTATAATCTGGCCCTTTCTGATCCCCATGCCTTGACAGCTCTAAAAGTCCAACTCTAGATCCTTGGTGCTGAACAAATCTCCATAGCCAAAGTAGCCACCCTTCACTACCAAATTGTCTACCGTCTCCAAAATCATGCTATCAACTTGTCACTACCCTATGTCCAAAATGATGCTTTGTTCATAAAAGCAAACTCTCATAATACTCTCACGTGCATTCATACACCTAAACAATTTTCTAGGAATGATTTGTTAAAATTATTTCCAGAAAAGTGGATCACCAATTATGAGAAGTTGCATGAGACAGTGGAGCCAATTTAAGGTACAGACCCTGTGCATATCAAAAGATCTGATGGATTAGTTGATATGATCTTTAGGAGAAAACAAGAGACTCTTACAGTTTTTAATACACGGTTCATGATCAATCCTTGGGATCCAGATAACATCCCTATAGCCTCTTTTGATAATTCTGGAAGACCAGTCTATGCTTTTAAGCGTGATGGTCACTGTTATTTTGATTATTGTGATTGTGATGATTGTTATGCTGCATCCTACTTTGATGATGATGAGAAGAAAAAGAAAAAGAAGAAATCTCCAGGAAAATATAGTGAAAAGGAATTCAGAAGAAGATATGAAGATGGAGATTCAAGCATCTGCACTTTGGGACAACCTTCAGGAAAATATGATTATCTTGTATCATATTCTCCTCCCGCTTGGTACAAACCACCAGCTACTCAAAATATTCCTCCTGAACCTTGCAAGCCTCAAATACCTCCTTCCCAGCTGAAACCTAAGGCATCTCCTCTCCTATGTTACAAAAAAGCTTTAAAATGGGTAAGAAAAGAAAACTCAGCCGAGATTCAAAAGCCAAAGTCTTTACCCCAAATTTGTATGTTCCAACCCACAGACTTTCCTCCTTTAACCAAAGAAACAAAAAACCAAATTACCATGCAACCTTTTATCCTGGAATCAAACATTGTTGATGTAGATGGCAAACCTAGACAAACAACTCCGGCTGAAGCAGTAGTCAACTGGCAGACACAGAATGCTTGTGCTTAAAATTAAAAACTGAAGCTTATTGAAGAAAAGATTAATGGAGTTGCTGAACATATGAATTTGGTAGAAAAAAAGTTCCAGGCCTTTGAAAAACGAATGACAACAGTTCATGTAGAATTACAAAGACAGATAGAGATGAAGCACCAGGAACTTATGCAAATCATCAGCAACAAAGGCACATTGAAAAGCATTCAAATGAAAGAAACAGAAATTTTAAACTTGAAAGCCCAGGTTGACCAACTTGAAAAAGATCTTAAAAGAAAGAAAGAAGAGTTGTCCTTACAAACCTCTTCAAAATCTTTCTCTCTAGATCCTTTGGGTCTTTTGTACAGCCCTTTTTCAATTCCCAGTTCACCATACACAGCCTCTTCCACCCAATCTTTATTTCCTGCACTAACAGCTCCCTTGAATATTCCTCCAAATTTTCAAGGATTTAAATCCTCATTAAAAACCCCCTCTCAAACATAGTCCTCTGATGAAACAACAGCAAAAAAGGGAAAAACAGTCCATTTCTCTCAAACTGAGAAACCTAAAACAACACCTTCTGAATCATTACCCAAAAATACCTCACCAACTTCATCACCAAAAGAGTCAGAACACCCTCTAATGATGGTGAATCCTATCTCTTCCCTTTTGGAAAAATGTGCTAAAAATGTCATGCCCGGCTTTTCAATTGGATCTGATTCAAAGGAAAGTTCATATTCAAAAAGTGACTCTGATTCAGATTATGAAATACCCTACCAATTGATGGCTGATGATGCTACATCTTCTAGAGGACCTCAAGTTGAAGAAGTTGATGATCCAGAAGAAGAATTTGAATAGCCCAGAACACCACAGCCAAATCCATAGAAAAATTTCAAAAAAAATACTGGAAATTACTTTACCCTAGATGATGTTCCTCCTTCACAATATAGGAATAGATTTTTGGAATTTAGAGCATGGATAGCTGGACAAATGCTTATTCCTGGAGCAGAAATCAGTGTTGTTATTGAAACATTTCTTGCAAAAATGGTGGGAAAGCTAGCAAACTAGTATGCTTCTCTGAATGCTTATGCTAGAACCCAGTTGATGGATGCCACTTCACCAAAAGATTTTCTAGGACTCTTGCATTATGAGTTCTTAGGAAAATGAGATGATGATCTTGAAGTTGCACGAAAGGAGTATTACCAGATGAAATGTTGTTCACTACAAAGAAAAGATCTAGAAAGACATTTCCAAAATATGTCTACTAGATTTTACCTGTTAGGAGGCACTGCTAATCCTGATTTAAAACAAGCCTTTTTGGCTTCTATTCCTGAGATCCTTGCCTCTCAAATGTTTTCAATCCTTCAACAATCAAATTACAAAGTTGGAGACGTGCCAATGGGACATTTGTATCAAATCATGATTCAGGGTCATACCCAGTTATGTGATCAAAGGAAGATGATTAAACTGTATCTGGGCAGTAGGAAGAATCCTTTGGGAAAACTTTCATGTAACAGGCCTGATTTGCAGATCAAATGCAAAGATGCTGATGTTTGTGTTTGTCCATCTAAGAAGAAGAAACATTTTTTCAAACTGAAGAAGAAAGGGAAAAGATCCAAGTTTAAGAAGTGGAAGTATTACAAGAAGAAAAAGTTTCATGGCAAGAAAAAAACTGACAAATGCTGCATCTATGGGAAAAAGGGTCATTTTGCAAAAAATTGCCCTTCAAAAACAAAGAAGACCGAGCAAATGATTTAACAAATTCAGCAGATCACTAAAGTAGACCTGAATGATGCTGATCTTGAGTCTCTCTTTTTAGAAGAAGAAGAAGCTTCACCATAATGTGTTTTTACTGTAGGCCAAGAGACAGACTCAGAAATTTCCAGCTCTAAAACAGAGTCCTGGAATAACCAGTTCTTAATTGGTGGTGATAATAGAGACATGATAGCCCTAACTCATGAAAAACATCCAATACCTTTGTTCCTTATCCAAATTTACCCAATCAGTTATTCCAAACCCATAAAACTTGTAGCCTTGATCGACACTGGAGCCAAAACTAACATTCTCAACCCAAAAGCCTTGCCTAAAGAATGTTGGAAACATCATTCTGAGTATTTCTCTACAGCTAATGGAGAATTACTTGAAACTGGCCTTAAAACCAGACACCCAATAAAGATCCAATTCTTTCCAAATTGTTACACCTGGACACATGTTCTTGGATTTTCTTTACCTGGAAAAGATATTGTCATTGGCTTTGATATCTATTAGAAGATGAAAGACTTGAGAATTCTTCCTAATGGACTCAAGTTCAAGAAATACTTTTAACCATTCACCAATATTTCATCTATCCTTTTTGTTGACCAAACCGTTTCTCAACCAAACCTTTAAACTATTCATGAGTTCTTATTAAAAGAATGTAGTGCTCAGTCTCATACAGAGTTTCTTCATAAATGCTCATCACCATTATGGAAAAATGAGGAGTTCTTCATCTCTTTACCTTTTAAATAAAATAAAGATGTCAACCCAACAAAGGCAACTCATCCAGGAATGACTCCCTCTGATCTTAAATTGGCAATTGAAGAATGCAACCAATTGGAAGACCAAGGTCTAGTTGCTCCCATAAAATCAAAATGGGCATGCCAAGCTTTTTATGTAAACAAAAGATCAGAATAAGTTCATGGAAAGAAAAGATTGGTGATCGACTATCAGCCTTTGAATTTCTTCCTCAGGGATGACTAATTCCCTTTGCCAAAAATTTCCTCATTATTTGCATTTTTGGCGGGAGCTAAAATCTTTTCAAAATTTGATTTGAAGGATGGATTTTGGCAACTTGGAATCAAAGAGGAAGACAGATACAAAATGGGCTTTTGTATTCCAAACAGACACTATCAATGGAATGTGCTGCCTTTTGGACTCAAAGTAGCCCCATCACTGTTCCAACGGGCTATGATCAAAATCTTTGAGCCCATCCTCTCCAGCGCTCTTGTTTATATTGATGATATTCTTTTATTTTCTACAAATATAAAAGCCCATGAGAAATTGCTCCAACAGTTTGCTAATCTTGTACGACATTATGGTGTTATGCTTTCACCCACCAAAATGTTCATTAGCCAAACAGAAATAGATTTTCTTGGAATGAAATTCAAAGAAGGAAGGTATCTTCTAGGTCCTCATGTTGCAACAGAACTGGATAAATTTTCAAAAGAAAATCTTTCTATCAAATAAATCAGACAAGTTATTGGCATTATCAATTATCTCAGGGATTTTATTCCTCACTTGACAAAGAAGATAGCCCCTCTCAAAGCTCTTCTAAGAAAGAATCCTCCACCATGGTCCTTAGAACAAACAGAAGCTCTTGAATAACTCAGAATTTGCATAAAAAATCTTCCTGATCTTCAGATTCCCTCCACAGGAAAAAGAATCCTTCAAACAGATGCAAGCGATCAATTTTGGGGAGCTATTCTTTTAAAAGAGGATGACAATAAGAAAAAATGGATTTGTGCTCATGCTAGTGGAAAGTTCACAGATGGAGAATGCCATTATCACTTAACCTTTAAAGAGGTCTTAGCAATTAAATATGGCATAAAAAAGTTCAAATTCCATATAATTGGTCATCATTTCAAAGTTGTGATGGACTGCTCATCATTTCCAAAAATGCTTGAATTCAAAGGAAAGACTCTGCCCCATCCTCAACTTCTTAGAATGAAAGAATGGTTCAGTAAGTATGACTTTAAAGTAGAAAACATCAAAGGAGAGGATAACCTTTTACCAGATTTTTTAAGTAAACCACTTGTCTCTTGTGAAAAACCCTTTTAGCTAAAAGTTCTTCCCATGCTATACATGTACCAAACTATTAATGCCAATTTTCTTGAAAAAGGTATTCCTCCATCCTTACCATCACACATTTCCATGACCATCCTTAATCAAAAGGCAAGAACTCAAATTTTTGAACTTCAATCCGGACTAATCAGAAAATATAGGTCAGATTTCTTTCATAAATTAGGCTTTCATCGTATCTATCCTTTCACCTGTATTTTCAGCTTCCTAAACCAAAGTCCTGGAAACTAATTTTATTGGCCTCTTGAATTGTTAATCCTATTTTGGTATCTTTGTCATCTATACTGGATCTCATTTGATCTTCAACCATTAAAGCTTGCAAGGTATATCAGCCTGCTTGAGAAGAATGAAGGTCTGAATCCACATTTGTCAACATTTCTCAAATGGTTCCAAAATTTGTCAAGATGGAAATCCTATTTGACAAATGAAGCTTATACTCAACAAGTGGCACCTCCTCTCGAATGCCATACTATCATCACCCTCAAAAGAACTTTCTTCAAAGCTAAAGGTGTTTTTACTGATGTACCATGCTTTAATATCTATGGGACTTATAGACACTCAATGATGCACTATATTACCATAGATACCATGAATCCTTCACCATAGAGAGAGTTTCAAAGACACATGTTCGAGAAAAATGGTATTATTCCAAAGGAGATATGGCCAAAGATATCTGATGATGCCCCATGGGAAATATTTCCTTCTGATTATGGGAAACAGCTGTTAGTAGACAAAGAATATTGGGAAAAGACACAAAGGACTACATCAACCCCGTCTCACATGCAAATTGATGATCCTTATCAAGCCAGCTCATCTAATCCTTATCAAGTCAGCTCATCTGATCCTTATCAAGTCAGCTCATCTGATCCTTATCAAGCCAGCTCATCTGATCCTTATCAAGCCAGCTCATCTGCAGAACAGATATGGTTAAACTCTTTCAAATCAAATAATTCAGAGGACCCACGTATGCCAATAGTAGGACACTCACAGGATCCTGATGAGGAATTTTACCATAGTCAAGATAGTGATGAAGATAAGAATCTATCTCCAAGTCACGAGCCAATTTGTCACAAATGGTTGTAATTTAAAGTTATTACTTTTATCAGTGGATGTCTATCCATATTTTTCTGTTTATCTATGGTTGTTTGTTTGCTTATAGGCCTTATTGTATCTCAGCTCCTTCTCTATATAAGGAGCTTTCTGTCTCAGTTGAAAGGCAGAACCCCTCTTGTAAAAATTTTCAGAAGCTAAATAAACCATGGCCTTTTAAAAGTCTTTCTTCTTCTCTAGCAGTTAGATTATGAATTATAATTATTCCACCTATCTAAATTAAGGAGTATGCTCAGTACTTGCCTCTATGAAGGATCTAGTACATCAGAAACTTAATTAAGAAGATGATCCAGTAACCAACTCTATTAAGAGTATAATTTATAGTTGTATAGATTATAAAAAGGGGACAGGCTGTCTGGCCGAAAATTGGTTGTGTGATGCTATAAGTACGACTTTGGCAAGTCCATGATATAATTTGTATAGCTATGAAATATAATTTTAATGGAGCTCTAGAAAATTGCTATGCAAAAATTTATACAAAATTTTTTCTCTAAAATATGATTGTAACCCTTTTTGTATTGACTAACTTATATATAACAAAGTAAGAAATGAGTATAGAATACATCAAATCCTAGGGTATATCTTTGTCTTGCCCTATCTAATTTCTTATCTTGTAAACATCCTGTGGTACCCAAGGTAAGCAGTAGTTAATATGAAAATACTATTTATATGCTACAATAACCTAGAAGGATAAAAGTCAGGGAGTGAGTATTTTCTAGAGAAAATATCCAGTGAATGATAGAGTACAAGGATAATATGGTAAACAAGAATAATATAATTAGATATGAAATAAGTGGTGAATAACTAAATAGTATTGAACAAAGTACAAAAGTAAACACACAATGTTAAACTGAAAATTTTCAATAACTTCCATTTAGTTTGCAAAATTTATATTAAATATAATTAACTTAAAATTTTCACGATGGCCTCCTTATGAATTTTGTGTAATAGCCAATTATATTTTTGTTACATTTAGACTGAAAAATTCTTTTAATAATTTACAAGCGTTAAACTCACTGCCATAAAAGCTGCTTAGATAACTAATATCATTAAATCTTTTCAAATTACTGATTCATAACTTCAAGAGCATATAAACACATGAGCACATATGCACAATTTCACAATTCACAAGTTGATATTGATGTGGCGAATACCATTCGGCACATCAAAGATTCATCACAATTGTATGCATACAAATAATACTACTTGGATTCACCACAACATATTGAATCTTAAATGTTGTCCACAAGATAGTTATCAAAATAATTGGCCAACATAAATGTCAGCTTCTGTCAATTCATAAACACACCATACTTAAAATATAAACAAACTTTTTAATTCGCGTGAGGTGTTGTGTCCCGAACACAATCTTATGTCTCATTGAACCTAGCCATACCCTAAGTACGGTCTTACTACAACCTTCCAAACCTTTGTGCTATGCTCAAATATACATATTTTCACATCATTTACTTTACAGTTGTTTATTAACTATTCTCATAAGGCTTAGGTTTGACTTTAGTAAAACAATCTTAATTCTATTCTTTATGAAATTTACTATGTTAATTATTAACTTAATATTCAATATAAAACTCATCTTCATGTAAGTTCCCTTTTGAGTATACAAATATATACATATATATATACATACACACACACACACACACTTATGTGTTTTTGTATATTTATAAGTTTACTTGTTTAATATGGCACTCCTATGAGTGCAAGTGTTTATAATGTGCATTTAAAAATTTCATAAAATATTTCACATGGTATATTTTCAAATAATTTTCTTTAGAATGTTAATATCATGTATTTAAGGTATTTCTCAAATTATTTTACTCAAATTGGATATATATTAGAGAAGTTATATTAAACCTAGCTCATTATGATCACCTGTTTTATTTATGTTGCGCAATACAATGTATTACTCTAAAAGTCCATTAAAACAACAAAAATTGATATCTCTTATTTTAGTCAAAGATATATAGGACATTTCCAAGTTTCCATAGGATCAAAATTCACCTCAATTGAAGTTTTAAATCTCCAGTTATGATCTTTTGCAATTTTCTATTCAAACCAACCTTATTGAGGTATCTATTCAACTTGACAAAATTGATAAGGCACAATAAAAAATTCACTAAAAAATTTCATAGTTCATATTCTCAAATAATTTACACCAATTGGATGTGTGAGTGAAGAGAAACATCAAAATCAATTTGGTTAGGTCAAGAAATCTATAGATTTTGTACAAGAAAAAGTTTGGCTTTGAAAACCTAGTAAAAAAGTAGAATTTGGCTTATCTTATTTCTATAAAATTTGAGAGGACATTTTAAAGTTTCTAATAACATAAAATTTATCTCAATTGGAGCTATGAAACTAAAGATGCAATGTTTTCAATTTTACTGTTCGTAAGTGCACCGAATTTGTAAATCTTTAATGGTAAATCTTTTTATTCTTAGATGAATTCTCACAAAGTATAAAATAATAATTACATATCTTTTATATAATTCATATTTAAAGAATTAACTTTAACAAGTAATTTTTGGAAATATTAAATTGCAAGATTTTTCAAGAATTAAATTTCAAACAAGAGTTTCAAGGAAAACTTAAGATTTAAGAAAGAATTGAAAAGAAGTTGTGTACTCCCCCAAAAAAATTCATAGGATCAAGAATCAAAAAAAGGGAGAGTTCATTCATCATCAAATATATTAAATCAAAGAATATTCAATTAAATAGAGACTAAGAAATCAATCTAAGACAAAGATAGAGAATTCTACAAAGTAATCAACTTAATAAAGGTTAAGAGACCAATTTAAGAGAAGAGAATGAAGAAATCTCACTCACCTTGCTAGAGCTCTTACATCCCTTCCTCTCAATTCCCTCCTTTTTTTTATTACATAAGTGATAAACTCAAATTGATATAAAATCAATATGGGGATGTCCTTTTAAAGAGTAGTGATGTAGTCGTCTTTCCCCCATAATTTAGAGTTTTCCTCCTACTTCTCTCTTTTTTTTAGACACCATATAATCATATTTGTTGACCTTAACAATAAATTAATCTTAATTTTAATCTTAAAAAACTTTATTTTAAGCATTTTTTTTGAGTGTGTATAAGTTAGGACTCTATTGGAAGTTATAATGAAGTATGAATATCTTGGGCTGATTTGACCTCTAAGATTCAATAAGGCTTGTGACATCCTTAGAGCTTTAAAATGAGAAATTTATCTTCTTCACATTTGAAGTATGCATATTGAGCTTTCTAAATTAATCTTACTTTTCAAAATCTGAGTTTATTTAAGTATAAAAATATTGAGTCAAAGTCAATGTATGTAGCTATCATTTTATATTGCACACCTCTTGGTATTTTGGAAATATCTTGAGCTACAGAAGTCCAATTGAGGTTATTCAAAATGATATGGAAATATAAGTCAAATATATATAAATTTTATAAATAAATTATGGCAAATTCAGATGTCTCCAATAGAAAATCATAGTTTCAACTCGTGCATAGTTGTTTGACAATAGTCTGCCATTTTAGATTGCATAGCTCTTAGTATTTTGGACATATCTTGAGCTACATAAGTCCAATTAAGGTGATTTAAAATGATATGGAAATATAATTTAAATATCTAAAAATTTTATGAATAAATAATAGGTAAATTTGAATGTATTTAATATAAAATCATGGTTTTAACTCGTGTCTACCATTTTAGATTATATAGCTCTTAGCATTTTAAACATATCTTGAGCTACAGAAGTCCAATTGAGGTTATTCAAAATGATATGGAAAGCTAATCAAATATATATAGCTTTTATAAAGAAGGTATGGGCAAATTCTAACATCTCTAATAGTCAATCACTACTTCAATCCGTGCATATCAGTCTGATAACATTACTTTTAATAATTCAAAATTATAAATGTTGGATTCAAAATATTGTGTTAGACACATTATTTGCACCTCTAACATCTATATTTTTTAGTTTTTATCTATATAAACACCTATAGGGTTGATTGGAAGTTACAACTTTTTTGCTTATTATCATTTTCTATCTTAATATTCATTAAAGCTCTCAAATTCTCAAATATTCACTCTTTGTTTATAACTCTTATGAGAGTTGGTTGTGTGTTAGAAATAGAATTTATTTTCAACTTAAATCTTAAGATAGATTAGTAGGGAAGTGATATTTATTTCTAAAGGAATTGGTTTAAGTGTTTTCCATTGAAACACTTGGGATTTGGTTTTTTGAGTGAGCCTTGAAAACTCATGTTGTAAGGTTATAAGAGTAAGCCATAAAACTCGTGTAATCTTAATCTTGTGAATAAGATTGTGGGTGATTGAAAATCCTAACTTAGGGATAAGTTAGGTGGAGACATAGGATTGTTGTTGAATTCAAACTCCTTAAATCATTGTGTTCTTCATTCTTCCTTCTCAACATTTTTTCAATTCTTGAAAAGAATTAATTTTTTTAATTTTGATTTTATTTAATAGCCCTATTCACCCCTCTCTCTAGGGCTTTTTTAATATTTTAGCACATTCCTAGTATCTTCTTCTTCTTTTTTTACTCATAAGTGATAAATATGACGATAAGGACTACCTCAACTCACCAAAGATAAATGTTATCTCTAACCCTTAAGGGAGTGTCACCTACACTCTCTCAATTTTTTCCTTTCTAAAATTTTGTCATTAAGTCTGAATTCACATCCTTAATTTACTGATGCGGGTGTCAAAGAGCTAGCAATCGGTTTCTAAAAAAATATGAAAATTTATAGTATTAGTAGTTTTGTAATTATCTGCAACTTTGGAGTTTCAGATTTTGATGAATCAAGAGCCCAATTTGATTAAAAATGGACTAAAACTTAGGAATTTTGACTATAAAGCATCCTAAGCCTTGCAAGTTGGCATGGTTTAAAAAAGGGGACAAAGTAACTGTGTCAAAGCATGCCTTGGTTTGCTTTTCCATCAAGGCGAAATAGAAAGATGACATTTGGTGTGATATGATAGCCATGGATGCATGTCATTTGTTGTTGGGTTGGCTGTGGTAATTTGATCAAGATGTGATTCATAACAAGAAGACTAAACCTATAATTTCATGTTCAAAAGAGTGAAAATCATGTTAATACCTAATAAGGATCATGATCAACTGAATAGGTATGGGAAGACAACAAGGATTATGTTAGGTTATTAACTCTAGCATAATTTGGTAGGGTTGTGTAGAAATCTGAAGTTGTTTATATCCTATTTGGGAAGATGGTGGACAAAGAGGTAGTGGTTCCTGATGTAGTTTTACTACTTTTGGAAGAGTTCATTAATTTATTTCCAGAAGAATTACCAGAGGTATTACCTCTTATGTAAGATATCCAACATTAAATTGACCTTAAACTAGGTGCAGCTTTGCCAAATTGACCACACTATAGGATGAGTCCTTGTGAGCACGAAGAGTTGAGGAGGCAAGTGGAAGAGTTACTGGCTAGGGGATATATTTGAGAGAGCTTGAGTCCTCATGTTGTACTAGCCCTTCTGACACCGAAGAAGGATAGTTCTTGGTGGATATGCATTGATAGTCAGGCCATTCATAAAATAACTATCAAGTATTATTTTCTTATTCTTAGATTGGATCACTTACTTAATCAGCTTAGTGGGGCCATGATTTTTACTAAATTGGATTTGCAAAAGTGGTTATCATCAAATTCGAATTTGAGCTGGAGATGAATGGAAAACAGCCTTCAAGATAAGGAAGGGGTTGTATGAATGGCTAGTCATGCTGTTTGGGTTATCGAATGCACCAAGCACCTTTATATGTGTTATGAATCAGATTTTAAGGCCTTTTCATTGGTAAGTGCATTGTTGTATACTTTGACAATATTTTGATTTATAGTGCTAATACAGATGAGCACCTTAGTCAGTTACGAGATGTTCTCACTATACTGCATAGGGAGAAGTTCTATGCTACCATTAAGAAGTGTGTGTTTTTTACTGCCAGTATGTTGTTTCTTAGCTATATTGTGTCAGGTAAGGGACTGCAAGTAGATGAATCAAAGGTAAAGGCTGTGAAACATTAGCCAAAACCTACTACCATTACTAAGGTAAGGAGTTTCCATGGGTTGGCTTCATTTTATTCTATATTTTAGCAGTATTATGGTGCCTATTATTGATTGCATGAGGCAAGTGGGAAATTTTATATGGACAGATGAGGCAGAAAAGGCATTTGAGCTTATTAAATTATGCCTTACTATAGCTCTTATTATAATGTTTCCAAATTTTCATTAACCTTTTGAGTTACATTTAGATGCTTCTAAAGTGAGAATTGGGGCTATTTCAAGTCAAAATAGAAAACCAATAGCATTTTTTAGTGAGAAGTTATTAGGGCCTATATTGCATTATAGCACTTATGATGTCAAATTCTATATTATGGTACAGGCTATTAAGCATTGGCGTTATTATTTATTTCAGCGAGAGTTTATCTTGTATACAGATCATGAGCCATTGAAGCATTTACATTGGTAAGATAAAATTTATACTAGACATGCAAATTGGGTTGCTTATCATCAGAGATTTACTTTTTTGGTGAAGCATAGGTCAGGTGTTCCTAATAGGTTGGCTGATGCATTGAGCAGATGAAAGAGTCTATTGACTCAAATGTCTATTGAGGTACCTAGTTTTGATTCCTTTATAGAATTATTTCAGACTGATCTATATTTTTTGCTATTGTGGCTAAGGTTAAAGCAGGTGAGAGAATAGATTCCCTATTGCATGATGGATTTCTGTTTAAGGGAAATCAGCTATATGTCCCAGATTACAGTTTGTGTTTAAAAATTATTAAAGAATTGCATGGTGAAGGGCATGTGGGATAAGATAGAACTGTGCAATTGGTGCATGCTCATTATTTTTGGCCCACCATTTATAGAGAAGTTGAAAAACTAGTGTAGAGATGTCGAATTTATTAGGTTTCTAAAGGAATAGCATCTAACGCGGGTTTGTATATGCCATTGGTAATTCCTTCGTAGCCTTAGAAGGAGCTTAACATGGATTTTGTGCTAGGATTACCATGCACATGGCAAGGTAATGATTCTATATTTGTGATAGTTAATTGATTTTCAAAAATGGTGCATTTTATTCCATGTAAGAAAACAATGGATGTTGTTCATGTTGCTCAGTTATTTTTTAAGTAGATTTATAGACTGCATGAGTTGCCTATATCTATTATGTCTTATCAAGATTCCAGGTTCCTTAGCCATTTTTTATGAAGTTTATGGAAAATGGTGAACATGCAGCTTAATTTTAGTAGTGCCTATCATCTATAAATAGATAGGCAAACTAAGATGGTGAATCAGTCTATAGGTAATTTGTTGAGGTGCTTAGTGGGTGAGAATGTGAAGAGCTAAAATTAAAAGCTATGTTAAGTAGAGTTCACTCATAATCATGTAGTCAATTGGAGTACTAGATTTGGCTCTTTTACTGTGGTCTATTTTGTTGTACCAAGGGGACCGCTGGATTTGATTCCTCTCTTAAATAAAACAACAGTTCATAGCAAGGCAAAGAATTTTGTTAGTGGATTATAAGAAGTTCATAAGGTTGTCCATGATAATTTAGTCCAAGATGCTTCTAAATATAAATAGGCTATTAACAAGAAGTGGCAGCATGTCAAGTTCGATGTGGGGATTTATGTATGGGCTATTCTTACCAAGGAGAGATTTTCTATAGGTGAACATAATAAGTTATCTGCCAAGAAGATTGAACCAATGGAAGTCATTGAGAAGATCAATCCTAATGCCTACCATTTGAAGTTGTCTAGCCACATTTGCACTGTGAATGTTTTTAATGTTAAGCATATGATTCTGTATGCAGGTGATTCTTCATATGAGTAAAATTCATGAGCAAATTTTATCCACCCTAAGGAGAATGATGTGGGCATTGAAGAGCAAGTAATTCAATTTTTGGAAAAATGTGAAAATTTATGGTAGTGGCAATTTCATAAGTATCTGTAACTTTGGAGTTTCAGATTTTGGCGAATCAGGAGCCCATTGCTTTTTAGAAAAATTCTATCGTCTAGGCCTTCAAAAAGGCAATTTTATGTTTTAGTTGTTTTAGGATTTGTTTTTCCTATTTTGATTGGGATTATTTTATAGGGTTTTCTACTTAAAGCTTTTTTTTTGTCTTTGGATGTTATTATAAATAATAGAATTCGAATCTCCAAAATACATTGAATTTTGATGCCTATACCCTAAATTTGAGAATTGCAGGCTATAGATGATTAGTGATTGGTAGTCGTGCATGATTTAACAGTCATTAATTCTTGTTTATCACTCTTCCACTGCATCATCTACTATTATAATATTTTGTGTATATAAATATTTATTTATTATTTATATATTTTATTTAATTTATTTTATATACATGTAATTTTAGTGTTAATCCCAAGTACGGGTGTGACAATCCATCTCATTAAAAACAATAAGGCATGGAATTTAGAAGTTAATAATTACATGAAAGATATGAACAAGGAAAACAAATAAAACCTCAAGAGGAGAAACAAACTGCAATATAGGATTTTTGCATCTATCATATAGTTAATTCTACCATTATCTTCTCCCTCATTTGCAATACTCCATAATTTAACAAATGGGGGCATAAGGTCTGACTCATTCACAAATTTGATTCTTTTTTAAATCTCATCCAATTCAATTTGAACAGTAGAGAATTTTGATATTAGGTTAGATTTCTCCCTCTCTCATGCAATTTTATCGTCATTTCATTTCTATTCGATTTCATTCACTTTTCCTTATAGTTGAATGCATTCAAAGCAAATGAGGTTTAACTCATCAACATATCTATCACCAGTTAGATTTGGCTCATCATCCCGATTGAAAAACTCTGCATTACTAGAAATAATAAAAAGGGTACAATAAGGACAAAGCAAGGCCATGCAAGAGTATAATCTTTGTTGAGATAGTGTAGTTGCACTTACATTATAGATCTTGGAGCAATTATAGAACAACCGACCAGGATTTGCCATTATATGAGACAATCATAAGTTAGCAGGCCAACCATAAAAGCACTTAAATTTGGAGTCTCCTTGGACATTATTTTTAGAATCTTGTGAGATGCTCATTTCAGAATCTTCTGAGGAACTCATTTTGAAATCTTCAGCTGCACTTATTATGTCCAAATGATTTTTGTTCACATGATTATAACTTTGAGCAAAAGAATCATAATTACTAGTTATTCTGTAAAGAAATTCATAACAGAGATTTTAGTATCATATGGCAAACCAAGGACAATCACACAACCTTGATCGATTTATACTTTGCTGGTTGGAGTATGATTATAGAATATAAAATTAGCTACAAAAGACAAATACATCTATATTGGTTTATCTAATAATAAAATAAACACCAGTAGTAAGGAGGAGGAGGAAGATGTTTAATGCAAGCTTTGGATTGTAGTAGATTACTATTACAGTAACTAGTTTACATTTGCCTAGGCATCATCGTTAAAAGTTATACTGCAAAGACATTCACAACGCTTTAGCATCATCACAGTATACTAAGAACAGTCACCGCTTTGGTCGGTTTATGCATTATTAGTATATCTAATTACAAAATGTTAAAACTTATTACATAATGACTGATACATCTATACCAGTGGCATAGGAGGAGGAAGATGCCTAATGCGAGCATTGGATGGTGGTAGATCACTATTCTAACAACTAGCTTACATTTTCCAAATACTTTATCCAAGAATTGTACAAAGATTATGAAGCTAGACTTTTTTTCCCTTAACCAAAAGAGGTAATACATACATAAACACATATATGCATATAAATTATGTTCTAATTTTGAAGGCCTATCTAAAAGTTGTAGCACTACCTTCAACTATAAAGTTTGGATGGACTACATATTATAAGAGATTTACACCCATAACTAGGTGACATAATGGCCTCTATTGCTATAATACCATGCTCATATGACATTTACATATTATGATTGCTCCACTTTATAGCTATAGCTCTATACATTCTAGAACACAGTGTGATCCAGTCTAAAGAATTTAATAAGAAATAGAATAATTGCCTAATATATTCACCCACTAAAAGTAAGAAAGAGAGAAATTGCAATACAAATGAAAGGTTAAGGTTATGCAGCTTAATCTGAAAGCCTATGTTTGTCTTGTTATGAATCTTCCTTACTTATCCTATTCTAAAAATTCTTCACTTTGTATATTCCCTTATTCCCTAGATGTATCGTGGGATAACAAAATAATCAATTTATAATTATTTCTTATTGTTCTCTCCTTCAATCCTATTAATCTATGGTTAAGGCTTGTCATTTAGTTTAACTACTTTAATTGCTTGTTTCTGTGACATCAACCTTTTGAACTACTTCAATTTTAATAACGATAATTGATATTTCAAGATCCTCAAAGTAATTGCTAAGCTATCCACAAAGGCAAAAAAAATGCAGAAATTCTCACTAATTAGGCCTCAAAATCCAATCATCCACTTAAAATATAAATGGTTATCTACTAATTTAATCTTCTATTCTTTGCACTTCCAAGAATTCTAAATCCCACTAAAAATAAAAGGTCTAAGACTATTTTTTCAATGTAAAAATGTTAGAACTCCTCTAACAATAGGGAATTTTTAGGTGAGAATTATCCAAAGTACATAACAAGTTGGACCCTTAATGAATGTTCTAAACCATAATAAGTTGTTGACTTCTTTCCAGATATTGTGAGGAATGATTATCATGTGACATCACTATCTGTTCCATGTGATTTCTCCAAAACTTGCTTGCCACTGTGTAGGGAATCACCAATGGTGTCAATAACAGACAACAGAATGGCAACCTAACCTGTCTTATTGGTAAATAAATCAAAAGTTGATTGACATGAGCTAAATGCTACCAGTTTCTACTGAAGCCATGATAACCTTATTTTCAAAAGCTTTATCCTTTAGGAATTAAGGGCATAAAAATTCAAGAATTACAATCAAACATAAAAATCTATTGAACACTTATCAAAATGTGGAGCTAATACAACATAATCACATATTATGTTGTTATTCTTTTACAAGTTTGATTTTTAATTATGTTGTTATTACATTGCTAACTCTCTTTTTATTTTTATTTATTTTATGTTAATTTTTATTAATAATTTTGTTGATGAATATAAATTTTATTTTAAGTTATAATTTTATTTTTTTCTAAGTTTTTGTAGTTTTTTCATACCTTTGTATGAACAAAGTTTAAAGTGATTATTTTCATTTTATTCTTTTAGCCTATGAGAAAAAATAGTCATAAAGGTACTAAATTTCTTTAATTAAAGGCTAAAGTCCTGAAATTAGAAATGCACCCAACCATTTCAACTAGCTTGACACACTCTTAGCATTAGCATCACACTTTTATAGTCCAATTTATTAAAAATAGAAAGAAAAAAGATATAAAAGCATCCAAAGAATGCATAGCCAAAGCTTAACAAAAGTGATAAGAGCCTTGCTTACTAAAATCATTACAGATAAATGAAGAAAAAAAAGAAGGTGCATAATTCCACCATTGAATAGAGGTAGAAGTTGTGCCATGTTTAGCAAGAGCATCCGCTATAGAATTCCCTTCTCTGAAAATGTGCAAAACTCCAAAGTTCATTTGAGAAACTAAGTAAAAATAGTGCAACCATCTATGTTGAATTTTCTAGGGAACTTGGTGAGATACTTTATTAAACAAATGGACAACTAACAAGGAATCACATTTTATCCATAGATTGTTCCAGCCCTTAGACCATGCTACTTCCAAAGCATAAATTGCAGTAGAAATCTTAGCAACAAAGGCATAATCAATACCTACACTACAAGAGAAGGCACCGTAAGGGAAACCCGAAGGAGTTCAAAAAATACCTCATGCACTAGCTACTCTCGATGTTCCTAAAGAAGAGCTATTTGTGTTGACTTTGAGCAAAGAGAAAGGAGGAGGTTGCCAACATATAAAAGCCATCTTCGGAGCACAACCTAGGTTGCCTTAGATGTCTAACAGCTTTAGAATCCAAAACTCATCCAAATTATTAAACATATGTCCAATTCTAAAAAATTTATTTCTTTTATTGACTTCTAAACTGACCGAAGAGCTCGATGAAGATTGGAAGGATCATTATAAAAAAAATTGCATTTTTGGCATGGCAAATAATTGCAAAAGTAGCAACAATAAAAACACACCAAAGGGTAGATATTTATGTACTAAATCCATGATTTAAAGCATCTAAAATGAGATTATAAATAGTACCTGAAACATGAAATTTCCTTCTAAAAAGTTGAGATATAGCAAGCCAAGTCTCAAATGAAAAAGGACATTAAAGAAATATGTGAGGATGAGTCTCCATATTATTAGCACAAAGGACACAACATGAAGCAAAACAAATTCCTTTTTTGAATAATAAATCATTTGTAGGGAGATATCCCAAAATGGCTCTCCTTAAGTCATCGAGCGAGAAGGAGGAAGGAACTCCTTTTATATAAAAGAATACTAAGGAGAAACAATGCTAGAGTGACGAAGATGATTGTACATGCCTTTAACCTTTAGTTTCCCATTTGAAACCAGAGTCCAAAAGCACAAATCTAAAGCATGATTAACCAAAGTTACCGTTAATATATTTCTCTTCACACAATCATTTAAAATGTGTTGCAGCTGCCAAGTGTTATTAGTACAAAAATTGGGCACCAAATGAATAAGACTACATTGATATTTAGCTGAAATGCAAAGCTAGTTTGAAATAGATGGGACAATCCATTCAGTTATCCAAAAGTTGAGCTTGCTATTATCACCAATCAACCATAAACTCTCACCCCGAAGAGAATCATAAATTCTTCTTATTGAAGCCCAAATAGAAGAGTGAAAAAATGATTCATGAGGTATCCCAAAAGAATAATGAAAACAAGTTTTAAAAACTGAAATGGGATATTTTTTAGAAGAAAAAATATACCAAGCCAATTTCATAGCTTCATTAAGATGCTTAAGCTACTTAATAATGAAACCCCCTTCCTTGACAAGTAAATAAGTTTATTTCCAAGTCACTGTTACAAGTTTATTATCAGAGATAGATCCAGTCCATACAAAGCTCCTTATGCAACATTCCATCCTTGAAACCAAAGACATTGGCCATTTATAAACAATAAATGAATGCAAAAGTGAACTAGCGATAACTGAATAAATAAGAGTAAGGCAACCTGCCATAGACAAAGTTGAACATTTCCACTTAGAAAATTTATTTCAAATTTTGTTTGCAATAGGTTACAAAAATTTTCTTTGAGGAGTGCCCATAAATAAAGGGACACCGAGATAGGTGAAAGGAAAAGTGCCCCATTTAATGCCAATAATATGCTAAAGCTTACCAATATGAGCTTCAAAGATATGCTTGCCAAAATAAAATTTTAGATTTTGCCCAATTAACAATCTGACCTAAAATCTTACTATACAGCTTGAAAGTATCAATGATAGCTCAAATGTTATTAACATAAGCCTTACCAAAATGGAGAACATCATCCACATACAAGACATATATAGGGAAGTGAAGTATGAAACATGGGAATAAAGTACCCTCTGCCACATTAACTGGAATTAAATGGCTAAGGAAGTCCTCGCCTAGGCAAAATAAAAAAGGAGGACAAAGGATCCCTTTGGTGCACACATCCGGAGCATGAGAAATAGCCCTAAAATTTCCCATTAATCATAATAGAAATTAGGGAAGAGGAAAACACATTAAGAATCTAGTCCCAAAATTGCATGGAAAACCCAATTGCATCCAAAACCTCAAGTAAGAAATTCTAATCAATTGTATCAAATGCTTTACGAATATCAATTTTCATGGCCATGTTACCACCAAAACAAGATTTATTAATTAGATTGACCCCTTCAGAAGCACCCATAATGCAGTTATAAATACTATAATTCCTCAAAAAACCAAATTGGTTGCAAGAAATAATTCTAGTGGCAATAGAAGCAAGATGATATGCTAAAATCTTAGTAATGATTTTCATACTAAAGTTACTAAGAACTATAGGCATGAATTTCTCAATATAAATAGCATCCAAAACTTTAGAAATTGAAATCAAAATACTTGAATTAATTCTAGAAGTAACCATCCCCGACTAAAAAAATTACTAGCCACCATATAGACATTATGTTTAATAATATCCTAGTAGGTCATATAGAACATACCTGAAAAACCATCCAGACCCATAGCACTATTAGCATCCATATAAAAAAATGTGGCTTTAATTTTAACCTGAGTAGGATAAAGAATCAAAGATAAATTCTCCTCCTCTTAAACCATGCTAGGAGTGACAGACTGAATCAAATATGGGTTATGAGCAACAAAATGATCTGCTATAAAAATATCTTTGTAGAAATTAAGAATATGATGTTCTAAGGACCAAGAATCATATGTTAGAACCCCATCAATGTTAAGTTGATGAATGCCCTGCTTAGATTTATTTCTTGCAAACTGCTGATGAAACAAAGTAGTGTTTCTATCCTCAGCAAAAAGCCATTTAACTCTACTACACTCTATGTAACAAATCTCTTACTACTTTAAATAAAAATCTAAAGCTTCATGAGCTACCAATTCTCGTGCTAGGAGTTCCTCTGATATGCTAAAAGAATAAAGTTGAGACTGAATATTCTGTAACTCCAAACTAGCCCTAGAAATATTAAGTGCCCAAAAGAATCATGATTCTAAATTATAAGCTCAGTATGGAGAAATTTGAATTTGGCTCCTAGCATTTGTATTACGTGAAGATTAGTTACGGGAATAAACCATAATGTAGAAATAACATCTTAAAGCGCCGAATGAGAAATCCATATTGCTTGGAATCAAAATCTTGAAACCATATTACCCTGAACTCTATAATTAATTAGCAAAGAAGAGTGATCCAAACAATGATGCAGTAAAACAAAATAAGAAACCAAGTTCCAATAATCAAAAAATTCAAAATTAGCTAGTGCTCTATCAAGTTTATTATCCACCCTTACACCGCCATGCCTATTATTAGTCCAAGTGAAATTGGCACCATGGGTTGGGATTTCTAATAGAAAATAACCATCTATAAAGGAATGAAAATCACAATAAGGACCTAAATCTGGAGATTAACCTATTTTTCATGGGCACCTAAAACTTAATTGAAATCTCCAATCACACTCCAATACGAAGAAAAATTAGAATTGAGAGCAGAAAGATTAGACTAAAGAGCCAATCATCTATTTCTCCATGCATTGCTATAAATAAATGATATTCTATGCAAAGAATTCATAACATAGATGATAACTGATCTTCGAAACTCCTGGGCTAGGCGTCCTACAAAGCATGAACAGAGGACAAGGTGAGAGGTGGGGGAAATCCCCATAAATACTCCAATGCCTAAGTTAGAGAATAGAAGCAAGGAGAATGTAAGATAGCTTGAATGTGTGAGAATGAGATGTCCCCTTATGAGGGGTATAGGGTTCTATATATAGCAATACTCAAACCTGGGAGGAGTTGAATTCCTTGTGGATCAGTGAATCATAATTTTTGTAGGAGAGTGTTCCCTCTTTGGTTAGGATTCCTCTTTGGGGTAGTTCCTTCGATGGATCTGTCTTCTCCCTTATCCAAGTGTTCCTATTTAGGAGGTAGAGGATCCCTAATTAGGTGGGAACATTCTAGATAGTATCAAGAGCCCCCCCCTGGGCTATTCAGATATTTATGTCCGTCGCGTTCGAGTAGGATGCAGATGCCTTCATAAGGGTTATAAGATGCAGGTGAGCTGAGGTGGCCAACCTCAGTCACGATGAGCAGAGCTTGGTACTGAGTATTTGGTTAGTCATCATTGAACCGTAACCTGTGGAGCTAGGGTTCCTGATGAGTGCATATGAGCACTGCAATAAATTAACCCATCCATTTGGGAACAAGATAGAACCAATCATCATTAGATTTTTTAATGCTCGGTGCATGGACATGAGTCTTTTCGAGCTCGGATCCTCAATACTTCAGAAGTGACCTGAGGGTGCCAGCTTCAGTCACTGAGCTTAGATGTTTGAGACTTAGATGCTCGGCCGAGGAGCATGAGGCTTACATGCTCGAAACCTCAGTACTACGAAAGTGACCTGAGGGTGCCAGCTTCAGTCACTGGACTTATGTGCTCGAGACTTAGATGCTCAGCTCAAAGGTGCGTTGCTTACATGCTCAGAACCTCAGTATTACAAAAGCGACCTGAGGGTGCCAGCTTCAGTCACTAGACTTATATGCTCGAGACTTAGATGCTCGGCTCAGGGGCACGAGGCTTACATGCTCGGAATGTCAGTACTACGAAAGTGACCTGAGGGTGCCAGCTTCAGTCACTAAACTTATGTGCTCGAGACTTAGATGCTCAGCTCAGGGGCGCGAGGCTTACATGCTCGGAACCTCAGTACTACAGAAGTGACCTGAGGGTGCTAGCTTTAGTCACTGGACTTATATGCTCGAGATACCCGGAATGGGCTAGGAGTGATGCTTGAAATGTCTCCCGAGTTGCTTGATGGAGCAGCCCACTCGAAAATGTGGGTGGGCCAACACGTGGTGGTTTTACTTCAACTCTTGAAATCATGTGGTTGATGCATCATTTCGTGTGTCAGTAAACGAAATGCTCGTACCACCGTTATCACGACTCCTTGCCTAATGGGTTATTTTATTCCTAATAGGCCCTTGGTGGCCTAGGGAGGAACGCAGCAATAATGAGGGCAGTTAATGGCGTGCTTTCATTTCCTTCTGTGTCTCTATAAATACTGATGCGCTTGCTAACTAGCACATTTTGCTTTCTTCATGTTTTTATTTTCTATTTTTGCTGCGTTTCTACTGCCTCCACTGTTTCCATTTCTTCCTGCCATAATTCTTGCTTGAGGTGACCAGGTGATTCTTTTCATCTTTTCTTCCTCCTCTTTTTGCCATTTTTTTGCTATTGTGTTTTCCCTTTCTTTATTATGGCTCCCCGAGAAGAAATTAGTTCTAACCTCTTTGTGTCCAACATAGATAGCGAATTGCTAGGGTGGTATTGGCAGTGGTTCTGTATCCCCGCCGATTCTGCCCTCCACACTGTAGATAGGAGGTTTAGGGCACATACCCCTTTATCGGGGCTAAGTAGATTAGTAGTGTATTTCGATCAGTTAGAGGGGGGGTCTAAAATTTCCCTTAGATCCTTTTATCAAAGACTTTCTTAATAGGAATAATATTGCGCCCGATCAGTTTCATCCGAATAGTTATAGGATACTAATCGGGTTCATCTAGCTGATGCATGAAGAGGGTAGGGATCTTGATCTAGATGTCCTCCGGTATTTGTACAGGCTAACTAGGAAAAAGGGAGAGCTGATGTTCTCCCTGTCAGTTGTACCCAACCATACACTTTTTGTTAAGCTTCCGGAACTCCACAAGAAGTGGAGATACCATTTTTTCATTGTGGATCATCAATCGAACTTCTTGGATGTCCTGAGGATGTGGTCAAATGAGTGTCATAAAGTGACCCATCCAGTGAAACTTTTTGATCCTGATACGGAGTTAGTTTTGTGGCTACATCTTGACAGATTCGTCGAAGCTCGATCCACGGAAGATGCGTCCCAAAGGTATATATGGAGAGTTTGTCCGAGTCATGACTGTTCCCCTAGTATGTTTATTTTTCTTTGAGCTTTTTTTTTCTGACTAGTCTTATTTTTCCATCTGTAGATGGCTAACTTTTTTTATTTTATGGGCGGGATTTCCCTAGTAGATGAGCCAACTACAGTGGAGGAGGTTCGAATTTCTCCTTCCCCAGAACCTGAGGCTCCTACGACTTCCGAGGCTATTTTTGCTGGCCCCAAGGGCAAGGCACCAGTGGAAGGTGAGCGGCCGGAGCGGGTCTGGCATAGAAAAAGGCGGCTGATCAACCCAGGGTCAAATGCAGAGGGGCTGGATGAAGAGATTTACATCCAGCGCTCACGATTATCTGGTTGTCCGGATATGAGGGGCTAGATATTGAAGAGGATCAAGCCCCCGAGCATCTCCAACAGTCAAGTACGGGACCAGTACGCTGAGTCACTACGGTTACCTAGTGACATGCAGCAGTGGTCGAAGGAGGGCCCGGACGGGTTGCTAGATTCCATTATTGGCCAGTAGCTAGAGGTAAACAAGTTTCTGCCACTTGATACAATTATTGTACTTCTTCTTATCTAAGTTGTCTGGTTATTTTTGGCAGATGACTCAGGCCTTGCTGCTAGCGAAGGATTAGTACTTCTACTTGAAAAGCCAGTACAGCTTAAAGGAAACTGAGGTGGGGACGATAGCTATAGATTTTGAGAAGAAGCTGGATAGCGCCAAGGCAGCTCTGGAGCGCTGCCAGACAAGATACACTGAAGCCAAATCTGATGCTGAGGTAAATCAGAAGAAGGTTTCTGAGCTTGAACATAGCCAAGCTCAGCTGACGAGGAGGATGGAGGAGCAGGATCTTCAAATTACTTAGCTCCATGGGAGGCTGGCGGAGCTTAAGAAATCTCGTGTGAATGATAAGAAGGTGTATCAAAGCATGGTAGGGGAGTTTCTCAAGGCGTATTAGGCTGAGTGCAAAAGGATCCTGCTTTCTCAAGACTCAGGATTGGACTTAGGGGCGTTAGACTGGATAACTCTAGCAGACCTTACCAGGCTTGCGATGAAGGAGGACGCCCATCGAAAAGCCAGTTTATTTCTTGTGAGGGAGTCTGAAGAGGCCGCTATTGTAGTTGGGTCCACCGGGCATCCAAAGGTTGTTGATGCTACTTCCCCCTCAATTTCTGGGCCTGGGGGCCTAGGTGAACAAATAGTAGAGTAGATATGTATAGGTTTATGTATATCTTTTTTTTTTGTAACCAATCATTTGTAAAGACATTCTTTATCAAAGAAGATACTTTTATTATTGAATCAGATTGGGTATTTGAGTACAAGTTTACTGATAATATTTCCTGAGAGAATCTGAATTCTAAAACCTCAGTAATTCTTTGCCTCCTCTTTCTCTTAGTTTGTACACAACCTTCATTGTGCATTCTGAGATCTGGTACAGACCTTCCCAATTCGAACCTAACTTGTCGGTGCTTGAGGTGCCTTTGCCAATATATGCTCTTCTGAGTACCCAGTCACCCGTCCTAAATTGCTCTATTCGATGTCACTGATGGTGGTACCGAGTTATTCTTTATCGATGTGCCTTAGCTGTTGCTGCCGCCTATTCTCTTTGTTCTTCTAGCACGTCAAGGCATATCCGTGCGTCGGCGCTATTGACAGTGTGGTCAAGGTATTGGCTTACCCGGTAACTTGAGGACCCAACCTCCACTGGAATTACTGCATCCATGCCATAAGTCAGTTTGAATGGCGTTTCACTAATGGAAGATCAGGGTGTAGTTCTGTAGGCCCAGATTACATTGTTCAGCTCTTCAACCTAACTCCCCTTTTTATCGTTAAGTCTTTTCTTCAATCCTTGCATGAGGATTCTGTTTGTGACCTCAGTTTGTCCATTCATCTGTGGGTGAGCTACTGAGGTGAAGCGCAGTTTTATTCCAAGGTTCGAGCAGAAACTTCTGAACTTATGGTTGTCGAACTGTTTATTGTTGTCCATAATTAAAGTGTGGGGAATACTGAATCTGCAAATGATCTCCTTCCAAAAAAAGTGTTGTATTTAGGCTTCTATAATGGTTAGGACTGCTTCTACTTCTACCCATTTGGTAAAATAGTCAATGGCCATAATGAAGAATTTTTTAAGGGAAAGGACCCAGGATGCCCATCCTCCATATGGCGAAAGGCCAAGGGCTGCCAATGGGATGCAGAGGTTGAGAAGATTTATGACTAAGTCAAGTATAGTGCTGGCACTGGGGACATGATTACATTAGCTACTGGGCATCCTTAGACATGGTGGGCCAGTAATACCCTTAAAGCAGTGCCTTTCTAGTGAGTGAATAATGAGACTCATGTGCACCACAAATTACTTTATGGATTTCTCAGAGTATGTAATTTCCCTCCTCCGGGGAAATGTACTTTGACCAGGGGTACAACATGGATTTTTGGTAGAGCTCCCCTCGATGGATAAAATAGTGGGTTGCTTTGGCCTTGACCTTTCGAGCTTGGAACTTGTCTTCTAGGAGTGTGTTGTGCTCAAGATATTGGATTATGGGCTACATCCATTCTGAGACTATCTGTGTTTTAAAAACTTCAGTGTCCTTTGTGCTGGGACTGGTTAGCGATTCGGTGAAATTCATATCCCTAAATGCTTGACTGTTCTCGACTACGAATTTAGCAAGGTAGTCGGCCTCACTGTTGTCTTCCCTGGGAATATGGATGATCTTCCATTGGCCTCCATCCCACTCAATGTGTTGCAAAATTCGCTTGGCTTTATCTACGTACTTGGCAATGCAAGTGTCTTTGACTTGAAATGCTCCGCTGACTTGGTTGACTGCTAGTTGGGAATCTGAGTGTATGATGAGGTGTTCGGCCTTGACTTCAATGGCCAACTTCAACCTATGATGAGCACTTTGTACTCGGCTGCATTATTGGTGGCATTATACTCTATGCGGATTGCGTACTGGATATGAACCTTATGCAGCCCTCTGAGGATTATTCCTGTGCCGGAACCCTGAACTGAGGATGCTCCATCAATATAGAGCTTCCATTCTAGTGTTTTGGTCAAGGCTATGTCTTCCGGAGCCATTTCTTGCACAAAATTTGCTAATGCTTGGGCTTTCATCTTTTGTCGGGGCTCGTAGTCAATATCAAACTCGTTGAGTAAAACTGACCATTGCACTAGCCTGCCTAAAGTCTCTGGTCTCTATAATATTTTTTACAGTGGGAAACGGGATCGGACCACAATATGGTGAGCTTGGAAGTAGTGCCAAAGCTTTTGAGAAGCATGGACCATAGCCATGGCTAACTTTACCAGCATGGGGTACCGAACTTTAGGTCCTCGGAGCATCTTACTGACATAATAAATAGGGCTTTATTGGCTTCCCTCTTCCCTTGCCAGTACTGAAGTGATGCACTCTGGACCAATAGAAAGGTATAAATATAAGGTCTCATTCAACATCGGACAGTTGAGTAAAGGTGGGGAAGACAAGAATCTTTTAATTTCTTCAAATGCTACTTGGCAATCAAAGGACAATTGAAACTTTCCAGAATTTTTGAGAGCTCAGAATAATGGTAGACATCGCCTAGCTAAGCAAGAAATAAAATGCCCCAGTGCGGTTATTCTACCATTTAGCTTTTGTATATCACGAATGTTCTTTGGTGCCTTCATGTTGAGTATGGCTTCCATTTTTTCTCGGTTGGCTTCAATGCCCCAGTGAGAAATCATGAACCCCAAGAACTTGCCTACCTGGACTCCAAAGATGCATTTATCAGGATTCAACTTGATCCTAGATTTGCTTAGTAACTGGAGAACCCGATCCACGTCTGCTGGGTGATGCTCCGGGTGCTTGATTTTGATGATGATGTCATCCACATATACTTCTATGATGGTTCCAATCTGGCTTTGGAGGACTTGGTTCATCATTCTTTGGTACGTGGCTCCAGCATTTTTCAGTCTGAAGGGCATCACCTTGTAGTAGTACAGCCCTTCATGAGTGATGAAGGACGTTTTCTCCTGATCTTCTTTCTTCATTAGGATCTAGTGATAACCTTGGGCAGCATCTACAAAGTTGTATAAGCCATGGCCAGTGGTGGAATCGATGAGTTAATCAATCGTGGGTAATCGGTAGCTATCCTTAGGGCATGCTCGATTGAGGTCGGTTTAGTCTACACACATTCTGTACTTCCCATTTGCTTTTTTAACGAGTACCACGTTGGCTACCTAGTCCGGGTGAGTAACCTCTTCAATGAACTCGGCTGCTAGTAGCTTTGCCATTTCCTCAACAATGATCTTCTATCTTTCATAGGTAAAGGTTCTTTTCTTCTGTGCTACTAGCTTGGCTCCTGGTTTGATGTTTAGGCAATGACAGGTAACCTGTGGGTCCATGCTGATGATTTCGGAGGCTTGAGAAGCAAAATCCTCTGAGTGTCTAGTAAGGACTTCCCTTATTATGTCTTTGATGTTTTGATCAAGGGCATTGTCAATTTCACGGACTTTCCTCCCCTGATTTGCAATGTCTCCGTGTCTTCCACCAGTTGTGGGTCAGCACGTTACTTTTCAATTTCCCATGCCTCTAAATGAAAAGCCTCCACTAGAGACTTCATGGTCATCTAATAGTATTGTCTGGCCATTTTCTGATCTCCCCTAATAGTAAAGGTCCCCTTCTTAACCAGAATTTTCATGGTTAATCGCCGGATGCTGATGATTGCATCTGCTTCGTAAAGTGCCGGCCATCCTATTATCCCATTATAGGCTAGTGGTATGTCTACCACGTTGAATGGAGTCCGGACGACTTTTGTTTCCTTATTATCTTGGTTTCCAAATTCTAGGTCCAGATCGACAATCCCCATTGGTTGCACCGTTCCCCCATAAAAACTAGTGATGGGGTTCTGGATGGCCTTTAAGTTGGTGACGGAGCCGCCCATAGCTTTGTACGCATTCCAAGATAAGACATTGATAGCACTCCCATTATTGAACAGTAGCCTTTTAACCCAATACTTATTTATACATGCAGTTATCACTAGGCCATCACTGTAAGGGTGATGTATATGCAAATCATCTTCCAGGTTAAAAATGACGTCACTTCTCCCATCTATCAATTTTTCTCCTCTGCTGCACTTTAACCGTTTCCTAGTGTTTTCTCCCCCAACAATCATGTTGATCATCCCAATTGGCTCTCTCTTGGCTTTTTTTGCTTCAGCTCTGTCACGTTCATGATTTTTTGGGTTTTTGCTTCTCCTCGATGCATGAGTGAAATTATCAAGCTTTTCCCGCTGCACCAGTCTTTCTATGGCACTTTCCAGTTCTCTGTAGCCTTCTGTGTCATGGCCATATTCTCGGTGGTATTTGTAATACTGGCTTCTATCACGAGTAAATCTCTGGCTTGGGCTGATTCTCTTGGCCAGTGTAATCCCCACTCCATTATGCCTGACCCACATGAGGATCTTGGATCGAGAGGTGTTCAGGGGTGTATACTTGTCTGCTTCCCTGTCAAATCTATCTATCGGAGTTCTGAAATTTAGTTTTGGGAAGCTTGTTCATCTCTGTTTTGGCCGTTCATCCTTGATCAATGGCCTATCTTCTTCCCGACGCATCCTCCTGTCTTCATCCATTTTTATCATTCGGACCTCTATCAATATTACCTCTGCAAAGGTACTCAGTTCCTTAGTCATTATTTTGTCTTTTAGCTTTCCGAGTCTAGTGCCATTTTTCAAAGCTTCTATGGCAACTTCATCAACAAGGTGCTCAATCTGCATAGCTGTTTTATTGAAATGGTCAAGGTAACTTCGTAGAGATTCATCAAACTCCTATCAGCACATCCGTAAGTCATTGATGTTTTTTGCAGGGGGGATATTAGTGATGAATCTGATACGGAACTACTCTACTAGGTCCTTAAAAGAAGTGACTGAATTCTCCGAGAGCCGATGAAACCATTTTTTGACGCTCTTTATGGGTGTACTTAGGAAGACTCTGCACATGATTCCATCATTTACATTCTGGAGTAGCATCTTTGTCTAAAATGCCGATATATGACTGATAGGGTCTCCTGTCCCATCGTACTGATCAAGCTGCAGGATTCTGAACTTAGTAGGAATCTCTATTTGAATTATTCTGCTGACAAACAGAGTTTTGCTATCCATCACCCATTCTTCTTTCTTTCTAGGTTTAGTCTAGGCTTTGCACATTGCTTCCTTAACCTTCTGCGCTAATTTTAAATCATCAAGAGCCGGAATGGTTGAGCTGCACTCCTCTTCTGGTGCTTTACCCTTCCCTATGCTCATCCCTGGGGCTTGTCAGGGTGTTGTATTATCATCATTTTGAGCCGACTCAATATGCCCGCTCTGTATTATAGCATTTATTTATTGTTGCATCAAAGCTATTTATGCTTGAATATTTTTTATCATGGCTTCTTTGCTCATTGATCAAGGCTGAGTGTTTGGGTTACAATGTTTAGGTTTGGAGTGGTTATTGTTGGCGTTTCTAGTAGGCTTGGAAAAGGTATTGACGGTATTGATCGATGGTGTTGTAGAGGAGTGTAGTATGGGAGATCTGTGCCCAAGGATGGGTATCTTGGGGTGTTCTCTGAAAGTGAGGGCACATGTCCGGATGAGGCTCCAATATGTTGCAAGGTGGGCAATTGTATTATTACTGGGAGAGGGTTTAAAAGGTCGATCAAAAGGATAGGTGCAAAAGGATTGGTGTTGGCTTCAGGAATCTGGGCTGGGGGTGGGCTAGAAGTCATAGTGAAGGTGTCTTTAGCTTAGCAAGTAAATGAATGGCTTTTCCCAAGGATTTTTCCACAGACGGCGCCACTTGATAACTGATCTCTGAAACTTCTAAGCTAGGCGTCCTGCAAAGCACGAACATGAGACAAGGTGAGAGGTGGGGGGAATCCCCACAAACACTCTGATGCCTAAGTTAGAGAATAGAAGCAAGGAAAATGTAAGATAGCTTAAATGTGTGAGAATGAGATGTCCCCTTATGAGGGATATAGGGTTCTATATATAGCAATACTCAAACCTGGGAGGAGTTGAATTCCTTATGGATCAATGAATCATAATCTTTGTAGGAGAGTGTTCCCTCTTTGGTTAGGATTCCTCTTTGGGGTAATTCCTTAGATGGATCTGTCTTCTCCCTTATCCAAGTGTTCCTATTTAGGGGGTAGAGGACCCTTAATTAGGTGGGAACATTCTAGATAGTATCAAGTGGATTTATACTTCTGAGTTGGAGGAGATTTTTTTCCTTGTCACCATTTGCCATTCATGCTCAATTGATTCAATTTCATCAACCTAAGTTAACTTCTTCTCAGTATCAAAATCCTCAAAATGTAGAATCTCTTTCACATTATCAAGAATTACAGTCGGGTTTGGTGCCACATCATCAGTATGGGATGTTGCAGCTATATCAATGGTCATCAAAGGGGGCACTAGAATAATATCCAATTGACCAGCTAAAAGTGAGTTTTGTAAATTCGAAACAACATCAGTCTCCATATTTTAGGTTTCATGAGTATTCTAATCATTCTTCAAATGCAATTCTTCAGTAATAGCACATCCCCTCAAAGTATATTAGCCAGACTGATCACCCAAAAGAAGATCATCAGCTTAAGGAGGAGCCACAGGAGCTGTGTCTGAAGGAACTGTTGTTGTTGTTGAATACAAAAGTTTAAATGCATTTCTGGTTGGGACATCATTCTACTAATTAGTTTAGGATGCCAGATTTTCTGAATCATTTTTTGAGACGTTTCCTTACAAGGAGCATCATGCTTTATAGGTTTTTTATTGTTTAGTCGACATGCTTGAGAAGCATGGCCTATAATAGAAAAAGAATGGCAAAATAAAGGAAGGTTCTCATAAAACACTTCAATGAAAAAGCTTTCCCCCATCCGTTCAACAATGAGATTTTTAACAAGGGATTGGAGAGATCAACGTCTATTAACATTCGCGCATAATGTCCATATTCCCCATTTACTATAACTGCATCAAGTTTAAGAGGAACCCCGACTCCTTTAGCTATCGATGTCAAAATTTATGGATGCCAATACTCCCAAGGTAATCTATAGAATCAAACCCAAATCTGAGCATTCATTGATTTCTATGCCATGGGGTCAAAATTTAGTATCCAATGCTGCAATCTCAGAATTCCCGGCTTTAAAGCTATTGATCCTTTTTTTTCTGCAATAGAGTTTAAAATAACATGGTAGAATCCATGACCTAAAGAAATAAGCTTCCAATTAGTTAATAATCCCCAAACCTTGGAGAGTTTATGCTTCAAGTTCGGTAACTTCCATAGAGCTTCACCCTTTGCTAAGACAATCTGTGCTATTAAGGCATGCAGGCATATCTGAAGTTGTTGTTCATAAATATTTTGATCTATTTTTTTAGTAATAAACCCTCTTTGTTAATAGCAATAGATGATTTCTTCGCATCACCAAACAGAGCGATAGGGGCTTGTGTTTATGTGACCACAGCATAAGAAGGCTTGGCAGGAGTGAACAAATCTAAGTGACCAGAAAAATGCATATATAAGAGGTAAGGCCAAGTAGCTAGGTGGCGCTGCTTGGTGGATGATAGGGCAAAGAGAGTCCATTCAAAATAGGTGTCTCCAGTACTAAATTAAGTATAAGTAATGTTTTATCTCCAGCATGGCCCAGGTGTTAGACTGCTTCATATCAAGGGAGAGGATAAGTGACTAAGTAGAAATTTTCAATTGTTTTATTAAGTTGTAACCCAAGATATGGGTTTTTATTTTCAATTGTATAACTCAATTTATTGTTTCAGCAATCAAAATATTTTTTAATACAATATTTTTGTTCATGCATGCATGTATATATATACATACACTAAAGTGTGCTTTTTTATAGTATCGTAGTGTAAAAAAGCTAAAAGAAATTATCAAAATATGGTCTTTTTAAAAGAATTCCATTCTTATATGAATTGTCAAAATGAGTACTAATTTATGGTAATTTGTTATGAGGTGGCATGGAATTTAGAGTTCCATCAATAACAACTCCCCTAATTAAAGTGGCGGAATTTTTTTTTTTTTTTTTTTTTTTTTTTGACAATTCAACGATTGCGAGGAATGGAATTGCTTGTAATTTTTTTAGTTCCCTAAGGCCCATTTTGGGCCTCATGGTAAGTTTTTTTTTTTTTTAATTTTTAAAAATTTTTTATTGAAAAATTAATTTATTAATTTTTATATAATATAAATAATTTTATAACAACAACAATAATATAAGTTTTAATATTTATATTTTATAATGGTTATCATTAAATAAATGGTAAATTACATTTTCTCTTTATATTTTGTTGCATTATACTAATTCATCCATAACATTTGAAAAAATATTTATTTATTCCCGATATTTTTTTTTGTATTATTTCATCCCTATAGAAGGACTAATCAGTGCTAAAAAAGATAAATGTCAAAAATGAATAAGTATTTTTTTCAAATATAAGAGATAAAGTAGTGTATTGCAACAAAACATAAAGGAAAAATGTAATTTACCCTCAAATAAAAAAGTGCAAAACATTTTGATATAGTTTATTAAAATTATTATTAATTTTAAAATTGCAACAAAACATAAAGGAAAAATGTAATTTACTCTCAAATAAAAAAGTGCAAAACATTTTGATATAGTTCAATAAAATTATTATTAATTTTAAAATAACACTGTATTATTATTATTATTATTATTATTATTATTATTATTATTATTATTATTATTATTATTATTATTATTCCATCATTAAAATTATTTTTATTATGCAAAAGAATTAATGAAATATAAGTTTGCATGTAAAAATATATTACTTTATATACAACAATCATTAAAAGTTTATTTTTATTTTTAAATTTAGAGTTTTGATATTTTTATTATGTAACATACTTTTCAAGAATAGAGGAATGTGTCAACCATTAAGCTGAACATTCTTAGTTGACTTATAACTAAGAAAATCTTATTATTATTTCAAAAAATAAAAACACAAGTAATAGTTATGAGTCAATTAAGAGTATTTAGTTTAGTATTGAGTATATTTTTTTAAGTCTCAGCCTTTCCTTTCCTAGGAAATCTAAGAATTTTTTTTTTTTTTTTAAAAAGCAATAAAAAATTAGAAAATCTAAGAAAAAAATAAAGTGTTGGAATGTGATTGGTTGAATGTATAGTTTCACCCCTAAATTTTACATAATTAACCTTTAATATTTTTCAACTAATTCAACTTTTAAACTTTTATTTTTTAGCCATTTTCACCTTTCAATTTGTTTTTTTTTTTTAATTCCATTTAACTCATAAAATATCAAAATAGATAAAAAAATTAATTTCAAATAATTTTAAATGTATAAAATATTAAAGTTAGCTTTAAAATAATATAAATAAAATTAGAAACTAATATAAAAAATTATAAAAATTTTATTTTTAATTGTATTCTCTCTTTCATTAAACCATATTTTGGTTTGTGTAAGTTTCTTGTGTGTTGTATCAACATTAATTTATAAAATATTTTGATTTTTATACATTATAGAAGTTAGATAGATTCAAAATAAAAATTTAAAAGTTGAATAGAATACAATAAAAATTCAAAAGTACTAAAGGTTAATCGAGTAAAATTAAGGGCTAAAACTATGCATTTGGCCGAATGGAATTTGAACCGAGTCTGTCTAGCTAAGAAAGGGGTGCATATAACCATTCAACCAAGCTCTATTGTTATGGAATTCAGGTCAATTTTCACCAATAATAATAAATTCATCTTGAGAATATTACACAGATGACTAGAGTGTAAATGATTGTGCTAAAAATTACCTCGAGGTAGATTCCCAAGAAAGAGTGATGGGGTCACAATGGTCCCACTTAAACAGAATTTTACCAAGACAAGTAATTTTAATAGCACAATAATTAACAACAACTATACCCGATAATAGTTATTAAATAGACATAAAAGATAACACTAAAATATAATAAAGTTCAGTCAATTATGTCTACATTCTCGGACACTACCAAAATAATATTTCACTAATTTGAGAAAATATTACAAAAGAGAGAGAAAGAATACAATCTCCTAAATATAGGAGAGAAGGCAATGTTGCAATGGATATAATCAGGGGGGAGGAGTCCTTTTATAACCAAAGAACTCCTCCCATTTTTTCAAAACTCTTGATGTGGAATTTTCTTAAATCTAACAAACCTCCACCTTAACAAAATCTCATACAATTCTCCCACAAATCCAACTTTCAGTAGTGTTGGTAATTTCATCTTTCAATTTGTAACAATATTTATCAAGCCTAAACAATATTTAAACTTAACCGCAGTTACCACTTTTGTCATTATATCAGCAGGATTCTCAATCGTCTGAATCTTTTGGATTATGACTCCACTTTCTTCCAAAATCTCCCATACAAAGCGATATTGAACATCAATATGCTTCATCCGTGCATGATAAACTTAGGTATTTGCTAAATGAATAGCACTCTGACTGTCACAATGCACTTTAATGTGCTTCTGCTGCATTCCCAATTAAGCAACCCTTCAAGCCAAATTGCCTCTTTTATAGCCTCTATAACTGCCATATAATTTGCCTCTATAGTAGACAAAGAAACTATTGACTGTAAGGTGGACTTCCAACTGACTAGTGTCTTTCCAAAAGTAAACACATAAACAGTAGTTAACCAATGCTTATCCAAATCACTAGCATAGTCAAAATCATAATTGTAATATCCCGTGTTTTTAAAATATTTTTTTACACTGTACCGGGATATGCAGTGTCAATAATTTTGAATATATATGTGATATTTTTACGAGTTAATATGTATTTAAAACCTATTTTAATTACGGTATATTATTTACAGTGTTTTACGTAAAATTTTCCCGGGACTTGCATTTTCGGGGAAATTTTCACGTAAACAATTTATTATTAATTATTTTAAATGTATTTACGGACTTGCATGAACTCATACATATTTTTAAACTATTAAATAAAGTCGGTGTGTGTATATTTATTTAATTAGGGTTTATTAATTCCCTAATATTTTATTAAGTATTTAATTGTTTAAATTGTTATTTAATTAATTATATTTAGTATAAATTATTAAAATATTAATATTTTTATGTGTGTGGTGTATATTTGATGTGTGTAATTTAATATTATTTTAATATAAAGTATAAAGTATATATATATACATATATACATCAAAAATCAAAGAATTGCCAAATTACACTTTTGCCCCTCCCTTCTCTTCTTCTTCTCCGGACGCGACTCCCACCTCCACCGTCTGCCACTGTCGTTCCTTCACCGTCGGTGTGCCTCTCGGCTTGCCACCGTCGCCTCCAGCCGTTCCCCGCCGCCAGCAGCCCCCTTTCCCGACGAGTTTGGCCGGAATTAGCTTTAGAGGCCGAAAGTCGAGCTACCGCCGTTTCTCCCTCCTCCGGCCACCTTTTTCGACACCGCCAGTCTCTTTCTTCTCCTTGAGCTCTGGTGAGTGTTATTCTAGCTTTGGTTTGAGCTAAAATGGTCTAGAATTGCTTAGTTTTCGATTTGTAAATTTCGGTCTATTAGGGTTTTTGATTTTTTTTGAGCTTCGAATTGGATGATTCATGGAAACTTCCTTCACAAATGTTGTTCCTAGTAGCTTAATCTACATGTATGAATTTTTTTAGAATTTTTGGAGGTTGTTTGGATTTTTGGGTATTTTTGAATATTTTAATATTATTTTCTAATTTTCGGAAATTAATTATTTAAATTATGAAATTGGAGTTTATGGTTAAATTAGGTGTTGAAATGAATTATAGGAATTTATTTGGAATTTTTATGAATTTCTAAGTATTTATTTTGAATTATTGAAGTTTATGGAATTTTGGAAAAATTAGGTTAAATGTGTTTTTATTTGAATTTAATTGGTTAATTGAGTTTAAATATTGATATTATGGATAAATATGTTGAGAAAATTAATTTTGGGTAATTTTATGATTTTTTGGTGAATTTTTGAAGTAATTTAGGTATATTTATATATATATGGGTATTTTGGTAATTTTACCCTAAATTGTCTAAAAATGTAATTTAATTGGTTTTAATATTTATTTAAGGTATAAAAATGATTTCTACAAAATATTTGGTATTTTTAACTAATTAAAACTATTTTTCGTAAATTATTTTCAATTATATATATAATATACGGTTTTTCTAATAAAATGAGTTTTAATCGGTTTTTATAGTGTTTCAAGGTCAATTATGTAATTTTTATTTATAAAATGTATTTCTGTGATTTAAAGATATTTTTGTTATATCTGGAATCATTCTGTGTTTGTGGACCCCGGTCGGTGGACTGTAGTTTGGAGTCCGACCGTGGGATTTTGATTGTGTTGAGCTTGAATTTCGAAGTGTGTTTCTTTGCAGGGTCGGCTCTACTCTTTTGAGTAGAGAGATGTCTATTTTACAGGGGAGGTTCTGCCGAATTTTTGATAGAATTCTCGTAAAACGTGATATCCAATCGAACCCTAATTCTGTTTTCGTATTTTAATACTCTAGATTGAATTTTAGGATTTCTATTAGGGTTACTCTGATATCGGTTATTTATTTCTTGTTTAGTTGCACCGAGACCGAGGGCTAGTGGACCAGGCCCGTCGGACCTGTCTCGTGGAGCGCATTAGGTGAGTTACTATATTATATATATATGCTTAGGATGCATGATTTAGAAAATGCATGTTTTATTTTGACTGAATATGCATAAATAATGTGATTTATATTCAAGTATATTTTTGGTATATTTTTGGTATATAATAAATTATATACATGTTTTGTTAATAAAATATATTTAAAATGTTTTTAAATATATTTTTAGTTTAATTCATGATTTGATTGGATTTATTTGACATATATATACTCAAAATATACCTGGTTTATGTTTGGTATATTTTCGGTATATATATGGTTTATATTGTTGTTTCATTTACATTCATGCATCATTTATTTTTTGTGAATGAATGTTTTATATTATTTATTAATGAAGGATATCAATAGAACGTGCTACCTAGTGGGCAGCACTAGGACCGAGTACGTACCGGTACGCCTATAGTTTTAGGCTATATACTAACTATTTGTGGATATTGATTTGATTATGATTATTTGATATGTGTGAGATGTGATTTGGGTGTGATTGTTGGAGCTCGGTTGACCAAGTGTCTCGGGGCCAATCACACTGGCAGTCAGACTGCTGGAGCTCGGTTGACTTAGTGTCTCGGGGCCAGTCTACTGTCCAAATGGATTAAGTGGATATATTTGGAATAAGTGAGCCTGTATGGCCAGAGTGTTGTTTAACACTATTTTCTGAGGTTGCGATATTCTAGGGTTCTATATGATCCTTCATAAAAGATGATTTTCAGATAAAATATATAAAAACGATTTTTCTGCATCTGTATGAATTGCCTGTATATATACATATTAGACATGTATTATTGACTGTATGCATTGTCATTTAGAGTGTATGTATATATATTATAGTAATTCACTCAGTGAGGTCTGACTCCCCTCTGTTGACTATTTTTCAGGAGAGTCAACTTCCTCAGACCTCAGTAGCAGGTCGATACGCCGGATTTCTTCCGCCCCGGCTTCTTTATGTAAATTGTCTACTTGAGTCTTATTGATTTTATCTAGACACTGCAGTAGTTGTGAATTACAGTATTGGATTTCATGTACTTTATTTTAAAGGAGATATATTATGATAAAATTGGATTGTATTAAAAAGATTATACATTTATGTGATGAGATGAGTTTTGAATCAAATCCAGTGATGAAAATGATATTATGATATTATGATTTTTATTTCCGCTGCATATTATATGGTTATTGTTATTATTGCATGATTTATTTTATTTTTAGGCTTGCTACGGGTTCCAGATTCGAAAGAATTCCCGTTCCCTAACGCCGGTCATGGCCCCTGTTTTGGGTCGTGACAATAATACCCAACCACACACTGACCATCTTGTCTATTCTGCTAAAATACCAAATCAATATCTATGGTGTTTAGAATATACCGTAGAATCCATTTCATAGCTTGCCAATACTCCTTTCAAGGATCTTGCATGTACCTACTCACAACCCTAACTTCCTATAAAATATTTGGCCTCGTACACACCATTGTATACATCAAGCTACCAACAGTACTTGCACATGGTACTTTTGAAGTGTGCTCCCGCTCTACATCATTCTTCGATGACATTGATGCACTAAACTTGAAATAAGGAGCAAATGGTGTACTAATTGGTTTTGACTTTTCATTCATACCAAAACATTTTAGTACCTTCCTCAGATATTCTTTTTGAGAAAAATAAAGCCTCCCTAATTTCCTATATCTGGATATTTCCATGCCAAGAATTTTCTTTGCTTCACTGAGATCCTTCATCTTAACTCCTTATTCAATTGAGTCTTTAATTTCTTAATCTTTGTTTGACTCCTTAAATTTATTAGCATATCATCAACATAAAGAAGAAGATATATATATATATGATCCATCGTGTAGCTTGTGCAAATACACTCAATGATCATATTTGGTTCTCATGTACTTTTGCCCTATCATAACTTATTAAATTGCTTGTACCATTTCCTCGGAGATTGCTTCAATCCATACAGCGAATCTTTTCTTTACTAACAACTTTGAATCCATCTTGCTAAGTCATGTAGATTTCCTCAGCCAAGTCTCTATGTAAAAATGCAGTTTTTACATCCATTTAAACTAGTTCCAAATCCAACTTTGCTACCAAAACCAATAAAATTATGATGGAGGAATGCTTTACAACTTGAGAAAATACTTCATTATAACCAATTCCCTCCATTTGTGTATAGCCTTTAGCCACCAATCTTACTTTGTAATGAACATTATCCTTGTTAGGAAATCCATATTTCTTTGCATATACCCATTTGCACCCAATTGTCTTCTTTTCCTTTGGAAGACTAGGTAGTTTCCATATCTAATTATTTTAAACATACTACATTTCTTCATTCATGGTGGTCCTTCACTTTTCATATTCTAAACTTTGGACTACTTCATTATAAGTGGTAGGAACATCATCAATTACAATTAGTGATGCAAAAAAGACCATATCAGTATGGCAAACAGGTTATCTAATGGTCTTTTTTCCCTTCCTTAGTGCAATTGATTTATGTTGTTGTGGAGGTTCTTGAGTCTGAAACTCTTCTTCATTTGAATCTTCTTCTACCATAAGAGAGTCATCATCAGTTTTTACATTGGCTGGGATAATTTTATTGCCATTAAACTCCACCTGTTTGGGAGTACCATCTATCTACTCTATTTTTTTTAAAGTTACCTTTCTCGACATAATAGATTCATCAAAGGTAACATCCCTGCTGAAGATTAATTTTTTTATTTTTGGACACCAAAGACGATAGCCTTTCACACTAGAAGTGATCCCCATAAAGATTTCTTTCTTTGCTCTTAGATTCAGTTTTGACTTTTTAATATGGTAATATGAAATGGAACCAAACACATGTAAGGAATCATAATCTGTAGTAGATTTTTTAAACCATTTCTCCAATGGTGTTTTACCACCAATAGCAGTTGATGGTAAATAGTTGACAAGGTGACAAGCATAGACTACAGCCTCAGCCCAAAATTTTTTACCCAACCCAACATTGGACAACATACATCGAACCTTCTCCATCAATGTCCAATTCATTTGCTCTGCCACCCCATTTTGTTGTGGTGTATATCTGACAATGAAGTGTCTAACAATACCTTTATCTTCATAGACTTTCAAAAATGGATTAGTTTTGAACTCACCACCATTGTCTGTGCAAAGACGTTTAACTTTTTTGCCTGTTTGAGTCTCCACCATCTTTTTCCATTTAAGAAAAATTCCTAGCACCTCATCTTTCATATTCATTATATACACCCATTCTCTTCGAGAAAAATCATCAATAAAGGAAATATAATAGTGTTTTCTTCCTAATGAAGCTTTCTTAGAAGGCCCACACATCTGAATGAACATAATCCAGAATACCTCAGTATCATAGATGGTTATTCCAAATTCCACACTTGTCTTCTTCCCTCTAATGCAATGCTTACAAAAATCCAATTTGCAAGCCCAAGCTCCTTTCAATAATCCTTGATCTATCAGCAATTTTGAGGGTTTTTCTCCAACATGCCCTAAGTGCATATGCCATAACCTAGTTGTTTCTAACTCTTGATTATCAGTAAAAGCTACTACTACTATTGTCCCAATAATTGTACTACCTATAAAGTAGTACACATTATTTCTTTTATGAATCCCCTTTATTATCATAAGTGCACTAGAAATTATTCTCATTATTCCATCTTTCACCCTTACTTTGAAACCTTTTCACTCTAAGGTTCCCACAAATATAAGATTTCTTATTAAATTCGGCACATAATGAACACCTGTTAAGGTTCTAATTGATCCATCATGATTGCTCAAGTGAATTGAACTAATCCCATATGTGTTAAAAGGGGGCATTATTCACTATGTAGACTACTCCACCTTTTAGTTCTTTAAAGTCAAGGAACCATTCTCGATTAAGAGTCATATGGTGACTACAAGCTAAATCTAGCAACCATGAACTTGAATAGCTAGTTGATAGTGTAGCATCAATTGAAAGATCTAAATTTGCATTATCACACTCAGCTACATTTGAATTTGAGATAGCATTTCCCTTTCTAAGTTTTCCTTTTTCCTTTAGCTTAGGAAAATTTTTCTTCCAGTGCCCTTTTTCTTAATAAAAGGCACATTGATCTTTATTCAATTTGGACTTTGACTTAGATCTCCCTCTCCTTCCTTTGTTCTGGTTCTGTGAATGGCCTCTAACAATAAGAGCTTTTACTTCAACAATTATATTTTCTTACTTTTCTTTCTTTCGCAATTCATAACTATACAAGGCTGCAGTTACTTCACTTAGAGACACAGCAACCTTCCTATGAAGTAGAGTAGTTTCAAGATGCTCAAACTCATCAAGAAGTGATCCCACCAACATCAGAGCCATATCTTCATCATTAAAAGTCACATTCATATTCATAAAATCAGCTGTCATCTAATTAAAGCTAGTAATGTGATCATTCATTTTGGTACCTGGAATATAGTTAAAGCAAAACAATCTTTTTTTCATTTAGAGTTTATTCTAACTACTTTTCTTTAAGAATTTCTCCTTCAATGTCTTTCATAAGTTACTTGCAGAAGTTTCTTTAGAAAATGCATACTTCTACTCTCTAGAAAGACATGATCGAATTATACCACATGTCAATCTATTGATCACCTTCCATTCTTTTTCCTCAATATTATCTGGTTTCTCTCCTTCAATAGCAATGTCTAGACTCTACTAAAAAGGGCATCTAGAACCTCACTTTACCATATACCGAAATGACCGATGTCATAAAAAATCTCCACTGTAAATTTAGCATTTGTTATAACATTTCTTGTCAAAATTGAAGATGATGAAACTTTCGACGTCGATATGGGTAATTTTGTATCGTCTGCTATTTTCGCTACAAATTCTATTTAATAGTTGTCGATGCAAATTGCTAATTAGCCCAATGATTTTTTTTTTTTATGTAGAAGATCAGCCTAAGCCGCAACCATAGAGCATACTAAAATAAACCAAGAGCTATGATACCAATTGTTGTGAAATTCAGGTTAATTTTCACCAATAATAACAAATTCATCTTTAGAACTATTGCACAAGTGACTAAAGTATAAATGATTGTACTAAAAATCACCCCAAGATAGATTCTCAGAAGAGTGGTGGGTCACAATGGTCCCACTTAAAAACTACACTATTTAGACTGAATTTTACTAAGACAAGTAATTTTAATAGCACAATAATTAACAATAACTATATCCTACAATAGCTATTAAATAGATATTAAATAGAACACTAAAATTTAACGAGGTTTAGCCAATTATACCTACGTCTTCGGACACTATCAAAATAATATTTCACTAATTAGAGGAAATATCACAAAAAAGAAAGAAAGAATGCAATTGCTTAAATATAGGAGAGGAAACAATTTTAGGATGGATATAACCAAGGGACCTCCTCCCATTTTTTCAAAACTCCTGATATGAGATTTTGTTAAATATAACACCTATCAACTAATATGTTTCTGATTTTTTTTTCCAGTACTAAGTTTGCCAACCAAAGATTTTTTTTTTTATTTCTCTGAGTCCACGAGTAAATTTTTCTTTATTTCACCATAAAATGAAATTTTTTTTAAATACACTATAAATTAGTAAAATTTATAAATTTTTTCCATTCAGTGGCAAAAAGCCCTAAATTGTACTTGATATAGGGTAACATAATTTTTTGTGCAATGTATGTACACATTCGGCCTTTCGGAAAATGATTGGTTTTAGCATCCCACCGTCATCATAATCCGTCTGCCATAGTTCTTTGTCTAATTGCTCTCATTTCATTTTTCCTTTACTTTGCCACTTTATATCTTTGAAAGCTTTCACATTTCATTTCCACCTTTATCTTTAATTTTCCATCATCAAAGAAGAGAGAAAAAAAAAAGAAAGGAATCTTAATTATTACTTGAGTGGCTGCGAGCTTTTATAGTTTGGTTCCTTTCAGCCTGTCTCCCATTTCCTTCTTTTGTTTACCTTTTAAAAGGATCAATCATGTTGATTAATTTTATCATAACAAACACAATAAAAATAAGTAGATGAATACCTTTAATGTCTTGAGCCTACTTCATTCTTTCGAATCATTAAACCTCTAACAGTAATCCACACGTACACACAACTTGATGTAGGAATCTCCCCTTTGAGATTTCTCTTTAAAACGTATTATAGAAAATAAAATTTGTTTCATGTACATGGATGTGCAGCAATGATAACTTGCATATATATGTTATGTTTCAGTTATGCACCAATTGTTGGCCCTTGTATATATTAAGTTGGATTAAAACATAAGTATGCACCCTAAACATTTTTAGACTTGGTGCAATTTTTTCAATGCGCTCGCGGTTTGGTGAGAATGTCAATATGTGTTTTGATGATAAATTTACTGTATTATTTGGCAGTAATCAACTAAATCAAATCACGCCTATAGTTTTGAAACAAAAGAAATAGAAACCTAGACCGAATGCTATAGTGTTATATATATATATATATATATATATATATATATATATTTAATTAATAGGGGGAGATTAGTTTTATGACTTAAGCATGCTGATAAACTATATACAATAAAAATAGTTCTCTCACCAACAATTCTTTTCATTTAAAGAATGAGAAAATTAATTTTACAAATTAATAGTAACTGAATTCATTATAATGTTTTTAAAATTTAATTATTTTTGTGATTTATTTAATTTAACATTCAAACCTAATGTTTAGTTGTGAAAAAAAGAAATTTTGTATGCTTATTCTCCAAATTTATGGGTATAACAATTGAAGTATTAATTCTTTAAAGGTATAACCAAATATTAAAATTTTCAAATATTAAAAGTTTAACCATTTGTATTGAAAAAATAGTAGCTATTGGTAAAAGAAATTAACAAGATTATAAAAAAGTTAGCGATACATACATAAATATTATATAAATGATTGTAATTTATTTATCTAAATTTTTATATAAATTTTTATGATTGTTAAATTTTTATAAAAGTTTTTATAATTGTAGGGTCGTTGGTAATGGGCTTGTGGAAAACATTTTAATAAAAAATATTAAAGTAAAAAAAATAAAATCATTATCTTTAGAATATAAAGGGAGAAATTTTATTTATTTATTGTTATTACAACAATTGAAAATATTTATTACTTGGTTTAACAACAATTGAAGATATTTAATTCATAATTATTCATTTGAAAAAAAAATATATATTAAGAAAAAAATATTGAAAAAAAAAACGTTAAGGATAAAATGAAAACAATACTTTAAAAATAAAAAAAATTGAGAAAAAAATGAAGATATTAGAAAAAAAATGTTGAGAAAAAAAATACATTACTATAAAAATAAAAAAAATATTTAGCAAAAAAATGTTGAGAAAAAATAAAAAATAGTAAAAAAATATTAAGAAAAAAATATTGAAAAAAATAACACTAAAATAAAAAAAGCAAAGGAAATAGGCTATATTTAAAAGAAAAAAAATTAGAAAAAATAGTTTGAAAAGTTTTGAAAGTAAACTGTATTTTTGAAAGATTTTTTTATTTTTTTTATATTTATATAAAAACCACCCTATACTATAAAGTAAATTAATTTGTATCCCCTATTATTAAATTAAATTATACATTTTTGGCCTCTTGTAAAATTATGGGCTTGGACTCCCACGTTGCGAGGTAATTTGCACTTATCGTTGGCATGGCAAGGTTGTTTGCACTTATCGTTGGTAATATTATAATTATATTTTAACATACTATAAATATTTAATTTATCACTTAAAAATTTAAAAATTTTAATTTCGATATGACTAGAACTCCTTATACTGTTGCACTAACTTGTACTTGCACAATATGAAAAATTAAGATAATAAAACTAACATCTGATTAATATAGGTAAGCATACCGGCGATTTCTCGAGCAGAGAGAAGAAAAAGAAATTCTAATAAAATTATAATTATAATTATAAACAATTGAAATAATAAATTAAATACTTAAGATAATAGCGAGTTCTAGTTAACATGTAAGAGATAAGAACAAATTATTCGTCTTTTGTGCAATTATTTTCATTTCTCCTTTACTTAGTCATTTTCTTACTTTGAAAAATAAAAGTTGTAGCTTTCATATTCCATTTCCACCTGTCCTCATAATTTTTTTCTTTTCTACATCTACTTTTTGTTCTCTTTTTCATCGCTGACATAACAGTTCATAAGCATATGGATTATGACATACATAAATATTATGTGAAAGGTCACATGCATAAATATGACTGTATTTAATTTCAATTTATGGTGTGGAAGGCACAAATATGATTCCAGTTATGTCAAATTTAAAATGCATAAGGCAAAATTTTCAAAATAATTTAAATAAAAAATTTTCTATTTTTTGTAATTTTTCTCTATTTTTAAAGTGAACTTATGATTTAATTAAACAAACTTTAAAAATTCAGAAATTAAAATATAAATTCCTATAAGAATAAAAAAAATCGATATCACTAGAGCTCTTTATACTTTTTTGAGCCTAAAAAATCGCTATTGCACTAACTTGTACTTAATATGAAATATTAAGATAATAAAACTCACATCTAAGCACACGGCCAATATAATGTATAACTGTATATTTTATTTGTGATATCATATATTTATAATATTATGTATTAATATATTATTTATATAATTTAAATTTATTTATTTTATAAACTATAACATTATGATTTAAATTATATTAAAAAAAAACAGTTTGATAATGTACATTGTGATTTAATTATTTATTATAAGATTTTAAAGTTTAAATATTCCACGTTTTTCTTTAAGATTTATTACGGAATTTTGTAATTTTATACTTTTTCATTCTCTAGTGACAGTTACATGATTAAATTTGGACCGTGACATTATTACTTTGAAAAATAAAAATTGTAGATTTCATATTTCATTTCCACTTGTCTTTATAATTTTTTTTCTTTTCTACATCTAAATTTTGTTTTCTTTTTCATCGCTGACACACTGTGCAATGGAAAAGAAATAACAGTTCATAAGCATATGGATTATGACATACATAAATATTGTGTGAAAGGGTCACATAAATATATATGGCATGCACAAATATTGTGTCGACTGGAGGGGTATTTTAATTTCAATTAGCATCCATCGCAGTGTTAAAAATTAATGATATAAAAATAAACAAAGAGAACATTTAAGAAGATTAATATATATTAATTTACTGTATCTATTGAGAATAATTTATGTATATATTAATATATATTAATTTTTGTATTTATTAACATATATAAATTGTACATATTTGGCCTATCCTGAAAACTAGTGGTCAGGTCTACTAAACACAAGTTAGAGTCAACTAAAGTAGTCTTCCATTACTTTTTTTTTTTTTCCTCCACTCCTTTTTATCATAATAAAGCATGATAACAATGTCAATTTTTTTTTTCTCCACTCCTTTTTATCATAATAAAGCACGATAACAATGTCAATTTTGAGCTTTATGATATATGAATAAATGATCTTTCCCAAATTTTTAAAATTTCTTGAGAAATTATTAAGATTTTAGAAAATTTTTCGAGGCATATATAAGCACATAACTCATTATATACTCAATGTATAATTGGTACATGTGGTGAGCTTGTGATCAGTTTATCTGATATGAAATCTATTAAGGGTGTGGATGTGCTAACTAACAATGTAGTTCTTCTTCATCTTTGATTTGATAAATTTGTCTATTGTAAAATTTTTTGAGAAACTACCAAATATTTTCAGAAAATTCTTCTTTGACTGCCACATTTGGACAACATGAATATAGCGAGAAGGTGAATGTCAATTGATGATAAATTTCTGTGCAATTGTTTTCATTTCAAAGAATAAAAAAAATCTCAATCATTATTTTTTCTTTAATTTTCCATCATCAAAGAATAAAAAAATCTCAATTATTATTTTATCTTTAATTTTCCATCATCAAAGAAAAAATTCGCCCAAAATATTTTATAAGTTAGTAGTTATATTCCATTTATGTCAAATTTAAATTTTCAAAAAAATTTAAACAAAAGGTTTTCCGTTTTTTGTAATTTTTTTCTATTTTTAAGGTGAACTTAGAAATTTATTATTTTTGTCATTAATACTAATAAAAGTAAAAATTTTATTTATAGTCTTAATTCTATAATTAATAATGAAAAAATAATTTAAACAATAATATAAAATTCAACAATAACAAACAACTGTCAATCAACAAAAAATAAACAAAAGTAAACAATAATCAACAACATAAATTTTGTTGATTTTTGTTGTTTTGTTGTTTTTTGTTTTTATTGTTATTTCGGTTTGTTGTTTTTGTATTTTGTTCAATTGTTTTTTTTTTACTGTTACAAATACATTATAAGAATTGTAAACTTGAACATATTAATTGATGATCAATAAGTATCAACTAATTATTTTAAAAAAGTTTAAAAATTTTAATAGACAAATTAAAGTAAAAAAAAATAAAATCCTTATCTTTAAGAATATAAAAGGAGCAAATTTTGTTTATTTATTGTTATTACAACAGTTGAAGATATTTATTGCTTAGTTTAACAACAATTGAAAATATTAGTTTATAATTATTCATTTGAAAAAAAAAAGTTTTAAGAGAAAAAAATATTGAGAAAAAAAACGTTGTTGGGGAAAAAAATATCAATGTGAAATGCCAATTTGCCAAAGGAAAATTTTTTCTAATGTGAAAGATCTGCATAAGCTACAACCACATAGCATACTAAAATAAACTAAGAACTCTGATACCAATTGTTGGGGAAAATGATACCCCTTAACAATCCAACAAATACCTTCACCACTTTAGATCATAACATGAACAAAAATACTTGAGAAATAAAAGAGAGAAGTATATAATAATTTAACGTAGAAAACTCTCAAATTGAGAAAATTACAGGCGTTATCAAAAGACAAACAATAGAAAAAATATTTATTATATAAAAAATTATTATAATCACATTACACAATATTTAACTCTCTCGCATACCCAAAGACTCAAGTACACCCCAAGAGAATTTCCCATAAACTCCCTACTAGTATAACTACTAGCTCTCAATGATACACTCTCACACATACCCAAGAGTTTAAGTATACCCAAGAGAATTTTTCATAAATTTTCTACTAATATAGCTAATAGCTCTTAATGGTACACCAAATATTACATGGTGATTAACACACACTAAATATTTGTGATGATTGACACACTTAACAAAGGAGGAAGAGGAATACTTTTATAACCAAATCTCTCTCATCTTCCTTCACTTCTTTCCAATGTGGAATTTCCATATCCATCCTTTTTTTTTAATCACATTTCAATAGCTAAGACTCTTGATTAAAACAAGTAATCTACTTGGGAAAAAAAAAACTACTCTGATCTCTATAAAAGTCCATAAACAACTGAATTGTTGCTTAACTTAGATTGAAAGTTGAAAGAAAATGGAAAGGGTTATTGAGAGAGTGATAATTGTTCTAGTGAAGCTTCACTTACTTTTGATTTTGATACCATGGCCAGCTCATGCACAACTAATGGATGCGGAGCCTTGTCAATCCTATTGTGGTAATGTTAGCATCCTATTTCCTTTTGGAACTAGAAAAGGTTGTTACATGGATGAGCGTTTTGAGGTAGCTTGTAACTCTTCTCATCCTTCAAAACCGTTCTTAACTAGCATTAACATGGAGTTGATGGGACTATCCTTTCTATTGAGCCCATTTAACTTTAGTTCTGGCAAATTGGGAGTCAGCAATCCAGTAATTTATTTCGGTTGCAACAAAACTTCTGGTATGGGGATTTCCCTGTTAGGTACTCCTTTCATTTATTCTGATGATAACATGTTTACAGCCATGGGTTGCAACAAGTATGCTACGCTTAGTACTGCCAGTGGCGACATTGTTGGACGATGCCTGTCGATTTGTCCTGATCCTTCTCACAACGCAGCTAATGCGAGTGCGAGTGGCTGCTATGGCCTAGGCTGTTGCCAGACCACTTTTCCTCCTTATATACAGTCTTTTGTAGTAAATATGACGAACTCTTCTTCTTCTAGTAATATGACGAAGCCTTTTCATTCTAGTAATAATAACGAGGAGGATGACTGCAAATCAGCCTTTATGGTTGGCCAGCCACAGGCAAGAAGCCTTCATGACTCCATGGATTATGTTCCTGCAACCCTTGAATGGGCAACTTATTCAGGGCGTTGCAGGATAAATGATGTATACAACAGCTCTTTTACAATTGACAACAAATTTTATTGGAAAGAATTGAACAAAAGTCAAGTCTGTATTTGCGGTTGTAAAGGTGCCTTTTCTTTATTTTGAACTGCAGTCTCCGTTACATAAATCTTTGCACATATATATATATTAGCTGAATGTACAAGTTTGTTGGCAGATAAGAGCAGATGCTTAGAAGATCCAGACTACGGCCACTGTGTACTGTACTGTATGTACAGCCCTGGAAGAGGCTACAATTGCTCTTGTCCTCATGGATATTATAGTTATGATGATGGCTACAAGTACGACAGCTGCCGTTCTAGTTGGTGGGGAAAATCTCAGTCCAAGACCAAGACCAAGACCAAGACCAAGAGTATACTTATAGGTGCGCAAATTTCTTTGTTAAATTAATTTAGGGAGATTCTTGCCTATATTAATGTTTGAATTTGTAATATAAAATACATGTCTTATTTTTATTTATTAAATATAAAATACTTAAATTATGTATCATAATGTATAAGTAAGAATCTTTGATTAACTTTTTACAGTTGATTCAGGTATTAAATCATTATTATTATTTTTACTTTAATCATGCATTTTACACTTCTATAAATATATAATAAGTTTTACAATTCTTAAAATTTATTTTTAGGCAAATTTTGAAAATATCAATGTAGTTTTTAAGAAATTTGAAATTTCGTTGTATTTTTTAATTTTGCGTGGTCGTTTCAGTGAACTTATATCATTGAGGCAATTTTTTTTTTTTTACGTATTTACCCAAAAAATACACACCTTCCATTTTTGAATCAAAATTTAGCAAGTGAAATATACATGCCAAAAAAAAAAAAAAGTAAGCATCGACCTGTTCAATTTTTTGAACTGAATTGCTAACACCAAATTACTTAATATAGTATAAATACATCAATTTATATGAATAATAAAATTATAATACATAAAAATAGTTTTAATTATATCATTAATGAATATAATTTAAACTATATTGAATGAATGAATAAATAAAAAGAACCAAATTACTTTACCTTGAATTCATTTCGGTTTGATTTTATATTAAAAAATATAGAGCTATTAAAAATATACAAATTGATGAAAAATACTGAAATATAATACCAAATCAAATAGAATATTAGTATCTAATTGAGTTGAATTGAAATATTTTGGTTCAATTAGGCTAATCATTTTTAATAATTTCTAACTTTTATTTATTTGTTCAGTATAGTTTAAACTATACTCATTAATGATATAACAAAAAAAAATATTTATAATTTAGTTATTTATATATAAAATTCTTAATTTGTATATAAATGTATTTTATACTATACGAAAAAATTTCTTTCTTTTTTTTTTTTTTTTTTTTTTTGTATTTTCCTCCTTGGAATTTAAGTGTAGTATAGCAAAAGTCTTTTTTTTTTTTTTTTGCCACTCTACCTTTATTTTTTAATTTCAAATGAATTGATTTTTTTTTTTATCAAGATGAAACGATTCGTTTATTAATATTAATGTGTTAGTATTTTGAGTAGAGTAGAGTAGGGATTGATCCGTAGACACGATCGAAGCATTACCAACATAAATGCCATAGCACTGCATACATGCATGAATTGAAATTTTTTTCATTGTTAATGTTTCAAAACATAGATTGATTATATGTTGGAGTTTGGAATTTTTATTTATTGTTATTGGTTTGTGGGTTAAGCAGGTTGTGGAACTGGTGTTGGATTGCTATTATTACTTGTTGGTTTGTGGTCATTATACAAGATGATCAAAAGAAGACAAGACATGAAGCTGAAACAAAAAAATTTCAAAAGGAATGGTGGGTTGTTGCTAGAACAACAACTATCTTCTACAAAAAATCATGTTGCGCAAACAAAAATATTCACCTCCAAGGAGTTGGAGAAAGCAACAGACAACTATCACATGAGTCGAATCCTTGGACAAGGAGGACAAGGAACTGTTTACAAAGGAATGTTGACAGATGGAAGAGTTGTTGCTGTTAAAAAGTCTCAAGTAGTTGATGAAGACAATCTTGATCATTTTATCAATGAAGTGGTAATTTTGTCACAAATTAACCACAGAAATGTGGTTAAGTTAATTGGATGTTGTTTGGAGACAGAAGTTCCTATGCTGGTGTATGAGTTCATTCCTAATGGAATGTTATTTCAGTACATTCATAATCCAAATGAAGAGTTCCCACTTACCTGGGATATGCGTCTGAGGATTGCTGCAGAAGTTGCAGATGCTTTAGCCTATTTGCATTCAGCAGCTTCTATACCAATTTATCATCGAGATATCAAGTCCTTGAACATACTGTTGGATGAAAAGTTCAAAGCAAAAGTGGCAGACTTTGGCACTTCGAGATCAATTTCAATTGACCAAACACATGTGACAACTCGAGTACAAGGAACTTTTGGATACTTAGATCCTGAGTACTTTCAATCGAGCCAATTTACAGAGAAAAGTGATGTTTATAGTTTTGGAGTGGTACTTGTGGAGCTTTTAACTGGTCAACAACCCATTTCTTCGTTGCGCTCTGCTGAAGAGAGAAGTTTAGCAAGATATTTTCTAGACTCAATGGAGGAGAGTCATTTGTTTGAAATTCTTGATGCTCGAGTTTTGAAAGAAGGCAGAAAAGAAGAGATTATTGCAATGGCCAAATTAGCTGAAAAATGCTTGAACTTGAATGGGAAAAAAAGACCTACAATGAAGACAGTGGCAATGGAGTTGGAAGGTATTAGAGCATCTCAGGGAGCTTCTTTGACCATCAATCATCAAGAACATGATGAGCTTGATTGTGCTGAAGATGACTTAACTGCACCATGGGATGTTGCTTCATCTATAACCAAGCCACTGAATAGCAGCACCATCCATGCCTGTTTGGATGTGCAACCACTGCTACCTTTTAACTAATGGCACCTCATGAACAAAAGCAAAATAAGTGTCTTCCATTCATTGGAAAACATAAATACATTAAAAGTTTTTGTTATGTGTGATCTAGCTTGTTACATGATATAATCATGTTGATGCATTGCATCATTATATAAACCTTTTTCTACCTTTGTTTGGTTTAGTTACACTAAGGAGTTTATTTCTTTTTTCCAAATGAGTTCTATATATATAGATTCCATTTGCAACTAAATTCATATTATTAAAGTGTGTTTGTTTTAAATGAACATTATATGAAATAAATATTATAAATTTATCATTGAATTCATAATTTTTTAGGATCTCAATTATTGGTATTCAAAGTCCAATGTACTCTAACTAATCTCATTTAATATGAATAGAATTATAAGGGCAACAAATATCTCTCAACAACTATATTAATGTCACTGCATACATTAAAAATTGAACCCGAAACCTCATTTATACTATACACACTCTTAGGTCAATACAATGAAATTATGAAAGTTGATTAGGTGGGAAAGATGCCATCAATTAGCAAGGCTATGCATCCATGCAAATGTTGCTTTGAGACCAACAATTAGCGAGGCTCTCAATATCTTAGAAGGCATTACTGAAGTTCCTAAAAGACCAGAGAGGCCAAAAAAGGCCACTGCTATTTCTCGCAAGTCAATCAGTTCTCCATGCTATGGCACATCAACAAGTGAAAGTGCCAGAACCAACTCATGTACAGGCACAAGTAGCAAGCGCATTATTTTTTCATCTAATGCAAAGAAAGCTCGACAGATTTTTAATTGTTTGAAGGATCTATTTGAAAACCCATCTCAAATCAAATCAAAAGATGTTGAAGGAGCAACTTAATTATTTTTCAATGCAAAAATTTCCGCTGCAAATATGTGTGTCCCTGCTCTAACATGAAAGGGCAATATTTTGCAGCATGTGTGCACACATATGTATTATAAATGTTCTGTATATGTGTGAGAGAGAGAGAGGGATGAAGAAAGGGAAAGCTGAACACAAGTTCTCAACTTCTATCCATCTCATTAAAAACCATAAGGCATGGAATTTAGAAGTTAATAATTACATGAAAGGTATGAACAAGGAAAAGAAACAATACCTCAGGAGAAGCAAACTGTAACATAGGATTTTTACATCTATCATGTAGTTAATTCTACCACCTATATAGCGTGTATTTCTATCACATTATCTTCTTCATCATTTGCACTACTCCATAATTTATCAACTGGGGGCATAAGGTCTGACTCATTTGCAACTTTGATTCTTTTTTTAATCTCATTTAGTTCAGTTTGAACAGTAGAGAATTTTGATATTAGCTCTGATTTCTCCCTCTCCCAAGCAATTCTATCATCATTTTGTTTCTGTTCAATTTCATTCACTTTTCCTTGTAGTCGAATACATTCAAAGCGAATGAGATTTAACTCATCAACATGTCTATTGCCAGTTAGATCTGGCTCATCAGCCCATTGGAAAAATCCGCATTGCTGGCAATAATAAGAAGGGTATAACAAGGGCAAAGCAAGGTAACACGAATATAATTTTTGTTGAGATAGAGTGTAGTTGCACTTACATTATAGCTCTTGGAGCAATTATAGAACAATCGATCAGGATTTGCCATTGTATGAGATAGTCGCAATTTAGCAGGCCAGCCACAAAAGCACCTAAATTTGGAGTCTTCTTGGACACTGTTGTCAGAATCTTGCGAGATGCTCATTTCTGAATCTTCTGAGGAACTCATTTCAGAATCTTCAGAGATGCTCACTTCGGAATCTTCAAGTGCACTCATTATGTCTAAATGATTGCTGTTCACATGAAACACTCATTATTTATAACTTTGAGCAAAAGAATCATAAGTACTAGTTAGTCTGCAAAGAAATTCACAACAGACATTTTAACATCACTTGGCAAATCAAGGACAATCACACAACTTTGATCGGTTTATGCATTGCTGGTTGGAGTGTGATTACAGAATATAAAACCAGCTACAGAAGACAAATACAACTATACCAGTTTATCCAATAATAAAATAAACACCAACGGTAGGGAGGAGAACGAAGATGTTCAATGCAAGCTTTGGATTGTAGTAGATTACTATTACAGTAACTGGTTTCCATTTGCCAAGGCATCACTGTTAAAAGTTATACTGTAAAGACATTCACAACGCTTTAGCATCATCACAACATACCAAGAACGGTCACCGCTTTGATTGGTTTATGCATTATTAGTAGATCTGATTATTAAATTTTAAAATGCATTACACAAAGGCTGATACATCTATACCAGTAGTAGGGGAGGAGGAAGATGCCCCATGCGAGCAATATAGTGGTAGATAGCGTACAAAGATTATGAAGCCAAACTTTTTTCCCTTAACCAAAAGAAGTAATATATACACAGACACATGTACATGTGCATGTAAATTGTGTTCCAATTTTGAAAGCCTATCTGGAAGTTGCAGCACTACCTTCAACTACAAGGATTGGATGGACTTAATATTAGAACAGATTTACACCTATGACTAAGTGAACAAAGTGGCCTCTATTGCTATAATACCATGCTCATATGACATTCCACTTTACAGCTATAGCTCTATAAATTCTAATGCAACCAAGGAACCTCTAGAACACAGTTTGATCCAATCTAAAGAATTTAATAAGAAATAGAACAATTGCATAACATATTCGCCCACTAAAAGTAAGAAAGAGAGAAATTGCAGTACAAATGAAAGGTTGAGGTTATGCAGCTTAATCTGAAACACCTATGTTTGTCTTGTTTTTAATCTTCCTGACTTATCCTATTCTAAAAATTCTTCACTTTGCATATGCCCTTATTCCCCAGATGTATTGTGTGCTAACAAGATAATCAATTTATAACTGTTGCTTACTGTTCTCTCCTTCAATCCTGTCAATCTATGGTTAATGCTTGTCTTTTAGTTTAACTACTTCAATTGCTTGTTTCTGTGATATCAGCTTTTTGAACTAGCATGCGCAAGTTAGGCAGGGTTCAATTTTAATAGCCATAATTGATATTTCAAGATCCTCAAAGTAATTGCTAAGCTATCCAAAAAGGAAAAGAATGCAGAAATTTTCACTAATTAGGTCTCAAAAACCAGTCATCCACTTAAAATATAAATATTTATGTACTAATATAATCTTCTTTGCACTTCCAAGAAATTCTAAATCCCACTAAAAATAAAAGGTCTAAGACTATTTCTTCAATGCAAAAATAGCTGGAATTATGTACTGAGCGGTAAGAGATCTACCAATCTCTTCGCTAACATGTCAGAAGAACAAGCAAATTGGATATTTTGTTGAGTCTCTCCCTGAATGCATCCATGCTGTCATTGTAAACACAAATACAGCAGTGCTCCATCTAGAAACGCCTTCTTTCATTTACCTCTACACCAACCCAATTATCTCCATTAGACAATTATGACAATACTCTCTATCTCGAGATCACCTATAAAACCTGCTAGCATCAGAACCCCAATAACAATGGGGAATTTTTGGGCCCGAATTATCCAAAATACAGAACAAGTTGGATTCTTAATGAATGTTCTAAACCACAATAAGTTGTTTACTTCTTTCCAGATATTTCAAGGAATGATTTTCTTGTGACATGACTATCTGTTCCAAGTGATTTCTGCAAAACTTGCTCGCCACTGTGTGGGGAATCACCAGTGGTGTCAACAACAGACAACAGAATGGCAATCTAACCTGTCTTATTTGTAAACAAACCAAATGTTGATTGACATGAGCTAAATGCTACCAGTTTCTGCTGAAGCCATAAAAATTCAAGAATTACAATCAAACATGAAAATATATTGAAAAACCTACCAAAATGTGGAGCCAATACAACAAAATCCCAGATAAAGATTTTTTTTTTTCTAAAAAAAATATCAACATACATAAATAAAACTCATCAAACTATCAATGTAAACATGATACTGGCATCAAGAGTTACATGGACAACAACAGCACAAAAACACACACATACACACACAGTTCCTATATAAAGACCAAATCTTTAACACCCATAAGATAGTTAACATAAATATGATCAATTTCAACAGCTACCCAATAGATAAAACACAGTAAAATTTACAGGGATTCAGCTAAAAACAACTAACCTCCTGAAGAATTTAAGAAATGAGGAGGAGATAAGGATGATGACAACAGTTCCGACCGAAACTAGAAAAAGCATAGGCGTTTACTTAAGAGTGTGTGTAATTTAATATTCTACTTTTCCTTTTCTTTTTCGTTTTCGTCTTCCCAGATTACTAGGAAAGTCCAGAGGCAGAGGTTACGGATATATCCCATTAATGTCTGCTACTGCACCTGCAAGCGTTGTTAAAGCTAGTCCACGGACACCAAGCCCAGCTCTTTTTTCATGTGGTCGGCCTAGTTAGCCCATGTTTTTAATTTACACTGTTTTTTTTTTATGCCTCTGCCAACAAAAGCTCTAACTGCTTTGGAATTCGAGCTGGAGAAATTCATACGGATAGACAAAATTTTTCAGCACTTATACAAGAGATCCCATCTCGATACCTTAATTAAAGAATTTCCAAATTCATTGTCATATGAACCAATAAATATTAATAATTTATATTCTATTTTTAAATGTTTATTATATATGTGCCCCTTAAATTAATTATTCTAGTTTAATTTTAATTTGTTAAAATATAACTTATAAATACTTTTTACCTAATTTAACTTAAGTATCAACAGTTTTAAATATACATAGTTTCCTTGAAATATATTAATGTAAATAATTATTTATAAAAAATTAAAATATAATCAAATTTAACTTTTTTTAATTTATCAAATTTAAATTCATATATTGAATATTTGATATTTAACTCTGTTTGTATGATAACATTTTTAATATAAAATATATTTCACTTTTTATTTATTTATTTATACAAATAAGATCTCCATCAACTATTGAAAACGATAAAAATTGAGATTTCACTTCAATTTTTATAAAATCATATTATATGATTTAAATTAATTTAATTTTTAATATTTTTATTTACATTATTTTAAACACCTCATTATAATTTTTTATTAGGACTTTTCCTTTTACATTATTTAAATGAGTTTAAATGATAGATATAGGTGGCTTTTAACCCAAAACGCTTTGTCGTTGAAGGAGAAATGCAGAAGGCACTGGGAGTGTACAGTGAAGTTCTAAGGCTAGTTCGGCAACTACCAGCAGACACAAGGCCCTACTACGCCAAATATGCGCGCGAAAACTTCGTCAATTACAGAGAAATTGATGCCAACGACGAAACTGCCCTTGACGAGCTCTTTCGCCGAGCCTACAATCACTCTCTTTGGGTCCTCAAAAAGGTCTTTTCTTTCTATCATTATTGTTCTTTTTGTACATTTTATGTGGAGATTTATTTGTTTTTGTTTTGTGCAGTATTCGGTTAATGAATCTGCTGCTAACAAGTTGAAGGAGATATGTTGCGGTTAGGAATTGGGGAGCAATAACATTTTTGTGTACCAGGTGTTTGTTATTATGCCCACATGAGTGCATTTTAATTTTTGTGTTCTTATGTTTGCCTATTTGATTTGGTGCAAAAATATATGTTAAAAAGTTTTTGTTTTGGGACGGGTTTTTAATAGTTTATCAGTTTAGTTGAGTAAATACAGTTTCTTGATTTGAATGTGCAAGTAACTAACAATCACCTTTTAGTTTTTTAACCACACCAGACCATGTTTTGTTGATTAATTTATAGTCTGCTTCCTCTTCCATTCTATTTGTTTTAAGGTTTTAGTTTCCATTTCTTTTATGTTTCATTAACATAAGTTCTGTTGATCGACATAGTGTTTACTTTAATTCTTTAGCATGATGTTAGCATATGCTAATGACAAATGGTTTATGTTATTCGAGGATTACTCCCAGTTATTTTGATTAGGACAATGTTATGTACCTGTTTGTTGTGATACTATTACTTTTGAATTCAATTCTATTTGAATCCTTAGGTTGTTGCTTAAGTGATTGGGTCTTGCTGCTGCTTTTTTTTTTTCAACTGATGTTACTGGTCTATGTTTCCCTGTTACTTGTCTTCTATCTTTAATTACCTAAAGCATGTTTTCCATTATCAACTCTTGGATGTACTTTTTGCTACTGCAATAGCTCATTCCTTTTACAATATATATTTATGCTATTGCCAGGTAAGCTAAATATGGTATACGGTTAAATCCTGTAATTCATGCTTCACTTTCAACTAAACTTGGCAGTTGGCATGTGGGTAGTAAGATAATTTTTTTTAATTAAATTGTGATCACATTTTTCCTAGCTCCTATAGCATATGGCTGTGATTTTAACATAGTACATCATAGCTAATGCACAATTGGTTTTTTTTTTTTTTTTTTTTTGTAAACTTGGTCGTTTCAAGGACGACTTGGTTTATTGAACATCTATCATTATCAATTACAGCTATGAATATATATCCTAGACTGTGTAGGCAAGAATATTTTGATTCAAGTATTTTACATCTTTAAAGTTTGAAATCTAGGGTTTCTCCGTGTAGACCAACTGAACTAAGTCTCATCGGTACAAATGGATGTGGGAGCAGGTCTCAAACCTGAGACGATGTGGCAAATGCCACACCCCACGACCCACCCCGGTTGTGTAATGCACAACCAGTTTGAAGTTTTGGAAACTTCAGAATGAGATGGTAAATCTGTGGTTGATACAACAGTAGTAAACAGGGACTTGACCCACAATTTGGTGATGTTCTATCGTTGTCATAATCTGTTTGAAACTTAGTATGGGCTTGATCAATATCTGAATTCATTCAATGTTTTTTAGTGAGATTTGGGTGGACTTACTTCTTGATCCAATGTAGGGCATCAAAGATTCTCCATTATTATGTGGATAGGATGCCCACTTTTGATACAGCTTACCCTTGCATTCTACAGACTCCAAGTTATATGCGAGAATAGACAAACAGCCATGCCAACATCTGACCCTGATTCTTTTTGTCACCCTCTGAAAAAGAAGAAAAAACTTTGCTTGTCTGGTCAAATCAGAAGTTACACGGGTGTTCGTAGAAGCAAGCTATATATTATGTAAACTTGGTTGGCAGGGAATTTGTAGCTTGTAAGCATCATTGAGTAGTTTCATTGGCAATGTTGTGGATTGAAGTCATCTCTACTTTGTCATCACTCATCAATGGAATCACCATTTGCTACCAGAGCATGCTGAAATATAATGTAATTCACTTCATTTTCCCTGTTGAATTAGGCAAATCATTATGGTAGTCCAGGGAAAATCCAAAATGGGACTTAATATGCTTGTGGTCCTTTAATTTAGCTAATTTATTTTTTACCTTATAAATTATTTATTTTGACATTTTAACAGTCTAAAAACAGTACTTATAAACAATTTTATTTCAATTTATACTAAAATTATATAAACACTTCAAATAATATGAAAATATTGATTAAATTTTATTTTTAATAAGTTCAAATATTTAAATAACATCTAAATAGTAAATAAATTTTTTAGTGTTAATTTTTTTGTCAGTATTTAAAGTTTACTGAACTTTAACTAATTTGATTCAATTTAGATAAGACCATAATAAGAATATAAAAATGACAAAGATCTCCTAAATATTAATTTAAAGCAAAGACATACATTAAAACTTGAATTATTTTTTCCCTTTAGTTTATATGCAATGCTTTAAATGCTATTGGACTATACAAACTCAGCTAAAAACATAATACATTTGCAATTTCATGTAATTGATATAATTTATTAGATTAACATCTTAATTTATAATTTTTTCATTTCAATAATTATATTAGCATAAAATGTATTAATCTAATGATATAATATATTTTTCATCTATATTTGCCTTTTTTGTTAGTAATTTAATACTTCTATTTATAATTTTTGGTCAATTAAATTTTTAAAATATAACACATACTAATTTTTTATTATAAATTATGTGTGCTGATAAATATTTTAAAATTATATTTTATGTAAATTTGTGTATTAAAATAATAAAATTATAAATTAAGTTGTAAAATTTACAAAATATAATAAGTATAAAGAGCTCCCTTCACGCAAAATCCAAATGATTTTAAGAATGGCAAGTGTGTAGTAATAAAAAGAAAGAGAAGACTAATGTTGAAACATAAAAGAAAGTGAAAACGGAAGCGAAACGACCAACGAGGTGTGTCGAAAGTCCCATGACTTGTACGAAGCAAATGTCGGGGAGGGAACCTGTTCCTTTCTCTGGTAGAACTCTAGCCCACGTGTCTTCTTCCTCATAGTTTTAAGGCCACGTGGCAAACATGTGTCTCTTATTTCTTGTTTTTGCCAGCTAAGATTTCCTTGTCCTAGTAACAGTTGCATGATTTTTTCCAGCTGCTGTACTGAGCTCGTATCAGGAAGTAAATCTATGTATACGAATTAGTAATTAATAAGTGGCTTAATAATTACCGCTATTTAAAATTTATTAAATTATAATTAATATAATTTAAATGAGCTAAATATTATAAAAATAGTAAAAATTATAATAATTAATTTATCATAATTTATTATAAATTAAATTTAAAATATTACTTAAATAAAAATATTAAATATTAACTAATTTTAATGGTTGTTAATAAATAAAAAAATTAATTAAATTAGTAAAAAAATTAATTTAATAGTATTTTGAAAAGGATTATAGAATATTCGAATTTCATTTGTTTGTGGTGTATTAATTGTACATCTATTATACTTTCTTTATTAACAGATACCGTGAATTGATATTTTGGTCATTTACATCTCTTTATCAATGATAAATATTTTATTTAATAAACTTATAATTTATTGAATTAATTTTTTTTCATAAATGATACTTTTAATATCAAATAACTGTAATATTTCAACTATTTTAGGATTCGAATAGATTAAATTAAATTTTACTCTAATAAATTCATACTTTTTAATTTATCACAATGAAGTAATATTTAAAAAAATTTCAATCAGAATAAATTAATGAAAAATAATTAGCCAAATGTATAGTTTCACTTTAAACTTTGCACAATTAATTTATGGCACCCTTTTATTTTTATTATTTTTTTATTACTTTTAAACTTTTATTTTTGACTTATATAACTTTTATAATGCACAAAATTAATATATTTTATAAATTAATAGTAATATGGAGATAAAAAGATCTTATATGTACTAAAATACTGTTTAATTTAAAGAGTTAATATAATTAAAAATAAAATTTTTTATTTTTTATATTAATTTTTATAAATTTAAAATAATTTTTTATTATTTAAATTAAATATTTATTAATTTTAATATTATATAAATTAACTAAAATTTAAAATTAAAAGTAAAAAAATTAAAATAACAATTTAAAAATTATATAGAAAATAATAAGAATTCAGAATTTTCAAGAGTTAAATAAAGTTGAAGGGTGAAGTTTTGCATTCAGCCAAATATAATCAAGTCATGAATAACTAAACATCAAACTGGCTAGGCATTGACAACAATCACTTTATTTTACAGCCGAGCTCTCAGTCTGCCATTGCTATAAAGTATAAACAAACAAATGAACTCGTCGTGTAGTCGAGGCTAGGCTCGCTCGCTCACTCTACCTGCATTTTCACATAGACAATATATACCCTTTTCTTGAACATACATCGGTGGTGCTGGTGACGACTACTGACGAGAGACTAGTCTGGTTTCTGTTTTCTCTCAACTAGAGCGAAACCAAGAAACAAATCAAAGCAAAAACACAACTCAAACCAACCAACCAACCAAAATGCTTTGGATGGCTCAACCACGGTTTTCTTGGGCTGGTGGCTTTGACTGACTGCAACAGAAAAAAAAAAAAAAAAAAGAAACAGCACCCCATTATTCAAAGCTTCTCCCTTGGAACTTACTCCAAATACTTCTCTGCGTTACCTCTCTTTCTTCCTTTTTTTTTTTTTTTACTCAGCAGCAACATCACCTCCATCATCATCACCCTCACAGACCCACCAGAAGAAATAGGGAAAGATTGAATTTTTTAGCTTTTGTTTTGGTGATATGGCAGATAGTGATCAAGATGGGGACCATTTTGGAGCAGTGGAGACAACAACTGCTGCTACTACTACTAGTGGTGCTAGTAGTTTCTCCCAGTTACTGTTTTCTGATGATGACAATGACATTATTGTGGGTCTTAATGATGATACGGTCCCAATTCATTCTTTTCATCACTACTCTTCTTCCGCTACTTGTGTAAAGCATCCTAAAATGCTTTCTTTTGGTGGTTGTGATATTCAATATCGTCATCATCATGATCATCATCCAAAGAGTGAAGTTGATGATGGTAATGATGTTGTGTTGCTTACTCCTCAGAAATCTGGGGTTACATGCAGTGGCTCTTCTTCTGCTTCATCTGCCAACAACAACAACAGAATCAGCAACAGTAGCAACAACGTTACTGTCAATGTTAATACTGCTGCCTCCAAATCTAACGTGAGGGATTTTGATTATTCCAAGCAACAAAGCAAAAAAGCTTTTTTTTTTTTTTTTTTTTTTTGCTTCTGGGTTTTATTTTTCTTCTTTTGGGGATTGTCATGTTTAGTGCTATAATTTAATTTCGTAACTGTTTACAGAGAAAAAGAAATGGGTCAGGCCAAGAAACAGTGCATTGCAAAACTAACACATTGGCCAGAACTCAAAGAACCAGTAGAAAGACCAAAATGGAGAATCCCACTTCTACTGGCCAACCAAAGGTCCAAGCTTTGCGTTTTTCTGTTTAAGGATCTTCATGTCCACTCTGATGCAAGCTTGATATATATTATGTTCATATACTCAAGATGAATGTCTCTTGCATATAGATTTTTTCCTTGTTGCCCAAATAATTTTACTGTTCAATTTCTTTGTAATGTTCACAGGTAAGGAAAGAGAAGCTGGGAGAAAGAATCACTGCATTGCAACAGCTGGTATCACCTTTTGGCAAGGTGCACAACAATTACAGATAATTCTGTTATTTCTTAATTGACCAAGATTATGTTGATTAGAATTCAGTGACCATGATAAGTTTACAAGTGATATAAAATAATAGATTAATAGCCATAGATATGGTACTAGCTTTTGTTGTTGTTGAATAAAGTTGGGACCTTTTTTAGTTGCTGAAAATCATTAATGAATCAGGAAGGTTTGGGAATTGAGATATTTTTTTTTGCAGACTGATACAGCATCAGTGCTACATGAAGCGATGGGATATATCAGGTTCCTACAAGACCAGGTTCAGGTGCTGTGTTCTCCTTACCTGCAACACCAACCTGTGAGTACTAGACCCCACTTTCATCTCTATCTATTTTTTAACGTCTTTCCTTTTATGAAAGGTAATCATGTGCATCCACATCTTCACATTGGTCCACTAGACCTCATGGGTCCCAAGTTGACCATGGTGAAAAAGAACCTTTGAAATGTACTATGTTGCTTGAATGGGTTTGTTTTGTTTTTCACTGTGGTGAATAATTTTTAGGAGGGTGATGAAAATGGAGGAGAAGAACAAAGAAAGGACTTGAGGAGCAGAGGCCTATGTTTGGTCCCAATGGAATGCACTGTACATGTGGCAAGTAGCAATGGTGCTGATTACTGGTCACCAGCAATGGTTAACAATTTTTCACCTACTAAGCAGTGAATCCCACTATGCTTCTACCAATTCAATGTCATCTGACACAATTTGATAGCTAATGAAACCAAACGGTAAAAAGAGGGGAGGTTTTTTTGGTGTAGATTGGGTCAGGTAAGATAGGGTAAAAAAAATTAAAAAAGGAAAGGAAGAATCTTTTTACTTTTACCTGTTTTTGGTAGTGAATCAGTATACAAAAGTGGGTTTATGGTTAAAATGGCTTTTCAGCATGTCTTACACCTGTATATTTTGTAGGGCTTGACCAATTACCAATGCCATTTTGAGTAAAGGGCTAGAGTTGCCTTTTGCAGATTGCAGTTATTATTATAGCAGTTCTATTATTTTTTCATTGCATCAAGGAAAGTGAAAAGAATAGAATAAGAATGATGGATATTATTTTATATGTGCTTGTACCATTAATGCAATTGAATAATTTGCTGCTACTGTGGGTAGTAGCAAATGTGCATGTGAACACAGAAGAATCAACTTCTTTCTCAGCACATTTGTGTTTTGTGTGTGAAAGATTATCTCAAAGCACATAACTCCAGTAAGTGTAAACAAGCTGTTTCTGCAAGCTTAGGAAATTAAGTCTTCATACATTAGGCCTGTATTAAGCCATTGGGTTAGTGGGTCAGTAATCAAGTGTTTGAACAACACCCCACAAGGATATCACCATATAAGAGAAAACAGAGCATTTTCATGGTATTATTGTATTTCATATAAGCGAAGTGATATTAATGACCATAGCCAATTGGCTAGTGAATCAAGACCAAAACATGTAAAATAAATGATGAACAATGAGCTATAAATTTCTGTACAGTTGTGTATACATTGCCTGTTTTAACTTGGTATATTTCCACTTCTGTTGATCTCCTCAGCTGGGGCACCTCTTCTTTGTTCAAAGTTGGTGCAATATCTACAAATAGTAACATTCCTAGAGATTGAACCTTTTTTTACCCTTCAATAGAACTAAACTCTCCATGTATGTATCAGCATAAAAAGAGCAAGATTCACCCTGAATTCCCAAACTTTTAACTCTTTGATTCCAAGGATTATATGAAATCAACTCTCCCTCTCCCCCTACTAGCAGAACTTCAATATTGTTTCTGATGCCTAATACCTTTCCTAAACCTCCTGCGATGCGAACATTAAACATTTTAGTCCAAGAATCATGAACACCATACTCATTCATCATCCAGATACAACAATTTTCATAGCATAAATGACCTCTCCTTTTCTTGTATTGTATGATTGAAAGCAGCTGATGGCATAGCATGACTGATAAATGTTGCACGCCCGTGCCGGATACTTCATCCGGTAGTTTAAATTCCTTAAACTCCTCGTCATGCACAAGAAAAACTGCTATAGTTAGCTTTCTTGGACTGTAAAATCCCACCCAATGAATGGCTCCTTCCAACACAACTTGTGATGAATATTTTGATAGAACATAATCAGGAACAGATGCAGAATTATTGATTTTCCATGTTCCTTCACTTAGCTCAAAAATTTCAAGTTCTGGTGGAACCATCAAAGAACCACCATTAGTAGAATAATACACAATTCTGATCACCTTGTAATCATTAGTACTGGAATCGAATCCGAACCCAAGAACAACATTAGAAGCTCTGTAGCTAATTCGGTGAAGCGGAAGAGTTACAGATAATCCTATTGAAGGATTCCAAAGAACTATCCTTTTCAGTATATGTGAATGATTATCAGTCAAACATACAATTCCATTACAAGAACCAACAATCTCAAAGTAATCCCAACTGCTTTCTAAGGGAAAATCAAGCTCTTGATACCTGTTAAACGAGTCGTCATCATCAAAGTGTAGAGTAAATCTTTCTTTCTTATTAGACCTGGAGTAATGTCTCAGGAGTATGTAATCGTTCTTGCTGCTTTCAATTGTATACCTGGAATGCATAGAAATGAATTTCTGATTAGAGATTAAAGAGTACCATGATTTGCATACACACCTGCATCTTAGAAGTGATTTCACTTGCAGTCTCAAGAAAATCTCCACCAACACTTCTTGGGGTATATGATCTGACATGCCTGTTGTCCTCGCCTTTAAAGAACAATTTTTTTTTTCCAAGTATGTGAAATTCTTGATTGAGATTGGATTTGGGGACAAATATAAAGACAAGTCCTTCAATAAAATAAAGGGAAGACTTGAGAAGTATCTTTATGTAATAAAAAAGACCGTGTTTACATCAAGTTTTGTTTTTGGTCAAATTTGGAAACTGCCTCGTTAATGTATTGGAAAAGGTCAATTTTTTTTTTTTTGTTTCATTTTCTTTTGGTTGGTATTGTAAATATGCCATTAATAATAATAACTCAAAATTTACTCTGAAAAATTTGTCAATTTCATATGAGAATTTTATTTCTTGATCTGGAGGTGTATGTATGGGCACAAAAACTAGAACAGTTGCTTTAATATCTGTGTATGTGTTTTTTTTTTTTTCTTTCTCATATGGAATACACACAAACAATGAATAAATTGAGCATTGTGGCTATAATCATGAGGCAAGATTAGCTTCATGAACATTGATAAATGAAGAACAATAGAAAATGCTAAGGTTAGTGGATCAAGGTAAGCAACAGGGCAGAAGTACACTGCTCTCGGACGAGATGCTGCATTAAGAGCTACTCGCAGAAGTATATAAGAATTAATTAGTATTAGTAATAGAAGATATCAATTTCAATGCCTGTGTCTGTTAAAATGAAAATCACATTAACAAATAGAGAAACTACATACATTTTGTTTCATGGGTATTTTTTTTTAAACTAACATATACAACTATGCTGTAGCCTATTGAATTCATTACAATTCCAATGGCTTCTTGTCATTATTCTGTTTGTTGAGGCTGAGCAATTCTAGAGTCTCAATGTAAGCCTCCAAATGGAAAGAGTTGGCAACACCTTTGATTCCAAGATGACTAATTGACTGATTTTGGCTATCATATGATACCAATTCTCCGTTGCCCTCTACCAGTAGCATTTCTCCTTTATTGCCAAGGCCTAATGCCTTCCCTACTCCACCTTGTAGATCAATGGTAAATAGCTTAGTCCAAGACTCAACTTTACCATACTCTTTCATCACCCAAAAGCAGCAGCTGCTATATTGTATCCATTGGCTATGCGAATGCCGATTGTATTGTACTAAAGAAAGCAACTTCCCAGAAGCAAGAATTGACAAATCTAGCACAGACAACCCACATACACTATCTGGAAGCCTCATTTCATCAAACACTTCTTTGTTCATATCAAACAATACTATGCTCAAATCGCGGAAATCACCACCTGCCTGCCTCGGATTATACCCAATCCAATGCACAGCACCATTCACAAAGACCTGCAGAGATAGTTCAGATATAACATACTGAGGAGCTGCAGCTAAACTAATGCTTCTCCAAGCGTCCATGACAAGTTCATACACTTCAACCTGAGGTCTAATATCTACTTCACAACCATTACCCTTTATCTGATACACAACTCTCACCACTTTGTACTCATCCCGCTTTGAATTAAACCCAAACCCAAGAACAAACATATAGATTTGATCAAATTTTATGCAGGGTAATGGCAGGACCACTGATTTTCTGATAGTGGGATTCCATACAATTATGGTGTGTGAATTGAGGCGATAAGTGTCGGAAAGACAAAGAACACCATTACAAGAACCAACTATCTCAAAGTACTGTGAGTAACTCTTGAATGGGAAATCAAGTTGTCGATAGCAGTGATCGAATGAGCTGCTCCCATGTATTGTGTATATCTCTTTTTTGTTAAACCAAGAATAGTGCCTAAGTAGCAACTTACTGGCAGCAGCAGCAACACTGGTGCTTGCGTTGTTCTCAAGTGTGTACCTTGTGTGTACGGAGATGAAAGTTGGATTGGAGATTAAAGAGTACCAAGATTTGGATACACACCTGAATCGTATAAGCAATTTGGCTGGTAATCTTTTCAGGATCTCAGTCAAGATTTCTTGATCAATATGGCTTGACACAGACATGCTTGTGTTTTTCTTCTTTAATCTTCCTTGTGTTTCTTGCTTATATTATCAAATGCCTGCAATTGTTGGGCAGAATTGTGTTTCTTGCTTATATTATCAAATGCCTGAAATTGTTAGGCAGAATTCTGACATCATGTGTGTGTGCTTTTAGATAGCAAGCATCAAATTCTCATTATATCAGAATATTTAATATTTATATTCTATAAGTAACATTTCATTATTTCTACAAGATAAAGCATAGTATTGGTTAACTATCATAATAGGCACGACTTTATGAAATTATAAGAGACTTTTGCTTACTCAAATATATTCACCCAAGAGTCACATCTGTAACACATATTTATAAATTTGATTTTTTTTTTTTATATTTAGAGCTTACTAAATTCTAACTAATTTTAAATTGATAAAGATATTTTATATATACCAGAACTCGAACCTAAAACGTCCCTTAAATAAAAACAGTCTCAAACAAATTTTATCAAATTTTCATAAATTGAACTATTGAATATAATATACAGATAAATTTTTTGTTAAAATAGAGGAACATGCGCATTGGTTATATATATATATATATATATTCTGAGCATATGCTGAGGGGATTCTTTCTTGTTCTTTGTATTTAATTGTGTTTACTATTGCTTGTAGTTTTTTTCTTTGACTTTGCTAAAAGAAAAGCCAGTGAGCACTTGTAGCACTAAAGTCATAAGAAAGGTGCTGGATGATCAGTTTGCAACTATGAATAGGCAGTGTTCATTAAATAATTTGTCATATCCCTTTTTTTATTTTTTTTTTGGGTATACAATTGGAAAGGGGATTGGGGGATTCAAACCCTTACCTTCAACAACGATGTCAAAATTTTCTACCATTAAGTTAAGAGAGATATGTTTGTCGTGTCTTTATTCCTTGAGAAATATTATATGTATGATTTGGCTCCATAAAATAAAATAATATTTTTTGAAGTAAATACATATTTTTTATATCATTAATATATAAAAATCATTAAAAAATGATCAGTTTATAATAATAAAAATATTTTAATAATTAATTTAATATAATTATATATGTTACAATTTAAATTTAAAAATATTACTTAAAAAAAATAATTTCACGCAAGCTGATTGTAATAGTTGTTAATAATAGATAATTTTATTAATCATCAAAAATTAATTTTGTGAAAATTTTCTTATTTAAAAAAAGAAAACAAAAGTATTCTTAATTATAGAGTATATCAAGAATTAAGTTATATGATGTTATTAATAATAAAATAAAATTATTTCATTGGAAGAATATTCTTTTAAAAAGGTTGGGCATAAATGTGAAGTGGGCTCATTTCTAGCTCAAAATCATTGTTGGCCTCGGCCAAAACTGTGCTGGAATAGTACTAATTTTCAAGAGGTGAGATTCATTATGCCCAAATTATTTGTGATTGTACTTTATTTTCTATATTCCCTTGGTTTGGTGGCCAATGAGGCGTAATGGGGATGACAAAATGCATATCATTCAATCTTTATATTAATCCAGAGGTTCCTACTGAAATACATCTCATATGTTACAAAATAATATGGTACAAATCTAATTTAATGTAGTAACAAGTACACTAAAAATTTGGATGCTTATGCAAAAGAATCAATATCTTTATTTACTGGAGATAAGATTACAAGAATTATTTAATCTAGAACCTGAAGGTTCCCAGTTCGAACTCTTACAATATTCACTATGAATTTTTTTTTTTTTAATTTCACTGTAAAGAATAAATGGAATTTATTTGTGTATTATTCTAATAAACGACAGCTATTAAGATTAAGTAAAGAATAAGTTCTTTCAGCAGCAGAGGGAATCGGAATACCTTTTAAAGATAAATCTCAATCCAAAATATACAATTCACACCCCCACCCACTCAGCAAAGCCTTTTCAATGTTTTCAGGAATCTGAAGTTAGTGCTCTGGAGACCATAAAGGGAGCAACCATGAATTCTTGCCATCACGGTGACGAGCTACACCCTTTAAATTGGTCATTTTCAATCACGACTGCAGTCTGCAGCTAACCAACCAACCATAATGTTTGTACTTATATAATGAGAAAACACTAGCTAAAAAAGAGGCCCAATTTTTAGAAAAAATTATAGACCAAATAACATATGATATTACGTTGTTGGATATATATATATATATATATATATATATATATATTATTAAAATTTTTAATAATTCAACTTAATTTAAATAAAATAAAATAGTAAAATTTTTTAATAATAAATTTAACATAATTATATATATTACAATTAAAATTTATTACAGTTATACTGCTCCCAATAGTTATACATACATTAACAAGCTGTAAGACATTAAATAATTGGAGCCTGACTTGACTTAATTTGATTTGATTTATTTCATAAGCAAGCAAGATTTTATTAATGACTCAGCCCATGCACTACCCCAGAACCAGCAGGTTCTTCTAATCAAAAGTTTTCACCTAAGCCCAGTTACAACAAAATGAAAACACCGGGACAGGAGATAAAAAAGAAACCCAAAAAAAAAAATTACAAGAAACAGCAAACAGGAAGAAGATGCGCAACTAAAACCAAATCAAATTACGGGAAACAAGCAAACATTCAGGAGATACACAACTGAAATCTGGAACCAAAACTGAGCAAGATTGTACAGCCTGGCAGAGGTGTATTATAGAGACAACATAAGATGGCCACCACATGAAGGTCTCACTGTCTTCATATCATTCTAATGGTCGTCCTCTGCAAATATAATCACAAAAAATAGCACTTTTCAATAAAATTTAAACAGAAGAGACAAACAATGACAAAAGGTTTAATAGGTTGCCAATAACAAGCACCAACCTCCAACTGCAACAGCTTTCTCACTGAATCTCTTTGATGGGGATGTGTGCAATGTTAGGCCAATCCGCACCATCATTGTTTCTGCATCTTTTTCTCAGTATAGGACATTCACTGATATGTAACTTCCGTAAAGAGGTAAGGTGGCGCATCTCTTGGGGAAGAGAAGTTAAGCATAAGCACCCCTTGATATGTAGTTCTTGAAGAGCAACGAGATTTCGCAACCACTGTGTTGGTAGAGATTCAAGATCCTCAATTGCCACAATTTTCAGTACCTTCAATCTTGAAAGAGGCTGAACAAGTGAAGAAGAAGAACCCCAAGCTGTCATCTTCATTGTCCGCTGCAATGGTTCTATATTGGCATCCTCCAACAGCAGATAATCATCAAGAGATGGAAACAATGGCATCAAAACCAAATTAGGACAATACTTTATTTCCATTAGAGAAAGAGAAGAAGTGAAATGAGGCAGCTCTCTTGCTGCTTCTGTGCTCATCTTCCACCATCCCTTTAAGTTAGGACAATAATGAATCCAAAGTTTCCTCAACGATGGACAAACTGTTGCTAAGCTACCAGCCTCCTCACTAACAATGTATTCCAAATATTCTAGTTCAGAAAGCCACATTTCCTGAAGGTCTGTGAATCCCTGTGCCTGGATCTTTATTGTTTGTAGTAGTGGCTCTATGCCGGATTTGACATAATACAGTCTTTCATCAAGATATGGAAATAATGGCATGCAAGAGAGGTTGGGACAGTGCTTAATTACCAACAGGGAAAGACATGGAAATTGAGGCAGCTCTGCTCTTGTCGTTGAAGTATCATCATCCCTCTTCCACCATCCCTTCAACTTGGGACAATAAGTGATCCAGAGTTTCTTTAAAGATGGACAGACCATTGTTGATACTCTTTGCCCTTCAATATCTATGTACTCCAGCTCATCTAATTCAGAAAGCTCCATCTCTTTAAGGTCTGTGAATAGCTGTGGCTGTTGTGCCCCTTCAAGTTGAATTGACATTGTCCTGATCCTTACTGTTTGCAGTAGCGGTTCTATGCCGGATTTCACATAATACAATCTTTCATCAAGAAATGGAAACAGTGGCATGCAAGAGAGTTTAGGACAATGCTTAATTTCCAACAGAGAAAGACTAGGAAACTGAGGCAGCTTTGCGATTGTTGTCTTCATAGCACCATAATCCCTCTTCCACCATCCCTTCAACTTAGGACAATAATCGATCCAAAGTTTCTTCAAGGATGGACAAACTGTTGACCCTTCTTTCCAACTGGTCCTTTCACAATCTATGTACTCCAAATCGTCTAATTCAGAAAGCCAGAGTTCTTTAACTTTTGCGAACAGCTGCGGCTGTGCCCCTCCAATCTGGGATGACAACGTCTTGATCTTTATTGTTTGTAGCAGCGGCTCAATACCAGTTTTCACATAATAAAACTCTTCATCAAGAGATGGAAACAATGGCATGCAAGAGAGTTCAGGACAATACTTAACTTTCAACAGTGAAAGACAAGGGAACCGAGCTAGCTCTGCTGCTGTCATTGTAGGATCATCACCCCTTTTCCACCATCCCTTCAATTTAGGACAATAATAGATCCAAAGCTTCTTCAAGCATGGACAAACTGTTGACCCTCTTTGCCCTTCAGCATCTAGGTACTCCAAATCTTCTAATTCAGAAAGCCACAGTTCTTTAACTTTTGCAAATAGCTGCGGCTGCGGCCCTTCAAGCTGAGTTGATACTGTCTTTATCTTTATTGTTTGCAGTAGTGGTTCTATGCCGGATTTCACATAGTACAACCTTTCATCAAGAAATGGAAACAATGGCATGTAAGAGAGGTTAGGACAGTACTTAATTTCCAACAAAGAAAGACAAGGAAACCTCGGCAGCTCTGCTATGCTTGTGGTTGCAGTTTCATTATCATTCTTCGGCTTTCTCCATCCCTTCAGATAATAACAATTCCAGATCCAAACTTTCTTCAGGGATGGAAAGAATTTAGTGGAATCATTATTCCCCATCATGTGAATGTACTCTAAGTCGGCTAAGTTGTCAATGTACAATTCTTTAAGAGAATGGATTTGATCAAGTGGTGGGAGATGCTTACACCCTTTGCAATCTTTCAACCAAAGAACCTCCAAATTCATTGGCGAAGAAAGTTGATTCGTGAGCGCTTCACGAGCTGGATTCATCTTCATCCTCAGTGCCTGCTGCAATGATTCTAAGTTGGCATTTTCAAACTTCAATTCTCCACCAACTGATGAAATGAGTAACATCCAAGTCAAAATATCATAACTATAGGCGTCCAACGACAAAAGACCAGACTCCATTGTTCTCAAAACATCGTTGATTCTTTGGTTCGGGATATCTCGCAACGTCTCCAATGTACTTTCCCAATCTTTCTCACTTTTATCAAACAATGCACGACCCAAACCTGTAAGTGTCAACGGATTGCCTTTCGCATATTCCACCACTCTATCCGACTGCGATTTGCGATCAATAGGAGGATGCTCTTTTTTAAAGGCATTCATGCTAAAAAGTTGAAGAGCTTCACCATCGTTCAATTCCCGCATTTTAAAAATGTCAACACCAGCAACATTCATGACAACTTGCTTATCTCTGCCTGTTAAAAGAATTCTGCTCCCAGGACCAAAAAAATCAGGCTCACTAGCAAATAACAGTTCTTGCACTTGTGTTGAACTATCAACATCATCAACAACAATAAGAACTTTCTTTCGACAGAGTCGATCCTTTATAAAAGGCCGCCGCAGATTAATAGTGCTTGAAGTTTGATGTTCATCAGGCTCTAACAGCGCTTTGAAAAGCTCATCTTGCAACTGATCCAATGGATGTTTTTGTATCTTCTCTCTGGTATTCTGAAGAAAGCAGCATCTTTTGAATTCAGGCCCGATTCGATCATAAACAGCTCTGGCAAGAGTGGTCTTGCCAAGACCGTCCTTGCCCCATATTCCGACAATTCTAACATCTGAAGATTCCAGGCTTAGAAGAGATTCAAATTCTTCAACCCGTGGCTCAATTCCGACCAAACCTTTGGCGTAGTAAATTGAGGCCTTTTGTTTCAGTTTTTCAAGAGCATCCTTAGTGATCTTTTTTATCAGTTTAGCTTCTGACCTGACAAACAACCCGAGCAAATGTTTGTAAGTTAGAGGTTAGATAAGGTTAATCTATCTAAAAAAACTACGTTGTTGTATGAAACATTTTAATTATTTTTCGATTTATTTGTTTATATCAATAGAAATTCACAATAGTTTTTTCAAAACGCAACACAAAACATAGTTTATTGATTTATTTTTTCAGAATTAAATTATTTTTTGTACTATATTTTTATATGCATTTTTACATCATCCTGACATTGCATGATCATGTACCTGGCGTAAAATATTTCTAAGGATAAATGTTAGAAAAATCTTCACAAATAAACTGATCAATAAAATATCAAAGAATAAACTAAGATTTAGAAAATTAAGAGCAAGCCAAATTTATTGGTTTCAGCTTTTAATTTCTTAGAGATACAATTTTTAACTATATAAACTAAAATTGTAATACAACAAGTTGTCATCCCCTTTAATTTATTAAATTCAAATCCGTAATTGTGCATCACTCTGTCATATAATTTATATAATTAATATTATATTTTTATTACTAATTATTTGTTATTTTATCATCAAAATTATTTTTCTTAAGAATATGAAAGGCATGGAAAATCATCAAAACTAAAAAAGCTATGTTTAAAGTATAATAATGTAAGTGACGATTGATCGACATATATCTTTTAGACTTTTAGTGCAAAGACAATATGAATACAATCATATTTCATTTGAAAAATATGGAAGTCAATATATTATTGTTTTGGGAAAAGATCGATCTCGCATCAACAGTTTATCATTGATTTCGATATTTTATGAAAATGCTCATGAATTAATTTTAAGATTATAAAAATATTAAATAAATAAATTAGTTATAATTAAAATCATGACACAACAAATTTGTTTATTTTCTTCAGATTTTAAATTTTATCAATTTAATCAATTGTCTAATTAAAATTAATATTTTTCAACTACTATGTAATTTTTTTTTAATACTGAGTAAATGAGGATAAAATCATAATTGAAAAAAAAAAAAATCATTATTTTTACGTTTTTTTCTAAAGAGAAATAAACAGGGACTAGGTGATTTTGTCCAATTTTTTTTATTATTAACTTAAAAATTAATATTTTACGATTTTATTGTTGTATATATAATTAACCTTAATTATTTCTAAATTAAAATGAATGGTAATGCAAATAGCTGGTTAACGTGGTTCTACCTGATTGCAAATAAGTCCCAGCCAGACAAATTAGCAACTTCCTTCAACGCAGCTCTCCAGTTTTGCACCTCATTCAGTGTCGAACTCTTTACGAGCTCCTCAAAAGCTTTTCCAAACGTACCCGTCTGATCATCAACATTGGATGGATCAACTTTGTAAAACACTGGTATCACCGTCTGACCCTTTTTCATGCAATCAACGATCGTCAAAAGCTCCTCCAAACACCATTTGGAATCTGCATAGTGCTCTGAGAAAATAACAATGGACATTTTGGACCCTTTAATTGCTTTTAAAAGTGAAGGTGATATCACTGCTCCTCTCTCAAGCCTGTAATCTATGTATGTTAGAATTTCCTTTGCTTTCAATGCATTGAAGAGATGGCCGGTAAAGTTATCGCGAGTGTCTTTACCCCTGAAGCTAAGAAAAACATCGTATTCTTCTAGACGTTTAGGAGAAGTGGGCTCCGGCTCCGTAGAGCTTGGGTTTGGCTCAATAGTAGTAGAAGAAGAAGATAAAACGGACCCCATACGATCGATTCAGGGGTGTACTAGAAATTGATGATAGTTTTTGAACTGCATATACACATATAAAGAAAGAGAGAGAGAGAGAGAGAGAGAGAGAGAGAGGTGTGAACGGTGCAGTGAAGAGAGGGAGTGAGCTGAGTAGTTGAGTTTAAAAAGACTGAAGCAGGTAGGAAAAATCACAGATAGGGCCAAATACTGAGCAAGTATCAACCAAAGCATTCACCATGTGAAAGCTAGGAAGAGAAACTAGGCCATGAGAGAAAGGAAGAAAATTTTATTATTCTATTAGAGGGTTTACTAAGCCAAGGCGGCTTGCTAATCTTGTTAAAGAAAACTTGCATTAATATAATTAAATATCCATGAGTAAGAAAGTAATCAAAATACCTTACATTGTAGAATTTAATTTAAAAGATGAAGAATGTTATACTATGTAGTCCATCATGCTATTATGATATAACTTTTGAATATATATATATATATATATATATATATATATATATAAGTATTCCAAATTAATAAAAGTCTAGCTAGGATTAATCATAGTTAATTTTGATCCACAATCATAACATAACTCATGTGTCCATTCAACGTATATAAATTATTTACTATAAGAAAATGGTTGCGATGATTGTGCATCATGAGTTATTTTTTATTTAATTTAATTAATATTGTTGGAAGTTTCTTGGAAGACAAACAATTTTTTTTTGGATTTTTTCTCCCGTACCTACTCATTATTTTACGATTAAAATAACCTACTACGTAAGGAACTTTTTTTATTTATTAATGGTTTATTGGGTTTGTGAATCTGAACAAGAAACAAGTTGAATTTTTTAGGCAATGTTACCGACATATAACAGTAAAATTGTGGAGTTATTTTATCAAAATGATCCCATTTGAATAGGTAGCCCTATAGCATTTGTAGACAAAAATGAAAGTAAAATTTTTTTTTTTATAGAAACCTAACTGAAGATTTTATAAGAATTTGAGATTATTTATCATTACTATGTCGCAACTATCGCTGTCCAATTATTTTATCGCTGTGGTACATATCAACTCTCAGATGAAATTGGATGGGCTTCCTCCAGTTTCCAGTAACAAACGGAAATGCACTCATCGAAGACAATCATGTTATATATCATATGTGCTACTGAGGTTAAGCTCTTTTGGAAGGGAAGCAGTAGGTGCCATATGCATGGGCACATTCTACTTGACCATAACATATATTTTCTTGCAACTTTGGGCTTTCAGTTGGTTGATGGAGGCAACATGGTGATGTACAAGCATTAAATATAATTATAATATAAATATATAAATAATAAAATATAATTATAATTATAATTATAATTATAATGTAAAAATATAAATATAAATATAAATAAATAAATGTAAATAATATAATATAAATATATAAATAAATTAAATATAATTTCTTCTATTAAATGTAGTGTACCATTATTTTTTTTGCCAATGTAACATTAATAATTTATATTATTTGATTTTCTAAATATGTATATTAATATTTGATTAGTTAAATGTAGGCTTCATTTTGGTATTAGAAGAAACTCTCTTCTTTTTAAAAAAAATTACTTAAATGCTTTGACTTTTAATATGAGAGTGGTATTTAGTTAAATTAGTAAATGAATCAGAAGTGGGTATTTAATTAAATTAGTAAATCAATCAGGATAAGGTAAATAAATGTGTTGTGGGGTTCTGGAGAGTGTTAGAAGCTCCAAAAGGAGTGTAAATAGTTGGAGCCATGCTGTGATAAAGTTTTTTTTTTTTGCTTAAATCACATCTAAAATTTGATTAGTAAAATTAATTATTTGAAAACTTTTGTTGTGTTTATAGTTATATATATATTCAAATTAAACTAAATTACTTTTAATGAATTTTGAATATTAACCGTTTTTAAATCAGAATAAATAAGTGTTGAAACAGTTTTTTTTTTTTTTTTTATAAATTCATTTGATTTAAATTTTAGAAAAATAAAAATTTATGTGATTTAGTTGAAGAGAACTAAACATGTTAAAAAATCTTGCATCAGCCACCTAAACGTGTTGAAGAGAACTTGCATTTTCATGGGTATAATATAATTATCCCAAATTAATAGAAATCTGGCTAGGGTTAATCAAAAGTTAATTATGATCCACAATCATAACATAACACATGTATCCATTCAACGTATATAAATTATTAACTATAAAAAAATTGTTGCGATTTCATTTGGTCGAAAAAAATAAAATTGTCGCGATCATTGTGCATCATGAGTTATGTTTTATCTAATTAATATTGTTGGATTTTTCTTGAAGACAAACAATTTTTTTTGGACTTTTTCTCTGGTACCTACTCAATATTTTACGGTTAAAATAACTACTACGTAAGGAACCTTTTTTATTTATTAATGGTTTGTTCGGTTTTGTGAATATGAACAAGAAACACTGGTTCGAAAAAAAATATATGAATAATATATTACTTGTAAATAAATAATATGTTATTTGTGAGAAAATAGTTCTCAAATAGTAAAAAGAAAATCTCTATATAAATGGATTGAAATTCATTAATGAGAATATTAAGATTAAGAAGAAGAAAAGATAGATTATTTTCCAAATTCTTTCAATATTATAGTTTTCTAAATTCTCTCCAAACTCTTTCTAAATTCTCTCAAAATCATTCTACTATAAAATATTTTTCTTCTAGTTAAATACTACTAAATTCAAGTTTAGTTCTATAACAAAATAAGTAATTTAATCTTTATTTCACAACATGTTATCAGCACGAGGAGCTCTCGATCAAAACAATAAGGTACATATTTCTTAATATTTAATATTTATGAATATATTAGTTGATTATATATTATCATGGATGACTATACCTCTTACTAATTTATATATTTATATTTATTTCTTCAATCTAATTTTATATTAATTGTTATTTTTATTTTGTTTTACTAACTACACCATTGATGCAAATATTGCTAAAAATGGTTCTAACCTTATGGATGGCTATGCCTCCTACCAATTTATATTTATGCACATTTATTTTTTTATTATTTATGTTAATGGAAGGCTCTACCCCCATTTTTATATTAATGGACAGTTTTGCCCCATATTTATACATATCGTTATGTTAACTCACTTGTTATAAATAATCATATCAACATTATTTATTGATTTTACTTTATATAATTTATTTCTCAATATATTATATTAAAAAAAATTCTAACGGCTATATTTTTATTACCAACGGTAATATAACGGTAATAAACGACTATATTTTTCATTATAAATAGATGAGCTATAAATTTTATTCATTCACACAAATTCATACATTTTCTCTTTCTCTCTTTACTCTAAATTGTAAACATGATTTGATATATTTATATTTGTGTTTTGATCATGACTATTATAATAGTTTTAGGAATAATTAATATGGAAGATGATTTTCTATTTGATATAATTTTAAGTATTATTATATCATTTTTTGTACCACTATTATTTCTTGCAATATTCATTCATGATATAATTAATTAGTAAATTCTGATTATGTTTGATTTTTTTTAGTAGTCATCAAATTTATGAATTCTAATTAAGTTATATTTTTTTTTATTAGTTATCATAATGACAAATCTAGCAAAGCTTGAGTTCGTTGCTCTTGACATCACGGGAAAAAATTATATGTCTTGAATTCTAGATGTAGAAATGCATCTTCAATCAATGGGGTTAATTGATACCATAAAAGAAAATAATAACACCTCATTGCAAGATAAGACCAAGTCTATAATTTTTCTCCGTCGTCATCTTGATGAAGGATTAAAATGTGAATATTTGACTGTCAAAGATCCAAGTGTTTCTTTGGAAGGATCTAAAAGACAGATATGATCATCAAAGAGATGTAATACTACCAGTAGTCACTGATGAATGGAGAGTTTTACCACTTTCAAGATTTCAAAAAAGTGAGTGACTATAATTCTGCAATGTTCATAATAGTATCACAATTAAAATTTTGTGGACAGACAGTCACAGATGAGGATATGCTAGAGAAAACTTACTCCACATTTCATGCATCAAATGTTACACTGCAACAACAATACAGGATGCAGAGATTTAAAAAATATTCTGAACTAATTTCATGCCTACTAGTAGCTGAGAAAAATAATGAACTCTTGACGAAAAATCATCAGTCCCGTCCCACTGGCTCAATAGCATTTCCAGAAGCAAATGCTACAAATTATTCCAAATATAAAAATTACAATAGCCGTGGACGTGGGAGAGGTAGAGGTCGTGGACATGGAAGAGGTCAATTCTTGGCCATGGTCGTTGGAAATAAATATAATAATACTCCACAACAAACTCAGACTCAACCTCAAAAGAAGTTAAAATCAATCATCAGTGGTGTTCAAGAAAGGTCTCAACATAAGTCTGAAACTGTGTGTTTCAGATGTGGTAGTAAAGGACACTGGTCATGAATTTGTCGAACACCACCACATCTTTACCAACTTTATAAGGCATCATTGAAAGGCAAAAAAAAGGAAATAAACTTCAATGAGCATCATACTCATGTTAATGATAGAACTCATCTAGATGTTTCTGATTTTACTGATGATTTTACTGACAATGGAAATTGAGACATCTCTAATTTTAAGTATATTGTTATTACTTATTTGATTCTGAAGAATATGTTATTGTTATGTATGTTATTTTTAAATTAAATAAAATGTCCTACTTTACAATTATTTTATGTTTTTACCTTAATTGATTAATTTTGTGTTTATCTATTTTGAAGTTTAATATGGATTGTACTCAACATAAAGACAATATTGGAGATCTCTACATACCAGATAGTGGTACTACACATACTATCTTAAAAAATAGAGATTATTTCTCTAAAATAAAGCCCACAAAGGCAGTTGTAAAAATAATATCAGGTCCTGTAGATCTGATTGAAGGAATTGGCAAAGCTAAATTTATGTTACCAAATGGAACAAAGTTTATAATTGATGAAGCTTTGTTTTCACCAAAATCAATAAGAAATTTGTTGAGTTTTATGACATATATATGAAATGGGTGTGATACCCAATCTATTACTATAAATGGTAACAAATATTTAAATATAGTTTCTTATGAATCAGGAAAAATGCAAGTATTAGAAAGACTGCCAAAACTCCCTACTGGATTGCATTACATGCATATACATGTAATTGAATCAAATATGGCAGTAAAAGAAAAATCTTATGATCCTTCAATAATAAATTTATGGCATGACAGATTAGGTCATCCTGGATCAGTAATGATGCGAAGGATAATTGAGAATTCACATGGGTATCCCTTGAAGGGGCAAAGAATTCCTCAATCAAATGAAATGCCATGTACAACTTGTTCTCTTGGAAAATTAATCTTGAGACCTTCACCATCTAAAATTCAAAATGAATCACCTATGTTTCTTGAAAGAATTCAAGGTGATATATGTGGGCCAATTCACCCACCATGTGGACCATTCAGATATTTTATGGTATTAATTGATGCATCTAGTAGATGGTCACATGTTTGTCTATTGTCAACTCGTAATGTTGCATTTGCAAGGTTGCTTGCTGAAATTATTAAATTACAAGCACAATTCCCTGATTATACAATCAAGAGGGTAAGACTTGATAATGCTGGTGAATTTACATCTCAAGCATTCAATGATTATTGTATGTCTACTGGGATCATTGTTGAGCATCTTGTTGCCCATGTACATACTCAAAATGGTTTAGCTGAATCATTGATTAAACGACTTCAGCTTATTGCTAGACCATTAATAATGAGAACAAAGCTTCCCATTTCAGTTTGGGGTCATGCAATCCTACATGCTGCTTCATTAATTTGCATCAGACCTAGTGCATATCATAAATACTCCCCACTAAAATTGGCATTTGGTCAAGAGCCAAATATTTCCCATCTCAAAATTTTTGGTTATGCAGTATATGTACCCATTGTGCCACCTCAGCGCACAAAAATGGGTCCTCAACGAAGATTGGGAATTTATGTTGGGTTTGAAAACACCCTCGATTATTAGATATCTTGAACCTCTAACTGGTGATGTTTTTACAGCACGTTTTGCTGATTGCCGATTTAATGAGGTTGTTTTCCCAACAATAGGAAAAGGGGAGAAAGAAGGGAAAAGAGATATTTCATGGAATGAACCATCATTATTGCATCTGGATCCTCACACAAAACAATGTGAATTAGAAGTGCAAAAGATTGTGCACTTACAAGCAATTGCAAATCAATTGCCAGATGCATTTACTGATATAAAAAGAGTGACTAAATCATATATACCAGCAGCCAATGCTCCTACTCGTATTGAAATTTCCAGAAATAAAAATTTAGAATAAAGACACTCATGAGTCTAAAACACGCCAGAAGCGTGGAAGACCAATTGGTTCTAAGGATAAAAATCCTTGAAAGAGAAAGGGAGTAGATAATCATATTGATAGAGAGGAAAATATCCCTGAAGAAATAGAAAATAAAGAAAGTCATGAAACATTGTCATATATTGTTGCATGTGAAATCATAAATGAAAAAGATGATCCTGAACCAAAATCAGTCATGGAATGTCAAAATAGGCATGATTGGAAAAAATGGAAAGATGCTATGCAGGCTGAATTGGACTCACTAAACAAACGGAAATGTTTTTGGGCCAATTATTCCTATGCCTAAAACTGTGAAACCTGTAGGATACAAGTGGGTCTTTGTACGAAAGAGAAATGAGAAAAATGAAATAATAAGGTACAAAGCTAGACTTGTAGCTCAAGGTTTTTCACAAAGGCCAGGAATTGATTATGATGAAACGTATTCTCCTGTTATGGATGTGTCACGACCCAAAACAGGAGCCATGAGCGGTGCTAGGGAATGGGAATTCTTTCGAATCTGGAACCCGTAGCAAGCCTAAAAATAAAATAAACATGCAATAATAATAATAACAATATCAAATGCAACGGAAATAAAAATCATAAATATTACAATATCATTTCACCAACTGGATTTAAATCAAATCTCATCTCATATATATATATAAAACTCTTAATACAAATCCAGTTCAAATAATACAATACAACATCTCTTTAAATATTTAATGACTAATGCAATGTCTAGATAAAATAAATCCAAGACTCAGAGAAGCAGTTTACACAAAGAAGCCGGGGCGGAAGAAATCCGGCGTATAGACATGCTACTGAGGTCTGAGGATGTTGACTCTCCTGAAAAATAGTCAACGGAGGGGAGTCAGACCTCACTGAGTGAATTACTATAATATATATACATACACACTAAATGGACAATGCATACAATCAACAGTATATATATATATCTCATATATATACAGGCAAATACACACAGATGCAATAAAATCATTTTATATATATTTTATTGAAAATCATCTTTTATGAAGGATCATATAGAACCCTAGAATATCGCAACCTCGAAAACAGTGTTAGACAACACTCTAGCCATACAGGCTCACTTATTCCGAAATATATCCACTTAATCCATTTGGACAGTAGACTAGCCCCGAGACACTAAGTCAATCGAGCTCCAGTAGTCTGAGTGCCAGTGTGATTGGCCCCGAGACACTTGGTCAACCAAGCTCCAGCAATCACACCCAAATCATATCTCACATATCAAATAATCACATTCCATCAATATCCACAAATAGGTTAGTAGTATAGCCTAAATACTATAGGCGTACCGGTACGTACTCGGTCCTAGTGCTGCCCACTAGGTAGCACGTTCTATCGATATCCTTCATTAATAAATATAAAACATTCATTCACAATTAAATGATGCATGAATTTAAATAAAACAACAATATAAACCATATATATACTGGAAATATACCAAAAGTAAACCAGGTATATTTCGAGTATATATACGTCAAATGAATCCAATCAAATTATAACTTAAGCTAGAAATATATTTAAAAACATTTTAAATATATTTTATTTACAAAACATGCATATAATTTAATAAATACCAAAAATAAACCAAAAATATACTTAAATACAAATCATATTATTTATGCATTTTAATCAAAATAAAACATATATTTCTAAATCATGCATCCTGAGCATATATATATAGTATAGTAACTCACCCTAATGCGCTCCACGAGACGGGTCCGACGAGCCTGGTCTACTAGCCCTCGGTCTCGGCGCAACTAAACAAGCAAATAACGATAGACATTAGAATAAACCTAACAAAAATCCTAGAATTCGATATAGAGTATTAAACACAGAATCGATATCAGGGTTCGACCGGATATCACGTTTTACGAGAATTCTACCAAAAATTCGACAGAACCTCCCCTATAAAACGGACATCTCTCTACTCAAAAGAGTAGAGCCGACCCTGCAAAGAAACACACTTCGAGAAAACAAGCTCAACACTCAACCACAACCCCTCGGTCGGACTCCAGACTACAATTTACCGACCGGAGTTCACAAACACAGAAAAATTCTGAAATACCAAAAATACCCTTATAACATAGAAATTCATTTTATACGTAGAAATTACATAATTAACCTTAAAACACTGTAAAAACCGATTAAAACTCATTTTATTAGAAAAACCGTATATTATATATATAATTGAAAATAATTCCCGAAAATAGTTTTAATTAGTTAAAAATACTAGATATTTTGTAGAAATCATTTTTATACCTTAAATAAATATTAAAACCAATTAAATTACATTTTTAGACAATTTAGGGTAAAATTACCAAAATACCCCTATATATATAAATATACTTAAATTACTTCAAAAATTCACCAAAAATCATACAATTATCCAAAATTAATTTTCTCAACATATTTATCAATAATATTAATAATTAAACTCAATTAACCCAATTAATTTCCATTAAAAACACATTTAACCTAATTTTCCAAAATCACCTAAACTTCAATAATTAAAAATAAATACTTAGAAATTCATAAAAATTCCAAATAAATTCCTATAATTCATTTCAACACCTAATTTAACCATAAACTCCAATTTCATAATTTAAATAATTAATTTCCGAAAATTAGAAAAAAATATTAAAATATTCAAAAATACCCAAAAATCCAAAAAATCTCCAAAAATTCCACAAAAATTCATAAACTTAGATTAAGCTACTAGAATCAACATTTGTGAAGGGAGTTGTCATGAATCAATCAATTCGAAGCTCAAAAAAATCAAAAACCCTAATGTGACCGAATTGGAAAATTCGAAACCTAAGCAATTCTAGACCATTTAAGCTCAAACCAAAGCTAGAATCACACTCACCGGAGCTCAAGGAGAAGAAAGAGACCAGCAGTGTCGAAAATGGTGGCCGGAATCGTCGTGATCGACGCGTGGAAGGAAATTCGGCTTCTCCGGCCAAAACCGACTTCCAGACGCCGGAAACGGCTGCTGCAGGCAGCGAGGAAGGCTGGGGAAGGAGGTGGCACACCAACGGTGAGAAATCGGCAGTTACAGGCGTCGGACGGCGAGGAAACGATTGAGAGGGAGAAGAGAGAAATCGGGGGCAAAATGGTAATTTTCCAAAAGTTGTGTTTTTTGATATATTATATGTATATATATATACTTTATACTATATAATAAAATAATATTAAATTACACACATTAAATATACACCACACACATAAAATTTAATATTTTAATAATTTATACTAAATAAAAATAATTAAATAACAATAAAATAATTAATTAATTAATAAAATATTAGGGTAATATATTAAACCCTAATTAAATAAATAGATACACATATACACGGTGTTTAGTATTATAAAAATACGTATGAGTTCATGCAAGTCCGAAAATATATTTAAAATAATTAATAATAAATTATTTACGTGAAAATTTCCCCCGAAAATGGAAGTCCCAGGAAAATTTTACGTAAAGCACTGTTGTCACGACCCAAAACAGGGGCCATGACCGGCGCTAGGGAACGGGAATTCTTTCGAATCCGGAACCCGTAGCAAGCCTAAAAATAAAATAAAGCATACCATAATAACAATAAAAATATAATATGCAGCAGAAATAAAAATCATAATATCATTTTTCCATATCAACTGGATTTAAACAAAATCTCATCTCATCACATAGATGTATATAATCTTTAATACAAATCCAGTTTCAATATAATACATCTCTTTAAAAATAAAGTACATAAAATCCCCATACTTTAATTCACAACTACTGCAGTGTCTAGATAAAATAAATAAGACTCAAGTAGACAATTTACATAAAGAAGCCGGGGCGAAAGAAATCCGGCGTATCGACCTGCTACTGAGGTCTGAGGAAGTTGACTCTCCTGAAAAATAGTCAACGGAGGGGAGTCAGACCTCACTGAGTGAATTACTATAATATATATACATACACTCTAAGTGATAATGCATACAATCAACAGTATATGAGTAATATGTATATATACAGGCAAGTTCATACAGATGCAGAAAAATCATTTTTATATATTTTACTGAAAAATCCCAGTTTATGAAGGATCACATAAAACCCTAGAATATCGCAACCTCAGACAATAGTGTTAAACAACACTCTGGCCATACAGGCTCACTTATACCAAATATATCCACTTAATCCATTTGGACAGTAGACTGGCCCCGAGACACTAAGTCAACCGAGCTCCAGCAAGTCTGACTGCCAGTGTGATTGGCCCCGAGACACTTGGTCAACCGAGCTCCAGCAATCACACCCAAACCACATCTCACATATATCAATAATCATATCAATTCAATATCCACAAATAAGTTAGTAATATAGTCTAAAGCTATAGGCGTACCGGTACGTACTCGGTCCTAGTGCTGCCCACTAGGTAGCACGTTCTATTGATATCCTTCATTAATAAATAATAAAACATTCATTCACAAATACATGATGCATGAATTTAAATAAATCAACAATATAAACCATATATATACCGAAAATATACCAAACATAAACCAGGTATATTTTGAGTATATATATGTCAAATAAATCCAATCAAATCATGAATTAAACTAAAAATATATTTAAAAACATTTTAAATATATTTTATTAATAAAACATGTATATAATTTATTATATACCAAAAATATACCAAAAATATACTTGAATATAAATCATGTTATTTATGCATATTTAGTCAAAATAAAACATGCATTTTCTAAATCATGCATCCTAAGCATATGTATATAATATAGTAACTCACCTAATGCGCTCCACGAGACAGGTCCGACGGGCCTGGTCCACTAACCCTCGGTCTCGGCGCAACTAAACAAGAAATAATTAATCGACATCAGAATAACCCTAACAGAAATCCTAGAATTCAATCTAGAGTATTAAACACAGAATCGAAAATTAGGGTTCGACTGGATATCACGTTTTACGAGAATTCTACCGAAAATCCGACAGAACCTCCCCTGTAAAACGGACATCTCTCTACTCAAAAGAGTAGAGCCGACCCTGCAAAGAAACACACTTCGAAACACAAGCTCAACAAAAATCCACAACCCCTCGGTCGGACTCCAGACTACAGTCTACCGACCGGGGTCCACAAACACAGAAAAATTCCAGATATAACCGAACATATCCTTAAATCACAGAAATACATTTTTATACGTAGAAATTACATAATTAACCTTAAAACACTGTAAAAATCGATTAAAACTCATTTTATTAGAAAAACCGTATATTATATATATAATTGAAAATAATTCCCGAAAATAGTTTTAATTAGTTAAAAATACTAGATATTTTGTAGAAATCATTTTTATACCTTAAATAAATATTAAAACCAATTAAATTACATTTTTAGACAATTTAGGGTAAAATTACCAAAATACCCCTATATATATAAATATACTTAAATTACTTCAAAAATTCACCAAAAATCATACAATTATCCAAAATTAATTTTCTCAACATATTTATCAATAATATTAATAATTAAACTCAATTAACCAATTAATTTCCATTAAAAACACATTTAACCTAATTTTCCAAAATCACCTAAACTTCAATAATTAAAAATAAATACTTAGAAATTCATAAAAATTCCAAATAAATTCCTATAATTCATTTCAACACCTAATTTAACCATAAACTCCAATTTCATAATTTAAATAATTAATTTCCGAAAATTCAAAAATAATATTAAAATATTCAAAAATACCCAAAAATCCAAACAATATCCAAAAATTCTACAAAAATTCATACATGAAGATTAAGCTACCAGGAACAACATTTGTGAAGGAAGTTTCCATGAATCATCCAAATCAAAGCTCAAAAAAATCAAAAACCAAAAGTGGCCGAAAACTTCAACTCAAAACCTAAGCAATTCTAGACCATTTTAGCTCAAACCAAAGCTAGAATAACACTCACCGGAGCTCAAGGAGAAGAAAGAGACCGGCGGTGTCGAAAACGGTGGCCGGAGGAGGGAGAAACGACGGTGGGAAAATGATGGTGGCGTCGGGCACCCACGGGAGAAGAAGAAGAAGAAGAAGAAAAAGAAAAAGAAAGAAAAGGAAAGAGAAAGAAAAAGAAAAAGAAAGAAAAAGGAAAAGAAAAAGAAAAAAAAGAAAAAAGAAAAAAATAATAAATTTTAATAATTTAATAATAAATAAAATAATCAAATAATAATAAATAAATAATAAAACATTAGGGTAATAATAAACCCTAATTAAATAAATATACACACACATGCTTTATTTAATAATTTAAAAATATGTATGAGTTCATGCAAACCCGTAAATACATTTAAAATAATTAATAATACATTGTTTACGTGGAAATTTCCCCGAAAATGAAAGTCCCGGGAAAATTTTACGTAAAATACTGAAAATAATAGACAGTAATTAAAATAGGTTTAAAATACATATTAACTCGTAAAAATATCACATATATAGTCAAAATTATTGACACTGCATATCCCGGTACAGTGTAAAAATATTTTAAAAAAAACACGGGATATTACAGTCTTCCCCCCTTACAAGAATTCGTCCCCGAATTCCAAAAAGAAGATTACAGAATCAGGAAGGAAAGAGATACGGGTAAGAAGCTCGCATCTCAGCTTCAGTCTCCCACGTATGCTCTTCAACTCTGTCGCTACGCCACAAAACCTTGACCATCGGGATCTGCTTCGATCGCAACTGTCGAACTTGAAAATCTACGATCGCCACAGGTTCTTCCACAAACGTCAAATCTTCACTCACTTCTACACTGTCAGGTTGCAACACATGTGAAGGATCTGAGATACACTTCCTCAACATCGAGATATGAAATACTGGATGCACCTGTGACATACTCGGAGGCAAATCCAACCGATATGCAACAGTGCCAACTCTCTCCAGAATCTCAAACGGTCCAATGTATCTCGGTGCTAACTTACCCTTCCTGCCAAATCTCATCACACCCTTCATCGGAGATACCTTCAGAAAAACGAAATCTCCAACCTGAAACTCCACATCTCTGCGCCTAGGATCCGCATAACTCTTCTGTCTACTAACTGCGGTCTCTAATCTACGCTTGATCACGGCGACTTTCTCTGCAGCATCCTGAACCATCTCTGGTCCAGTCAAAACTCTCTCACCGATTTCATCCCAACTCAACGGGGATCTACACTTCCTTCCATACAACGCCTCATATGGTGCCATACCAATACTGCTATGGTAGCTGTTATTATATGCAAACTCAACAAGCGACAAATGATCATCCCAGCTACCTCCCAAATCCAAGACACACATCCTCAACATATCTTCTAGTGTCTGGATCGTCCTCTCAGACTGACCGTCTGTCTGAGGATGAAAAGCAGTACTGAAATCCAACCTAGTGCCCATCGCTTCCTGCAACTTCTGCCAAAAACGAGAAGTAAACACCGAACCTCTGTCTGACACAATGGACACAGGTACTCCATGAAGGCACACAATATGCTTCACATACAACTTCGCCAATCTAGCAACTGAATATGTAGCTTTCACAGGCAAGAAATGTGCAGACTTCGTCAATCTGTCTACAATCACCCAGATGGAATCGTATCCATCCTTCGAACGAGGTAAACCGATCACAAAATCCATAGCTATCCTTTCCCACTTCCACTCGGGAATAGGAAGAGGCTGAAGCTTCCCAGAAGGCTTCTGATGTTCGGCTTTCACTTGCTGACACGTCAAGCACTTAGCAACATAATCAGCAACATCCTTCTTCAATCCATCCCACCAGTATAAATCTCTGATACTGTGGTACATCTTAGTAACACCTGGATGTACGCTGTAGGCTGTAGAATGTGCTTCCTCTAAAATCTCCTCTCTCAAATCATCCACATCTGGAACACACAATCTACCACTGATCCACAACACACCATCATCAGCGAGTGTGAAATCAGTGAACTTCCCTGCTCTGACATTCTCTGCAAGCTCTTCTAGAATAGGATCTCGGCTCTGAGCTGCTTTAATCCTATCCCTCAGTATAGATCGTACTTTAAACTGAGCTAACAGTCCACCTGATCTACTGATCTTCATCATCAGACCTTGATCCACCATCAGATGCAACTCCTGGATCAATGGTCTCCTCTCCACACCGATGTGAGCAAGACTACCTGAGGACTTCCTACTCAAGGCATCTGCTACAACATTAGCTTTACCCGGATGGTAAAGAATCTCGCAATCATAATCCTTCAACAATTCCAACCATCTTCTCTGCCTCAGATTCAAATCTCGCTGCTGGAAAATGTACTTAAGGCTCTTGTGATCAGTAAATATCTCACAAGTCACCCCGTACAAATAATGTCTCCAAATCTTCAAAGCAAAGATCACTGCAGCCATCTCCAGATCATGTGTAGGATAGTTCTGCTCATGCTTCTTCAACTGCCTCGAAGCATAGGCTATCACCCTTCCATTCTGCATCAACACACAACCAAGACCAATTCTAGAGGCATCACAGTAAACTGTGAACTTATCCACACTATTAGGCAAAGCTAATACTGGCGCTGTGGTCAACTTCTCCTTCAACAACTGAAAACTATTCTCACAAGCTTCTGACCACTCGAATCTAACATTCTTCTGAGTCAAGCGAGTCATAGGGGCTGCTATCCTGGAAAAATCCTGCACAAACCGCCTATAATACCCGGCTAAACCCAGAAAACTCCGAATCTCCGTAACCGAAGTAGGTCTAGGCCACCCAGATACTGCCTCAACCTTCTGTGGATCAACCTGAATACCTTCTTTAGACACTACGTGTCCAAGAAAAGAAACACTCTCCATCCAGAAATCACACTTCGAGAATTTAGCATAAAGCTGATGATCTCTCAGTGTCTGTAGTATAATCCTCAAGTGATATACGTGCTCTTCCATACTCCTCGAATATACCAGTATATCATCAATGAAGACTACCACAAACTGATCCACATACGGTCTGAATACTCTGTTCATCAGGTCCATAAAAGCTACTGGTGCATTAGTCAAACCAAAAGACATCACCAGAAACTCATAATGACCATATCTAGTGCGGAATGCTGTCTTAGGAATATCGGATTCACTGATCCACAACTGATGATAACCCGACCTCAAGTCGACCTTAGAAAAGAACTGTGCACCTTGTAACTGATCAAACAAATCATCTATCCTCGGGAGAGGATACTTGTTCTTCACTGTCACCTTATTAAGCTCTCTGTAGTCAATGCACAGTCTCAGGGTACCATCCTTCTTCTTCACAAACAAGACTGGTGCACCCCAAGGGGAAACACTAGGTCTAACGAAGCCTTTATCCAATAACTCTTGCAACTGCTCCTTCAACTCTCTCAACTCTGCAGGAGCCATACGATAAGGTGGCATAGATATAGGAGTAATACCTGGAACCACATCTATACAGAACTCAATCTCTCTATGAGGTGGTAAACCTGGTAACTCCTCGGGAAAAAACATCAGGAAACTCACAAGCAACCGGAACATCTGTGAGTGATAACTTCTCCACTGACGTATCCCTGACCAATGCCAAATATCCCTGGCAACCTTTCCTCAACAACTTCCTAGCTGCAATAGCCGAAATAAGATTCTGAGGTGCTGAACTCCTATCACCAATAAACTTAAATTCTACTTCACCAGGAATTCTGAAAGTCACCTCTTTATTCCTGCAATCTACTACGACATAGTGCTGAGATAACCAATCCATTCCCAAAATAACATCAAACTCCATCACATCCAACAAAATCAAATCAGCGGGTAATTCTCTATATCTCCCACGAGAACTGGACAACCAGAAAGAACAATATCGGCGTCCAAGGAATCACTCAGAGGAGTGGCAACAGACAAAGGAAAAGCCATCCTCGAAGCTTGCCAACAAGATTTAGAAGCAAAAATAGGAGAAACAAACGAATGCGTGGCACCCGGATCAAACAAAACCAAAGCATCCAGGTAACAAACAGAAAGAATACCTGCCACGACTGCATTAGATGCCTGAGCATCCTGCTGAGTCAGATGAAAAACTCTGGCCTGGCCTCGACCTCCCTGCTGACTGGTAGAAGCCTGGCCAACACCTCTGGCACCTCCTCTAGTACCTCTACCACGACTCTGCTGTGGAACAAACTGAGTAGAACTCTGATGCTGGGCTGGTGGTAACTGAAATGGCATGGGTGCTGCACTAGCAATCGACTGCTGTGGGAATCGCGAAATCTGCTGCTGCTGATACCCAGAATAAGGACACGATCTGGCAAAATGTCCTGTCTGTCCGCATCTGAAACATGTCAGTGGTGTCAGATAACACGGTCCCTGATGGACTCTACCACAAGTCTGACAAACACTGGCCGCTGATCCAGAACTACGACCACTGCTGCTGCTCGAAGCACCTGACCCAAATCTGAACGATCTACGCTGACCTCCACGGCCATGTCTACTGCTCCGATGCACTCGCTGCTGCTGTCTCTGACTCTGCTGAGTCGAACCTCGCTGCTGACTACTCGAACCAACATAAAAACTCGAATACGGAGTAGCCTGCAATCCACTCGACTGAACTCCCAGCTGGTAATAATCAGGCATCGCTCCCTGCCTAACTAACCTCAGCTCGATCTCCTTAGCTAGCTCAATCACAGACTCCAGAGTAAGACCTGCTGTGGGCATACCAGCAAAAGCTGAACCCAAACCAGTAACGTACGTAGTAACCGCGAAATACTGATCTCGCATCAGATCCTCAGCATATCTACCCAATCGAAGAAACTCTCGGGTATACTCCTCTACTGATCGATCTCCACGAGAAATACTAGTCAAACGGAGACGATAGCTCAAACGAAGAGGCTCTGGACAAAATCTCCTCATGAATCGCTCTCGAAACTGAGCCCAGGTCATCGTCATCATATAGGGCTGGATCATCTGAATGAACCAATCCAAGGCTGGTCCCTCAACTGACAACTCAACGATCATGATCCTCTGGTACTCGGTATGAGCAGTCCGAGTCCTAGTCTCAATCGCATGCAGAAAATCTAAAGGATCAGAAGTACCATCAAAAGCAATCCTGCCAACTCTGGCATAGAACAAAGCTGCCTTAGGGTCAGACATACCCTGCTGATAGGCAGGCTGAACAACTGGAGGAACAGGAACATCAAACTCAGGCTCAACAGGCTCCTCGTCCTGTAACTCTCTCTGCCTACGGCGACCTGCCGCTCCTCGAGGTCTACCTCTGCCACGACCTCTACGTCTAACTGGCGGCTCAGGAGGTAAAACCTCATCCTGAAAAGACTCATCATCCTCGGCCTCAACGACCGGTGGAGCGACACGCGCTCGCCTCCTCATACTGAAAAGACAAACGGAAAGATTCAGACAAAACAGACAACGGAGGAATAACGCTGAAAACTACAGCAAGGAATACTCATCAAGACATACTCGAACCTAATACACTGCAGTAGTCCAACAGAAAACACAACTTTAAAACTAGGGCCACAACTCACACAACTAAGCCCTGACACAGAACTCCACTCTGATACGAACTTTGCTCTGATACCAACTTTGTCACGACCCAAAACAGGGGCCATGACCGGCGCTAGGGAACGGGAATTCTTTCGAATCCGAAACCCGTAGCAAGCCTAAAAATAAAATAAAGCATACCATAATAACAATAAAAATATAATATGCAGCGGAAATAAAAATCATAATATCATTTTTCCATATCAACTGGATTTAAACAAAATCTCATCTCATCACATAGATGTATATAATCTTTAATACAAATCCAGTTTCAATATAATACATCTCTTTAAAATAAAGTACATAAAATCCCATACTTTAATTCACAACTACTGCAGTGTCTAGATAAAATAAATAAGACTCAAGTAGACAATTTACATAAAGAAGCCGGGGCGGAAGAAATCCGGCGTATCGACCTGCTACTGAGGTCTGAGGAAGTTGACTCTCCTGAAAAATAGTCAACGGAGGGGAGTCAGACCTCACTGAGTGAATTACTATAATATATATACATACACTCTAAGTGATAATGCATACAGTCAACAGTATATGAGTAATATGTATATATACAGGCAAGTTCATACAGATGCAGAAAAATCATTTTTATATATTTTACTGAAAAAATCCCAGTTTATGAAGGATCACATAGAACCCTAGAATATCGCAACCTCAGAAAATAGTGTTAAACAACACTCTGGCCATACAGGCTCACTTATACCAAATATATCCACTTAATCCATTTGGACAGTAGACTGGCCCCGAGACACTAAGTCAACCGAGCTCCAGCAGTCTGACTGCCAGTGTGATTGGCCCCGAGACACTTGGTCAACCGAGCTCCAGCAATCACACCCAAACCACATCTCACATATATCAATAATCATATCAATTCAATATCCACAAATAAGTTAGTAATATAGCCTAAAGCTATAGGCGTACCGGTACGTACTCGGTCCTAGTGCTGCCCACTAGGTAGCACGTTCTATTGATATCCTTCATTAATAAATAATAAAACATTCATTCACAAATACATGATGCATGAATTTAAATAAATCAACAATATAAACCATATATATACCGAAAATATACCAAACATAAACCAGGTATATTTTGAGTATATATATGTCAAATAAATCCAATCAAATCATGAATTAAACTAAAAATATATTTAAAAACATTTTAAATATATTTTATTAATAAAACATGTATATAATTTATTATATACCAAAAATATACCAAAAATATACTTGAATATAAATCATGTTATTTATGCATATTTAGTCAAAATAAAAACATGCATTTTCTAAATCATGCATCCTAAGCATATGTATATAATATAGTAACTCACCTAATGCGCTCCACGAGACAGGTCCGACGGGCCTGGTCCACTAACCCTCGGTCTCGGCGCAACTAAACAAGAAATAATTAATCGACATCAGAATAACCCTAACAGAAATCCTAGAATTCAATCTAGAGTATTAAACACAGAATCGAAAATTAGGGTTCGATTGGATATCACGTTTTACGAGAATTCTACCGAAAATCCGACAGAACCTCCCCTGTAAAACGGACATCTCTCTACTCAAAAGAGTAGAGCCGACCCTGCAAAGAAACACACTTCGAAACACAAGCTCAACAAAAATCCACAACCCCTCGGTCGGACTCCAGACTACAGTCTACCGACCGGGGTCCACAAACACAGAAAAATTCCAGATATACCGAACATATCCTTAAATCACAGAAATACATTTTTATACGTAGAAATTACATAATTAACCTTAAAACACTGTAAAAACCGATTAAAACTCATTTTATTAGAAAAACCGTATATTATATATATAATTGAAAATAATTCCCGAAAATAGTTTTAATTAGTTAAAAATACTAGATATTTTGTAGAAATCATTTTTATACCTTAAATAAATATTAAAACCAATTAAATTACATTTTTAGACAATTTAGGGTAAAATTACCAAAATACCCCTATATATATAAATATACTTAAATTACTTCAAAAATTCACCAAAAATCATACAATTATCCAAAATTAATTTTCTCAACATATTTATCAATAATATTAATAATTAAACTCAATTAACAATTAATTTCCATTAAAAACACATTTAACCTAATTTTCCAAAATCACCTAAACTTCAATAATTAAAAATAAATACTTAGAAATTCATAAAAATTCCAAATAAATTCCTATAATTCATTTCAACACCTAATTTAACCATAAACTCCAATTTCATAATTTAAATAATTAATTTCCGAAAATTCGAAAATAATATTAAAATATTCAAAAATACCCCAAAAATCCAAACAATATCCAAAAATTCTACAAAAATTCATACATGAAGATTAAGCTACCAGGAACAACATTTGTGAAGGAAGTTTCCATGAATCATCCAAATCAAAGCTCAAAAAAATCAAAAACCAAAAGTGGCCGAAAACTTCAACTCAAAACCTAAGCAATTCTAGACCATTTTAGCTCAAACCAAAGCTAGAATAACACTCACCGGAGCTCAAGGAGAAGAAAGAGACCGGCGGTGTCGAAAACGGTGGCCGGAGGAGGGAGAAACGACGGTGGGAAAATGATGGTGGCGTCGGGCACCCACGGGAGAAGAAGAAGAAGAAGAAGAAAAAGAAAAAGAAAGAAAAGGAAAGAGAAAGAAAAAGAAAAAGAAAGAAAAAGGAAAAGAAAAAGAAAAAAAAGAAAAAAGAAAAAAAATAATAAATTTTAATAATTTAATAATAAATAAAATAATCAAATAATAATAAATAAATAATAAAATATTAGGGTAATAATAAACCCTAATTAAATAAATATACACACACATGCTTTATTTAATAATTTAAAAATATGTATGAGTTCATGCAAACCCGTAAATACATTTAAAATAATTAATAATACATTGTTTACGTGGAAATTTCCCCGAAAATGAAAGTCCCCGGGAAAATTTTACGTAAAATACTGAAAATAATAGACAGTAATTAAAATAGGTTTAAAATACATATTATCTCGTAAAAATATCACATATATAGTCAAAATTATTGACACTGCATATCCCGGTACAGTGTAAAAATATTTTAAAAAAACACGGGATATTACAACTGTAAATAATACACAATAATTAAAATAGGTTTTAAATACATATCAATTCATGAAAATATCGTAATATATATACAAAAATTATTAACACTGTATATCCCGGTACAGTGTAAAAATATTTAAAAACACGGGATATTACAGGATGCAATTACGCTCAGGTATCCGATTAGCCTAGTAGTTTCTAAGAAATTAGAAATGCGTCTTATGGATGTTGTGACTGCTTATTTGTATGGATCACTTAATAGTGACATTTATATGAAAATTCCTGAAGGATTTAAAATGCTTGAAGCATTAAGTACAAAACCCAAAGAAATGTATTCAATCAAGCTCCAGAGATCTTTATATGGGTTAAAACAGTCTGGGCGCATGTGGTATAATCGTTTAAGCGATTATTTGATTAATAAAGGATATGTGAGTAATATTATTTGCCCATGCATTTTTATTAAGAAAACAATATCCGGATTTGTGATTATAGCTGTATATGTTGATGATTTGAATATCATTGGAACAGAAAATGAGATCCATGAAGTAACAGTATACTTAAAGGAAGAATTTGAAATGAAAGATCTTGGAAAAACCAAGTATTACTTTGGTTTACAAATTGAGCAAATGCACAATGGGATATTTGTGCATCAATCAAATTACACAGAAAAGACCTTGAAACGCTTTAATATGGATAAAGCAAATCCTTTAAGTACTCCAATGGTCGTTAGATCACTCAATATTGAAATTGATCCATTTCGACCCTGTGAAGAAAATGAAGAAATTCTTGATCCTGAATTTCCATATCTCAGTGCCATTGGAGCTCTAATGTATCTTGCTAATTATACTAGACCTAACATTTCTTTTGCAGTTAATTTATTAGCGAGGTTCAGTTCAGCTCCAACAAAAAGGCATTGGAAAGGGGTCAAACATATACTTCGATACCTTCGAGGAAATGTTGATTTGGGTTTATTTTATTCTAACAATTCAAAACAAGAATTGATTGGTTATGCAGATGCAGGGCATTTATCTGATCCTCATAAAGCGAAATCTCAAACAGGCTATGTGTTCACAAATAATGGAACTGCAATTTCTTGGCGTTCCCAAAAACAAACGCTTGTCACTACTTCCTCAAATCATTCTGAAATTATTGCACTACATGAAGCAAGTAGAGAGTGTGTGTGGCTTAGATCAATGACACATCATATTGAAGAATCTTGTGGTTTTCCAGTCAACAAAAGTCCAACAATTTTATATGAAGATAATGCAACATGCATTGCACAGTTAAGGGAAGGATATATCAAAAGTGATAGAACCAAACATATACCTCCAAGATTCTTTTCATTCACTCAAGAGCTAATAAAAGACAATCATATAGATATCAAGTATATTCAGTCTAGCCATAATTCAGCTGATCTTTTCACAAAGGCACTTCCAACTACAATATTTAGAAAGCACGTTCACGATATTGGAATGCAACATTTGTATACTATGTGAAGGAAGATTATACATATCAACTTGAGGGGGAGAAAATCATGCACTGTACTCTTTTTCCTTAAGCTAAAGTTTTTCCCCACTGGGTTTTATTTAGCAAGGTTTTAACGAGGCAGTTGCAAAATATTGTTATTCAAGGGGGAATATTATGAATGTGAATGAACAATATATTGCTTGTGAGAGAATAGTTCTCAAATAGTGAAAAGAAAATCTCTATATAAAGGAATTGAAATTCATTAATGAGAATGTTAAGATTAAGAGGAAGAAAAGATAGATTACTTTTCAAATTCTTTCAATATTATAGTTCTCTAAATTCTCTCCAAACTCTTTCTAAATTCTCTCAAAATCATTCTACTATAAAATATTTTTCTTCTAGTTAAATATTACTAAATTCAAGTTTAATTCTATAACAAAATAAGTAATTTAATCTTTATTTCACAACATGAACAAAAAACAAGTTGACTTTTTTTTAGGGAAAATGTATAAATATTCACTGAAGTTTTATCGTAAGTGCTTATATACCATTAATAATTTTTTAGGGTTTTAATATCCTATTTTTTAAACGTATAACTTCTCAATTTGTTTTGAATGTTAATAGTTGTCTATGTCATAACTGGAATCTAAACTTATTAGTTATTTTACTTACACGGAATGTAGATTCCACTCTTAAACCTCAGCTTCACCAAAAAACCCAAAAACTCCCAAATAAAAAACGTGAACTCCCTAATCAAAACAACCCCAAAAAATGTAAAATCCCCCATTTTTCACTGATAGTTGCCACTACCACTTTTTTTTTAGATGAAAAACGGAGACATAAGTCCCAAATTAACACAGAATCATACGACGTAAAGCTACTCCTGCATAATCTTGTTGCACCAACTCCTTAAGGCCATTTGGAGTTTGATAAAAAAACATGGACACCCACTAGATATTGAATAGAAAAAGAAGCCAACCAATCAGCTGCTCAGAAGGCTTCTCTATATACATGAATCACATTCACTTCCCAGTTATTAACCAAGAGCTTACGAATAGTATTTATCAGCGAGCTATCAGTAGCGTGAGCGTGAACTTCCCCCCCGGATCATTTGAACTACACTTTTATTATCACATTCAACTAGCAGCTTGCAAACTTGTAACTTTAGTGTCGCTGATGGCTGCGGGTTTCATAGCATCAATTCCATCAAGGGTCACACAAATGACCTCACCATTACCAATATCAGCTCGAAACATGCTCCAAAAATTCTCAACTTTGTGATGGAAAAATATGACGTTATCACTTCCCCATGTTTTCCACCCACCATTCTCTATAGTAACTTCCATTTGAAGGGCAACGATGCCACTGCTATCTTATCTCCAGATGGTGACACTGTAGGATTTAAATCAGCTTGCCTTGGTATGAGAATGACATCGATAAGCTTTTATGTAATTAAGTATTGCATAAATATATATCTACACAACTATAGATAACTAAAGAGCAAGTGAGAAAGAAACATGATGGGGTAAGGTGGTCGACTTCTCCTGTGTTGAAATTGGTCGTATAAACAGTTGTTCAGAGTGGACGGCGATCATTCAGGTCCTCTAAGGTTAAGATATAAATGAGATAACTGTCAACGATAAAGCCACTGTCTTCCATGCGTTTCAAGGCTGTGCTCTCGATCAGAAATGAAAATCATGGCCGAATCAACAGCACACTTGTTGGCTTCAAAACCTAATATTTTTCCAGTGTTGAGAATTAGGTTAAGAGCAGCACCGCAGGTGGAATCATTTGGCCATTGTAATTAGAGAACAATCCATCAGTCATGCAAAGCTCGTCATGCTTTAAACTTAGGTGGAACTAGTGTCGAGTGGCACTAGGGGTCTGTAGGTAGAGAAGAAGGCAATTCGGTATTTTACATTTTTTGGGTTGTTTTGTTTAAGGATTTTACATTTTTTTATTTAAGAAATTTTTTTTTTATGAGGTGGGGTTTAAAAGTGAGACCCACATTCTATGTAAGTAAAATAACTCATGAGTTGTGAGTCCTTGCTACCAGATAGACAACTGTTAGCATTAAAAACAAATGGAGGGGATTATGCGCTTCATTTTTAAAATGTTAATGGTGTATGAAAACCTTAAAAAATAGTAATGGCATATCAGCACTTATGGTAAAACTTCAATAAGGTATTTACACATTTTTCCTTTATTTAATAGATACCCATTAGAGGTGATAATTTAAGTAGATCAAGAATTTGTGAAGGTGGAGATTAATTAGTTTAATTTTGTTTGAGAGTTAACAAAATGTAAAATAAATAAATGTAAATTTATTTAAAATTTTTGTACTACAATCATTTATTATTTGATGGATATCAACGACTGTTGGAACCATTAGAATGAGTTGATCGAAATTATATCTCAAATTCAAGCCATTGTTGAAAATTTTAACTATTTTTTGGAGTTTGTTCTAATTGACTTGAATTAATCAGAGTTCACTATAAACTCTGGCATAATATCAGTATCAGATTTTTTTAGGTAAACTTAGAATTTCCTTGATTCAATTCCATCAAATCCTTCTAATTGAAAGGATAAAAATATATAAATACATGAGTGTGAAGGGTATAGCAGCAATCAAAACTTGAGTTTTGTATTATCACATGAGAGTTAATATATACAATATGCTGATACATGATTATTATTTTGTTACAACATAAAACTATAACAGAAAGATAAAATACAATCTGAATATTTAAAATGAAATCATAGTTATCCTTATCACCCTCCCATAAGTTGAATGGGGGGAGACAATAGTTTAGCTTGTTGTGAAAATGTCCTTTAGGCAACGGTTTAGTGAGTAAATTAGCAAGTTGATAGGTTAAAGCGATATAATTGACATAAAGTTGTTACTACTGCACTTTATTGTAGACAAAATGATAATCAATTTCCAAGAACTTCGAACATGAGTGAAAAATAGGCATATTGGTGAGGTAAGTTGCGCTAAGATTATTGCACCATAATGTGGGAGTTTGAGAAGTAGGAAAACCAATATCTTAGAGAAGGGATTGAAACCAATGAAGTTCTTGAACTGTAGTGGCTAAGGACCAATATTCGGATTTTGTTGATGATCTAGTAACACAGTGTTGCTTTCTAAAACTCTAAAAAATTAAATTATTTTTTATGTAAATATCACAACTATCCGACTAGCCGTAGGTCTCTCCCATCTTCGCACTGCAGCCACCTTCCACTTCTCATTCTTATTTTTCTTCTTTCTTTTCTCGATTTTAAGATGAATTTCCTTTAACCGTACGTAGCACAAGTAAGCTTGATTCTCTCTATTACCTCCCATATCAGCACCCATCAATTCTTTTAACCTTCCTTCTTTATTTTTTTTTTGTAAGAACAAAGCATAACCATTGCAAAAGTATATTGGTATGGACTTGAGGAGCAAAGCGAGGGTGGGTTTATCTCAATCTACAGGTTCATTTTAAAAAAAAAATTATGAGAAGACTCTCTGGTTCTAATGCGCCACCTGGTGTATTACAGACTCTACCAGGACCGATGAGTGATCCATCAAAACTACCCAAGTGGAACTATAATGCTTCTAGCACAGACCAAGTACCCAGATATCCTGGTGAGAGTCGATGGTGAACAAAGGGTGAGTCTTTTATCAGATTTCTTTTGTAAATTGATGAGTATTTTGTTTTTGTTAGTATTGATAAATTAATTCCATTTTCCCTTCCACCCACTCTCTGTTTTCTTTTATGATTATTTTCCTTTTATTGTTTGCTATCTTTTTTTATTTGCTTTACAGTCGCCGATTACATCGGTGATGTAATTGTTTGCATATATTGTGGGTACTGTGCAATGATAGCCGATGAGTATATCTCATGCAATAAAGGTACACAACCTTCTTCACCCTTTTCCTTTTTTGTCTCTGGGATTTCTTGAGTTGGGTCTCCATTGAAATTGCATGTATTTGTTCTGACCTTCTCTTGCTTAGATTCTCTGTTTATTTGCTTATGAGTAACACAATCCCATCAAAAGTAGCACAATCGTGAGCGTCGAATCTGACTTTAATTTACAGATATTTTAGCTAATTTTCTCTTGCTTTAATTCTATATCTGTTTGCTTATAGGTAGCACAATCCCATCATCTTCGGTTTATTTTCTACCTCCTGTATTTTCTATTGTGTGATTTGCATTCAATTTCTTTAGATTCGTTGAGGTTTACATCCATTCTATTATCCCTTTTACCTTCAACTGTTTGATTGCATACATTGGTTTATTCTTTGAGCTTATTAACATTAACTGTACAGATTTGGTTGATATTACAGTTCCCCACCACCCCCCTCTTCTCCCTCTCTTTGAAATATCCTTGCACTGTCAATTGACAAAATTTTTAACAAGTTGTCGTCTGCCTCATTGATTGTGTCCAGTTTTTGAACCAAATGCAATATATGCTATTTCTATTCACAGTTTTGAATATAATTTATTTATCAATTCTAATGTTTTCTATTTTATTATAGCTGCCTTCCAAGTGCTATGTTCTTGCCACAATCTCTTACTCTTCAGCTCCATGGCAGGTGAAGAAGGTTTGTTTCCCTGTGTGCATCTGAAAATTGCTCCCTATCTTTTTTATTTTTTATTTTTATTTAAATGTGTTTTGCTCTGTTTTTGCTTTTATTTGGAAAAAAAAAAAAAAAAAACATATAGGGAAAAATCCATTAATTGCATTAACAAGGTTGGATTTGAGGTCATATATTAAGAGTTCAAATATATATATACTGCTATTGTTTCACATTAGTTTCATGCTTTTTTGGATACTGGATTGGCATGGTTGCAACAAAAAATGATGTAATTTCCCATCTCTTCAATTCTTGCTGGGTTAATGCTGAGGAAAAACTGTTCAGCAGCAGACTCCCCCCCCCCCCTCTTTCTTTTGAATGTCTTTTGGGCCTAATGGCCATAACTATGTTTTTGGTAGTTGAATCCGTGTTCACCAAATGCACCGATTCTGTTTCAATTTGTGGACTATTTTGTTCTGACCAAATTGCTTTTTTTATTTTTATTTTATCTTATTTCATATGTTTATTGCATTGCCATTTTTTAATTTTTTTTTTAAGAATTCATTCATTAATTGAGGAGTTTACCCGCGCTTCACAGTGGAAAATCTCAAACTATTTGGCAATTGTGCAATTAAACGTGAAATCAATGGGCAAAAATTTTAGTGCTAATGAACAGTTAAATTGTTGTTTCAGCAAATAATGGCAAAATAGAGAATTCACTCTTTCGATTGATATTTTCCTTTTTTTTTTTTTTTTGAAAAGAATGATCTACTTTTGGATTTTGTGAAACCCTCATTCCTTGCATTCTTTCTTGGTTCTTAATGTTTTCTTTATTTTCTCGCTCACCTGGGTTATGAATTGTATTAGTTCTATGCTCTGTATGCTATCTATATATATAGATATTCTAGAGTTTTTTTTTTTTTTTTTTTTAAATGCATTGTGCTGATTCATTTGGGAAAAAATTCTCTATATGCAGGTTAAATTCCAAAATCAGGGATAAACAGTGCCCCATTACCAGTTCTTTTTTTGTCCCTAATGATTTGTTTTGTGGGATTTCACATCCAGGTATAATTATGACATAATTTCATGCTAATTTAATTTTTTTCATTTTTGTTTTTCTTTTCCTCTGTTGATCTGATTATATGTTTGATTTTTTTTCCCTCGCCCCTTGGCTCCTATCAGTGTAATCACAGGTTTAAATTTTTTTATTTTTTATGCTCTTTTTCTCATCTTGCTACTTAAATTTTTTCATGTTTAATTTTTCAGTTCATTTTTACTTCTACTACTCCTACTACTACTATAATCAATTATTTTCATTTGTTTTGTTCAACCCTTTTCTTTTTTTTTGCCAGGAGGCCTGAAAGGAACCTATTAAACCTCAACAATTTGCCTAATAATTATAGTTCTTGAGATGCTAAACAAGTCTTTGATGACAGTTCTTCATCAGCTGGTGAGTACAATTTCTGTTTTTTTAAGTTAAATACGTAGAAAAAGTAATTATTTCTTAGTAAAAAAGAAAAAAAATAATAAGTAAAGATTACTACTTTAGCCCAAGTTTTTGAAGGTGGTCAATGTGAAAAACTGTTTTTGTGTGTAAAATGTGTATCAAATTAATTTTTTTTGGTTCTTCGAAGCTGAAAAGGGGGGAAAAAAAAGTGGTGCAAGAAATGGAACAAAGAGCTTACAGGAAAAAAAATTAGGTTTGGGTCTTGAAGTAAACAGACTGATGTATGTTTATTTAATCAAATCATGATTTGAGAAACTATGGTTCAGTTGGGGTTGGAGTTTAGGTGAGGGGCCAGGAATGGTCTCATCGAAGTTGCTTTAATTTGTTACTTTGTATTAGCAGGTTATAGGAAAAAGAAAGTGGCGCTAAGGATGGGAAATATGAGTGTAGTAATGTCTGTGAATGTAGGTTCTGTTCCCGTTAAATTTTGCAAATTTCAAACTCTTGGAGGCCACATGAACTGACATAGACAAGGCAAGAAATGACTCTTCTTTCAACTTGCTTATATTTAACATTTTATATATATATATATATAAGGCTGTTTTTTATTAATAACATCTGTGTTTACTATGTTTCAAAATTTGCAGATTATCAAATTGAAAAAATGGAAGTTATCTCATATTATATAGTTTATTAATGTTTAAGTCATTAATTTTTTATAATAATTAAAAAAATTTAATTAAATTTATATGAGAATATAATTAATAATAACAATTTTTATTATATTAAATAGGTTTTATCGATGTTTAATTTTATTATATTAAACAGGTTTCATTTAGGCACATTTGGCACCTCAAAACCATATCAAATTTGATTTCCAAAAGTATATTATTGTCAGGTGTTTTGTTTTTGGTGGATGTATATATAACTTTTATTGTTTTCTCTTTTTGTGGCTTTTTGGATTTTATTCATGCATGTGTTTGGATTTAAATTGGTCAAATTTCCAGGATTTTATTCCATCATAAATTTTGTTCTAATTTATTTTGGTTCGGTCAAATGCTATTTATGGATTTATGTAGTTGTATTCCATCAGAAAATTTGATCTAAATTTTTTTTTTTTTTGGGTTCGGTCAAGTCCTATTTATGGATTTATGTAGTTTTAGTTGATGTTGTGACTTTTTATGCATAGCGGTCTTCTGTTGGATCAGTCCTATATGACGTTGTCGGGATAATTTTACTTTTTCTCTATGGATATGATGAAATTTAAATTGGACATACATATCTGGCAGTATGAGGCTTTTGCCTACCAATTAATAATTCAGTGCATATACAGTAGATAATGATTGAGATAGCTTCAGATATTCTTTAACTTGCAAAGAAATTTGGTTTTAGGCGGAGTCCAGCTTAAGCGCAAGGAAGATTGCTATAGAGGTTTGTGATGCCATTGTAAAGAGAGGGCGATGCCTATCAGGTGTGGGAATAGTTGGGATTCTCCAGAAGATGGAAGAGGATTCAAAAGGTGCTATATTTGGAAAGAGATCAGTGGTGGCTATGGATGGTGGGCTATACGAGCACTACCCGCAGTATAGAAAATACTTACAAGATGCTGTCACAGAGCTTCTGGGATTAGAAATTTTGAAGAATATAGTCATAGAACATTCAAAAGATGGATCTGGCATTGGAGCTGCTCTCCTGGCTGCCACAAATTCAATGGATGATCATGATTTCTAGATTAGTCAAATGATTGAATTGCCACGAATGCCTTTTTTCTTTTTCCGTGTGTAGTTAATCATTGATCAAAGCGATGTTGTTGCTTTGGTTCCTGTTGTGCAGTAAATCTTGCCATTCAGTTGAAATAAGGAGGAGAAGAATGAGGCTGCAGGGATCTAGGCGCCGAATTGTAATTGAATAGCATTTGTAGAGCATTGTAAGATTATTTCATAGTTCAAATGTACATGGTGCAATTTTTATTTTTATTTTTATTTTTGGTGTTACGCTTCAAGCTGAAAGGAGCATATAGATAATTATTGTGATAATACATGTCAGTTTTCTTTGCTAATGAAGTAGTTCTTCTGCTATGAGCCTGCGAGTGCCTTTCTTGGTAGGAAAACAATAATATTTTTCACAATCCTATTCAAGGAATTATTGAAGAACTAATAGGACATTCATCAGTAAGGATAAGAACGTATTAATATTATTTTTAAAGTATACTCTTCTCCCTCAATCTCAAAAAAATAATTTTTTAATATTGATCTCAAATTATAAATTACTATTTTTTTCCTAAAATTAATTTTTTAGTAATTTTTAAAACAATTAGTTTTATTTCAACTATTTGTCAAAGCTTTTAGAAATAAAGATTATAGCCTTAAAAAAAAATTTAAACCTTTCAATTTCACTTGCAAAATGAGTTTCAACTTTTACAATTTAGGAACTCTCTTTAATTCGCTTTTATTTTTTTTTTTTTTAAATTATATGTATTTAGAAGTGATATGATCTAAATTTTGATCATTATATAATAGGGGTAGTCACTTCTTTTAAATTGATAATGATAAAAATTCAATTTTACATCTCATAATTCCCTTGAAGAGGAGTTACCGTTTAATTACTTTCTCACTAATAATATACTAATTATACTTTGTTTCAATCAAGATATTATAAGTAAATAGAGTGCATATTGGATGCATATAATACAGGAACTGTATATCTAAACTGTCCACATAGATTAATCACACAGGAATAGAAAGAGTAAAATGCACTCCATGTTATTATTGATTTTGAAATATTTTGAGATTTCTCGCCACGAAGCAGGAGCAAACTTTTTCATATATATATATATCACTATTCATTCGTGCAAACAATTGCCATTTGATTTCACTAATCATTTCAAAGCTGCCACCGTCTGTCCCTTTGAGCTTTTGTGGCTGCAGGAGTCCCTTTGAGCTTTTCAGTCAAACGACGCCGTTTTTTCCTTTTCGATGTTTTTGTTCTTTTCGGCTTCCATCGCTATCCTCTTCCATGCCAAGAAACGCCGCCATTTTTCTTGATTTTATCAGTCATTTTGGTTTGCTTCGTTGGTAACCCGACCACAGGTCTCTCATTTTCTCACATCGCAGCCGCCACTCTCCCTCCACCCTCTAAATCTCTACTCTCCTCTCTTCTTCTTCTTCAATTTTATTTCAAATTCTTTTCTTCTATGGCTAACCACAGCTTATCGCCCTTTATCGGTTGCAATGTTTATTTCGGTTTTGAAAAACAAAAAAGAACTTGCTTGCCGATAATCCATCACCAAAACTCAGTCGTCGCTGGCCTTCCCCATGTTTTCTTGAAACCGTCGCTCCTCTAGTACTCAAATGACCTCCTGATGAAGAGATAGCATCACATGGTGATGGGGTGGAATCCATATCTCGATGGAAAAAAAAACTTTTTATTTTTTTTTCCCTTCATTCTTCCCTACTCTCTGTTTTCTGTGAGATAATTTTTTAGCTTTCATCTTTTGTCAATTTATTTTTATTAACTTTCTTTATTTATCTTTCAGTCACCGATGACAGTGGTGATTTAATGGTTTGCATGCATTGTGGCTGTTGTACAATGGAATTCAATAAGTGGATCTGATACATTAAAGGTACGAAACCCTCTTCCCCCTTTCCCACCTGCCTCTGAAATTCATGAATTAAATTTGCAGATATTTGTACTGAGCTTTGCTTGCTTTACTTTTGTATCTGTTAGCTTAAAAGAAACACGCTCTAATTGATTTTTTTTTTCGTTTCTACCTGTTGTGTATTGAGCGATTTACATGCAAATTTTTCAGATTTATCAAAGTTAACATGAATTTATTCTCCTAGCTATTCTTCCATTTATTTTCCATTGTTTAATTGGACTGTTTTATTACATCGGCATATTGAAATCAACAATGCAGCTTAGGTGTTTATTACACCCTGAATTGTTTTTTTTCCTTTAGAAAAAAATGTCGTTGCACCTTTAATTAGTTCCATTGTTTTCAATCTTTCGTCTTGCTGTTTTTTTTTAATGGTTACCAGTTTTTTTTTTTTTTAAAAAGCGACCTCCTGTTTCATGTATTGTTTTGAATTGAATTAGTAGTTTGGTGTTCTTGTATGTTGGTTTTGGTTGGTTTAGCTCCATCCCTCATGACCATTGAATCAGCTGTTTGCATTGTTTTTCTTTTCCATTGTCACCTGTCTTTTGTGTTATAGTTGATGATTTTTTTTGCTTATTTTTTTGCCCATTATTTCCTGAGTACTAACATTTTCTAATTCATGCTTGCCGCCTTCAAAATGCTGAGTTGTTACTGGAATTTGTTGTTCCTCTTCAGTTCTGATTAATGGCAGGTAAAGAAGGTTTGTTGTTCTCTGTGCCTGTGGAATTTGTTTTTTTTTCTTTTTTTTTTGTTGAGTTTTGCCTCTTCCTCAGGTTTTTCCTCAAGACTTTTGTCGAATTTTTATTTTTTGTCGGCTAGACTTTTTTTTCTCTAAATTTTGGTTTTTTCTATTTTCCAGGTGCTGCCTGTTGGTCTGATTTTGGCTGGGACTGATGTTGTTTTTCGTTCGCTCAATGTTGGATGCATGCATTTGTAGATGATGGCTGCCTCTTCGGGTTTTTTTTTAATAAAAAAAAAACCACGAATCAGAGCACTTGATGCTTTGATGTTGCTGATATCCTTTGTTGACCATTTTATTTTATTTTTTAATTTTTCTTATGATTTGCTTACTGTTGGTTCTTGATCTATGATTGATTTTTTTTGTGTTTTTTTCTTTGTTGTTCTCTTGCATTCTGTGCGTTTTGTTAATTTGGTGCAATGCATTTGTAGAGCTGCCATCATGTATACTGTTACAAGGTCAATTTCCCACACTTAAAAATTTGGCCTAGAAGGCAACTAAGTCTGCACACACTTAGTTTAGCCACACACACAAAACAGAGATTCAAGTACTTAGCCAAATTTTCAGGCTGTTAAGTTATGAACATAAGTTCATCTTAATCAATTTGATTTAATGGCAACACAATATACATGAATCACTCCCAACCTGTTTATTCAAATCACAATAATCAGGATACAATAATGAGACTCTTTATATAGAAATTCCCCAGTACACATACTGCTTATACACAACATAAAGCAGTTACAAAGGTGGTTACATGGGGGCAGTTTTGCTTCCTCTTATTTTTAAGGTGGCAGTTGACACCCCCAACTGCCATAGGGATAATTTACAAACATCATAGCAAACTGTCTTGCCAAGTTAGCAATCTGTATATGTGTCAAATCTTCATCCCATAATTTCAGGAAGCAGCCATAACCGCCCTCAACTGTTAAGCCTATTCTGCCAATCAGAATCCTTGTTCAACCAGCCAATGTCCATGTGCCAAATCTGCATGCCCATCATCCAGCTGCTTGGCCAAGTGCCAATGCTAGCCTTGCACACTCGTTTGTGTTGTCCAAGTAGCCCTCTCCTTACTCAGACTGTGCAGCCACATGTTGCCTTAAGCCACATTGTATTGTTTGATGCCCATCGCATCTTGACAAGGCTGTGCTAAGGAATAATGCCCAAATCCTTGGCAGCAGCACAGGCTCAACTCTTAAGGGGCTAACAAACCACCCCTACCTAAATCATTCAACGTCCTCGTTGAGTTGGTGAGGTAGTCTTATATCTGCCTCTCAAATTACCGTAGGGCCACATCTCTTTCCTAAGTTGCATCTGCCTCAGGTTTACCCTTCCAAAGCACTAGAAATTATGTCCTCCGATTTTTCTTACTTTGGCCAAAGGTTCTATGGTCTAAGATCCTCTCCACATCTTCCATAAACTATTTTCTCACCATTGGAGGGGCTCTTGTGGCCTGGCTTCTTACTGGATCTATCACATTTGCATGGTATTGACGCAGGAAATTCACATGGAAGGTGGGGTGCACCTTGAACCGTTCAGGCAGATTCAACTTGTAGGCTACATTGCCTACCTAAGACACAATTTTGAAGGGTCCATCATACTTTAAAATTAACCCTCTATGCACTGTCTTACTACTAATTTTCTTCCAAATTTGAGGAGTCAATTTCAGCAACACTTTGTCTCCCACATTGAATTCAAGTGGACGATGCTTCTTGTCAGCATACTTCTTCATTCTTTTGGCAGCTTTTCTCAAACTGTCTTGGGCTTCCTCAAGCATTTCCTGCTTCTCTCTTGCATATCTATATGTTGTTGGGCATTTTCCCCCAGTTCGTTGCTTGGTAACTTCAATAGGGGTAATAGGCTGTTGTCCCAACACAAGCTCAAAGGGGCTCATCTCGATGGTTGAGGATCTGTGCAAGTTGTACCAAAATTATACACTATCCAGCAGCTCTAACCAATTCCTCTGGCTTGCTGTAACATAGTGTCGCAAGTACTCCTTAAGCCAGTGATTAATCCTTTCGGTCTGCCGATCAGTTTATGGGTGATTTGCAATAGAAAATTTTAAATCTGTCCCCATCATGTTGAATAATGAAGTCCAGAACCTACCTGTGAATATAGCATCCCTGTCTCTCATAATATCATTAGGCAAGCCAAAATATTTCACCATATTACGGTAAAATAGAGTTGCAGCAACAGCAGAAGGACATGTCAAAGGGGCAACAATAAAAACAACATATTTTGAAAACCTGTCAACCATAATCATGACAGAAGATATGCCATTAACCTTAGGAAACTCATTAACAAAGTCCATGGAAACAGAAATCCAAAGCCTTTCTGGAATAGGAAGAGGTTGTAACAAGCCTGCCTCTCGCTTTTTCTCCACTTTATCTTGTTGGCACACCAAGTAAGTTTTGACATAGGCCTCCACATCAGACTCCATTTTTGGCCAAAAGTAAGAACGGGACAGTAAGGCAAGCATTTTATCCACACCAGGGTGACCAACCTACACTGGATCATGAGTTTCTTTTAGCAATTCCCTCCATAATCCCCCAATAGAAGGCACAAAAACTCTCTCCCCCTTAACCATGAGGAGATCGTCCTCGATCCAATACCGGCGGATTGTCCCCTCCTTAACTTGGGCAACCAATTTATCATAGGCACTATCATCGGCAGCAAGTTGCTTGATGCGTTCTAGCGTGTCTAATTCAACTATTGAAATAGCATACAAGGAAACAAAGACTTCCCTTCGACTTAAGGCATCAGCAACCTGATTATGCTTGCCAGGTTTATGCTCCTACATAAAGTCATATTATGCCAAAAATTCTTGCCACCGAGCCTGCTTTGGAGATAACTTCTTTTGAGTTTTAAAGAAGGTGTTGGCCACATTGTCTATCCACACCACAAATTTGGTTCCCAATAAGTACACTCACCATATGTGTAAGCAATGTACAATAATAACCATTTCTTTCTCATAAGCACTATGTCTCTGCTCTGCTGGATTCAACTTTCGACTCTCAAAAGCCACAGGGTGCCCATCTTGCACAAGGACTCCACCAATAGCTTTGTCTAAGGCATCAGTATGCACTTCAAAAGGTAACTCGAAGTTAGGCAGCCTTAGGATAGGCTCCGATGCAATAGTAGCTTTCAGCTTGTTAAAGGCCTCTTGACACACATCTGACCAGACCCACTTTAGATCTTTCTTCAACAAATCTGTCAAGGGGGCAACCCTTTTTGAGTATCTAGCAATGAATTTGCGATAATAGTTGGCCAGACCCAAGAATGATCTCAATTCAGCAACCTTTGTAGGAGCTTGCCAAGTCACAATGGCTTTAATTTTCTTTGGGTCCATCCGCACCTCATGATTGCCAACCAGATGGCTAAGGAATTTTACTTCCTGCACAACAAATTCACATTTTTCCATATTCTCATAGAGCTGATGATTATGTAATCTTTATAACACCATCTTCAAATGCATCAGGTGACCATCAAAAGTTTTACTATAGATGACAATATCATCCAAGTAAACAACAAAAAAATTAGCAAGAAAGTCATACAACACATTATTCATAAGATTACAGAAGGTAGCAGGGGCATTAGTCAAATCGAATGGCATCACCAAGAACTCATATGAGCCATATCGAGTCACATAAGTTGTCTTGGCTTCCTCTCCCTCCGCAATCCAAACCTGCCAATAACCTAATCTTAAATCAAGCTTTGTGAACCATATCGCTTTACATAACCTGTCCATCAAGTCTTGCACCAAAGGGGCTGGATATTTATTTTTGATTGTCACTTTGTTCAGTGCCCTATAATCCACGCACATTCGCAGGCTACCATCTTTCTTCTTTTGGAACAAAATTGGAGCACCATAAGGAGCCTTGGATGGTTGAACATACCCAGCCTCAAGCAACTCGTTCAACTATTTCCTCAATTCACCTAACTTAAGAGGAGACATTCTGTAAGGTGGATGAGAAGGTGGAGAAGACCCAAGCATCAATTCAATCATGTGGTCAATAGCCCTCCTTGGTGGTAGATTTCTAGGTAACTCCAAAGGCATCACATCAGCAAAATCCCTCAACACATCTGCCACTTGATAAGGTACCTCAATGACTTTATATTCCTTGATTTCTAATAAGGCAGCAAGGTATGTTTCCTCCCCTCGCTTCAAGTCTTTCTTAACAACAACACTAGAGACTTCTACAGCCTTTCTCTTCCCTCCCTTCCCAAAGGGATATACACATGGGACAAAGCAGAGGTTGCACTCTTGCATCACTATTACCCATCCAGATGTGGCATAAACACAATCTGGTTCTTACACATAAAATCTATGCCAAGAATCAAATCAAAGTCATCCAACCGAATCACAAGCATATTTGTTTTCCCATTCCAATTACCCATAGTCAAAGGCACATTATAAGACATTCCCTCCACAGCCTGAGCTTTAGCATTCACAGCCTTGGTAAAGCTTGGGAAATTAGACACCGACAACTTATACTGAGGCACAATTATGGATGCCATAAATGTGTGTGTCGCCCCCGTATCCAGTATTGTATTAACCTGCCTGCCATTCATATTCACAAAAACATGCATTAAACGAGAATGGGCAGAAAGTAAGTCATCAGTAACATTACTTATTGCCTCAATGTGATTCAATTCAGCAACAATAACATTGATCAATTGTAAAGGATTGACAAGGGCTGGAACTTTTTTGTTTTCTTATCTTTCCCCCACAATGATAGCATTCAATTTCTCCCTCTTTGGGCAGTCTTTGGCACGATGAGGGCCATTGCACAAGAAACAACCTTGAAATTTAGGGTTGCTTTTCATTTTGAAGGACTCATAATCAACCTTCCCTTTCCCCTTATCCCACTCCTGCTTCTTGCCCTCTTTCCCCCAATTCCCTTTCTTCCCTTTACCCTTGTTTTTCTTCAGGTTCGAAGAAGAAGAGGGATCAGTGGTATCTTTGTCAATTTTATAATCCACCAAAGACTCAGCCATAGCAATAGAATTTGGAAGATCCTGGACATTATGTCTTCGAATCTCCATTTGCGCCCAACGCTGTAACCTAAAGATAAAATTGTAAGGCTTGTCCTCCTCTAACATGTTCTGGATATCCAACATTAAAGAACTGAATTCCTTCACATATTCCCTCACAGTGCCTGTGTGCGTGAGTCACTTCAATCCATCCCTTGCAACCTAAGACGCATTGTTAGGAAGGAATTGATCCTTCATCTCCTTCTAAAGTTTCTCCCAAGAATCAATCTTAGGCCTACCAGCATTAGAGTCATATGTCAATCGAGTTCTCCACTAGATTTTGGCATCTCCAGTTAGATACATGATGGTAATTGTCACCTTCTCCGAATTAGGCACCTTTGTAGCAATAAAGTATTGCTCCATATCCCACAGAAAATTCTCAAGTTCCTTCGCACTCCTTGTTCCTTCGAAGCACTTTGGTTCAGGAACTTTCGATTTGGATCGTGGCTTACCACTCTCTGAACTGCACATAGCCCTTCACAGTACTGCCATCTCTTCGTGCAGATCAGAATGATCTTTGCAAAATTTTGAAGCCTTATTAATGAGGGTCTTGCGAATTCCCTCCATCTCAATTTCAAGGTCTGCAAGTTTGTCCAACAATGGCTTCTCATCTTCCATTTCTGGAACAACACCGATTAAGGCTTTAATTCGTGCCATCCTTTCACGAATTTCATTGTTTCCCCTAGCCATCATCAATTTCCCACACTTAGAAATTCGGCCTGTAAGGCAACTAAGCCTGCACACACACAAAACAAATGTTCAAGTACTTAGCCAAATTTTTAGGCTACTAAGTTATGAACACAAGTCATTCTTAATCAATTCGATTTAATGGCAACACAATATACAAGAATCACTCCCAACCTATTTATTTAACTCATAATAATCAGGATACAATAATGGGACTCCTCATATAGAAATTCCCAAGTACACATACTGCTTATATACAACACAGAGCAGTTACAAAGGTGGTTACATGGGGCAATTTTGCTTCCTCCTATTTTTAAGGTGGTAGTTGACACCCCCAACTTTCTTACAGACATCCTAGCAAACTGTCTTACCAAGTTGGCAATCTGCATGTGTGTCAAATCTTCATCCCATAATTTCAAGAAGCATCCATAACCGCCCTTAACTGCCAAGCCTATTCTGCCAATCAGAATCCTTGCTCAACCAGCCAATTTCCATGTGCCAAATCTGCATGCCCATCATCCAGCTGCTTGGCCAAGTGCCAATGCCAGCCTTGCACACTCGTTTGTGTTATCCAAGTAGCCCTCTCCCTACTCAGACCATGCAGCCACATGTTGCCTTAAGCCACATTGTATTGTTTGATGCCCATCGCATCTTGACAAGGCTGTGCCAAGGAATAATGCCCAAATCCTCGACAGCAGCACAAGTTCAACTCTTAAGGGGCTAACACATACACTGTATGTTTGTTTATTTGAATTTATTGTGATGGTTTGCACGCTTGATTTGGATATTCTGTTCTTATATTTTTTTTCTTATTTTTTATCTTCGTTGATGGTGATGTTCTTTGTGATTGCTTGGGTTTATCGTCATGGTGGTCAAGTGGCATGGGCCTCAGCATCTAGACTTGATGCTTGTGTGAGAAAGAGATTTTTGGGGAAGAGAAAAAGGCTATGGAGGCTTATGATGAGCTATAAGGCTTAAGGGCATGGGGAAGCTAGAGAATAAAAGAGAAAGAGAGAGAAAAAAAAAGAGGGGGGATTATTTTAAAAAAAAGAGAGAGGAGATTACAAAAAAAAAAAAGAGAGGAGCTCTGAACAAGAAAAAAAACAAAGGAAAGCAAAGCAAAAAAAAAACGTCCTTAAGGAAGGGGGAGGGATTGAAGCAAAGAAGTCCACTTTATCCTAAGAGAAGAAGAAAGAAGCTTGTGTTAAAAGTAGAGATCACATCCTAGCAAGGATCACAATCAAAAACATCTCTGAGGGTCTCTCATTTTGATAGAAAACCTGCACTCAAACTTAACATGTTCTTCATTATGTGTGTTCTTGCTTGTGTATAGCTAAGTCATTAGTATATTTTGAGTATATTTGTAGTTTATCTTGCTTCAAAATCTCATTTTATTGATGTGATCTTTGAATATTTTTGCATGTAGTTGTAGTTTAATGATTGTAGAGTGTGTATATGCATGTATCGTTACTTAGAGTAGAAGTCTGAACATTTGAGAGTCGGGATTGGCATGTTGATCGGGCGATGCATCTACGTCGCCTCTTGTCAATAAGGCGATCGCCCCATTGACAGGCTTCTAGGATGTCTTCCTTTTGTCTATGTGTGTTATATGCTTTTTGCCTTAGAAATATTAGGGGTCCCTGTTGATGAGGTGTCGCCTCATCAATGAGGCGATCGCCACATTGACAAGTTTAGCATGCTTCTGTTTTGTTTTCATTAACGTTTGTTGTGATGTCCGCTTTGGTATGTCCCCTTTTGACCTTAAACATGTTTGTATCATTGCATGATGATGTTCAATCTTGTTTGTTTAATGCTTTCTTTAGTTCATAATGTAAGAACCCCTTTTTTAGAGTCTCTTTATAAATATCGTTATATGTGATTTCATTTTTTAAAAGGAAGGACTAATTGTGTGTTATTTGTAGGAATTACTTGATGACTTCCATCATTGAGTAGTCATCATTGTTAGTTATTCCTTTTACACCATTGCATTTATGTTATTTTTTGGTTTATTTTGGTATATGTTTAGTTTATTTTCTGTATATTATTCTCTTATTTAACCTAAAAGTGTTGTAATCCTTAATCCCTTTCCCCTATTTGATTTTGAATGTATGGTTTTAAACTATTATTTATTTTATTTTTGCTGAATGTTGGGGACTCAAAAGCATGAAACTGGACTAATGTGCAAACTTGGACTTAATTATAAAACTTGGAAAGTAAATGAAGGTAAGTGCAACTTTAAATGTAAATAAGGAAATAATTAAATAATTAAATGGTAATAAAAAACAAAACACAAACGGAGGCCAACCGCAAGGTTAGGTGAGCATTCAAACGTTCATACTCAGTTTCTGAACCGGATCTTTAATAACGGCTTCTGGGAACCTCCGTGGGATCCAGTTGTTGTACAATGTGTCCCGAATTTTATCCAGGTGGTGTCTCCACCTCCGAATAGGCCCAAGACCTATATTGTATTTCTTAGTGGGCATCGAGCCCACACAGTGCCGTGGTCGCCAAACACTTGGGCATGCGCTAAATCCCGTCGCCTATAGTAGCGACTCCACCGGGGATAGAGAAACTGATTCCAGTGTTTTTCATTTTGTCATCTTTAATTATTATCTTATTTCTTCCTGCATTTATGCATTAATTACACATTTTGCACACAATAAGCACTTCAATCCCGAATTAACCCGACAATAGTCAGTACTTTGCTACTTATGTTTAACTCAAACCTGGTGGTGGAATATTTGATTATTGTCACTCACGACACATACTAATCCACGTTGTTTGAACCTTGAGTGGGGAGACATATATGGATGTATATCGTTGTGGGAGCTGAAGTCTTTCTACCCAAGACTCAAGCCCATGTAGTGACCTAGCAACTATCCTTAGGAATTTTCCCATATGCATGTGTATTATGCCATATAATGGATCGTTAAAATAAATCTCGAGCTCATCAATAAGCAATCCAAAATAAAATGGGCCCTCGTGTCCAACCAAAGCCCATTATAAATAAGCTAGTCAACAAAGGCCTCTCATGCCTACTCATAACCCATTTTAAATGGGCCTTGACAAGTAAGTTTATGGTGCTAAGGATCTTGGCTCATAGAAAGTGGACTCGGGCTTTATTTAAAGTAACCATTACTTGTCTGAATCATTTTGAGAGTTTTCTTGCATATGTCGATTTTATTATCCCTCGTTGATAATTAAAACCCAAGCCAAAAATCCTAGGATAAGATACTTGCCATTGAATACGTGTGTTGGATAAATAAGGGTGAAAGTTTGCACGTTTAAGCTTCATGTTTTGATCTTGTATGTCTCTTTCTGTGTGACCTTTTATTTCTTAAATTTTTAAATAAAACGGACTTGCATATCATGCATACACGTCATGCATCATTCTAACCTACTGTCTTGCAACACTATAGATCCTTTAATCTCAGCAGGGTAGGTCCGAGCTAGTTCAGGTCGTTTGGTTAGAAATTCAGAAATAGGAATGGCAGGAGGGTTTGACCCAGAAGCATTTGGGGCATGGTTGAAAGAAGAAGTAATGATAGAAACTCGGGCTATAATGAGAGAAATGATGGGGGAAATTACTAAGCTCATCAGAGAGAGTCATCCAGCATAGCCACCTGATGCACCGCCAATCGATCTGGTGGATCTCGATGAGGAAATACCGATTAGAGGGAGGGAAGAAGATGATGTGACAGTGTTGGCCAATCCAATGAATCAAAGAAATGTCATCCCAGTCGAGGATGTGGGTTAGACTGAGTGGGCTAAGAATATGACCAAAGTGATGAATTAGATGCAAGTGATGATGAAGGAGAAGGGTATGGTCGCTCCTCTAGATTATGATCTGAATCTGAAAAAGGGAGATGAACCGCTACCTCGTAAGTTTAAATTCCTAGACATGAAGAAGTATACTGGTGTCGAGGATCCCTATTTGCATTTGAAGTAGTATGTAACGTACATGAAGGCTACTGAGCTAACTGAGAGCCACATAATCAAGTAGTCTCCTATTTCATTGGAGGGAGCGCCAATCCATTGGTATTACACCTTGGAACCACATGTTCAGTCAGATTGGAAAGAATTGTGTGATATTTTTGTCAATCAATATGGTATTAATGTTCAACTAGAGGAGTCCTTAAGAGATTGCAAAATACCAAACAAAACTTTAATGAGCCTTTTGTTGATTACCTGACTCATTGGAGGGGAAAGTTATCCTTGATGAGGCATAGGCCTTCTAAGTTCGACCGGTTAGTCCTGACAATAGAAGGGTGTGTTCCAGCATTGTCTAAGAAATTGAGGGGTCTAGGAATTAGGAACTTTGAAGAATTGTACAGATTTAGGGTCTAGAAAGAGTCAAATTTGGCTCAAGAGAAGAAATTCTTTAGAAGAGGATCTAGAGGCAAAGAGGGAGCCAACTCAAGTGGTAATGTTCAGATTCATGTTATTCGACCACCAAGCAACAATGTATAAATCAGTGCAATTAGACAGCCTCAAAGATTTTCAAATCTAGGATGCCCTATGTCCAAGGTCCTTGACAAGCTTATTGAGAAGAACCTACTACGACCTTTACCTTCATAACAACCCTTGCCTAGAGCCAACCTAAAGCTTTTTTATAAATTTCATCAGACCATCGGACATGACACAAACAGTTGTGCTCGGTTGAAGCATGAAATCTAAGACTTAATAGACTCAGGCAAAATTACTGACCTAGAAAATAGAAAACCAAACACACAGACCAACTCGTTACCCAACTACCAAAATGTATTGCCACCAAATACACCCATTCTGATGGTCAACTCTGGCCTAACAGAAGATCAAGTCCTAAACTCCTTCATTGATGTCCCCCATAATTCCCTAAAAACCAAACCTAAAAATTGGAAACTAAATAAACAACCCTCGGAGTTACAGGTGCACATCTTGGACATATGGAGTTTCGATGATGAGAGCAAAGAACAAGTTGACCTGTGGGACAACAAGGGATGTGAGCCAAGTCAGTCTATGGGGAAGGTTGAAGAAAAGAAAGAAGAAATCAAGTTTGCTAAGGCTGGGCTCGATAAGGCAGAATGTGTAGAGAAGGGAAAGGAGAGAGAATAAAGCAAAGAGACCATTGCCAGTGTCTAGGAATTACTCATGCATTCTAGGGATCACAGAGAAGCCTTGGTCCTGGCACTAGATCAGAAAAATATTTCCACTAATTCTACTCCGGAGCAGATGGTCTAGTCATTAATGGAAACTCCTTAAGGGATGATAACATTTTCTAACGATGATTTGCCTCTAGACGGGAGGGATCACCACAAAGCTCTGTTTATCAAAGTTGAGGTAAAAGGAAAGATGACTTGTTGTGTGATGGTCGACAACGGTTCTGCCATTAATGTGTGTCTGTTAAAGATTCTACCAAAGTTGGGATTGACGGTGGTTGACTTAAAGCCTTATGAGGTAGTTATCAAGGCTTATAATGACACCAAAAGGTCGGTGGAAGGAACCTTCAAGGCATTGGTTAAAATAGGACCTATAGAAGTCTGGGTTGACTTGCACGTGATTGATATCTCGATAACATTTGCCATTTTATTAGGGAGGCCATGGTTTCATCCTTTAGGTGGCGTTCCATCCACTGTCCATCAAAAGATTAAATTTCCATATGAAGGAAGGGTTGTCACCATCTCAGCTGAAACTAAAGTCACTATAGCTGCGCTGAAGTTGATCCCTAAGGAGATTTCCTTTAGCCTTAGTTTTGAAGTCTATGTGATCTATGAGGATGAGATAGATGAAAAGGTTATGAGAAAGATGCGTAATATGAAATTTTTGCTCGAAATGGGATTGGGGAAAAGTTAGAGCGAACCTTCAGAGTTTATGGGGAACAAAGTACCTATTTTAAAGCACGGGTTAGGGTTCAAAGAGGCTAACGGAGCTGGGGAAGAGATAAGTGTGTGGGGCCAGTCTGAAGAAAAGGAAAAAGAGACCATGGCCGGAAAGAAAACTCTATGGGAAATCTTTGTAAATGAAGGCACCGGGCACCCATACAGCGGGACTCCAGAACCTCTCTTGATGGCTGGGGGAGTTATCCCAGGATTCAAAATTTTTGCTGAATTTATGAATAAAGCCGAAGGAGTCACTGTTGAAAAAGCCCTTACTGAGGAGCTGGTACTGGCTAAAGAGGAGTTCAAAGAGGGTGAAGCTACCTCAGAGTAGAAAGGCATTGATGATCAAAGCAAAGACCTTGACTTTGAAACCTATGTCCTCAAATCCATCATAGATACCCTTTACAGTGACTTTGATGTTTCTTTTGCTTCTTTGTTTGAGACTAACAATCTTTTCTTTTCAAAAGTAAATGCAATAAAGTCTGAGTTTGCTTATTTGTGTGATGTGTTTCCTAATGATTATTTTGTTTGTGATGAGCATTTCATGCATATGTTTGACATTAATTCCATACAAACTGAGTCATTTAATTTAGGCATAGACGATAATCCTAAAAATATATTACTTGCTTCTAGTTTAACTTATAGTGAAAGAGAAAAAATGAAAGAGATTTTAAAAAAGAGATATAAAGCATTTGCTTAGGGTTATAAAGACATGCCCAGAATTGACAGGGAGATCTCAGAACATAGGATCCCCACATACCCTCACATAGCACCAATAAAGTAGAAGCAAAGGAGATTAAGGCCAGAATGGGCTCTCTTGGTTAAGGAAGAGGTCAAAAAGCAGCTGAAGGCAAAGTTCCTAGAAGTGGTAGAGGACACTCAGTGGTTAGCAAATATAGTTCCTATTCCTAAGAAGGATAGGAGGGTCAGAGTGTGTGTAGACTACTGAGATTTGAATAAAGCCTGCCCCAAGGATGACTTTTTGCTACCGTATATGGATACGTTAATTGATAATGCAGCTTCCAACACAATGTACTCTTTCATGGATGGATTTTTGGGGTACAATCAAATCATGATGGCAGTAATAGATAAATTGAAGACATCTTTCATCACCGAATGGGGAGTGTACTGTTATCGAGTGATGCTTTTTGGGTTGAAAAACGCAGGGGCCACTTATCAGAGGATGGCAACTGCCTTGCTGCACGACATGATCCATAAAGACGTAAAAGTGTATGTGGATGATATGATTGTGAAGTCTGTAACTAGGGAAAGGCATTTCAAAGCGCTAGACAAGTTTCTGGCTAGAGCAGAAAAGTATAATCTCATATTGAACCCGAAGAAGTGTGTTTTTGAGGTCACATCTGGGAAACTACTGGGACACATTGTCACAATTAGGGATATGCCGGCACCAAAGAATGAAAAAGAGGTCCGAGGGTTTCTAGGGCGTTTATAGTATATCAGCAGATTTATAGCTAAATTAACGGCCATTTACAATCCCATCTTTAAGCTTCTAAAAAAAAACCAACCTGTTGTGTAGGATGAAAGATGTCAACAAGCCTTTGAAGCTATCAAGGATTATCTGATGAATCCTCCTGTTTTACAGCCGTCGAGACTGGGTAAAGCCTTAACTCTATATCTAGCATTTGAGGAGGATGCAATAGGGGCAATGTTGGCACAGAAAGGTGAAAAAAAGATAGAGCATGTTGTGTATTACTTGGGTTCTTCTGCCTTACAAAACTACTTATAGTTTGGTGGTGAAAACGTGCCTAGCAATAATTTGGGTGACGAAAAAACTCTGATACTATTTTCAGTCTTATAAAGTGTAGGCAGTTTCTAAACACGATCCCCTCAAGTACCTCCAACAGACCTTGTCTCTTACAGGAAAATTGGCTAGGTGGCTCATTTTACTCACAGAATTTGACATAGAGTATATGGCTAAAAGGACGGTGAAAGGAAGAGCAGTGGTGAACCTATTGGCACAAAGCCCAGTGGATGACGACAAAAAATGGAAGTTAGAGTTTTTCAATGAGCACCTAAGGGCGATAGAGATACAAGGTTGGGAAATGTACTTTGATGGAGCTGTCAACAACAAAGGGACAGGAATAGGGGTAATTTTGGTTACACTAGAAGGAGAAATGATCCCGATGGCAAAAAGACTTGAGTTTAAAGCAACCAATAACCAAGCAGAATATGAAGCCTGCATCTTTGGTTTATAAGCATTGCGTAGTGTAGGGGCAGAAAATGTCACTGTCTATGGGGATTCCATGCTAGTTATAAAATAAGCCACCAAAGAATAGGAGATAAAAGAAGACAGATTATGGCTATACTGGGAATATCTAGGCCACCATCCTATGCTCCTTCGCTCAGTGTGAATTTATCCATTTGCTAAGGGAAGGAAACCAGGTAGCTAATGCCCTAGCCACATTGGCCTTTATGTGGGAAAGCAGGAAATAACTAGAAGCTAGGTCCTTAATTCTCATAAATTCTCGAGTCCCCTATTATAAAGAGGTAAGAGTGACACTGATGGATGCTACTAAGAAACCTTGGTTCTATGATTTACAAAGGTATTTGGAAACTGGGCAGTTTCCGAATGACGCTGATAAGAAAAAAAGAATATCCTTGCAAATGTTATCTCAACAGTTCATAAGTCACAACGGGATGTTATATAAAAGAATGCCAGCTAGGGTACACCTCAGGTGTGTTGATAAGGATAAAGCCCAGAAGCTCATGAAAGTGATTCATGAAGGGGTGTGTGGGCCACACATGAATGAAACCGTCTTGGCAAAGAAAATAGCCCACTAGGGGTACTTTTGGCTCACTATGGAAGCATATTATGTTAGATTTATGAAGAAATGTCATAATTGCTAAACTTATGGTGATGTTTGCCACCTACCATCTATGGAGCTTCAAAGAATGACTTTTCCTTGGCCGTTTGTTGTATAGGGGATTGACATTATAGGAGAGGTAAGGCCAAAAACAACTAATGACCATCGGTACATTATTGTGGCTATCGATTACTTCTCCAAATGGGTTGAGGCTGAATCCTATGCTACCGTAGGGTCAAAGCAGATATTGAGGTCCATCAAAAAGAACATAATCTGCAAATATGAATTGCTGCACCATATAGTTACAAATAATGGCATTTAATTTCAGGTGGAAATGACCACACTACTGAAAGACTATAAGATTGAGCACCACTGGTCATCTCCATATAGGCTATAGGCAAATGGGGTGGTGGAAGCAACAGATAAGAATGTAAAAAAGATCCTGGCCAAAATGTTGGAAAATTACCGAGATTGGGCTGAATACTTACAATTCGCATTGTGGGGGTACCGAACCACTGCTAGAACTTTGACAGGAGTCACTCCATACTCTTTAGTTTATGGGTGTGAGGCTGTTTTATCGGTAGAGGTCGAGATAAGGTCATTAAGAGTCCTTATAGAATCTAAACTCCCTGAGTATCAATGGGTTGAAAGTTAGTTGGCTCAGTTGACATTACTGGATGCAAAGAGGATGAAGGCTATGTATCATTCTTAACTGTATCAGAAAAGAATAGCCCGTGCCTATAATAAGAAGATTAACCCAGGCAAGATTCGAGAAGGAGGATTTGGTGTTAAAACTTACAAGATCATTCATGATCGATCCTCGAGAAAAGTTTAAGCCCAATTGGGAGGGACTGTATCTGGTGAAAAAGTTATTTTCAAAAGGCGCCGCCATTTTGTTTAACATGGAGGGAAACAAGTTCAAAGAACCCATCAACCTAGATAAGCTCAAGAAATACTTTATGTAAAAAGTCTCACTAGGGAGAAAACCTCAAAAAGAGGTTGTCTAGGCAAAAGATAGAGACTAAAAAGAAAAAAGGAAAAGGGTCCTGCTGGACTGAAAACCTCAAAAGAGGCGGTCCAGGCAAAAGTTAGGGACATATAAAAGGAGAGAGAGAGGCATAAAATGATTAGTTGAAAAACTTGCAAGGGCAAGCCAACTAATTACATGAGATGTACCAGAAGTGAAATGTATATACGTTTTATGCTTAAATAAAATGAAATGGACTGCTTTAATTGTTGTTAAATATTGCATTGTGTCCATTATAAGCCGTTGAAATAGTACAAAAGGAAAATTACATCTAACAAAAGGGGAAATGACAACTTTATTTGATAAGCTAATTTTGTTTTCTCTTCTTTTATTGCCTACCATATGAACTTAACATTTGTAACTCTCTTGTCCTTTTGTATTTAATAAATTCATCTCTTTCTGTCTGTTGCAAATGAACCCACGCTTTGTAATGATCATCGATAGTCTGATCTTCGTTGTAGCTTAAATTTCTTTCGATGACTCTTCAAGGCTAAGTTGCCACCAGGTGGTCCAAAAAATTTTGAGAAAGGGGCCTTGGCTCGAACTCATGAATAGGCTCCACAATCAGTTGTTTATGACCATATTGGCAGCAGAGGCGGGCTGGATTATAGAAAGTAGCAAAACAGAGACCGACAATCGGGACACAATATATATAAGACGGAATGGTCACATGCTGTAACCCCCACCAGGGGCACATCCAATGGATCAGTGTATCAGAGAATGTTGATAGCCAGCCGTGAATGTCTGTAGGGATGGGATGTAGTTTCCTTGTTCGGTAATGCTTTGCTTTGTAGCATTTGATGTCTTGAGGAGGTTCGATTAGGCCCAACATTTCATAAAACTACATTTGTGAAATTGCAAATGATTAGACACAGATAGTATGACAGTTGAAAGTTAAAAAGGGACAATGGGAAATTCACCTCCAACAGGAATGGACTCCTTGAGAATCATCACGTTTTCATGAAGTCATCCAATCTGATGATAGTTTATGCTAATATGAGAGGGAAGGGATTGAACCCTGACTTCACTTGATCCAGGATGGAAAGGATCTTAGTATCGCAGTGCCCTGAGGAAGAAACCAGTAAAAATTGAGCATACAAATAGAGGGCTAATATGCGGGGACAATAAGTTTCTTCTTTGTCCACATTCATGATGACCTCGAGGAAGGACTCTAGTTTGATTTCTGAATTAGAGATAAAATGAAAAGAAGTCCAGGGTGGAAGGTTGAACATATGCACCATTTATTGCTGAATGGAGTGAGAGTCCGGGTTTTCAAGGATTAAAATCGCAAGTCAGCAAGCAGAGTCCATATGATGGCCGAGAATTGCCTCGAATTCCTCCGATAGGGGACATATTTCTATTGTGTTGAACCAAAAAATATGTTTATGGGGATCCCAAAATTGAACCATGGCATGGAGAAAAGGGAAATTGATTCTCCTAGTGTGGAGCGATTTGAAGACCGAAAGGTGAAATAGTTCTAATCTAGTCTAGGATTTATTGTCTAGGTCTTTTAAGATCGGTTGTAGCATCTGCAAACTCTGTTCAGTCATAATGATAACTTTTAGAGGTGCTTAAAGAGAGAAATAGGAGGTTAAGGACGAAGGGAACTCAAGAAGTGGGCTGAACACGAGAATGTGCGTTCTTAAAGGGGTAGAACCACCTGCTGTTGAGGCAATCACCTCATCGATGAGGCGCTACCTTTGTAGTAAAAGATGATCGCTTATTCATCAGAGCTCAATGAGGCGATCGCCTCATCAGCAGTATGAGCCGTTACACTTCTTCAAATCACGCAGTCTAAACAGGTGCAAGTCAGAATACAGTGGGGCAGATACATATGTAATCATTGAAATTAGCTCACATGTGAAGAATAAAGAAATAAAATTGATTGAGGAGAATAATGAATTATGCAAACATTCTGTCTATAAAAAAATAAGAATTATTTATTCACTATTTAAAGACTAAATTAAGCATCTGATCCGGTACCCTTAGGGCCAGCCTCTCCTCTAGTGCCACTGCCACTCCTGTCTTCATCCTCATCGTCCTCATCAATTTGAAACATGTCAATTTGATGCTCAAGAGTGGCGATCCTTGCCCTGCTAGCCTCATCCCGATCCTGTTTAGACAAATCACAGGTTAGTAAACCATGCAAGCATGCATACATGTAGAAAATAAAGAGATTCTAACCTTCCACTGCTGGGTGATCTCCAGTATGTAGTCTTTTTGGGCCTATATCATGCGATATATATATATATATATATAGGCCTTACTTTAGAGGAATCTGCATTATTGAAATAAATATTAAAACTAACGTTTGGTTTAAGAATCACAATGAAAGCAAGTCAGAAAAAGAGCTTACATGAGTAGCACCACCAGGGGTGCATGCAGGGGTCAAGTCCTTATCCAAGGTTAAGAACTGATGCGACAACTCTCTAGGAGGAACCCAACATCGGGCTAAAGGGTCGGGGATGTGAATAAAGTTGCTTGGGATGAAATCAGAGCTGGGGGCAGTAGTCTCCTCGGGCCAATTCCAAACTCCTGGAAGCACTAACAAAAGGCGGGATATAATCCCACTTAGGCACAGGGGGTGTCCTCTCATTCTTCATTGACTGTAAAAGGAGGATAAATGCAGAGAGTACAAGAAGTGTAGGAGGAGGAAAGAGGAAAAGAAGAAAGGTGGCAAAAGAAAAAGGGAATCGAGACAAGGAAAAAGTTATTTTTATAGTGGGCAAAAGTGTAGGGTTTCCCAAAAAAATGGTGAAATAAAAAAAATGATAAAATGAATGATGTTGAAAAAATGAAAAATGATGGTTAATGTCGCATACTAGGAAGGCAAAATTCAGAGGTAGAGATTTTTGAGTTAAAGTTTTAGGAAGAGTGGGCTAGGAAAACCCACGCCGTTAATAGAGAGGGCTGTTCGGGTTTGAATCCCCGAAGCTCAAGGACAGGGCTGTTTGGGTTTGAATCCCCAAAGCTTAGGGGTAGAGCTGTTCGGGTTTGAATCCTCGAAGCTCCAAAGATAGGGCTATTTAGGTTGGAATCCTTGAAGCTCAAAGATCGAGATGGTTGTTCGGGTAGTATCCCCGAAGTCAAAAGTGAATGACAACTAGGCCAGGAAAACTCGAAAGTTTATGTCCCTGGAGGAGTGATAATCAGATTAGAAAAATCTGAAAACCACATCCCCAGTGAGGGTCGGGCTAGGAAAACTCAAGAATCAAGTTTCAGTGTGCGAGGATCGGGCGAAGAAAACCTGAGAATCAAGTTTCAATGTTATGAGGATCAGGCCAGGAAAACCCGAGAATCATGTTTTAGAGTGGCTGATCGGGCCAGGAAAACCTAAGAATTAAGTTTTAGTGTTGTGAGGATCAGGCCAAGAAAACTTGAGAATCAAGTTTCAGTGTTGTGACGATCGGGCCAGGAAAACCCGAGAATTAAGTTTCAATGTTATGAGGATTGGGCCAAGAAAACCCAAGAATTAAGTTTCAATGTTGTGAGGATCGGGCTAGAAAAACTTGAGAATAGAGTTTCAGTATTGTGACGATCAGGCTAGAAAAACTTGAGAATCAAATTTCAGTGTTATAAGGATTGGGCCAGGAAAACCCGAGAATCAAGTTTTGTGTGTTGTGTGGATTGGGCCAGGAAAACCCAAGAATCATGTTTCAGGTGACAGATAGTTGGGTCAGGAAAACCCATAAGTCTATGTCCCCAGCAAGACGATAATCGGGCCAAGAAAACTTGAGGTCAGCAGTTTTTAAATTTTTTTATCAAATATTAATGAGTGGCTGATTAGGCCAGGAAAACCCGAGGATCACAGTCATATTTTAGAATTGAAGGATTCATCTCTCAGTTGAAACCCGAGAGTTAGGTATGTTGCTCATCTTATTGTTTGTTTATTATTGTGCATGTGATTTTTTAAAAAATTATCATTGCATGCATTTGATTTTTCAAAAAATCAGGAGGCAAACTGTAGACACCCGATTTGGTCGGCCTATGTTAGGGGACGAATTAGGGATGCTCAGTTTGATCGGCCCGTTGTCAAGCCCGATGATGAGAATGTGGAATTTGGACATAAGAATGAAGCTTGAATCTCTAATGGAAAGTGGACTTGAAATCTCAAAGCCTAAAAAGCCCAAAACCCAGCCCAATTACCCAAAATTTAGCTTAAGCCCACTGGCCCAGCGTAGGCCCAGGCCAAAGGGGCATTGCCTCTGTGCAATGAGGCAATCGCCTCTTTGGCAGCTGCCAATGAGGCGATCATCTCATCACAGAGGCGATTGCCTTATCGAAGAGGCACCGCCTATATGACAGCCCACTTGCAACTGCAACTATGGTGGTCAAGTGGCGTGGGCCTCAGCCTCTACACCTGATGCTTGCATGAGAAAGAGATTTTTAGGGAAGAGAAAAAGGCTATGGAGGCTCATGATAAGCTATAAGGCTTAGGGGCATGGGGAAGCTAGAGAATAAAAGAGAAAGAGAGATAAAAAGAGAGAGGGGGATTATTGAAAAAAAGAGAGAGGAGATTATAGAAAAAGAGAGAGAGGAGCTCTGAAGAAGAAAAAAAACAGAGGAAAGCAAAGCAAAAAAAAAAAATCGTTCTCAAGGAAGGGGGAGGGATTGAAGCAAAGAAATCCACTTTCTTTTAAGAAAAGAAGGAAGAAGCTTGTTTCAAAAGTAGAGATCACATCCTAGCAAGGATCATAATTAAAAACATCTCCGAGGGTCTCTCATTTTGGTAGAAAACCTGCACTCAAACTTAACATGTTCTTCATTATGTGTGTTCTTGCTTATGTATAGCTTAGTCATTAGTATATTTTGAGTATATTTGTAGTTTATCTTGCTTCAAAACTGTAATATCCCGTGTTTTTAAATATTTTTATACTGCATCGAGATATGCAGTGTTAATAATTTTTATATATATATCTTTGATATTTTATGAGTTTGTTATTTAATTAAAACTAATTTTATTGTTTATATTATTTTAAGTACTTTACGTAAAATTTTTTCGAGAATTTTATTTTCAGGAAAATTGACACGCAAATTATTTAATATTAATTATTTTAAATAGATTTACGAAATTTCATGAGTTCATGCATGATTTTTAAGGGTCGTATTGATATATATACATATACATGCATGTATACGTATTTAAATTAAATTAGGGTTTATTTTCATTAAATTATACTATATTATATAGTTTGATGATAATTAAATGTGTATTATATGTGTGTGTGTGTATATATATATATATATATTATTATTTTAAACATGTGGTGTGTGATTTTTCTAAATATTATATTAATATATTTTAATATAAATTATTAAAGTTATTAATATATATATATATATATATATATATATATATATAAAAAATTAAAAGTTTGTTAAATTTACAAAACGTGCCATCGTCCCTTTCCTTCTCTCACTCGACGCCAACCTCACCCTCACCGCCTGTAACTTCCGTTCGTCGCCGTTCAGAGTGCCTCCCCAATATGCCACCGTCTTCTCCAGCAGCTCCGCCGTCCCTATCATCTACCCCGATGCCGGCCAAGTCCATTTTTCACCATTTTTGCCTAAACTCAAGCTTCCCGCCGTTCTTCCTCCTCCGGCCATTATTCTTCGCATTTTCAGTGTCCTTGAGCTCCTCAAGCTTCAGTGATCTTGATTCAAGCTTCGGTTTGAGCTCTAACTCCCTCAATTTTTCTGTTTCTCGATTTCTCTATTTCGGCCATTTTGAATTTTTGAATTTTTTTAAGCTTTTCTTTGTGATTCATGAAAAAATCCTTAACAAATGTTGCTCCCCTTAGCTTAATCTTCATGTGTGAATTTTTGTAGAATTTTTGGAATTTATTTTGATTTTTGGGTATTTTTGATTATTTTATTATTATTTTCTAATTTTAGAAAAATTAATTAATTAAATTATGAAATTGTGTTTTATGGTAAATATAGGTGTTGAAATGAATTATAGAAATTTATTTGTAATTTTTGTGAATGTTTATGTATTTATTTTGAATTTATGTAGTTTATGTAACTTTGAGAAAATAGGGTTAATTATGTGTTTAATTGAAATTAATTAGTTAATTGAGTTTATTTAGTGATATTATTGAAATATATGTTGAGAAAATTAATTTTAAGCAATTATATTATTTTTGGTGAATTTTTGAATGAATTTTAGTATATTTATATATATAGGGGTATTTTTGTAATTTTACCCTAAATTGGCTAAAAATGTAATTAAATTGGTTTTAATAGTTATTTAGGGTACAAAAATGATTTCTACAAATTATTTAGTATTTTTAACTAATTAAAACTATTTTTTTGTAAATTATTTTCAATTATATATATAATATACGATTTTTCTAATAAAATGAGTTTTTATCGATTTTTACTGTGTTTTAGGGTTAATTACGTAATTTTTACTTATATAATGTATTTTTATTATAAGAGGGCATTTTCGGTATTTTGTATTTATTATGTGAATTGTGGACCTCGGTCGGTGATTTGTAGTTTGGGGCCCGATCGAGGGATTATGGTTGTAATTCTGTGTTTATTCTTGAAGTGCGTTTCTTTGCAGGACTGGCTCTACTCTTTGAGTAGAGAGATGTCCGTTTTACATGGGAGGTTCTGTCAAATTTTTAGTAGAATTCTTGTAAAACGTGATGTCCGGTCAAGCTCTAATCCTAATTCTGTCTCTAGTATTTAGATCGAGTCTTTAGAACTTTTGTTAGATTTATTCTGATTCCTGTCATTTTTGTTTGTTTAGTTGCGCCGAGACCGAGGCCTAGTGGACCAGGCCCATTGGACCCATCTCAAGGAGCGTAATAATTATGAGTTATTATTCTATATATATATGCTCTAGGGTGCATGATTTTAGAAATCTATGTTTTATTTTGACTAAAAATGCATAATGGTATTAATTAGTACTTGAGTTTATTTTAGTTTACTTTTGGTTTACTTTTGGTTTATTTTTGGTATATTTTAAACTATATGCATGTTTTATTAACGAATTATGTTTAAAATGTTTTCAAATACATTTCTAGTTTATTTTGTAATTTAATTGGATTTATTTGACGTATACATACTCGAAATATACCTGGTTTACTTTTGATATATTTTTAGTATATATATGGTTATTGTTGCTATTATATTTAAATTCATGCATCATATATTTTTATGAATGTATGTTTTATATTTCAATGAAGGATATCAATAGAACGTGCTACCTAGTGGGCAGCACTAGGACCGAGTACGTACCGGTACGCCAATAGTATTTAGGTTATATTACTAACCTGTTTGAGGATATTGATTGGATTTGATTATTTGATGTGTGAGAAAGGATTTGGGAGTGTGATTGCTGGAGCTCGGTTGACCAAGTGTCTCGGGGCCAATCACACTAACAGTCAGACTGCTGGAGCTCGGTTGACTTAGTGTCTCGGGGCCAGTCTACTGTCCAAATGGAACAAGTGAACTTATTTGGAATAAGTGAGCCTGTATGGCTAGAGTGTTGTCTAACACTGTTTTGAGGTTACGATTTTCTAGGGTTCTATTCGATCCTTCATAAACTGTGATTTTCAATAAAAATATATAAAATAATTTTTATTGCATCTGCGTGTGTATTTGCTTGTATACATACATATTATATATACTTTTGACTATGTGCATCGACATTTAGTATGCATGTATATATATTATAGTAATTCACTCAGTGAGGTCTGACTCCCCTCCGTTGACTATTTTTTTTTTCAGGAGAGTCATCTTCATCAGACCTCAGCAGCAGGCCTGTATGCCGGATTTCTTCCGCCTCGGTTTCATTATGTAAACTGCTTACCTGAGTTATATTTTTATAATCTAGACACTGCAGTAGTTATGGTCGATTGTGAGATTGTTGTATTATATTTGTATGAGATATGTACTTTAAATATTTGAACTGGATTTGTATTAAAAGTTTATTTATATATAAGATGAGGATTTGATTTAATTTCATTTGGTGAAAATATTATTTTAATATTTATGATTTTATTCCGCTGCATAATATTTTACTTAATTGTGTTATTATTATTACTATTGCATGTTTTTATTTTATTTTAAGGCTTGCTATGGGTTCCGGATTCGAAAGGATTCCCGTTCCCTAGCACCGGTCATGACCCCTATTTTGGGTCATGACAAAAACCTCACTTTATTGATGTGATCTTTGAATACTTTTACATGTAGTTGTAGTTTGATGATTGTAGAGTGTGTATATGCATGTATTGTTACTTAGAGTAGAAGTTTGAACGTTTGAGAGTCGGGATTGACCTGTTGGTCAGGTGACATCTCTTCATAGAGGCATCGCCTCTTATCAATGAGTAGATCGCCTCATTAATGGGGCAATCGCCCCATTGACAGGCCACTAGGAAGTCTTCCTTTTCTCTATGTGTGTTATATACTTTTTGCCTTAGAAATATTAGGGGTCCCTATTGATGAGGCGTCGCCTCTTCAATGAGGTGATTGCCACATTAACAGGTTTAACATGCTTTCTGTTTCGTTTTCATTAACGTTTGTTGTGATGTCCACTTTGGTATGTCCCTTTTTGACCTTAAACATGTTTGTATCATTGCATGATGATGTTCAATCTTATTTGTTTGATGCTTTCTTTAGTTCATAATGTAAGAACCCCTTTTTAGAGTCTCTTTGTAAATATCGTTATATGTGATTTCATTTTTTGAAAGGAATGACTAATTGTGTGTTATTTGCAGGAATTACTTGATGACTTCCATCATTGAGTAGTCATCATTGTTAGTTATTCCTTTTACACCATTGCATTTATGTTATTTTTCGATTTATTTTGGTATATGTTTAGTTTATTTTCTATATATTATTCTCTTATTTAACCTAAAAAGCGTTGTAATCCTTAATCCCGTTACCCTATTTGATTTTGAATGTATGGTTGTAAACTATTATTTATTTATTTTTTGCTGAATGTTGTGGACTAAAAAGCATGAAACTGGACTAATGTGCAAACTTAGACTTAATTATAAAATTTGGAAAGTAAATGAAGGCAAGTGCAACTTTGAATGTAAATGAAGAAATAATTAAATAATTAAATGGTAATAAAACTCAAAATACAAATGGAGGCCAACTGCAAGGTTGGGTGAGCATTCAAACGCTCATACCCAGTTTCCGAATCCGATCTCTGATGACGGCTTCTGGGAACCTCTGTGGGATCCAGTTGCTGTACAGTGTGTCCCGGCTTTTATCCGAGTGGCGACTTTATCTCCGAATAGGCCTAAGACTTATATCGTATTTTCTAATAGGCATTGAATCCACACAGTACCGTGGTTGTCAAACACTTGGGCATGCGCTAAACCCCGCCGCCTACAGTTACTTGCAGCGAAGCGCGGTTATCTTATTCGTGTGTGTGTGTATATATATATATATATATATATATATATATATATATATATACCTGAATACAAATTGAATTGAGAGATTGTTGGGAGTGAACTGAAGGATGTCTGTGTTTGTGTAAGTATTAAATATGGCCGGAAAGACCATTAATTCTGTGTTTGTATAAGTGAACTGAAGGATGTTTGTGTTTGTACGCTATCAGGAAACACCATTAATTAATAGACCTATTTGTTCATCTTGTGAGCTGAGCTTGTTTTCAACTAGTTTTATTAATAAATATGGGAAAAACCATCAGCTCAGGCACTACCCAAAAATCATCAGACTCTTACCCAATACATCGCAACCTATGTAATCAAAAGTTTTCACCTAGCCCAAACTTTGGGTGAAAAAAGATACAACAAAATCACAACACCAGCACTAAAAAAGATTACAAGCAAAAGCAAACAGCAACAAAAACGCAAATAGAACCAAATCAAGTTACAGGAAACAAGTAAACAATCAGGAGACACACATCTGAAATCTGGAACCAAAATCTTAGCAGGACAGTGTTGCCTGGCAGAGGTGTTAGAGACATCATAAGATGGCCAACACGTAAATGTCTCATTATCTGCAAACAAAACCATAAATATAGCACTTTTTATTAGAATTTAAACAGAAGAGAACGAGTAGTAGTAAAGAAGCAAGAAAAACAATGAAAAAATGTGTAACGGGTTGCATATAAGGAGCACCAACCTCTATTGCAACAGCCTTCTCATTGAACCTCTCAGTTGATATCTGAAATGTAAAATATATTTCTTTTATATCAATCTGAGAGATTTTATTTTTTCAACTAATTTCTTTTAATTATTTATTATATTTTCCTCGAGATTAGGTTCTTAATATTGAAGATGTATTCATTTCAGTGTAGATTTTACTTGTATCAATTAGAGGAGCTTTTATATTTATAAATCTCAGTTGTGGAGTTCTCTTTTCCTTTCCTAATCTGTAAATAATGTAAAACGTTTCCCACCTTAAATATTTGGCCCAGTGGTTGCTTGCATGTGAAGTAAATTTTTTCTTCACTCATCCCTAAAAAGAAGATGACTATTCTTTTAGCCACATATATAGGTTTTTGGTGATTTTGAAATCGGACTCAAATGAATTCTGTAAATGGAAACATTTTGATTGTATATGTTTCTGAATGCATAAAATTTGAATTTAAAATCAATAACTGTTGGGATCAATTGACAAGAGTTACTTTTACTTAAATGAGATTTTGAGTTTGAATTCTAGTGTGAATTAGTTGTTGGACAACTTTTATTGGATCTAAATATCGATGGTTCAAATAAATTTTTTTTAAATATCTCATCATTTGTACCAATAGATGTAGATAAAAAAGATTACTATGCATTCTATTAAGGTCGAAATTAATTAGTTAAAATTTAATGAATTTTGAATATTAATGATTAAAAAAAAATTTAAAAATTTATTTAAAAATTTAAATATCTCATGATTTGTATCAATAGATGTAAATAAAGAAGATTACTATGGATGTTTTATATCTGCATAAGTTAAAGGTAATGTCGCGAATCATTTTATCAAAATGATCCTACTCAAATAGATAGAGCCAAAAATAGAAATAAAATTTTTTTTATAAGAATCTAATCGATAATTTTATAAAAACTTAAAGAAATTATTTATCACAAGTTCCAATTTCGTAACCCATTACATATATCACTGTTGGGCAGCAAAGAAGCTTTTGACTTTTAATTTCTTTTGTTGATAAGCAAACGAGACTGATTTTATTAAATAAAGAGGAGAAAAACCTTAGGCTCAAGCACTACCCAAGAATCATAAAATTCTTGCTCGATAGACCCAACATATCCAAGGCCTTGGATTAAAAAACCCTCAAATAAAGCCCAAAACCAACCAAACTACAGGAAACAAATAAAAAAACACAAACTCAAATCTAAAACCAAATCTGAGCAAGACCATGCAGGCTAGCATATAGGTATTGAAGACAACATGAGATGGCCAAGACAAATGTCTCAGTGTCTTCATATCGTCCTATAGGAGTCGTCCTCTGCAAAAATAATCATAAAATGTAGCACTTCTCATTAGTATTTAAGCAGAAGATATAGAATAGAATTTAATAGAATAGTAGAGAAGGAAAAAAACAGCGAGAAAAGGAGTACTAATAGACTGAGTAAATATATGCGGCGATCTGAGCTTGACATCTTTTGTCAGTATTTTCTTTCAACTTACAAACTAATTATTTAAACACCTTAACTTGCAAAAAATAAAATTTATCACTAATTTTTACGATTATTTTAAGCATCTAAACAAAATTTTTATAAATTGAAATGAAGTTTAAACGCCTAAATAGAAATCATGTTTTCAGTAAGTTGGGTGTTAAAATTATCAAGTTGTAAATTTAGAAAAAAAAATTAAAGAAACCAATAGGTTGAAGAGAAGAAGCACCAACCTGGTAGAGCAACAGCCTTCCCAATGAAATCTCTGATTAGTCAGTTTCAATATTTGGCCAATCCACACCATCATGTTATATTCATCTTTTGGTGAGTAGAGGACATCCACTGATATGTAACTTTTCTTCAAGAGTTCGAAACAATGGCATGCAAGAGAGGTTAGGACATTGCCTAACATCCAACATGGAAAGGGTAGCAAACTGGGGCAGCAACTGATCTGCTGCTGTATCTGTCCTTTTCCACCATCCTTTCAGATCAGGACAATTTTGGATCCAAAGATCCGTCAGGAATGGGAATACAGTTGATCCAGTACTAAAGCAATTGTCATCAGAACCATTGTCTATATACTCTAAACCAACAACATCACAAATAGACAATGTTTGAATTTTGCTGAACGCGTAACCTGCGGTGCTCTGATCAGACTTCATCTTCAACCAGATTGTTGTCTGTTCTAGTGGCACCTTCCCAACATTCTCATAATATAGCTTTTTTTCAACAAATGGAAACAGCGGCATGCAAGAGAGGTTAGGACATTGCCTAATATCCAACATAGAAAGGGTAGCAAACTGGGGCAGCAACTGATCTGCTGCTGGGTCTGTCCTTTTCCACCATCCTTTCAAATCAGGACAGTTTCGGATCCAAAGATCCTTCAGGAATGGGAAGACAGTTGATCCAGTACTAAAGCAATTGTCATCAGCACCATTGTCTATATACTCCAAACCAACAACATCACAAATAGACAATGTCTGAATGTTCCTAAACGCGTAACCTGATGTGCTCTGATCTGACTTCATCTTTAACCAGATTGTTGTCTGCTCTAGTGGCACCTTCCCAACATTCTCATAATATAGCTTTTTCTCAACAAATGGAAACAGCGGCAAGCAAGAGAGGTTAGGACATTCCCTAATATCCAACATAGAAAGGGTAGCAAACTGGGGCGGCAACTGATCTGATGTTATCTCTGTCCTTTTCCACCATCCTTTCAGATCAGGACAGTTTCGGATCCAAAGATCCTTCAGGAATGGGAAGACAGTTGATCCAGTACTAAAGCAATTGTCATCAGCACCATTGTCTATATACTCCAAACCAACAACATCACAAATAGACAGTGTTTGAATGTTCCTGAATGCATAACCTGTTGTGCTCTGATCTGACTTCATCTTCAACCAGATTGTTGTCTGCTCTAGTGGTACCTTCCCAACATTCTCATAATATAGCTTTTTCTCAACAAATGGAAACAACGGCATGCAAGAGAGGTTAGGACATTCCCTAATATCTAACATAGAAAGGGTAGCAAACTGGGGCAACAACTGGGGCAGCAACTGATCTGATGCTGTGTCTGTCCTTTTCCACCATCCTTTCAAATCAGGACATTTTCGGATCCAAAGATCCTTCAGGAATGGGAATACAGTTGATCCAGTACTAAAGCAATTGTCATCAGCACCATTGTCTATATACTCCAAACCAACAACATCACAAATAGACAATGTCTGAATGTTGCTGAATGCGTAACCTACTGTGCTCTGATCTGACTTCATCTTCAACCAGATTGTTGTCTGCTCTAGTGGTACCTTCCCAACATTCTCATAATATAGCTTTTGTTCAACAAATGGAAACAGCGGCATGCAAGAGAGGTTAGGACATTGCCTAATATCCAACATAGAAAGGGTAGCAAATTGGGGCAGCAACTGATCTGATGCTGTGTCTGTCATTTTCCACCATCCTTTGAGATCAGGACAGTTTCGGATCCAAAGATCCTTTAGGAATGGGAACACAGTGGATCCAGTACTAAAGCAATTGTCGTCAGCACCATTGTCTATATACTCCAAACCAACAACATCACAAATAGACAATGCCTGAATGTTGCTGAATGCGTAACCTGCTGTGCTCTTATCTGACTTCATCTTCAACCAGATTGTTGTTTGCTCTAGTGGCACCTTCCCAACATTCTCATAATATAGCTTTTCATCAAGAAATGGAAACAGTGGCATACAAGAGAGGTTGGGACAGTGCTTAATTATCAACAGGGAAAGACATGGAAATTGAGGCAGCTCTGTGATTGTTGTCTTCATAGCATCATAATCCCTCTTCCACCATCCCTTCAACTTAGGACAATAATCGATCCAAAGTTTCTTCAAGGACGGACAAGCTGTTAACCCTCTTGGCCAACTGGTCTTTTCACAATCTATGTACTCCAAATCTTCTAATTCAGAAAGCCACAGTTCTTTAACTTTTGCGAATAGCTGCGGCTGTGCCCCTTCAATTTGGGATGACATTGTCTTGATCTTTATTGTTTGTAGCAGCGGCTCAATACCAGTTTTCACATAATACAACTCATCATCAAGAGATGGAAATAATGGCATGCAAGAGAGTTCAGGACAATACTTAACTTTCAACAGTGAAAGACAAGGGAACCTAGGCAGCTCTGCCACTGTCATTGTAGGGTCATCACCCCTTTTCCACCATCCCTTCAATTTAGGACAATAATAGATCCAAAGCTTCTTCAAGCATGGACAAACTGTTGATGTTCTTTGCCTTTCAGTATCTAGGTACTCTAAATCTTCTAATTCAGAAAGCCATAGTTCTTTAACTTTTGCAAATAGCTGCGGCTGCGGCCCTTCAAGCTGAGTTGATACTGTCTTTATCTTTATTGTTTGCAGTAGTGGTTCTATGCCGGATTTCACATAGTACAACCTTTCATCAAGAGATGGAAACAATGGCATGTAAGAGAGGTTAGGACAGTATTTAATTTCTAACAAAGAAAGACAAGGAAACCACGGCATCTCTGCTATACTTGTGGGTGCAGTTTCATCATCGTTCTTCGGCTTTCGCCATCCCTTCAGATAATAACAATTCCAGATCCAAACTTTCTTCAGGGATGGAAAGAATGTAGTGGAATCATTATTCCCCATCATGTGAATGTACTCTAAATCAGCCAAGTTATCAATGTACAATTCTTTAAGAGAATGGATTTGATCAAGTGGTGGGAGATGCTTACACCCTTTGCAATCTTTCAACCAAAGAACCTCCAAATTTATCGGCGAGGAAAGTTTATTCGTGGGCGCTTCAGGAGCTGGATTCATCATCCTCAGTGCCTGCTGCAATGATTCTAAGTTGGCATTTTCAAACTTCAACTCTCCACCAAATGATGAAATGAGTAACATCCAACTTAAAATATCATAACTATAGGCTTCCAACGATAAAAGGCCAGACTCCAATGTCCTCAAAACACCGTTGATTCTTTGGTTGGGGATATCTTGCAACGTCTCCAATGTACTTGCCCAATCTTTTTCACTTTTATTAAACAATGCAGAACCCAATCCTTTAAGTGTGCGCGGATTGCCTTTTGCATAGTTTACCACCCAATCCGACTGTGATGCGCGATCAATAGGAGGATTCTCTTGTTTAAAGGCATTCATGCTAAAAAGTTGAAGAGCTTCACCATCGTTCAATTCCCGCATTCTATAAATGTTAACACCAGCAACATTCATGAGAACTTGCTTATCTCTGCCTGTTAAAAGAATTCTGCTTCCAGGACCAAAAAAATCAGGTTCATCAGTGAATAACAGTTCTTTCACTTGTGTTGAACTATCAACGTCATCAACAACAATAAGAACTTTCTTTCGACGAAGTCGATCCTTTATAAAAGCTAGCGGCAGATTAATAGTGCTTGAATTAAGATTTTCAGGCTCTAACAGAGCTTTGAAAAGCTCATCTTGCAACTGATGCAATGAATGTTTTTGCAGCGTCTCTCTGGTATTTGGAAGAAAGCATTTACTTCTGAATTCAAATACAGAAGCGATTCGATCATAAACAGCTCTGGCAAGAGTGGTCTTGCCAAGACCGTCCTTGCCCCATATTCCAACAATTTTAACATCTGAAGATTCCAGGCTTAGACGAGGTTTAAAGTCTTCAACCCGTGGCTCAATGCCAACCAAACCTTTGGCGTAGTAAATTGAGGCCTTTTGTTTCAGTTTTTCAAGAGCATCCTCAGTGATGTTTTTTATCAGTTCATGTTCTGGCCTGGTAAACACCCCGATCAAATGTTTATAAATTTGAGGAAGAAAATGTTAATATCAAATATTTGTAAGGGTTATTTAGAAAAAGATTCATAAATTTTACCACTTTTTGCAATTATATTAAGAATTTTTTTCTTCAAAAAAAAAAAATCACAATTCTTAAAATTAGTAATAATTTTATTGTTTGATCTGTTGAGTCAAAAAAAAAAAAAAAAAAAAAGCCAAAATTAAGAGAGAGTTGATAATTTTTTTCTTATCAAATAACTAAATTATAGGTGTATGTTGGCTGAGATTTTAGAATTTGCCAATTATAATTGTCTTTTAATCTTAATGGTATTTTGTAACTTTTTCCATTATATATCTTAGTAATTTGAATTTATTTTTTATTTGCATTTCATTGTTTTTGTCAAAAATAAGTAGTAAAAGTAACATTTTAATTGATTTTATAAAAATAATTTTTATAATTTATAATACAATTATAATTATTTTAGAATATAATTAGTAATTAAATAACTATAAATTTTTAATATTAATGAAATTTGTATTTTAAAAACCTAATTAGTAATATTTTTAATAGCATATATATTAAAGATGATAATTTATTGTCTTTATATTATTTTTAAATAATTTATACAATTAAAAAAATTTCATAAGGTATATAAAATTATATTAAAAATAATTTGTATCTTAATAATCGTTAACAATAATATAAATAATGAAATTTTACCAAATCTATCACATTTGTTAGTTATCAATTATCAACTATTATAACTATAAGCTCTCAATAATAGTAATCAACTGCTATAAATAACTAAATTAAACAAGTCCTAAATGTTAATAAATTTCTTTAATTTTATTAAAATTTTTGTCGTGTTTAAAGTATTTTAAAAAAATATATATTTAGACTATATATTTTATATTCTCTTAATACTCTTTTATGAAAAATATTACTTTTTTATATATGTATTCAACATATGCAAACTCTAAAACAGGATCAATTTAGTTGAGATATTCAAATACGTTTTCTGAATTTTAGACTTCAATCTTTCACTAAAAAAAATATGTATTCAAATATATTTTTCATAAGAAATATATATTTTTAACGCACAAACAACATAAATACAAATAAAATTTCATTTTAAAACTTAATGCATCATATCATATAATAGATAATTGTTATTAATTTTTAAAAATTTATCAAACTTATTATTAAATTTATGTATCTTTTCATTAATTTAAACCAAATGTTTACCTGCTAGTTTGTACCTGATGACAAATGAATCCCAGCCAGACAAATTAGCAACTTTCTTCAATGCATTTCTCCAGATTCGCATATCTTTCGCTGTCGAACACTTCCCAAGTTTCTCAAAAGCTGCTCCAAATTTACCTGTCTGATCATCAACATCCGATGGATCAACCTTGTAGAACACCGGTATCACCGTCTGCCCTTTTTTTTCCATGCAATCAACGATCTTCACAAGCTCCTCCAAGCACCATGTGGAGTTTGCATAGTTCTCCGAGAAAATAACAATGGCGATTTTGGACTCTTCAATTGCTTTTAACAGTGAAGGTGAAATAACTTCTCCTCTCTCGAGTCTGTAATCTATGTAAGTTAGAATGCCCTTCGCTTTTAACGCAGTGTAGAGATGACCAGTAAAATTATCGCGAGTGTCTGCACCTCTAAAGCTAAGGAAAACATCGTATTTTTCAGGAAAAGGCTCTGGCTCCGGCTCCGGCTCCGGCCAGCTTCGGTTGTTTCTGAAAGCGATTTTCCATATGAAGAATAAAAATAACATAAAAGAGAAGACAGCCCAAGAAGACACAGCTGCAGTATCAGAAGTAGAAGATGAAAAGGACTCCATAGCAATTCAGGGGTGTGTAGTAGCAATTGATGATAGTTTCCGAACTTTATATATAGACAGTGATGATAGGAAATTAGCTGAGTGGTTTAAATAATATAAAGCAGGTGGGGCGAAACCACAGGCAGCAAGTTCATATTTGATCACACAGGTATGAACTGGATATAAAATATATGCACATATTTGACAATGGCCACCTAAAATGTTTATAAAAAAATTGCAAGGACCGACCAAGCATGTTGAAGAGAAGATGCATTTCCATGGGTATAATATAATTAAGATATCCCAAATTGATAGAAGGTTACCTAGGATTAATTAATCATAGTCAATTATGATCCACGATCATAACACAACACATGTATCCATTCAACGTATATAAATTATTTACTATAAGAAAATTGTTGCGATGATTGTGCATCATCATGAACTATTTTTTATTTAATTTAATTAATATTGTTGGACTTTTCTTGGAAGACAACAATTTTTTTTGGACTTTTTTCTGAGGTGCCAACTCGTTAAAATAACTTACTACATACGGAATTTTTTTTCTAATGGATATCATTAGAGGTGATAATTTAAGTAGACCAAGACTTTGGGAAGGTGGAGGTTTGTGCACTACTTATTATTTATTTTTTTTAGTAATTTAAATGATATAATTTTTTTTAAATAGCTCTTTTATTAGTTAATACAGTATTTATAGTAAAACTTGTACTTTATAAAGAAAATATAAGAAATACTATCTGTAGGAAAAACTTCTCATAAAAGACATGAGAAGAGAGTTTTTATTTAGTTCTTATATATAGACTTCTAAGAGTTTATAGAGTAGTTAAATTTTACAAATAATAGAGAAGGAAAACTTATACAAATATAGGAAACTTTGTACTAATCTATTAATGCTATCATATAGTTATTTTAAAGTAGTAGATTGCTACAGTGATTGAATGGATTTCCCATTATACAATGATTGGATGCCAACAAGATCTCTTGCATTACTCTCCACAATTCTTTTATTTTTGGGAAGGATAACCATACTTTGATATATTGACTTATCACTCCAATTCTCATCCTTATCACTCCATGCTGTAAACTCATCCTTATTACTCTATGTTGTAGACTCAAGGTGGTTGATGGTAAATGAGGCATTCTGTTTAATACCCTCCCTCAAACTATGCTGAGGCTGAAGGAAAAGTTTGTGGCAAAAATGATGTATAGAAGCTTTACACAGAGGCTTTGTAAAGATATCCGCAATTTGAAGAGTAGAAGGAATGTGTCGAGTAACAAGAAGTCCCATTGAGGCCCGTTCACGAATAAAATGGTAGTCTAGTTTAATGTGCTTACTGCGAGCATGAAAAATAGGATTAATAGTCATATGTAACACAGTTAAATTATCACAAAACAGAATTGGCGGTTGTGATTGGGGAACATGAAGATCACGCAAGAGAAAAGTAAGCCAAGTTAATTCAGCAGCATTGTTAACCATAACACGATACTCTGCCGTGATGGATTGAGAAATGGTTGGTTGCTTCTTTGCACATCATAATATAAGATTCTATCCTAAGAAGGTGCAAAAACTAGTGGTTGATCTTCATGTAGTCGGACAACCTGCCCAGTCTACATCAGAGAAACCACAAAGATTAAGTGTAGTATCACCAGTTAAATGTAAACCAAAATGAATGGAACTTTTGATATATTTTAAGATGCGACGAACCATTTTCATACTGATAAGAGATGGTGATTGCATGAATTGAGAGACATAATTGACAGAAAAAGAAAGATCAGGTCTTGTGAGTGTCAAATATTATAGAGCACCGATAATGCTATGATAAAATGAAGGGTCTGGATAAGGTGTGTTATCATAGAGTCCTTTAGTTTTAGACTCCATTGGCGTATGCATTGGTTTGCAATCAAGCATTTGTGCTTTATCAAGGATTGAATAAGCATAATGAGTCTGAGAAAGATGGAGAGAATGGTTACTTCACTGAATTTCAATTTTAAGAAAATGGTGAATGGGGCCAAGATCTTTCATGGCAAATTCAGAGTGTAAGAGTTTAACAAAGTTAGTAAGTAACCTGGAATTGGATCCTGTCAAAAGCATGTCATCAACATAGAGTAATAAAATTAATGTACCAAGTGATGAGTGCATTATAAAAAGTGATGGATTGTGTAAGCACCCAATTTCGAGATGCAGTTGTTCACAATTGCAACGTAAGCCCATGTGATGAAATTTATTCAAAAATTGAACTTGGTTATTGATTTTCTAGACTTTAGGGATTAAATTGCAATGTTTTTTAGGATTTGATTACAAAGAAGTCAATTTTTTAGGGGTCTTTTGGTAATTAAAAGTTAAAAAAAAGGATGGCATCGACATTGCATAATGCTGATGCATAAAAAGTCTATTTTTTTTATTTTTCGCCAATTTTCTTAATTTTTTATTTGTTTTCAGTGTTTTGATTGGTTGAAAAATCAATTTTGTCATTATTATTATCTTATAAGTTTTTTTTACGTGTTCAAAACACGTAAGATTTTGAAATCCAAGACAAACGCTATCAGATATATTATGTTCCTATAATGGGGGAAGTCAGTACGCGCAGACTCTACTTTACAAAAGTAAAGAGTCTGCATGCATAGGAGGTTTTTTTTTATGCACAGAGAAATGAAGGGAGATTTTTTAGAGAGAGATGGACAGCTTTACACAGGAGACTGAAAAAAAACTAGAAACCCTAAAAATTTAGATGTGAAGAACACTTCGCACACACCTTTATCTTTAAAAAAAACCCTAATTTTAGATACTATCAGTGTCTTCGAATGCAATCAAATCCCAGTCCAGAATCAAATCAATACCGAGTTAATTTTAATGGTGATAATCCTAGTCTGAGGGGCTAAAAAAGGCATTTACACAACATCCAAAATCATCAGTGTTATTTTCTATTTCATTCTTTTCCATTCTTTTCTTTTGTGATTTTTCTTTTATTTCGTTATTATTTTGATTATTCAATTTCATTACTAATCTGATTATTTCTTTTTTTTTTTATTTTGATGTTCGATTATGGATTGAGGAGGATCCTGTCTATGTTCAAACAAACAGAAGATCCATGGAATGCCATGAAATAATCTACTGTTTTCTAGTAGATATTAGGGTTTTAATTTTCATTTTGTATTTATGTGTTTTGTGTAGTTATTTTAATTCATGAGTGTATAATTATTTAATTTATTTTTTGTATGTAGTTTGTAATAGTCTTAGTAGTGGGAATAATGAAAGATTTAATTTTCAGCGTTTAAAATCAATTAGTAATTAGGTTCAATTGGGTAAAAATCAATTAAAATCAATGGTGGCATTAGCTTAATTTAGAGTTTGCATGTAATTAATTTAGGGTTTCTAGAAAATCACTAAAATATTTTTTTGATCCTTTTTTATGTTTTATTTGTTTTGGATTGTGTTTTTTTGGGTTTTTATATTATTTTGAGTCTCAAGCTCATGTTTAGGTCTAACCCACTTAATAAATAGGCTTAAAAATGATTTAGAGCTTTAAATAATTAAAATTAATTTAGGCCCATTAGGGTAATTAGATTTTAGGCCCACTTAGTTAATTAAAACTTGTTGAGACTTAGCTCAACCCACTTAATTTTACTTCTTTTAAAATAAATAGATCTAGGTCCACATTTCACTTAAAATAAAATCAAGTTAGACTTAAGCCCACTAATTTAACTTTCTTTTAAAATTGAATAGACTTAAGCCCATTCCTTTGACAAACTAAAATAAATAGATATAGGCTCACTAATTAATAAAATGTAGACCCATCTTTAGTGAATTTCTCACTTGTAAATAAAACGTAAATCTACCTAAATTTTTAATAAAATTAACATAGTTTAGACCTAGCGACAACGCGATCTTGAGTGCATTTTTTATATGTAATTTTATTGACTAAATGCCTAGGGTTAGATTGGGGTTTAATAAAATTGCATGTAATTAGAGGATGAAATAATCATTTATAAAATTATTCTAAATGAACACGAGACTAAGAGAAGTTAGTATTCTGTATCCAGAATCTTCTGGTTGTGGTGCTAGTTTTCTTTTAGGGAATCGAGTACCACCTTTTCGATTTGTCCCAATTATTACCCTGGATGGCGACTCCTTATCTCCACGCCATGTCTTTGTGACAATGGTTAGTGTGTTCTCTAGAGCCCTGAGCTTAAACAGTGTTGCGATTGCTAAAATCTTGGACGTGTGCTAAACCTTGCCGTCTACAGTGGCAACTCCATTGGGGATAAGAGATACTGATTCTACTTGTGTTCTTTAGAATTATTTTATTGATTATTATTTCATTCTTGCATTCATTATGCATGTCCCTACTAAACTGATGGCATTGGTTTATGATTCCATGATTCCACTAACTTCATGGAGTTGTAGATTGGCTAACTATCACTTTTAGCCTTAACTCGGTTCAAGAGAGATTACCGGGTTCATTTGATCAGAGTCTGTAACTTCTCTCGAGTTGGTAAAGGATGCTGGGCCCCTCTGACCTTAGCCTATAACTCAAAGTCCATAATGGAGAGCATCTTGCTAAGGGAACCTTAAATTTTCACCGGACCCTAACCATATATAATGGCCTAGTTACTTTTGCTAGGATTTTTACCCAAAGTGCTGGTTTGTTTGAATTGCCATGAGGAATTTCTATTTATAAAAGCCTAGGCCTATACCTTTGAAGCTCATTCAGGCTAATAAGGATTAGGCTAGACCTTTATATTTAGAAATGTTGTTTCTGTGCTTTATGTTTTAAAGAGAGATGTAGCATGCGTGTCGGCTCTTAATATCCCCTATTGATATGAAGGTCAAAATAAAAAATCCTAGGAAAAGAGACTCACCATTGAATAGATGTGTGGGAAAAATAAGGTTAGAAGGTTTACCTGCATGATGGCCTGTTGATTGCTTCTTAATACTTGCTACGTGCTAAGTGCTTGCCTGCTATTTATTACATCATGCATACATGCATACATACAGTCCATGCATCATACTAACACTTTTTTTTGTAGCCATCATAGATTCATCTAGGTCTTCTCATGTCTGGGGATGAAGAGGTGGCAGATTGACCAGAACAGATTTAAGCCCAAAGTCAATAGCTCAAGAGATTCTTCAAGAACTAGAGAAGAGTCCAATCAATCTACTATACCTAGAAGCTGAATCAACTCAGACTAAACATATTGAAATGGAACAACAACCAAAGATGTGGACCTTAGAGGACATTAAAGGAGCTTTGATGGATGACATGAGAGCTATAATGCAAGATGAATTAAGAATGGCTTTGGCAGGACTAGTGCAACTTATTATTGAACAACCACTTACTGTTGTTGTTGAACAACTACCTGCTGCTACTATTGAACAACCATATGCTATAAGAGCTCCACCTGTTGCTGTAGCTCCTCCAATTGCTGCTAACAATGCTAGGGGGCAACCTGCTGCTAGAAATGTGTCTGCTACTAATGTGAGACTAGAAGACGTTAAAAACTACGTAGTAGAAAAGGCGAAGAGAGAATCACTTGAATTTGTCCATGATCATAAGTCCAAGTAGATGCAAGCACTGACTCAGAAAATGTCCAAGATGGAAGAGTTGATTAGAGGACAAGGAATGGGATATTCTTTTAGCTTTGATGACATGCTGCAAATGGAGGGAGATGAGTTGCCTGAAAAATTCAAAATGCCTCAATTGCAAAAATTTGATGGGAGAGGAGACCCTAGAATTAATTTGAGCCAATACACAATAATCATGAGCACTACTAAAGCGCCACTGTCAGTAGTTGCTAGGCTGTTTGTACTGTCACTAGAGGGAATGGCTGTAAACTAGTACCATGGGTTAGAAAAGTCTATTAGGGTTGACTAGAAGGAACTATGTACTACATTCTTAAAATAATATGATTATAACACTCGATTGGAAGTGTTTATTAGGGATTTGGAGTTGACTAAGCAAAAACCTAATGGATACTTTTCTGATTTCCTGACCAAATTCATGAATAAGCTAGGACTGATGAAAAATAAACTGGATAAAAGGGATTAAGTTAGGATGATTGTTCATAATGTATCACCTAATTTGGTCAAAAGACTACAAATGATGAACCCAAAGACCTTTATAGATCTATATGATAACAGTCTACAAGCTGAAGAGATAGAGAATGAGAAAAAGAAGAATTCTAGAGGCACAATAACCCAAAATTACTTAACTGGGGGCACACAACAGAGAAGTCTTAGCCGAGCTATGGAGGTGCATGCAGTTCAACAACCCCGAAGGTTCTCCAACTTCAACCAACCACTCTCCAAAGTCCTAGAGAGGCTAATCCAAAAAGGCCTACTCCGACCTTTAACCTTTTCTAAGCCAAACCCAAATGTCCCTGGTTTTGACCTTAATAGTTACTGTAAATTTCACCAAGCTGCTGGCCATCCCACAAACAATTGTATCCGCCTAAAACATAAGATCCAAAACCTGATAAACTCTAAAAAATTCACCGACCCTAGAAAATCCTACTATAACCCAAATACCAGAAACAACCCTTTCCCAGACTATCGAGATGTTTCACCACCAGCCACCATGATGATCAACTCAGGGGTTAGCGAAGAAAAAGTGTTAAGCTCCATTGAGGACCTCAACCTTATACCCAATTAAGAATCTTTCGGACAGTCATAGAGAGGAGTGGAAGATTTACTGGGCTAGCCCTTAGGCAAGTTTGATTACAGAGTATTCTACTCGAAACCACCCCCTGCTGATATCCCTATTGAATCAATTAAGCCCTCAGGTTAGGGAGATGAGTTTAATGATAAGCTGGTAAAAGGAGAGCCTGAAATTCCTAAGTAGTCGCCATGAGGAGTTGAAGATCTATTCGAACAACCTTCGGGAAAGTTCGATTATAAAGAATTCTATTCCAAGCCCACTTATGCTAATATCCTTATTGAATCAATCGTGCCTACAGGGTGGGGTGATGAATCTAAGGATGAACCTTTAGCTCCTAAACAGTCTCAAAAAGGAGTTAAAGGTTTATTGAATCAATACTTAGGCAAGATCAATATGGAAGATCTGAAAGAGAAGGAAACATGCACAATGGAAGTGTGGCCGAATCATTGGACTTATTGACATCTGGTATGACTCTGATGAAGAAAGCCTAAGCAGTTTCGATGTCTGGAGTGATGATCCTAAAGTGAATCGTGTCACTAGAAGTGGGAAGAATTATAAAGCAGCTAAAAGAGTAACAAAAACAAAAGAAACAAAAGATGAAGAGATAAAAGAAGAACAGAAAGAGGATATGATTTTGGAACAACTGAAGAAGGCTAAGGCAAATGTCAGCATCTAGGAATTACTAATGCATTCAAGCAGCCATAGGAGGGCTCTTGTCAAAGCTCTATCAAACATGAATATTAAAATAGCCGCTACTCTAGAGGCTATGGGAGCAGAGGTTATAGAAAAGAAATACGGGCTGATAACTTTCTCAGATGATGACTTACTGTAGACGGCGGGGTTTAACGCGCATCCAAGATTTTAGCAACCGCGACACTATTTAGGCTCAGGGCCTTAGAGAACACACTAACCACTGTCATAAAGACATGGCGTGGAGATGAGGAGTCGCCACCCAGGGTAATAACTGGGACAAATCGAAAAGGTGGTACTCGATTCCCTAAAAGAAAGCTAGTACCACAACCAGAAGATTTTGGATATGGAATACTAACTTCTCTTAGTCTCGTGTTCATTTAAAATAATTTTATAAATAATTATTTCATTCTCTAATTACATGCAATTTTATTAAACCCTATTTAACATCCATCTAACCCTAGGCATCTAGTCAATAAAATTACGCATAAAAAATGCACCCAAGATCACATTGTCCCTAAGTCTAAACTATGTTAATTTAAAAAAAAAATTAGCTAGACTTACATTTTATTTACAAGTGAGGAAGAGACTAAAAAGTGGGCCTACATTTTAATTAATTAGTGAGCCTATATCTATTTATATTAGTTTATCTAAGAAATAGGTTTAAGTCTATTCAATTTTAAAGGAAATTTAAATTAGTGGGCCTAAGTCTAACTTAGTTTTATTTTAAGTGAAATGTGGGCCTATGTCTATTTATTTTAAAAGAAATGAATTTAAGTGGGCTGAACTAATTCTAAACAAGTTTTAATTAACTAAGTGGGCCTGAAATCTAATTAACCTAATGGGCCTAAATTGATTTTAATTATTTAAAGTCTTAAACCATTTTTAAGCCTATTCATTAAGTGAGTTAGACCTAAACGTGGGCTTGAGGCCCAAAAATATAAAAAAATAGAAAAAAAATCACAAAATCAAATCAAAACACATTCACATATGATTTCTGAAAAAAAAACACCTAATTTAATTACATACAAACCCTAATTAACTAAAGCCACCATTAATTTTAATTAATTTTTACCCAATTGAACCTAATTACTAATTGATTTTAAATGCAGAAAATTAAATCTTTTACTATTCCCACTATTGGGGCTATTACAAACTACGTACAAAAAATTAAAATTAAATAATTATACACCCATAATTAATTACATAGAATATATAAAGGTAAAATAAAAATTAAAAACCTAATATCTACTGGAAAACAGTATAGATTATTCCATGGAATTCCTTAGATCTTTTGTTTATTAGGACACAAGCAGTATCCTCCTCAATCCACAATCGATCATCAAAACTTAAAAAACACAAAAAAAATTAGATTAGTAATGAAATTGAACAAGAAAAAAATAACAAAATAAAATAAAAAATCATAAAAAGAGAAGAGAAGAAAAAAAGGGAATGTTGTGCATATGCTTTGAGATAGCCCATCAGACTAGGATTTTCAGTGTTGTTTTTGACTTGTTGTTTGATTCTAGACTGGAAAGAGTGTTCTCAGTAGCTTTTCAATTTTTAGGGTTTTTTTTTCTTTTTTGCGCAGTCGGTTTTTTTATGCTTTTATTTCTGTGAATCTTCAATTTTTTTTCCAAAAAAAAAGCCCCCTCCAACACGTATGCAGATTGTACTTTTAAATGCAGAGCTTGCATGTACTAGCCTCCTCCAAAAGAGGAATAGACTCATCTCTTATCAAAACAGACCGATAAGGATTTGATTTTTGAAAGTTGCATGTTTTGAATGCTTCAAAATCTTTTCCAAATAAAAAATAATTATAAAAATTCAATTTTTAACCAATCAAAACACTGAAAAATTGATTAAAAAATACGCAAAAAAATGGGTTTTTACATCAGAATTGTGCAATGCCGATCGAAAAATTAGATTTTCGATCAGAATTGTGGATTTCCGATCGAAAATTGATACTTTTAATTACCAAAAGACCCCTGAAAAATTGACTTACTTGCAATCAAATCTTAAAAAACATTACAATTTAGTCCCTAAAGTCTAGAAAATCGACAACCAAGTTCAATTTTTGAATGAATTTCATCATAAGGTCTTACGTCGCAATTGTGCACAATTGCATCTTAAAATTGGGTGTTTACACTTGCCTTTAGAAGGAAGAAACCATAATAAGGCATTATTTATCCCAGCTGAAGTAAAAGGGAAGAGAACCAACTTTGTAATGGTGGATGATGGTTCAACTACAAATGTATGCCTGCTAAAGATCCTACCTAATCTAGGTCTGAAAGTAGATGACTTAATGGTTTTAAACCTCATAATTAGAGCTTATGATGACAGTACCAGGAATGTGGAGGAACATTTCAGACTTTAGTCAAAATAGGGCCCGTAGAGTTAACTGTTGAATTTACTGTGTTGGACATCCCTGTCACCTATGCCTTGTTGTTGGGATGACCATGGTTCCATGCCTTAGGAGGGGTACCCTCAACTATGCATCAAAAGATAAAATTCCCTTATGAATGAGAAGTTGTGACCATAGAAGCTGGGACCAATGCTACTGTGGCATTCATATTAGATAAATAAAAACAAGTTGTGCACCCCCTAGTTTCTAGATTGCTGGGATATTTAATGTGACTGAAATGGATCCAAGAGTAGAAAAAATGATGGAGAGCATGAATTATTGACTTGGACAAGGATTGGGGAAGAATGAACAAGAAAGTCCAGAATTCCCAGGATTCAAAACTCAAGATGACACAACAGGATTGGGTTTTACAGAGGAAGCAAAGCCAAAAGGTAGAAGGGCAAGGAAGAGATTCAATGCAAAAAAGAGGAAGCTTTATGCAAAAGTTGGTCCTTTGAGTCAAAACTTCATCAAATCAGGGGAAGGAAAATACGATCTGGGAGCTAAGGAATCTGTTAGTGTTATTGGAGTAGATGTTTCTAGGTTTGAGACCTTCAAGGAGCATATTATGGAGAATCTGATGAAGGACAACAAAGAGGAAGTGATAAAGCTGGTAGCTGAGAGGATAGGTAGTGTTGCTATTAAAGAGCTGTTGTGTCTACCACCTGAAGAGGAGTTACTCCAGGATTTAGCTACTGTCATCAGTGATAGTTTTGTTGATGTTTTTTATGATGAAACTGATGTAATAACATCTGGTTTATTTGAGGATGAAAATAATGTTTTGTTTTAGTGATTGATGATATAAATTTTGATCATGCTTACTTATGTAATCCTGATAGTTTTGTGCATTATAATTTAGATCAGTATGTTTGACATAAATTCAATTCAATTAGATTCATTCATATAGGCATAGGCACAAATGCAAATTCAAAGAACATACATATATCATATTATGTAACTTCTGAAGGTAGAAAAAAATTTAAAAAAAGGAAAAAAAAAAAGAGAAAAAAGAACAGTAATGTAAAAATTAGAGAGGAAAATTCATAATTGACTGATAACGGGAGTTATATCATGTGATGTAATGAATGTTCTCATTTTTACCTTAATGAATGATTAAAATTGAATTTGAATTTTTGTTCAAACATTGCATATTAGTCTTCATCATACCGCATAAGTATCTGAATGGAAAATATATGATGAAAGCTAAATCAAAGCTATGAGATCACTATTTTAGTTTCGTTTTCTTTGTGCCACGTCTTTTGTAATTTTCCTTGTAAGCCTAACGTCCCCTTATACCTTGAGAATTCAGGTGGCTCAGTAACTTGCTTTTCAACCCACACATAGTAACCGTCATCAATTATTATCAGCATCAAGCCTCATATTCTGCTCAAGAATTCTTCAAAGTGCAAGTCCAGTTGATTTTATCATCCAGAACTCGCTTCAATCAGTTTGCCCACTCCTATGCATCTTCAATACATGAGATTGTAGCTAATAGGGTTAATAAGATAAAGGGCTAACAACAATAATGACCAAACCGAGTCTCTTGTGCACATGAAGAAAGTGATTGCTAGGATGAATTCAAAATGAAGCTGGGGGCAAAATGTAACTTCGAGACAAGTTAGGGGAAAATTAGTAAATACAATAGTAGAACTTCAAAGATAGTGAAAATGATATCAGGGCAGAAAGGAGTATACTACAAGCATATAGATATAATAGTTATCATAAAACAAAAGCAATAACAAAAAGAAAAGTTCAATAATGCACCAATCAATCATGAGCTCCAGTGTAAAGTCATGGACCCCACTCGCTGGCTTGGTTATTTTTCTGATAAGCTATATCAAAAGCTCAAACATCAGAAGTACCAATAATTAAGCATTAAGTGCTTGAACCTATAAGTTATTGATGAGGCACCTCATTCTCACACTCCAAGTTGTGAACATAGCTTTGCTCTAAACAAAAGATCTGTTAGGATCATGCACACATTTGTATACACTTGCATACATTTTTTGTGAAATACATTCTTTGCATAATAAAGTCTTTAAGCCCAGTCAAGATTGTCCAAACACTTTGCTATTAACATTTAAGATTAGTGTTGTAAAAGTGCAGGAAAGTAGTTAGAGTATTCATAGGAGTATTCACAGGTAAAGCATCTGAAGGAATGAAAATAAAAGGAGTGACATTACCAAGAAGCATCATCCTGGTGACCTCAAGAGGCTGGATAAGACTTTCAAGCTCCTCAAACTCAGTATCCATCTCCATAGTCTTATCAAGAGCATCATTTATAATATCTCTCCATGACAGTTAGACCATTGTAGGGTGTGGAATATGGTAATGAGAAGGTCCAACATGTCAGCAATACATGCGCTTGACCCTAAAAAGGGAAGAATGCACTCAAAACTTGAGACGAATGCACTCTAAAGACTTCCTTAATGGTGAAATAAAAAACTTCTAACTCCTAAATCTTTTCTTTTACAGGAAACATTGGGAAGAGGAATGAGGCCCTTTACCAAAGCATCAATAGAATAGCAGAAAGACAAATTCGGCCTAAAGCCACAACCTCAATGGTAGAATATCATGACCCTGTGATCCGAGACATCATCACTATAATCGAAAAGGGAAGAATGTAAAAGAATAACATTGCATTTTGATAAAATTTCTTCACTTACAAATAAACCATACTAACTTATGGTATTTTTTACAGAGAAAATAAAAGAGAATGAAGAAGAGGAAAGGAATTGATACATCAATAAGAATGACTAGGATAGCAAATGTCAATCACTTGTTAAAATCTCACTCTGTATGACAAACAGCCTGACAAATGGCAAAGGGAAGTAGTATAACTCTATCTATTTTGATTTTGTAGTAAAGTACAAAGAAAATTTATAAAATTGAGAGTAAATTCATCCACTTTATGATATCATGTGCAAAAAACTTATCTCATGACCTTTGATTTTAGCAGCTTTCTTTTATTAGCCTTGCAAAATTCAGATGTCTTATTGACAATTCTATGCTGAGAGTTTCTAAAACTCTAATCAATCTAATGCTCACTTTACACCCAAACGAGGGGAAGAATATACAAAGACAAAATCTATGGACTTGTAGTATAAATTGATTGAATATCAAAGTGTCATTTTAGTCTTTTGAATAATAAATATGCATATAATCTACTTCAATGCTCAGAAATGAGTAAAAGTACAAATCCCTCAATGGTATCCACGCTAAGTAATGTAAGAAAGGCCGGGGAAAACTAAGAGGAGAATCAAAATAAGAGCAAGCATAATGTACTTCAATGCCAAAAAATGAGCAAGAGTATCAACGTGAACCTCTGGCGGTATCCACACTGAGTAATACAAGAAAGGTGGGGGAATACTAAAAGAGAACCCACGTTAAAAAAATAATTCCAATGGTATCCACGCTGAGTAATATGAGAAAGGCGGGGGAATACTTGGATAAAGAAGAAAAGCATAAAAATAATTCAAAGACTATTTTAATACGCTGAATTCAATATTTTTATGCTTAGTTTTAACAAGTTTTATTTAGCTAATTCTCCCTAAAATTAGGTGTGGAAGTAAGCTCTTCACTTGGTAAAAGATACACTTTTAGCATAAAATGGTTAAGGATGCCTCTGACCTTTGCAAATGGCAAATAAGTGATAGTCATGAAAATAAAAAATAGTGAGATTCGTTAAGTACATGCTAAATTTTCAACATTATAATGTACTTTTATACATTCATCATGGTTGAAACTAACTTCAACAAATCTGCAGGAATTGCAAATCCAGAAGGAAGTGCATCCAACTTGTAGAGTTGGTTAACACAGTAGTATGATAGAAAAATCTGATAGCCTAAATAAATCATCCTAAGCTCTAGAATTTGGCCATGGGCTCCATCCTCTGGTAGAGTCATCATGGTGAAAGATGTTCGAAGGTCTGACAGAGGAAGTCCCAGCACTGTAAGGATCAATGCCCAAACCTACAAGTTATCAGTGAAGCATCTCAATCTCGTACTCTAGACCACTCGAGTAGCTCTGTACACATAGAAAACACATCATGTGATATTTTTGCAGAAATAAACAGAAGTAAGGAAATTTACCTCATTACCCACATCCCTGCACTTGTGGGTATGCAAATGAGTCAAAAGAAAGATAGTTGAGTCTTCTTGAAGTCCAAGATCATTTTGAGTAAAATGAGGAGGTAAAATCCTCTGACGTTCTAAAATCTCAACTCTCTCTTGTTGTTTGTTCAGACAGATTGCAAATCAGACGTCAAATGATGAAGAAATCAATGAAAAGAGAGAAAATAAAAGGAAAAGAAAATGAAGAAAGGAGATAATGGAATGTTATATGCAAAAAGGGAAGTATATATAAAGTGGAAAATATCCACTTTGGTCCTTATACATGGATCCAAGTTCTTTCATTGCAATTTGGACCATAATTGCATTCTAATTAGGAATATATTCCTAATTAAATCATGACATTCATGAAATTAATAAATAATTGAATTATTAAAACTGCATAATTAAACTGTCTTTCCAAATTTTCTATCAAGTACAGAATACAAAACAAGATTACAAAATTCATTTTTTGCATTTTACATGCATCATTTCAATCAAAGGATTCATATGTTGCACAATAGCTATGAAATGAATTTCAAATGATTATGTTATATGTTGCACAGTAGTCATAACCTTTATTATGTTATGTATTGTATAGTAGTTATGACATAAACTTTCAAAATTCATCATCGTTAAATGTTCCATAGGAACTATAACAAATTTTCAATTCAACTTCACTAAACGTCCCATAGGAAATATAGTGTGCATCGTTAGACGTCCCACAAGGAATATAACAAAATTCATCATTGCTAGACGTTCCATATGAACTATAGTAAATTTTCAATTCAATTTCACTAGATGTCCCACAGGGAATATAGTGTGCATCGTTAGACGTTCCACAGGGCATATAATGAAATTCATCATTACTAGATGTTCCACAGGAACTATAGCAAGTTTTTAATTTATCATCACTAGACATCCCATAGGGAATATAGTGTGCATTGTTAGACGTCCTACAAAGAATATAACGAAATTCATCATTGTTAGATGTTCCACAGGAACTATAGTAAATTTTCAATTTATCATCACTAGACGTCCCATAGGGAATATAGTGTGCATCATTAGATATCCCACAGGGAATATAACAAAATTCACCATTTTTAGACGTTCCATAGGAACTATAGCAAATTTTCAATTCAACACTAGACGTCCCACAGGGAATATAGTGTGCATCGTTAGACGTCCTACAGGGAATATAATAAAATTCATCATTGCTGGATGTTCCACAAGAGCTATAGCAAGTTTTCAATTCAACAATATTAGACGTCCCACAGGGAATATAGTGTGCATCGTTAGACGTCCCACAGGGAATATAATGAAATTCATCATTGATAGACATTCTATGGGAACGATAACAGATTTTCAATTTAACTATACTAGACATCCCATAAGGAATATAGTGTGCATCGTTAGACGCCCCACAGGGAATATAATGAAATTCATCATTGCTAGACGTTCTACAGGAATGATAGCAAATTTTCAATTCAACTACACTAGACATCCCACAGGGAATATAGTGTACATCGTTAGACGTCCCATAGGGAATATAACAAAATTCATCATTGCTAGATGTTCCATAAAAACTATAGAAAATTTTTAATTCAACTACACTAGACGTCCCATAGGAAATATAGTGTGCATCGTTAGATGTCCTATAGGGAATATAATGAAATTCATCATTACTAGACGTTCCATAAGAACTATAATAAATTTTCAATTCAACTACACTAGACGTCCCACAAGGAATATAGTGTGCATCACTAGACGTCCCATAGGGAATATAACAAAATTCATCATTGTTAAACATTTCACAAAAACTATATCAAATTTTCAATTCAATTTCACTAGACATCCCATAAGGAATATAGTATGCATCGTTAGATGTCCTCATAAGGAATATAACAAAATTCATCATTGCTAGACGTTCCACGGGAACGATAGCAAGTTTTTAATTCAACTTCACTAGATGTCCCACAAGGAATATAGTGTACATTATTAGACATCCCATAAGGAATATAATGAAATTCATCAGTGCTAAATGTTCCACAGGAACTATAGCAAGTTTTCAATTTATCATCGCTAAACTTCCCATAGGGAATATAGCGAAACTCATTTGCACAAAGTCCATTGGACATCCTGCAGGAAATATAGTGAGACTTGTCAAACATCACACTTTGCTCAGCAATTTGGCCATCGATCAATCATTTAGGATACAATCAAGTGTCCTAATTTTTGAAATTGTGTGCTTCTATTACTTTGCTGTAATTTATCAAGCAAACAACGACAAAGGGGGGCAACTGTAAGCAACCAATTTCGGGATGCAATTATGCATAATTACAACATAAGCCCCTGTGATGAAATTTATTCAAAAATTGAACTTGGTTGTCGATTTTTTGGACTTAAAGGATTAAATTACAACATTTTTTAGGATTTGATTATAAAGAAGTTAATTTTTCAGGGGTCTTTTAGTAATTAAAAGTTAAAAAAAGGTCGGCATTTAATGCCGATTGGCATTGGTGTAATGTCGATCGCCATTGGTGTAATGCCGACCTACATTACACAATGTCGACGGGCATTGCACAATGTCGATGCGTAAACAGTCCATTTTTTAAAATTTTTACCTATTTTCTTAATTTTTTCATTTATTTTTCAGTCTTTTGATTGGTTGAAAATTCAAATTTTTCATTATTATTATCTAATAAGTTTTCTTTTATGCATTCAAAATGCATAAGATTTTAAAATAAAAAATAAACGCTATCAAATATATCCCGTTCCTATAATGGGGAAAGTCAATACGCGCAGACTCTGCTTTAAAAAAGCAAAGAGTCTGCATGCATAGGGGGGTTTTTTTTACACACAGAGAAATGAAGGGAGCTTTTTTACACAGGAAGAGAGACTGAGAGCTTTACACAGGAGACTGAAAAAAACTAGAAACCCTAAAAATTTAGACGTGAAAAACACTTCGCACACACCTTTGTCTTTCAAAAAAAATCCTAATTTTGGATATTGTCAGTGTCTTCGAACGCAATTAAATCCCAGTCCAAAATCAAATCAATACTGAGTCAATTTTAACGGTGATAATCATAGTCTGAGGGGCTAAAAACGGCATTTGCACAACATCCAAAATCATCAATGTTATTTTCTATTTCATTTTTTTCTATTCTTTTCTTTTATGATTTTTCTTTTATTTCGTTATTGTTTTGATTATTCAATTTCATTACTAATCTGATTATTTCTTTTTTTTTATTTTGTTTTGATGTTCAATTGTGGGAGGATACTGCCTGTGTTCAAACGAACAGAAGATCTATGGAATGCCATGGAATAATCTGTACTATTTTCCAGTAGATATTAGGGTTTTAATTTTCATTTTGCATTTTTGTTTTTTGTGTAGTTATTTTAATTCTTGAGTATATAATTGTTTAATTTTAATTTTTATATGTAGTTTGTAATAGCCCCAGTAGTGGGAATAGTGAAAGATTTAATTTTTTACGTTTAAAATCAATTAGTACTTAGGTTCAACCGGGTAAAAATCAATTAAAATCAATGGTGGCATTAGCTTAATTTAGAGTTTGCATGTAATTAATTTAGGGTTTCTAGAAAATCACTAAAATGTTTGTTTGATCCTTTTTTATGTTTTATTTGTTTTGGGTTGTGTTTTTTTGGGTTTTTATATTATTTTGGGCCCCAAGCCCACGTTTAGGTCTAACCCACTTAATAAATAGGCTTAAAAATGATTTAAGGTTTTAAATAATTAAAAGTAATTTAGGCCCATTAGGTTAATTAGATTTTAGGCCCACTTAGTTAATTAAAATTTGTTTAGACTTAGCTCAGCCCGCTTAATTTCACTTTTTTTAAAATAAATAGACCTAGGTCCAAATTTCACTTAAAATAAAATCAAGTTAGACTTAGACCCATTAATTTAACTTTCCTTTAAAATTGAATAGACTTAAGCCCATTCCTTTAACAAACTAAAAAAAATAGATATAGGCTCACTAATTAATAAAATGTAGACCCATCTTTAGTCCATTTCTCACTTGTAAATAAAATGTAAATCTACCTAACTTTTTAATAAAATTAACATAGTTTAGACCTAGAGACAATGCGATCTTGAGTACATTTTTTATGTGTAATTTTATTGACTAGATACCTAGGGTTAGATGGATGTCAAATAAGGTTTAATAAAATTGCATGTAATTAGAGATGACATAATCATTATAAAATTATTCTAAATGAACATGAGACTAAGAGAAGTTAGTATTCCATATCCAGAATCTTCTGGTTGTAGTGCTAGCTTTCTTTTAGGGAATCGAGTACCACCTTTTCGATTTGTCCCAGTTATTACCTTGGATGGCGACTCCTCATCTCCACGCCATGTCTTTATGATAGGGGTTAGTATGTTCTCTAGAGCCCTGAGCTTAAACAGTATCGCAGTTGCTAAAATCTTGGATGCCCTCTAAATCCCGCCGTCTACAGATTGGCCAAACTATCAAACCAAGCTCGTGGTGCCTACTTAAGATCATAAAGAGCTTTATGAAGTTTACAAACATGAAAAGAAAAGAGTGGATCATGCATACCAGGGGGTTGATCCATAAAGATATCTTCATTTATAAAGCCATGAAAAAAGGAATTTTTGACATCAAGTTGTCTAATTTCCCATCATTAGACTAAGGACTAAGGGAATTGTACCTAGTTTTATAACCGGAGAAAAGGATTCTGTATAGTCCATGTCATCAACTTGATGATACCCTTTTGTAACTAACCTCGCTTTTAGTCGATCAAGGGTCCCATTTGTATTCAATTTAGCTTTGAACACCCATTTTGAACTGACGACATTCATATAAGATTCTCTAGGTACCCGCGTCTATGTTTAATTTTTATGTAGTGCATCAAGTTCCTCAATTATAGCTTATGTCCATCCAGTATGTTGTAGAGCCATTTTGACATTACATGGTTCTTTAGGAATATAACCACTCGGATTGATGAGTGCATACCATGGATTAGGTTTACGTATGCCACGTTAAGCTCGAGTGACTATAGGATGAGATGGCAATTATACATGTGCACCATGTAAAGAAGAATCAGAATTTAATAGAGAGGAACTAGGTGAGGAGCTACCTATATTAGGTGGTAAGATATTTGCCAGAGAAGAAGATGTCATATCCAGGAAATCATTATGATGTGTCTGGGTGTCTGGCACAGTTGGTGATTGAGGTGCAGCAGAGTGGTCACGATCACAAGATAAGGGAGAGTTAAGGGTAACATCTTCAACTACGGGATCAGGTATAGTAGTATTCAGATCTGCTAGAGAGTCATGCAAGGTATGAAAAGATAGTGGAATAAGTGAATATGCATCCACAGTGGGAGTAGCATTCTGAACCATTGGGAACAATGGAGAAGTATCCAAAAAATTAGTGAAACTCGAGAATGAAGAAGGCAAAATCATTTTCGTTCAGCAAGGAAAATGTTTTTCATCGAACACCACATGTCTCAAAATAAAAAGCCTATTGGTTTTGAAATTGAGACAATGATAACCTTTTATGTTGATTACTATAACCTACAAAAATATAAGGTACAGTTTTAGCATCAAATTTATTTCTCTTCATATTCCAAGTATATGGATAGCATCTAGAACCAAAGACACATCAAGTAGAATATGCAGGATGAGAACCATATAAGCAAAAATGAGGTGTATCAAATGCTAGTGAAGAAGAGAGGGCAACCGATTGATTAAAAATGTTGTTGTAGTAAAAGCCTTAACCCATAAAAACTTAGGTACACCAATATAAAACATCATAATCATGTCAAGTTCTCTAATAGTGCAATGTCGATGTTCAATAATTCCTGTCTATTCAGGGGTATAAGGACATGAAAGATGGTGAATGATTCCTTATTCCTGAAAATGAGATTTAAGTCTCTTATCTACAAACTCACCACCTTCATTAGTATGGAAGATCTTGATTTGCTTGTTAAACTGGCACTGCACAAATTTTTTGAATGCCAAATAAGCATAAAAAAAATCTAATTTAGCACAAAGAGGAATTACCCATATATGATAAGAATAATCATCTACAAAGCATGTATAGAATCTAAATTTTCCAAAAGATAAAACAAGGGTTGGTCCCCAAATGTCACAATGAATTTTCTTAAAAATGTCAGTACTAACAGAACTAGATGAATTAAATGGTAACTTGCTAAGTTTGCCTAGTTGACAACTTTCACAGACAATATCAACTTTTTTATTTGGATTAATATAAATTAACTTCTTTGTTTGAAAAATCTTAACGGCAGAGCTTTGTTGATGTCCAAGATGTTGGTGCTATAACTCCTCTACTCCTAAGTTTTGTCTATTGGAAAAATTTGATTCCTTTATCTTGGATAGAATATAGAGATCTCATTTACGCTGTCCCATTAGTAGGATTCGCCTTATTGCTCGTTCCTTAATATAGAAGAGCTCATTAGTAAATTCACAATTCAAGGGATGTTATGTTGTTAATTGACTGATGGAGAGTAAATTCCTTATTAATTATGGGACTACTAAAACATCATGCAACATTAATCCATTCTTACCGTCAGAGACCAAGGTATCACCGATTCCATCAATTTTTAAAGAAGAACCATCGCCAATAAACACAGAATCACAACCAACATATTTTTTGAGTTTGGAAAGCATACTTAAATTAGCAGTCTTGTGATTTGAAGCACTCGTATCTGTGGTCCATTCAGTATCAGCGATAGAGGTATCCATAGTAAGTGCTTGAGGAAGTTCCTTATGGCTTTATTGTTCAGGTAGACTCCAGTAGATTTTGGTGACATGTCTTTTCTTTCCATAGAGCTGACAGTACTCATTTTTGTACATCTCTCATTTTGTAATATTTATTCATTGCTTACCAGGTGGTGGTGGTCAAGAAACACAATTGTTATTTCTTTGGGACAGTGGTTGTGGTCTTGAGTTATTACCTACAAAATTCGAATATTGAAAATTGTTATTTGTAGCTCAAAATCCTCTTCCTTTTAATGAGAATTGATTGTTTTGAGGACTACAATTATTGTAGGTGTGCTACTATTGAATTTGGTTGCATTGTCCATAGAACACATATGATGGAGAATTTGATTCTTCAATCTATGAATTTCACTGTTCAAAGCCTTGTAAGAGCGATACAAGTTCTTAGTAAGATGGCATTGGTGGTTTAAGCATTGTTATTGTAAAAGACTCATATTTAAGACCAAGATTTGCAAGTAAGGAGTAAACTTTTATTTTGTCAGGTATAGGATTGCCTATGGTTGCTAGACTATCATAGATATTTTTGAATTTTCTCAAATGTTCTGCTAAGGATTGACTTGCTTCCTTTTTGAGGTATGTGAGTTGTTGCCGAAGAGTAAATTCACATTATTGTGAATCCTAGGCATATGCTTCTTTTAATGCATTCTAAACTGATTGAGATGTTTCAAGACCAATAACTAGACCTAAGGCCTCTTCCATAAGCGTCCCAATGATCCATCCCCGTAGGAGGCGATCTTCTTTTTGCCATTTGAGAAAATCTTTTGATAATTGTTTTGTTCCTTCTTCAGAAGTGGATGTCTTATCTATTCTGACATTCTGACATAGGCGTATATGGTAGGCTTGGCTCTTTCGCCTGCGAGAAGCTCAACCATGTCTTAACTCTCAGCTAAAGCAAGCATTTGTTCTCACCATAGAGATAGTTTTCTGCTATGAGTTTAAGTATAACAAAGTTAGCAACATTTAAAGAAATTGTGGAAGCCATTGATAATCAGACTGAAATTTGGAACTCTCTTGTCTTACAATTCAGCTTTGATACCATAAAGAAAATATAAGAAAGAGTATTTGTAGGAAAAACTTCTCATAAAAAACATGAGAAAAGAGTTCTTATTTAGTTCATATATATAGACTTTCAAGAGTTTACAAAGTAGTTAAATTTTACAAATAATAGAGAAAGAAAACTTGTACAAATATAGGAAGCTTTGTACTAATCAATTAATGTTGTCACATAGCTATTTTAAAGGAGTAGATTGCTGCAGTAATTGAACAGATTTCCCATTATGCTGTGATCGGATGCCAACAAGATCCCTTGCATTACTCTCCATGATTTTCTATTTTTGGGAAGGATAACCACTCAAGGTGGTTAGTGATAGAGAAGACATTCTGTTTAATACTTTAATATCTCAACTTTTCCCATGTTCAATTAAGTTGCTGAATTTTACAATTTATAGTCGATGTAGTGTTTAAATTGGAGTCTCTATGTTGGAGTGCTGATTAGACACAACTGAGACTCACTGTCTACCTATCTATCTGCTGCTGCTGCTTCTTCTTCTTTATTCATCACATAAAAATAATTAAATATACCTATTTCACATTCTGATACAATACCAGATTTATTTCTGATAGGAAATGTGATGTGCAGTAGAAAATGTGATGATGGTTTATGAAGTTTATGTATAGATGTGTGAAGAGTGCAGTGATGATAGGAAATGAGTTATTGGGTAGTTGCTTTCAAAAAGAATAGAGCAGATACGAGAAAGCCACAGATAGTGCCAAATGCTAAGCAAGTCAAATATTTGATCACAAAAGTTTGAACCATCGAACTGATAAACAAAAATTATAATCTATAATCTATAATCTCTATAATATATAAATGTATGAAAGAGGACATATAAATTAAAAAGCGTCTTCATTTGTTATTATATAAAAATTAAATAATTTAATAATTTAAAATAATAATTAAATTAAATTTTTTTAAAATATAATTTTAATTTACTTGAAAGTATATTTTTCTTTCTTCTTAAGTTAAATTCTATTTTATCTATAATAAAAAATTTTGTTTTGTGCTGAAGGCTTATTGGCTCTTCTTAATTGGAAGTGTTGTTTGGGTGTTCTCCATGGAATCAGGAGCGATGAGAAGAGCTCCTGAGATTTCTCACTTACTCTTTGCAGATGACAGCTTTGTCTTCTTCCGTGCTACCTCTTAGGACTGTGCAGTGATTAAAGAATGTTTACTTTCTTATGGCAAAGCCTCGGGACAAGTAGTGAACTTTGATAAATCCTCTATTCTGTTCAGCCGCAATGTGGGAGAGGATATTAGTTCTAATATTTGTGCCATTCTTGGTGTTATACATTGCGATAACCATGGACGGTACTTAGGCCTTCCTTGCATAATAGGGAGAAATACGACAGAGGTGTTCAATTATGTCAAGGAAAAAGCATGGAAGAGATTGCACGGGTGGAGAAATAAGCTATTTTCAAGAGCTGGCAAAGAAGTATTGCTGAGATCTGTTGTGCAAGCCTGGCCTAGCTATGTCATGTCGGTGTTCCTTTTAGCTGTGTCTCTTTGTGAAGAGATTGAACGTATGATGAATAGCTTTTGGTGGGGTCAAGCTGGAGGTCAGAACTGAGGAATTCGGTGGAAAAGCTAGGTTCAGCTTTGTTATCCGCGTGAGAAATGGAGGGTTAGCTTTTCGGAGGTTGTATGATTTTAATCTTGCTATGGTAGCTAAGCATGGCTGGCGCTTACTGTGTCATCCTGAGGCTCTTGCAACTCGGGTGTTAAAGTCCAAATATTTTCCAGATTCTTCTTTCTGGATGCCTCTTTGGGACATAATCCAAGTTTCACTTGGCATAGCATAATGGCAAATCAACAAATTTTGAAAGGTAAGGATTCGCATTGGTACAGCGTGTAATGTTAATTTATGGAGTCAGCCATGGCTCATGAATTCCAATAATCCCTTCATTGAAACTCCTGCATCGCATGATCTATCTGCTGTTACTGTCAACTCATTAATCAAACCTGGTGAGGCTGAATGGGATGTTGAGACCATTGGAACCATTTTTGATCCAGGAGACATCAACCGCATATTGGCGGTTCCTCTCAGAATATATCAACACGATGATAGATGGTATTGGAGCAGTGAAAGATCAGGTGAATACTCTGTGAAAAGTGGTTATAGGATGATTAGAAGAAATGACGATATGCCGCTGGTCAATGGTTCTTTTAAATAGAAAAGTTGCTGGGACCTGTGTGTGCAGCCTAAGATAAAGAATTTTTTGTGGCGAGCTTTTTCGGGTTGTTTACCAACTAAGCAGGCTTTGAGAATTAAAAAGGTACCAGTAGAGAACGTCTGTCCTATGTGCAACTCAACAGATGAATCCTCTTATCCTCTGTTAGTAACATGCTCTCTTGTGAGAAGATTATGGGCAGTATCTTCGTTTGGGGATACGTCTAGGCAAGCTACAGACCTTCAAGGTTGGTGGTCCAATCTTTCTAATCATTTCCTTGTGTCTGATTTAAATCTGATTGCAACTTTATTATGGTGTTTGTGGAGAAACCGCAATTCCAGAGTCTGGAATGGAAAATCCAAAACGGCTACTGCTCAGTATGCTGAAGCTGTTGAGATCAATGAGAGATGGCAAGATGTTCAAGCTCAAAAGCTATCCAATCATAGCAGCAATGGCCCAACCTACCAGGTTAAATGGAGTTGTCCTCCTTCGGGCTACAATGTTGATGCAAGTGTGCCCAATGATTCTACATGTATCGGTATTGGTTGTGTATTGCGAGACTCGTTGGGAGAGTTTCAATCTGCTATTCATATCAGTAAACAAGGTGTATTTGATCCCCTGCTAGCAGAAGCAATGGCGCTTAGAGAAGTTCTCAAATGGCTGGTGAACAAAGGAGTTTCCAGAGTTCTTGTTGAATCTGACTCTGTCGCCATTAGGTTTAATCATTCAAGATTGTAAGCTTTTATCCAGTAGTATTACTGACTGTAAGCTTGAGTTTGTTAAACGTTCAGCGAATGCTGCTGCTCATGTTGTAGCGAGAGTAGCAGCTTCTATGACTGATGGGAGTGGATAGGTTCTGTCCCTCATGTTGTTTCTAATGTAATTTGTTCCGATTTGAATTAATATATCCCATTTTTATTATAAAAAATTCATTAAAATGTAATTCTAAATTTAAAGTATGTTTTCTACTTTAAGTAGATTAATTTCTATTTTATCTCTAATAAAAATTAAATTAATTAAAATTTTAGTTGTGATTTTATTAAAAATATATGTTTTTTTTTACATTTAATTGGGTCTACTTAATACTATATCTAATATAAATCAAATTAGATTCAAACTAATTTAACAAAATTAAATTTAATAAATAAATAATTGAAATCAAAATTAATAAATTTTATAAAATAATTAATTATAAAAAATATTAACATAAAAATGTTGAAAGATTGATGTATAATTATTTAAATTGAAAATTTATAAAAAACATTATAAATTATTATATTATAGATCTATCAAGTTTGTAAAATTAGATTATCATTTAAAAGTGTTGTATAATTACTTAAATAGAAAATTTTTTAAAATTATAATAAATTACTACGTTATAGTGTAACTATATCAAAATTGAAAAATTAGATTGGCAAATAAATAAAATAATACTCTTATTATTTTTAAAAACTTATTAATTAAAATTCATTAAGTAAAAAAATTAAAATTAAAATAATTAATTTTATTTATTTATCTTATATCAATAATCATATTTTTTTAAAAAAAATAGTATATAATTTGTTTGAAATTAGTATTTTTGTTATGTAAGAAAAGTAGTTTAGTTATAATTTTTTTATAATTTTATTAGAATTTAATATAAAAAAGAGTTAAAATTTAATTATTAGCTAAATTTAAAATTTACATTTAGCTGAAATTTAAAATTTACATTAAATTACTTTTAAATAAATAAAAGTACTAACATAAAAATATTGAAAAAACAATGTACCATTGCTCAAATAGAAAATTTATTAAAATTATAATAAATTATAAATTAATGAGATTGTAATATTATATTGTTATGTCAAGAAAATATAACTTTTATTATTTTTTAAATTTTTATCAAAAAAATAACTAATAATTTTTTATGATCTTCTTATTAATTATAGCCACAATACTTTTTATATAAAATTAATTTTAGAGTTAATAACAATATTAGTTATAAAAAATATTAAACGAATGTTGTATAATCATTTAAATAAAAATTTATCAAAATTTCAATGATTTATATCTATATCAAATTTGTAGGATTAAATTATTATATAAACAGACGACACTTTTATTATTTTTATAAATTTTATTTAATTAAATAATGATAATAACAATAATATTAGAGTTTATATTTAATAATTTATTTACTATCAAGGACGTAAAATTTTTTTATTCATATGTGAAACACGTGATTATATATATATATATATATAAGGGGGGACAAATAAAATTACAAAAGACTCTTCTCTTATTAATATGTAAAAATTAGATGGTTTTCTTATTTACTAATAAAAATTAAATTAATTAATATTTTAATAGTAATTTTGTTATATATATATATTATAATTGGATTTATTTATAGTTTATATAATATAAATAAAAATAGATAACATAATTTTATAAGTCTTACTAAATTAAATTTAATAAGTAAATAATAAAAATCAAAGAGTGTTGTATTGTTGTTCAAATAGAAGATTTATAAATTGTAATAAGTTACTATGTAATAATGTAACACAATCAAAGATTGAAAATTTAGATTTTCATCTAAATAAAAAGAAATCCCTTATTACTTTTAAAAATTACTAAATTAAAATTTATTAAGTAAATAATTAACATTTCATTTATTTAAAATTTGTATTTATGTTGTATTTATAACCATATTTTAAAAAATAGAACATATAATTTGTTTGATATTATTTCTGTTATATAAGAAAAGTAATATGATTATTTTTTTTAGATATTCTTATACAATTTAATAAAAAAAAGAGTTAAAATTAAATTAATTAATTTTTTTCATTTAATTATAAGTTGAAACTAAAATTTATATTAAATTATTTTTTAAGTAAATACAAGTATTAATGTTAAAAATATTGAAGAAACAAAATGACTTTGTTCAAATAAAAAACTTAGTAAATAAAAAATTCATCAAAATTATAATTAAAATGTTATAATTCATTTTATTATTAAAATGTTATATAAATAAATAGCATTTTTAGTATTTTTAGAAGAGTTTTATTAGTAGTATGGAATTATATGTTTAATAGTTTATTTACTATTATGAGTTTATTTTTATGTGCAAAGTACATGATTGTGTATAGTATATACATATAGATAAAGAGAGAGGAGTTCAAAATTAATTAATATATGGTGTGATGAACAAATAAAGGTTGTTCTCATTTAAATAATTGTTAAAATTCGATTCATAATATTAGTTGCTAGGAAATTTCTATTGCAAGTTCATAACTAATTAATAATTGGTGAAGGTTATTTTGGCTTAAATGACATTTAAAATTCAATTTGTAACATTAATTATTAGGAAATTTTTGTTGTGTGTGTAGTCATATCCTAATTAAACTAAATTACTTTAGAGTTCAATGAAATCTTAATATTTGTGATTTTAAATAAGAATATTGAGTATAATCAATTTTCAAATATTGAGAATTTTTATTTTTTTAATAAATTCATTTTAGAATAAAATTTATGTGATTATAAATTATTAAGTATACATATATATATATATATAACTTAGTGTATATTTATATATAGTCACTAAAAGTTAGAGTTCTAATCTAAAACCACTGGACAATTACATCATTATGAAGCAAATAACTTAGTATACTAAGTTGAACTTGTTTCTGTCTCGTGCATATCTTAATGAGCAATAAGAGATGAAGTAACAGTTTGAAGATTTTGATTTCATTTGTTATTTATTTATTTTTATAACCAAGATTTTGATTTGTTATTTTGATTTATTTAGTTTTATAAGCAAGCAAGATTTTAGAGTGAATTACTATTTACCCCTCTGTTTTATTATATTATATTACTGGATTTCTTACATTTAAAATTTATATTATCTCATTCCTCTATTTTGTAAAATTATACTCTTTATTTCTTATGTCGATTTTTCTGTCACAATTTTTCATTAATTGACATGACAATTATCATATAAATATTATTTACTCTTATGTTTGAATATATTATACTATTTGGCCCTATATATAGATATATTATATTATTTACTCCTAAAATTTACAAAATGTACTTTTATTATTAAACTAATTGTTTAAGAAAATATATGTTAAATTAAATTATCATTAATTAACTATAAAATTAAAATTGTATTAAAAATATTTTAATAACAAAAGTTTTTTTGAATCTAATCAAAATTTTGATCAAATAACCATTAATTATTTTCAATGTTAAAATATCTTTACTTAAATATCAAATTAAAATTTGATTTTTGTTTGAATTGTTGGTTTAGATTATTAAGTAAACAAATTATATTTATGAATAAAATTTGTATACCCAAAATTGAAACTAACAATTCAAATAAAGAATCAAAATTAAAAAGAAAGTTGATTTGATGAAATTTTTTAATGCAATATAAATATCTTAAGTTATTATTTAAGTTGAATTATTTTAAAATAAGTACTTATTAATTGGTATTTAATTATATAAAATTAAAATTAAGCATTTTATATTTTTATGTAAAATGTTGTGATTATTATTTTATATTTAAATTCTAAGAAAATTAATTTTAATAATAAAAATAAAATTTCTAAATTTTAGGAGTAAATAATATAATATATTTAAATAAAGGGGACAAATAGTATAATATATTCAAATACAAGAGGTAAATAGTATTTACATGATAACTGTCATGTTAGTTAATGAAAATTATGACGAAAAAGTTTTAGGAAAGAGTAAAAAGTATAATTTTACAAAACAGAGGGATGAGATAATATAAATTTTAAATGTCAAAGACTAAATAATGTAATATAGCAAACCACATGAGACAAATAGTAATTCACCCAAAATTTCATCAATAAAGAGGGGAAAACCATCAGCTTAAGAACTACGCAAGAATCATTAGATTCTTATCTAATACATCCCAACCTATGTAATCAAAATTTTTCACTATCTAGCCTATGCTTTGGATGAAAAAACCCCTCAACATCTATATCTATCTATCTATGAATTGTGTCACCTCATGCTTTTAGTGCTATGTGTCATGTGCTTAGCCTTAGAGCTTCGCTAAGACGTGTGGCACTTAGTCTACAGTAGGGGTTAAGTAGAACTAAGTAAGCCTAAGAGTTGGAACAAAGGAGAATATTAGTGAGCAAGGAGGCATTAAAAGGTTTGAGACAAGATTTAGGCAGCAATTGAATAAGTGTAAATGTGAGTGATATTGTATTTCTCAATAAATTCTCATCATCTTTACAAATGGGAGGAGTGCCTTTTATATAGATTTTCCACCTCCTCAATGTATGGCTACAATTGTTTAATCTAGATATTTCTATAAACATCATATTTACAAGGCTTTCTAGAAGCTACTTGATATGTACATTGATATGGGAACATTCTAGATGTTGGCTGAATGGCCTAGCATGGGCAGCATGCATTAGAGGAATGAGAACTTTCTGGAAGGTTGGCACCCTTGGTGAAAGTTTCTGAATAGCCTCCTTGGCATGGCTAGCAGCATGCAACCTTGTCATTTTTTCGTAACTCTCTAGAGCCTTCCTTTGTGTTCTTGGGCTCCTTCTTTGGTTTAGGCGAAGTCTCCCTAGAATCCAGTAGCTCCCATAATATTCTAGTGACTTCTAGAGGCTTCCTATGTGCTCTTAGGCACTTGACTTGGCCTTGGTGGCAAGTAGCCCTCCTTGGCTTGCCTTGGTTAAGTTTTCTCACCCTTATGCATGCACCACAAGCCTTGGGGCTGGCAAGGATTTTTAAGTCATAACACCCTCCCCTACTTGAGCTCGTAATGCCCTCGTTACACTTTGAGCCTGGTGCTTTAGGGTGTTGGTGCACTTAGGAGGTTCCTCACATACTATTGCGAGTTGTACTCCTATTTGGCGTAACCATTGGCACCTTTGGACTTTGTGCCTTCTACAGTCGAATGTCGAAGAGCCCATATTTCTCACTTGGCTCCACCTCAATGGGCACTTATATCACCCCATCCTTTTATGCAAAGTATAAGGCATTGGTGTATGGGACCACAATGGCTTTCACAACTTATAGAAAGATGATTCCTAATTACATTTGCTTTTTTTCGATGGAAGCAATAAGGATGTCATTTTTACCTTCTCATTCGCCGATATGGATCCTTACTTTGTAGGCCTTGCCTACAATGGCAAACTTGGATCCTACACATTTGGCATAGACATAGGTCTTGGTGTATGGAAAGCCTATCTCGTTGGCTAATTCCTTCTCCATATACACATCATCTGCACTTATATCCAGCATGGTTGTCACTGTGGCTCTTTGATTATGGCCTTGATGGAAATTTTCCTTTTGGACATTCGCCTTCCTTGATTTTTTGCTCCTATAGACTGTGTGCTAGGGAGGAAGTTCATTGCAGCAAGTTCACCACCATCTTATTTTGAATTGTCCATAAGTTTTAAGGAACCTAGGGTGGGTTGTAGTTCCTCGTGGGATTGAGCCTTCTTGAATTCTGCCACAATGGCATTGATAGCCTGCTTGTTTGGACAATCACGCGTCCAATGTGGCCTATTGTAGAAGAAGCATGGCCTTGAAGGCTTAGTAGCATCGTGCTTCAACCATGGAATTTTTGGTATTGAGACTCCTTATGCCTAAAGTCCTTATGTCCATGCTGAGAACGCTCTTTATTAGCGTCCGAAGAGGCCTCCTTATCTCCCCCACTTTTACTAGTGTTGGGTTATTTCCCTTTGGCTTGGGTAAAATAGTCGCAAATAGATTCTGCAGTGGCAATCTCCTCATCGATGGTCTTAATACCCCTGCGATATGGCTCCATCTTTGCCTAATTCTTTAGCCCATCCTTCAAGTTAAAGAGGAGTTGATGGTCGAGCAATAAGGTAGTTAACTCCTTGACATAGTCTGTTATGCTACCTATTTGCCTCAAATGTCGTAGCTTGCTAAGCACCTTATCATTAGCATTGTGGGGCATAATTTGCTTATAGAGTTCAACCTTGAACTGCTCCTAAGTGTTTGTCATATAAAGCCCTTTCTCCCTTTCGATGTGTTTATGCCGCCACCATAATTGGGCAACATCCCTAAGGAAGATGGCAGCATTGCTAATCCTTGAGAAGTCATCCTTAACGTTCATCACCTCCAAATATTATTCTAGGCCAAACAAGAAATTTTCCACCATAATGGCATTGCGTGCATCACTATATATGGCTAGTTTCGGCACTTTCAAGCCATGTGTGGTCAAAGTGTTAGTTAGTAAAGCTTGTCGAGGATGAACTACCTTGACAAAGGACTTTAATTTACCTATGAAGCTCTTGTATATCACCTTGAAGATTCCTTCATAACTCAGCAAATTCTTAAGTTAGGGAGCGTAGTTCTTCCTTTAAGGCTTGGCCAAGTTCTTTTATCATGGCCTTGACAGCCTTAGCAATTTCCATATTTTCATGGATTAGATTTTCCATTTGGTCATTGAGCTCACCAAAAGATGTAATAACATTGGCTAAGTTGTTCTCCAAACTAGCCACATGAGTTTCAATTGGCTCTCTAATTGGAGCCTTGGATTTGCCTCACTTGAGCTATGAGCCTACCTCCTCGTGCCTAAAAGTTTGATGCTCCTCTACATTGGCAGCAACATTAGCTTGCCATTTACTTAAATCTCCAATCAACAGTACCTAAGATTAAAACCGTTGCTCTGATACGACCTGTCATATGCTTAGCTTTATAGCTTCACTAAGATGCACAACATTTAGTATACAGTGGGGGTTAAGTAGAACTAAGTAAGCCTAAGAGTTGGAACGCTGTGAAATATTAGTGAACAAGTAGGCAACAAGAGGTTTGGGATGAGATTTAAGCAGCAATTGAATGAGAGTAAATGTGAACTATATTGTATTTCTCAATAAATTCTCATCATTTTTACAAATGGGAGGAGTAGCCTTTATATAGATTTTCCACCTCCTTAATGTGTGGCTACAATTGTTTCATGTAGACATTTCTATAAACATCATATGTACAAAGCTTTCCTAGAAGCTACTTAATATGTACATTGAGATAGGAAAATTTTAGATGCTGGCCAAATGGCCTAGCATAGGCTACATGCATTAAAGGCACGGGAACTTTCTGGAAGGTTAGTACCCTTGCTCTTTGGTGGAAGATTCCGGATGGCCTCTTTGGCATGGCTGGTAGCATGTAGCCTTACCATTTTTCTGTAACTCTCTAGAGCCTTCCTTTATGCTTTTGGGCTCCTTCCTTGGCCTAGGTGAAATCCCCCTAGAATCTAGTAGCTCTCGCAATATTCTAGTGAGTTCTAGAGGCTTCTCGTGTGCTCTTAGGCACTTGACTTGGCCTTGATGGCAAGCAACCCTCCTTGACTCGCCTTGGTCGAGTTTTTTTTCCCTTGTGCATGCACCATAAGCCTTGGGGCTAGTAAGGATTTTTAGGCCATAACATATGTGTCAGTTTGTATGCTTCGTATGGCATTATTGCTTCCTCTACTTCTCACCTCTTAATAACTTTTTATTCTTTCCTTTTTGGTCCTTCCAACTTTTTAAGGTTTTTTTTCCTTCTTTTCAGTTTTTGATATTTTCTTATTCTTCAGTTTTGCAATTTACTTTTCCCTTCCCTTCAAAAGGTCAATTTGATTTCCTTTCAATTTATGCTTTATGCATTCATTTTTTTTAAAGTTCATTTAATTCTTTTTACTTTCTACTTCTTAATTTTTTTTGTTATTAACTATTCCTAGAACCCCCTTTCTGCACCACTATTTATTAATTCTATTTAGTATTGATCTCTTAGCTTCTCTTCCATTATTCGATCTCTTTATTACTTCATCCCTCTTTGGAGTCACGATTTTAGGTTACGGGTCCAACTTAAGTTGATGTTCTAAGAACTCTTGAATTGAAGAAGGTGTTATATATATATATATATATCTTGAAGAGGAGGTTCTTCATCGGATTGGCCAGGTGAAAATATCCTTCTTTCCTCTTTATATGATGATTATATTATTGTTTTTTGTCTTGAAATTTTTATGATAAAGCTCACCCATTTTTCATCTTCAGTGTCATCCATTCATCATTTATCACAAATTCTTTGTAGTGAATTTTTAATTTTTTTCAATGTTCTTATGGTCTTTGGGTTTATGGGTTTGAAATTATGGAGCCGAATTTGATTTGGGTTCTAAGTAGTAACTACTATTGGTGGCAAAATTTAATCAAGTTTTAATTTCTTTTTTTTTTTTTTTTGTGATTGGTGTGTAATTGAAATTCGATACTTTGAAACTTAATGAATTGATGTTGGTTGCTTAAGAACATGAAACTATGTATAAAACATTGCAAATGCTTTTGCTTTACATTTTGAGCAAACAGTTGAGACTGGAGAGGCTTGGTTGTGCCAATTATGTAGTTTATATAGGGACCTGAAGAAGCGGAGATACTTGGGAGGGAGGAAAAATTGATTTCCTTCTTGAAGTAGTTATTAAAGTTTAATGTTTTATTCATAGTTTCAGCTTCCTCCATCCTCAGCCCCTGTTTTTGAGTAGCTATACCCAAGGTGGTTAAAGGCGTTAGGTGCACTTGAGGCGATGAGTCTTCTGATTGCCTAAAGCACAAAGCACAAAAAAAGCACTCGCCTGGCTAAAGTAAGGTGCATAATTTCTAAAAGAAGGTAATAATAAAATAATAGGATAAAGAATAGGTATTATAACTAACACAAACATACGTGAATAAAATGCACTGTTCTAAATAATGAGATGAAACTATAAAACTAATAAAAAAAACCAATTCTAAAGTTGTTGAAATAAAAAAATAAAAAATTGCCATTGAAATTCCTTGAGCAAAAAATAAAAAATAAAGTTCTAGTTTACTCTAGCATGTTGTAGCTTAAAAGTCATCATCAGATTTTCCAAATAAGTCTTCATCACTTCCATTGCCATGGTCAAATTGAAAAAGAAAAAGAAAAAGAAATATGAAAAGAAAAGTTGTAAATAAAATCAGACCTAAAATATTGCTAATTTTTTATTGCTTTTTCAACCTTATAACCTAATAAAATCATATCTAAAATTAAGTAAGAAGATAAAAATATTCTCCAAGATAACAAAAAAATAAAAAATTTAATAAATTACACACTTTAATTTCCTTGTGCTTCAAATAAAGCATATGCTTAAGCGTAAAAAGCATTTGCCTAATTAAACATGTCTGACTTTATTGAGGTTGAAGCGTTATTCTTACTAGGGTTGGTCTTTTGAGCCTAGGCGAGCACTTTTTACGCTTTTTACAAGACCGGCTGCAACACTTCAATTATTGGAAATTGCTCTTACCCAGTAATTGCTTATTTATTATTGTAATATGGACTCTCTATGAATAGGTGGCAATTGTGGCAATGGACTATCAATCTCTTGACATTGCAAAGGTATTGTTTTTTTAATTTTATTTCGTGAAAATTAAAAAAAAAAATCAGTTGCGCTGGTGAAATTCCTACTGATCAATTAAAGTAGTAATTACTGTATATCAAAAACAGATCATAGTCTTAAATTCAAGTTGTTTGTTTCAGTAAGTGATATACTACAAACGTGATAAAGTATCAACAATGGAATTTGCAATCTTATGGTTTACATATACATTGTATTAATTTTACCTTAAATTTGTTCACCTGGATGCTCACCCTTGAGCTCTTATAAAGACATTAATTGGTTTGAGATGTCAATAGTTTAGATTCCATATGCATTTTAGTGTCTGACCTACTTAACTCTTCTATGCTAAATTTATCATGATATTTGACTATGGAGTGGTTAAATTCATTAATCTTTCAATGTGTTTTGATTAGCGGTTCAATTCATTAGTTTTTTTGGGAAGTATCCCCATTTTTTTTACGGACTTCATTAATTTGACATTGGAAAAATCATACATATGCATCATACATAGCTATAAGCACTGAGTATGCTGCATCATGTGTATGGGATGTGTGGTTTTTCTTTTAAATTTATTATTTTTCCATTTTTGAATTTCATAGATATTGGAAGTTTAATTTAATTCTTTTTGCCAGGGGATTGTTAGTGGCTTCAGAAATATTCCTTTGGTTTTTTTATTATTCTTTCTACAGGCACCTACATCCCTACATAAATCTTTCTGATTGAGCGACCCTTGGATTTTAGGTCATGGAGATTGGAAATAAGTGTCTTAGCTGCAGAATTGTCATTTTATTTTTTAAACTTTTGAATTGATTTTTAGGTTGCCTCAAAAGATGTCACTGAAGATGATCAAGGTCTCTCCAATATGAATGTAATGTACTGAATGTGCTTTTTGGGTGAAACAGAAGGAAGTGAGAGGGCCAAGAGGATGTATGAAGGAAGTGAGAGGGCCAAGAGGATGCTTTCATGCAAAAGTTATGGCAAAAGGTATCACAAGAGCTGTTTGAAAGCTTGGGCTCAACATAAAGGTAAAATATAATGATTTAAAGGTTTTTAGGATTGCAATGTCTTTTCTTAAATGTGGGGTTGATTGCATATTTATTTCACTGGAGCTCATGGACATGTCCTTCTTGCTAACTATGCGAGGTACCTAAGGATGTGCTTTATAATTAATTGTGTTTTACTTTGTTCTTATGAAAAAACATGTCGATAAATTTACGGGTTTATGTTCATGTAACTGTGTTATGCATGTAAATTTCAGGTTTTTGTCCATCTGCTAATTGTATCCGCTGAAAGTTTCAGTTCATCAACCTTGCTATTCATAAATTTTGCCCTCTATTTTAGTCAATTTAAATCACCTCTTTTTAATTAATTTGAAACTAACATGGCAACACATTGAGGGCAAGCTCATGATGGATGTGGCAATGAAGATGATGTTGGGATTAATTAGATTTTTCTACTAGATAGATATTAATGAGATTTACAAAAATAAATAAGAGCGATGAAGTGTGCACAGTAATATAAAGGTAACTTAGCATGTCAAATTAAAATAATAAAATTAATAAGGCGATCAAATCAACCAATGAATGAATTAAAATAGACGGTAAAAAAATTGTCGTATAAATTGAGAAAAATACATAAATAGGACACTAATAATTTTTTTTTACGTAGAAATTTTATAAAAAGAAAAATCACGGAATCTAGTCCAGTTAAATATTCCATTATAAAAATAATGGGATTATAAATTACAACCCTCCATTTGTGGCTCATCCTCATAAATTGACTCTAAATAATATTTATTTTTTTCACTCTTTCCCTTTTTACCAAAGAGAAGCTCACACAAATATTTTACACTCACCCAAAACTTATACTCAAATCTTTCTATTTTTATTTACACACATAACTCTCCCACTTTTTCTCTCGCTCACAGCACTTATAACACACACACCTCCTGCAAAAACAAAACAAAGAAAAAAACATTTTCCCAAACTCTTACCATGCATGGCTATTTATAGCCATGTAAAAGGTTGGTAAGTTGAAAATTTTTCAACAAATGTAGCATCAAATTTGGTGCTGCAAAGTTTGACTACCTTTTTTTTATTGAATTTGTACTCTAATCTTCAAATTTATAGGCTTATGGGTCCCACTTGCAAGGGGGACCCACCCAACAAATTTCCCCCTCATGCCTCAAGTGGGGCATGGAAATAAACCTACTTTCTCTGAGCAGAACATTAGTTTCTCTGAAGTCAAGGTTTTAGTCATCATATCTGACCCATTGTCATTAGTATGGATTTTCTCCAATGAAAACATATTCATCTCCAATGCATCACGAATCCAATGATACTGCACGTCAATATGCTTTAACCTTGAGTGGAATGTTGAATTCTTACTAAGATGAATTACACTTTGACTATCATAATATAGAATGAATTTTTCTTCATTACAGCCCAACTCTTATAGAAATTTCTTCATCCATAAGAGTTCTTTTACAACATTTGTAGTAGCAATGTACTCAGCTTCAGTGATAGACAAAGAAATACATTTTTGCAATTTTGATTGCCAAGACACTACTCCTTCTGCAAATGTCATCATGTACCCAGAGGTTGACTTTCTAGTGTCAACTTTACTAGCCATATCTACATCTATATATCCACATAATATAGGTTTACATTACCAAAGCATAAACAAACTTTAGAAGTACCTCTAAGATATCTAAGAATCCATTTAACTGCATGCCATTGGTCTTTGCAAGGATTAGAGAGATGTCTACTAACTACTCTAACCGTATGAGTAATATCTAGCCTCGTGCATACCATAGCTTACATTAAGCTACCAACTGCTTATGCATAAGGCACTTTCTTCATTTCTTCTTTATCTTTCTTACTTGTTGGACATTGTTTAGAACTTAACTTAAAATTTCCTATAAGTAGAGTGTTGACTAGTTTTGCATTACCTATGTTAATTCTCTCCAACACCTTTTTAATGTACTTTTCTTGAGATAGCCACAACTTCTTATTCTTTCTGTCATGGAGAATTCTCATGCCAAGAATTTGTTTAGCTGCTCCTAAATTTTTTATGGCAAAAGTTTTGCTTGTCTCTTTTTTAAGATCTTTTTTCTTCATAATGTCTCGACCAATAATCAATATATTATCCACATATAGTAAAAGAATGATAAAATTATCATCATAGAATTTTTATACAAAGACACAATGATCAGATTTTGTCTTTATATAGCCATGCTTCACCATGAATGACTTGAACTTTTTATAACACTGTCTTAGAGACTATTTTAATCCATAAAGGCTCTTCTTCAATCTGCATACAAGTTTCTCCTTTCTTTTGACTTCAAATCCTTCTAGTTATTCTATGTAAATTTCTTCCTCTAAATCTCCATGAAGAAATGTCATCTTCACATCAAATTGTTCAACCTTTAGGTCCATGCTAGCTGCTAACCTGAGTGCTACTCTGATTGAAGACATGTTTACAACTAGTGAAAATATTTTTTCAAAATCAATGCCCCTTTTCTGTCTGAAGCCTTTCACAACCAGCCTTGCCTTGTGCCTCGATTATGAGTTACTTTCTTCATGCTTCAATTTGAACACCTATTTATTCTTAAGTGCCTTTTTTCCTTTAGGAAGTTGCACTAGTTCAAAGGTATTATTGTCTTGCAAGGATTTCATCTCCTCTTGTATAGCTTCTGCTTACTTTTCTTTATGTTCACCTGAAATAGCTTCTTCATAGCATTCTAGTTCTCCTTCTTCGGTCAGTATCACATACTCATTTAAAGGGTATCTATAGCTTTCTACTCAACCTCTAGTTGATCTTCTCAAATTAGGTTGTACAATAAGAGGTTCATTAGCATCTTCCTCACCAGCTCCCCCTTCATCATCTTCTGGTAAGGCTCCCCTTTCATTATGATTAACAGGTAGAGGAACTGGCTCCATATTTAATGGATATTCTTCTATTTGCTTGGTTTCCTTCTTTTTCTTAATATCTTGAATAGTTTGATCTTCAAAAAAGATAACATCTCTACTTATGATGATCTTCTTATTAACAGGATCCTAGAGTTTATAGCCAAATTCTTCATGAGCATAGCCCAAGAATATACATTCCTTATATTTTCCATCGAGCTTAGTTCTTTTATCTTATGGAATATGAATAAAGGCTTTACAACCGAACACTTTTAAATGCTTATAAGAAATATCCTTTTCAGTCCATACTCTTTATGGTTTATCACTATTAAGTGAAACTGAAGTTGACAAGTTGATTAGATCAACTACAGTTCTCATTGCCTCCCCTCAAAAGGAGTTTGGTAATTTTGCATTTGAAAGTATACATCTGATTCTTTCATAAATTATTATGTTCATACTTTTTGCAACACCATTATGCTAAGGTGTTTTTGGTACCGACTTCTCAAGCCTGATGCCAAATTTTCTACAGTATTCTTCAAATAAACCTTTATATTCAGTACTATAATCTACATGAACACACTTCAATTGTCTTCCAATTTCTTTTTCCACCTTTATGTGAAGTTCTTTGAAAACTTCTAGCACTTGGTCTTTAGTTTTTAAACCAAATGCCCATAATTTTTTAGAGCAATCATCAATGAATGTTATAAAATACAAGGCACTGTCAAAACTTATGGTTTGCATCATGCATACATCAGTATGTACCAAATTAAGAATATTTAGTTTTCCTGATGGTATGGAACTCTGAAAGGCAACTCTGTGTTGTTTTCCATGAATACAATCAACACAATTTTATAGATGTACACCTTTAATCCCTAGTAAAAGATCTTTCTTTACTAGCCTCTAGAGCCTTTTCTCACTCATATGATTGAGTCATTTATGCCATAGCTCGATTGGAACTTCTTTCTCCATTACATTCATCTAGTTTTTCAACAACTTTACTTCTGTTGTATAGAGGGAGTTAATTTTCTTCCCTCTAGCCATCACTAAAGAGCCTATAGTGAGCTTCCACTTTTGTCTACCAAAATAGTTTTCGTAGCCTTCATTATCAAGTTCCAATGGAAATTAAATTCAACCTGATGTCTGAAACATGCTGTAAATTTTTTAAGAGCAATTCACATCCAGTGTTGGTTTTTAAATAAACATATCTCATGCCAATAATTTTGGATGCTCCATTATTTTCCATTCATACCAAGCCAAAGTCTCCAGCAATATAAGATGATAAGATATCCTTCCTAGAAGTGACATGGAAGGAGGCACATGTGTCAACCACCCAGATTTGATTTTGATATGTGAGATTGATAATATTTTCATTTAAGACAACTTCAACTTCATTTTCAGATATTGCAAGATTTGTTTATGGAGCTTCTGCTGGTTGATTCCTTGATTGCTCAGCTTTCCATATTCTACATTCCCTTTTAAAATGTTCATGCTTGCTACAATGATGGCAAGTGAAGCCTTTTTTTTACCGAGATTTTGATTAGCCCCTTTAATGATTCTAACGAAATCTACTTTTACTTCTTCCACGTCATTCTTTTTTTTCTGACATAAAAGCTTTAAAAGTTTCACCAATTTCCTTTTTTTTGGATTCTTCATTGAATAATTTGTCCTTCACTATCTCTAAGGTCACCCTTCCATTAAGAGCAGAATTTGTGACATATACAAAAAGTGTATCTCAACTTTTTGGCAAAGAGATCAATAAAAATGTTGCCAATTGATTATCATCAAATTTACAATTCATTGTTGAGAGCTGATATACAACATCTTCAAATTTGTTGATGTGTTCTAACATACTGCTATCATCTTTGTATTTCAAGGTAATGAGACGGCATATCAAATTAGCTACATTTTGTGCACTTGGTTGAGCGTACGTCTTCTCCAGTTTCTCCCACAGCTTGTAAGCATCAGTTTCTTTGGCAATGCTCTACATAATGCTCTTGTTAATCCACTGTCTTATTTGAGCTACACACTTTCTGTTGAACACTTCCCAATCTACATCTTTCATTTATACTAGCTTACAAGCAACTATGCCATTGACAGTTTTGATATGCTACCACAAATCTTTCATTTATAAAAGATCCTCCATCATTGACCTTTAAACTAAGTAATTTGTTGGAGTCAGTTTGAACATGCTACATGTGTACTCCATTTTTATCTAGATAGAAAAAAAAATTAAACCAACCAAGCTCTAATACCACTTTGTTGAGTTAATTAGATTTTTCTACTAGATAATAAATAAGATTTACAAAAATAAATAAGAGCGGTAAAGTGTGCACAGTAATATAAAGATGACTTAGCATGCCAAATTAAAATAATAAAATTAATAAGGTGGTCAAACCAACCAATGAATGAATTAAAATATGCGGTAAAAAACCTGCTGTATAAATTGAGAAAAATAAATAAATAGGACACCCATAATTTTTTTTTACGTGGAAACTTTATAAAAGGAAAAATCACGAAGCCTAATCCAGTTAAATCTTTCACTATAAAAATAATAGGATTACAAATTACAACCCTCAATTTGTGGTTCACCCTCACTATTTGGCTTTAAATAATATTTATTTTTTTTACCATTTTCCTTTATATCAAAAAGAAGCTCACACAAATATTTTACATTCACCCAAAACTTATACCTAAATCTCTCTATTTGCACATACAACTCTCCCACTTTTGCTATCGCTCACAGCACTCACAAAACACACACCTCCTGCAAAAACAGAACAAAGAAAATAACATTCCTAAAAAACTCTTTCCATGCATGGCTATTTATAGCCATGCAAAAGATTGGTAAGTTGAAAATTTTTCAACAAATGCAGCATTGAATTCGGTGTTGCAAAGTTTGACTACAATTTTTTTTTGTCAAATTTATACACTAATTTTCAAATTTATTGGCTTATGTTTCCATTTGCCGGCGGAACCAACCCAATAAATGATTGAATCTCATGGCATTGCTAGTGGAATTTCGGAACAAGCAATTTCTTCTATAAGGACGATACATTCATATGTTGCAGAGAGCCAGAAACTAGACATGTTCAGCGGTGCACTTGAAAAGACATTAGAATTAGAATTAGGAATAAAGCAAGGTTTTGCAAAGAGCTTGATGATGGGAAGCATGGGAATCATATATGTAGGTTGGGCATTTCAGGCTTGGGTGTGCAGATTATCTCCCTTCTCTACTGCAAATTCTGAGTTGTAAGTTGGATTATATCAGCTAAGAGTGAATTATTGCAAATTGTTGTGTTATTATTATAGATTGTGTGGTGGTGGGGAAGAGGAGAATATGAGTAACTTGAAGAAGCAATTAGCTGACCTATTTGTCGTTTCGCTTCAAAAGACGTTTCCAACTTTCCTTGACGTTGAGCCCCTGATTGCTTCCTACAAATCACCAAAATTTGGACATTACCAATGGTATTAAGATTAGCTTCTTATCTATATCCAATATATTTATCATGATGTGTTGTTTGTTCTAATGATGTCTTTTCCAATTATAATTTTCTAATTTTTTTTTTTAAAAAATTCATTTCAATACAGTGACAAGTGTCTTTGAGCAACTTTGATTTTGAATCCTGATTTTACTCTTGAATGTCTTTTCTCCAATAGTGATAAATTTAGTTACCTTAGTATTAGTATTGTTGTTGCAGTAACAATGCCATAGGTCTTCTCGCCAATTTGAGGGGAACAAATAATGAATATCAGGATCTCAAAGCTGTTGGAGAGGTAGCGAAAAGGATGGCTCCATCTTTGTAGCTGGAATCAATGTCATTATTGTTGGATTGTAAGTTAACTATCTTTCTATATGGTAGAGTTCATAAACTCTATTCCCGGCACCAACGAGCTTCGACTCGATGGTATTGCAGTCATCTCCAGGGCCGTAGAATTATGAGTTCAAATTATAAATAATTATGATTTGGTTTCAGGTATATCACAACTCAATGGTACACTTCCAAATCTTACTTCTATCACAGAGTTGCTCGAAATTCTACTATAGACTCAGAAGACAAGAAGGGGAAGGCATCCTCATATGTAAGAGGAGAAATTGAATTCAAGAATATGTATTTCAACTACCCATCAAGACCTGATACAGCAATTTTGCAAGGAATGAATCTAACATTTGACAACAGTAGTTTCAAGACAGGATTTTATATTAAAATAGCAGTACTGAATATCTCTTTTGTACACTTAAAATTAACTTTAAGATTAGGTCACAACAATTAGTTTTATTTGTAATGAGAAAATTATTTTCCAAATTTTTAAATTTTTAGTTCATAATAATTAAATTGCGTTGGCATTTGGTCTATAGGATGTCATTCAATAATTTTAAAATATTTCATATAAATCAATTAATTTCAACATATTTTTTATATATAACTCTATTTCACATATTAAAATAAAAAATTATTTTTCTGTGATATCTATATAAAACTATATTTATATCTATTTATCTAAATATATAAATATATAAAGCTGAGCATAACCAGAATTTTGACATGTGGCTTCCTAATATTTCAACACAGCACACTGTCAATTTCTCCGTGTCTGTCTCCGTTTTTCTTATCCTCCACTCTGGCTTTCAACTTTTTCACCTTCCTCAACCCCTCTGTCCTTTCAACACTTTTATTTAGTTCCACTTCCCTTCAGTTTCTTTTCTCTTCTTATTCCACAACCTTTGCCTTCCTTAATTTTCTTCCTTTTTTTTTTTCCAGATTTGTTTTTGAATTCATTTGTGCCATTCATTCTTTCATATTTCTGCTCAATTCACCCTTTGAATGTGCATAATTTTGTTTTAATTTTACCATTGATGATGATTAGGTGAAGCTGTTTGATGATTGCGATAACCTATTAGAATGCAAGATTTTAAAAAGAGATGAAGTTGTTGGCTCCGGTGAAACACTGACGTTTAACGGTTTTCTTGTGGATGTCGGCGATCTTTGCATAGTGTTGATAAGAAGATTGATGAGACGCCTAAACCTGGTTTGATTCGTCCAAAGAAGTTTCGAAGTCCTTCAATTTCTTCTTTTGGTGCGTAGCGTCTGTGTATGCGTTTTGATTCTGTTTGGTTTTGTTTGATTTGATACTTTTTGTTTTAAAAGAATTGTTTTTTTATTTTTCGATTGCTTTTGTTTGTAATTGCTTTTGAAAGATAAGAAGGATGATTTGGAGCAGAGAAATACAGTGGTGAATAATCTAAGTCCGTCAAAGAAAATGATTAGAGGTTTGTTCTATTCATATGTTAGTTTCTTTTTTCTTCACTTGGCGTTTTGAAAGAATGAAATCAGAAAATGATATGATTTTGCAAGAATTCAATTCAATTGAACTCTTGAGAGTGATTTGTTTAAAACAAGAATCGAAGTTACAAAGATTAGTTGCCATGTCAGAGATCAAAAAGAGTGAAATGAAAAGGTATGGAGCATTTCAGAGCTATCCAGTTACAGGGAATCCCAGGGTTACAGGTTACTTGTAGAGTCCGCTACACTGTCTGAAGTGGAAAGTTTTCTATTTTATTGCAAAAGGATTAAGTTGATTTTTGAATTTTCTTCCTCTGTTGCTTTCATCTGCGATTCATTAGAACTATGGAGTGTTGTGGAAATGGAAGGGTGACATTGCTATATCATTGCTTCTATTTCTCACTTCCATAATTAATGACTCTTTGTTGATCTTGAGTCAAATTGACAATGCCTGCTTATTCCATGCTTAAGATTAATGAACAACAGTTGTCTTGAAGAAAAAATTTGTCCTAATTAATTCAGTGCCAGATTTTCAGAATGCAAAATTTTATCCTTTTTGCTTTTGGCTATAAATGGTGAAAAAGTTCAAACTTTAATTTTTAGTCACCTCAGTGGCCTCATGAAATTGAGTAAGAGTAGTAGACAATGCTTTCCTTCTTGCTCTTTTCTTCGCAGAGTAACATTTCTGATTTTTATTTGTATCTGTTTCTTTCTAAAATTTAGACCAACATTGAGAGTTTAGAACCTGCTAGAGAAGTGCCCATTTGTGAAAATTATGGGCTCATTGGAAATGTCTTGTAATGCTTAATGTGCTCATTTTTTTTTTCTACCAATTTGTCATTATTGATGCGCTTAGTAGTGCAATTGTGCTTAATTCTGTCATAAACAGCTTTTCCTCCCCCCCTAATTAACGTCATGTTATTGAATTGATTGCTGAATGTTATCAAGTGCCTCCTAATGATGTGCATTATGTCTTCCTTTTGCACTTATAATTTAGTTAATGTATTAGACATTGATTGTTGCTTCACTTGGTAAATATGATTTTGTGTTCCATCTCTATCTTTTGCACTTTCTGTCACTTCTAAAGATAGCCTCTTCTCTCCCAAGAGTTTGCATTCTGAAAATTTAAATCCAAAACTTCAAAACATATGCTCTTAGCTTTCTTATTGTCTAACTTTTTGTTTGCAAGTAGTTAACTTTCAAGATGACTTTTCTTATTGATATGTTTTATCAACTGTATGAAGCTTGAAGCAGCATTCAATATTAAGATGTGGTTTCTAAATTCAAACGTAGGTTGCAGAGGCCTTATTTTGGATCTAGACACGGTGGTATTGAAACAGTAGAAGAAGAGCATTCATGGCAGTTTCCTGATCCAAATTTCAAGTTAACCAAGTTCTTTGAGAAGGACCTAACGCCTGATCAAGGTAAATTAATAATGCAGTTTTTCTCTTTGATTGTAGCAACTTTAGTTGCTGAAATTTTAACCTTTTTCCAGGCACTTCCTTATTGAATTCTTCTTTTTTAATTATTCTTTTCACAGAATTATTGATGGAGACTGGACCTACCCAAGCTCAAATTCCAGTCGTCAATCAGCTCATGCACAATATGACCAACACCATCTGAATGTACAGTTCCTTTCAAATTTATCTAATATCATTACTGCTAATTGTATTATAGGGTCAGTCGATTAATATTTTACTTGAACCTAATTGAATACAGACTTTGAAATGTCATGAGCCCCTATAGTGGAATTCTTGAACAAATTAGCTGTTGGGATGAACCAAAAAGGACGAGCTATGCTCTTTTATCAAACTGGTGGTATGAACAAATATATGGAATTGAGAATTAAAAAATTTATAATTTGGAATAAGCGTTGACCTCATGCCGAGGAAGAGAAATTTCATCCAATTCTGAATTAATCACCTTCGCAATTTTCATAAACTTAAACTGGAGTTCTTGAAGTTCCTTACATATTAGTTCACAACAATTAACCTTATTTGCAATGAAAAAATTAACTTTAAAATTTTATAATTATTAGTTCGCAACAATTAATTTTAAAAAAATTTAGTTCAGGTGTTTGTCTAGTTACAGATACAACAGAATCACAACACCACCCGTAAAAAAAGATAAAAAAGAAACCCAACAAAAGGAAGATTACAAGCAAACAGCAAGAAATACACAAATATAACCAAATCAAATTACAGGAAACAGGCAAACAATCAGGAGACACACATATGAAATCTGGAACCAAATCTGAGCAAGACTCTGTAGCCTGGCAGAGGTAATAAAGACATCATAAGATGGCCAGTACATAAAGGTCTCATTATCTGCAAACAAAACCATAAAAGTAGCACTTATCATTAGAATTTAAACAGAAGAGAAAGAGTGGTAGTAAAGAAGCAAGAAAAACAATAAAAAAAAAAGGGTGTAACAGGTTGCAGATAAGAAGCACCAACCTCCAGTGCAACAGCCTTCTCATTGAACCTCTCAGTTAATATTGATGGATTTGATGCATCTCTTTGCTGCCAAATTCAGCAGACCACAACAATAAAATATCATAACTGATTTTATTGTGTTTGAATGTTTCAAGTTTTTAAACTTCAGTTTTGGATATTATTTTGTTTAGCTGATTTTTAGGAATTTCTGCTACAATCTCATGTGTATAAATAATGAAATAATAGATGTCTTCTACGACTCACTAAAAAATGACAACATATATCCTTGTTGGGGATGTGTGCAACGTTTGGCCAATCCGCACCATCATTGTTTCTGCATCTTTCTGTCAACAAAGAACATCCACTGATATGTAATTTCTGTAAAGAGGTAAGGTGGCGCATCTCTTGGGGAAGAGAAGTTAATCTCGAGCACCCATTGATATGTAGTTCTTGAAGAGAAGTGAGATTTTGCAACCACTGCTTAGGTAGAGATTCAAGATCCTCAATGGCCATAATTTGCAGCACCTTCAATTTTGAAAGAGGCTGAACAAGTGAAGAAGAAGAAGAACCACAAGTTGTCATCTTCACTGTCTGCTGCAATGGTTCTGTATCAGCATTCTCCAACAGCAGCTTATTATCAAGAGATGGAAACAGTGGCATCAAAGCCAACTTAGGACAGTGCTTTATTTCCAGCAGAGAAAGACAAGGGAAATGAGGCAGCTTTATTGCTTCTGTGGTTGCTCCACCATTAGCCTTCATCTTCCACCATCCCTTCAACTTGGGGCAGTAATCGATCCAAAGGTTTATCAAGGATGGACAAACTGCTGATCCTCTCTGCACATTGTCCAAGAATCTGCTATCAATGTACTCCAGATCTTCTAATTCAGAAAGCCACATTTCTTTAAGTTTTGTGAACACCTGTGCCCCTTCAAGCTTAACTGATGTTGTGTTCATCTTCACTGTTTGTAGAAGCGGTTCTATGCCGGACTTAACATAATACAACCTTTCATCAAGAGATGGAAACAATGGCATGCAAGAAAGGTTAGGACAATGATGAATTTCCAGCAGAGAAAGACAAGGAAACCGAGGCAGCACTTCTTTTTCTGTCGTTGTAGTGTCATTATTCCTCTTCCACCATCCCTTCAACTTGGGACAATAATCGATCCAAAGCTTCTTCAAGGATGGACAGACTATTGTTACTCTTTGCCCTCCAGTCAAGCAACAGTTCCCTTCATCTACGTACGTCAAATCTTCTAATCCAGAAAGCCACAGTTCTTTAAGCTTTGTAAATAGCTGTGGTTGTGCCCCTCCAAGCTGAGTGGACATTGTCTTGATCTTTATTGTTTGTTGTAGTGGTTCTATGCCAGACTTCACATAGTATAATCTTTCATCAAGACATGAAAACAATGGCATGCAAGAGAGGTTAGGACAATGCTTAATTTCCAACAGAGAAAGACATGGAAAGTGTGGGAGCTCCTTTTTCATTGTTGTCGCAGTCTCGTCATCCTTCTTCTTCCACCATCCTTTAAATTTTGGACAATAATCAATCCAAAGATTTTTCAAGTATGGACAGACAGTTGATCCTCCTTGACTTCCACCAAAACAACCATCGGCCTCACTTTCTATGTACTCCAAATCCTCCAAGTCAGAAAGCCACAGTTCTCGAACTTTTGTTAATAATTGTGCCTGTGCCCCTTCAAGCTGAGACGTTGTCTTGATCATCAGTGTTTGAAGTAGTGGTTCTATGCCAGATTTTACATAGTACAACCTCTCATCAATGGAAGGAAACAATGGCATCGAAGAGAAGTTAGGACATTGCCTTATTTCTAACACAGAGAGATGAGCAAACTGGGGCAGTTCTGCTCCTATGGGCGTAGAATCACCATCTCTCTTTCTCCACCATCCCTTCAACTTGGGGCAGTATTCGATCCAAAGTTTCCTCAGAGATGGACAAACTGTTGCTGAGTTACCAGCCTCTTCACTAACAAGATATTCCAAATATTCTAGGTCAGAAAGCCACATTTCCTTAAGGTCTGTGAATACTTGTGCCTGGACCTTTATTGTTTGTAGTAGTGGCTCTATGCCGGATTTGACATAATACAGCCTTTCATCAAGATGTGGAAATAATGGCATGCAAGAGAGGTTGGGACAGTGCTTAATTTCCAACAGGGAAAGACATGGAAATTGAGGCAGCTCTGCTCTTGTCATTGAAGTATCATCAACCCTCTTCCACCATCCCTTCAATTTGGGACAATAAGTGATCCAGAGTTTCTTTAAAGATGGACAGACCGTTGTTGATACTCTTTGCCCTTCAATATCTATGTACTCCAGCTCATCTAATTCAGAAAGCTCCATCTCTTTAAGGTCTGCGAATAGCTGTGGCCGTTGTGCCCCTTCAAGCTGAATTGACATTGTTCCAATCTTTACTGTTTGCAGTAGCGGTTCTATGCTGGATTTCACATAATTCAACCTTTCATCAAGAAATGGAAACAGTGGCATACAACAGAGATTTGGACAATGCTTGATTTCCAACAGAGAAAGACTAGGAAACTGAGGCAGCTCTGCGATTGTTGTGTTCATAGCACCATAATCCATCTTCCACCATCCCTTCAACTTAGGACAATAATCGATCCAAAGTTTCTTCAAGGACGGACAAGCTGTTGGCCCTTCTTGCCAACTGTTCCTTTCACAATCTATGTACTCCAAATCTTCTAATGCAGAAAGCCACAGTTCCCTAACTTTTGCGAAGAGCTGCGGTTGTGCCCCTTCAATCTGGGATGACACTGTCTTGATCTTTAGTGTTTCTAGCAGCGGCTCAATACCAGTTTTCACATAATACAACCTCTCATCAAGAGATGGAAACAATGGCATGCAAGAAAGTTCAGGACAATGCTTAACTTCCAACAGTGAAAGACAGGGGAATCGAGGTAGCTCTGCTGCGGTCATTGTAGGATCATCACCCCTTTTCCACCATCCCTTCAATTTAGGACAATAATTTATCCAAAGCTTCTTCAAGCATGGACAAATTGTTGATCCTGTTTGCCCTTCAGCATCTAGATACTCCAAATCTTCTAATTCAGAAAGCCACAGTTCTTTAACTTTTGCAAATAGCTGCGGCTGCAACCCTTCAAGCTGTGTTGATTCTGTCTTTATCTTTATTGTTTGCAGTAGTGGTTCTATGCCGGATTTCACATAGTACAACCTTTCATCAAGAGATGGAAACAATGGCATGTAAGAGAGGTTAGGACAGTTCTTAATTTCCAACAAAGAAAGACAAGGAAACTGAGGCCGCTCTGCTATACTTGTGGTTGCAGTTTCATCATCATTCTTCGGCTTTCGCCATCCCCTCAAATGATAACAATTCCAGATCCAAACTTTCTTCAGGGATGGAAAGAATGTACCACCCCCACTAGTGTAATCATTATTCCCCATCATGTGAATGTACTCTAAATCAGCCAAGTTATCAATGTACAATTCTCTAAGAGAATGGATTTGATCAAGTGGTGGGAGATGCTTACACCCTTTGCAATCTTTCAACCAAATAACCTCCAAATTCATCGGCGAGGAAAGTTGATTCGTGAGTTCTTCACAAGCTGGATTCATCTTCATCCTCAGTGCCTGCCGCAATGATTCTAAGTTGGCATTTTGAAACTTCAACTCTCCACCAACTGATGAAATGAGCAACATCCAAATCAAAATATCATAATTATAGGCTTCCAACGACAAATCACCAGACTTCAATGTTCTCAAAACATCGTTGATTCTTTGGCTGGGGATATCTTGCAACGTCTCCAATGTATTTTCCCAATCCTTTTCACTTTTATTAAGCAATAATAAACCCAAACCTTTAAGTGTCAACGGATCGCCTTTCGCATATTTTACCACCCAATCCGACTGCAGTGCACGATCAGTAGGAGGATGCTCTTGTTTAAAGGCATTCATGCTAAAAAGTTGAAGAGCTTCACCATCGTTCAATCCTCGCATTCTATAAATGTTAACACCAGCAACATTCATTGTATGAAACATTTAATCATTTTTCTATTTATTCGTTAGGAATTCACAATAGTTTTTTCAAAATGCAACACAAAATATAGTTTTTTCCATTGCATTTGTTTATTTTTTCAGAAATTAAACTATTTTCTGTATTATACTTTTATATGCATTTTTACATCATTTGTACATTGCATGAGCATACATACCTAGTGTAAAATATTTATAAGGATTAATGTTAGGAAAAACTCCTCACAAATAAACCAAAATAATAAAAATATAAAAATAATAAACTGAGATATAGAAAATTAAGAGCATGCTAGATTTACGTGCTTTTAATTGCCTAGAAATACCAGTTTTTTACTATATAAGATAAAATCACAATATAATAAGCTGTCATTCTCCTTGAATTGATTAAATGCAAATCACAATTATGCATTAGCCTCCCATATACTTTATATTTAAATTCAAATCACAATTATGCATTACCCTCCCATATAATTTATATAATTAACCTTATATTTTTATTACTAATTTTTTTAGAACTTATTTTTATTATTAATTAATTGTAATTTTATCAAGCCAAGAAAAAAAATTGTAATTAAGAATGTGAAGGGCATGGAAAATCATCAGGATTTAAAAAAGCTATGTCTAAAGTGTAATGATGTTTTTTTTAACAGAAAGTATAATAATGTAAGTAACGATCAATTTGTTGTTTTCTTTATTTTTTGGGATAAATACAATTTATTATACTTTAAACATCAGATTAAAATTAGTTTGTTAAAAGAGAAAAAAATTAAACAATATTATTTTGCATTTATTAAAAAATTATAAATTTAGTAATATATTATTATTATGTTATTGTTGTAGTAAAATTTAATATTATCTTTTTTTTTTTGTTTATTTGTATAGAATAAATAAATTATGTCTAGAATAATCATTTTATTTACTAACTAAAACAACACACATACATTTTACCAAACATTATTACAAAACAACTATCAACTGATAGAAACAATTAAGAACTTGTTTGATTTAGTTGTTTATAGCAGCTGATAGGTGATAGCAATTGCAAATAGTTTATAATTGGTAGCTGATAAATATGAAACATTTGGTAAAATTTTATATATTTTTTGCTATATTTTTTAGTTAATAAATTATTTCAAAATAATATATAATAATTATAAATAATTTATTATCTTTGGTTCATATATTATTAAAATTATTAATAGAAATTGCCTAAATTTTATTTTAAAATATAAATATTATTGTATAATTTTTTAAAATAATTATAGGTGTAAGTATTATAATTATTTGATCACTAATTACAGTTAAAAATAATACTTATTCTATCATGAATTATCAAAAATTAACTACATACATTTAATTTAAATGAAATTAATTGTCATTATTTATTTTTAATAAGGGTAAAATTATGTGAAGAAAAAATATAAACAAATTAGCTATCATTGGAAAAAGCTTCAAATTAGAGCTGATTAGATTTGGAGCTGTTTTGAATAAAAATGACTATCAATTGTCGTTTTTAAATGTTATCAAGCATCTAAATTTTAACTAATTAAGGAAAAATTTATGTAAATTACCTCAATAACCTGAACCAAACATTCGATAAATCAAACATGCCCTTAATCATTGCACAATTAAAATTAATATTTTTGAACGGCTGAGGAAACACGTATTATTTTATTTTTTGAAATTTTAAGTTACATAATTATCCTTTGTTTAGAAAATTTATTTTTTTTCGTTAATTACTATTCCTAAACTATACTCTTTTTAATTTTTATCTAAATTTATTATTTAATGTTTAAAAATCAAATTCCATGATTAAAAATATGTATTGTAAAATTCATCATACAAAAAAATTGTTGTAATTTTAATTTTTAAGACAAGTGTTATAACATATCAATAATAGAAAAATAAGTGTTATAATTTTTTTATTAAATGGATTTTTTGTAGTATAATTTAATTAAAGTATTTGTTGGGATATATTTGAATAGTTTTTGTTGAATTTATGAATACTTTTTATATGTTAAATCATTGTGGAATTTTATAATGCTTTTTTTAAAAAAAAAATATTGTGCTATTTAAAATAAAAAATAAATACTTTTTTTAATTACATATTTTGATTTTTAAATTATTTTAAAAATAATGATAAAAAAATAATTGACTATATTAATTTAAAAAAAAACTTAGTTACAAGTAATTTTAAAATGTTGAACATCAAATAATGAATTTGGAAGAAAAATGAAAAAAAAAATTGTAATTAGTAAAAGAATAAATATTTTCGATATGGAGTGCAAAAATTTTCACCTTTTTTTTTGTCAACTATTGTAATAACCCGATATTTTAAATAATATAAATATATTTTGGGATATGTTGTGTTAATAAAATTATAATTATAATTTATATATTATCATTATTTGTGTATATTCTTCATTTATTTTATTTTAAAAGTTTTATTTACATAAAATAATTTATTTGGGAGTTTACTATTTAAAAACATTAAGTCATTATTATTATTATTATTATTATTATTATTATTATTATTATTATTATTATTATTATTTAACTAGGGTTAATGTTAGTATTATAATTAGTGTTATTGTTATTATATTATTTTAGTGTGTTGTGTTGTGTGTTTGTGTGTATATATATGTATGTATACAAGTTAAGTGTAAAGTTAAAGTATATACATAATGCATTAGGACAAAAATTGGGTTAGTCCATTTCTTCTCTTCCCTATTATTTCTTTTTCTACTTCCATCGTTTTTTCCTTCTACCATGACGAACCACCACGCCACACTGGAGCCTCCACTACACCACCAATGACCACCACCACCTCCAAACATCGTCCTCCACCACTTGAAGCTCGTCGAAATGCCAGAGGTTGTAGGAAACCGAGACCAACACCATTTTTTGCCGGTGACGATTCTGGTCAAGAGAGCTCTCCATTCCAGTCTCTTTTGGAAGCTCTAACACTAATGAGTCTAGTTCTAAGCTCTGTTTGACCTTAATCCCTCTTGGTTTTGAGTTATGTCAAGTTTTTTTAAGTGACATTAGGGTTTCAATTTTTTTTTTTCTAATTATTGTGTTTGCTCCATGGTTTTTCTCCTTGATAATGTGATTATGGGCAGCTCAATCTACTTACATATATATATATTTTTTTTGAATTAATTTGGATGATGAATATTTTTGAATATTTTAATAATTTAAATTGATTTTTTGTTAATTATGCTAATTATTTATTTTGGATGAAAATTTGATTAAGTTAGTGTTATTAATTTAAGTTAGTAATTTTATTATTGATAAAATAATTTTTAATGATTTTATATAATTTTTGGGAATATTTTTAATATTATGTGAATTTTGGATATATAGGTTAATTGTGTGTTTTTATTGAAATTATAGTTAAATAATATGTTTTAAATGATTTTAGAATTTTATAGGGTATTAAAATAATTTTTTCAAATTATTTACTATTTTTAATTAATTAATACTAATTTTGAAAAATTATATTCAAATAATAAATTATTTACTATTTTGGTGATTAAATGGGTTTTTAACTACTTTTATAATATATTTAAACTATTTGAATAATTAAATGTGAATTTGACTATTCTATTTTGAATATTTGAAAAATTGGGATTTTATTAATATTATATAATTATTGGAGATTTTTATTTAATTATTGTGAAAATAATTATATTTAGTATTTTGATGTTTAAATATATTATATTGTGATTTATTAATTTTAAGGATTTTAATGATTTAATATATTATTATTTAATATTTATTTTATTTTGAATTGTAAACCTTGGTTGGGAATTTTGTAGTTCAAGTCTCAATCCGAGGTATTGAGTATTTTGTATTTTTCTTGTAGAAGCAGCTCTACTATCAATAGAGAGATGTCCATTTTATAGAGAAGGTTCTACCGATTTTTCAGTATAACTCTCGTAAAACGTGACGTCGGGTCGATCCTGAGTTTCTGCATTTTGACTGAATTTTGAATTCTTAGATCGAGTCTTCCTTTAGAATTCTTAGAAGTATAAGTTAGAATTGATTCTAATATTATCATTATATTTATTTTCTAGTTACATTTAGACCGAGACCTATTGGACTAGGGCCGTCGAGTTTGTCTTGAGGAGCGCCAACCTATAAGTTATTATTTTATATATTCATTGCATGTAGATGCATAATTATAAGTATTGATGTTTTAGTATGAATTATATTCTTAATATGCATTTAGTATATTTTGATATACTTATGGTTTATACGTGGCATGTAAACTTGAAATATTTTTAGTATATAACTAGTATATTTTCAGCATATGTTTTGGTATATAAATGGTTTATTCTTTTATAAAGAATGTCATTTGTGTTTAATTATGTGTTTGTTTATTTTCCATAAATATACGATTTATACGAAGGATATAAATAGAACGTGCTACCTAATGGGCTGCACTAGAACTGTGTACGTATTGGTTCGTTAGACTTTAGAGTCGATATTGTAAGAATCATTTGAGGTGAAATTGATTATTGAGAATATTAAGAATTCAGTGAGTGAGTAGTGTGGTTGCCGGAGCTCGGTTGACCTAGTGTCTCGGGGTCAATCACACTAACAGTAAGACTAAGGGAGCTCGGTTGACTTAGTGTCTCAAGGCCATTCTACTATCCAAAAATGGAATAAGAGAATTTCTTTAGAATAAAGTAAGCTCGCATAGCTAGTAAGATATTTGTTTGAGGTTGCGAATACTTTTAGGGTTTTATTTGATCCTTCACTTAAATAAATGTTTTCTGCATTTATTATACATAAAAGTTGATTTTAGCATTTATGTGAAGTGCCTGTATATATTTATATATATACTGATGATTGATTACATATGACAATATGAGGTACGTGTATATATATTTATAATAATTCATTCAGTAAGGTCTGACCCCCTCTCAACCATTTTTTTTAAGAGAGTCTTCTTCGTCAAACTGTACTAGTAGTGTTTTATGTCAGTCTTCTTCAGCCTCAGCTAGACTATGTAATTTTATTATCTGAACTTTTATTGAAGTCTAGAGAATTGCAATAGTAACATTATTGTATTAGTAGTGTGATGTTTTGGATTTTGGAATTACTATATGAATATTTTATTATGATATGATATTAAGTATTTATTTTTATATCGATTTAAAATTTTAATTCTAGCATATTTTTATATTATTACATGTGTTTTTATTTTTTTAAGGCTTATTACAGGTTTTGAATTTTAAAAAATTCTCATTCCCTAGCGCTGATCATGACTCTCGGTTTAAGTTGTGATAAAGTTGGTATTAGAGCCTAGGTTATTAGAGTTGTGGACCTAGGTTTTCGAAGTCATGTTTTCTTTGAAACTGCTGCAGTAAATTATGTTCAATTATGTATTCGATAAGTTTTCTTAATTTAATATTCCACATAATCGTTAGGTTGTATGTCTATTATTTGTTTTTTCTGAATCTATTTGATTTTTATTTTAGAATGAGGAGGAGAGCATGTGTTGCTCCACCAGTCGTTGAGGTCGAGGATAATGAGTCCTTTCAGAATGAAACTTTACCTCTAGAGATGCCAGCAAGGCATAGGGGTAGAGGTAGAGGCAGAGGTAGACCTCGAGGAGCGGTAGGTCACTGTAGAAAAAGAGAGTTATAGGATGAGGAACTTATAGAGCTAGAGTACAAGGAAGCTGAGATACCTCCAGCCATACCACAGATGCAGCCTGCCTATTAGCAGGGTATGTCTGACCCTGAGGCAATTGGTCATATAGCCTTCAATAGGATGTCAGACTTATTAGAATTTTTTGCACACCATTGAGATGAGGACTCGGACTGCTCACACCTAGTACCAATGGATCATGATTGTCGAGTTATCAGTAGATGGACCAGCCCTAGCTTGGTTCGTTCAGGTTATTCAACTACACATGATGACGATGACCTGGGCTTAGTTTCAAGAGAGGTTTATGAGGAGATTCTGTCCAAAGCCACTATAGATGAGCTACAGACTCAGATTAACCAGCATGGACTACACTATAGAGTTTCTTTTACTTGATAGATATGCAGAGGATCTAATGCGAGATCAATATTTTATTGTTACAATTTGTGTCACTGGTCTGGGTTCTGCTTTTACCGGGATGCCTACTACGAGCCTTACTCTAGAGTCAGTGATAGAGTTGGCCAAGGAGATAGAGCTGAGATTGGTCAGGCAAGGAGCTATCCATGATTACTATCAGTTGGTTGTTTAGTCAGGAGGATTCCAGAGTACATAATTTTAAACTTTCTAGATTGGCTCTAGTAGTCACTAGAGAGGATCTTATCAACAGAGAGTGTATAGGACTAGCAAACATGGTCACGGAGGATCATGTAGACCTATCAAATTTGGTTCTTAAGCTACCAATATTAGCAATGGCTAGAGTTCTGGTTACGGCAGCATGGGATCAGTAGCCAGTGCTTGTCAGATGTGTGGGAGAGTCCATCAGGGATAGTGCTACATGGCTTCTAGAGCATGCTTTAGATGTAGAAAAACAGGACATTTTTCCAGACCGTGTCCTTACTCTGATTATCAGCAGCAGTACCTGTAGCAATCGATTACTAGTGTAGCACTAACTCCTTTTTAATTACCTCCAGCTCAATATCGGAGTATGATGCAGATTGTAGCCCTACAAAGGCATGACAGAGGTAGTAAAGGAGGTGTTAGGGGTTTTGGCCAAGCTTCCACCAGTCAACAAGGAGGTCGAGGTTAGGCCAAAGTTTTCCACCTCACTCAGTAGGATGCTCGGGCATTTAATGCCATTGTTGTAGGTATTATTCCAATCTGTTACTTGGATGCTAGAGTATTGATTAGTTTGGGTGCTACACATTCTTTCATGTCCCCTATTTTTGCTTCAAAGTCATGTTAGCAAGCTTCGATGATGGTTTTTCCTTTGTTTGTTATTACTCCTTTAAGCGATTTGTTGGACACCGATATTACTATTTCTGGTTGTCCAATGTTAGTTAAAGATAGAGAATTACCAGTAGAATTAATGTTGTTGGATGTGCTGGAATTCGATGTGATCCTTGGTATGAATTGGTTGTCTCAGCACTATGCCATTATGGATTGTTAAAATAAAAAAGTGATTTTCTGAATTTCAGATGAAGTAGAGTTTAAGTTTATGGGTGATAAGAGTTATGCACCTCAGAATCTCATCTCTGATATGACGACAAGGAAGATGTTGAGGATTTATTATCAGGGATACTTGGCACTTGTCAGAGATACTTCTATGGAGAAGTTACCACTCACAGATGTTCTTGTTGCCTATGAATTTCATGACATTTTTTCTAAAGAGTTACCAGGTTTACCACCTTATAGAGAGATTAAGTTCTATATAAATATGGTTTTAGGCACCACTCATATTTCAATGTCACCTTACAGAATGACTCTTGCAGAGTTGAAAGAGCAATTACAGGATTTGTTAAATAAGGGTTTCATTAGACCCAATGTTTCTTCTTGGGATGCACGAGTCCTATTTGTGAAGAAGAAGAATGGTACCCTGAAAATGTGCATTGATTACAGAGAACTGAATAAGGTGACATTGAAGAACAAGCATCCTCTTTCGAGGATAGATGATCTGTTTAATTAACTTCAGGGTACACAGTTATTTTCTAAGATTTACTTGAGGTTAGGTTATCATCAGTTGCAGATCAGTGAGGTCGATGTTCCTAAAATGGCATTCTGCACTCGATATGGCCACTATGAGTTTCTGGTGATGTCATTCAGGTTAACTAATGCACCAACTACTTTTATGGATCTGATGAATAAGGTATTCAGACCATTTATGGATCAGTTTATGGTAGTCTTCATTAATGATATACTGGTGTATTCGAAGAGTATGGAGGAGCATATATATCACTTAAGGACAGTATTACAGACATTGAGAGAATATAAGCTTCATGCCAAATTCTCAAAGTGTGATTTCTAGTTAGAGAGTGTTGCATTCCTTGGACACATGGTGTCTAAAGACGGTATCCAGGTTGATCCACAGAAGATAGAGGCAGTGTCTAAGTGGCCCAAACCTATAACAGTCATAGAGATTCAAAGTTTTCTAGGTTTGGCTGGGTATTATAAGAGGTTTGTGCAAGATTTTTCTAGAATTGCAGCTCCTATGAGTCATTTAACTTAGAAGAATACAAAGTTTATGTGGTCAGATGCTTTTGAAAATACTTTTCAGTTACTAAAGAAAAAGTTAACCACAACTCCAATTTTGGCTTTGCCTAATGGAGTAGGTAAGTTTACTATGTATTATAATGCCTCTACAATCGGCCTAGGTTATGTGTTGATGCAGAATGGTAAGGTGATAGATTATGCTTCGAGGCAGTTAAAGAAGCATGAATAGAATTATCCTACCCACGACCTAGAGATGGCTGTAGTGATCTTTGATCTCAAGATTTGGAGACATTATTTGTATGGGGTGACTTATGAGATTTTCACATATCACAAGAGCCTTAAGTACATTTTCCAGTAAAGAGATATGAACTTGAGGCAAAGGAGATGGTTAGAGCTCCTAAAGGATTATGACTGTGAGATTTTTTATCATCCAGGCAAGGCTAATGTGGTAGCAGATGCCTTGAGTAAGAAGTCCTCGGGTAGTCTTACTCATATTAGTATGGAGAGGAGACCTTTGATCCAAGAGTTACATCAGTTAGTAGATCAAGGTTTGATGATGAAGATTAGCAGATCATGAGGACTGTTAGCTCAGTTTAAAGTTCAATCAATATTGAGAGATAAGATTAAGGTAGCTCAAGGCCGAGATCCTATTCAAGCAGAGCTTGAGTAGAATGTTCGTGTAGGAAAGTTCATTGATTTCTCTCTCGATGATGATGGTATTTTATGGATTAGCGATGGATTGTGCATTCCTGATGTGGATAATTTGAGAAAAGAGATTCTTGAGGAAGCATATTCTATAACCTACAGTATACATCCAAGTGTCACTAAGATGTACCACAACATCAGAGATTTATACTGGTGGGATGGACTGAAGAAGGATGTAACTGATTATGTTTCTAAGTGCTTAACATGTCAGCAGGTGAAAGCTAAACATCAAAAGCCTTTTGGAAGCTTTAGCCACTTCCTATTCCTAAGTGGAAGTGAAAGAGAATTGTTATGGATTTTATGGTTGGGTTATCTCGTTCTAAGGATAGATACGATTCCATCTGAGTGATTGTGGACAAGTTAACTAACTCTACTCATTTCTTGCCTGTGAAAGCCACTTATTCTGTAGCTAAGTTAGCGTAGCTATATGTTAAGCATATTGTGTGCCTTCTTGGAGTGCTTGTTTCCATTATATCTAATAGAGGTTCAGTGTTTACCTCTCATTTTTTTTATAGAAGTTGCAGGAAGAGATGGGCACCATGCTTGATTTCAGTGTTGCTTTTCACCCTTAGATTGATGGTCAAACTGAGAGGATGATCTAGACACTTGAAGATATGTTGAGGATATGTGTATTGGATCTTAGAGGTAGCTGGGATGATCATTTTTCGCTCGTAGAGTTTGCATATAATAACAACTATCATAGCAATATTGGGATGGCGTCGTATGAGGCTTTGTATAGAAGGAAGTGTAGATCTCCTCTATGTTGGGATGAGATTAGAGAGAGAGCATTGATTGGACCTGAGATTATTTAGGATGCAGCAGAGAAAGTTGCTATGATCAGAAGGAGATTAGAGACTGCATGTGGCAAATAAAAGAGCTATGCAAATATGAAGTGTAAATATGTGGAGTTTGAGGTTGGAGACTATGTTTTCTAAAGGTGTCTCTGATGAAGGGTGTGATGAGATTTGGTAAGAAAGGGAAGTTAGCACCGATATATATTGGATTGTTCGAGATTTTGGAGAGAGTGGGCATGGTTGCATGTCGATTGCCTTTGCCTCTAAATTTGTCTCAAGTGCATCCAGTGTTCCATATCTCGATGCTGAGGAAGTATATTTCGGACCTTTTGCATGTGTTGCAACCTGATAATATGGAAGTGAATGAAGATCTAACATACGAGAAGGAACCAGTCGCGATAGTGGACCATCAAGTTCAATAGTTGCGTTCATAATAGATTTCGATGGTTAAGGTGTTGTGGTGAAGTAACAATGTGGAGGAGCACATTTGGGAGACAGAAGCCGAGATGCGGGTTGCCTATCCTTACCTTTTTCCTCGATAAATTCTTGTATTTGTTATTTTATTTAAATTCGATGACAAATTCTTATAAGGAGGGAAGATTGTAATGACCTGATATTTAAATAATATACATATATTTTAAGATATGCAGTGTTGATAAAATTTTAAATTTTATTTATATATTATCATTATTTGTGTATATTCTTCATTTATTTTATTCTAAAAGTTTTATTTACGTAAAATAATTTATTTGGGAGTCAGAAAAAGAAATAATAAGGAAGAGAAGAAATGGACTAACCCGATTTGTCTTGATGCATTTATATATATATATATATATATATATATACACACACACACACACACACACACACACAATACACTAACACACTAACATAATATAATAATAATAACGCTAATTATAATAGTAACATTAACCCTAGTTAAATAATAGTGACAATAATAATAATAATAATAATAATAATAATAATAATATTACTATTATTATTATTATTATTATTATTATTATTATAGTAATGAAAATGACTTAATGTTTTTAAATAGTAAACCTTCCATTGTTTCTTCCTTTTCCCCGATGAACCACCACTGCCACCACGCCACGCCAGAGCCACCACTACACCACCAGCAACCACCACCTCCAGCCACTTCCAGACGTCATCCTCCACCACTTGAAGCTTGCCGGAACGCTGAAGGTTGTAGGAAACTGAGACAATCACCATTTTTGCCGGCGACGATTCCAATCAAGAGAGCTCTCCATTCCAGTCTCTCTTGGAAGCTCTAACACTGGTGAGTCTAGTTCTAAGCTCTCTTTGAGCTTAATCCCTCTTGGTTTTGAGTTATGTCAAGTTTTTGTTTATGTGACATTAGGGTTTCAATTTTTTTTTTCTAATTATTGTGTTTGATCCATGGGTTTTCTCTTTGATAATATAATTATGGTAGCTCAATCTACTTAAATATATTTTTTTGAATTAATTTGGATAATGGTTATTTTTGAATATTTTAATAATTTAAATTGAATTTTTGTTAATTATGCTAATTATTTATTTTGGATGGAAATTTGATTAAGTTAGTGTTATTAATTTAAGTTAGTAATTTTAGTATTGATAAAATAATTTTTAGTGATTTTATTTAATTTTTAGAAATATTTTTAATATTATGTGAATTTTGGATATATAGGTTAATTGTGTGTTTTTATTGAAATTATAATTAAATAATATGTTTTAAATGATTTTATAATTTTATAGGGTATTAAAATAATTTTTACAAATTATTTACTATTTTTAATTAATTAATACTAATTTTTGAAAATTATATTCAAATAATAAATTATTTACTATTTTGGTGATTAAATGGGTTTTTAATTACTTTTATAATATATTTAAACTATTTGAATAATTAAATGTGAATTTGACTATTCTATTTTGAATATTTGAAAAATTGAGATTTTATTAATATTATATAATTATTTGAGATTTTTATTTAATTATTGTGAAAATAATTATATTTAGTGTTTTGATGTTTAAATATATTATATTGTGATTTATTAATTTTAAGGATTTTAATGATTTAATAAATTATTATTTAATATTTATTTTATTTCTAATTGTGAACCTCAATTGGGAATTTTGTAATTCGGGATCCTAACCTGAGGTTTTGAGTACTTTGTGTTTTAAAAGTGTATTTTTTTTGTCGGATCAGTTCTATTGTCAGTAGAGAGATGTCTATTTTATAGAGAAGGATCTACCAATTTTTCGGTAGAATTTTTGTAAAACGTGACGTTGAGTTGATCTTGAGTTTCTGTATTTTGACTAAGTTTTGAATTCTTAAATCGAGTATTCCTTTAGAATGTTTAAAAGTATAAGTTAAAATTGATTCTAATATTATCATTATATTTATTTTCTAGTTGCACCGAAACCGATGCTTATCGGACCAAGCCTGTTGAGTTTGTTTCGAGGAGCGCTAACCTGTAAGTTATTATTTTATTTATTCATTGCATGTAGATGCATGATTATAAGTATTTATGTTTTAATATGAATTATATTCTTAATATGCATTTAATATATTTTTGGTATACTTACGGTTTATACGTGGCATGTAAACTTGAAATATTTTTAATATATAACTGGTATATTTCCAGTATATGTTTGGTATATAAATGGTTTATTCTTTTATAAAGAATGTTATTTGTGTTTAATTACGCATTTATTTATTTTCTATAAATATACGATTTATACGAAAGATATCAATTGAAAGTGTTACCTAGTGGGCTGCACTAGAACTGTGTATGTACCGGTTCATTAAACTTTAGAGTCAATATTACGAGAATCATTTGAGGTGAAATTGATTATTTTGAATATTGAGAGTTTAGTGAGTGAGTAGTGTGGTTGCTGAAACTCAATTGACCTAGTGTCTCAGGGTCAATTACACTGATAATGAGACTGCGAGAGCTCGGTTGACTTAGTGTCTCTGGACCAATCTACTGTCCAAAAATGAAATAAGAGAATTTCTTTGGAATTAAGTAAGTCTGCATGACTAGTGAGATATTTGTTTGAGGTTGCGAATACTTTTAGGGTTTATTTGATCATTCACTTAAATAAATGTTTTTTGCATTTATTATATATAAAAGTGGATTTTAGCATTTGTGTGAAATGTCTGTATATATTTATATATATATGTACTGATAATTGATTGCATATAACAATCGAAGGTACATGTATATATATTATAATAATTTACTCAGTGAAGTTTGACCCTCTTTCAATCTTTTTTTTAGGAGATTCTTATTTGTCAGACTGTACTAATGGTGTTTTACGTCGGTTTTCTTCAGTCTCAGCTAAACTATATAATTTTATTATCTGAACTTTTATTAAACTCTAGAGAACTGCAATAGTAACATTATTGTATCAGCAGTGTGATGTTTTGGATTTTGGAATTACTGTATAAATATTTTATTATGATATGATATTAAGTATTTATTTTTATATCGATTTAAAATTTTAATTCTGGTATATTTTTATATTATAGCATATGTTTTTATTTTTTTAAGGTTTGTTATGGATTTTGAATTTAAAAAAATTTTCATTCTCTATCACCAGTCATAATTTCGGATTTGGGTGTGACAACTATATAATTTATTTCTACTATTGAGTCAATAAGGATAAAATTATAATTGAAAAAAAAAAATTTGTCATTATTTTTACGTTTTTTTTTTTTAAAGATAATAATCAGGGACCAGGTGATTTTGTCCAATTTTTGGCACATTATAGCATTATAATACAATGTAAGAATACTGATAATGCAAACGTTTGGATTTTTTTATACCAAACAGTCCTAAAATGAATGGTAAAGCAAGTAGTTAAAGTTAATAGCTAGTTAACGTCGTTCTACCTGATTGCAAGTAAGTCCCAGCCAGACAAATTAGCAACTTTCTTCAACGCAGCTCTCCAGCTCTGCACCTTATTCACTGTCGAACTCTTTACAAGCTCCTCAAAAGCTGCTCCAAATGTACCCGTCTGATCTTCAACATCGGATGGATCAACTTTGTAAAACACGGCTATTGCAATTAACGATCACCGTCTGATCCTGTTTCATGCAATCAACGATCTTCAAATGCTCCTTCAAACACCATTTGGAATCTCCATAGCGCTCTGAGAAAATAACAACGGCAATTTTGGACCCTTCAATAGCTTTTAAAAGTAAAGGTGAAATCACTAGTCCTCTCTCAAGTCTGTAATCTATGTATGTTAGAATTTTCTTTGATTCCAATGCATTGAAGAGATGGCCGGTAAAGTTATTGCGAGTGTCTTTACCCCTGAAGCTAAGGAAAACATCGTATTTTTCTAGACTTTTAGGAGAAGTAGGCTCCGGCTCCGTAGACCTTGGTTTTGGCTCAGTAGTAGTAATAACAGTAATAGCAGCCGCTGCAGCAGTAGTAGTAGAAGAAGAAGAAGATGATGATGATGAATCAGAAGTAGCAGAAGAAGATTAAAAGGACTCCATAGGAATTCAGGGGTGTGTACTGAAATTGATGATAGTTTCTGAACTGTATATCTATATATGGAGAGAGAGAAGTGTGAAGGATGCAGCGATGATAGGGAATGAGCTGTGAGTAGTTGAGTTTAAAAAGACTGAAGCAGCTAGGAAAAATCGCAGATAGAGCCAAACACTGAGCAGGTATCAACTAGTTCCGCATTCACCATGTGAAAACGAGGAAGAGAATCTAAGCCATGAGAGAGGAAGAAAACGTTTAGGCGAATAAAAAAAACATTGTATTTATTATTATTATTATTATTATTATTATTATTATTATTAATTTATTATTCTATTAGTAAGGTTTAGTAAGCCAACGCGGCTTAGGCAATGATTGGAACATAGCAAAATGAAAGAGGGTAAAAAACAAAGGAGAGAAAGTTTACTTTTTGCTGTTCAGAAAAAGAAAGATAGATATAAGAAGGAAGAAAAATGTATTTTGTTTTTCTCTTTAACTTTGTCTCTTTAAATTTAGGAGAAAATGGGGAAAAAAAAAAAGGTGCAAAATATATGGCACATTTAATTTTACAATTTTACACCCTATTTTCAAAAAAAGATAATCTCATTTTATTTTCATCCAAACATAAGAGAGAGGAATAAGAAAATAAAGATAATATTATTTTATTTTTTTCGTATTTTTCCTTCTATTTTTTTTTGTCTTTCCTCCTTTTCCAGATATAGTATTAGTAAACATGTTGAAGAAAACTTGCATTTCAATGGGCATAATATGATCAAATATCCCAAATTAATACAAGGCTAGCTAGGATTAATCATATTTAATTTTTTTTAAGTTGATATAATTTCCGTATCATGAAGACGAAAGGAGGCGGAAAGAAAATAATTAGTAGTTAATATTTAAATACAATTTTATAATTTATCAGAGGTGAAAATTTGAAGTTAAAACTTCTCATTTTAAGAATAAAAACTCTTATCACTTGAGATAAATCTCAAACTTTAAAAATATTTAATTATGATCCACAATCATAACATAACACATGTATCATTGAAGGTATATAAATTATTTATTATAAGAAAATTGTTGCGATGAGTTATTTTTTATTTAATTAATATTGTTGGACTTTTCTTGGAAGATAAACAATTTTTTGGACTTTTTTTTTCATGTGCCAACTCGTTAAAATAACTACTACTGCATAAGGAAATTTTTTTAGTGGATACCCATTAGAGGTGATATTTTAAGTAGACCAAGATTTTGGGAAGGTGGGGATTTTGTGCACTATTTATTAATGCATTTTATATTTAATTTTTTAATTTAAATGATATATTATTTTTATTTTTTAATGGTTCTTTTATTAGTTAATGTAGTATTTTATGGAAAAATTATATTTTTAATTTCTCAATTTTTTAATATCTGCCATTTTGATGTCTTTATATTTTTATGTTCAATTAAGTTGCCGAATTTTACAATTTATAGTCAATCTCTATGCTGGAGTGCTGATTAGACACAAATGGGACTCACTGCCTGCCTAATTAAATGCCATAGCAAAAAAAAAAAAAAAATTAAAAGACAAATTTATCAATATATTTTACATGTAACATTTTTTTGAATTTATATATTTGTTTTATGATAAAATAAAGTGTAATTTAAATTAGAATAAAAATAAAAATATGTGCATGATAGTGATAATAACAATATTATTATTATTATATCACATAAAATAATTAAATATACCTATTTCACTCTATTCTGATACAATACCTGATTTATTTCTGATATTAAATGGAACAATAATTTTTATAGCTATTCGGAATACATATTGCAACATGTGGACTTTCCTCAAAGTCATATTTTCTAGGTTTTAGTTTTTCCTGAAATCAGACAAAAAGGCCAGTTAAATGTAGATTTTATTGCATTAATTATAAAGAGCACGCTAATAAATTATACAAGTAAGGAAGATTTTTATTTGCAAAGATATTGGAGAGCAGATACTCTTATAAGTATTAATCCTACACAAGGTAGAATTTATAACATAAACTCCACAATGATTCTAGGATGTAGCTAGAAAATGTGATGATCATTTATGAAGTTTATGTACAATTAAGATATGTTTTGATAAAGGTTTTTTTTTTCTTAAATTACATTTAAAATTTAATTAATAAAATTAATTGTTTGAAAACTTTTATTGTATTTATAGTTATAGATATTCAAATCAAACTGAATTACATTTAATGAATTCTGAATATTATTCTTTTTATATTAAAATAAATAAATGTTGAAACAAATTCTTTTTTTTTTTATAAATTCATTTTATTTAAATTTCAGAAAAATAAAAATTTATGTGATTACCAAGGTGTATATATATATACTTAGTTAAAGAGAACTATACATGTTTAAAAACCTTGCATCAGCCACCTAAACATGTTGAAGAGAATTTACATTTTCATGGGTATACTGTAATTATCCCAAATTAATAGAATTCTAGCTAGGATTAATCAAAGTTAATTATGATCCATTCAACGTATAAAAAAATTGTTGCGATCATTGTGCATCATGAGTTATTTTTATCTAGTTAATATTGTTGGACTTTTCTCGGAAGAAAAACAATTTTTTTGGACTTTTTCTCTGGTACCTACTCATTATTTTACGGTTAAAATAACTACTATGTATGGAACTTTTTTTTTTTTTTTAATTAAGCATTGTTGGGTTTTGTGAATATGAACAAGAGACAAGTTGAATTTTTTTTTAATGGATACCCATTAGAGGTGATAATTTAAGTAGACCAGGACTATGGGAAGGTGGAGATTAATTAGTCTAATTTTGTTTGAGAGTTTACAAAATATAAAATAAATAAATGTATATTTATTTAAAATTTTTATACTGCAATCATTTATTAATTTGATGGATATCAATAACTGTTAGAATGAATTGATAAGAATTATATCTCAAATTCAATTTATTGTTGAAAAATTTAATTGTTTTTTTAAATTTATTCTAATTATTTAAATTAATCTGAGTTCACTATAAACTATGATATAATATCAGTAATAGATTTTTTTTAAGGCAAACTTAGAATTTCCTTCATTCAATTCCATCAAATCCTTCTAATGTGAAAGGATAAAAATATATAAATACATGAGGACTTAAAGGATTAAGAACTTGAACATATATTTATAGTCAACTGAGGAGGTCATAACTAAGATACAATTGGAATAAACAAAAGCATGGACACTCATCAGAGGTGATAATTCAGGTAATATGTCTACTGTTGTATTATTGTGTAGAGTCGGAAGTGATAATTTAAGTAGACTGAGATTTTAGGAAAGTGTGACCATCAAATCCCTTTTGAAGAATCCTAAATTATTACAAATAGACTGCTCTGCAAGTCATAATAATTCTGAATTCAATCTACCATAGATCATGTGTATTACCATAAATATATGTTCAATTTCTTAATCCTTTAAGTCCTTATGTATTTATATATTTTTATCCTTTCACATTAGAAGGATTTGATGGAATTGAATGAAGGAAATTCTAAGTTTGCCTAAAACAAAATCTACTACTAATATTATATCAAGGGTTTATAGTGAAATCTAATTTTCAACAATGGCTTGAATTTGAGATATAATTCCTATCAGCTCATTTTAAAGGTTGTTGATATCCATCAAAATAACAAATGATTGAAGTATAAAAATTTTAAATAAATATACATTTATTTATTTTATATTTTGTAAAATCTCAAACAAAATTAAACTAATTAATCCCCACCTTTGCAAAGTTTATCACCTCTAATGGGTATCCATTTAAAAAAGACATCAACTTGTTTCTTGTTCATATTCACAAAACCCAGCAACCCACTAATTAAAAAAAAAAAAAAAAATTTCCTTACGTAGTAGTTATTTTAACCGTAAAATAATGAGTCGGTACCAGAGAAAAGTCCAAAAAAAAAATTGTTTGTCTTCCAAGAAAAGTCCAACAATATTAATTAGATAAAAAAAATAACTGATGATGCACAATGATCGCAACAAATTGTTTTTTTTTTCAATCAAACGAAATCGCAACAATTTTTTTATAGTTAATAATTTATATACGTTGAATGGATACATGTATTATGATATGATTGTGGATCATAATTAACTTTGATTAATCCTAGCTAGATGAAAATGCAAGTTCTCTTCAACATGTTTAGGTGGCTGATGCAAGGGTTTTTAACATGTTTAGTTCTCTTCAACTAATTATATATATACACCTTACTAATTGGTAATCACATAAATTTTTATTTTTCTGAAATTTAAATCAAATGAATTTATAAAAAAAAAAAAAAAAAGTTGTTTCAACATTTATTTATTTTGATATAAAACGACTAATATTCAGAATTGATTAAAAATAATTCGGTTTGATTTGTCGCAACAAAAGTTTTTAAACAATTAACTTTTAAATCTCACAACATATTTATTTACCTTATTCTACCCTGATTCATTTAGTAATTCTACCCTGATTCATTTACTAATTCAATTAAATACTACTTTCGCACTCATATTAAAAGACAAAGCATTTAAGTAATTTTTCTTTAAAAAAAGAAGAGAGCTTCTTATAATACTAAAATGAAGCCTACATTTAATTAATCAAATATTAATATACATATTTAGAGAATCAAATGACATAAATTATTAATGTTACATTGGCAAAAAAAAAATTAATGGTACACTACATTTAATTGAAAAACTTATATTTAATTTATTTATATATTTATATTATATTATTTATATTTATTATATTTATATTTATACTTTTACATTATAATTATAATTATATTTTATTATTTATATAATTATATTGTACTTATATTTAATGCCTGTACATCACCATGTTGCCTCCATCAACAAACTGAAAGCCCAAAGTTGCAAGAAAACAGATGTCATGGTCAAGTAGTATGTGCCCTATGCATGTGGCACCTACTGCTTCCCCTCCAGAAAGAACTTAACCTCAGTAGCACATATGATATATAACATGATTGTCTTCGAGGAGTGCATCTCCGTTTGTTACTGGAAAACTGGAGGAAACCCATCCAATTTCATCTGAGAGTTGATATGTGCCACAGCAATAAAAAATGTCATCGCTAAAGGTTTAATAAAATCATATATGAAATTTGTCAGTAGTTCTCAACCTGGAACTCCTATCTATGAGATGGGGCAACTGAGTTATCATCATAGTGCCCCTTCCACACATTTCCACTGTCAGTTTGATTTTTAATATAATATAATATATATATAATTTTTTCAATTAAATGTGGTGTAGCATTAATAAAAAAAAAATTTCCAATGTAACATTAATAATTTATGTCATTTGATTCTTTGAATATGTATGTTAATATTTAATTAATTAAATGCAAGCTTCATTTTATTATTAGAAGAAGCTCTATTATTATTAAAAAAACACTTAAATACTTTATCTTTTAGTATGAGGGAAAAAGTGATACTTAATTAAATTAGTAAATGAATCAGTATAAAATAAAATAAAATAAATACATTATAGTCTTAAGGAGGGCTAGAAACTCCAAAGGGAGTGTAAATAGCTGGAGCGGTTTTATATCTACATAAGTTAATAAGCAGCAATAGAAGCTTTTGACTTGTAATTTCTTGAGGGCGAAAACCTTAGGCTATGGCACTGCCCAAGAATCATAAAATTCTTGCCCAATACACCCAACATATCCAAAGCCTTGGATTAAAAAAACCCTCATACAACACCCCATGAAGTAACAGAAAACACAAATAAAACCCAAAACTAACCAAACTACAGGAAGCAAATAAAAAACCACAAACTCAATTCTAAAACCAAACCTGAGCAAGACAATACAGGCCAGCAGAGGTATTGGAGACAGCATAAGATGGCCAAGACAAATGTCTCAGTGTCTTCATATCGTCCTATAATAGTTGTCCTCTGCAAATATAATCATAAAATGAAGCACTTCTCATTAGTATTTAAGCAAAAGATATGGAATAGAACAGAAAAGTAGAGAAGAGGAAAAAAATTAACGAGAAAAGGAATACTAATAATGCAACAGCCTTCCCACTGAAATCTCTAATTAGTCAGTTTCAATATTCGGGATGTAGGAAATATTTGGCCAATCCACACCATCACTTTTTATGCATCTTTTGGTGAGTAGAGGACATCTGTTGGGAATTATGAAAATAAGAACAACGAATTGCAGTAAAAGCAGAGAATAACAGTAAACTAAAAAACTGCAGAACAATAAAAACAGAATCTGCAGAGAAATCAAAATGATTTTCTACAATTTATTCAAGAATTGATGCCTTTTTATAGGCTTATAATAAGCTGAAAAAGCTAAAAAATCTCAACAAACAATAAGATTTTATTGCCACTAACTATTACTAACTGAAATAGAAATTTAAGGAGTAAAAGACTGATACTAACACAGACTTATTTGACTAAATTAAACACACGTTATTTTGAATCAACTTCAACACTCCCCCTTAATTCAAAATTGCATACTCTAAGCTTATTCTGAAATAGACATGTTTATCTCAAGGAAGTGACTTTGTAAAGATGTCTGCAAGTTGTTCATTAGTGCTGCAACACTTTTAACTGAACCTGACCTCCAGCTACCAGCTCGCGAACAAAGTGGATTCAAATGTCAATATGGTTTGTTATGGAATGGAATGTTGGATTCTCACTCATTGCAATAGCTACTTTGTTATCACATAATATCTCAGTTATGCTTTTCTGTTCTTGGCCAAAATCAACAAGCGTTTGAGCCACACAGCTTGACATGTTGCTGAAGTTGCAGCAACATATTCAGCTACAGATGTTGACAAAGTTGTGGTTGCTTGCTTCTTAGAACTCCAGGTGATAACTCCAGACCCAAGATGAAAAATGCTACCTGAAGTGCTCTTCCTATCCTCTATAGAACCTGCCCAATCACTGTCTGAATAACCCAACAAACAAAAATTTGAATTTGCAGCATACCAAAGCCCATAATTAACTATTCCTGCCATATATCGCAAGATTCTCTTGGTTGCTCTAAGATGATGCTTTGTAGGATTTTGCCTAAACCGGGAAATAAAACCGACTGAAAATGCAATATCAGGTTGTGTGTGAGTTAAATAAATTAATCCTCCTACCAAGCTTCTAAAGTGCTTAGCATTTGCATTGTGAGTACCATCTTCAACGTACAACTTTTCATTCAAGTTCATGGGTGTGGTTACTCCATTACAATTCAACATATTAAACCTTTTAAGCAAGTCAGTAGCATATTTCATCTGAGAAACAAAGATACCATCTTCCTTTTGTAACACTTTAAGACCAAAAAAGTAATGCAATACACCTAAATCTGTCATCTCAAACTTCTTCATCATTCCAACCATAAAATCTTCAATTAAAGCACTAAATGTACCTATATAACTTATGTCATCAACATAAAGGCAAAGTATAAGAAAATCAGTATCTTGCCTCTTCAAGTAAATAGTAGGCTCATTCTTACTTCTTACAAATCCATTTAAGCATAAATGGGCATCTATGTTGCTATACCATGCCTTTGGGGCTTGCTTTAACCCACAGAGTGCCTTTTTTAACTTGTAAACTTTGTCTTCCTTCCCACAAATAACAAATCATTTAGGTTGAGAGACATACACTTCCTCTAAAATCTCTCCATTCAAAAATGCAAATTTAACATCAAATTGATACACACTGAACTTCACATGTGTTGCAAAGGCCAAGAAAATTCTAACAGTTTCAAATCTTACAACTAGAGAGAAAGTATCTTTATAATCCATACCGTACGTTTATGTATATCCCTTTACGACCAACCTTGCTTTATGCCTTTTAATGCTTCTATCTAAAGAAATATAAAAAAGAAAGTAATTCTCATTCCTTATCAGTACAAGTTGTACATGTGCGTATATATAGGCAAACAGAGGCCAAAGAATTACAAATAAAAATACATTATGCTCTATTCAAAGAATGGTAATTTTCCTAATTGTAAATGGAAGGTAACATTGTATAAAAAGCTTTATAGAAGGAGACGTTGTAATCTTCATATGTATGGAAAGGTTATATTTGTGTGAATGAAATGATTTTATTTTATTTTATTTTATTAGTGGGCTACACATGGACGGTAATTTAGAGTGGAGAGAATATTTGAATTTTTAACTTAGGTTGCATGAGTGGCTTTGGTCATTGGCTTTGATGACTTTGGTGGTAGGTGGGTCATTATTTACACCCTTTCTCAAGCTGGAGGAAATAGAGTGTACTTCAAGCTTGTTTTAAAGTTGTGTAAAGGAGTCAGCTAGGAGAGGTTTTATGAAGATGTCAGCAATTTGATATGAAGATGGAATGTAGTGAGTGATTAAGGCACCGAGAGCAATGTTTTCATAGACAAAGTGGTAGTCTATCTTGATGCGTTTGGATCGAGCATGGAGAATAGGGTTGATTGTCATGTATATAGCACTTTAGTTATCATAGAACAATTGAGGAGCTTCATGCAAAGTAACTCTAATATCTCTAAGTAGAAATTGAATCTAGACTAGTTCAACCATAGTGGAATCTAAGGCTCGGTATTTAGCTTATGTACTGGATCGAGAGACTATAGGTTGTTTCTTTGATGACCTGAAGATGCAATTGGCTCCAAAAAAGATGCAATAACATATGGTGTTGCGCCTTATTATTGGACAGTCGGCCCAATCTGCATCACAAAAACCATAAAAAGAGGAAGTGCTATTATGATAAAGAGAAATACCAAAATTAATATGCCTTTAATATAGCTAAGGATACATTTGATCGCTTTCATATCACCAAATGTGGAATTATAGAGCTTTTGACACACATTGTTGACAGCTTGTATAATATCAGGTCTGGTATAAGTTAAGTATTGAAGAGCTCCAACTAGATTTTAGTATTCAATGGCATTGACAGCATTGGTGTCTTGTGATGCGGCTTGAGTCTTGAGAGCTATAGGAGTCTTACAAGGAGTGTAGTTATGAAGTTAGGCTTGTTGAAGTAATTCCTTGGCATATTGACCCTAAGAGAGAGTTATTCTATAGTGAGTGCATTGAACTTCAATTCTAGGGAAAAAATGCAACTCTCTGAGGTCCTTAAGTGCAAATTCTGAACTGAGCTTTTGGATAAGTTGTTGGATGAATGATTCGTTGTTTCCTGTGAGCACTATGTCATCCACATAAATAAGCATTAATATGATCAAATGATTTTAACGTATAATAAATAAAGATGGGTTAGCTATACCGCAAGTAAAACTGAGATGAAGAAGATACTAAGATAATTTATTAAACCACACCCTTAGAGCCAGCTTGAGCCCATAGAGTGATTTGTTCAATTTACACACAGAGTGGGTTTGTTGATGATCTTGGAATCCAAGAGGTTATGCCATATAAACATCTTCCTTCAAGTGTCTATGGAGAAAGGCATTTTTAACCTGAAGCTGTCTCAATTTCCAATTTGACATTGTAGCAATGACAAGAACTACTTGAATTGTAGTAGATCGAACTACAGGACTATAAGTTTCTTCATAGTTAACTCCTTCTATTTGAGAGTACCCCTGAGTGACAAGACGAGCTTTATAATGTTCTATGGTCCCATCCTCTTTGAATTTGATTCTGAACGCCGATTTAGAGCTAATGATGTTTGTGTTGGGAGGCTTAAGTACCAATTGCCAAGTGTTATTTTCATGAAGGGCTTGGATTTCTTAATCTATGGCTTCCTTCCAAAGAGGGGTTTTCAAGGCAAATTTTTATGAGGTAGGGACATTTGTATAACTATAAGTAATAAGGGCAATATTGTTGCATCTGGATCAGATGAGTTGAGTCGCTTGGGCAAGATTAAGATCCAGTGTTAGGTCTTGGCGAAGCCAACCACGAGTAATCATAGGATGCTCAAGTGGTTGTTCTTGCATGTTTAAAGTGTCCCCTGCATAAGATAAATCAGTAATTAGATTGTATTGTAAGTTAGGAAAATTATGAATGGAAAGAGGGGAGATAAAGATAGTTTGTTCAACTATAATGAGATTGTTATTTTCTTGGATTTATGGAGTCACAATTGAATTTGAGAAAGCATTAGGAATGAGGCTTATTAGAATGACTTATGCAGATGTTGATGGAGTCTGACTTAGTGTATTTCACTATTTCTATTGAGTGACATTTGTATCTGGGGCAGTAGCATGAGTCGGATTTGTTGGTGTGGTTTGGTCAGGTGATGACGGAGTCGGATGTTGCCGGTGTGGCCGTCTAATGGTGGTGATGGTGTAGGCTTCATTGAAGTTAATGTTTAGTATGGTCATTAGGCGTTCTTGTACAGATATCCTAAAGTTAACGATGTTGGTGGGTCGAATGTCCTTTAACATCGTTGGTAGGTGAGAGTTAGCATTTTTTAAACTAAGTTTATATTTAGGATTGGAGAGTTTTGGATTTGTTGGATTCCATAGGTGGTTTATTTTTAATGGACATTTTACTAATTATTAAGTTGCTTAGGCTTGCTAATGGAGATAAGTGGCCTATATGTGGATTCCCTTTCTCAATGCAAGTTATATCATGTGAGTGCCTTTTCTTGACTTCATCAACCTGCACCTGTTCAATATTGTTAGTAAAAAAAGTAACTTCTAGTTCTCTTGGACCAGCATTGGTATATGATGGAGAGTAAAGAAAACAATATTCATTAAAAACCACATGACGAGAAATATATATTTTATTAGTTGATGGGTCTAAGCATTGATATCCCTTATGAACGGGAATATAACCAATAAATATGCAAGGATATGATTTCTTTGCGAATTTATTTTTTACATGATCTCGAAGGTAAGGGAAGTATCTGCATCCAAAAATTCTCAACATGTTATAGTCAGTTCATGATTAAATAATTTAAAATATAGACATTTCATACCAAGTGTGGATGATGGCATGCAATTAATTAAAAAAGTGGTAGTGAGGAAAGCATCTTCCTAATATTTATTTAGCATATGTGCTTGAAATAAGAGTGTGAGCCCTGTTTCTATAACATGACAATGTTTTCTTTCAATAACTCCATTTTGTTGTAGGGTGTAAAGATAAGAAAATTAATGATGTATACAGTGATTGGTCAAGTGAGTTTCAAAAACATTGGAGATGAATTCACCACCACCATCACTTTGAAAAATTTTAATTTTTCATTCTAATAATTTTTCTATTTGTTTTTGGAATTTGACAAATACTTTAAAAAAATCTTATTTTTGTTTTAAAGGGAAAATCCATGTGTAACGAGAGCAATCATCTATAATGATAGCATAATATTTGAAACCGTTACAATAGGGTATTGGGACAGGTCCCTATAAATCACAGTGCAATTTTTCTAAAGGAAAATTTGCAATTTTATTTAATAAAGAAAAAGGTAGTTTACAACTTTTTCCTATTTAACAGCTAGCACAAATGGTTTTTTGTCGTTCCCAACTTCAAATATTGATTAAATTTTTGAAATGTAAAATTTTCAAAAAATTTTGACATGCGTGTCCCATGTGTTGATGCCAAACATTTTGAGAAACTCCTTTGTAGGTTGCTAATGCTTTGTGATTAATTTCTAGTGCATATAAGCCATTGTACTTGTGTCCTTTAGCAAGCACTTTTCCTTACTGAGACTTAACAAAAAAAAATTATTAGCATCAAATATGATAGTACAAGCATTATCTGAGGTTAATTTGGCTATAAAGATAAGATTTTTTTTAATTTCAAGTACTACTAGAACATTTTTCAATTTAATAACTTCATTGCTTGTTTCAATTTTTCTTTCTCCAATATGATTTATGTGCATATTATCTTCATTACCTACTATGATTGATTCAGTTCCTTAATAATTAGAAAATTTAAAAAATTTATCTGGATCATTGATGATGTGTGTAATTACTCCTGAGTCAATGTACAATTTTAAGTCATCACCTTGGGTTGTATTCATAACTGCTAGTGCCTCGTGAAGTTGATCCTCTAGTTGAATAGAGGGATCAAAACGACTCCAGCACTCAATTGCAGAGTGGTTCTATTTCCCACATATTTGACATATGGTTTGTCATTTTTATTCTCATTTGTATTTGCAGTGGGCCTTTCTTCATTGTTGTGGGAGAGAAGTTAGTTCTAGAGCTGTGTCATGCTACCGGGTTGAATCCACACATACGAGAGCTAAATCTGCCTCCATACCTTCCTCGTCCTCTTCCTCTTTATACAAGTATGCTCAATGATCCTAAAGATTAGGTTCTTATTCAGTGGTGTTATGAGCGTATAATTGTTCATGTGCTTGAAGAGCCATGATAAACTAATTAAATGATGGATATGGTGGATTTGTGAGCATAGCCGTGCGGAAATCATTATATTTTGGTCCGAGGCCTTTTGTAAGTTGAAATACCTTTTTCGTTTCATCAATGGGCTTCTTGATTACAAGAAGAGTTATGGTTCACTTTCAAGATAGATATTGGCCGTGAGAATTAGAGAGTGAGAGCTAGAACCAAGCTCTAATACTGTAAACAAATATAAAGAAGAAAGTAATTCTCATTGTGTAATATCCCGTGTTTTTTTTTTTAAAATATTTTTACATTATACCGGGATATACAGTGTCAATAATTTTTATGCATTATACGATATTTTTATGAGTTAATATGTATTTTAAACCTATTTTAATTACTGTGTCTTATATACAGTGTTTTACGTAAAATTTTCCCGGGACTTTCATTTTCGGGGAAATTTCCACGTAAACAATGTATTATTAATTATTTTAAATGTATTTACGGGTTTGCATGAACTCATACATATTTTTAAATTATTAAATAAAGCCTGTGTGTGTATATTTATTTAATTAGGGTTTATTATTACCCTAATATTTTATTATTTATTTATTATTATTTGATTATTTTATTTATTATTAAATTATTAAAATTTATTATTTTATTATTATTTATTTATTAATATTTAATTATTTTAATTTATTTTTTTTTTCTTTTCCTTTTTCTTTCTTTTTCTTTTTCTTTTTCTTTCCTTTTCTTTCTTTTTCTTTTTCTTCTTCTTCTTCCTTTCTCTCCCGCGCCCGACGCCGACCACCATTTCCTCACCACCGTTTCTCCCTCCTCCGACCACCGTTTTCGACACCGCCGGTCTCTATCTTCTCCTTGAGCTCCGGTGAGTGTTATTCTAGCCTTGGTTTGAGCTAAAATGGTCTAGAATTGCTTAGGTTTTGATTTGAAAATTTCGGCCTCTTTGGGTTTTCGATTTTTTTGAGCTTCGATTTGGTTGATTCATGGAAACTCCCTTCACAAATGTTGTTCCTAGTAGCTTAATCTACATGTATGAATTTTTACAGAATTTTTGGAGGTTGTTTGGATTTTTGGGTATTTTTAAATATTTTAATATTATTTTCTAATTTTCGGAAATTAATTATTTAAATTATGAAATTGGAGTTTATGGTTGAATTAGGTGTTGAAATGAATTATAGGAATTTATTTGGAATTTTTATGAATTTCTAAGTATTTATTTTTAATTATTGAAGTTTAGGTGATTTTGGAAAATTAGGTTAATTGTGTTTTAAATTGAATTTAATTGGTTAATTGAGTTTAAATGTTGATATTATTGATAAATATGTTGAGAAAATTAATTTTTGGATAATTGTATGATTTTTGGTGAATTTTTGAAGTAATTTAGGTATATATATATATATATATAGGGGTATTTTGGTAATTTTACCCTAAATTGTCTAAAAATGTAATTTAATTGGTTTTAATATTTATTTAAGGTATAAAAACGATTTCTACAAAATATTTAGTATTTTTAACTAATTAAAACTATTTTCCGGGAATTATTTTCAATTATATATATAATATACGGTTTTTCTAATAAAATGAGTTTTAATCGATTTTTACAGTGTTTCAAGATTTATTATGTAATTTCTACCTATAAAATGTATTTTTATGATTTAAGGATATTTTTGGTATATTTGAATATATATTCTGTGTTTGTGGACCCCGGTCGACAGATTGTAGTCTGGAGTCCGACCGAGGGGTTGTGATTGATTGTGGTGTTTATTTTCGAAGTGTATTTTCTTTGCAGGGTCGGCTCTACTCTTTTGAGTAGAGAGATGTCCGTTTTACAGGGGAGGTTCTGTCGGATTTCCGGTAGAATTCTCGTAAAACGTGATATCCAGTCGAACCCTAATTCTGTTTCTGTATTTGAATACTCTAGATTTAATTCTAGGATTTCTGTTAGGGTTATTCTGATGTCGATTAATTATTTCTTGTTTAGTTGCGCCGAGACCGAGGGTTAGTGGACCAGGCCCGTCGGACCTATCTCGTGGAGCGCATTAGGTGAGTTACTATATTATATATATATGCTTAGGATGCATGATTTAGAAAATGCATGTTTTATTTTGACTGAATATGCATAAATAATATGATTTATATTCAAGTATATTTTTGGTATATAATAAATTATATACATGTTTTATTAATAAAACATATTTAAAATGTTTTTAAATATATTTTTAGTTTAATTCATGATTTGATTGGATTTATTTGACATATATATACTCAAAATATACCTGGTTTATGTTTGGTATATTTTCGGTATATATATGGTTTATATTGCTATTTCATTTATATCCATGCATCATTTATTTTTGTGAATGAATGTTTTATATTTAAGAATGAAGGATATCAATAGAACGTGCTACCTAGTGGGCAGCACTAGGACCGAGTACGTACCGGTACGCCTATAGTATTTAGGCTTTATTACTAACTTATTTGTGGATATTGATTTGATATGATTATCGATATGTGTGAGATATGGTTTGGGGTGTGATTGCTGGAGCTCGGTTGACCAAGTGTCTCGGGACCAATCACACTGGCAGTCAGACTGCTGGAGCTCGGTTGACTTAGTGTCTCGGGGCCAGTCTACTGTCCATATGGATTAAGTGGATATATTTGGAATCAGTGAGCCTGTATGGCTAGAGTGTTGTTTAACACTATTTTCTGAGGTTGCGATATTCTAGGGTTCTATGTGATCCTTCATAAAAGTTGATTTTCAGACAAAATATATAAAATGATTTTTCTGCATCTGTATGAACTTGCCTGTATATATACATATTACTCATATACTGTTGACTGTATGCATTATCACTTAGAGTGTATGTATATATATTATAGTAATTCACTCAGTGAGGTCTGACTCCCCTCCGTTGACTATTTTTCAGGAGAGTCAACTTCCTCAGACCTCAGTAGCAGGTCGATACGCCGGATTTCTTCCGCCCCGGCTTCTTTATGTAAATTGTCTACTTGAGTCTTATTTATTTTATCTAGACACTGCAGTAGTTGTGAATTAAAGTGTTGGATTTTATGTACTTTATTTTAAAGAGATGTATTATGTTGAAACTGGATTTGTATTAAAGATTATACATTTATGTGATGAGATGAGTTTTGAATTAAATCCAGTTGATATGGATGATATTGTAATATTTATGATTTTTATTTTCCGCTGCATATTATATTTTTATTGTTATTATTGCATATTTATTTTATTTTTAGGCTTGCTACGGGTTCCGGATTCGAAAGAATTCCCGTTCCCTAGCGCCGGTCATGGCCCCTGTTTTGGGTCGTGACACATTGCTTATCAATTCAAGTTGTACATGCACATATATATAGGCAAACAAAGGCCAAAGAATTACAAATAAAAAGACTTTATGCTCTATTCAAAGAATGGTAATTTTCCTAATTGGAAATGGAGGTAACGTTGTATGAAAAGCTTTATAGAAGGAGATGTTGTAATCTTCATAAGCATGTAAAGGTTATATTTAGGTGAATGAAATTATTTGATTTTATTTTATTAGTGGGCTACATATGGAAGGTAATTTAGAGTGGAGAGAATATTTGAATTTTTATTTTGGGTTATATGAGTGGCTTTAGTCATTGGCTTTGATGACTTTGGTGGTAGGTGGGTCATTGCTTACACCATCTACATGGTACTTAGTTTTAAACACCCACTTCAGCCTAATTGCATTCTTTCCTTTAGGTAAGTCCATCAACTCCTATGTCTCATTTTTGTTACTTGTAATTAATTCTTCCTTCATTGCTTTAACTAACTCCTTTTTTTCAACTGCTTCATTGAAACAAGTTGGCTCAACAACAAATAAAGCTTGAGAGTTTGCATATATCTCCCTTAAAGACCTGAACATTCTTTTAGGAGATTCCTCAAAATGAATTTTCTGTAGTAGAAGAGCTGTTGGAATGTCTTTGTGGGCTATCTGTTAGTGTTGAAAACTTCAAGGAAATAGATGAGACTATTACAAAGTCATTATCAACTCTATTTGCTTCTTCAAAATTTAGTGAAATTTGAGTTTCTACTACTCCTTCATTGTTGTGCCAATTCCAACTTGCTTCTTCGTTAAAAATCACATTCCTACTAATAAGTACTTTGCCATTCACAGGGTTATATAGTCTATATGCTTTGGATTGTGAACAATAGCTAATAAATATGCATTTGATTGACTTGTCATCAAGTTTGCTATGAATTTCAAAACTGACTAAAGCATAAGAAATACAACCAAAAATATGCAAATAACTTACCAAAGGCCTGACACCATTCCATACTTCATAAGGAATTTGATTTGAAACTGCTCTTCTTGGTGATAAATTGAGAAGATAAACAGCAGTGGCTATTACTTCTGCTTAAAAATTATTTAGAAGGCCTTTAGCTTTCATCATGCTCTTCACCATTTCTACAACAGTGCGGATCTTATGCTCAACAACACCATTTTGCTAAGGTGTGTAAGGTTCTTTCAATTCCCTATGAATACTATTTTCTTCACAAAATAAAGAAAATTGGTTAGATAAAAACTCGCTACCTTTGTCAGTTTGAAGTGTTTTTATTGGTGTGCCACTTTGCTTTTTAACATAAGCTTTGAACTTCTTAAACTTGTCAAATGTCTCAGACTTAAGTTGCTAAAAATATACCTAACTCATATGGCTATAATCATCAGTAAAGAGCAAAAAATATCGACTACCACTAAAAGATTCAATCTTCATGGGACCACAAAAATCAGCATGCACCAATTCAAGTGTTTTAGATGCCCTTCAAGACTTGCCAAAGGAGATGGAAGTTTGTTTTGTTTTCCATATATTCACCCCTCATATAACTCAAGTGATTCAATTCTAGGCAGCCCATGGACCATTTCTTTTTCACTCAACAATTTCAACCCCTTTAAATGCAAGTGCATATACCTCAAGTGCCATAGTTTAAACTTATTATTTTCTTTAACAATCATAGCATTGTTTTCCATTTTAGAAACTTCTAGTGGAAACAACTTATTTGTTGTTATTTTAACTTCTACAATAATTTGATTTGATTTTTTTTATCTCTAATCACTTATGAAACATCATCAAACAAAAGTGAAAACCCTCTACTCATGAGTTGCTCAACACTCAATAGATTTTGTGACAGACTAGGAATAAAGTAAATACTATGCAAGAGATTTATGTTATCATAACTATTTCTTATAGCCACAGTGCCTTTGTCATCTACTTGCACTTGATTATCATCTCCAAATGTTACTTCTGATTTGAATGCTTCATCAAGTTCTTTGAAAAATGACTTTGTACCAGTCATGTGATTAGAGCATTCACTGTCCAAGAACCAAATGTTGTTGTAAGCAATTGCATCTTTCTCATAAGCCATGAAAAGCTTGACTTCTTTTTCCTCCTCATGCTCAACATAATTTGCTTGCTTTTCCTATTCCCAACAATTAACATTTACATGCCTAAATTTTTTGCAATAGTAACACTGAACACCACTTTTTTTTCCTTGTTTCCTTTCATTTTGTTGTCTATGTTCAAATTGATTATCTCCTCATCCAATGCTGCCACCACCTCTGCCATGTGATCCTCCTCTACCACGTCCTCTACCAGCTACCTCTCTTTGGTCATTTTTCTAATAGTGCATCTCCTCTTTCATATGGAAGGCTTTCGCTTTATTCTTTTCATCCGATATGCTTAGCCTTGCCTCATGGGATTGTAAAGATCCTATCATTTCATCAAATGAGTATACAACTAAGTCTTTGGATTCTTTAATAATTGTAACTACATGATCAAAATTTGGCGTTAAACTCCTCAATGGTAGTTACTCAGGATAAGAAATCTTGCACTGGTTCACCTTTACGCATTTGTAAGGTTTCAAACTCACAGCGAACAGATTGAAGTTTTATTATGATTACCTTTGAGGTGCCTTGGAATGCTGTCTCCAGAGTCGTCCAAGCTTCTTTAGTTGTGTATGCTACTGCAATTTTTGAGAAAATCGACTCATGGACTGCTTGCTGAATGAAGAATAATGCCTTCAAGTCCCTTTTCTTATTCTCTTTCAGTCTAGCTTCATCATATGGAGCAAGATATCCATTCTCAACTAAGTCCCATAAATCTTGAGACCTGAAAAAAGCCCTCATCTTAATGCTCTAGAATTCATAACACTCTCTTTTAAAGATGGGAATTGCTGGTTGAGAAACACTCATTGCATTGTCTTTAGTTGCCATCACTTTTGTGCCCGGTTATGAAGGAACTAAGCTTTGATACCATAATTGTTGGGAATTCTAAAAATAAGAATGAAGAATTGAAGCAAAAGCAGAGAATAGCAGTAGACTAAAAAACTGCAAAACAACAGAGACTGAATCTGCTACAGAGAAATCAAAAAAGCTAAAAAATCTCAATAAACAATCAGATTTTATTGCCACTAACTATTACTAGCTGAAATAGAAATTTAAGGAGCAAAAGACTGACACTAGCACAGACTTATTTGACCAAATCAAACACACATTATTTTGAATCAACTTCAACAACATCCACTGATATGTAACTTTTGTAAAGAGGTAAGACGGCACATCTCTTCTGGAAGCAATTTAAGATCCTCAATTGCCACAATTTGCAGTACCTTCAATTTGGAAAGAGGCTGAACAAGTGAAGAAGAAGAAGCCGTCATCTTCGGTGTCTACTGAAATGGTTCTTTATTAAAATTGACGTAGTACAGTCCATCATCAAGAGTTGGAAACAATGGCATGCAAGAAAGGTTAGGACACTGCCTAATATCCAACATAGAAAGGGTAGCAACTGATTTGCTACTGTGTTTGTCCTTTTCCACCATCCTTTAAAATTAGAACAGTTTCGAATCAAAAGATCCGTCAGGAATGGGAAGACAGTTAATCTAGTACTAAAGCTATTGTCATAAGCACCATTGTCTATATACTCCAAACCAACAACATCACAAATGGACAATGTCTGAATGTTGCTGAATGTGTAACCTGATATGCTCTGATCTGTCTTCATCTTCAACCAGATTGTTGTCTGCTCTAGTGGCACCTTACCAACATTCTCATAATATAGCTTTTTCTCAACAAATGTGGAAACAACGGCATGCAAAAGAGGTTAGGACATTGCCTAATATCCAACATAGAGAGGGTAGCAAACTGGGGCAGCAACTGATAGATGATGTGTCTGTCTTTTTCCACCATCCTTTCATATCAGAACAGTTTTGAATCTGAAGATCCATCAGGCATTGGAACACAGTTGATCTTGTACTAAAGCAATTGTCCTTGGCTCCATTGTTTATATACTCCAAATCAACATCATAAATAGACAATTTCTGAATGTTGCTGAACGCGTAACCTGTTGTGCTCTGATCTGACTTCATCTTCAACCGTATTATTGTCTGCTCTAGTGGCTCTTTTCGAAGTTTCTCATAATATACCTTTTGTTCAACAAATGGAAAAAGCGGTATGCAGTTCAACTCAGGGCATTCCCGTATATCCAATAAAGAGAGACAAGGAAAATACGGCAGCTCCAATGTTTCCACTGCACCATACTCATCCTTTTTGTTCCACCATCCCTTCAGGACACGGCAATTACGAATCCACATTTCCTATAAGGATGTGAAAATTGCCAATCCTCCTCCTTGTCCACTGATGCAGCTTTCCATATCATTATCAGTGTACTCTAAGTCATTTATACCTTCAATCCGTAGTTTTTTGATATTTGCAAGGGGATAAACGAGTCCTTCACATTGAGCTGCCCCCATCTCCATCTTCATCTTTATAGTTTGCTGTAGAAGTTGGCCACTCCTGATATTGACGTAGTACAATCTATCATCAAGAGTTAGAAACAGAGGCAGGCAAGTCAGGTTTTGGCAATTCTGTACGTCCAGCAGAGAAAGACAAGGAAACCAAGGGAGCTGCTCATCATCATCATCCACCTGTAGTTGTCGCCATCCCTTTGTATTAATACAATTCCAGATATAAATATACTTGAGGTTTGGAAAGAATATTGTTTCCTCTCCACCTCCCACCATGTCTATGTACTCCACATCAATTAAGCCATCAAAATACAACTCTGTAAGAGAATGGGTTTGATCGAATGGTGGGAGATTCTAACACCCTTTACAATCCTTCAGAAACATTTTCACCAAATTCATGGAGTGCGAAAGGCTCATTATATGCTGCGGCGATTCTAAGTTGGCATTTTCGAAACTCAGCTTCCAAGTGACTGAAGAAATGAGAGGCGTCTAACTTAAACTTGCACAATTACTGACTTCCAACAAAGAAAGACCAGACTCCATTATTTTGGTGGTTGCAATTGCTGTGCTAGCCTTCCTCTATCCCTTCAGTTTTGGACATTTCCATATCCAAAGTTTCTGCAACTTGGGTAAGTACATGGTTTCTGCTCCTCCTCCATTATTCTCCTCCTCTGTACTACTCTTTATGAACTCTAGATCTTCCATTTCGCTAATCCATAATTCATGGAGGGAAGGCATTTGATCTAGAGATGGAAGAGACTGACACATCTTACAATTCACAATCTAGAGCTGAACAAGATTTTTGAGGGATGAAATCCAACCAGCAAACATTACACCTCCATACGCGTACACCCTCAAATATTTAAGATTTTGAAGTGGCTGGAGGCTTTGCAATAAACTTTTATCAAGTTTAGCATCTCCATTGTTGTCATGATCACCATTCCATCTCAATGTCAACGATTCAAGGTGTTCTTTTTCTATTAAAACGGTTCCCAGCCGTGAGCTGCCATTTTTAACATATTCCAGATTTGTGATCTCAAACCCTCCCCCTAAGCAATTTAGCCAGCTACCCAGTTCTGCCAAACTGCCAGCAAGCTTAGACACAGAACAATCTTCTGCAACTTCTACATACCAGGTTAACATTTAAAGGCAGCTCAATTCTCTGGCCTCACTTGGCACATTAAAGTAAATTGATGCAGACATTTATTAATAAAAGAAACAAAAGGGCTTCAAGAAAAGCAAATGAGACTGGAAGTGTTGGGCTATTTACCATTTTACGGTAAAAAAAAAAATTATTTCCTAATTTATGGTGATCTAGAAAGTAATTGTCATTTTTGTGGAGAAATGTGAAAGATTTTCTCATTTTATGATATTTTAGACTGAAGTGGTACCACAGAAGAAAGAAATATCCAAACCGCTCATGTGTGTATATGGGACCTAGCATAATTTTTCTCTCTCATGATGACACTGATTTAACTATTGTATAGATAATTGTTTAATGAGTATGTTAACTTTTTAATATTATAATTAGTAATTAATTATTGAGTTGTGATTATGTTGATTTTAATAATATTTAATCACTCATCATCGTGTAATGATCATTAATTTAATAATAATAACAATAATAGTAAATAATTGTGGTTATATATATATATATATATATATATATATAGCTGTCATTAGTGGAATGGGACCCAATATAATTTTTCTCTCTCCTGATGACACTAATTTAACTATTGTATAGATAATTGTTTAATGAATATGTTAACTTTTTAATATTATAATTAGTAACTAATTATTGAGTTATGATTATATTGATTTTAATAAAATTTAGTCATTCATCATTGTGTAATGATTGTTAATTTAATAATAATAATAATAATAACAATAATAGTAAATAGTTGTGGTTATTTTAATTATGATAATTTAAATAATAATAATAATTACATAGATTTAAATACTAAAATTATATAAAAGTTATTATGAATTTGTATGAATAATAACAAGAATAGATAATATGTGAAATTAATTATATAAAAAAATTATTATTAGTAATTAATGTATTAAAAATAATTAATTGAAATACAAATAAGAATCTTTATTAATATACTTTTTTTGGATTATTTGCCATTTTATGGCAAAATGTAAAATATTTTCTGATTTTGTGGTGATTTTGAAAAAAATTCCTTTTATGGTTGTTTTGAGCTAATGTCGATTATTTTATATGTGTAAAATTATTTGGATTAATTATATGTTTGTTCATTATCTAATATAAGTTATTATTATTATTATTATTATTATTATTATTATTATTATTATTATTATTATTGCATAATGATGAGTAACTAAATATTATTAAAATCAACATAATGATAACTCAATAATCAATTACTAATTATAATATTAAAAAGTTCATATAGTCATTAAACAATCATATATCAGCATTCTTTCATTTACATAAGTTATCTACTTTCAATTTTTTTAACATAAACATTTGTCTGCTTTAATGTAATGGACCAATAATTTTATGTGAAATGAAGAGTCTATTTCCGTTTTCTCTTATAATGTAATGGATCAATAATTCCATAAAAAATGAAGAGTTTATTTCCCTTCCTTCCTCTTTTCAATATGTCTCTTCAATTTTGCTTATTTTCAATGTACCTTTATCTCTCTTCTTTCAATTGCTTGTATTTATTCCTTCAATCCCTTTTTTTTTTCTAATCTAATTTTGATCCCTTTTCTCAACACCATCATTATCATCTTTTACTCCATTTGTTTTCTTCATCAAACTTTTTTTATGATAAACTTTACCATGCCACTGTAGTAGGTATTATTATGATAATAATAATGATAAAACTAATGGTAAATTAGTGATTCCCAAGGCTAAGAGCCCACCAAGGCATTGCCATGGTAGTATTTCATCTTTGCCTTTTCCGAGTGGACTAAAGTTGCCTTTCTCATAAATGGGTATGTCTTAATTTTTATCCTTTCTAGCTTTTCTCATATGGTATGTATTAACTTAATTGTTGCTATTGTTGATATATAATTTATGGTATTTTTTAGGAGATAATTGTTGATTGAGTGGGTTATTTGATTCCATTATACTCAAAGCTTCAATTTTTTTTTTTGTTATTGTTGATATTTAATTTATAGTGTTTCATTATTTTTTCATAAGGTAGTTGTTGATTGAATGGGTTGTTTAATTCTATTATGTTCATAGCTTCCATTTTTTTGTTATTATTGATATGTAATAATGATAAAGTTAATGGTAAATAAATGAATGCATAATTATTCTTCAATTTCATATAGAAATCAAGGGCATAGAATAATGGCTTTTGAAAATAAGAGATGAATAGTAGTAAGAGCATCATCACCATCCTCCCAGTTTATAGATTCTACTGTCTCACTTGCTTTAATAGTTTAGCTCCAGTTAGAGTCTTTAAAAGTTTTGTCTCAAATATTGATGAATCACCCTCGTATTATGCTAGATGCAATTGAGCAACAACTTGAACAACTACGAATTTAGCATTAAGTGGACAATCATAAGGAACAATTTGCTTCTTGCACTAATTTTGTATTGCACAGGTTATTAGCAAACTCTAATATTTTTAATTTTCTTGTATGTGGCTAAAAGATTTTATACCAAGAGAATAATCATGGGTTTTTGCTAAGTCTTTTTTTTTCTGTGTTTTCTTGCTTGATATAAGATCTTTGGAATGTTTTAATTAGATCAATTTCATTTTTTTATTAAAATTTTATAATTTGTTTGGTTGATGATATAATTATGTGTTCTCCCTACCTATCTTAAAGGATTAGATGATGCATTGTGTGGTGGATTGCATTTAAGTGTTTTGGTTGCAGTTATTAGTATGTCTAGAATTGGTATAGCTCATTTCTCTAATAAGGTATAGCTCATTTCTTTACAAATTTTTATATTTTAGCTCTTTTGATTCACCTTTTTTTATGGTATTCCAAATGCACAAGATTGGTTTATATGCATCCATAGAGATTGATTACACACTATAGATAGGCAATAACTACTTAAAAATTAGTTATGTAATTAGCTAGTTTTAGTATATTGACATTTAAATTTAACACAAAACATATAATTTCACATGGAGCATAGTCCTATGCATAACAAGCTAATTGAGCAAAACCCCTATGAGCTACATCTCTTTCAAATCAAATGTATCGTGCATCTTCTATTTACTTAATTAATGTTATTTAATTGAGCAATTTTTCTGAATTAAGTAATGGTGGTTAATTAATTTCACCTGTATTTGTTTTTAATTGGTTAATTGATTTCTTGTTCATAGTTGTCACGATCCAAACGGAGAGTCATGATCGGCACTAGGGAATGGGAATTTTTTTGAATCCGGAACTCATAGCAAGCCTTAAAAATAAAAACACATGCAATAAATAAATAAGAAAAACACCAGAATAAAAACTTAAATTGATATAAAATAAATACTCAAGTCTCATTTCACAAAATAAAAATATATTCATACAATATTCAGAGACATGTCTCAAAATCAAAATATCATACAACTGATACAATACACTACTACTGTAGTTTTCTAGAGTATAATAAAAGTTCAGATAAATAAATTACATAGTCTAGACGGCTAAAACTGAAGACGACTGGCATAAAATACTACTAATAAGGTCTTAAGAAAATAAAGATTCTGTAAAAAAATATTGAGGGGGTCAGATGTAAGCACCCAATTTCAGGATACAATTGTACACAATTGCAACGTAAGCCCCTATGATGAAATTCATTCAAAAATTAAACTTAGTTGTTGATTTTTCTAGACTTTAGGGACTAAATTGCAACATTTTTTAGATTGCAAAGAAGTCAATTTTTCAAGGGTCTTTTGGTAATTAAAAGTTAAAAAAAAAAGGTCACCATTAGACAATGTCGATCAACATTGCACAATGCTCACACGTAAAAGTCCTATTTTTTCAATTTTTGGTGTATTTTTTCTTATTTTTTGTCAATTTTTTCAGTATTTTGATTGGTTAAAAATTGAATTTTATTATTATTTTTATTTGAAAAATATTTTGACGCATGCAAAACACGTTAATAACTTTCAAAAATTAAATCCTTATCAGTCTATTTTGAGGACATAAGTCCGTTCCTCCAAAGGAGAAAGTCAGTACGTGCAAACTCTGCTTTAAAAAGCAGAGTCTGTATGCGTGCGTAGAGGAGGATTTTGGAGACTCACAGAGAGACAGAAAGAAACTCACACGTAAACACTGAAAAAAAAACCTAGAAACCCTAAAAATTTAGATATGAAGAACACCTTGACTGTCTTTCAAAAAACCCTAATTTTGGATACTATTAGTGTCTTTCTTTGAATGCAATCAAATCTAGTTCAGAATCAACAACAATTCAATTTCAACGATGAAAATCCTATTCTGAGGGGCTAAAAAGGGCATTTGCACAGCATCATCACAATGTTTTTTTTTTATTCTTTTCTTTCCTTAATGATTTTTATTTTATTTTTATTATTGATTTGAGTATTAAATTTCACTAATCTAATTTGATGCTTTTTTTTTGTTGTTTTGATGTTCGATTATGGATTAAGGAGGATACTGCTTGTGTTCAAATAAACAGAAGATCCATGGAATGCCATGGAATAATCTATACTATTTTTCAGTAGATATTAGGGTTTTAATTTTCATTTTGCTTTTATGTGTTCTGTGTAGTTATTTTAATTCATGGGTGTATAATTGTTTAATTTTAATTTTTGTACGTAATTTGTAATAGCCTCAGGAGTGGAAATAGTAAAAGATTTAATTTTCTACATTTAAAATCAATTAGTAATTAGGTTCAATTGGGTAAAATTAATTAAAATTAATGGTGGCAGTAGCTTAAATTAGGGTTTGCTTGAAATTAATTTAGCGTTTCTAGAAAATCACTATAATGTTTGTTTGATCCATTTTTTTTATGTTTTATTTATTTTGGGCTTATTTTTTTTATGTTTTTATTTTTTTGGGCCCCAAGCCCATGTTTAGGTCTAACCCACTTAATGAATAGGCTAAAAAATGATTTAGGGTTTTAAATAATTAAAATTAATTTACGCCCATTAAATTAATTAGATTTTAGACCCATTTAGTTAATTAAAACTTGTTTAGACTTAGCTCAACCCACTTAAATTCATTTCTTTTAAAATAAATAAACTTAGGCTCACATTTCACTTAAAATAAAATCAAATTAGACTTAGGCCCATTAATTTAACTTTAAAATTAAATAAACTTAAGCTCATTTCTTAGACAAACTAAAATAAGTAGATCTAGGCTCATTAATTAAAAATGCAGGCCCACTTTTAGTCTCTTCCTCACTTATAAATAAAATGTAAATCTAACTAACTTTTTAATAAAATTAACATAGTTTAGACTTAGGGACAACGTAATCTTGAGTGTATTTTTTTGTGTGTAATTTTATTGACTAGATGCCTAAGGTTAGATGGATGTCAAATAGGGTTTAATAAAATTGCATATAATTGGAGGATAAAATAATCATTTATAAAATCATTATAAATGAACACGAGACTAAGAGAAGTTAGTATTCCGTATACAGAATCTCTTGGTTGTGGTGCTAGCTTTCTTTTAAAGAATTGAGTACCACCTTTTTTATTTGTCTCAGTGATTACCCTGGGTGGTGACTCCTCATCTCCACGCCATGTCTTTGCGATAGTGATTAGTGTGTTCTCTAAGGCCCTAAGCCTAAATAGTGCCACGATTGCTAAAATCTTGAACGCGCATTAAACCCCGTCGTCTACAGTGGCGACTCCACTAGGGATAAGAGATACTAATTCTACTTGTGTTCTTTAGAATTATTTTATCGGTTATTATTTCATTCTTGCATTCATTCTACATGTCCCTACTAAACCAATGGCGTTGGTTTATGATTCCATGATTCCACTAGCTTAATGGAGTTGTAGATTGGTTAACCATCACTCTTAGCCTTAATTCGGTTCAAGAGAGGTTACCGAGCTCATTTGACCAGAGTCTGTAACCCAAGTCCTTAAAGGGGGTAATCTTCTCTCGAGTTGGTAAAGGATGCTGGGCCCCTCTGACCTTGGCCTATAACTCAAAGTCCATAACGAAGAGCATCTTGTTAAAGGAACCTTAACTTTTCACCAGACCCTAACCACATATAATGGCCTAGTTACTTCCCCTAGGATTTTTACCCAAAGTTCTTGTTTGTTTGAATTTCCATGAGGTATTTTTATTTATAAAAGCCCAGGCCTATACCTTTGAAGCTTATTCAGGCTAATAAGGATTAGGCTCATTCAAGCCCAGGCCTAGGACTTATGCAACCTACTGTTGAATAACCACTTGTTGCTGTTATTGAATAACCACTTGTCGCTACTATTGAACAACCACCTATTATAGGAGCTCTACCTGTTGCTGTAGCTCCTCCACCTACTGCTAACAATGTTGGGGGCAACCTGCTGCTAGAAATGTGCCTACTACTGATGTGAGACTGGAAGACGTTAAAAACTACATGGTAGAAAAGGTAAAGAGAGAATCACTTGAATTGGTTCAAGACATTGAGTCCAAGTATATGCAAGCACTGACTTAAAAAATGCCCAAGATGGAAGAACTGATTAGAGGACAAGTTGGGATAAACAATGCCTTATTATGGTTTCTTCCTTCAAAAGGCAAGTCATCATCTGAGAATGAGGTGAGGGGAAAGAGAACCAATTTTGCTATGGTCGATGATGGTTCTGCTATTAATGCATGTCCTTTGAAAATCCTGCCTAACTTAGGTTTGAAAGCTGAAGACTTAACAGATTGAAACCTCATAATTAAAGCTTATAATAATAGCACTAGGAATGTGGAGGGGACATTCCAAGCTTTGGTTAAAACAGGACCTGTGGAATCAACCATTGAGTTTACCATGCTGGACATTCCAGTCACTTATGCCTTGTTATTCGGATGGCCATGGTTCCATGCCTTGGGAGGGGTACCCTCAACCGTGCATCAAAAGATAAAATTCCCTTATGAAGGAGAAGTTGTGACCATAGAAGTTTGGACCAATGTTGTTGTGGCATCCATATTGGATAAACAGAAACAAGTGTGTGCACCCCCTAGTTTCCAAATTGCTGGGATATTTGATGGGACTGAAATGGATCCAACAGTAGCAAAAATAACGGAGTGCATGAATTACCAGCTTGGACAAGGACTGGGGAAGAATGAACAAGGAAGTCCAGAATTCCTAGGATTCAAAAATCAAGATGACACAACAAAATTGGGTTTTACAGAGGAAGCAAAGCCAAAAGGTAAAAGGGCAAGGAAGAGATTCAATGTAGAAAAGAGGAAGCTTTATGATAAAGTTAGTCCTTTAAGTCAGAACTTCATCAAGCTAGGGAAAGGCAAATACTACCTAAGAGCCAAGGAATCAGTCAGGGTTGCTAAAGCAGATGTCCCTGAGTTTGAGATCTTCAAGGAGCAGATTATGGAGAATCTGGTGAAGGACAATAAAGAGGAAGTGATGAAGTTGGCAGTTGAAAGGATGGGCAATGCTGCTGTTGAAGAGCTGTTATGTCTACCACCTGAAGAGGATCCACCCCAAGATTTAGCTACTGTCATTAGTGATAGTTTTGTTGATGTCTTTTATAATGAAACTGATGTAATAATGTCCGATCTGTTTAAGGATAAAAATTCAGTTTTGTTCTAGTGATCAATGATATAAATTCTTATCATGCTTACTTATGTAATCCTAATAGTTTTGTGCATTATAATTTAGATCAGAATGATTGACATAAATTTAATTCAATTAGATTCATTCAGCATGGGCACAAATGCAAATTTCAAAGAACATACATATATCACATGATGTAACTTCTAAAGATGGGAAATGTGAAAAAAAAAAGAACAAAGAGAGAATAAAAAAAGAGAAAAAAGAAACAAAAGGTAAAAATTAAAGAGGAAAATTCATGATTGACTGATAACAGGAGTTATATCATATGATGTAATGAATGTTCTCATTTTTGCCCTAATGACTTATTAAAATTGAATTTTAAATTTTTATTCGAACATCACTTATTGGTCTTTATCATACTACATAAGTACCTGAATGGAAAAATAATACATGATGAAAGCTAAAAAAGAGCTATGAGATCACTATTTTAGTTACGTTTTCTTTTTGCCACCTCTTTTGTAATTTTCCTTATAAGCCTAGCATCCCTTTATACCTTGAGAATTCAGGTGGCTCAGTAACTTTCTTTTCAACCCATACATTGTAATTGTCATTAATTATTATCAGCATCAAGCCTCATAGTCTGCTCAAGAATTCTTCGAAGTGCAAGTCCAGTTGATTTCATCATCCAGAACTCGCTTTAATCAGTTCACCCACTCCTATGCATCTTCAATACATAAGATTGCAGCTAATAGGGTTAGTAAGACAAAGGGCTAACAACAATAATGACCAAACTAAGTCTCTTGTGCACATGAAGAAAGTGATTGCTAGGATGAATTCAAAATGAAGTTGGGGGAAAAATGTAACTCTAGGACAAGTTAAGGGCAAAATGGTAAATACAACAGTAGAACTTCAAACTTAGTGAAAATTATCTTAGCGCAGAAAGGAGTATACTACAAGCATACAGATATAACAATTATCATACAACAGAAGCAGCAACAAAAAGAAAAGTTCAATAGTGCATCGGTCAATCATGAGCTCCAGTGTAAAGCCATGGACCTTACTCGCTGGCCTGGTTATTTGTTCGATAGACTATATCAGAAGCTCAAACATTAAAAGTACCAACAATGAAGCATCAAGTGCTTGAACCTACAAGTTGTTGATGAGGCACCTCGTTCTCACACTCCAAGCTGCGAACATAGCTTTACTCCAAACAGAAGACCTATTAGGATTGTGTATGTTATGCATAACATGCATACACTTGCATACATTTGTTGTGAAATACTTTCTTTGCATAATAAAGTCTTTGAGCCTAATTAAAATTTTCCAAACACTTTGCTACTAACATTCAAGATTAGTGTTGTAAAAGTGCAGGAAAGTAGTCAGAGTATTCACAGGTAAAGCATCTGAAGGAATGAAAATAAAAGGAGTGACATTACTAAGAAGCATCATCATGGTGACCTTAAGAGGCTGGATAAGACTTTCAAACTCCTCAAACTCAGTATCCATCTCCATAGTCTCATCGGGAGCATTATTTGTAATATCTCTCCACAACAGTTATACCATTGTAGAGTGTGGAATATGGTAATGAGAAGGTCCAATATGTCAATGATACATACGCTCGGCCCTACAAAGGGAAGAATGCACTCAAAACTTAAGACAACTACACTCTGAAGACTTCTTTGATGGTGAAATAAAAAACCTCTAACTCTCAAATCTTTTCTTTTGCAGGAAACATTAGGAAGAGGAATGAGGCCCTTTACTAAAGCATCAATAGAATAGCAGAAAGACAAATTCAGCCTAAAGCCACAACCTCAATGGCAGAATATCATGACCCTGTGATCAGAGACATCATCACCACAATCAAAAAGGGAAGAATGCAAAAGAATAACATTGCATTTTGACAAAATTTCTTCACTTACAAATAAACCATACTAACTTATGGTATTTTGTGCAGCGAAAATAAAAGAGAACAAAGAAGAGGAAAGGAATCGATACATCAATAAGAATGACTAGGATAGCAAATGCCAATCGCTAGTCAAAATCTCACTTTGTGTGACAAACAGCCTGACACATGGCAAAGGGAAGTAGTATAACTCTATCTATTTTGATTCTGCAGTGAATTACAAAGAAAATTTATAAAATTAAGAGTAAATTCATCCACTTCATGATATCATGTGCGAAAACTTATTTCATGACCTTTGATTTTAGTGGCTTTCTTTTATTAGCCTCGCAGAATTCAGATGTTTTATTGACAGTTCTATTCTGAGAGTTTCTAAAACTCTAATTAATCTAATGCTTACTTTACACCCAAACGAGGGGAAGAATATACAAAGACAAAATCTATGGACTTTTAGTATAAATTAGTTGAATTTCAAAGTGTCATTTTAGTCTTTTAAATAATAACTATGCATATAATCTACTCCAATGCTAAAAAATGAGTACGAGTACAAATCTCTCAATGGTATCCACGTTGAGTAATACGAGAAAGGCAGGGGAACACTAAGAGGAGAATCAAAATAAGAGCAAGCATAATGTACTCCAATGCCCAAAAATGAGCAAGAGTATCAATGTGAACCTCTAGCGGTATCCACGCTAAGTAATACAAGAAAAATGGGGGAATACTAAAAGAGGATGCAAGTTTAAAAAAAAAACTTGCTCTATTTACTCCAATGCACTGTAAAAGTATAAGTATCCAAAGGACTTTTCCAATGGTATCCATGCTGAGTAATATGAGAAAGGCGAGGGAATACTTGGATAAGGAAGAAAAGCATAAAAATAATTCAAAAATTGTTTTAATACTCTGAATTCAATATTTTATGCTTAATTTTCATAAGTTTTGTTTAGTAAATTCTCCCTAAAATTAGGTGTGGAAGTAAGCTCTTCACTTGGTAAAAGATACACTCTCAGCATAAGATGGTTAACGATGCCTCTGACCTTTGCAAATGGCAAATAAGTGATAGTCATGAAAATAAAAAATAGTAAGATTCATTAAGTGCATGCTATCTCATGATAAAATGATGAATTTTCTCATAAATTGTCAACATTATAGTGTACTTTTATACATTCATCATAGATGAAACTAACTTCAATATGTCTGCAGGAATTATAAAACCAGAAGGAAGTGCACAGTGGAATTAAAATTAGTTAGTACAAAGAATTCAAAGCATTCGACTTAAATAACCAAAGATAAAAATCAGCAAGCAGTTATGGACTGTAGCAACATCAAAGGCGAGCAATGAAATTATTGTAGTCAATTTACAAGCAATTATAGATTGCAATATCATCGATGAGCAGTTATGGACTGCAATATCATCAGTGAGCAATGAAAGGGTTGCAGCTAATCACGAGCAGTTATGGACTGCAGCATCATCAGTGAGCAATGAAAGGGTTGCAACTAATCACAAACAATTATGGATTGCAGCATAATTGTATAGATCAATCAACACTACATGATCAAGTGTAGTGTATTCCACTTTAGTCCATTACTTTTATGTGCATATGAATTCAAGTTCTTTCATTGCAATTTGGTCCATAATTGCATTCGGATTAAGAACATATTCCTAATTAAATCATGAAATCCATCAAATTAACAATTCATTGAATTATTAAAACTGCATAATCAATCTGTGATTTTAAATTTTCTGTCAAATACATAATACATAACAAGATTACAAAATTCATTTTTTGCATTTTTCATGCATCATTTCAATCAAAGGATTCATATGTTGCATAGTAGCTATGATATGAATTTCAAATGATTATGTTATGTGTTACACAGTAGTCATAACCTTCATTATGTTATATACTGCATAGTAGTTATGACATAAACTTTAAGTTCATCATTGCTAGACGTTCTATGGGAACGATAGCAAGTTTTCAATTTATCATCACTAAACGTCCCACAGGGAATATAGTGTACATCGTTAAATGTCCCACAGGGAATATAACGAAATTCATCAGTGCTAGACGTTCCACAGGAACTATAGCAGATTTTTAATTCAACTTCACTAGACGTCCCACAAGGAATATAGTATGCATCATTAGACGTCCCATAGGGAATCTAACAAAATTCATCATTGTTATACGTTCCATAGGAACTATAGCAAGTTTTCAATTTATCATCACTAGACATCCCATAGGGAATACAGTGTGCATCGTTAGACGTCCTACAAGGAATATAACAAAATTCATCATTGTTAGACGTTCCACAGGAACTATAACAGATTTTCAATTCAACTTCACTAGACGTCCCACAGGGAATATAGTATGCATCGTTAGACGTCCCACAGGGAATATAATAAAATTCATCATTGCTAGACGTTCCACAAGAACTATAGCAGATTTTCAATTCAACTTCACTAGACATCCCACAGGGAATATAGTGTGCATCGTTAGACGTCCCACAGGGAATATAACAAAATTCGTCATTGTTAGACATTCCACAGGAGCTATAGCAGATTTTCAATTTAACTTCACTAGACATCCCACAGGGAATATAGTGTGTATCGTTAAACGTCCTATGGGGAATATAAAAAAATTCATCATTACTAAACGTTCCAAGGAACTATACTAAGTTTTCAATTTATCATCGCTAAATGTCCCATAGGAAATATAGCGAAACTCATTTGCACAAAGTCCACTGGACGTTCAGCAAGAAATATAGTGAGACTTGTCAAACATTACACCTTTCTCAGCAATTTGGCCATCAATCTATCACTTAGGATACAATCAAGTGTCCTAATTTCTTTCTTTTGAAATTGTGTGCTTCTATTACTTTACCGTAATTTTTCAAGCAAACAACGACAAAGGGAGGCAACTGTAAGCACCCAATTTCGGGATGCAATTGTGCACAATTATTACGTAAGCCACTATAATGAAATTCATTCAAAAATTGAACTTAGTTGTCAATTTTCTGGACTTTAGGGACTAAATTGCAACATTTTTTAGGATTTGATTACAAAGAAGTCAATTTTTTAGGGGTCTTTTAGTAATTAAAATTTAAAAAAAAAAAGGTCGGCATTTAATGCCGATCAGCATTGGTGTAATGCCGATCCACATTGCACAATGCTGATGCGTAGAAGTCCCATTTTTTCAATTTTTGGCGTATTTTTTCTTATTTTTTATCAATTTTTTTAGTGTTTTGATTGGTTAAAAATTGAATTTTACTATTATTTTTATTTGAAAAAGATTTTGACGCATTTAAAACACGTTAATAACTTTCAAAAAATAAATCCTTATCAGTCTGTTTTAAGGAGATGAGTCCGTTCCTCCAAAGGAGGAAGTCAGTACGCACAGACTCTGCTTTAAAAAGCAGAGTTTGCATGCGTGTGTAGAGGAGGATTTTGGAGACTCACAGAGAGACGGAGAGAAACTCGCATGCAGAGACTGAAAAAAAAAACCCAGAAACCCTAAAAATTTAGATGTGAAGAACACCTCGTGTGTCTTTCAAAAAACCCTAATTCTGGATACTGTCAGTGTCTTTCTTTGAATGCAATCAAATCCCAGTCCAGAATCAACAACAATTCAATTTCAACAGTGAAAATCCTATTTTGAGGGGCTAAAAAGGGCATTTGCACAGTATCATCATAGTGTTTTTTTTTATTCTTTTCTTTCCTTAATGATTTTTATTTTATTTTTGCTATTGATTTAAATATTAAATTTCACTCATCTAATTTTTTGTGTTTTTTTTTTGTTGTTTTGATGTTCGATTGTGGATTAAGGAGGATACTGCTTGTGTTCAAATGCACAGAAGATCCATAGAATACCATGGAATAATCTATACTGTTTTTCAATAGATATTAGGGTTTTAATTTTCATTTTGCCTTTATGTGTTCTGTGTAGTTATTTTAATTCATAGGTGTATAATTGTTTAATTTTAATTTTTGTATGTAGTTTATAATAGCCCTAATAGTTCTACATTTAAAATCAATTATTAATTAGGTTCAATTGGGTAAAATTAATTAAAATTAATGGTGGTTGTAGCTTAAATTAGGGTTTGCATGAAATTAATTTAGGGTTTCTAGAAAATCACTATAATGTTTGTTTGATCCATTTTTTTTATGTTTTATTTATTTTGGGTTTTTTTTTATATATTTTTATCCTTTTGAGCCCCAAGCCCACGTTTAGGTCTAACCCACTAAATAAATAGGCTAAAAAATGATTTAGGGTTTTAAACAATTAAAATTAATTTAGGCCCATTAGGTTAATTAGATTTTAGGCCCACTTAGTTAATTAAAATTTGTTTAGACTTAGCTCAACCCACTTAAATTCATTTCTTTTAAAATAAATAGACCTAAGCTCACATTTCACTTAAAATAAAATCAAATTAGACTTAGGCCCATTAATTTAAATTTCCTTTAAAATTGAATATACTTAAGCTCATTCTTTAGACAAACTAAAATAAGTAGATCTAGGCTCACTAATTAAAAATGTAGGCCGATTTTTACTCTCCTCCTCACTTATAAATAAAATGTAAATCTAATTAATTTTTTAATAAAATTAACATAGTTTAGACTTAGAGACATTTATCCAACTTTAGGTAGTTGACTGTCCCCAAGTATACTATATCAACCGAGGTTCCGCAATCTCACTACTGACATGACTAGCCCCGAGTACACTAGGTCAACTGAGGATCCACAGTCAGTCTATCCAATGACCAACATCTCAATAACAATTATCTAATTTCAACCTAATTCTATAATACTATCGCGCAATAGTCTTAACATAGCCCACTAGGTAGTACGTTTTACTGTTATCCTTCAAATCATTCTTATAATTATTAAAAATAATAAAATGCATAATATAAACATGATAGCATCCATTTGAAGAGGAATATACCAATTATATATCGAAAGTATACCAAAAGTATACTAAAAAATACTAAATATATACCAGATATATGCCACAAATATACTCAAACAAACTATGAATATACAAAAAATATACTAGGTATATATTGAAAATTACAACATGCATAAATATTGCATATATATCGAAATCTACCAGAAATATACCAAAATTATACTAAATCATTTAATGACATAAATCATGTTTAAACATATAATGAAAATGTGAAAATCCTTATTCATGCATCCTATATGTAATGCATATATAGAATGATAACTCACAAGTTTGCGCTCCTCGAGACTGACGCAACGAGCCCATTCTAATAAACCTCGATCTCGACGTAGGTAGAAAAATGAATAATAATAAAATCAGAATAAATTCCTAACATATACTTCTAAGAATTCTAAGAAAGACTCAATCTAAGAATTCTAAGAAAGACTCAATCTAAGAATTAAAACTTAATTAAAAACCAAAGACTCAGGATCAACCCGATGTCACGTTTTACGAGAATTCTACAGAAAAATCAGTAGAGTCTCCTCTATAAAATGGACATCTCTTTACTAAAAAATAGAGTCGATCCTGCAAAAAAATACACTTCTAAATTCATAAGGCTTAACACCTCGGGCTGGGATCCCGAACTACATAAATTTCTAACCGATGTTCACAATTCACCACGAATCAATATTAAATAATAAATATAATAAAAACCATTAAATTCCATAAATATCCATAAAATACCAAAATATAATATATTTAAACATCAAAAACATTAAATATAATTATTTTCATATTAATTAAATGAAATCTCAAATAAATTATATAATATTAATAAAAATCTAATTTTATGATTATTCAAAATAAAATAGTAAAATTCACATTTAATTACGCAAATAGGTTTATATATAATAAAAATGGTTAAAAACTCATTTAATCGCAAAAATAATATATAAAATTATTATTTGAATATATTTTCAAAAATTAGTACTAATTAGTTAAAAATAGTAAATAATTTTTAAAAATTATTTTAATACCATTTATTATTCCATGATTATTTAAAATATGTTATTTAACTATAATTTCAATAAAAACACATAATTTACTCATTAATCCAAAAATCACATAATACAATATATTATTCAAAAATTATACAAAATTACTAAAAATTATTTTCTTACTTCTAAAATTAATAACTTAAATTAACAATACTAATTAACCAAATTTTTTTATAATAAACACAATAAACATATAATTAATAAAAATTCATTTTTAATATTAAAATATTCAATAATACCCATAATTCAAAATAATTCAAAAAATAAAAAATATATATATTTAGGAAGATTAAGCGACCCTAAACAACATTATCAAAAGAAAAATCCATAAATCAAACAACATCCAACTCAAAAAAATCAAAACCCTAAATACACATAAACTAAGATTGAAGATAACTCACAAACGGAGATATTTAAACTCAAACCGAGCTTGAAAATGGCTTCACTAGAGATAGGTGCTTTGAATAAGACCGGAATGGAGAGCTCTAGTGGCCGGAATATACATCGGTGTTCATGGAGCTCTCTCAGCTGCTGGTACTATCCAGGCAATTTTCGGCATTGATCAGGCGAGCTAAAGGTGGCGAAGAGGTGGAGGGGAGGCGATGGCGGTGGCTACTGGCGGTCCGGCAGGGTAAGGGTGGCGCTACAAGTGGCTATAGTGTGAGGAAGGAGAAGAAGAAGAAAAAGAAGAAAAAGAATGGGGTGGGGGAGGGTTGACCCGATTTTTTACTATATATATATATATATATACACATACACACACAGACTCATAATAATAATAATAATAATAATAATAATAATAATAATATATATATATATATATATATATATATATATATATATATATATATATATATATATATATATATATATATATAAAATACTCCAACACAAGTACACACACATGCACATGTATAGAATAATCACAAATAATAATAATAATAATAATAGTAGGACAAATAATAATATTAATAATGACAATAATAATAATAATACAACAATAATATTAACAACAACAACAACAACAATAATAATAATAATAATGAATTTAATATTTTTAAATAATAAAACTTCCAAAATAAGTATTTTACGCAAATAAAACATTTAGAATAAAATAAATAAATAATATGCACAAATAATGATAATATATAAATAAAATTTAAAATTTTATTAACACTACATATCCTAAAATATATTTGAATAATTTAAAATAAAGGGTCATTACAATGGTATTGCAATTCCAACAATTGAGGGTATCTTTAATCTTTAAAAGCATATTGGGGCAACAAGAGATGGCAAGGGCTCGAGTTTAAATTATTTTATCCAAATAAATATATTATTTTGTCCTTCCTTGTTATTTTTATTTTGGGTTTGTTCTATATTATCATACATTAAGATTTTATAAGTTGAATTGGGTTTGCCTTGATCATTGACATACCTACAATGAAAGGGTTTTAAGGATTTAGTTTATATGTTATTAGAATTTTACAGAAAATGGAAAATTGGGTTTGATTTCGAGATAGTCTTGAGGAATCAACCTGATTAGTTAGAGAGCAAAAGACTATTATTAGCTTTTTATGGTTATTTAAGTAATGTTATCAGAAGATTGATCTGCAGTTCTGTACTACTTCTTTTATGAAATTATATTAAAGACAATTTTTTTAGATATAGTTAAGCTGATTTTCCAAGATAGGTTATTTCCTACAATAAGTACATGATGCAAAACTCTTGCATTTTGTGAACCTTACCTGCATTTAAGACATGAGAATTTATCATTTTCTTGATTTGCTTTTTATTAACTTAGCCTATATATTTTGGTGTTTAAAATTTCTTTTTCCTCTTAGTTGATTTCTCTAGATTTTTTAGCATACTAAGTTGATTAAGTGATAATTTTTCTAATTCTCAAAACCATTCAAGCTTGGTGTAGAGGCCTACACTCGACATTAAGAAATATGATTACAATAAACTAGAAGCATGTTTAGTTAGAATGATAAGGCTCCCAAATCAAGATTGAGCAAGGATGAACTTATAATTACACCTCTCGAAAAAGATAAACATAATTCAAGTAAGCGGTAGAGCTTTCAAGTTTTTAAGTATTTTATTTCATCATAAATACATAAACAACACATTCATTAAATTCATTGACAAAGCACACAAGCAAGACGATAAAAAAAAGCATAATGATATATATAGGTGTGAATACATGTTGAGTGAATCCTGGGATTGAAAAATCTCCAAAATGATGTCAAATTAAATGACGCTGCTGTTGTATAAATTTTGGGTTACAATTTATCTGGACCTTCATAATCTTTATTGAATTTGATTCAGATGTAGAAAAGATGAAAGAAAGATTTGCTCGATCGCTTTTGGGAGAGGATACATTTGGGGGAGGAAAAGGTGTTTCTTATGCTCTAACATTGTCAAAAGCCACTACAAATCTAAATGGTATGTTCACCTCTTCTCCATTGCACAATGTTAAATATTGTTAAAGGGTCTTATTCTTAACCTTCTTGAAGCAATTAAAGGAAAAAAATATAAAGTTAAATGGATGATCCTAATTCATATGTCCTGAATAGTGGTTATTGCTTCAGTTGAGGTACATAAGTGAAATAGTAGCATAAACAGGAATTGCCAGTAGAAATTTTGGCTATGTATAAATCAATATATGATTGTCACGACCCAAAACAGGGGGCCATGACCGGTGCTAGGGAATGGAAATTCTTTCAAATTCGGAACCTGTAGCAAGCCTTAAAAATAAAAGCATGCAATAAAATAAAATAAATAAAATATTATTCAGCCAAAATTAAATCTCAAATAATAAAATAAATTCCTCATCATATCTATCATAAATAGAAATCTTTTAATACAATCTTCAGGAAACACTCTGAAGTAAAATACTCATACATGCATAAATCCAAATACAACTCTCAACAGATTTAAATACAACTACTACCGTAGTGTCTAGAGTACAAAATAAAACTCAAGTAAGTGATTTACATAATAAAGCTGGAGCAGAAGAAATCCAACGTGCAGGTCTACTGCTGAGGTCTGAAAAAGAGGACTCTCCTGTAAAAACATAACGGAAGGAGGTCAGACCTTACTGAGTGAATTATTATAATATATATATACACGCATAGCTAAATGTCAAATGCAGACACTCACAGGTATATATATATATAATAAATATATATATAGGCAAATACACATAGATGCAAAGAAAAATCATTTTTTTATAATGAAAACCATCAGTTTATGAAGGATCAAATAAAACCCTATATTTTCGCAACCTCAAATATCAATAGAACTCACTTTAGTCATACAAGCCCACTTAGTTCCAAATAATTCACTTAATCCAACTAGATAGTAGACTGACCTGAGACACTAAGTCGATCGAGCTCCAGCAGTATGGCTGTCAATGTGATTGGCCTCGAGACACTAAGTTGACCGAGCTCCAGCAATCACACTCTCAATCACATTAACCTCAATCAAATCAATCAATCATAATTACCACAATTATTTTTCACTTAACTCTAATCTATCGCATCGGTACGTACACGGTCCTAGTGCTACCCACTATGAAGCACGTTCTATCGATGTCCTTCATTTATTTTAAAACATACATTCAGAAAATAAATAATGCATAATGAAATTTAAAATAAATAAATAAACCATATATATACTAGAAATATACCTAAAATAAACTAAGTATATTTCAGGTATATATATGTATAATCAACTCAAATAAATCATGGAATATATTAAATTAAATCAATAATATATTTGAAAATAATCTAGATTTAATTAAAAAGGAAAACATGCATTTATTTCTTAATATACCAAAAATATACTAAAAGTATACCTAAAATATACTTAAACATTTAAATAGGCAATTATGCAAAATTTATATTTAAAACATAGAATTCCTAAAACATGTAACCTAAACAATGCATATATATTATAATAACTCATAGTTATGCGCTTCTCGAGATGGGTCCGACGGACTTGGTCCACTAGGCCTCGGTCTCGACGCAACTAACAATAAAATAACAACATGAAAATTAGAACAAATATCTAACTTAAGTTCTAAAAACTCGATTTAGCATTCTAGACACGGAAAGAGAATAGGAATTTGACCGAATGTCACGTTTTACAAGAATTCTACCCAAAATTCGGCAGAACCTCCTCTGTAAAATGAACATCTCTCTACTTTAAAAGTAGAGTCGATCCTACAAGAAAAATACACTTCGAATAGAATTCACAAAACTCATCGGTCGGACCTCAAACTGCAAATTCCACTGATCGAGATCCACAATTCACAATAAAATACACATATTAAAATTCAATAAATACCAAAAATACCCTTTTAATATCAAAATATAGCAATTTAAATATTTAAACATCAAAAGTAATTATTTTACCCGTAATTACTTAAAAACCCTAATATTAATATAATATTATTAAAAATTGATATTTCTCAATAGTTCCACAAATGTTAATAAAAATTCATTTTATAAATCTAAATTACTTAATTAGGCCAAAAACATATTAAAAATTACTAAAAATCCATTTATTTATAAAAATAGTATATTATATATAATTTAAAAATAATTTTTGAAAAATAGTATTAATTAGTTAAAATTAGAAAATAATTTGTAAAAATCCTTTTTATACCTCAAATAATTATTAAAACCAATTAAATTTATTATTTAACTAAAATCACTACCAAATTACCAAAATATCCCTAGTATATAAAAATTCACATAAAATACTAAAAACATTCAAAAATTCAACAAATATTATATAAATACTAAAAAATTATTTTCTCAATATATTATTCACTAAAATCAACAATTATACTTAATTAACCAATTATTTCTAACTAAATATATATTTAATCTAAATTTCCAAAAATAACATAAACTAAAAATAATTATAAAAATTACAAAAAAATAAAAAAAATTATAAATTAAATTCTAAAATTAATTTCAACCACCAAAAACACTAAAAATCACAATTTCACAATTTATTTAATTAATTTACAAAAATAATAGAATAATAATAAAAAATTCACAAAAATCAAAATAAATTCCAAAAATTACACAAAAATTCTCAGAGGTATATTAAGCGAAGAGGAACAATATTTTTGAAGGAATTAAGCTTGAATCACAAAGAATGAAGTTCAAAAAAATCAAGAACCAAAAATGGCCGAAAATGGAAACAAGCTCAAAACATTACTAAATCGAATTTTCAAATAAAAGGAAGCTTGGAATCATCCTTTAGGGAGTTTCAGGAGTCTAACGACACTAGAATCATCAATTTTGATGGCCGGAATGGTGAGGAACAATGAAGGGGCCAACTTTAGGCCAAAACAGGTTCTTCAAGCTCCACTAGCACCGAAGAGGGTGACTAGAGGCGGTGGAGCTGCTAGAGAAGGAGGTGGACATCCGGGAGGCACACCGACAGTAGTCGACCGAAGTTGCAGCGGTGAGGGCGATGGTGAGGGTGAAGAACGGGATAAAGAAGAAGGAGAAATAGGGTTTAATATTTGTATATATATATATATATATATATATATATATATATATAACACAAATAAAATACAATATGTACACATAATTTAATTATTAACCCTAATATTATTCATGCATGCAAAAATGATGTATAATTCATAAAAATTTAGGTCAATAATATAATTCATTAAAATAATATTATTAAAATATAAATGCTCTAAATTAAAGGTTTAATAAATTACTATTTCCCGAAATGATAATTTAATGACGTATATTTACGTAAAATATATTAATTAAACGTAAATAATAATGATAATTCACAAAATAGTAAAATAATCAAATATAGTTTCAAAATTATTAACACTATATATCTTATTTTATATTAAAATAAGTTAAAAACTCGGGTTATAACAGTGATACTACATTGCGGAGTCTTTTCTACAACAAATATCATGAAGGTGGTCGACTTTCTGATCAACAAATGCATTTTCTTCAATACTAGTGCGAGAACGTTCATTTTTTGAGTGAGGTGACCAACACAGGCTTTTAACTCTCAGGTCAGTCTGGCGAATGGGGACTTATCACAATTGTTATCAAGTTAATCTCCTCCATATAAACTTTTATTTTATAGCATATGAACAATAAATAAATAATAATGATTTTCCTTTATAAATTTAAAAATCAATATATACTTCTTTTTTATTAAAAATGAAGAGACATAAAAATTTAATATATTTTTCGTTTAAGATAAACAAAGAGATATATTTCAAAAAATAATTAATAGATATTCTTCTCTACTTACAATTCAATAAATAAAAAAATTCAATACAATGTAACAATTATCAATGTTAATTAATTAATCATTTATCTTCATTTATAATGTACAATTAATTATCATCTTTTCATTTTCTTGTAAAGCACTTTATTTATTTTAATTAGTTAATTTATAATGTACAATTAATTATCATCTTTTTCTTTTCTTGCAAACCACTCTATTTATTTTATGTGCATCTTTATCATCACTTACATTTCTATATCCCTTCCTCAATTTTTTCTTATTCTTTTCATTTTTTATCTTCTAATTTTTTTTCAGTTGCCTTCCTAAATCTTCAAGGTTAGTTAACTCCTTCAAAATGCAAATTCATAAATTATATTAATTTCATATCAACTATGAAAGTGCTAATTCATGTCTTCTTTACTTAGTAAATATTCTATTACATGATCTAAAAAATTTATGTATATATGTATTCTTTACCAATTATAATTGTTCATCTTAAGTGTCATTGCACTCTAAAATATTTTTTCATTAGCCAAAATGTTCGCAAGGTGACTAAAATAATATGATTTTCCATATTTTAATAGTTTCATTTAAAAAAGATATATCTTATGTCTTTTGGAAAATTCTTTTTATATTAATATACAGAGTTACATGAAATTTTTTATCATATTATATACAATTTTGTGTTTTAAATTTGTTTGTAATGTAACTCTAACTGTTTATTTATTCTATGATGAATTGTTCACAATTCCTATTGCTTTTTAGATAGGTGTTTCCTGAAATTGCTCAGTTAGTTAATTCCCAATTATATTATGATAATTACACCTTTTTTAAAGAAAATTTTTGATATTTACATTAAATTGAGGTAATATGGTTAAAAAATAAAATCCTTAACAATGGAATTCCATTTTTCAACACAATTTTTTGTTCACAAACATTACATCATTTTACACAAATGCTTATGTGTTTTCCTATCCCATAAATTTTATTTCCTTTAATTGTCAATTTATGTAGTTTACTTGCCTCTTTGTCATGAAAATATGAGAAGGACTGAGATTAATTGTGTACAAGTTAGAATATCATACAAAAAATGTTGTATAAAACTTCCATTGTTGTTTCATCAGCTCATAAAATAACAAAATTGTTGTGTTTTTTTACATATAAAATATTTTCTTAGCCAATATTATAATTTAACCACCACTTAAAACTTAGATATCTTAACAATTTCACATTTTAGGTATTATGTACAAACAAAAGGAAACAATAAGAGAAATTTTAAGCGTTATTCATCAAACAATTTACTCACTGAAAAATTTTACCTAATCAATTTATAATTTTAAGAATAAAATTAATTGTCTATCTGTTTCTATTTTTTCAAAAAAATTAACTTCTTATCTATAAATATATTTCCATATTTTTTGTTCCAACTTATGTTTTATCTATTTGTTGCCTCAAGTTTTCTAATTAACAAGATATTGTTTAACTGCTCTTTCAATTTTTTCTTATTTTTACAACATTAACTTCTTATTCTTTCTCATTTACAACTTCAAATATCACAAGTTCAACATCGATTTGAAGAATTTTGAGTTCAACAATATAACTACAATGAATTCAAGTCAGTGGAAAATGATCAAAAGTGATTATCCACAAAAAAATATACAAGCTCAATACATATATGTGATCTACCTCTACTTCTACAAATCAAAATTCATTGAAGGTGTCAAAATGCTATAACAATCACGCAAGCTTGGAAACTTATACGCAACATTTGCATCAGCCATGATCTAACACATCTTAGATATTTTTTGAGGACCAACGTTACTTTTACAAATTATTAAACTATCTCATTCCAAAAATATTTTCCCAGAACTTAGACAAACATTTCTTTAAATGGTTTCTTATTCATTCTTCACAATAAAATAACAAAATAGACTATTGTGTCAACAAAAATCAGCAACACATTAGAAAAGAAAATATGAGATTCCAAGTTCATATAATTATGTAGTAATTAGTTACATAAAATGTATATCAGATATAGAAGTTTTTACTATTTTATCATTCAATAATTGCTAAATAATTATCTTCATGCAATTTATTTTTTTATTCAAAAATATAACTAACATTATCAACTTATTATTTCTCCTATTATTTTAAAAAACAATTAGCTCCAATGAATTATTATATATAACTTTATTTTTTATTTTGTATTAAAATATTATTAAAATAATTATTCTTCTATGCAATGTGCAGGTCACCCACTAGTTATATATACAATAGTTAAATCAGTATCACCTTAAGAGAAAGAGAAAATCGTTTGGATGTTGATTCCCATTCCGCTACTGCCAGTAGTCGAATGGCTCCTTTCTACAGTGCTAGATCCCATTCCGCTATTGCCAGTAGCGGTTTGACCTAAATTAATTTATCTTTTTGCAATACCGCTATTGTTAATAGCGTTTTTTGTTTTTTTAATAAAAAAAAATAAAAGTACCACAAAATGAAAATAACCTTCAAAACTACCATAAATTAATAAATAATTTTTTTTTTTTACCATAAAATGGTAAATAGCCTGGAAGTGTTTATGAAAATTGTGGGTGAAGATGGTGGACAAGTCCATGACCAGTAGTTATAGGGCTTTGCAGGCTTGCTGTTATACAAATTGGAGATTAAACAAATACTTCTCCAGACAACCAACATGTGTTGAACCATTAATAAATTAAGTGTAAACACAGCTCACATGCTAATAATTTTTTCGATCCCGATTGTGGCTTGCAATATGATAAATTTTATTTTTAGAAAAGATTTTTTTTTCCCAATACGGGAAGACTATTTACCTACGGGAAAGGAGGTTTTGGTAATTTTATGGTAACAACAACGCTACATTTATCGCTATCCCTGATAATAATTATTACCCACTTTTTTTTTAGCAATCTGAAAAAAGAAAAAATTCCAACTTGATATCGTCGAACATAACATCATCTTCGTAAATCAATTATTTGATATTGTTTTATTTAGATATAAATAATCAACACTTAAACTTTTATCAACCAATCCAATAGTACAAACGGTTTTTTTTTTTTCGTATCCTATTTTCCTAAACATGAGATTTGTAGCAAAATTTCATATATAGATCAACCCCCATAGACGTCTTTAAAAAATTACAATTTTATCTCTATTATGTTTTATAATATAGGAAAAATCATAGGGCTTTTCACCAATTTAGGGTAAAAAAAATTTTTTTTCTTACGTTATGGTGACTTTTAAAATAATTCCATATTTATGATGGTTTTCAAACTTATTACTAATTTAGGTTGAAATTTACTAAGGTGGACTAATAAGATAAATTCCGTCAGTAATAATAACGGAGAGTCCAATTCCGCCACCCTCACTGGAGGGTGACGGAAATGGGACTTGAATTTTCTTCTTTTAAATTTTAATCAACTCTGTCATCTCAGATAATAATGGAGTCGATAGAAAATTTTTTTTTTTTATTTGTGTTATGTAAGTTAATACAAGAATAGGAAAAGCAACGTTCTTGAAGCCAATAACTTTTGTACAAAATGACGTGCATGAAAGTCCTTCAAGTCAATAATTTTGCACAAAATTTCATGCCATGCAATATTTAGATTCAATTTGGTAGCATAATATGATAAGTTGATTAGTTAATTATTAGTTAATAATTAAGTGGTAATGCTAATAATTAAAAATAAAAAAAATAAAAAAAGAACTAGGCAAAATACATACAACACATCCATGCATATAGTAATGTTTGAGGGGTATTTTTTTCTGATATGTGTGAAGGGAATCAATATCGCCAGTCAGACTGGTGGAGAGTCCATTTTTACTAGTCTAACTAGCAGAGATGATGGACAATATTTTTTTTTTTAAAACTCTGCCATTTTAGATGGTAGAGTTCATTGAAAATGAAAAAAAAAAATACATACAAATGAAGTTCACGTAATTATTAGATAGTAATTAGGATATCATAATAATAATTAAAAATTAAAAAAATTACACCACATGCACTCATATATAAAATAATAACTATTATAAAAAAAACTTTTACCAGTTGACCATAATAATAACAATAATAATAAAAAATTCAAATAATCATAATAGTGTTAAAATTAAAAAAATATAATATAATTATAATTATGATATTATTTTAAATAAATAATTATAATTATTATAATATCAAAATAAACAAATTAAAAATTAAAAAAAAAAAGTGGCCATATATATATAAAAGTTAGCCATGCAAACCATGCAAAAAAACTAGCTTTCCTTTCTCCATTTTTACTATTACCAATATCACTATTTATAATATTCAAAATTTTATGCTCACTATTACCAAGTGTTTTTTTCGTAACTTCAAATGGCCAGGCCCAAGTATTTTTTATTTTTTTAAACAATTTTTTTTCATTTTAATATCATAATAATTATGATTGTTTTAATTATGACATTATCAAAAATAGTATTATAATTTTTATTTTAATGTTAATTTGATTATTTTAATTTAATTATAATAATATTATAATTTTATTATTAATGTATTATGAGTAATAATCATATTCCTAATATTAAATGGCGGAGTTCATTAAAAAGGGAAAAAAATATATGCAAATGAAGCTCATGATTATGTAATTATTAATTAGTAATTAAGTTATCATAGTAATAATTAAAAATTAAAAAAAAAAACTACACCACACACTCATGTATAAAATAATTATTATTATTAAAAAAACTTTTGTCATATACAAGGTTGGCCATAATAATAATATAAAATTAAAATAATCAAATAGTGATAAAATTAAAAAAAATTATAATATAATTATAATTATGATATTATTTTTAATATTATTATAAATAAATAAATATAATTATTATAATATCAAAATAAATAATAAACAAATTAAAAATTAAAAAAAGTTGGCTATATATATATAATATACAAGTCGCTTTCATTTCTCCATTTTTACTATTACTAAATGACTATTAATAAGAAAAAATTTTGTGCTTAAAATTTTTCTTCCTTTTCATCGTAATAGCAAAATGAATAAATCTATCTATTTTATTTGTTTCGATTTGGTATGTTACTCAAAATTTTATCTAATTTTTAGATACATTTTATATTTTTAATGTTATTTTTCTATTGATAAAATCACTATTCAATCATGTAATTAAACTTTTTATGGTCGGAATTTGTTTATTTTTCCGCCACTCACAGCATTAATTTCATGCAGTAGGCTCTAAGTGCGTGCAGGTGTAGAGTGTGTGTGTGCAGGCATAAATGCGCCAATGAAGCAGGCGGACATCCTTTTTGTTTTCATAAATTCCATGGATTCTCACACGCATCCGCACTCTTCAGAACTCTGCCAACTTCATCAGCAGCGTTAACTTTGATTTAAATATTTTTTAGTTAAATTGTTAAGCCAATCTAAATGGCGGAGATGGTCTGTCATTTAGCATTTCCGCCACTGCTAGTAGCAGAAATGATTTCAACAATTTTTTTTTATAATTTTTAATTGTGATTTTACCTAAATCTGGAATAATTTTCAAATCCACCCTAAATGTGGAAAGAATTTTCCTTTTCACACCAAAATGGTAAAAAGCCCAAATTTATATATTAATTCACAAGCATTTATTTTAATTAGATAATTTATTAAAACGATAGAATCTAAAAAGTTAAAAATAAATGGATAAACTCATCATGTTATGATTTAAAAATTCATATTTTATAATTTATTTATTTATTATTTTCATAATCTTAAAAACACTTGAAGAATATTTTATATAAAAAGTTGCTAGCAATGACACAAACGGCACATATAATTATATTTAAAAAAAAAGATGTTGAAATAATTTTATCCATGAATCTACTAATTTTTCATAAACTAGCAATATAATTTCTAAATTCTTATGGTATATTTTTTTTCCATTTAATACTCCTGATATTCGGTAATAATAAAAATTCTGATTATTTCAGAGACGAGATAAGTGAACTCATAAATGAGGTAAAATTCTCTCAATATTTGTTTATTCGTATATGAGACTTGAATTCAAAATCTTATTTTCTTGCAACTTTGATTCCACTTAAAGTGAAATTTGTGCCACTGAATCACTCAAGGCAGGCCATGAAATCCTTCTATGTCAAGTAAATGTGGACATTAGTGCAGTAAGTAGCTGAATTGAGGAAGATCATAAGTATGGACCAATTTAACTGAGGAAATCAAATTATACTACTCAAAGACCCTTTTAGACCCACCAACTTTATGAAAAAGATTAACCCCACTCTCCATATATGATGATCTACCTATGAGTTACAACAATTAGCAAAAAATAGTGTTCCTGGTTTTCTCTAAACCAGTGAAATTTTCAGTTAGCGATAGTGCTCTCTTTGAGCTTCTGTATTCAATGAAGATTTCAACTAACATTTCCTTTTGCTTCGCCACTCACTTTCTCATCGTATTATCCTTTTCACTCACCCCCATTAATGACCTCCTCCTCCAAAAATGAAAATCATTTCTGCGGTTTGGAACTATCTTCCTTAGAAGAGCCACCTCCTAACCAACTCAAAAATCATTTAGTCAGGATAAGGAGCTGCCCCATGAATCACATAGCAAGCAAATCGCTGCACATCTTGGCTCAAGGTTGGGGATCCACCACAGACCTTCAAACCCAAGATCTAGGAACAAAGAGCTCTTTCTTGTTATCAATTCGCAGCCACGAAAACAAGGACAAGGTCAAGAAGGATATTCTTGGCCTCACAAAATCAATTTTCACATGATAATGAAATGAGGATCTTAGAGGCTTTGGTGGCGGACCAGCTACTCAAGCCACTTTCAAAAGGTCTCAACTACATGATAAAGAAGAAAGCAACGATTTACTGGGGAAAATAGATATTGGGAAAAGAAGAAAGTAACAAAAAAAATAGTCTGTACTCCATCCTATCACCGTCCGAATCAACACAGCCACGATTGTAGAACATAGTGAGAAGAGATCTTAGGATATTGTTAACTCCAAACTGGCGCAACCAGTTCAGATGCTTTCAAGTGCGAGTGAACCATTTAAGCTCATGAAAGTGTCTGGAATGCGTGAAAGAAAAAGAATCTCTAAAGACCACCTGTCTTTGGTCCGGCCAGCCGTCATTTGCATACGCAAGGTTTTACTAGGGAAAATCAATTTCTCTTTCCACAGAAAGGACTTATTTCAGATACTAATGACCCATGGAAAGAGCCCACCTAAGCCCAAGTTTAGTGAGACCCAAGATTTTACTAGGGAAAATCAATTTCTCTTTCCACGGAAAGGACTTATTTCAGATACTATGACCCATGGAAAGAGCCCCTCTAATATCCAAGCCCAAGCCTCGCCCTGCAGCCCATCTGCTTCTCACATCTGTGTCATTGGCAATGCTTTCAAGGCAATTTATCTTAACAAACCATACCAGCTTTTCATTTTGTTCCAATTGATGGAGCTAGAGATCTCGTCTCTCCCACTGGCACCCCAGTCAAGCTGGAAATGCAGGGGGATAGAATGTATATGACGAATGATCCTCTTGTCGGTAGGATGGAGTACAAACTATATTTTTTTAAAGAGCTTCAAGGTATATGTTTAGTCTGTATTTTTAATAATTAGCAGGTTCTAGGATTTGTTATTATTTTGTGAGTTTTAGAATTTTACCATTTTATTTTGGTTGTAGTCTCTATCCGAACTCATATTAGGTGGTGAGAGTTCACTATTAACTTGAAAGTGGCTATACCAATATAGTAGCCTCAAAGGCCAATAACTACACAGATGTAGTTTTATTTTGTTCTTTTCTTCAGGATTTTTTTTTGTTGTACTGCCTTAGGGATTTTGGTTTGCAGTGAAATGTGCTTTTAATTGACAAAAAAAAAAAAAAAAAACTGAGTAAATTGATGAGCAAGTTGTCCTAAAATAAACATGGCCACTCATCAGATGTGATAATTTAAAGACACCAGGACTCTTTAGCCTTAGGGAAGTGTAACCATTACTTCCCTTTTAAAGTAATCCAAGTTGTTGCAAGTAAACGAACACTTTTTGCAAATGGTAATATTAATAATTTAGTAATGTCAATTCTGATACAAGTAATGCAGATATACAAATCCAATTATGATGAGAGCCCTTTCTATGTCAAAGCTCCTGGATCCAAATTTAATTGGAGAATATACCCTTAATATTTTAACATGGTTTAAATAATCAAAAGGATTCTCTTTTTTAAATTAATAACGGCAGAAATTGAATCTTATATTTCAAAATTCTGTTGGAAATGAGTTACCACTTAACTACTCTTTCATTAGCAGTACTCATCGATATTTAATTAACTAATTAGGAGTGCTTGCTAATATTTTAATTGAATAACATTCAGATTAAAGGGTACAGTTCCAAAAAAAAATCTAGCTATGGTAACTTGTTGTCACGACTCAAATCGAGAATTATGACCAACGTTAAAAAATGAAAATTCTTTCGAATTAGGAATTTGTAGCAAACTTAAAAAAAATAAAAGCATGCAATAAATAAATAAAATATGTACCATAATTAAAATCTTAAATCAATATAATAATAAAAACTTTTGTCATATCATAAAATAAAAAATTTTATACAATATTTATAGAAAGATCTCTGATAATAAAACCATTCTACAGATATAAGATATGACTACTACTGCAATTTTCTAGAGTATAATAAAAAAATCAAGTAATTTACATAGACAACCTGGGGCTGAAGAAGTCCGGCGGATGGACCTACTATTGAGGTCTAAGGAAAAAGAATCTCTTAAAAATCAACAACTGAGGGGAGTCAAACCTTACTGAGTGAATTGTTATATTATATATACATGCATCTTCTAATATCATATGCAATCAATAATTCGTATAAATAATAAATATATATATAAACATTTCATATTACTTTAAATAATAAATTCTAGAAAATATTTATTTTATTGGAGGATCAAATAGAATCCTATTTAATTGCAACCTCAATCAATAATACCACTCTAACCATACAGACTCACTTAATTTTAAATTAATTCACTTATTTCATTTTTGATAGTAGATTGACCCCGAGACACTAAGTAAATCGAGCTTCAGCAGTCTAACTGTCAGTGTGATTAGTTCCGAGATATTAGGTTAACCGAGCTCCAGTAACCACACTACTCAATCATATCAATCTCAAATCAATCAATCAATCATATATCACCTCAAGTGATTCATAACTCAACCATAAATCTATCACACTAGTATATACATGGTTCTAGTGCTACCCACTAGATAACACGTTATATCAATATTCTTCAATTAAAATTTAAGATACATATGGAAAAATAAATAATGCATAATAACATTCATAATAATAAAATAAATCATATATATACCAGAAATATACCTAAAATAAACTAAGTATATATATGTTAAATAAATTCAAAATCAACCATAAAAATATGCCAAATAAAAATCAATAACATACTAAAATCATACTAAATATATATCGAAAATATAACATGTATTTATTTTAAAATATATAAAAATATACCTAACATTTAATAAAATAAATTCATGAACAAATATATATTAAAACATGAATATTCTAAATCATACATCCTAAATGTGATGTATATATAAGATAACAACTCACAAATTTGTGCTCCTCGAGACTGACTCGACAAGCCCGATCCAATAGACTTCGGTTTTGGCACTACTAGAAAATAAAATAATAACAAGAAATCAGAATAAATCTAACTAAGAGACTCGATTTAGGAATACAAAACTCAAACAAAACACAAGAACTCAAAATCCACCCGACGTCATGTTTTACTAGAATTCTACCTAAAATTCAGCAGCACTTCTTTTGTAAAACAGACATCTCTCAACTAAAAAGTAGAGTCGATCCTGCAGGAAAAATGCACTTCTAGCACCAATAACACAACACCTCCGATTAGGACTCCGAACTGCACAATTTTCCAACCGAGGTTCATAATTCACCAATAATCAAATATTTATAATAATATATTAAAAAATCATTAAATTCACAAATATCAATAAAATACCAAAATATAATATATTTAAAAATTAAAACACTAAATATAATCATTTTTCCACAATTCAATAAAAGTCTCAAATAATAATATAATATTATTAAAAATCCAATTTCTCAATTATTTAGCATAAAATAATAAAATTTATCTTTATATATTCAAATGACTTAATTATATAATAAAAGTAATTAAAAATCCATTTAATCACCAAAATAGTAAATAATATATTATTTGAATATAATTTTTAAAAATTAGTATTAATTAGTTAAAAATAGTAAATAATTTATAAAAATCATTTTAATATCCTATAAAATCATATAAAATATATTATTTAACTATAATTTCCACAAAAACTTACATTTAACCTATAAAATCAAAATTTACATAATACTAATAATTTGTCAAAAATTTATATAAAATCAAAAAAATTATTTTATCATATCCAAAGCATATAATTAAACAATATTTTCAATAAAAATACAAATCTAACATAAAATTCCAATATATACATAATACAAAAATATTTCTAAAAATTATACAATATACCCAAAAATTATTTTCTCAACAATAAAATTAATAATATAATATACTAACACTAAATATACCAAATTTATAATTAAAATAATTAATTAACGAAAATTCAATAATTAATAATAAAATAATAAAAAATTGACCAAAATTCAAATAAATTCCAAAAATTTTTAAAAATATATTTCTAGAGAGATTAAGCTACTAGGATCAACATTAGTGAAGAAAGTTTCCAAGATTCAACAAGATTCAACTTAAAAAAATTGGAACCATAAACCAAAACTAAGAAAAACTCAGAAATGGACAACTATGAGCTTGAATGGAGCTTGGGATCGTCTTCCCCACAGCTCAAGGAGTCAAACGGCACTAGAATGGCATGTTGTGGTGGCCGGAGGAGGGAGCAACGATGAGAAGCTCACCTTGCTACCGCTGCAACTCCAGGCGATCCAGCGAGCTTCTAGCGATCAGACAATGTCAGGGAGGAAGAGGCATAGTGACAATTAGTGAACAGGACTATGCAGGGAAGGGAGAGGTAAGTTGTTGTGTTTTCTCTTCTTTTTTTTTTTTTTGTTATATATATACACTTTAATATAAACTTAACTTTAATTCTAATATTCACACACATTATATATATATATATATATATATATATATATATATATATATATATATAGAGAGAGAGAGAGAAAGAGAGAGAGAGAGAGATACTGTCACGATCCAAAACGAGGGCCATGACTGGCGTTAGGGAACGGGAATTCTTTCGAATCCGGAACCCGTAGCAAGCCTACAATAAAATAAAACATACAATAACAATAATAACATAATTAAGTAAAAAATTATGTAGCGGAAATAAAATCATAAATATCAAAATAACATTTTCTCACGACCCAAAACAGAGGCCATGACCGGTAAGTAAAATATTATGTAGCGGAAATAAAATCATAAATATCAAAATAACATTTTCTCACGACCCAAAACAGAGGCCATGACCTGCGCTAAGGAGCGGGAATTCTTTCGAATCCGGAACCCGTAGCAAGCCTAAAAATAAAATAAAACATGCAATAGTAATAATAACAATATATAATGCAGCGGAAATAAAAATCATAAATATCACAATAACATTTCCACCAACTAGATTTAAATTAAATACTCATCTAATATATATATAAACTCTTTTAATACAAATCCAGTTCAAATATAATACAACATTTCTTTAATAATTTAATGACTACTGCAGTGTCTAGATAAAATAAAACTCAAGACTCAGGGAAGCAGTTTACACAAAGAAGCCGGGGCGGAAGAAATCCGGCGTACAGGCCTGCTACTGAGGTCTGAAGATGATGACTCTCCTGAAAAATAGTCAACGGAGGAGAGTCAGACCTCACTAAGTGAATTACTATAATATATATACATGCATACTAAATGACAATGCATACAGTCAACAGTATATATCTAATATGTATATATATACAGGCAAATACACACAGGTGCAATAAAGTCATTTTATATATTTTTATTGAAAATCATCGTTTATGAAGGATCAAATAGAATCCTATAATATCGCAACCTCAAACAGTGTTAGACAACACTCTAGCCATACAGGCTCACTTAATCCAAATATATCCACTTAATCCATTTAGACAGTAGACTGGCCCCGAGACACTAAGTCAACTGAGCTCCAGCAGTCTGACTGTCAAAGTGGTTGGCCCCGAGACACTTGGTCAACCGAGCTCCAGCAATCACATCTCCAAACCATATCTCACACATCAAATAATCATATTCAATCAATATCCACAAATGGTTAGTAGTATAGCCTAAATGCTATAAGCGTACCGGTACATACTCGGTCCTAGTGCTGCCCACTGGTAGCACGTTCTATTGATATCCTTCATTAATAAATATAAAACATACATTCACATATAAATGATGCATGAACTTAAATAAAATAGCAACATAAACCATATATATACTGGAAATATACCAAAAGTAAACCAGGTATATTTCGAGTATATATACGTCAAATAAATCCAATCAAATTATAAATTTAGCTAGAAATATATTTAAAAACATTTTAAATATAATTTATTAATAAAACATGCATATAATTTAATATATACCGAAAATAAACTAAAGATATACTTAAATACTAATCACATTATTTATGCATATTTAATCAAAATAAAACATATATTTCTAAAATCATGCATCCTAAAACATATATATATAAAATAGTAACTCACACTTAGTGCGCTCCACGAGATGGGTCCGACAGGCCTGATCCACTAGGCCTTGGTCTCGGTGCAACTAAACAAATAATAAATAACGACGAAAATCAGAATAAACCTAACAGAACATCCTAGAACTCGATCTAGAATATTAAACACAGAAACAGAAGTAGGGTTCGATCGGACATCACGTTTTACGAGAATTCTATCAAAAATTCTACAGAACCTCCCCTGTAAAACGGACATCTCTCTACTCAAAGAGTAGAGCCGACCCTGCAAAGAAACACACTTCAAAAAACAGGCTCAACCACTCATCCACAACCTCTCGGTCAGACTCCAAACTACAGTCTACCGACCGGGGTCCACAATCACAGAACGATTTTAGAAATACCAAAAATACCCTTATAACATAGAAATTCATTTTATAAGTAGAAATTACATAATTAACCTTAAAACACTGTAAAAATCGATAAAAACTCATTTTATTAGTAAAATCGTATATTATATATATAATTGAAAATAATTCACGAAAATTAGTTTTAATTAGTTAAAAATACTAAATAATTTGTAGAAATAATTTTTATAACTTATATAACTATTAAAACTAATTAAATTTCATTTTTAGCCAATTTTGTGTAAAATTACCAAAATACCCCTATATATATAAATATACTATAATTACTTCAAAAATTCACCAAAAATAGTATAATTATCCAAAATTAATTCTCTCAACATATTTATCAATAATATCAATAATTAAACTCAATTAACCAATTAATTTCAATTAAAAACATAATTAACCTAATTTTCTCAAAATTACATAAACTATGTAAATTCAAAATAAATACATAGAAATTCATAAAAATTCCAAATAAATTTCTATAATTCATTTAAACACCTATAATTATCATAAAACACAATTTCATAATTTAATTAATTAATTTCAGAAAATTAGAAAATAATAATAATATATTCAAAAATACCCAAAAATCAAAATAATCTCCAAAAAATTCCACAAAAATTCATACATGTAGATTAATCTAAGGGTAACAACATTTGTGAAGGAATTTTTCATTAATAAATCAAATTGAAGTTCAAAAAAATCAAGAACCCTAATAGGCCGAATTCGAAAAATCAAAACTTAAGCAAATCAAGACCATTTCAAGTGGAAAAAAGTTTGGAATCACACTCATCGGAGCTCAAGGAGAAGAAAGAGATCGGCGGTGTCGAAAACGGTGATCGGAAACATCGTGAACGATGGTGGCTCAAGTTTCGGCTTCTCCGACCAAAATCGACCTCCAGACGTCGGAAACGGCTGCAACAGGCGGCGAGGAAGGCTGAGGAAGGTGGTGACATGCTGGACGACACACCAATGGCAAGAAATCGGTGTGACAGGCGGCGGAACGACGATGGGGATGGTCGGGGATGAAGGAGGAACGAGAGGGGTAGTTTTGTAAATAAGCTAAACTTTATAATTTGTTAATATATTAAATGTATATATGTATATATATATACTTTATACTATATAATAAAATAATATTAAATTACACACATTAAATATACACCACACACTTATAATTTAAAATTTTAAAATTTAATACTCCTAAAAATAATTAATTAATATTAAAACAAATTAATAAATAATAAAATATTAGGGTAATTAATTAAACCCTAATTAAATAAATAAGTACACATATACACGTTATCTAGTATTTTAAAATATGTATGAGTTCATGCAAGTCTGTAAATCTATTTAAAATAATTAATAGTAAATTATTTACATGAAAATTTTCCCGAAAATGCAAGTCCCGGGAAAATTTTACGTAAAGCACTTAAAATAATAATAAACAATTAAAAATTAAATTTTAATTAAATAAAAGCTCATAAAATATCAATATCATATTTAAGAATTATTAACACTGCATATCCCGATACAGTGTAAAAATATTTAAAAACACGAGATATTACACATTTCCACCAAATGAAATTAAATCAAATCCTCATCTCATATATAAATAAATCCTTTAATATAAGATTCAGTTCAAATATTTAAACTACATATTTGGTGAGTTTATATAACTACTGCAGTGTTTAGATTAATAAAATAAACTCAAATGAGCAGTTTACATAATAAAGCCGGGGCGGAAGAAATCCGGCGTACAGGCCTGCTACTGAGGTTTGAAGACGATAACTCTCCTAAAAAATAGTCAACGGAGGGGAGTCAAACCTCACTGAGTGAATTACTATAATATATATACATGCATACTAAATGCCAATGCACACAATCAAAAGTATATATAATATGTATGTACACAAGCAAATACACACAGATGTAATAAAATCATTTTATATATATTTTATTTTTATTTAAAATTATTGTTTATGAATGTTCAAATAGAACCCTAGAAAATCACAACCTCAAAACAATATTAGACAACACTCTAGCCATACAGGCTCACTTATTCCAAATATATTCACTTGTTCCATTTAGACAGTAAACTGGTCCTGAGATACTAAGTCAATCGAGCTCTAGCAGTCTGACTGTCAGTGTGATTGGCCCCGAGACACTTGGTCAACCGAGCTCCAACAATCACACTCCCAAATCCTTTCTCACACATCAAAATAATCAAATCCAATCAATATCTTCAAACAAGTTAGTAATATAGTCTAAATGCTATAAGCGTACCGATACGTACTCGGTCATAGTGCTGCTCACTAGATAGCACGTTCTATTAATAACCTTCATTGAAATGTAAAGCATACATTCATAAAAGTAAATGATGCATGAATTGAATAAAATAACAATATAAACTATATATATACTAGAAATATACCAAAAGTAAATCAGGTATATTTCGAGTATATATATATGTCAAATAAATCCAATATAATTGTAAAATTAACTCAATATATATTTAAAAACATTTTAAATATAAATGTTTAGATAAGCATGCATATAATTTACAATATACTAAAAATAAACCAAAGATAAACCAAAAATAAACTAAAAATAAACTTAAATACTAATTGAGTTATTTATGCATAATTAATCAAAATAAAATATACATTTCTAAATCATGCACCCTAAAGCATATATATATAAAATAGTAACTCACACTTAGTGCGCTCCTCGAGATGGGTCCGACGGGCCTGGTCCACTAGGCCTTGGTCTCGACGCAACTAAATAAGAAAACGACCACAGAATATCAGAATACATCTACAGAAGTTCTAAAGACTCGATCTAGATTACTAGAGATAGAATTAAATCAAAATTCACCCGGATATCACGTTTTACGAGAATTTCACCAAAAATTCGACTGAACCTCCTATGTAAAACGGACATCTCTCTACTCAAAGAGTAGAGCTGGCCCTATAAAGAAACACACTTCGGAAAATAAACACAGAATCACAATCATAACCCCTCGGTCGGACTCCAAACTACAGTTTACCGACCGGGGTCCACAATTCACAAAACAATATAGAAATACCAAAAATACCCTTATATCATAGAAATACATTTAATAAGTAGAAATTATGTAATTAACCCTAAAACATAGTAAAAACCGATAAAAACTCATTTATTTAGAAAAATCGTATATTATATATATAATTGAAAATAATTCACGAAAAATAGTTTTAATTACTTAAAAATACTAAATAATTTGTAGAAATAATTTTTATACCTTAAATAACTATTAAAACCAATTTAATTACATTTTTAGCCAATTTAGGGTAAAATTACCAAAATACCCCTATATATATAAATATGCTAAAATTAATCCAAAAATTCACCAAAAATAATATAATTGCACAAAATTAATTTTCTCAACATATTTATCAATAATATCAATAATTAAACTCAATTAACTAATTAATTTCAATTAAACACACAATTAACCCTATTTTTCCAAAATTACATAAACTAAATAAATTCAAAATAAATACATAAAAATTACAAATAAATTTCTATAATTCATTTAAACACCTATATTTATCATAAAACACAATTTCATAATTTAATTAATTAATTTTCAAAAATTAGAAAATAATAATAAAATATTCAAAAATACCCAAAAATCAAAATAATTTCCAAAAATTCTAAAAAAATTCACACATGAAGATTAAGCTAAGGGAAGCAACATTAGTGAAGGAATTTTTCATGAATCAACCAATTGAAGCTCAAAAAAAAAAAAATCAAAAACCCTAATAGGCCAAAATTGCAAAATCGAAACTTAGGCAATTCTAGACCATTTTAAGTGAAACAAAGCTTGGAATCACACTCACTGGAGCTCAAGGAGAAGATAGAGACTGGCGGTGTCAAAAATGGTGACCGAAAACGCTGTGAACGACGATGAGAAGAGTTTCTGCTTCTTCGGCCAAAACAAGCTTCCGGACGTCGAAAATGGGCTCTACTGGCGACGGAACAGCTGGAGGAAGGAGGTGGCACGCCGGGAGGCACATTGGTGGCAAGGGAACGACGTGACAGTGGCCGGATTCGTGAGGGAGGGTGATCGGGAATGTTGGGGAGGATGAATGGCAAAACTGTAATTAAGCCAAACTTTATATTTTTTATAAATATTATATGTATATGTATATATATATATATATATATATATATATATATATATATATATATATATACTTTATATTATTTTAATATATAATATTATATAGACAATAAATATTCACCACACACATAATTTAATATTTTAATAATTTATACACTAAAAATAATTAAATAATATTAAAACTAATTAATAAATAATAAAAATTAGGATAATTAATTAAACACTAGTTTAATTTAAATAAATACACACATATATACACTTTATTTAGTACTTTTAAAAATATATATGAGTTCATGCAAGTTCGTAAAATTATTTAAAATAATTAATATTAAATTATTTACGTGTTAATTTCTCCGAAAATAAAAATCCCGGGAAAATTTTACGTAAAGTACTTGAAATAACAAAAAAAATAATTAAAAATCAATTTTAATTAAATAACAACTCATAAAATATCATACATATATACAAAAATTATTAACACTGCATATCCCGATGCAGTATTAAAATATTTAAAAACATGGGATATTACAGGTACACACATGCTCTAATAAAAACACATAATATAAAATTAACAATTGAAAATAATAATATTAAAAATAACATCAATAATATTAACCCTCATATTTAAATAATAAACTTTTAAAAATATATTTTACGTAAATAATTCTCTAAAAATAAAATGCGTAATTAACATTAGTAAGTAATGATAATAATACACGATTAAAATTTAAAATTATTAATACTGCATATCCCAAAATATATTTTTATAATTTAAAATATCAGGTCATAACACTTGCGCCACAAAAAACCTAGCCACATAACCAATAAGAAAAAAGAATAAATAGACCAAAAAAAAAGAATAGGGCTGCAATTGAGTTTAATTTTGCTTTTATTTTGAAAGGAAGAAGATGTGATTATTTTTAACACTCTTTGTTTGTTTTCTAAGTAACAATTAATGAGTTAAAATTCTTCTCAATCAGCTAATTCAGGTTTAAAATCAAAGGGAGATTTCAATGATTTGAATTACAAAAATGATAATGCTAGCAATAGAGAATAAACAAATAGCAAATAGAAAATCTTAACAAAACATTAATTATTTTTAGATCGGATCGACTTAAAAGCTAATAAAATTATTACTATTTGAAAAAATTTATATTTTTATATTTTCAAAAAATGTATTTTTAAAAGCTAATAAAATTTACTATTTGATCTAGTTAGATCATGTGTATTTTCATCTTACAACATGGGCATGAGGCACCATGACTTGCTTGTTAGGACAATTTACTTCTTTTTTTAAAAAAAAAAAAAAATTGGAAGGAAAGGGGATTCCAACCCCTCTATATATGTCAATATTTAGGAGTGAACATTCAGTCCGTTTGATTGGTTTTTAACTAGTTTTTTTTGACTGAATTGAATTAATCTAACTAAATTAATTGAACCAAACTTTATAAAAATCAAACTGAATTGAACTGAAATAAAATTAGAAACCAAACCATATCAAATAAAAAAATAACTCCATCGAATCAAACTAAATTTTATCAATATTAATTGTTTTAATATTTCTATATTAAACTATTATATTGTTGAAAAAATAAAAAAATTCAATTTACCCGATTATTTTGGTTAATCAAATTTTTTACTATAAAACTGAATTAAACCAATCTGAAATTTCAATTCCATTTAGTTCATAAAATTTTAAAACCTAAATGAACGCAGTATTTATTCCAAGCCCCATGGACAAATATACTTTTTTGAACAATAAATGAAATTATCATTTCGTTACAAATAAAGTACAATAATAAATAAATTCAGTACTATTATAAAAACACTTTCATAAGAAAATGATATATGAATTGAAAATACAAAAAGTAAATTGAAATATAGTTTTTTTTTTTTTTTTGTAAAGTGAATAAACTTAAAAAAAATTATCTTATTGTGGTTAACATCCTCAACACTAATGTTACTAAAGGGTTATTTTACAGTATAAACATTCATATGTATATAAATAAAATTAGAATCGTTAAATTATTATTAATTTAATTATAATTATTAATATATTTTACAAATATTAATATACAAAAATTATCAATAATTATAATTAAATAAAAATTAATTAAACGGTTCCAATTCAATTTGTATAAATACAAATGTTTTTACCATAGTAACAATCATCACTAAAATGTTAAATTGGGACAATATTTAACTAGTTTTCTTCAGAAAACCGCTAATATATTTTTTTAGGAAAGAAAACCACTTATATTTGATAATTCATAAGTCAAGATTCAGTGATTTAAACTTTATTTAACAAATATAACCACTAATTAAGCAATCAACTGAACAAAATAAATTTAGATTTATAAAAAGTAGATTTAAGGATCATAAAAAATATCTCAAAAAATAAAAAAAAATGTACTAAAATTCAAGATTATCAGTTGAATCCATACTAAGAAAAAAACTATAATTCAATATTATAATTCAAATTCATGTATTTACAATAAAAGTTAGAAAGAGAAGCAAAAGGATGTTTTTAGCCACCAATGGCTAAAACCAGCTTAAAAACTTAAAATCCCTTATAAAAATGAGAGAAAAAAGAAAGGTTGAATTTGCTCATAATCTAATCCTGTGATAAGAGTTCTTTAATGTATACACATAGTTCGGGACAAATCTTTTCCAACACATAAAATTTAAATTCAAAACTTTAAAATCCAAACTTCTCGTCATTTCAACCAAAAATATTAGTAACTATACTTTTAATTTCTTTTGGAACAGAAGTATTATTTTAATTTAATTTGGAGTATTTGTCAATGTCGTAATTGGATAAATTCAGAAAGAGCACAAAAAAAAAAAATCATTAGCGACATTAATTTAATTAGTGTCAAGCTCAGCCACCAAGCTGACAGCCTCTCATTAAAGTATAACGACAAAAATAAATAAATAAATAAACTACGACATGTAATTTGGCAAAGGCACGAACCAAAAAAATTGATAAAAAAGAACTGTCAATACGTTTCAACGCCAAAACAAAAAAAATAGCGTCGCTAATGATTAGCTATTAAAACGAACATTCAATTTTGCCGCTTCATTTGAAACAACAGAGCGGTGTAAAGCATTCTTCCTTCCTTAGCACTCTTTGTTCGCTCTCTTTTCTCATAAGAAAAAATGAGTTACGATTCGTCTCGATCAGCCAATTCAGGCCAAAAATCAAAGCGAAGCCACAATAATTCGAATTCTGCAAGTAACAATAGCAACAAAAACAGCAAAAATAGCAAGCAGAAAACCCTAGGCATGGCTTGGGGCTCCAATTCTTTATCCTCCTCTCGCTCCTCCTTTCGCAGCTCTCCTTTCTCCGATTTTGGCAGGTCATCTCTCTCAATTTTTTAGTCAATTTTTAATTACCATAAATTTCACATGATTTTGTTCAATTTCGATAATTTTGTTGTAATTCTATAGATTATGATGTTTTTGAATGATTTTAGTTTGGTTTTGATTGTTTCTTAATTGAAATTTGGAATTTTTAATTTGTAGAATTTGACGATGATGATGGTGATGATATGTGTTTTTTATGTAGCTATATGACAGTGAAGAATAGGAAGCTTCAAGACCAGTTCATTGCTGCAGCTTCAAATTCTTCTTCTGGTTTGATATTTGATGGAGTTTCGATCTTTGTTGACGGTTTTACAATTCCTTCAAGTCAGGTTCAGCAGTTTGGAATTGACTTTTTTTTTTTTTAAAAAAAATATCATTTCGGCTTATTTCCATTGGAAGATAGTAACGTTGAGTGTGTTTGTTTTTAGGAATTGCGAGGCTACATGTTGAAGTACGGTGGGAGATTTGAGAATTACTTTTCAAGGCGTTGTGTTACGCATATTATATGCAGTAATCTTCCAGATAGTAAAATCAAGAACCTGAGGTTTGCTAGTTTTTGTCCTGTGAACTAATAGATATGGAATTGTGTTCTCACTTCTGACTTTATTGCTGGTGATTCTAATTCAGGTCTTTCAGCGGTGGGCTTCCAGTTGTCAAACCGGGATGGATTTTGGACTCTGTTGCTGCTAACAAGCTTTTGAATTGTAAGTTAATGAATTTTGTTGTTGGGAAATTATATTATATTGGAAATAGGAACAGGAAACTTACAAAAAGATTATTAGAAGACAAAGTATCAGCAAATGTTTGTAGTATATTTGTGGTGATAATTTGTTATGCATTGCTCCTATGTTTTGGCTTTGCTGGGAGTATGAACTTGCATTGCTCCTTGCTCCTCTATATAAGTGAACTTTATTTTTTTTCTAGATACATGATGAAAAGCAAAAGAAGAAAAAAATCAACTGCCAAGCTGATTGAAATGAGTCCTAATTTATTTATCTTGACTGCCATAGATTTTTCTCTTTGGCTGTTTCTAGGGGTTCCTTACCAACTTGAGCAGATTGCCAATAACCAACCAAAGTTATCAGCATTCTTTTTTGCGGAAGCCAAAGCAGTTGCTGAGGCTGATTTGAACAATGAGACTTTTGAAGTAAATATGGACCCCTCTTTGAAGGGTGGCACTTTGCAAGATGCAAGTGATCCTATGGAAGATGGAGAGCAAATAGTTGATCAATTTGATCACCATGAATTTGATATTGAGGAACTAAGCAGCAACAGTGCAAAATTGTCAGAGCTAAGGATGGAAGAACCAGGTAACAAAGAAGATACAGAAAGTGCAAATGATGAACTTCGGTCTAGTCCCCATAAGTTCACTGTGTCAATCTGCAGCAACCGCTTAGATGATAGCAGCAAGAAAAGATCACCACCTACAGAAATTGCTGGGCCTTCTAATTCACGTCATTCAACTCTTGAGGATCCCAATTTTGTGGAGAACTACTTTAAGGTAAATGCTGATAAACTATATGCCTTAACTTTGTAGTTGTATATGTTGTTAGTCATTTTGACTGGTTATTCCTCTGTTTATTTTTTCTTAATCTATTTTCTTGGTAATTTGTACTAGTCAATAGTTTCTTATATGGTTAATTTTGGGTCATCATATTTATGTTCACTTGGTGTATGTTTTGAACACTGGTACCTTTTTTAGGATGTGCTGAATGACTTTTGGTTTCTGCAGAGTTCAAGACTGCACTTTATAGGTACTTGGAGAAATCGATATCGCCAGCGTTTTCCCCATCTTTCCAGTGACTTTAAGTGCAAAAAGTTGAATACTGATACTTGTGATAGTTCTCAGAATACGGTCATCATGCATGTTGATATGGTATTGTCATTGACCTGATGTGAAGTCTTTTGGATATTTTGTTATTTAAGAGTGCTTTAATCAGAATATTTTGCATGAGTCTCTTCCCTTTTGTTTTTCTTAAGCTGTTAAGGACACTAGCATGATTTGCAGGACTGCTTTTTTGTTTCGGTAGTTATCAGGAATCATCCTGATTTACAAGATAAGCCTGTAGCTGTATGCCATTCAGACAATCCAAAAGGAACTGCAGAAATTTCATCTGCAAACTATCCTGCCCGGGCATATGGTTGGTTTTGTGCTGATTAATCTCTCTTATCAGAATTTAAGCTTTTCGTAATATTTCGTTTATAAATGATATGGTATTTTTCATTCAGGTGTTAAGGCTGGAATTTTTGTTAGAGATGCCAAAGCTCGTTGTCCACACCTTGTTATTTTTCCGTACAATTTTGAAGCCTATGAAGAGGTAGATTATCATTTTAGCATTCATTACCATCAAACTTCCTTATTGACGAAGAGGCAAATGTATAATTTCTTATTTGACTGCCTCATAAAAGTTTGCCTAATCTACAGGTAGCTGATCAGTTTTATACCATTTTACACAAGCACTGCAACAAAGTGCAGGTCTACTCATGGGAGCTCATACTTTGAATTTATATTTTGCTTTCATTTGCATTCTTGTTGATGTTTTTGCTGATTTGATCATAGGCAGTAAGCTGTGATGAAGCTTTTCTAGATATCACAGACTTGACAGGTGGAGATCCTGAACTTTTAGCATCAACAATAAGAAAAGAAATTTTTGAGACTACAGGATGCACTGCAAGTGCCGGAATAGCTAGGAATATGCTCTTGTCTCGCCTTGCCACTAGAACTGCTAAACCTGATGGTCAATGCTATATCCCTTCAGAACGGGTATGCTTATGGACTGTTTAATTAGGTCATATTCTTTTTGCTTCCCATAAATGAAAATTGTATGCGATAGAATCTTTGACTAATGTAATGAGACTGATAATTTGGTTGGGATGCTCTATCCTCTAATGTGCCATGTTCGTGTTTGATTGATTCTCTTTGACAGGGACAATTGTTTTTTAGTTGTTGTTATTTTCGTCTGCCGTAGCTAGAATTGGAATATCGCTGTCTATACCTGATTTTCCTTTAATCTATTTTACGGAGATTCTACATTTCCATGGCTTCCATTTTGTTTAAAGAATGATCTGTATATGATTTTTGAGGTTTGCTGAGACCTTGCTTTACATTTTAGATGCATGAAATTTTTCAAGTACGTAAAATTTATTTCAACATTTGACATGAGTGAGAAGCAAAGGTAACAACTATATGTTCTGGACACCTAATTGTACCTAAGAGCTAAAGCCTTAATTAATAACACCTATATGAATGTTGATTGAAATCATATATATGTTCTCTTTTATTTCACTAACTGAACTACCATTTCAGGTAGATGAGTATTTGCGTGAGCTTCCTATTGAGATGCTTCCAGGAATAGGGTATGTTTTGAAGGAGAAGTTGAAGAAGAAAAATGTTCAAGCTTGTGGACAATTGCGCTTGATCTCTAAGGTCAGAGACTCAGAGTCAATATAAGTGGGATTTTCTTGTTTGTGTAGAAATATCTCGGAGATAATTCTGTTGATACATTTGCAGTGTTTACTATTATTTTTTCTGTGTGTTCATTTTTTTTTATTTCTTTCAGACTTTATTGATTTTTATTATATGCTTGAAACAATTTGACCCAGGTTTATCACATGTTTATATTTTTGTCTTTGTTCTTGATATCTTTCTCTTGAATATGTTAATGGCAAAGAGACAAAAGCAAGCATATTGAGTTGGTAAACTGTTGTTGTTTGGTCTCTTAAAAGAAAAAAATTGGCATGAAAATAAACTATATCCAAATAGAACCATGGCGCACATTTTCTTTAGGATGTAAGTGGTGCCCAATCTCTGATTTGTGTCATGCTTATGTGGTTTGTAGTGTTCTATTGTGTTCTATCCTTGGGTACAATCTTCACAAGCAAAAGGAACAATGTATGATTGTAAGGATCTGTAATCACGGTTTATAAAATAATAGTCATTTATGTATTTTGGATTGTCTCTTTGAACTATTGCTAAGGGATTTTCAGCTATCTTTCTCCAATGTCTTCTTGTTTGATCATTTTCTTGTTCATGTTAAAACTAGAAAGAGTTTGTGGGATTTGCTACATGTTTCACAAATTGAATTTTCGATGTTATAGGAAATGATTTTGTATTTTAGTAACTTCTCATGAGAAGATGCTGAAGTACTGCACATGTTTTCATGGAATTATTAGGACTCTCTTCAAAAGGATTATGGCATGAAAACTGGAGAAATGCTTTGGAACTATAGTAGAGGAATAGATAACCGGCCGGTTGGAGTCATTCAGGTTTGGTAAAGAATTATAAGACTGCACGTTTTATGTTATCATTACTGTATTTAAATAATAATTTCTTGTGCTCATATTCACCATTTCCTGAGCACTTGCGATGAATGTTGTGTACAGGAATGCAAGTCTATAGGTGCTGAAGTAAACTGGGGTGTGAGGTTCAAGACTTTGCAAGATGTGGGTGTTTGTGTGAACTTAGAAGCTTTTTTGCTATTCATTTTCTTCTTATTTTATTTCAAAATTGAAATTGCGTATATGAGTTTAATTGACAATCCAGAGTCAGCATTTCCTATTAAAGCTTTGCAAGGAGGTTTCTTTACGCTTGCAGGGAAGTGGAATGCATGGTCGGACCTTTACTCTTAAGGTATTGCCTCTTGATTGTAATAATTGGAGAAATATAATATTTTGAGGTTTTAGTGTATGAATTGGTTTTTTGAATTAAGTAGGTTTCCTTTATTTCTTTCACGATTTTGCTTCTTGTATGGCAGGTCTTATTTCTTATGGAAAGATCTAATTGTCGCTTTCCGGTCTAATATAAGTTTATCTTTATTTAGATAAAGAAGAGAAGGAAAGATGCTGGAGAGCCTTCAAAGTATATGGGTTGCGGGGACTGCGAGAATCTGAGCCACTCAATGACGGTAACTATGAACTTAGCACATCTTTTTGCGCATGACATAAAACAGATATACATGCACAGACATGTGCATGCCCTCAGTTACAATTAAAAAAAAAAAAAAACATTTTTTGCGTAATAACATTGATGCCATGATAGGTTCCAATTGCCACTGATGATGTGGAAGTTCTTCAGAGAATTACAAAGCAACTCTTTGCTTCTTTCAACTTAGGTAAGTCAGCTGTTGAAGACAGAAGTTGAAAATGGTGTTCATTTTACTCTTGGTGGCCTGAGCTATTATTCACAATGTGGTTGATTTGGTCATTTAGTGATGGAGCATAAGACATGACAATTTTCCCCAAAAAGCAAAAGCTAACAACATATGCAAGATTGATCAGTTTGGTAATTATTTGGTTGGGATCTTGGGACATATTTTTGATAGCTCAGGAGTCAGTCTAAGAAAATTTTTGCTCATTTTTCCAAGATATTGAAACTAAGGGCCATAACTTGGCCAGAAATTACAAAGATTTAGTGACAATAATACGGATGGATTTTATAGTTCCTCTCTCTCATCTCCATTTTATGTTAGTTATTCATTATATTATTCAATATTAAGGGAATAGGTTCTTAGTACTGGGGATAAGTTTTTTAGTATGGTCTTTACTGATTTAAAAATTAGAGGAACTAAATTTATCTGTGGGACTCTTCTCCCTCCTAATCTGTGGATATTTTGAAGTTTGGGTGAAATATATTAGGTATTACCAAAGAAAGGTTCACTTTTGAAAAGTATTTAGGTTAGCTATAAAGTTGTGGCTATAGTTGTTCTCTAAGTGTAGTATTTCTTAGGAAATAGGAATTTCATGAATGAATGGCTAGGGATGTGACTGTGATAATTTTGGGTTTATAATTATTTAGCATGATTAATCTCTCTTCTTTGATTGTTTTGGTGGTTCCACATCTTTCTCTTGTGGGAACACATTTACTATATAAATTTTTGTGGTTTCTCTCGTTACACTCTGTAAAAAAACACTCCAAGGTTGAACTTATACTGGTTTTTTAATTATTTTTCATAGATGTGAAGGACATTCGTGGTGTAGGCTTGCAAGTAACGAAGCTTGAAAATGCTGACAATTCCAGAGGTATCTGCTTTATAGTTTTGAAATTAGCTTACTCCAGTGGTATTTATGTCAGATGGTTTATTGCCCTTTGCATAAAGTAAAATGTTTCCCCTGTATATTTTGCCAATTGGTTGTTTACATGTAAAGGAAATTATTCCTTTTTGTCGTGCCCCCCCTCTAATGGTTGCCATTGAATTGAATGTTAATTTTCTTGGTTTAAGGGCTTGAAAGAAATTCCTTGAGGTCGTGGCTTACCTCTGCCTCAGCATTGACAGAAGGAAGGCATAGTATCAAAAGCATGTCCAATGAAAGAGAAAATTCAGGTAATTTTAGATTCTCATACAGGTATTCATATGTACTGAACTAGCTTTTCTTGAAAGTTGCAAAATTCAGTAATCATTTCCAAACAATTTGTAAAGTGTGAAATGGAGTTGGGTAAAGGAAAGCTGTAACTAATTATGGGGTGAGGATCTGTGAGTTGATGCTTTTTGAAACTTCAAAGAAGCATGTGGCTCTCTGTTAAATCATGCTTAAAAGGACAACACTGATGATGGGCTGTACTGCATATGTGTGATGTTTTATTTATCTTCTTGTTAATTTTATTGAAATAAAATTGAATTCCAGAGCTTCTGTTGGTTTTATTTTGCAGATCCTGGGTCACAAAGCACCTCAGGTAAACTATTTCCTCACCACTCACCAGACTGGGTTTCTCTGCAAATGAACAGTAATTTGTTTGATGGTGAATCGTCTTTCAATATTGTTCCAGCTCCACCACCCATTTGTGATCTTGATATGAGTGTCATCGGGAGTCTTCCTCCAGAACTCTTTTCAGAACTAAATGATATTTATGGAGGGAAGTTGGTAGATTTAATTGCTCAAAATAAAGGAAAAAGTGAAAATAGCAGTGGTTCTTCATTCATCCCCTCTCACAGACCAGAAGAAGGTGACTAATTTATTCTTATTAACATGTTGCTAATGCAATAATTTTCTTCTTCTCATGGACTGTTCAACTTAGGTGTGACAGGTTGTGATGAGGGACCTAGTGCATCCAGCACTCTTCCCCATAGAATGGTATCAGTGGAAAACAAGGTATCATCTTTCACTTATTTTTATTTATCTGTTCTGCATTGGCCTTCTAATTGGTATTTCTCTAGTTTCTCTGCCACTTGGGGTCATTATTTTTCCTTTGCCTGTAAACTGGAAGACAATTTGAGTTGTTTTATCTTGCATCACAACAAACAATTGTACTTCTTGCCAGGAAAAGCAGCGTACAACTGAGGAAGCACTATTAGCAGCACCTTGTTCTGATTTTGGGTCCTATGATGAGTCCATTCAAAATTTAGGCCTTAGAAACACTGATTTGATGCCTTCATCTTTAAGTCAGATTGATACCTCAGTGTTACAACAGTTGCCTGAGGAATTGAAAGCTGATATCCTGGGACTGCTGCCTACGCACAGGAGACAAGAGTTAACTTCAAATTCATCCATGGTTCCTCCTACAGAAAGTCCTCAAGGACTATTAAAAATCACTGAGAATCAAGCTATGCCCATTGATTCTGTCAGAACTAATGATCTTTGGAATGGAAATCCACCAAAGTGGGTTGACAGGTTCAAAGTTACTAACTGCTTGATACTAAACAATTTGGCTGAGAAGTATGACAAATTGGGTTCAGCTGGAAATTTATCTTCTATTCTTCACCATGCAATTTCTGAATCTCTACATTATCCCGTCGAAAATGACGATAGTTGGGAGGATGAAGCTACTTATTACTTCTGTGAGCTTCTCAAGCAGTATATTAACTTAAAGATAGAATTTGATATCGAAGAGATTTACATTTGTTTTCGTCTTCTTCAAAGGTATGCTGCAATACCTTATCAAGATTCTTTTTCTCTCTCGACACACATATGTGCCCAACTGGATGCATAAAGCACTTTTGTTTTCTTTGGAATTGTCTTAGTCGGTTAAAGCTTCATTGTTGCCTCAGGTTTACAAAAAAGTCAACTCACCTCCTTCAAGTGTACGATATTGTCTTTCCATACCTCCAGGTTAGCATATCCAATTTTCCTACTAAATTTAAATTTTGAAAATGGGTGGGCATTTTTGCACTTATGAGAACAATGATCATTGTGGCTATGTTATAAAATGGATATTGTACGATTGCTAGCATCTAAAAAGCTATGCTCTGATAGGCCATCATATCATTGTGGCTAAGTTAGTAGACAGACAAAGTTCCATGCTTCAGGAAATTGCTAGGTCATTTGTCATATTATTAAGTAAAATTACATCTTCAGTCACACAATACAGATTACAAGAAGAGGAAGAGGACTCACTTTCATCCAAACTCTTTCCAGCCAAATTTTCAAACCAGCTGTTGATTCATATTGCCTTTATGTTAGATGCATGAGTCTTTTCTGAGACATGGCTGCAGGCCTAACTGGTTTCCGTGTGAACACAAACCTTCAGGCATCTGTTGGAGAACATTATGGAGGAAGTTTGCATATTTTTCCACAGGGGTAGTGTTTCTTTAAAGAGGTGCCGTGCAGAATTTATTTTGACATTTGCTGCTATGTTCCACTTGCAATTCATGGAAGAATTACCATCGTGTTCATTTTAGCTGCCCTTTTTGGGTTCCAGAACGTGAGCTTAAACTGTAGCTGGGAGATCTCTGATAATTTTTCACAGGTCAGAATCTATTGAAGAATTTATGGCTTTGTGCCCTGAGGTGCAGGTAAGTCAAGTGTCTAGCAGTTTATCAGGAGAAATTCTCTTCTTTACAAAAGTCTAATGGCATTCAATGTTGTATCGATTTTCTCTGTTTTCTATGCTATGAAGTGTTTTCCTAACCTTTTTGTTTGAAACAAACTTGCCTATGTAGTTTTTAGTTTCCTATCTCAGGTGTTGGAGTATACTGAAGTTCTTAATCCTCCACGTTTTTTTTATTTTTATTTTTTCTGTCCTTCACTTCCCCTGAATTGCAGTTAAATGGATCTTGAAACATATTGCAGCTAATCTTCAGGGAGTAATACTGGTGTCTCTTTTCCAAGATCCACACTTCATATTGAAGGTCCTGGCTTTGTTAAGTGGACTGAAAATTTTTTTGTGGACTGATTATATTGATTCTGGCGGGAATGACAAGGACATTATCTGGAATGACAAGAAACAGGCTAGAAGATGCCTTGCAGATGTCGGATGGGCATTGCAGCTCCGTTTGGGAAATTGTTTATGACGTATCATGCCACCGCTGATTATTTATTGCAATATTCGGTGTAATTCATCACTTTTTCAGTTTCAGTTGAGTTATGAGCAATACCTAGGAAAAGTCCCGCTTAGAAGGCAGGCTTTTGTCTTCTTGGAGCAAATCCTTGCACGTATCCATGGTTAGTAGGAAAACCCAGTTTTGGATTTTACACAATGCGGTTCTTCTGAGATTATGCAAAATGGAGACTCCTAATTTTTGGTTTTAGAAATCTATTTGAGCAGTTGATGGAATGGACACATGGACCAGAAAGATCAACGCGAGTCAACTGATGTGGATAGCGTGCTAGGGCAGCACATGCATCACTAATGCTGCCGCCTTGACAATTTGGTGTTACACTTTTTAGTTTTTGTACATAAATTATAGTGCATTGTAGTTCCTCTCTTAGCAAGTTGTTTTATATTGCAGCGAATGAAAATAATTCCTAGTTTTTTTTAATACTCTGCAGCATTTTGCTAATATATAATCATTAACTTTGTGCAGTTGATTATTATTATTCCATTAGAAAACTTCAAATCAAAGGATATAGTTTAACATATGAATTATCGGAATTTGAAATTTTTAATGTTATTGGAATTACTTTTAGGTACAAGTGTGGCTGACTTTGTCAATTTCCATCTCCATACTTCCATGATATTCTCTTCTGTAAAGGGAAGATGCATATGGTTTGAACGTGAATTGTAATAAGCTGCTTTGTTGCAGTTTGGACCGTAGACTGAGGCCCGGCTGCTACAGGCAACAACACTAAAATAATGCATAACGTACATTTCCCACCATTAGATTGCCAATGCTAATTTTTATTCCATGGAGGCTGGCACTCAAACTGAATACATGGTCTAATTTTGACAAATTTGATTTTTTTCCCCCTCTTTTAAATTCTACAATTTTGAGTGGAAAACAGGGTTGTTGAGAACTGATTTTCATTATTATATGTCTTTTATAACTGTTAATTATTAGTGTTAAAATGAATATTTAGAATATTTAATTCTAACTATGAGTATGGGACACTAGTCTAAGACTTTAGGTTTCAGGTTCCTTAGTCTATACTCAACACTTCAACTTACTACTAATCTTGGTCGTTTAGGTAGTTTCAAATATTTTTATTATATAGTCAATTACTTGCACAGTACAAATTTCCGAAAATCCTGCCTGATTTTTCTTCAAATGAAAAGCACTTAATTATTTATTTATTTATTTTTTACTTTCAACTTTCAGGTCATAAACGCAATATCTTCCATCATCAAGCATCATCCCCACTTAAATAGCAACATGAAACTTCAAAAGACTAGACTACCTAAGCATTTAGTACAATTTTTATAGCTTTAATGGCAACTATCTAGTCTAGTAAAACAATCCCTAGTCTTCTCTATTTGGAGGCTACATAATGTGAAGTAGCAGTTTGAATGTGAAACAGATATTTTGATTAATAAATCATCATGAAGGACTTTTGATCTTAGGTTTTATTACAAAACTTTGACCACATCTCATTTTCTTTATCTTTTACCTTTTAAAGTTTGATATAATTAATTTTGGCTAATTCTATTTAACATTTTTTAGGGACGTCAAAAGGAGAAAAAAAAAAGTTATTAGATGAAAATAAAAGATAAAAAATATAATATCTATGGACACCTAATGGCCGACATTGCAAGTTGCAAATTGTAAATTTGTAAAATGTACCGGTTAGGAGCAGAGAGCCCAATGAGAAAAGGAGTGTGGGGATTCGATTGAGCAGCGTATATATAATCTTGCACTTTTTGGTTGGTTAACAAACTTTTAACGCCTACCTACCTAGGATGCGTTGATACCATTTGTGGGATAGGCATAAAAGAAGAACGATTTGAATCCCTCTACTCTCTTCAATTAGTTTAAAAAAAAAACACTTAATCATTTTTTTATTTAAATTATTTTTATTGAATTTTAATTAAATTAATTTAATTTGAATAAAATTTTAGAGACAATAAAAATTTTTAACAATTAATTTAATATTACTGTTTATATTAGAATTTAAATTTAAAATATCATTTAAACGAGAATAGTTTTCTGCTAGTTGATTTAAATAGTTATTAGTTATTTTTTTAATTTTTATGTACTTATTAAATCCCTTTCTTTTAAATTTGGTAAAAGATGACACCCTTTTATCAAATTGTTTCATATATGACTGAACTGCCCTAATAGTCCACAGACATCAATTGGAGTTTAAAAGGGATAAACATTACAATAAAAAGCAAAAGTAGAAAACTTTATTGTATACGACTAATGTGAAAAATAAAATATTAATTCTTTTGTCGGACAAATTGACTAATTCATGCAAACAATTACAGAATTTTTCAAAATTTCAACAGTCAAAACGTGGCCTTTACGTTTTCAAATCCTCAAACTCAAACAACGCATGAAAAAACAAGGCTTCTCTCCTTGGCCAGCCACAGCAATTTCTCTTCATCACCTCACCACTCACAACTCGACACAACACAACACCACCCACCAGAATTTGTCAACCCAAACATTAATACACACCACGTACACACGCATCTACGTTGACACTTTTCTGTATGTATATATATGAATATGCGTGTATTTTCAAAACCATTCTCAAGCACCCACCAAACATCCATGAAATATTAAACCATATCATAGCTATATATATATATAAACTTCAACAAATTAACCATATGTTTTCTTAGCTCTCTCAGGAGGAAAAAAGGAAAAAAGAAAAAGAAACAGCAGCAGCAACAGCAAAGAGATAGATGAAGATATTAATGGGGTCGAATAATTGTCTTGTGTTGGCTCTGAATGCTATTTCTATCTTCTTCTTCTTCTTTCTCATTTTGTTTTCTTACTCCATGCAAGTTGATGGCATGAGGCTTCTTAAAGAACAACAGTATCCTTCTTCTTCTGCATCAATAATGAAGAATGTTTTAAGCATGCAAGCTTACTCTGGCCCAAGCCACCGAGGACGAGGTCATTGATATATATATATATAGGAAAAATATTGAAGGTTTTGTACTTTTCTGATAAAGAGAAAAGAGTAACACCATAGATATGAACTTAACTACAAGTAGTTTAGTTTTTTTGTTTTGTTCTTTTGTTTATTTAATTTATGGTAAGAGAGACCACTTCAATGGCTTTTTTTTTTTTTCAAAGAGAAAACTTCAATGTTCAATGATCAGCATAAAACTGTAAATGTACCATTTCTTCTAATACTTGAGTGACATATATAATATTTGCCTTATATTACCTTTCTTTAATTTTCTTTGGTTAATTATGAAGTTATTGTTCAAAATTAATTATTATTGATATATCGCTGTTGTCTTGTATGATTGGCTTCAAATATTAACTTTAAGAATCCAACTTACATTAGTATTAGAGACATTTCAATCTTTTAGCACTTTCGGTTCATTATCAGCTTCTATCCACACATATTAGTTTATTTTTTTCTTTCTCAACAAGGAATATATACCACTTTTTTGCTAACAATTTTTTTTCAATAAAAAAGATTTTTACTATAATATGATTTTTTTTTAATATAACAGATAAAAATTTACCACCAAGCCTATGTGCAATTGGCCTAATAGTCAAGATTTATCACTGACATTTTTGGGATTCGGGTTCAAGTTAACCCCTACCTCATCTCCCAATTATTAATGACTAAAAAAAAAAATTTACCACCAAGGTTAATGATATCAGGAATTAAACTCATTTTCTTTTTTATTTGATATTTCTCATATCCACTATTTATATGGATTTTAATTATTTTAAAATTTAAGCTGAGCAGAGAGAATAGCTTTTTCAATACTTAATTTTTATACATGAAACTCAAATTTAAAATTATATTTAAAAAAAAATTCTTAATTTTTTAAAATATTTTTTATGATTTAACCGGCCGAAATTTCTTTTCCCATAGTATGATTTAATTATGAAAATATATTCAACATTTACACCCAATTTTACGGGAAATGTTGAATAGGCAGAGAGGGTTGGTTCAATGCATAACATTGCTATTGCTAGGCCCTCATGCCCTTTTGATAGAAAATTCTCCTATAACTAATGACATTTACACCATTTTTGGCTTGGGAGTGCCTCCGACTGACCTCAAGAGAACTTTATTGCGCCCTACAATGAATCCATTAGAAAAACCATTAAGCCTATAAGCCACTATAAAACACAACCCGAATCAGGGTAAACTGTCGGGGCAACATTTTGCAAATTAATCAATTACAGGAAAATTTTTAATTAGTATAATTTTTGTCTATGTTCCCTGATGTTTCTGCCACTACTAACTAAACACTGCCTTAATCTTGGATAAACTGTCAGGGGCAAGACCTTTTAGAGAGTTTTCAACTTGTTAGTGTTTTTTTTTTCTTTCTTTCTAAACCATCAATATTTAGATACCATTACACTCTACTTAAACCAGTTCAACTCGTATAGAATACAAGTTGCTTAAACCATAATATTTTCTTACCAATTGATTCTACCAGTTCGTTCTTTTCAGTGTTTTTTATTTATCAGAAACTTAATGAATGGAAGTCCATATGTGCTTCTTATTATTCATTTTTTACTAAATTTATTTTCTGCAATATATATATATATATTTTGGTGTAATATGAGAGTTGTTTCATACCATATTGGATATGAAATTATTCATTTGTTTGCATTTGGGATGCGACTGACATTAATTCAAAAAAGTTTGACCTATAAGAATTCATAGCTTGTGCTAACCAAAAAAAAAAAAATAAAAGTTTTACTTTCATCAATTTGGCTTTGGCTATTTTTGGCTTTTGCAACGTGAAACAGGATTGCAGCTTCAACATTTTGAACTAGTTAGAAAGTGAAACAGATGAAAATGTGTTGCTTGAAATATAAAAGAAAAGTGCATGCTAATTAAACAATGCACCGCACACTATTCATAATTTGACATAGATTAATTAATGTCAATATTTAAAATTTGATCTTCAGATAGAATGACTTCACAGTTCACACTCAACCTTCAACTGAAATTATTTGAAAATCACTTGTTTCCCACACTTTGAATTTGTGCACAACACATGCAATACATTGTAGATTATTCTTTTGCAATATTATACGTGCTTTTACATAAAAGGCAACTTTGGCATCTACAAAATGCAGTAAACAAACAACAGAAAGCTGCCTGTATTTGACACCTTTGGATGGAGATCTCAGCATGGTATTTAAATATGGGTAGCATACATTTAAATGAGCGTATTCAACTTAAATAAAAACTTTATAAAATTCATTTCCAATTTTAACTTTTAATTCCATAAAATTATTTAATATTAAATAAATTTTTATTAATTAGTTCAAATAAATTTAAAATTAATTTGCAAATAAATTCTATTCAAAATTCATTTAGAAATAAAATAAAATGAAATAGCTAAATAAGGGGTAACGAAATTTCAATTCCCCATTCTTAATGTAATTGCACTTAGACATTCATGGTAGTGATCATTTCAATCCGGTATAGATCAATTCAATCTGATACTAATATATTAAATTTGATACTAATACAATTCACAAAACCATTATCTAAAACTCCAGATATTAGGCTTTGACACATTTATGCAAATTTAAACAAATTTTCTTTCAACCTTTGAGAGAGTTTCACTCATATAGTGATTAGAGATTGAACCCATAATTTATTAATGCCATTAAATTTTTTTTACTATTTAACTACTCAATTTTGCACATGCAATCTCAAAAAACATTCTAGTAATGTTGGTATTTAAATTTTTTATTCATGAATTTAGTCAAATAAATTTCTATTTATTAAAACATTTTGCCAGATCGTGTCCTTATTCCGGGTATCAACAGCCGCAGATTCCATGATTCCCACAGCAGTCGATTGCTAGTGCTGCACCCGTGCCATTTCAGTTGCCTCCAGCCCAGCATCAGAGTTCCACTTAGTTTGTTCCACAGCAGAGTCGTGGTAGAGGTACTAGAGGTGCCAGAGGTGTTGGCCAGGATTCTACCAGTCAGCAGGGAAGTCGAGGACAGGCCAGAGTTTTTCATCTTACTCAGCAAGATGCTCAGGCATCTAATGCAGTCGTGGCAGGTATTGTTTCTGTCTGTTACCTGGATGCATGGGTTTTGTTTGATCCGGGAGCCACGCATTCGTTTGTTTCTCCCGTTTTTGCTTCCAAGTCTTGTTGGTAAGCTTCGAGGATGGATTTTCCTTTGTCTGTTGCCACTCCTTTGAGTGATTCCTTGGACACCGATATTGTTCTTTCTGGTTGTCCAGTTCTCGTGGGAGGTAGAGAATTATCTGCTGATTTGATTCTGTTGGATGTGATGGAGTTTGATGTTATTCTGGGAATGGATTGGTTATCTCAGCATTATGCCGTGGTAGATTGCAGGAATAAAGAGGTGACTTTCAGAATTCCTGATGAAGAAGATTTTAAGTTTGTGGGTGATAGGAGTTCAGCACCTCAGAATCTTATTTCTGCTATTGCGGCTAGGAAGTTATTGAAGAAAGGATGTAAGGGATATTTGGCATTGGTCAGGGATACTTCAGTGGAGAAGTTGTCACTCACGGATGTTCCTGTTGCTTGTGAGTTTCCTGATGTTTTTCCCGAGGAGTTGCCAGGATTACCACCTCATAGAGAGATTGAGTTCTGTATAGATGTGGTTCCAGGTACTACTCCTATATCCATGCCACCCTATAGAACGACTCCTGCAGAGTTGAAGGAGCAATTGCAAGAGTTGTTGGATAAGGGTTTTATCAGACCTAGTGTTTCTCTTTGGGGTGCACCAATCCTGTTTGTGAAGAAGAAGGATGGTACCCTGAGACTGTACATTGACTACAGAGAGCTGAATAAGGTGACAGTGAAGAACAAGTATCCTCTCCCGAGGATAGATGACTTGTTTGATCAGCTATAGGGTGCACAGTTCTTTTCTAAGATTGATCTGAGGTCGGGTTATCATCAGTTGCGGATTAGTGAAGCTGATATTCCTAAGACAGCATTCCGCACTAGATATGGCCATTATGAGTTTCTGGTGATGTCTTTTGGTTTGACTAATGCACCAGCAGCTTTTATAGACTTGATGAACAGGGTATTCAAACCGTATGTGGATCAGTTTGTGGTAGTCTTCATTGATGATATACTGGTTTATTCTAGGAGTATGGAGGAGCATGTATATCACTTGAGGATTGTACTGCAGACACTGAGAGATCATCAGCTTTATGCTAAATTCTTGAAGTGTGATTTCTGGATGGAGAGTGTTTCTTTTCTTGGACACGTAGTGTCTAAAGAAGGTATCCAGGTTGATCCACAGAAGATTGAGGCAGTGTCTGAGTGGCCTAGACCGACTTCTGTTATAGAGATTCAGAGTTTTCTGGGTTTACCCGGGTATTATAGGCGGTTTGTGCAGGATTTTTCCAGAATTGTAGCCCTTATGACTCGCTTGACTCAGAAGAATGTTAGATTCGAGTGGTCAAAAGCTTGTGAGAATAGTTTCCAGTTGTTGAAGGAGAAGTTGACCACAGCACCGGTGTTAGCTTTGCCTAATAGTGTAGATAAGTTCACAGTTTACTGTGATGCCTCTAGAATTGGTCTTGGTTGTGTGCTGATGCAGAATGGAAGGGTGATAGCCTATGCTTCGAGGCAGTTGAAGAAGCATGAGCAGAACTATCCCACACATGACCTTGAGATGGCTGCAGTGATCTTTGCTTTGAAGATTTGGAGACATTATCTATACGGGGTGACTTGTGAGATATTTACTGATCACAAGAGCCTTAAGTACATTTTCCAGCAGCGAGATTTGAATCTGAGGCAGAGGAGATGGTTGGAACTGTTGAAAGACTATGATTGTGAGATCTTATATCATCCGAGTAAAGCTAATGTGGTAGCAGATGCCTTGAGTAGAAAGTCCTCAGGCAGTCTTGCTCACATCAGTGTTGAGAGGAGACCATTGATCCAGGAATTGCATCTGTTGGTGGATCAAGGTCTGATGATGAAGATTAGTAGATCAGATGGACTGCTAGCTCAGTTTAAAGTACGATCTGTACTGAGGGATAAGATTAAAGCAGCTCAGAGCCGAGATCCTATTCTAGAAGAGCTTGCAGAGAATGTCAGAACGGGGAAGTTCACTGATTTCACACTCGATGATGATGGTGTGTTGTGGATCAGTGGTAGATTGTGTGTTCCTGATGTGGATAACTTGAGAGAGGAGATTTTAGAGGAAGCACATTCTACAACTTACAGCGTTCATCTGGGTATTACTAAGATGTACCACAGTATCAGAGATTTATACTGGTGGGATGGATTGAAGAAGGATGTTGCTGATTATGTTGCTAAGTGTCTGACATGTCAGCAAGTGAAAGCTGAACATCAGAAGCCTTCTGGGAAGCTTCAGCCTCTTCCTATTCCCGAGTGGAAGTGGGAAAGGATAGCTATGGATTTTGTGGTTGGTTTACCTCGTTTGAAGGATGGATACGACTCCATCTGGGTGATTGTAGAAAGATTGACGAAGTCTGCACATTTCCTACCTGTGAAAGCCACCTATTCTGTAGCTAGATTAGCGAAGTTGTATGTGAAGCATATCGTATGCCTTCATGGAGTACCTGTGTCCATTGTGTCAGATAGAGGTTCGGTGTTTATTTCTCATTTTTGGCAGAAGTTGCAGGAAGCGATGGGCACTAGGTTGGATTTCAGTACTACTTTTCATCCTCAGACAGATGGTCAGTCTGAGAGGACGATCCAGACACTGGAAGATATGTTGAGGATGTGTGTCTTGGATTTGGGAGGTAACTGGGATGATCATTTGCCACTCGTTGAGTTTACATATAATAACAGCTACCATAGCAGTATTGGTATGGCACCATATGAGGCATTGTATGGAAGGAAGTGTAGATCCCCTCTGAGTTGGGATGAGATTGGTGAGAGAGCTTTGACTAGACTTGAGATGGTTTAGGATGCTGTAGAGAAAGTCACCGTGATTAAGCGAAGATTAGAGACCGCAGTTAACAGACAAAAGAGTTATACGGATCCTAGGCGCAGAGATATGGAGTTTCAGGTTGGAGATTTCGTTTTTCTAAAGGTATCTCCGATGAAGGGTGTGATGAGATTTAGTAGGAAGGGTAAGTTAGCACCGAGATATATCGGACCGTTTGAGATTCTGGAGAGAGTTGGCACTGTTGTATATCGGTTGGATTTGCCTCCAAGTATGTCACAGGTGCATCCAGTATTTCATATCTCGATGTTGAGGAAGTATATCTCAGACCCTTCACACGTGTTGCAGCCCGATAGTGTAGAAGTGAGTGAAGATTTGACGTTTGTGGAAGAACCTGTGGCAATCGTTGATTTTCAAGTTCGACAGTTGCGTTCGAAGCAAATTCCGATGGTCAAGGTTCTGTGGCGTAGCAATAGAGTTGAGGAGCATACGTGGGAGACTGAAGATGAGATGAGAGCTTCTTACCCGTATCTCTTTCCTTCCTGATCCTGTAATCTTTTCTTTCTGGAATTCGGGGACGAATTCTTGTAAGGGGGGAAGACTGTAATATCTCGTGTTTTTTTAAATATTTTAATACTGCATCGGGATATGTAGTGTTAATAATTTTTGTATATATATTATGATATTTCACGAGTTGTTGTTTAATTAGAATTGATTTTTAATTATTTTATATTATTTTAAGTGCTTTACGTAAAATTTTCCCGGGACTTGCATTTTCGGGGAAATTTTCACGTAAATAATTTACTGTTAATTATTTTAAATATATTTACGGACTTGCATGAACTCATACGTATTTTTAAAATACTAAACACCGTATATATGTGTAATTATTTATTTAATTATGGTTTAATCAATATTACCCTAATATTTTATTATTTATTTATTAATTTTATTGTTAATTAATTATTTTCATTTATTAAATTTTAAATTATTAAATATTATGTGTGGTGTGTGATTTTCCCAAGTGTTTTATTAATATACTATATTAAAATATATATTTTTTATTATTATCATTTTTCTTTTTTTTTCTTTTTCTTTTCTTTTCTTTTCTTTTTCTCTTCTTCTTCTTCCCAAAACCGTCCTCCATCAACCTTCACCGCTGCAAATCCCGACCACCTACCGTCGGTGTGCCACCAGCAGCTTCGCCCTTCCCAGCCAACTGCTCCGTCGCTCCTAGTCTCCTTCCCCGGCGCCGGCCAACTCCCTTCCTCCATTTTTGGCCGAAAATCCCATTTTCTTCACAACTTACTATTCTGGCCACCAAACTTCACGTTTCCGGTGTCTTTGGACTCCTCTAGCAACGGTAATCATGATTCTAGCTTTGGTTTGAGCTTAAATGACCTTGAATTTCTTGTTTTTCAATTTTTCTCAATTTGGCCGAATTAGGTTTTTGATTTTTTTTGAATTTTTTATTATTGATTCATGAAAAGTCCCTTAACAAATATTTATCCTAGTAGCTTAATCTACATGTATGAATTTTTGTGGAATTTTTAGAGATTATTTTGATTTTTGGGTATTTTTGAATATTTTAATATTATTTTCTAATTTTCGGAAATTAATTAATTAAATTAAGAAATTGTATTTTATGATAATTATAGGTGTTTAAATGAATTATAGAAATTTATTTGGAATTTTTATGAATTTCTATGTATTTATTTTGAATTATTTAAGTTTATGTAATTTTGGGAAAATTAGGTTAATTATGTTTTTAATTGAAATTAATTGGTTAATTGAGTTTAATTATTGATAAATATTCAGAGAAAATTAATTTTGGATAATTATACTATTTTTGGTGAATTTTTGGAGTAATTTTAGTATATTTATATATATAAAGGCATTTTGGTAATTTTGCACAAAATTGGCTAAAATTGTAATTTAATTGGTTTTAATAGTTATTTAAGGTATAAAAATGATTTCTACAAATTATTTGGTATTTTTAACTAATTAAAACTATTTTTCGTGAATTATTTTTAATTATATATATAATATACGATTTTACTAATAAAATGAGTTTTTATCGGTTTTTACTGTGTTTAAAGGTTAATTATGTAATTTCTACTTATAAAATGAATTTCTATGTTATAAGGGTATTTTTGGTATTCCTGAAATTATTCTGTGAATTGTGGACCCCGGTCGGTAGACTGTAGTTTGGAGTCTGACCGAGGGGTTGTGAATGTAATTTTGCATTTATTTTCGAAGTGTATTTCTTTGCAGGGTCGGCTCTACTCTTTGAGTAGAGAGATGTCCATTTTATAGGGGAGGTTCTGCCGAATTTTTGATAGAATTCTCGTAAAACGTGATGTCCGGTCGAACCCTAATTTTGATTTTGTGTTTAATATTCTAGATCGAGTTCTAGGATTTTCTGTTAAGTTTATTTTGATGTCTGTTATTATTGTTTGTTTAGTTGCGCCGAGACCGAGGCCTAGTGGACCAGGCCCGTCGAATCCATCTCGAGGAGCGCACTAAGTGTGAGTTACTATATTATATATATATGCTTTAGGATGCATGATTTTAGAAATATATGTTTTATTTTGATTAAATATGCATAAATAATGTGATTAGTATTTAAGCATATCTTTAGTTTATTTTTGGTTTATTTTCGGTATATATTAAATTATATGCATGTTTTATTAATAAATTATATTTAAAATGTTTTTAAATATATTTCTAGCTTAATTTATAATTTAATTGGATTTATTTGACATATATATACTCGAAATATACTTGGTTTACTTTTGGTATATTTCTAGTATATATATGGATATTGTTGCTATTTTATTTAAATTCACGCATCATTTATTTGTGAATGAATGTTTTATATTTATTAATGAATGATATCAATAGAACGTGCTACCTAGTGGGCAACACTAGGACCGAGTACGTACCGGTACGCTTATAGCATTTAGGCTATACTACTAACCATTTGTGGATATTGATTGGATATGATTATTTGATGTGTGAGATATGGTTTGGAGATGTGATTGCTGGAGCTCGATTGACCAAGTGTCTCGGGGCCAATCACACTGGCAGTCAGACTGCTGGAGCTCGGTTGACTTAGTGTCTCGGGGCCAGTCTGCTGTCTAAATGGATTAAGTGGATATATTTTGGATTAAGTGAGCCTGTATGGCTAAAGTGTTGTCTAACACTGATTGAGGTTTCGATATCATAGGGTTCTATTTGATCCTTCATGAACTGTGATTTTTAATAAAATATATATAAATGATTTTACTGCATCTGTGTGTATTTGCTTGTATACATACATATTAGATATATACTTTAATTGTGTACATTGGCATTTAGTATGCATATATATATATTATAGTAATTCACTCAGTGAGGTCTGACTCCCCTCCGTTGACTATTTTTCAGGAGAGTCATCATCTTCAGACCTTAGTAGCAGGCCTGTACGTCAGATTTCTTTTGCCCCGGCTTCTCTATGTAAACTGCTTTTCTGAGTCTTGAGTTTTATTTTATCTAGACACTGCAGTGATCATTAAATTATTAAAGAGATGTTGTATTATATTTGAACTGGATTTGTATTAAAAGATTTATATATATATAAGATGAGCATTTAATTTAAATCCAGTTGGTGCAAATGTTATTATGATATTTATGATTTTTATTTCCGCTGCATTATATATTGTTATTACTATTGCATGTTTATTTTATTTTTAGGTTTGCTATGAGTTCCGGATTCGAAAGAATTCCCGTTCCCTAGCGCCGGTCGTGGCCCCTGTTTTGGGTCGTGATAATAACTCACTAAAATAATTTTAAGAAAATTTAAAATTTAAAATAATTTTTTAAAATTATTATTTTATTAACAATGATAAGTAAAAGTAATTAAGTATTTTAATTATTTTAAAAATATAAATTTTAATTAATATATCTTAAATGAATAATTTTTTTTGTACTTGGATATACTAAATTAGTTTTGCCAATATTATAATTTATGTTATATTTTAAATAAATTTGAAACTCAATTGTATCTTAATTAGATAATTTTAAAAAATATTTCTTTAAATTAGACTACTTTACAAAAACAAAATTCCAAGAATAACATATTTTTTTAATAGTTTTATTTATTATTATAAAATATAATTAATTGAAGGTAAAATAGAATTTTTTTTATATTTTATTTTAAATTAATTATTTAATTATAACAATTAAAATTACAATAAGAATATGTTAACTTATTTCATTGTTCAAATATTTATTATAAAATATTCTACTTTAAAGAAATATTTTTTAAAATTTGACTAACTCAAATTTGATTGAGTTTAAATTTTTTTTTAAATGTAACACAAATTATAATATTAACAAAACTCAATGAGTTTTATCTTTATAAAAAAATATTTATTCATGTATGAAAGATAAACTAAAATTATATATTTACAAATAATTAAGTATATTTAATTATTTTTATTTTTATGAATTATATAGTTATTATGAAAGTTAAGCAATAAAGAAGTCACAAGCAAAAATAAAAATATTATTCATTGAAAATATCAAAATGACATTTTTTTTATATAGTTTTAGGGCTGATATGTAAAAAAAATTTAATTTTAAGAGTTGATTAATATAAAATTATTTTAACTAACAAATAAAATTAATAAAAAAACTTTTTTAAAACTTAGAACTTAATTATAAACAAAACTTATTATAAAATTTTATTAAAAAAAATGATATAAGTTATAGAAATAACAATGTTAATTTATTAACATGGAGAACCAGCTTCTCTACCTGAGCACTTGGTTTCAATTCTCAAAAAGCCTTGAGAAGTTAAAACAGATTTTGACTGTGACTTTTCTTTTTACTGTAACTTTTAACATTTTCGATGCCAAATTGCCTAAATATAAGAAGGTGTTCACCATATGGTGCCTTTCATGGTCCAAGGTTTCATTCTGTAAGTGCATTTTACTCTTTAAGTCGTATAACACTCTAGATATTCCCAATTACATAACCATGACCTGTTAATTGTTAATAGAGGAGAGGAATATATGTTATTTTTAATTTATTTTTTATTAAATAAATTAATTTATTAAGTATATGTTATTTTTAATTTATTTTCATGGTCCAAGGTTTTGATTTTAATTTTTCATTTATTTATTAAATTAAATATTAATTTCTAAAAAATAAAAATTTTATATTTAATTTTTACTAATTCATATGTTACATATTTTAAAGTTTGACAAATTGAACCTAATTAATCAATGTATCTTAGTTTTAGGGTGAATTAGTTAAAAAAAAAAGTTATTTTTGAACTGAATTGAATTGGCTAAATTTGCCATGAGATAATTGGCAAAAATTAATTTCTGAACTAATTAACCATTGCGACCAAATTTAAGGAACAAATTGCTACTTTCACCTAGGAGAATTCAGTGCTAGTGTTTTGTGGAGAAACTTTAGAGTCAAATCGATATTCCAACTTAACATGCCTAATTGATATAATGATCCACTAAAAAAATAACATGTAATCACATACATACTTAGTGGAATGTACAATACATTGCATACAAAAATAATTTTAGTAATAATTAGAAAAAACCACCCATGTCTGTATAAAAAAACTATCCACTAAATATATATGTAATTACATGTCATTTTCTTAGTGAATCGTTATACCAACTAGACATACTGAGTTGGAATATTAGTTTTACTTAATAATTTCTTGCATTTTATGTTAGGTTTTGTCTCTTTTTTTTTTTTTTTTTTATTTGGGGGAATGAAGGTTTTACCTCTTTATATATCCAACAAAAATAAAAAATAAATCAACTTGTAAACTCTTGTAACTCTAAAAAAATATTAATTTTTAAAAATATAAGATACAGATATATGGGAAATATATAAATTTTAATATATATGAGAAATTCTAACATTACTTTGTGTACACTTTGTTTTTAATATCATAAGATAAAAGTGCATTAAATAATCTAAGGATGATTATTAACAAAATTAATTTTTCTTTGTAATTGTAATTTTCAATTTATGTAGAAATAGTAAAAAACTATGCATCTAAATAAATATTATAATTATTTCCAAAAACTAAAGTTACTTGAATCAATAATAATAACAACACAACAAAAATAAGATAAAAAGAAAATTAAAAAAATAAATGTATATAAGTTCCCTATAAGATAATTATTCAAGGTTTACTTTGCTTTTTATATATTTATTTTCTATTTTTTTTTTATTATTAGTGTATGAAAGTATTACATCTAAAGTAAACTTTACTTTTTAAAAATAAAGTAACACTAAAGAAACACCTTATTGGAAAAATAAAAACATAAAATTACTGGCCAATAAAAAATCATCCACATCTATAAATTTTTTCAAATACAAAAAAATAAAAAAGATAGCAAAAGCGCATCAATGTCGGTAAAAAAAAAAAAAGCGACACCGGCCACCGGGAACCAAAAAAGCGCCAAAAAAGCCATGTACGGGAAATCAAAAAAAAAAAAGCATAGATGGTGATCATCAAGGATAAGGATGCATAGATGACATTAGTAGAGAAGGAAGAAAAACACAACAGGCAAGCAGAAAAAAAAAAAAAGGCTTACCAGAGGTAGACAATTTTGTTTAGATTTTTTATGATAAATAATTTATGTATCTTTTTGCCTTTTGATTTGGGTATTTTTCCATTTGAATTCTGTTTTCTTTTGATTTATGTATTTTTCCTTGTTGATTTGGGTTTTTTATTTTTTTTATTTTCTTCTTCTTTATTAATTTCTTTTCTTGGTTTTTCTTAATTTCTTTACTTCCCTGAAGAATTGAAGGAAACACGGTTCCTTTTTCTGTTTTTGAAATTTGCAGATCGCGGCCGTTTCCGACACGGAAATGCGGAGATCGGGCCGTTTCTCAACGTTTCCGACACGGAAATGCGGGGTTCTGGGCCGTTTCTCACCGTTTCCGACGCTGAAATTTATCGGAAACGCCGGCTTCTGTACGTTTGCTGGCAAAGTAGCCACACACCATTCATAATTTGACATAGACTTATATTTAGTGATTCACAGTGGCTGTTTCAGTCCTGTGAAGTCCGGTTCAGTCTGATACCAGCATATTGGATTGGAAATCTCCAGATCTCAGGGTTTGACACATTTATGCACACTGAAAATGCCTTTTTTTTTTTTTTTTGAACTTATAAGAGAAGTTTCATTTGTACGGGGGCGAGGGATTAAACCCATAAAATTTTTTGATGTCGTATCAAGGAAATTTTTGTCATTTGGCTGTTTCAATAATATTAATAGTAGTTTCAATAATGTTACAGACTCAAATGTTTCAATAATATTAATAGCGATAACATTATAGCAGTCTGTAACTATATTTTTCCCGGATTAATCAATGCTTGACAGAGTTATATTCATCTGCAATTGTTAGAGAGTTAATTAGCATTATTAGTTTTCACTTATCGACTGCATGCTCCTGGCCACGTGGTTTCAACTTTGAAGAAGCATTGAGAAGTTAAAACAGATTTTAATGATGACTTTTGTTTTACTGTAACTTTTTAACATTTTCAATGCCATATTGCGTAATATAAGGAGAAGGTGTTCACCATATTGTGGCAGCATTTTTGGAGCAACAATTTTAATTTTGAAGATGATAAAAACACAAGCATTTGGAGCCTATGCAAACTATGGAATTAGAGAATGGGATGCTGAAGGCCAAAGTGAAATCTGTCAGATTTTTCTGTCTGAAGATGGATATGTTATTAGCTGCATTCAGTTTCAGTATGTTAAAAATGGTACGCGGGTGCTTTCTCAACAATATGGTGCCTCTCATGGTCCAAAGTTTGATACTGTAAGTTTTGCATATAAAATATGAATGAGATTTTTTATTTGATAAAAACTTGTTATATAGACAATTTAATAGAATAAAGTATTAGAAACAATGAAATGTAATGCGGTCATGGAATTCTTTTTAACACTAAAATTGCTAATGTTGATTTGAATTTGCAGATTAAATTGAATTACCCTTCAGAGTTCCTGACAAGGGTGAAGGGTAAATACAGCTCAGATGGTGTGAAATCGATCACATTCATTACCAATCTACAGACTCATGGACCTTATGGTTATGATGACGAAGATGGGCGAGAGTTCGACATTGACATGGGTGAGGATCGTCAATTTGGTGGATTTCATGGAACATTATATGGCAGCCGGCTGGGCTCAATTGGAGTCTATGTTAAACCATCTACAGAGCAAACACAAAGTTCACATCTGGTTGAAGTCAAAAGTGTTAAATACATTGTTCGAAAATAAAAGTGTTAAATATTGGCATTTGATCCATTTTGAACTACAAATATTATGTTCTATTTAATGAATGTTGGCATGCACTTAGATTAAAGAATGCAATTAATATATGTGAAAAATATTATGTTGTTCTTATAATAATTTTTTTAATCAAGTATTATTTTTATATATTCTCAAAATGAGGTTTGGTATATTTTTAGTATTATAATTTTAGGTTATATTTTATTATGGTACTAAATTTTTAGTTTTATTTTTTTAGTCTCAAAAATTTTATTTTTATTTAAATTAAGGTACTTTAAATATATTTGATCAAATTTAATATATATAACAGTCGGAATAAATATATTTGTAATATGTTTACTATGTAAATATCTTATTTAATGGTCTAATCACTTTTTGAGTTTTATAAAATAAATTTTGCTAAATTTAAGTTAGGAGAATTCAGTGCTAGTGTTTTGTGTTACGTTTTGCAACCTTATATGTACCTAAAAAATACATAAATAAATCAACTTGTAAACTGTTGTAACTTAAAAAAAAAATTAAAAATATAAGATACAAATATATCGAAAATATATAAATATTAAAAATTTAATATATATATATATATATATATTAAAATTTTAATTTATGTAGAAATAAATATTATAAAATTTTAATTTATGTAGAAATAGTAAAAAATTATACATCTAAATAAATATTATAATTATATCCAAAAACTAAAGTTACTTGAATCAATAATAATAACAACAATACAACAAAAATAAGATAAAAAGAAAATTAACAAAATAAATGTACATAAGCTCTATAAAATACAATTACTGGAAAAACCAAAAAAAAAAAAACTGGTCAATCAAAAAATCATCCACGTCTATAAATTTTTTTAAAAAACAAAAATAATGTAAAATAGCATCAATGTCGGTAAATCGAAAAAACACCAGACAAAAAAGCCATTTACGAGAAATCAAGAAAAAAGAAAAATGTATAGATGCTGATAATCAAAGAGAAGGATGCACAGATGACTTTAAAAAAGAAAAAGAAAAAGCATAGATGCTGATAATTAAAGATATAACGCTGCACAGATGACATTAATAGAGACGGCAGAACAACACAGCAGGCCAGCAGAAAGTAAAAAAAAAAAAAATATTGATATAGAGAAGGAAAAAAAGCTTACCAGAGGTAGACATATTGTGTTTTTATGATAATTATCTTGTGATTCAGTTTACTTATATTGAATTTGTGTTGTTTTCCTTTTTAATTTAGGTCTACTAAAAGCCTTTTGGTTTGGGTATTTTCTTATTTAATTTGAATTCTGTTTTCTTTTGATTTTTGTATTTTTGGTTGTTGAGTTTTTTTAATTTTTTTCCTTTCTTGAAGAATTGAAGGAAAGGCGCTTTCTACTTTTGAGATTTGCAAGTCAGGGCCGTTTCTCACCAGTGCTATTTCTCACTGTCTCCGCCACGGAAATGTATAAAAAATGCCGGCTTTTGTATGTTTGCAGCAAAGTAGCTGCACACCATTTATAATTTGACATAGGAAAATTAAATCACTTGCATTTACTCCTTATTTGATTCAATTCCACCGAGAAATTCATTTTATTTTTAAATGAATTCTAAATAAAATTCATTTAAATCAAATATACTTTATTAGTAAGAGTTTACTTAGTTTCAAATAATTTCACAAAATTAAAATATTGGAATTCAAAATAAATTTTATAAAATTTTCATTTAAACCAAACATACTAATTTAAATTTGTAAATGAATTTTACGAAATTTTATGAAATTCATTTGAACCAAACAAATTTTTAATTATTCACAGTGATTGTTTCAGTCCTATAGGGTTCGATTCAGTGTAATACCATTATATTGGATTGAAAACCTCTAGATCTCAGGGTTTGACACATTTATGCATACTCAAATGCTATTTTTTTAAAAAATAAAAACTTATAAGAGAAGCTTCATTTGTATGGGGGTTAGAAATTAAACCCATAAATTTTTTTTGATGTTGTATGAAGGAAATTTTTGTCATTTTTCTCCTAATATAAGGAGAAGGTGTTCACTATATAGTGGCAGCATTTTTGGAGCAACAATTTTAATTTTGAAGATGATAAAAACACAAGCATTGGAGCCGGTGGATATAACACATGGGATGCTGAAGGCCAAAGGGAAATCTGTCAGATTTTTCTGTCTGAAGATGGATATTTTATTAGCTGCATTCAGTTTCAGTATGTTTATAAGGGTGCGCAGGTGCTTTCTGAACAATATGGTGCCTCTCACGGTCCAAGGTTTCATTTTGTAAGTGCATTTTATTCTTTAAGTCGTATAACACTCCAAACATTCCAAAGTACAGCACCATGACTTGTTAATTGTTAATAGAGGAGAGGAATATATGTATTTTTACCACAGAATGACCCCTACACCTTTCTTTTGGTGGAGTCCTTACTGGTGGTGGGCTCTCCGAAACCATCATCTTTTTTATGGGTCGAGATATTCCATCACTCTAGATACCCACTAAAAAAGGTTTCCCCAAGCTTGCTGAGATTTTTTATTTGGTAAAAATTTGTTATATAGATAACTTAATAGAATAAAGTATTAGAAACAATGAAATGTAATGCGTTCATGGAATTCTTTTTTTGATTTGAATTTGCAGATTAAATTGAATTACCCTTCAGAGTTCCTGACAAAGGTGAAGGGTAACTGCAAATATTATGTTTTATTTAATGAATGTTGGCATGCAAGTAACTACTAATTACTCAATCAATTGATTTCATCTACCAAAATGCACGAAGAATTATAGTTTCGAAACTCCTTGAAGTGGACAATCACCAAACTAAAGAAGTCTTCACAGTCACAATATTGTCCATTAAAATGTTCCCTGAAAAAAAAAAAAAAAATCCATAATTCAGACCCAAAAGAAAAAGGACATAGCTCTCCATTTTTTTCTTTAACTAGCTAAGAACTTTTCTTTCTCAAGAATAAATATATATGTACCACTTTCTTGCTAACAATTATTTCAATAAAAAAACTTTTGCTATAATATGATCTTTTTTTAATATAATAAAGAAAAATTTGCCATTTAATGATATCCTGCATTGAAATCTTTTTTTTTTTTTCAATTGATTTTTTGATATCCGGTAGTTAAGTGTTAGCATACCGTGTTGCAGTACTTGCACTTTAATATATATTAGCCACTATGCAAGCAACAAACAGTTTTGAGTGTTATACTTGTACTGATTTATGATATTAAATAATATTATCATTAATTTAATAAAATTTTTAAAAATAATAAAATTATCACATTTTAACATTAAACATTGTGCATCGTCAAACTTTATCTTCAATTGTATTTGCAATATTATGAATTTATTACTTTTAATTATGGAAATTCGGATTTGTTGCCATGAAAAGGAAAATAACAATTCAAACCTGAAAAGAATTATTATTATTATTATTTAATAAATTAATGAAATATTAGTCTATATATAAAAATAATAAACTACATGTAAAATTATATTATATTACATGAATAAAAAATAAAAAATAAATAAAAAATTTCCATGTCCAAAAGCACAACCACCTCATGGTCACCTTCTAGCTGAAAATGCAGATGATTTTCATGTAAAAGGCAAGGGAGAGAAGTTTCCACCCGAGCATAAACCTCATAATCCTCCATCAGAGCTCAAACCACCACACAAGCCTCCACTAAATAGACGCCTTCTGCAAGTAGATGATGTTGAGGACTCACCAAAGGAAAGGGGGAGAAGCCATCACATGGACATATTCTGGTAGAGGAATAAATGGAGGACTCACCTAAAGGAAAGGGAGAGAAGCCACAGCCAAAACGCAACCCATGCCATATGGGCATCGTTTAAGAAGAAGTTGAGAATTCACACAAAGGAAAAGCAGAGAAGTCAACTCCAAAGCACAGATCTCCACACGGACATCTTTTGGCAAAGGATGAATTTGAGGTCTTACATAAAGAAAATGAGGAAAAGCCATCGCTAAAATACAAACCACCTCATGTACATCTTCTGGCCGAGGAATAAGTTCACCATCAAAGCACTAGCCATTCATGAACATCTTTTGCCTGAGGAGGTCGAGGATTTTCACAATGAAAAGGCCGGAGAGAAACCACCTCACAGCCCTACCCACAATCAGCCAACTAAGTACCTAAGTCTAAGTTCGATCAAGGTTAACAATAAGAAATCATGGGTTTATTCTTCTGTTGTTTTCTTCATCTGCATGGTTCACCTAGTGTTTGGCTTGTAGCAGATGAGCACTATGTACTCTTTTGTTGGCTACTTTTTGTGTGAATTATAGTTATATATCTGAGTGCTATGTCAATTTACTCAGATTCTATCTTACCTAAACGAATTTACCTGTGACGCCATATAGTAGGTACTGTCCAGTTTCGATGATTTTTTTATTAAAGTTAACCATAACAGTATTTAACACACACAAGCATATAGCGTTTTCAAATTAATTTAAAATAATCCTCCAAGGAACTTAATCAGTCAATTTTTTGCACCATGACACCAAGGGGATAGTTTTAATGTGCATGGTTTAAGTTTGTGTAGGGCTCTGTTTTTGTTTCTACTGTTAATGCTCTGTTTTTTGCACGTTTAGATGTTTCTACTGCCTAAATGCGTTGCTCGATCTATTTCTGTTGCCTATATGTAATTTATGCATGCATAGAGAAATAAGAGTTCATCATATTATCCTGCTCTATATGTTTTTACAGGGAATAAATATGCAAATGTTGCTTCTAATGGTTGAATTTTACATTTGAATAGAAAATAACGAAAAAAAAGGAAACAGTTCTCAAACCTTCTTCTTTCAGTTATTGTAATTTTAACAGAATATAATTTATTATTAATATAGGCCACTGATTTATATAGTAAATGTTATTTAAAGAAAACTTAACAATTTTTACTTCAAACTATTATAAAAGGGCATTTATTCTTCTATCTGTAGATCATCAATTAAAACTCATAGAGTAACGATGTTGAACACATGCATACTAGTGTTGCTTTGTGTGGTGGCTCTCACCACTCCCTCCTTGGCTGACCACCACAAGCACCCACGTGATGAACATAATTCAACTGCTTTAGTCCTGAGCCTGCACATGACCACCACCATAAACACCCACATCATGAACATTACTCACTTACTTTTAGTCCTGAGCCTGCACATTACCACCACCATAAGCACCCGCGCCATGAACATAACTCACCTGTTTTTAGTCCTGAGCTAGCACCTAGCCACCGTCACCACGACCACCACAAGCACCCACGTTATGAACATAGCTCACCTACTTTTAGTACTGAGCCAACACCTGGCCACCACCTCCACCACCACGACAAGCACCAGCATCATGAAATTTCACCAAGACCAGTGCACGAACCACACTATGGTCACCATCCAATATATCCTCCAAGGAAGATGAAGCACCATCCAGGTCCACACCACGGGCACCTCCATCAGCATACTGAGCTGAATTGATACAGAGAGATTATAACTAGAAATAAAAGCTCATTACATACTTATTTTGTTTTTTCTCCCTAGAGCTAGTGCTATTGTTGCAATGCTTGCACTTTAATATATAGTAGCCACTATGCAAGCAACGAGCAGTATTGAGAGTACTGATTTACGATATTAAATAACATTATCATTAATTTAATAAAAAAATTTTAAAAATAAAATTATCACATTTTAAACATTAAACATTAAACATTGTGTGTTGTTAAACTTTATCAATTGCATTTGCAATATTATGAATTTATTTCTTTTAATTATGGAAATTCGGATTTGTTGCCATGAAAAGGAAAATAAAAATTCAAACCTTAAATGTTTTATTATTATTTTATTTATGTTTAAGAAATTAATGAAACATTGGTCTATAAATAAAAATAATAAACTACACGTAAAATTATATTATATTATATTACATGAAAGATCTTTAAAAAAGAAACTATGCATTTATGTGACACTTAGTAAGTATATCAAAAACATCAAATGTATATTAAATATGTTTTTTCATTTGATATTCCTGATATTTGGTAGTTAAGTGTTAGTATAACATGCAAGTACTGTAATCTATAGATTATTCCAAAATTCAAATGAATGGACCTTTTAAGGGAATAAAACTCTCCAAATACTTAAATTTTATGCATGAAACGCAAATTTAAATTTTCACTTAAAAATTTTAAATTCTTTAACATTTTAAAAGATTTTTTATTATTTAGCTGATCAAACTTTCTTTTCCCATAATACAAATTAATTAATGTAAATATATTCAACATTTACACCCAATTTTAATTTAAATGTTGACTAGGCTGGAGATGGTTGGATCAATGTATAACAATGCTAGGTCCTCACACCATTTTGATTAAAATTTTCCCATTGAAAATGTTGGCTACTAACTAATGACATTTACACCATTTTTGGCTTGGACTGTCTCCAACTGACTCAGTATAAATTGTCGGGGTAACATTTTACAAATTAATCAATTACAGGAAGATTTTTAATTAATATAATTTTTATCTATGTTCCCAGATGTTTCGGCCACTATAAAACAATGCCTCAATCTGGATAAACTGTCTAAGGCAATGCCTTTTAGAGAGTTTTCAACTTCTTAGTGTTTTTTTTTTTAAACCACCTATTCATAATTCATTAGAATCTATTTAATCTAGTTCAGCTAGTACAAAAATTTTAACTTGCCTAAATCATAGCATCTCTTTGTTAGTTGAATTTAGCAGTTGTTAACTTTCTTATTGTTTTTTAATTATTAGAAACTTAACAATGGATGTTTGGTGTTATTTTCAATCTCTCTTTGTTGTTTTTCAATTGTTCTATTTGATGGTAGATTTTGTTTTCTTTGTATTTTTTTTTTTTGTTCTTGGTTCTTGATGCTGATATTTAGTAATTGTATGATTTCAAAAATTTGTTATTGGGTTGAAGAATGAACCAAGAATTTAGCTTTATCATTCACTCTTTGAAGCTAAAATTTTAATAAGCTAATCACGTGGAAGGAGAATGGGAATAATAATGAAAGAAATGAACTACTAGCCTAAGATGTGAGAAGCCACTTGATGTGACGATCTACCACTGATGGTATTTGTAATTTCTATGAGGACTAATTAGATCAGATTTATCAAATTTTAAAATATGTAAGACATAATTAGTAAATTTTAAATTTTTATTTTTTAGAAATTAATATTCAATTTAAAAAATAATTTTAAAATAAAAAATTAAAATATAGAAAAAAAATAATGTTAAAGTTTTTTCTTACAAAATGATCAATTATTTTTTAAAATTAAAAATTTAAAAATTAAGTTGCATTTATTTAACTTTTAATTACCATTGAATAGTTCTCATGTATATAATAAAATAATTGTTTTAAAATTTATTAAATTAAACTTTTTATTTTTAAGAAATATAAAACGTATGTGAATACAAATAAAAGATTGAGAACACAAAAAATTTTAACCATATGTAAATCATAAAATATTATTTTAAAAATTTTTAATTTCTAAACTTTTCAATTTAATTTAAATCATATATTCACCTTAAAAAGGAGAAAATTTTAAAAATACAAATATAATTTATTTTTAAAATGTTTTGCTAAAAACCAAATTAAAATTATCAATTATTTTCAAGATTCAAAATTAGAAAATTAAATTGCATCTATTAAACATCTCATATGTTACGAAAAATTAAATCAAAATTATCAATTATTTTTAATTTTCCATTCATAAATATTAAGGGATATAAAAAAAGTACATGAGTAAGAGTAAAGATTTGAGAACATTAAAATTGCACATATATATAAAGAAATATAGAAAAAATTAGAAAAGTTCTTATTTAAAAATTTAATTATTAAAATTGCACATCTTATATATTTTAAATGTGATACAAATTGAATCTAATTACTAATTCTTAAAATATTTTGAGTGAACTAGATAAATATAACGATCTGACCAATGTATGGAAAAGTGTGGGAGATGTGTTTTCTTTGTAAAATAATAAATTAAATTTACTGATATTTTATTATTTTTAATTAATTCACCTTAATTATATTTTTATATTTTAATTTTAATTTTTAATGTATTTATCAAAATGAATATTAATTTATAAAAAATAAAAATAAAAAGTTTAATTATTATTAATTCATGTGTTACATATTTTAAAGTTTGGCAAATTGGACCTAATTAGTTAATGTATATAAGTTTTGGGGTGAATCAGTTAAAAAAAAGTTATTTTGAATTGAATTTAATGTTTTAGAAAACTGATTTCGGCTAATTGGCTAAACTTTCTAAGTTGGTGGGATAATTGGCTAGAAAGTTAATATCTAGACTAATTGATAATCGTGTCTAAATTCAGGGGGCAAATTGCTACTTTAGCCTTAGGAAAATTCAGTGTTAGCGTTTTGTGTAGGGCTTTGCCTCCTTATGTACTTTAAAAAAAAAAAAATCAACTTGTCAACTCTTCTAACTCTAAAAAAAATATTATTTTCTAAAAATATAGGATATATATATATTGTAATTTTTTAATTTATGTAGAAATAGTAAAAAATTATACATCTCAATAAATATTATAATTATTTACAAAAACTAAAGTTACTTGAATCAATAATAATAACAGCACAACAAACATAAGATAAAAAGAAAATTAAAAAAAAAAAAACGTATATATGTTCTATGAAATAAAATTACAGGAAAAAAACAGTTACTGGTCAATCAAAAATCTTCCACATCTATAAATTTTTTAAAAAACAAAAATATAAAAATAATGTAAAAGGGCATCAATGTCCGTAAAAAAAAAAAAAAAGGGCCATAGGGTACCGGGAATCAAAAAATACCAGCCAAGAAAGCCATGTACGAGAAATCAAAAAAATTGAAAAGCATTGATGCTGATAATCAAAGACAAGGATGCGCAGATGACTTTAAAAAAAAAGAAAAGCATAGATGCTGATAATCAAAGATATAAGGATGCACAGATTACTTTAGTAGAGAAGGAAGAAGAACACAACAGGTCAGCAGAAAGGGAAAAAGATATTGACATAGAGAAGGAAAAAAAGCTTACCAGAGGCAGAGGATTGTGTTTTTATGATAAATATATTGTGATTCAGTTTGTTTATATTGAATTTGTATTGTTTTCCTTTTTAATTTATGTATCCTAAAAGCCTTTTGATTTGGGTATTTTCTTATTTTAATTTGAATTCTGTTTTCTTTTCATTTATGTATTTTTCCTTGTTGCTTTTTTTTTTTTACCTTTTTCTGGATTAATTTCTTTTGATTTGAGTATTCTTGTTGATTTTTCTTACTTTCTTTCCTTTATTTTTTTCCTTACCTGAAGAATTGAAGGAAAGGCATTTCCTATTTTTTGAATTTTGTACCATTTTTGACATAGAAATGTATTGGAAAAACCGAGATCGGCACCGTTTCTCACCATTTCCGACACGAAAATGTATTGGAAACGCTGTCTTCTGCATGTTTGTGGGCAAAGTGCCACACACCATTCATAATTTGACATCACTTGTATATATCCCTTATTTTGTTAAATTTCACCAATGAATCCATTCCATTCCCAAACAAATTTCAAATAAAATTCATTTCCAAATGAATTTTAAATTCATTTAAACTAAACATACTTTATTCATAAGAATTGATTTAGTTTTAAATAATTTCACAAAATTAAAAAATTAAAATTCAAAATAAATTTCAAAAAGTTTTCATTTAAACCAAACATACTAACTTAGATTTCTAAATAAATTCCACAAAATTTTATGAAATTGATTTGAATCATACAAACATTTAGTTATTTACAATGGCTGTTTCAGTCCTATGAAGTCCAATTTAGTCTGATATCATCATATTGGATTAGAAACCTCTAGATCTTAGTGTTTGACACATTTATGCATACTCAAATGCTTTTTTTTTTTTTTGAACTTATAAGAGAATTTTCATTTGAATGGAGTGAGGGATTAAACCCATAAAAGTTTTTGATGTCATATGAAGCAAATTTTTGTCATCTTGCACGATGCAAACTCAAATATTTCAATAATATTAATAATGATAACATTATAGTAGTCTGTTGTTACTATCTCTTTTCCAGGATTAATCAATGCTTGACAGAGTTATATTCATCTGCAATTGTTACAGAGTTAATTAGCATTATTAGTTTCGTTTACTGATTGCATGCTCCTGGCCACTTGGTTTCAACTTTGAAGAAGCATTGACAAGTTAAACAAATTTTAATGATGTCTTTTCTTTTACTGTAACTTTTAATATTTTCAATGCCAAATTGCCTAATATAAGGAGAAGGTGTTCACTATATAGTGGCAGCATTTTTGGAGCAACAATTTTAATTTTGAAGATGACAAAAATACAAGCATTTGGAGCCTATGGAGAGAGCACATGGGATGATGAAGGCCAAAGTGAAATCTCTCAAATTTTTCTGTCTGAAGATGGATTTTGTATTAGCTGCATTCAGTTTCAGTATGTTCAAAATGGTATGCGGGTGCTTTCTAAAAAATATGGTGCCTTTCATGGTCCAAGGTTTCGTTATGTAAGTGCATTTTACTCCTTTTTACTCTTAAGTCATATAACACTCCAGTAATTCCAGAGTACAGAGCCATGACTTGTTAATTGGTTAATAGAGGAGAGGAATATATGTATTTGTACCATGGAAGGACCACTACACCTTTCTTTTGGTGGAGTCCTGAATGGTGGTGGGCTCTCCGAAACCATCTTTTTTACGGGTTGTGATATTCCATCACTTTAGATGTGTACTAAAGAAGGTTTCCCCAAGCATGCTGAAGTATTGTACATACTTTATATATATATATATATATATATATAATGAGATTTATTAATTGATAAAAACTTATTATATATACAACTTAATAGAAAAAAGTATTATAAATAATGAAATGTAATGCGTTCATGGAATTCTTTTTTAGGTTAACACTAAAATTGGTAATGTTGATTTGAATTTGCGGATTAAATTGAATTACCCTTCAGAGTTCTTGACAAGGGTGAAGGGTAAATTTCGCGGTAATGGTGTGACATCGATCACATTCATTACCAATCTTCAGACTTATGGACCTTATGGCTACGATTACAAAGATGAGCGACTGTTCGACTTTGACATGGGAGAGGATCGTCAATTTGGTGGATTTCATGGAACACTAGATTACAACCGTCTGGGCTCAATTGGAGTCTATGTTAAATCATCTACAGATCTATTTACAGAGCAAACACAAAGTTCACATGTGTTTGGTACACGAAGTTCACATCCGGATTATGCTCGACAAGCACCCGCGTATGTCAAAGCTTCTGATATAACTTTTCAGATTGATGACTAGGCTAATAAGTGGGGTCTATGGCTCAACACTGGAGCTTATGATTGACCGTGCACTGTTGAACTTTTCTTTTTGCTATTGCTTTTACTGTATAATAACCAATGTATTTGTATGCCTCTTTCTGTCTCGAGATCTCTTATACTTTAGTGTTCCATCTTTGCTTTTCAAATGTGGACTTACTATTCTGCAATTTGCCCCCAGCTTCATTCTGGATTCATTCACGCTACCTAGCAGTCTTTTTCATTTTCGTGTGCAAGAGACCTAGTTCATTCATTGCTGTTGTACTTACCAACCCCATTAGTTGTAATCTCATGCATTGAAGATGTAGAGGAGTAAGTAAACTGACTGAAGCGAGTTCTTGATGATGAAATCAACTGGACTTGCACTTCAAAGGACTCTTAAGTAGAATATGAGGCTTGATGTTGATGCGATGATTGATGATAGTTACAATGTGTGGGTTGCAATGAAAGTTATTGAGCCACCTGAATTTTCAAGGTATAAGGGGATACTAGGCTTAGAAGGAAAGTTACAAAGGGGTGGTAAAAAAGTAAACATAACTAAAATAACGATCTCATAGCTTTGCTTTAGCTTTCATTAGGTATTGTCTTTCCATTTGGATACTTATACAGTATGATAAAGATGAATATGCGATATTTGAATAAAAATTTCAAATTCAATTTTAATCATTCATTAGGGCAAAAATGAGAACATTCATTACGTCACATGATACAACTCCTATTATTAGCCAGTCCTGAATTTTTTCTCTAATTTTTACCCTACTGTTCTTTTTTCTTTCTTTTTTTTTGGTTTTCACTTTTCGTTTCTCTCAAATTTCCTATCCTCAGAAGTTACATCATGTGATATATAAATGTTATTTGAATTTACATTTGTGCCTATACTGAATGAATCTAATTGAATTGAATTTATGTTAAACATGTAAATGCGATTAATATCATAATGCACATTACCATTAGGATTTATAATATAGAAGTAAGCATGATCATAATTCATATCATCGATCACTAAAACAAAATAAGGTCTAAAGAAACTAAAATTTTATTCTAAAAAGATAATAAGAAAATTTATTTCCTATGCTAGATGCTCGGGATGCTGAGTCTCATAGTGGCTGCCCTTCAGCTGACTGACATAGTGACTATTCTTGCATCTTCTTGCCAACTATCTCGATGACTTCATCTTTCTGTTCCTCAAATGTGCATTTTTCTTTCTTGTCTAACAGCCCCATCCTGTAGGCATAATTGGCTCAAAGGGTATGTCAAAAGAAGGTGGTTTAGTGTAAAACACCTTATAGTCAAACTTCTTTGAAGGCTGATCCAATAAGTCTTATGCTCTTTTCACATCTTTAGGGGCATTAAGAGATTTTTCATTGGTTTTAAAGTTGAGGTCCTCAAAGGAGCTTCGCAATTCTTCCTCATTTACTCTTGAGTTGATAATCATGGTGGTTAGGGGTGGAACATTTCCATAGTTTGGGAAAGGATTAGTTCTGGTGCTTGGACTTTTAGGGTCTGTGATCTTTTTAGAGTTTATAAGGTTTAGGATTTCATATTTAAAGCGGGTGCAGGTATCTGTGGGATGACCAACAACTTGGTGGAATTTACAATAACTATTCAGGTCATATCTTGGGACATTTAGGTTCAGTGGTTTGGAAAAGGTTAAGGGTCGAAGCAAGCCTTTTTGCATTAAGCGGTCTAGGACTTTTGACAAAGGTTGGTTAAAATTGGAGAATCTCCTTAGTTGTTGAAAAGCATGCACTTCCACAATTTGGCTAGTGCTTCCTTACTGTGTGCCCCTAGTTGGGTAGTTCCTTACTCCAGTAGTTCTAGAGCTATTCTTTTTCTCACTCTCAATTTCTTCAGCTTGTAAACCATCATCATAAAGGTCCATAAATTTTTTAGGATTCATTATTTGTAGCCTTTAAACCGAATTGGGTGACACATTTTGGACTATCATCCTAACTTGATCCTTTTTAGCTAGTTTTTTCTTCATTAATCCTGCTTTGTTCATGAATCTGGTTAAAAAGTATGAAAATGATTCATTAGGCTTTTGCTTGGTCAATTCTAGATCCCTGATGGACACTTTAAGCTTGGTATTGTAGTCATATTGCTTCAGAAAAGTGGTACACAATTCTCTCCAGTCCACTCAGATAGACTTCTCTAACCCATGTTACTAATTAACAACCATGCCCTCTAAGGATAGTGCAAACAAGTTGGTAACAATAGACAGAGGAGCCTTAATGGTGCCCACAGTAGTTGTGTATTGACTAAGGTAAATCCTTAGGTCTCCAGTACCATCAAACTTTTATAGCTGTGCCATCTTGAACTTATCAGGTAGCTTATCTTCCTCAAATTGCATTATAGCATCAAAGTTAAATAAGTATCTGATGCCCTATCCTCTCATAAATTCTTCCATTTTGGACATATTCTGAGTTAGTGCTTTCATCTGCTTGGATTCTAGCTCTTAAACTTGCTCAAATGATTCTCTTTTTGCCTTTTTAACCATGTAACTCTCAACATCCTCCAACTTCATTTCCATAGTAGGCACATTCCTTGCAGCATTCAATGGTTGCCCCCAGTAGGTGGATCTTCCACAATAGTAGTAGGTGGAATTGCAGCAACGGGTGCAGGTGCAAGTGCAGCTAGTAACATTAACCCAGCTAAGGCTTGTCTTAGTTCATCTTGTATCATTACTCTTATATCATCCATCAAAGCTCCCTTAATGTCTTCTAGGGTCTAGTTTCTTCTTTGTTGTTATTCTATCTCTTTTGTTTGAGTTGGTATAGCTTCTAGGTAAAGCGGGTTGATAGGGCTCTTTTCTAAGTTGTGAAGGATCTCTTTAGCTATTGATTTTGGACTCAAATTAGTTCTCACTAATCTCTCACTACTCTATTTCCAAACATAGGAAGACTTGAATGAATCTATGATGGCTATGAAAGAAAGTGTTAGTATGATGCATGAAATGCATGTATGCATAATGCACGTGCTCTGTAACAAGTAGCAAGTCAAGTAACAGATCAAGGGTATATACATTCTTCTAACCTTATTACTCCCACACACGTATTCAATGGTGAGTCTCTTTTCCTAGGATTTTTGTTCTTGGCCTTAATATCAACAGGGGATATCATGAACTGAGGCGCATGCTAAATCTCTCAAAGCAGTAAAGCATAGAAACAGTATTTCTAAGTATAAAATATTAGCCCAATTTTTATTAACCCCAATGGGCTTGGGTTTTTATAGATAGAAATACCTCATGGCAACATTCATAAGCAATTTGGGTAAATCCTAGGGGAAGTTACTAAGCCACTACATGAGCTGAGTCCAATAAAAAGGTTAAGGTTCCCTTAACAAGATGCCCTTTTTTAAGACTTGAGTTATAGGCTAAGGTCAGAGGGGCCCGACATCCTTTGCAAACTCGAGAGAAGACTATCCCTTTTTAGGACTTGGGTTACAAGCTCTGGTCAGATTAGCTCCGTAATCTCTCTTGAATCAAGTTAAGACTAAGAGTGATGGTTAGCTGAATTACAATCCCATAAAGCTAGTGGAATCATAGAACTATAAACCAACGCCATCGGTTAATAGGGACATGCATAATGAATTCAAGAATAAAATAATAATTAATAAAATAATTCCAAAGGATACAAGTAAAGTCAGTATCTCTTATCCCTAGTAGAGTCACCACTGTAGACGGTGGGGTTTAGTGCGCCCCCCAAGATCGTAGCAACTGTGACACTATTTGAGCTCAGGGCTCTAGAGAACACACTAAACACTGTCACAAAGACATGGCATAGAGATAAGCAGTTGCCACCCAGGGTAATAACTGGGACAAATAAAAAAATAGTGGTACTCGATTCCCTAAAAGAAAGCCAGCATCACAACCAGGAGATTTTGGATACAGAATACCAAGTTCTTTCAGTCTTGTGTTCTTTTAGAATTACTTTATAAATTACTATCTTATCCTCTATTTACATGCAATTTCATATAACCCTTATTAAAATAAACAACTCTAGTCAAACTAGTCATGAAATATACTAGTAAACAATGCATTCATCACAATCCCTAAATTAGTCTAATCTACATTGATTTTAATTAAATGGAATAAATCTACATGTTTTAATTTACGAGTGAATCTAAAGACTAATGGACTTAATTCATATTTAATTTTAATTAAGTGATCCAAAGTCTATTTATTTTAATTTCTAAAATGGACCTAAATCTACAAATTATGAAGTCTTTAAATTAGTGGACCTAATTCTACGTTTTTTTAATTCTAAAGTGATCTTAAATCTATAAGTTATGAAAAAAGACTTTAATTTAGTGGGTTAAGTTTAAGTTAATTAAATTCGGTGGGCCTATGTCTAATTAACTAAATGGGTCTAAGTATTTCTAACCTAAATCTAGTTCATTATGGGCCTGATTATGCATCTTAATTAATTAAACCTAAAAAGCCTAAATTTATTTAAGTAGAATAAAGCCTAACATGGGCTTAAGACCCAAAACACATAAATATAATGAAACAAGCCCAAAAACAATAAAAATAACAAAAATAATCAAATAAAAGATCAAAAAATTAATTTAACTTATTCTAAACAAATAAAATAAAATAATCAACAAGCAATTCTAATTCTATCCACTTAAATCTAATTTAATTTTATTTAAACAACCTAATGATTTCTTTAGCCATTAATTTTAATTAATTATCTGAATGAAAACGCTAATTTTACTAACCAATTAATTAAAACAAAAGACCATACCAAATTTTGTTATTCCCACTATTGAGGTTATTACAATGAACTATTGAAAATAATAAGAAAAGAAAATTAATACAAATAAATAAAAAATAATGATAAACAAACTAAATAAATAAATAAATAACCCTAGAAATTATATTTAGCTACAAGGTTCCATCCATGACATTCTATAGACCTTCATGTGTTTTATTCTCTAAGTATGATTGTCATGTGATTTCCTCCATAATTAGGAACATAAAAATAAACAATGGTTAGTGAATAAAATTATAATAAAAAATTAAGTAAAATCGAAATTCAATAAAATCAAAATAATAATAATAGAAGAAGAAAAATCGAAGAATGTAGGGAGAAGATAATGCTTATGGATGCTTGTGAATGAATTGCTCCTCAGACTAGTAAGATCAGCGTTGTTTTTTTAGTGAGCCTTCAAGACTTGTTATTATTCTTCTAAAAAATCTCCAAATGAATAAATCACTAAGAGTTTTTTTTTATGCTTTGGAAAAGAATGCTTAGTATTGAGAATTGAGAGTCAGTCCTTAGAATTGAGTCCCCCTTGCTCTAGGAGCCTTAGCTCTCCTTTTATAGGGAGTAAACCAAAAACACTAAGTTATACGTACTAAGAGTTCTAATTTTAAAAGGACTTTATTTCCTGAAAATTTTGATAAATCCCAAAATAAATTTAAAAAACATTTTTATCCAGTTAAAACTCAACAAGGAAAATATTTTATTTTCTATAAAAATAAAAAAAAATAGGCAAAAAACACGTAATTCCGACTGAAATTGTGTAATTCCAATACACACACACACACATACACACATATACATACATATATATACATATATATATATATATATATATATATATATATATATATATGTATATTTAAAAGGACTTTATTTCTTGAAAAATTTGATAAATCCCAAAATAAATTTAAAAAACATTTTTATCCAATTAAAACTCAGGAAGGAAAATATTTTATTTTCTATAAAAATAAAAAATAGGCAAAAAACGTTATTTCGACTGGAATTGTGTAATTCCAATATATATATATATATATATATATATATATATATATATATATATATATTACTTTTAATTACAAAAATTCTCCTAAAAGTATCCAAATTCTTCAATTAGGTCTTAAAAAGTATTACAATTATGTTCTTAAAATAACCTTTAAACTCTTTTCGAAAATGCATTCAGACTTTTGAGATTTCAAACTTCAAGTGTTGAAGACTTACTTATAACATTTTCATCATTGGAGTCCTTTGTTGCATCCACATTTTATTATCTTGAAATTGAGTGTTTACAAGGATCCCCATAAACCCTCTGATACCTAAGTCAGAATATATAGAGAGAGAATCTAGAGAGAAGGAGAACAATGAGAATATTGAGAGAATATAATGAATGAAAATAAGAGATATGGGATCCTAGAGTCCTATGTCGAATAGGAGAGTGTTTCTTCTTATCCATGAGTCTCTTGATTGGGACTCTTTTCGTATTTAACTTCGATGTCCTTCCTAACCAAGTGACCTAGACCTTATTTAAATAGGAATATATATTTAGAGTATCACTAGCAATTGTTAATTTTCTTATTGTTTTTTAATTATTAGAAACTTAATAATGGATGAGAAGCTATATTTGACTCTTATCATTCAAATTTTACCAAATTGACTTTTGGCAATATTCTTTTAGTGTAATTTTCAATCTCTCTTTCTTGTTTCTCAATTGCTCCATTTGATGGTAGATTGTGTTTTCTTTGCAATTTTTTTCGGTTCTTGGTTCTTGGTGACGATATTTAGTAATTGCGTGATTTGAAAAATTTGTTATTGGGTTATGAAAAAGCCCTAAAGGGGGGGGGGGTGGTGAATAAGGCTATCAAATAAAAATCAGAATTAAAAATAATTCTTTGCAAGAATTGAAAGAATGTTGAGAAGGAAGAATGAAGAGCATAATGATTTAAGGAGTTCTAATTCAACAACAATCCTACGTCTCCATTTAACTTATCATAAAGTTAGGATTTTTAATCACCCGTAATCTTATTCATAAGATTGAGATTATATAAGAGTTTTATGGCTCAATCATACAACCTTACAACATGAGTTTTCAAGGCTCACTCAAAAAAAAAAAAAAAACAAAATTCTAAGTGTTTTAATGTACAACACTTAAACCAATTTGTTTAGAAATAAATCTCACTTCCCTACTAATCTATCCTAAGATTTAAGATGAAGAGAAATTCTATTTCTAGCACACAACTAACTCTCACAAGAGTTATAAAAAAAAGAGTGAATATTTGAGAATTTGAGAGCTTTAATGAATATTAAGATAAAGAATGATAATAAGCAAAAATTTCTTAACTTCCATTCAACTCTAAAGGTGTTTATATAGATAAAAACTCAAAAATATAGCTGTTGGAGGTGCAAAAAATGGGTTCAATGTCTATATTTTGAATCTAACATTTATAATTTTGAATTATTGAAAGTAATTCTGTTAGACTGCTGTGCACGGATTGAAGCCGTGATTGGCTACTAGAGACGTTTAAATTTGCCCACACTTTCTTCATAAAAATTGTAGATATTTGAATTAACTTTCCATATCATTTTTAATTACCTCAATTGGACTTATTGTAGCTCAATATATATGCAAAATACTAAAAGCTATGCAATCTAAAATGCAGACTACTATCAAAGAGCAGTGCATAAATTAAAACTGGGGTTTTCTACTAGAGATGTTTGAATTTAAATATCATTTATTCTTTAGGAAAGTTATAGATATTATATTTATCTTTCCATATCATTTTGAATCACCTTAATTGGACCTTTGTAGCTCAAGATATTTCTAAAATACTAAGAGTTGTGCAATCTAAAATGACAACTGCATACATTAATTTCAACTCAATATTTGTGTACCTAAATGAACTCGGATTTTAAAAAGTAAGCCCAATTCAGAAAGCTCAAGATATCTACTTCAAATGTAAAGAATATAATTTTCTCATTATAAAGCTCTAAGGATGTCAAAAACCTCATTAAATCTCAGAGGTTGAATCAGCCTAAGATATTCATACTTCATTATAACTTCCAATAGAGTCTTAACTTATACACACTTAAAAAAACAAATTAAATGCTCAAAATTAAGATCAAAATTAGGATTGATTATTGTTAAGGTCAACAATCTCCCCCTTTTTGAATTTGATAAACTTATTTTGAGTTTAATAAAAAATAATACAAATTAAAGTGTGTGCTAATATTTGTGATAATAATGATACCAAATGAAATAAAATAAATTTCTTTATTTCTCCCCCTACGACTATGGACATGATAAGAAATATAAATTTATAGATTATTTCCCTTGACAGAAAAATAAAAACAACATAAAATATAGTAAGAGGGATAACAAAAATGGCATTCTTATGACAAATATATTAAAAACATAAATTATGATAACATGATCATTTAAATAAATGTTAGGCAATGTAAGGAAATAAATTCAAACATATATGCATATCGTGCCATTAAAATGCTTCACTAAAATAGTACATATAAAATCATGTTGATGCTAGATGAGCTTAACTATCACATAATCATATAGAGCTTAGGTAGCTAATCAATTATGTAGCACTTAACATAAAAAAATAAACAAAAATTATCCATAACATTTTCCCTTTGTACAAAAGTAAAAGGAAAAGAAAGAGATATAAGGGGAAATGAACTCAAAGGGACCAAAATTCCTGTAGGAACAAAGCAAAGATGCACCAAATCTTTGTAGAAATATTCATGTCTTATCAAAGATCAAAATAATTCCTAAGAAGAAATTATACATAAATTATGCATATATAAACACAATAATAAAATATTATACACATGTATAGTCACAAAATCAAATATATTTCTCCCCTTTTGTCAAAAACAAAAAGAAAAGAGAGAGATATAAAGGGAAAAAAAAAGATACACAACATCTTTATAAAATCTATGTCATATATAAACAAAGTAAGCAAAAAAAGGCCTTTTGTCACATATGATGTACGAAAAAATTAGCCATACTTACAATGTTAATATGCATGCAAATATTTTTAAAAAATATCTCCCCATATATTAAACAAAAATATAATATATGTCGCGACCCAAAACAGGAGTCATGACTGGTGCTAGGGAACGGGAATTCTTTCGAATCTTGAACCTGTATCAAGCGTTAAAAGAATAAAAGAATGCAATAAATAAGTAAAATACACTAGAATTAAAATCTTAAATCAATATATAAAATAAATACTTATGTCATATCATAAATAAAAATATTCATACAATATTGAGAGACAGGTTTTAAACATTAAAAAATTCTACAGATGCAATGTACAACTACTATTACAGTTTTCTAGAGTACAATAAAAGTCAGGTAGATAATTTACACAAAATAGATGGCGCTAAAGAAGTCCAGTGGATAGGCCTACTACTGAGGTTTGAGGAAGAAGAGTCTCTTGTAAAAATAACAATCGAGGGGAGTTAAACCTCATTGAGTGAAATGTTATATTATATATACATGCATCTCCTAATGTCATGTGCAATCAATCAACAGCATATATAATATATGTACAGGCATTTTACACAGATGTTGAAATCACTTTATATATATGCTAAAAAAACATATATTTTATTGAAAGATCAAATAGTACCCTATTTAATCGCAACCTCAATAAACAATAACTCTTTAGCCATACAGACTCACTTTATTCCAATTTAATTCACTTATTCCATTATGGACAGTAGACTAGCCTTGAGACATGAAGTCAACTGAGCTCCAGCAGTCTCACTGTCAGTGTGATTGGCCCTAAAATACTAGGTCAACCGAGCTCCAGCGGCCACACTATCAATCACATTAATCTCAATCAATCAATCAATCAATGAAAGATTACCTCAAGTTATTCTCATAAACTCAAACCTAAAATCTATTGCACGGGTACGTACATGGTCCTAGTGTTGCCCATTAGGTAGTATGTTCCATTGATATTCTTCATTTAAAATTAAACATACACATTGGAAAATAAATGATGCATAACAACATTCATAATAGCAAAATAAACCATATATATACCAGAAATATACCTAAAATAAACTAAGTATATTTCAAGTATATATATGTTAAATAAATTCAATTCAACCATAAAATATGCCAAATATAAACCAATAATATACCAAAGACAACTTAAGTATAAATAAAAATATAACATGCATTTATTTTGAAATATATAAAAAAAATACTAAAAATATACTTAATATATGCTAAACATTTAATAAAACAATTTATGAACAAATACATATTAAAACATATATAATCTAAAACATGCATCCTAAATGCAATGTATACATAAAATAACAACTCACAAGTTTGCGCTCCTCGAGATTGGTTTGACGGGCCTGGTCCACTAGGCCTCGGTCTATGTGCAACTAGATAATTAAATAATATAAAATTCACCAAAATTCAAATCAATTCCAAAAATTAAAAAAAATATATTCATAGAGATTAAGCTACCAAGATCAAAGTTTGTAAAAGAAGTTTACTTGAATCAATCAAAATCAACCTAAAAAAAATAAAAAGCCATAATAGCTTAAAAACAAAAATCTAAGAAAACTCATAAATGATCAATTTCAAGCTAGAAAGGAGCTTGGATTCGGCCTCCTTGAAGCTCCAGGAGTCAAATGAGACCGGTGGTGCTCGATTTGGTGGCTGGAAAAGTGATTGATAGTGAGAAACTCACCTTGCTGCCACTCTAAATTTCAAGTGTTCTAGCTAGCTGTTGACTGTCAGATGACGTCAAGGAGGAAGAGGGAAGAAGGCGAAAGAGATTGGTGGCGGTTGTTGGCGATGAAGAAATGATGTCTAATGTCTATATGCTTAGTTCTAAAATGCTGAATGAGATTTTTGCTAAGGTTGATAGCACTTGTATTGTCACATTTGATTGGAATGTGATTAAGTTTTACACCATAGTTTAATAACTATTGTTTTTGCCATAAAACTTCTTAACAACAAAGACTTACTGTAATATATTCAGCTTTAGTAGTGGCCAAGGCAACTGAAACTTATTTCTTGATAAAACCAAGAAACTAATTAACCATTGTCCTAAATTGACAAGTTCTAAAAATGCTTTTTCTATCTAGTAAACTATCAGTAAAGTTTGTATCAAAATAACTAATCAAGTCAATGGATGAACTCCTGGGAAACTAAAGCCCTAAATGCATAACACCATAAAGATATTTGAAAATTCTTTTGATAGCATTCAAATGAGACTCTCTAGGACTAGATTGAAATCTAGCACACAGGCAAGTAGCAAACATAATATCGAGTCTACTAGCAGTTAAATAAAGAAGAGATATGATCATACCTCTAAATTGCTTTTCATCAATCAGTTTTCCATTCTCATCTTTATTAAGTTTGGTTATAGTGCTGATTGGAGTTTTACTTATCTTAGCTTTATCCATACTAAACTTCTTGAGAATGTCTCTTACATACTTAGTTTGATTGATGAAAATCCTATTTTTACATTGCTTGATTTCGAGTCCAAGAAAGAATTTGTGTTCACCCATCATACTTATCTCAAATTCTCTTTGCATTAAATTAGAGAATTCCTCACACAAGCAATAGTTAGTAGCACTGAATATAATGTCATTAACATATATTTGAATGTAATAAATCATGCTTGGATTTCTTTATGAAAAGAGTTGTATCAACTTTTCCTTTAGAGAAACCTTTCTCTAATAAGAAGTTGCTCAATCTTTCATACCAAGCTCTAGGAGCTTGTTTCAATCCACATAATTCTTTGGAAAGTTTAAATACATGATTTGGAAAATCAAAGCTTTCAAAACTTGGAGGTTGTTCAACATACACCTCTTCTTCGATAAAACTATATCCATTTGATAAAGTTTAAAATCCATGAATGATGCAAATGCAAGTAGCATTCTAATAGCTTCTAACCTAGCAACAAGGGCATAAGTTTCATCATAATCAATGTCTTCCTTTTGATTATAACCTTTAGCTACTAGTCTAGCTTTATTCCTAGTTATGATACCTTGTTCATTCATCTTATTTCTAAATACCCATTTGGCACCTATAATAGGATGATGTTTCGATCTAGGAACCAAAGTCCAAACCTTGTTTCTCTCAAATTGATTTAACTCTTCTTACATAGCAAGCCCCAAAATTCATCATGCAAAGCATCATTAATATTTTTGGGTATAATTTGAGAAATGAAGGTTAAATTAACAATAGACTTGAGGATGTTACCCCTTTTATAGTGTCACCTATAATGAGGTCTTGAGGATGAGCCTTTTTAAATTTCCAATCCTTTTGAAGTTCATCCTTCAAGGTAGGTTGAGATGTTTCCTCATTGTCCTCCTTACTTGGACCTTTAAGTTCCAAAGTCCTACTAACATTTTCTTCTTAAGTTTCCATAATCTCATCATTACCTACAAGATCATCAATACTACAAATATCCTTGTCTAGGATCAAGTGAGTTTGATTCATCAAATATAACATGCATTGACTCTTTAACTACTAGAGTTCTCTTATTAAAAAGTCTATACGCTTTACTGGAAATAAAATAGCCTAGGAAAATTCCTTTATTAGCTTTAGAATGAAATTTTCCAAGATTATTCTTAGTATTTGATATAAAGCACTTACATCCAAATACTCTTAGATATGAGATTTTGGGATTTTTATTGTTCCATAACTCATAAGAAGTTTTATTCCAAAGTGGCCTTTTGAAAACTCTATTTGAAATGTAGCAAGACGTGTTAATGACTTCCACCCAAAAGTATAGAGGCAAATTATATTCATGAAGTATTATTTTAGCCATTTCCATAAGAGTTCTATTTTTCCTTTCAACTATCCCATTTTTTTGAGGAGTTCTAGGAGAAGAGGATGTATGTGAAATACCATTTTCATTATAAAAGGTTTTGAAAAATACATTTTCAAACTCGGTTCCATAATCACTTTTAATAGAAGAAATACAAAAACCTTTTTCTTTTTGAATTCTTTTTGCAAACTTTTCAAAAGCTTTAAATGCATCATTTTTATGAGCAAGGAAATATACCCAAGTAAATCTAGAGTAATCATCAACCAATACATGTGTACAGTGCATACCACTGAGACTAGCAGTTCTAGTTGGTCCAAAATAAATCCATATGTATAAGTTCAAGTGGCCTAGAAGTGGACACTACATTTTTTAGCTTAAATGAGGACTTGGATTTTTTTTCTTTTTGGCAAGAATCATAGGGTTTATTCTTAGTGAATTTAAGCTTAGGTAAACCAATCATAAGTTTATGTTTGCAAAGATCATTCAATAGCTTAAAATTTGCATATCCTAACCTTCTATGCCATGTCCCTGTGTCATGGGAGATCGACATTAAGCATTTAATATCTTTGTTATTAATCTTATTCAAATCAATAACATAAACATTATCAACTCGTTCAAATTATTCTGTCTTCATCAAGACTACTAACAAAGCAATTCTTAGAATAGAAAATGACCTTATTTCCCATATCACATAATTGACTTATTCTAAGCAAGTTATGTTTAAGACCATCGATAAGAAATCGTTAATCATGCAATATGAGCATTCAACATTTGCAAATGTATTTCTCCTAGGAGGATTACATTCCTAATTTGTGAAGCATGCCTTTTGTTGATTTTGTGGTGTGTGTCTGCTAAAGTTCTTTTGAGTCATAGTGTGAGACATGCATTGACAATGACAATGTGTATTTTGATAGGTTTGTGCAATATGTCTAGGTGTATTATATTGTGCAACATGCTTATGAGTATTGTGTCCAGTATATATATAAGTATGTTTAGGTTGTGTTTTCCTAGTATGATGTTTAGCTCTTTGTGTCATATAAGGTTGAGTCTTATAAGACTTTCCTTCCGTGTTTGACACATGAGATCTTTTAGCTTTGAAAGCTTGAGTCTCATTTTGTTTTGAGGTAGAATGAGCAAAATTATTTGAGGCTTTAACAAAATTAATATGTGATGATGATAAGGAAGCTATTCTATTGGTATATCTAATTCCATATATATCTCCATGGAATTTTTAAAAGTCAAGAATATTATTCAAAGATTCTTTTCCCTTTATGAGTTTCTTAATGGAATTCTTCAAATTTAAGACTTCTTTAGAAAGCTTTTGATTTTTGTCATTTGCTTTCTTAAGTTGATCTTCCAAGGAATTCAAAGTTTTCAAATCATTAGGCAATTTATCATTTGATTTAACTAGATTAGAAAATTTATTTTTTAATTTTTTGAATTCCTTGGTTAGGCTAGATAACTCATGCTTATAATGCTTCTTAGATAATAAATTTTTGCATTTAAGCAAGAGTTTCCTTAACTTAGAGCTTTCAATATCATCATCATCATCATCATATTCATCATCATCATCATAATCATCATCATCATAAGAAGAATTAGACATTTATGGTACCTCTTTTTCACTTTCAAGAGCCATGAAACAAATGTTGGCTACTTCTTGTTGTTGTTTTTCTATTTTCAATATGGAGGAGTCATCTCAAGTTGCCTTATAAGCCCTCCTTTTCTCTTTTGTTCCTTTGCTCTTGTTTTTGAGTTTGGGACATTCACTTTGGATGTGATCCAGTTTCTTGCATTCATAGCTAGTAACATCTTTGGTTTTCTTTTTACCTTCTCCTTCATACTTTTTGTTAAAGTCTCTTATTCTTAATGAATGTTTTTTTTTTCAAGAACTTCTTAAAGTTTCTAGTAAGCATGGAAATTTCATCATCTTCATCACTAGAAAATTCAATATTTTCTTATTCACTATCATTTTATGAAGCTTTCAAGGCAATGCTCTTCTTTTTCTCTTCCCTTTCTTCCTGCTCTTCACCTCTTTGCTTAATTGTTAGCTCGTATGTTAAAAGATTTTCGATAAGCATGTCGATTTGAGAGAGTTGAAAGGAACTGAGATTCCTAATCCTTTTTAGGTAGGATTCTTAGAATCTTGTTATTTACTTCTTCCTTGGAGAAATGCTTTCCAAGTTGCTTGAGGGTCATAATAAGAGCACTGAGTCGATTTGTCATCTCCATGATTGACTCATAAGGCTTCATCTTGAAAAGTTTATATTCATACATGTGAAGTTGAACCTTCTTGCTTCTAACTTGCACGTTGAATTTATAATGATTTTCTAAGGTCTTCCACATTTCCTTGGACGACATGCAATGGTGAAGCTTACCTCCTTCTTCCCTTGTCATATAAGAGACTAGAGTGATCATTGCCTTTTTATTTTTATGATTTCTTCTTTTTACTTGTCATTCCATTGACTCCCTGCTAGAGTAGTTACCACACCATCAATGGTAGTTGTAGGCGGTTCCCAATCTCTTAGGACAATATCCCAAAGTTTAATGGAATTATAATCAAGGTATAGCTCCATTTTGAATTTTGAGGGAGGATAGTCACTACTATCGAAGAATGGTCTAAGTGAAGAAATATTTTATGATTCACTCCCCATGATATTGTATTCTAGCAATGAAGTTCTTAATTAAAAAAGCCCCAGAGGGAAGGGGGTGAATAAGGCTATTAAATAAAAATCATAATAAAAAATAATTCTTTACAAGAATTGAAAGAATGTTAAGAAGGAAGAATGAAGAACAAAATGATTTAAGGAGTTCAGATTCAATAATAATCTTACGTCTCCACCTAACTTATCCCAATGTTAGGATTTTCAATCACTCATAATCTAATTCACAAGGTTGAGAGTTTTATGGCTTACTCTTACAAAGTTACAACATTAGTTTTTAAGGCTTACTAAAAAAAAAAAACCAAATCCCAAGTGTTTTAATGAATAACACTTAAACTAATTCATTTAGAAATAAATCTCACTTACCTACTAATCTATCCCAAGATTTAAGATGAAGAGAAATTCTATTTCTAACACACAACCAACTCTCACAACTAACTCTCACAAGAGTTATAAACAAAGAGTGAATTTTATGAGAATTTGAGAGCTTTAATGAATGTTAAGATAGAGAATGATTATAAGCAAAAATGCCTTAACTTCCATTTAGGTCTAGAGGTGTTTATATAGATAAACACTTAAAAATATTGCTATTGGAGGTGCAAATAATGTATCCAATGTCTATATTTTGAATCCAAAGTTTATAATTTTGAATTATTGAAAGCACAGCTGTTGTGCACGAATTGAAGCCGTGATTGGCTACTAGAGATGTTTAAATTTGCCCACACTTTCTTTATACAAGTTGTAGATATTTGACTTATCTTTTAGTAACATTTTGAATCACCTTAATTGGGCTTCTGTAGCTCAATATATGTCAAAAATACTAAGAACTATGCAATCTAAAATGCAGACTACTATAAGACAGCAATACACGAGTTGAAACTATGATTTGCTATTATATACATTCGAATTTTCTTATGCTTTCTTTATAAAAGTTGTAGATATTTTACTTAACTTTCAATATCATTTTGAATGACCTCAATTGGACTTTTGTCGCTCAAGATATTTCCAAAATACTAAGAGCTATGCAATCTAAAAAGGCAGTTGCATATGTTAATTTTGATTCAATATTTGCATACCCAAATGAACTCAGAATTTGATAAGTAATCCCAATTCAGAAAACTCAAGATTTCTACTTCAAATATGAAGAAGACAACTTTCTGATTATAAAGCTCTAAGGATGTCAAAAGCCTCATTGAATCTCAGAGGTCGAATCAGCCCAAGATGTTCATACTTCATTTTAACTTCCCATAGAGTTTTAACTTATACATACTTAAACAAACAAATTAAATGCTCAAAATTAAGTTTGTTAAAATTAAAATTAAGATTGATTATTGTTAAGGTCAATAGGTTGAAGAATGAACCAAAAGTTTAGCTTTATCATTCACTCTTTGTAGCTAAAATTTTAATTAGGTAATCACATGGAAGGAGAATGGGAATAATATTGAAGGAAATGAACTACTAGCCTGAGATGTGAGAAGCCACTTGATGTGACAATCTACCACTGATGGTATTTGTAATTTACACATGGACTAATTAGATCAAATTTATCAAATTTTAAAATATGTAAAACATAATTAGTAAATAGTAAATTTAAATTTTTTATTTTTTAGAAATTAATATTCAATTTTAAAAATAATTAAAAAATTAAAATATATAAAAAAATAATGTTAAAGTTTTTTTTTTACAAAATGATCAATTATTTTTTAAAATTTAAAATTTAAAAATTAAGTTGCATGTTTTTAACTTTTAATTACGATTGAATAGTTCTCATGTATATAATAAAATAATTGTTTTAAAATTTATTAAATTAAATTTTTTATTTTTAAGAAATGTAAAACGTATGTGAGTAAAATGAAAGATTGAGAACACAAAAAGTTTTAAGTATATGTAAATCATAAAATATTATTTTTAACATTTTTAATTTCTAAACTTTTCAATTTAATTTAATTTAAATTATATGTACATCTTAAAAAAGAGAATTTTTTTTTAAAAAAAATGTAATTTATTTTTAAAATGTTTTGCTAAAAACCAAATAAAAATTATTAATTATTTTCAAGATTCAAAATTAGAAAATTAAATTGCATCTATTAAACATCTCTTTTGTTACTAAAAATCAAATCAAAATTATCAATTATTTTTAATTTTCCCTTCATAAATATTAAGAGATATAAAAAAAAGTACATGAGTAATAGTAAAGATTTGAGAACATTAAAATTGTACATATATATAAAGAAATGTAGAAAAAATTAGATAAAGTTCTTATTTAAAAATTTAATTATTAAAATTACACCTCTTAAATATTTTAAATGTGATATAAATCGAATCTAATTACTAATTCTTAAAATATTTTGAGTGAAGTAGATAAATATAACAATGTAACCAACCCGTATGCGAAAGTGTGGGAGATGTGTTTTCTTTATAAAATTATAAAATTAAATTTACTGATATTTTATTATTTTTAATTAATTCACCTTAATTATATTTTTCTATATTTTAAATTTTATTTTTATTGTATTTATTAAAGTGAATATTAATTTCTAAAAAATAAAAATAAAAGTTTAATTATTATTAATTCACGTGTTACGTATTTTAATGTTTGGTAAATTGGACTTAATTAGTTAATGTATATAAGTTTTGGGGTGAATCAGTTAAAAAAAGTTATTTTGAGTTGAATTTAATTTTTCAGAATACTAATTTGGGCTAATTGGCTAAATTTTCTATGTTGGTGGGATAATTGGCTGGAAAGTTAATATCTAGACTAATTGACAAACACGTCTAAATTCAGGGGGCAAATTGCTAGTTTAGCTTTAGGAAAATTCAGTGTTAGTGTTTTGTGGAGGGCATTTATTTTTTAATTTATGTAGAGATAGTAAAAAATTATACCTATCAACAAATATTATAATTATTTACAAAAACTAAAGTTACTTGAATCAATAATAATAACAACACAACAAAAATAAGGTAAAAGGAAAATTAAAAAAATAAATGTATATATGTTCTATAAAATAAAATTACTGGAAAAACCAAAAAAAAAAAAAAACAATTACTGGAAAAACAAAAAAAAAATTATGTGAAAAGATATCAATGTCAGTAAAAAAAAGGGCCATAGGGCACTGGGAATCAAAAAATACCAGCCAAAAAAGCCATGTACGAGAAATCAAGAGAAATTGAAAAGCATTGATGCTGATAATCAAAGACAAGGATGCGCAGATGACTTTAAAAGAAAGAAAAGCATAGATGCTAATAATCAAAGATATAAGGATGCACAGAAGGAAGAAGAACACAACAGGCCAGCAGAAAGGGAAAAAATATTGATATAGAGAAGGAAAAAAAGCTTACCAGAAGTAGAGGATCATGTTTCTATGATAAATATATTGTGATTCAGTTTATTTATATTGAATTTGTGTTGTTTTCCTTTTTAATTTAGGTATCCTAAAAGCCTTTTGATTTGGTATTTTCTTATTTTTATTTGAATTCTGTTTTCTTTTTCATTTATGTATTTTTCCTTGTTGATTTTTTTTTTTTAACTTCTTCTGGATTAATTTCTTTTGATTTGAGTATTTTTGTTGATATTTCTTACTTTCTTTCCTTTCATGAAGAATTGAAGGAAAAGTGTTTCCTATTTTTTGAATTTTGCACCGTTTTCAACACAGAAACGTATTGGAAATACAGAGATCGGTGCTGTTGGAAATGTGTTGGAAATGCTGGCTACTGTACGTTTGTGGGCAAAGTAGCCACATACCATTCATAATTTGACATGGATAAATTAAATCACTTGTATATATGCCTTATTTCGTTAAATTTCATCAAAAAATTCATTTCATTTCCAAATAAATTTCAAATAAAATTAATTTCCAAATGAATTCCAAATTCTTTTAAACCAAACATACTTTATTAATAAAAAATGGTTTAGTTTCAAATAATTTCACAAAATTAAAAATTTGAAATTCAAAATGAATTTCACAAAATTTTCATTTAAATCAAACATACTAACTTAGATTTCTAAATAAATTCCATAAAATTTTATGAAATTGATTTGAACGAAACAAACATTTAGTTATTCATAATGGTTGTTTCAATCATGTGAAACCTGATTTACTCTGATACCATTATATTAGACTGGAAACCTCCAGATCTCAGGGTTTGACACATTTATGCATACTCAAATAATAATAATAATAATAATAATAATAATAATAATAATAATAATAATAATAATTATTATTATTATTATTATTATTATTTTGAACTTATAAGAGAAGCTTCATTTGTATGGGGGCTAGAAATTAAACCCATAAAATTTTTTGATGTTGTATGAAGGAAATTTTTGTCATTTGGCTACTCTATCTTGCATGCAAACTCAAATATTTCAATAATATTAATAGTGATAACATGATAGTAGTCTATTGCTATCTTTTTCCAGGATTAATCAATGCTTGATAAAGTTATATTCGTCTGCAATTGTTTCAGAGATAATTAGCATTATTAGTTTTCATTTATTGACTGCATGACCTGGTTTCAACTTTGAAAAAGCATTGACAAGTTAAACAGATTTTAATGATGAATTTTCTTTTATTGTAACTTTTAACATTTTTAATGCCAAATTGCCTAATATAACATTTTCACTATATAGTGGCAGCATTTTTGGAGCAACAATTTTAATTTTAAAGATGATAAAAATACAAGCATTTGGAGCCTATGGAGATAGCACATGGGACGATGAAGGCCAAAGTGAAATCTCTCAGATTTTTCTGTCTGAAGATGGATTTTGTATTAGCTGCATTCAGTTTCAGTATGTTCAAAATGGTACGCGGGTGCTTTCTCAAAAATATGGTGCCTTTCATGGTCCAAGGTTTCATTCTGTAAGTGCATTTAATTACTCCATTTTACTCTTTAAGTCATATAACACCCCAGACATTCCAGAGTACATAGCCATGACTTGTTAATTGTTAATAGAGGAGAGGAATATATGTATTTGTACCACGGAAGGACTACTACACCTTTCTTCTGGTGTCGTCCTGACTGGTGGTCAGCTCTCCAAAACCATCTTTTTTACTAGTGTACTAAGAACTTACTATATAGTTACTTATATAGTTCTTATGTCATATTCCCTCATATGTGTACTAAAAAAAGGTTTCCCCAAGCATGCTGAAGTATTGTACATACTTTAGTTACTTATATATATATATATATATATAATATGAATGAGATTTTTTATCTGATAAAAACTTATTATATAGACAACTTAATAGAATAAAGTATTAGAAACAATGAAATATAATGTGTTCATGGAATTCTTTTTTGGGTTAACACTAAAATTGCTAATGTTGATTTGAATTTGCAGATTAAATTGAATTACCCTTCAGAGTTCTTGACAAGGGTGAAGGGTAAATTCCATGCTAATGGTGTGACATCGATCGCTTTCATTACCAATCTTCAGACTTATGGAACTTATGGCTACGATTACAAAGATGAGCGATTGCTCGACTTTGACATGGGAGAGGATCGTCAATTTGGTGGATTTCATGGAACACTAGATTACAGCCGTTTGGGCTCAATTGGATTCTATGTTAAATTATCTACAGAGGAAACACAAAGTTCACATTTGTATGATCCCAATGCTGGCTTGTTTTCAATAGGCCTAGGGCCCACACAAAGAAGGGCCCCACAGACATAAGTATATATATATATATATAAGAAAGCTATTTTTATGTTAAAAATAAAAGTATTTCAGTTAAAGTGAAATTGTAAATAAATGTGACACTATCTATTTAAAAAAATTACTAATAGCTTGTTTATTGGTCAAAATTATAATATTTTATTTTTTTTCTAAGCACGAAATGTCTTGGGAGGGCCCCAACTATGGGAGGTTTTCTTTAAACCCGTACCACACCCAAATTAATCCCCACTCGACTTGGGACGAATCCTGAAGGTCGACAAAGATCTACCTTAAGAGTTTTAAAATAGCTGTGTAATTAGGGCTCGAACTTGACACCTAATACAAATACAAATATACTTTCTTGATTAAGCTTCTCACTTTTTTTTTATAATTATTAACAATACAAATATACTTCCTTGATTAAGCCTCATTTTTTTCCTCATCCTCTGGAGTCTTCCTCCCTTTTCTTTGTTAGGACACTTTCTTGTTAATTTTAGGAAACATGGCCAGAAATTGGTTCATTTCTCTCATTTTGTTTATAGTTTATATTATTTTATTAAAATAATTAGTAAATTATCTAGGGTTTTATCTCTCTTTTGCTCCTCCTTTTGGGACTTTTGTTCTCTCTAGGTGTGCAAGGAAGCTTTTATGGATTGTGCTCATGCCAAAGAAGGAGAAGAAGACATGTTTTTCTTTGAGGAGATACTTGATTTGACTTACCCAATATTTAAGGTTTTCTTTTTTATTTGTAAAATAGGCTTAGCCACATCCATTATTTCTCAAAGGATGTTGAAGTATTATTCTGGCTTACCATCTAGAATTCATATTTCTTCAGGTCAGATTATGGTTTTGGCCTTCTTGTCTATCAATATTCTTTTAATGCAGCACTGTTGTACTGGTGTGTTTGTGGCTATTTTTAGTTTCTTCTGTTTGTTATTTTCTTTTCCTTTTTTATGATCTATCCTTTGAGAGCAATATTAGGTGTTATATATTGTATTTGTTGTAAAATCTTGCTCTCTTCCTTGTACCTTAGAGTTTAATTAATGATATATTTTCTTTAAAAAAAAATTTACTTCCTTATTAGAGGAAGAATAACGGAATTAACTATTTTATTGGGTGTATTCTAAAAAAAAAAACTAATTTATTGGGTGTGATATTTTTGTTTTTAGAGAAATTTTTGCCTACACTTATATTATTACATTTAATGGTCAGATTTGTAAAATTAAAATATGTGTGTTGTTTTTATTGGCCAAGTGTAAAATACTTAGCATATATGTCAAACATCTAACAATTTGGTGCATTAAGCTGGGTGTAGCCAAGAATCATCATGAGTGTGGTATTTCATTAAAAACTCCAACCTTTGGGATATTTTCAAATAAGACCCTATTCAATTTTTTCTATCAAATAGAACCACAACCTTTCAAATGTTAACATAATCAATCATCCGTTAGAAAACTTGCTGACATGTCCATTAGTGGGGTCCATTTTCTAGCACGTGGGACTTGCAGGTATTGACTGGATTTGAGTAATTATATATAGAATCCTAACCTTTATTAAACTTGCAAAATAAACCTAACCTTTATAAAACTTGCAAAATAAACCCTAACACAAAATATTTAAGTAATTTTAAATTATAAATTTAAGAAAATTATTAGAAGAATTTTAATAAAACAAATAATAGAAATAAGTATGAAATTCAATGGTTTATTATTAATAAAATATTATTAAATATTTAAAATTTTTCTAAAAATTATAACACATAATTTAACATTTATATTAAAATCATGAAAATATGAGATTATAAAAAATAAAAAAAGTAATAAAATAGATAACCTATTAGTGATAGCTAATGAAATTTTTTTTCTTTTAAATTATTTTTTTCACTATTATATTATCATAGAAAAATAATGAAATAATTTTATAGAAAAATAATTTCATTAGTTATCAATAATATGTTATCCATTTTATTACTTTTTTGAAATTTCTATATTCTTATATTTTCATAATTTTAAAGTATATGTTAAATTATGTATTATAATTTTTAGAATATTTTTAAATATTTTATTAATACTAAAACATTGAATTTCATACTTATTTCTATTATTTGTTTTATTAAAATTATTCTAATAATTTTCTTAAATTTATAATTAAAATTATTCAAATATTTTGTGTTAGGGTTTATTTTGCAAGTTTTATAAAGGTTGGGGTTTATTTTGCAAGTTTAATAAAAGGTTAGGGTTTTATACATAATTACTCAAATCCAGTTAGCACCTGCAGGTCCCACATCTCAGAAAATGGGCCCCACTAACGGACACATCAGCGAGTTTTGTAACAGATGATTTATTATGTTAATGTTTAAAGGTTGTGGTTCTACTTGATAAAAAAATTTAATAGGGTCTTATTTGAAAGTATCCCAAAAGATTGGAGTATTTTATGTAATTTTTCCTTTATTAAAATACCAATAGAATAGAGGGAATTAACATCCTTGATTAAGGGAAAAACAACAACACAAATATTTATTGTTTAATATTAATTTTTTTAACTGTTTAATGTTAGTTTTTATACTCTTTATATATTTAGATTAAAAAATAAAATTATCATTTAAGGAATGAACAAAAATTGAAAGAGAATAGAGTAGGAAGAATAATGAACATATAAATTTAAGGAGTTCGGATTCTCAATAATCCTATTTCTCCACCTAACTTATTCCCAAGTCTGGATTTTTCAATACCCAAAATCTTATTCACAAGATTGAGATTACAAGAGTTTGAGGTTCACTCTTCAACCAAAACCCAAGTGTTTAAATACTTAAACCAATTCCACTAGAAATGTACCTCACTTTCCTTCTAAACTATCCCAAGAATTAGATAAAAATGAAGTCCTATTTTTATCACACAACCAACTCTTATAAGAGTTAATCAATACAAAAAAATATTAATACAAAAAAAATTGATACAAAAAAAAGCCTAATGAATGCTTAAAGAGTTTTTGATAATCAAAGTGTCACATCCACATCTAAACTTGTTCCTAATTTGTAATCAATAATGTAAATTTAACAAATTAAAATTTAGAATGAGAAGTTAAAGGATGGGAGTGAAGTAGGAGTGTACTGGGGACCTAATTGTACCAAAAGAAACTAGAAACAACAGTGTAAGAAAAAAAAGATGGGTTAAATTAGAAAAGTAAAAGGAAGTAAAGGATAAGAATTTAAAAAAGTTGATATAGACAAGAAGTGTGATATGTCGTTAGGTGGTGTAACTAAGGATGAGTAAGCAAAAAGAAAATTCTAGACATTGTTATCTTCTTGCAAAAACTTATCCATCTACAAAGAGAAAGGGACAGTTAAAAAAAAATCAAAAATAACAACAGAACTTTATAAGGCTGAAGTTCGAAGATTTTTAGCAAGCAGTTAGGGGTTGCATGTTGAGTTGAAGGTAAAATTTCCTAGAGAGTTGGAGGAAGGGAATAATAAAATCAAAAGGCTGCTATGGGCGAATAACCTAGGAAGAGCAATCGGTGAAAGTAAGATCTATAGATGATAATTATCAAGTTAGCTAAATTACATATAGGATTTAAAGGTGATTTTAAACCTAATTTTGGATTAGGTGTACTGAAATGCAATTGTAGTAATAGCTAGTCAATTTTGATCTATGAATTGGATTCATAGGAATTATTGATACTTTTGTATAGGAGCTTCTACTGACCAAGAAAAGTGGTGCTCAAGACATGAGAAATGGAATAAATTACAGAGAATAGTGAGTGAACCCTTTTCCCTCTTCTCTTTCCTGAATTGATCTCTGAATTCTTTTTTAAAACATACGCTCACTTGTTATGGATATCTTGAAAATTAAACCTTGAATCTTGACACTTTGGTATTAAATTATTGGTTTTATGTCTGGTTTCATTTTTTTTGGTAATGGGCTATTTGGTTAGTTCTCTTTCCATTGTCCTTGCTTAAATCTATTTGTGGGTGAGTGAAACCTCTATGTTATCCTCTTCTAAGTGACTCTAAAATTTTCTTTGTAATGTTTCTTCACTTTTTGTAAAATGATTCCTTGAATGAATATGAGATTTGTTGCTCATGAAGTTAGCTTTTTAAAACTTCTGTCAAAGTTATTTTTTTTGTTGAACTGCTTGTTTAGGATTCCTTTTTTATTGGAATATGTTCAAAATGAGTTTAAATGGTGCCTGAGAAAACATGCATAAAATTAGTAACAAAAGTTTAATATAAAATCACCAAAAGGAAGATACAAAACCTATGGGAAAACTTAGTTAAACAATTTGAGTGAATTTTCATATCTCTCTCTTATGTTTGGTCCTCAAACTAGTTTGAAACATTTTTATTGTTTGCTAAGAATTTCTTGCCGGGTCTGTGATATGTTGGCTTGGGTGCTATTCTCTTTTTAAAACTATGGACCTTGTGGAATAACTTGTGAGTTCCCAACTCTTTTTCTTTATTATGAACCTAAATCTTGCCTTGGTTCCTTTATTGATTGAATTTAATTTCTTATGAACCTAGAATTTTATTATTTTTGGTGACCTTATTCTAGCCAACTATCTGAGGTGTATTTTATATGGAAAGTGAAAAATTGTTTGGAAGATGCTTTTGTGATAAACATCAGTACAAGTCTTCATATGGGTAGGACCATTAAAGGTCTTTACTCCTTCTTTTCAGTAGTGGAGGGGTCCACTACTTGTCTTTCGCTTGAGTTTTCTTCTGATGTTGTGGATGCTTTTTCTATCTGAGCCTACTGCTTTTTGAAAAGGGATTTATATAGTCTAACAAGTGTCATAAATTCAGGAGTTCCTTTAATAAAGAAACATATAAATCCTGAATCTAGTGTCCCTTTGGTAATAGAGACTTTTTGATAATGGTTTCCATCGTAAAAGTCATAGTCATCAATATCAGGATGGTCATTATTGAAAAAGAAATTATTAGCAGATACTCTAGCCTTCCAATGTATAAGTGCTTTTTCCTATAAATTTTTAGGAAGGGTCCAAGAACAGCCTTGATAAGTATATTTCTTGGGTATGTTCAAGTATCGTGGATGTCCTTGTGGATGGATAAGCATTATAGAATAACATGGTTTTGTAGATCCATTGATGTCTTCAGCTAGAATAATAATTATTTTTGTATGAACTGCTCCAATTCCTGCTGCCTCATGTAGTGGGGTTTCTAATACTTTAGGGATGTTTGAAATATTTGAGGCATCAATAGCCCATAGATTTATGAGAAGTCCATGTTGATAAAAAAAAGTTAATAGGCTTATTTCAATGTCTTTGAATTTTCATCTAGTATGAAAATTGTCTAATAGGATGCCACAAGTTCTGAATGAATAGACAAGTTGACAATGGCAGGGAGTATTTTTCCATAGGAATAATGTGTATTTTTACATGGAAACCTGGCATCACAATGATATTTGTATTCGCAATAGATTCCTTCTTGTAATGCATAGAAATTCTTGAATTGATCTTTATGATAGATTTCAAGAAATTCCTGTAGCACCAGAAATTTATTCCAAGATGTGGAAATTATGTCATTAATCCAACTGTTAAGTGAATAAGGAACATTGTTAAGTTCTTGAAGGATTACAATTGGTTTTTAGGTAGTCTCCACATGTAAGGTGTGTGTAGTAAGAGTATTTGAATAAGAAGTGCCTGGTTTTGTAAAGGATGAGCTTGGTTGGGGAGTTGGGTCTCTGATATATGGTATTTTTAAGAGTTCTGGTGAGGTGAAGTATTTAATGTTTGGAGGAAGGTAGTTTTGGAGGACTTTTTGGGCCTCTTTGAAGTTATAAAAACCTTTAAATCTTGGTGTCTTTAATGTATTATCGAATTTGGACATTTGTCTATGGACTTTAATCCTTTCATTGATTTTAGCCCAATTGTCATACAGTCCTGCATATGGGCCATTATAAAGAACATAACATGAGTATTTTTTGCCCAATGGTGTTTGAGAAGTCTGGAAGTAATTAATCAGGGCATTCAAAATTGCCATTTTCTTGGATCCTCCTCTTTTTTTTGTAGGGAGATTGCAGACACTGTGTATAAGACATTGTTGAGGGCCACTAAAGTCTTCTCTTCCTCCAAAATTAAAGATGTAAGAGTCTTTAAAGACAAGCAGTTCTTGTTGTCCAAATTTCATTGTAGCAAGAGTTGCATTTGTCTTTATATAAACTGTAGGCTTTTTAGAGCCCATGTCTGATCCAAATGGATAAGTTTGAAAGTCTATGATCTAGGCCTTGTTCACCTAATCTTATCTAGATAAGTCTTTGAGGATTTCATCCTCAGTCAAAAGTCTTTCCTGAATAAGACACATTAAAAGATTAGTCTTGAAAAATTGTTTGCAAGAGTATTTTTCTTGCTATCTATATGTTCAAATGATAGCATAATGCCTTTATTAGTGATTAGATTTACAAAATTTAACCACTTATTGGCATTTGTCTTTTTCTCAGTCTATTTATTATAAAACTTAACAATAGCTTCACAATCAGTCCTAATGGTAAATGATTTGTCACAAATATATAAATAAAGTTTTTCATTTCCATTTATAACAGCAAGTATTTCAAAGTCTAATGAAGTAAGTCCCTTTTCTTTGTAAATACCTAATGAGTATCTACAAATTTATTCACTAGTCTTTGGTGAATATTTATGAGGTTTAGCATAAAGTACTGCTCTCCATCCTAATTCACATCCATCTATCTCTATTATCATATAGTCCGTGACTAGTGGAAGTCTAAGTAGAGGAATATTTTCTACTTGTCTTTTAATGTTTTATACAATTTTAACATCTTTTTCATTAAAATGTCTCTGTCCTTTAATAGATGTTTTATTGTATAATGGGCCTGTTAATTTTCATAAATTTTCTATAAAAGGCCTACTATAATTTAAAAGTCCTAAAAAGGTTTGAAGTCTTTTTAATTCCTCAATCTTATTAGGAAATTCTAAAATTTTCCTAGTAATATGATGTTGAAGTTTTATTTTTCTTGTCTAATTTTTGAGCCTAAGAATTCTGTGTCTTGTATTAAGGACCATTTTCTTTTTTGATATGATCATACCTTGGTTCTCAAATATATTAAAAATAGTGTGTAAGTGTGCAATGTGTTCTTTTTCTGTTTTTGAAAAAACTAAAATGTTATCAATATAAACACAAGTGAAAGTACTACACTATCTAAATGCTTTATCCATCTTTCTTTGAAATATTTAAGGAGCATTTTTAAGTCCAAAAGGCATTACAAGCCAGTCAACATGTCCTTCAGGAAAACTAAAGGCTGTCTAGGGAATACTGTCTTGATGCATTTTAATTTGCTAGAAACCTAATTTTAAATCAAATTTACTGAAAAAGTTTGCATTTTGTATTTTGTTTACTAATACCTCTTTGCTTGGTATTTTATACCAAACAATGTGTATTGTTATTAAGTCTTTTGTAATTAAATACCATTCTTGATTGTCCCCTTTTTAATTTTGATTCTTTTTGGACAATGAAGGCTGGTGATTTATATCTAGATGTACTTTATCTAATTACTTGTAAATTAAAGAGCTGGTTGATAAGCATTTTCACTACAAGAAAAATGCAGTTTCGAAACGAAAAAATCCGTTTCTAATATTGCAAAATCCATTTCTAATTATTTTAGAAACAGATTTAGAATTGGATTTATATTGTTGCTATTTTCCTCATTGCAAATCTATTTATAAACACTTTTAATGTTCCGTTTCTAATTAGAAACTAATTTGAAATGGAATATTTTAGTTTCTAAATTAGAAATGGAATTTTTTCATTTCTAATATAGTAACGGATTTATTTCCATTTCTAATATAGAAACAGAATGTGACATTCCATTTCTAATTTCAAGAGACTAAATCACCATATGCCGTTTCTAATTTAGAAATGGATTGGCATCTTCTGTTTCTATTTTAAAAATGGATTTGCATGTTCTGTTTCTAATTATTTCTAATTCTTAAATGGATGTTTTAGCAACAATAAAGGATCCATTTTTAATTTTAAAACAGATCTTGTCTCTCTGTTTCTATTTCAAAACCATATATTTATAATCCTGTTTCTAATTCTAACATTAACTTTAGATAATATTAATTCCAATTTCCTGCTATGGAAACTATTTTATTCATTTTAAGAAAACTATTATTCAAGACTAGTAACAATCCACCAATGATTTTTTATGAAAATAATAATTATATTTAAAGTGCAATAATTCTACAAAGTTAGAGAAGATTTAAATAGTAGAAGTTTCATGGAGTACAACACAAATAGGTTAAAAAACTAAGTCCAACATCTAGAATTAACATATGAAGTATTAGATAAATAGGATAAAAAAAGACACTAAGTCTATCATCTAGAATGAAAACCTATAATTAGAGAGATTAATCTCAAGGTTGGGAGGAAGTGTGGAACTCAGCTCGTAACTTCCTAATCTCTTCTTGCATTAACCGTATTTGCCCTTCCATTTGTTCCTGCAATTGTGTTTGTTGTTATTGCATTTATTCCTGCATTTGCGTTTGTTGTTGCTGCAATTGTGCTTGTTGTGAAGCAACTGTCTCCCGTAATTAACGAACCTCTTACTCTAAAGCTTCTTATTATGCTTAAGAAGATGAGACTGACTAAAGTTATAACGGGAGTGTAAAGTATATGCCTCTGAGCCAATCCCATAAATACGTTGCTTTTTCAACCCCCTAATAGCCTCTAAGTATATTTTAGATTCATCTACTTCTTAAGGCTCACTAGACCCTTCATTGGGCTAAGACATGTTCTCCTTCAGGCCAAGTACCTTTCCTATAATAAATTACAAACATTCACATTCAAAATATTGCAACTCATATAATTTAAAAAAATTAAAAGAGTAAAAGAGAAGTCCATTTACATGAATTTGCTTTGACTTAGCATCTATTAGTTCTGATGTACCCTTTTTTGTATGAGTCTTCAAGAACAACTCATATGGATGAGGATCTCATCCTAGCTCCCTTGCCTAAAGAAAAAAATAAATATAAATATAAAAGTATGTCATCTTCATGTTAAAGTGACTAAAAAAACTAGTATTTGTACACTCACTTAAGATTTAAAGAAGTTGAAAAGAAAAAAAGACAAAAAATAATAAGAGAAAAAAAAGGAGACAACATGTGTTGTAACAAGAAGTAAAAGAAGGAACTGAAATAAGCCTAAATGAAGAGTAGGCTATGAACATTTAGGTTTGCATTTAAAGAAAGATATGTGCCATATTGCCATTTCTGTATCACACGACATAATAAAACTGCTGCATTATGTCTTGATGTCTTGATCAACAAAATTTCTAGGCTAGCTAGCTTTAGCTAGATGCATGTATTTTTGAGTTTAACAAATTACATCAATGCATTATCTTTTAGTTTACATATGTTTTAGGCTGATGCCCATATTCTCCTTGTATATATGTAAATTAAGGGTTCCCCTTTACTTTCGTGGTGCAAAAAAGAGACACAAAAGATCTTTGTCTATTCACACAAATTGTTCAAAATATTTATGCAAATACATAAACTGAAAATTTAAACCAAAATGTGGCACAACTGGTAAAAAGTAAAAGGGTTTAACATTATATCAATAGATAAAACTATCATTTTCCAATGATGTCAAAGAGTATAGGATGCAACTAATATTAAAAGAGACAAAAGAAGTAATAGTAATAATTTTTTACTTAAAATAGAATATATAGAGATATTACAAAAAAACTCACCAATCTTTGTTTATGTTGAGAATGGGATATAGAACCACCAGTACGACGTGCTACACATTTTTTACTAAATTGCTCACACATTTTTTTATATGTTGGATCACTCCAAACTGTTTTCCATTTATGCCTAGTGTCTTTAGTAAGGTGCACACACTTTTTTTGGTCATTCCTAATTTTGTGCATCAAGCTTCGGTATTGCACTTTAGCCTTCGCTTCCTATGCTGCGTACACATTATTTGTGATCTCCTTATCCCATGTAAATATTTTCTGCACATTACCATAAAAAGAATTTTAATTCCTTCAAAAAATAAACACCTTTAAAGAATATAATAATAATTAGTGTACATAATTCTTACTTGAAATTCTTCCCAATATAAGTCTAACATTTCATTTGAGAGATTCTTCCAGGAATGACCATCTTCATGCATTTTTCCTTAAATATTGAACTAATATGACGTTCACATTGATCAAACCTTCAAAATAAAATATAAATAAGCTATTTGTATTCAATAATCCAAACATCATTTATAGAATAATTCAAAAAAAGAAATGTTCCATGCTTGGAATGCATAAATATTAATACATACTCTTTATTAGTCATTGTAATACGTCTTTTGGCACGATTCCCTAACAATGTAGAAGTAGTAGCTGAATTTGTAGGCATTGAGGATGGAGATGGGGCATTGTCAACATTTAGAGTAGATGTAATTGATGTGTGTTGTGATGGAGGGGCTACATTAGTAGTTTGAGTAATATGAGGGGCTGCATCATGTTAAATGATTGGAGAGGTTGAATTGTGTTGAGTGGTAGCATGTTCTGATGGTGTATCTTGCACTGTCTCATTCCCATGTTGTTGTGCTAGGGATTTTATAACATTATTTTCACGACCTCTGGCCGATGTAGACCCACAAAAATGACTACCTCCTCTCATTATTGCACCACAATGCTTACTATAATAGTTATTATTGATTGGTTTAAGAAATAAATACCCAATACTGAGAAAGCAATCACAGAATACAAATTACCTACAAAAAGGATTTGAATCTAAGATAGAGGTAACAATCCAAGTTGTTCATAATAGTCCATAAGATAAAATGTATCAATACAACTAAATTACAATCAAAATTTAAAAACATAAATATTTTGAATACACTATATATCTAATACAATTACTAAATTTGTTAAAAGAGTGAAGCTATGATGCATCAATGGTGGAATTCTATACTAGCATGCTTTTTTTCCCTATATATATATATATATTTTTCCCTATATATATATATCATAACCTATAAATTTGTACAAAACTAATACATTGTCATAGAAAGAAAGCTAGCCCACAAGAAGAGTCTAGTCTTAACATCTAGCAACTTATCCATCTAGTAAGGAACAAGATAGCTAACATATGCTATGAACATCCTATACCATGCTCAAATTTATGTATAAAAACTTATACTTATTTCCTAACAATTCATTGTAAGTCGTCACACACAGAGGCAACATTAGTTACATATAGCTTGAAAAGCAATAGAAACACTTATGATTGATAAAGTAACAAAGCATGCTGCATATCATGATAGTAATCATGAAATCAACTAAAATTGAACCCATATAGAAGGAAATTTAGGATTCAGCAAAAACAGAAAGAAGAAAGATAATGTCAGTGTTTTAGCAACACACATTTTCTAGTGCTGGAGTTAACTTTAAAAGAATTGGATAGATACTTCTTGAAAATAGTAGCATTTATAAAATACAAAACCATACACAATTAGTAATAATCTATCTTAAACCACATATATAAAAGGATAAAAGCACAGTATAGACTCCTGCATCTTGAGTAATATATGCCATAAGTTTTGCTTCCTTATTAGAATAGTTCAAAACATAAAAGAAAACAAATGTATTGATACTTTAAAATTAAGAATTTAGATGGATAGTGTGCCTAGAGCTTTAACTCTAGAAAATGGATTTAGATTATATAAGATGGTAGTCAATGTACTCTACTGCTCCATTGAAAAGAATACAAACCACATAAACTTTCATAATTATTGATTAGTTTACATTAAAAGAAGGAACAACAAATACATAACCAGCTTGTCCATAACTCTTCTATAATGCCAAAAACATGTATATGTGTGTAAGAATGTGATGTTCATGTATAAAATAGATAGATACAACACATAAAAAGTAAAGTAATTACCTGGCAGAGTCTCTGCAGGGTAAATGGAGGACCACCATCAAAATAATGAAGAGCTATAGAGAACAAAAAATAAATCTTACAATACAGTATCATCTAATAGAAACTTACTTATGTATTACAATACATATAAAGCTTATCCTAGTTTTGCATCAAAGAAGAGATGGCTAAAGAAATCAACTTTCTTCTTTTACATATGATGCATTTAAGACAATAAAGCCCTACATTTGCCTTATTAATCATAGACAATGAAACAAGACCTTAACAAGTTTAGGGGAATGTTCTAATTTGTTCAATCCTTTCAAATCCAAGCCAGTGCAATTATAATAAAAAATGCAAGTCAAAAGGGTAGGTGGGAAGACTCATTTCTATCTCAAAATCCTGTGATATTGTAGTTACACTCATGGTAAGTTTCTATTTTTCTAGTATGCTACATGTGCAATCCACATAAGGGTGGTAGCACTCTCTTGAGACTTGAGAGTAATAGGAGTTGAGACTTGAGAGTAATAGGAGTTAAGACTTGAGTTTATATCTGGTTTAGGGTAAATCAGTAATGTGTTTGTTCCCTTATGAATTTTAAAAAATATATATGTTACTCAGATCAAAGTATAAAAGGTATAACAGACAATGGATAACGGAAAAATAGGTGTTGAATTATAAAACTTTTTAAAGATAAGAATGCTTATTAGTCAACTCGCTTTTGATGCATGCAAATTTTAATTATAGGCAAGGAAAGCAAGAGGAAGGCACAACTAATGATATAATTATAATGTATAAGCGTTATTGCTTGTCTATATGATAGTTATATACTTTTAGAAAATTTTAACTAAAATTACCATAATTAACCAAAAGGAAAATTCTTTCGATATAGAGGTCAATTCACTACCTTTATTCAGTATCATTTTCATCATTTTGATATTCCTCTTCAAATTTATCATCAAATTCAGATTCTGATTCATTTGTTATCTCATCTTCATCTACATCTTCAACCTCTACATCTTCAATTTCTATCAAATAACTATTTGGATCATTTAGAGGACTAGGTTCTTTATCAACCTCAATTTCAACTGGATGGACATTCATTTAATCTTTTTGGAATGGTGCAATATGTGATGGAGGAATAGTTATGGATGATTTAGGAATTTCTATAATAGGCCTAGCTTTTATTTCACAAATAGCCCACTAATCAACCTTGTCATGTTTTAAGCTAGGGTAAGCTGTATAATTAACCTGAGTCACTTATGCAGCTAGAACAAATGGTTCATACTTATTGAATATTCATCTATGGTTCACTTCAACAAGCTTATATTGTTTATGAACTTTTGTCCCCATGCCTGGCATCAGATCAAATCAATCACATTTAAATAATGTTGTTCTCTTAATTGGTAGTCCAGGGTACTCCAACTATAGAACATCTATGAGAAGACCATAGTAGTCACTCTCACTTACACTATAATTTGATCCCTTAATGCAAACACCGCTATTCATAATTACTTTAGATGAACCATGACTTATAGTTTGAAGTTTAAATCCATTTACTATATAACCAGAAAAAGATTTCGTACTTTATAACAGACCTTTTGCAAGGTCCTTTAAGAACTTATTGGAGACATTATTAGATGGATCATGTGCCTATTTAAATGCCAAAATCGATAAAGTTAGTAATTACAAACTCTAAACATAAGTGTTTGCATAGTAGTTTAAGATGATGTTTATGTCACTTACATATGTATCAAACCACGAAGCAAATTCACCCTCAAGTTTAGCATCAATGTTGTTATCACTAATATTTGATTGACAATGTCTTAGCTCATTAACAAATATACTTTAAAGAATGATAAAAAAAATATTGGTTAATGACCTCTTAATGAACATGTACTAAAAATCATATGATGTTGGAAGGATAATGAAGTTTGTAATACTTAATATAAGTTTGCACTTTAAGACAATTCAATAAAATGTATGTTTGTGCTGCGTGATATTCTTCCTTAGTTAGACATCTAGATTTTGCTCATCCAAGTGAATGACCAGCTTGTGAAAAAATTGAGAGATTCCCTTCATGGTCCTTTTCATATTCACCATCATCATTACGGGGCACTTTTCGATGTCGTGTGGCAACATGAGGCTTGGAATAATGCGAACAAAAAGAAGATGCCTCTTCAACTAAAAATGCATTGCAAATAGAACCTTTAACTTTAGCCTTATTTTTTACATTATTTTTTAGCTTTCGAAGGTATCTATAATAGGTAAATGGTTATTATTAGATAAATGATATATAGAGGTAAAAGACACATTCATATGTTAATTTCAACAACTAACTGCTCAAACGGATACATCCACCGGTGTTGCACTGGACCTGTTATCATTGCTTCATAAGCCAGGTGGACGAGTAGATGTTCCATTAAGTCAAAAAAGCTAGGAGGAAATATACGCTCTAACTTACATAAGATTATAGGAATCTCCCTATAAAGGTTTAACATGTCTTCTTCTTTAATGATAGTAGAAGTTAGATCTTTAAAGAATAGACTTAACTCTATTAGCGCTTGCCACACATCCAATGGTAGCAATTCATGAAATGCAGTTGGGACTAATCTTTGCATAAACACATGGCAATCATGACTTTTCATCCCAAATAATTTATGTTTTTTCATATCAACACATCTACCCATATTCGACACATACCCCTCTGAAAATTTTAAGTTTTTGACCCAATCACATAATACTTGTTTTGATTGCTTATCCAATGTATAATAAGCTTTAGGATATTTCCCTATTGTAGCATCCCATTCCAACTCTGGGAATTTGTAGAACTCCTTTAAATCTTCTCTTAATTTGGAATTATCCTTTATTTTCCCTTCAATATTCATTATTGTATTGAACACATTTTCAAACACATTATTCTCAATATGCATCATATATAAGTTATGGCGAATAAGGTTTGTACTCCAATAAGGCAAATCCCAAAAGATGCTACGTTTCTTGCAACCACATGTCTTAGAAATGTGACTATTTATTTCAGCAGCTCCTTCTTCTGTGACTCGTTTCAATCCTAATTAATCTATGTGCTTCAATATATCAACATTAGACTTCATAGGTTGAGAAAATTTTGAAACTATTTTATTCTTGATGAAAGAGCTTTTATTCCTTCTGAATGTGTGCCTTGGAGGCAAAAACTTATGGTGATTGTCAAACCATGATTGCTTACAACCTTTTATAAGAGTGAATGCATCAAAGTCCTCCATGTAGTGAGGATAAGCTAACCGTCCTGCAGTACTCCATCCAGACAACATGGAATATGCAGGTTAGTCACTAATTGTCCACATAAGTGCAACGTGCATTTGAAAATTTTGTTTAGTTGATGCATCATTCATCTGCACACCAACATCCCATAATTATTGTAGTTATGCAATAAGAGGTTGCAAAAGCACATCCAATTTTTCTTTTAGATTTTTTGGCCTAGGAACTATGATAAATAAAAACATGTATTCGTCTTTCATACACATCCATGGAGGTAAATTATATGGTGTGACTATAACTGGCCAAGAGGAATATTGTTGTTCATATTTTCCAAATGGTTGAAAGCCATCAGTGCATAGATACATTGCGAGTTTCTACAGTGAAAGATGGATGGGTCTGGTCAAAATGCTTCCAAGCAGGAGCATCAGAACAATAACGCATGATACCATCTTCAACCTCATGCTCTGCATGCCATCGCATATGCTTAGCAGTTGCATTTGATGCCTACAATCTTTGTAATCTAGGAGTAAGAGGAAAATAGTACATCTTCTTATATGGAATATTTGTTTTTAGTTTATAAGATCCTCTTCTTTGTCTATTGTAACAAGGGTGGCCATAGAACTTGTAAATGGTCAAATCACTATTTTCTTCCCAATATAGCATACACCCATTGTTGCAATAATGAATTTTTTCAACTGGTAGTCCTAAACCTTGGACCAACTTCTTTGTGCTATAAAAATTCTCCATCATTACATTATCAACCAGTAGCAACTCCATAAGTTGACAAATGTCATCAAAAGCCCTTTTAGACAAATGATGCTCTGCTTTAATGTTTAACATTTGAGCAACAGCTGACAACTTTGAATGCTTCTGATAATCAGGTAAAACTTATTCATTTACATCATTGAGCATATCATATAATAACTTAGCCGTAGGAATTAGAGATTCCTCCATGTGGTCAGGATTAAAGCTAGGACTAGCAGCATCCATTACCATTGCATGGTATGCATTAGATGTAGCCATATCCTCTACACTATAGTCTTGTGATAGATCATAGTTAGTTTGATTCAAATTTGTCATGACGCTACTTTCCCCATGTAGATTCCAATTATGATAATCGACTGCAAATCCATATTTTTGCAAATGAAATCTAACTGTGTTGACATTCCTCCATGTAGTGAGGACAAGCTAACCGTCCTACAGTACTCCATCCGGACAACATTGAATATGCAGGTTAGTCACTAATTGTCCATATAAGTGCAACGTGCATTTGAAAATTTTGTTTAGTTGATGCATCATTCGTCTACACACCAACATCCCATAATTATTGTAGTTCTGCAATAAGAGGTTGCAAAAGCACATCCAATTTTTCTTTTAGATTTTTTGGCCTAGGAAATATGACAAATAAAAACATGTATTCCTCTTTCATACACATCCATGGAGGCAAATTATATAGTGTGACTATAACTGGCCAAGAGGAATATTGTTGTTCATATTTTCCAAATGGTTGAAAGCCATCAGTGCATAGATACATTGCGAGTTTCTGCAGTGAAAGATGGATAGGTCTGGTCAAAATGCTTCCAAGCAGGAGCATCAGAACAATGACGCATGATACCATCTTTAACCTTATGCTCTGCATGCCATCACATATGCTTAGCAGTTGCATTTGATGCATACAATCTTTGTAATCTAGGAGTAAGAGGAAAATAGTACATCTTCTTATATGGAATATTTATTTTTAGTTTATAAGATCCTCTTCTTTGTCTATTGTAACAAGGGTGGCCATAGAACTTGTAAATGGTCAAATCACTATTTTCTTCCCAATATAGCATACACCCATTGTTGCAACAATGAATTTTTTCAACCGGTAGTCCTAAACCTTGGACCAACTTCTTTGTGCTATAAAAATCTCCATCATTACATTATCAACCAGTAGCAACTCCTTCATAAGTTGACAAATGTCATCAAAAGCCCTTTTAGACAAATGATGCTCTGCTTTAATGTTTAACATTTGAGCAATAGCTGACAACTTTGAATGCTTCTGATAATCGAGTAAAACTTATTCATTTACATCATTGAGCATATCATATAATAACTTAGCCGTAGGAATTAGAGATTCCTCCATATGGTCAGGATTAAAGCTAGGACCAGCAGCATCCATTACCATTGCATGGTATGCATTAGATGAAGCCATATCCTCTACACTATAGTCTTGTGATAGATCATGGTCAGTTTGATTCAAATTTGTCATGATGCTACTTTCCCCATGTAGATTCCAATTATGATAATCGACTGCAAATCCATATTTTTGCAAATGAAATCTAACTGTGTTGACATTCCTCCATGTAGTGAGGACAAGCTAACCATCCTGCAGTACTCCATCCGGACAACATTGAATATGCAGGTTAGTCATTAATTGTCCACATAAGTGCAACGTGCATTTGAAAATTTTGTTTAGTTGATGCATCATTCGTTTGCACACCAACATCCCATAATTATTGTAGTTCTGCAATAAGAGGTTGCAAAAGCACATCCAATTTTTCTTTTAGATTTTTTGGCCTAGGAACTAATACAACCTGTAAGATTAATCTTTTAAGCTCTTAACATGCACCACTTTTAAGATGCTTGAAAAGGATTACTCTGATCCAGATCTAAATGATCTATCTATAAGTGCATGAACTACTATAAAGATAATACTTCCAAAACCTGGACTATTAATCAGTTTCTTCTATTATTTTCAAATTTTGATTTCAACCAATTAAAGAAAGTGATGTAAGACATTAATATTTCCTATTACCTTTTTTAATATATAGAAACAAATAAGGATGGGTATGTAGCAACTATTCAAGCTTCAAATGACCTTCATACTCGACCATTTTCATCACATTGTAAACAAAAACCCAGCATTCTTTATGCTACACTAGGATCCACATTAAATAGAATTTGCAATTTTAGTAAAAGCCAATGTTTCTAAAGCCTACTTAATGTAATTAATATAATTGTTTAAAAAATCACATGCAAAGGAAAATTTTTCAGGAGCCAAGGATTGCAGTCATTCATTTTGTTATCATATGCCATATGAATTTAACCTAGCTTAATTTTGACTATAGCTTCCAACACTAAATTCAGCACCAATTTTATTAGAAAGCACAAGGAAAGCATTAAACTTCACTAGTTCTAAATACACAAGAGTTAAGCACTTACCTATACCAAAGCAATAACAACCATTTAATTGCTAGAATAGAAATTCATGCATTCAACAGAACACACCCTCATAATTATATACCATGTATGGGATAAATTGAAGGGCAACTAGAAAAGCCTTGAGTATTAAACTAAAAGTAGGAAAAAATAATTATCAGAGACATGAATAAAGTTCTTGCAGAAACTAATATCGAGACAAGAAAAAAGTCAGTGCCATTTTTTAATTCATTTTGCTATCCTGGAAGCAAGGACCTTTTGTAAATATAGAAATAAAATTGTTTTTTTTTTTAACTGATACAGTAAACTTGTTTAAGTATTAACTAACTCTTGCAATTAGTAAAATTAGCAACTTAGTGTAGCATCAAATGGTTTAGGTAATTTCTATATATTGTTGATCTATTAAAAGCCATGCATTGCAATAAACTTTTTCGAACAATTAAAATGCAATATATATATATATATCAACTATAAATTTAACAAAAGCAAGTGAAACGAGAACATACATAAGCTTCTTCTGACATTAAAATTGTGAATATTCACCCTCGACAATAAATAACATGACCAACCACAGAGTCATTAACATTTGCATATAAGCAAATAAAAGATACTTTAGAAGAAAACAGCATAGCATTGTTCGGTTACTCAAGTGGACAAAAAAAATTAAGAATTAATCATGTTCAATAATTATTGGAACCCATTAAACAAGTGAACTACAATACCTTTTGGAAAATAGGATATTCAGCTTTGTATCTGTACAAGGAGATTCTTTTTTTTCTTCACTTGTCCCAAGCTCTTGTTTCATAAATTGATAGCATGGAAATGCCAAGATTTCAAAATCTACAGTTTACAATAGCACATGTTCTCAACAGGAAAAGAAATTCCAATAACATATATAGACTAAATAATTATTGTCCTAACATAGGTAAAATTTCATTAAAACCCATAAAGTTTGGATCCTAGAGAGGAGAAGGACAAAAAATTCTACTTTTAATGTTGTCCATTAAGCAGCAGGTTAAACAAAGTTGAGATTAAGGTAGAAAGCTACAAACTTTTATCATTACATGCACCCAACATAGGCCTTTCAAAAAAGAACAGTTGGTACCCGAAAAAAGCAGAATAATGGGAATATTCTAGATAAAGACTATTAAAACTTTATGATAAATAGGGCAATTATTTATCTACTAGATAAATGCTTGGTTTGGATTCATGGTAAGATTAGAATAAAAAGAGAATCGTGTGGCCTACTAAATATTCCCTCAAGTATAACATTGTACTGATAGGTTTATGTAAATGCATTAATCAAAAGCACAAGATGAGAGATAGGGAAAGCAAAGATAGAGAAGAAGCAACAAGACCAAGCACAAGATGAGAGACAGGGAAAGCAGATAAAGAGAAGAAGCAGCAAGACCAAAAACAACTTCAATGAAAAAAAAGACAAAAAATACAGGTAGTAATAGGTTAACTTCCTTTACTAAAAAAAACGTCAACTTCCTAAATAACATTAGAAAAGTAAGGGTATAAACCTGAAACCCAAACACCTAATGTAGAAAATCAAGCATATCAGCGGTCCTTGTTGTAGTAATAGAAAAATTAGCAGGCAAATTTGGAATTATCAACACGAATTTATATATATTTTAAATCAGCAGGAATTTAAATATATTTAGATTATACATTCAAGAACTTACATATTTCCCCTCTTCTGTATTTCAGAGCCTAAGGCACTAAAACTAAAGGAAAATCAAAAATTAAAAAGAAAATCAACATTGTCCTCCTCTAGACACTGCCAAGTATATGAGATTTGTCTATTTAGAAATCAAAATTAAAATGAAAGAAGAACAAGAAGAGAGGTTAGGGTATAAAAGAAGAGTAAAGGTAATAGAAAAAAAAAGAAGTAAAGTGAAGGAATTAGGGTTCATAAGGAATTGACAAGGATTATATTTAGAAATAGATTGTTTTTTCCGTTTTTAAATTTTGAAACAACAACATTTTTTGTTTCTGAAAAATTTATCAATCACCAATACTGCCAGGAATAAAATATTTAAGTGGGAATGCTAATTTTTTAATTTTTAAATATAAACAGACAAAATCCATTTCTAACTTGGAATAAAATATTTAGAAACAGATTTTTTCCTTCCGTTTTTAAATTTAGCAACAATATTACCTTCCATTTCTAAAAAATTTATTAATCACCTATTAACAAAATATTTAGCAATGGATTGTTTTTAATTAGAAATGGATTACATCCATTTCTAAATCCGTTCCTTGGATCTTTTGGAAATGGAAACATTTCTGTTTCAAAACATTCCCTTTCTAATCTGTTTCAAATCCATTTCTGCAGCTTGGCGCCTTGTTTTGGCACAAGATTTAGAAACAAAATTATTTTTGTTTCTAAATTGCATTTCTAATCCGTTTATATTCCGTAATAATATTCTTATTAGTGGTTCTATTTCTAATCCGTTTCAAATTCATTTCTAATTAGAAATGGAAGCTATCCATTTTTAAATTTCATTACTGAATCATTAATTTCTTGTAGTGTTTGCATTCTTCCATTTCCTTAGTATTAAACTTAATTTTTCCTGCTTTAATGGTTAAATCAGGATTAATTATGTTTAATTTACAAGTTATTTTATTTTTATCCCAATGTTTTCGAGGATTTTCTCCTATGGTTCTAAGTTTTTCAAGTCTACTGATAATGTCGTCCAATTTAGTATGTTGTTCTAAAGTTCTTCTAGATTTAGATAAGTCTATTAAGTCTAATAAGTCTATTTCCCTATATTCTTCTTGTTCAGGGATAATTTCTTCAGGGTCAGTTTCTTTTCCTATTAAAACTGTGTCTTGTTTATCTTTACACTGTCCCTTAATTTTGCAAGTACAATTTTGCAAGTTATTTTCAAAGTCCTTAGGAAAATTTGGAAGTGGTATTGGTACCCTATAATTCTCACCATGCTGTATAAGTGCATACTCTATATTACTGGGCTAAGTATAGGTTTTCTAACAAAGAAAACATAGTCTGTAGTAGCAAATACTCCACCCATGTCTCTAAATAAAAATGATAATCCTATGATCATTTTAATGTATTGGTGGTTAAGTGTGTCCACCCAAAAATGGTTGACCTTGCATGCTTGTCCATATTGGCTACAGTTATCAGCAATTTTTAAAAGTGCATTGGTAATGTATTTGTGTATGCGGAATGCTGTTTCATCATACTGTGTACTCTTACATCCTTGAGGATGATGTTTTCTAGAGTTTTTGTCTAAAAATTCTACTATTTTTAAGTATATGGTATTTTCTGAGGCTCTTGTGTCTATGAGAGTTGGAAGGACCATTTCTTTTCCTTTAATGTTCAAAATTACAGAAACCTTAAGTTCAGTTATAGGTGTCTTATTACATATAGTTGGTATCTTATGATACAAAAGTTTTTCAGTCTGGGAAAGTGGTGTTTTTAAAACCATTAAAGTATGGAGTTGTAAGTCTGAAGATTCTCCTAGTTTAGAGATATGTATTCCTATAATTGGCTTTTCTATCTTTTCATGTTATTTTCCTTTCTTAATTTTTTTATTTCTTCAGAAAGTATGTCATAAGAGTCTTCTAGTATTGCTACTCTATTGTCTAGGGTAGAAAGTCTTTGGTTACTTATACCTACTTAGGGTGTATAAGTTGAATCATATATAGGGAAAGTAAGGTTGTAGTGTCATTCTAGGCTTTTTTTGCATATTTCTATCATGCATTTTATGCATCTAGCTCTGACTGTAATGTGTGGAAAGTGTTTGCATTTAAAACATGGATTTTGTCAGATCCTGCATTAAAATGCTAGTCATGTATACAATCTTTTGTCTCTAGTACTAGATATGAGAACATGAAATTAATTTTTTCATTTTCAATAGCAGTTGTTGATATATCTGTATTAGATTATTGTATTTTATCTGAATCTTTTACAAATTGATTTATAAAAGAAAAGTCTTTAGGAGTTCTTTCTATTTCCTCATATATATCTTAAGATACTATTGAGTAAATAGAAGAGGAGTCTGAAAATTCTTCGTCAACATGAATTAAATTCATATAATTTCTGCATTTCGTGTGTAGAGATTATGCTTGTAAGGGCATTCTTTTGCAAAGTGTCCCTCTTTGTTACAAGCAAAACAAGTTAGTTTGTTTTGATATGTCGTATTAGTTCTTTGTCTTCTTACATGTTTGTCTTTTTTGAGATAAGGTTTCTTCTCATTTGATTTCTTAATCTTATAAGATTTTCTCTTAGTCTTTTTAGGAGATTTATGAGTCTTTTTCTTATAATGTCTTTCAGTTTTTAGGTATTTGGATTCATATACCTGAGGTGTATATATTTTTCTACAATAACCTGTATTTTGTGTTTTAAGTTGTTTTTGTACAGCCATAGATATACATTTGTCTTTCAAAACTTGCACTAAATGTTGTATTCTATGTCCTATATTATCCCAACCTGTTACAATATCTTGGGGGATTGTCCTAAGTTTTTCCTTCCATTTATTGTGTATTTCGAGTCTTAATTCTCTTGGAAGTTTAGAAAAAAGTTTGTTTCCTAATTTTTGAGAAAAGTAATTTCTTGAGATTGATGCAAGATGCAAATAATCATAAGAGAATTCTTTTATATATTCCCATGAATTAAGTTGTAGTTGTTCTAAGTCTCTGAGTGCTTGTTCTTATCTAATTTTAGAACTTGTAATAGTTTCTTGTCCTGTTATCATTCTATGTATAAGTCTTGTGAAGTTTAAAATGTTTAGTCCTAATGAAATTATATGTTGAAGCTCTTCAGGCTTTTCTTTTTTATAAGTTTCCCATGCTCCTCTAACACTTTCTCCTAGGAATGTCTCTCTTTTATTAATCATGTCTTCATTAGTAGTTATGTTATAATCATGTTGTATATAATGTCTTAGAACTAATGTAGACCATTGTTCTATGTATGTGTCCCATTCCTAAGGATCTATTTTGGCAATGTTTAAAAGTATTTAATTTCCAAAATAATAGTCTTTATCAAGAATTGATCTTTGTCTTATATTGTGTCTTCTAACAGGTATGGTGTCAGGTTGTAATTCGGTTGTTCTTCTAGGAGGTATACCTCCTTCATAAGTTGCTATATATGAATTTTTTGCACTATATTGTGCGGGTGTAGTTCTAGATATAGGATTTCTTAAAGTCTATGTTGCTTGTGTTGGGTTAGATTGGGTACTAACCTCAGGATTCATAAGTATTTTATTTGTATCTTCTATCTTAATACTTAGTGAATCTATATCTAAATCTGATGTTTTTTTATATTGAATGAGTTCTTCAATCTTATTAAAAGATTCTTGAAATTTGTTAATATAGTTTGAATTGTCATTTGGTTTTATGTCTAAGTCTGGTGGTGCTAAATATTCCACTTTTCTAATATTGTAATCTTTGTCTAACCAAAAGTCATCATTATCTGGATCAAAGTCTGATATTCTTGATAAGTACATTTTAATATATGTCTTTTTTCTTAATGCAGATTCACCCCACATATGTCCTTTAATGAGTATTGGTGAATTTTCATTAAGATATGATGTTTTGATCATTAAGTTTGAAGTCGATGGTTCAGATTCATCATCAATGTCTTCTTCTATGATAAATTTACCTTTTTCATATTTTGTAAATCTAACACTATATGCATTGTCTGTATGTTGATAGTATTCAGCATTAGTAGGTGTCAAATTTTCATTTACAGGTCTTATATATCTTAAGTTCCATTCTAATCCTTCAAGTGTTTGAGAGTTTATTTGTCTAGGTGGTATCATTCTAGTACTTGAAGTAGAAATGATGTCTACAAGTACTCTTAAGTCTAATTTATAGGAAGTTGCTATGTTATACATGGCTTTCTCTATGAATTGTATTTCTAAAAGGATGTTGTCTCCCATAAAGTCTTGATATCCTTGTGTAAGTATTTTGATCTTAATGTATTTTTTAAAATCATTTATAGTCATATTAAAATCTAGAGCAATATAATTTATGCTACCATTATTATTCATGTTTGGTTCCATTATTCCTATAACGGCTTTGTCAAAGTCCGAGTGTCTAGTGTCATAGAGTACTAAAAGTACTTTTGTTCCTATTCCTGTTCAGGCTAAAGTTCTTATGCCTATTACTACTAGTCCAACGTGAATATAATTAAGTCTTCTATGAGTCCTAAGTTGGTTACTATCTTCTTGTGAAACCAAGGGGATAGTAACTTCTTATCCGTTTGGGCAAGCTATCCTAACATTTTATCTTAATGTGATTAATGAAGTTCATCTCATTAATATGTCAATATATCCTTGTTGATAGATGGTCCTAGGATTTAAAGTCCTAAGTTTTCTATCAAAAAAGATACTTGTATCATTTTCTAAGTCAATGGTTTGTTCTAATGTTTGTGCAGAATTTTGTCTATGAAGTAACCATGAAGTTCTATTTTCTAGATTTTGTTCTCTAATAGCTTTGGACCTTCCTGTAAAAGGCCTAGTTTTAGTTTGAGTTTATGTTTGGTTACTCATTGTGTCTTAGTTTTTACGAATAAAAATTTATATGATTGTTCTTTATCTATGGTAATTTTCTTACCCTTATTTATTTCAATTTTTAAGTTACTAAGTCTGGAGGAGATAATGTGAAATTCTGTCTTAAGGTTTAATGGAGTTCCAAATAATTCAAATTCCAATTGTATTTGTTTGAATTCTATTTTATCAAGTCTTTGGTGTATATGGGCTAGTAACGAAATAATAGTATTATTTTGAGCTATTATAAATTTGTCTAGTAAGGCTTGGACCTTAGAATTGTGTGTATAGCTAGTATCAAATTGAGAGGAGTTGTTATAGAGCTGAGTATAGCTAATATATCTTTCTTGGTGCAATTTTAAAGAGTTTTTGAAGGAAATTACTAAGTCTGTAAGAGTGATTAAATGAGAATTTGTTGAATGCAAACCATGTGTATAGTCTCTGGAATGTTTGTAAAAACAAGTATGTTTAGCTTTGTCTATGGCAATTATAGTCTTTTCTTTATTATATGTTACTAAGTCTAAATATTCGAAGTTTTTATATTCAGAGATGTCCAGTTTTTGTTTTGCTTTGATACTACTCAGGGTTGGAGGATTTTTTACCAAAATTTTATTTTTAAAAAGAATCTAGTGCCAAAAAGTTTTGGTGTCCAAAGATAATAAAAAATATACCTAAGGAAAAGTAGTGTGGGGCCTATTGTCAGGTTAAAGTGTACAGATTACTTCACATTCTTTTAATTTTATTCTTTCTCTAGTTCTTTCAATGTCCCATTTTGTTATTGTGATGTGATGATTAAGTCCTGATGTTTTACATCAACTAAAATAAAGTGTATTTCATCTAGTGATAAGTCTTAAGTATTGTTCTTTAAGGTTGTGAAGTCTAATATGTTCTTGATGTATTTGCAAGTCTATATTTCTTAATGTTTGTATAATATTCATGAAGAATCTAAATCTGATTTAGTGGACTAGGTGGGCTGGTGGTTTCGGGGATAAGTTGTATGTATGGAATATTAGGAAATTATCTAATTAGTATATCTAATGAGTCTGCTAAAGTTTGAAATATAAATTGTCTTCTAGTTACTTCATTATAGTCGCAGTCTGTGTCATGGTTTTCTATATGATTGTTGTCTTCTACGTCTATATAATGTAAAGTTTTTTTTATCTAAATTCAGTCAAACTTTCTATGTTTTGTAAGTCTAATAAAAAAAAGTTTTCTAAGACTTTTTCAATAGTGGTCTTTAACCTGTATTGTGGAGATCAAATAATATATCATTCATAAACAAGTATTGTAGAAATTTCAAGATAAAAATATGAGATTCAACAATGAGATACTTAGATAAATAACTTCAAGTTTTCATACTATCCAAATATTCTATAATAAACTATCTAGATACATCATCCTAAACATATTGATATTATGAAAGATTAAATATCTAAATAATTAAACTAGAATAATAAAACTTAACCAATATACTTAAGACTTAACTAGTGAACTTCCTAGAAGTTCTACCCATTCATAATCCTTATATAAGGAGTACTTTTTTAAGCCTTCCCATGGCCTTTTCTTTCCTTCAAAGGATAATACTAGGGATTGCAAGAGTATTTTTCTTGCCGTCTATATGTTCAAATAATGGCTTAATGCCTTTATTAGTGATTAGATTTACAAAATTTAACCACCTATTGGCATTTATCTTTTTCTCAGTCTATTTATTATAAAACTTAATAATAGCTTCATAATCAGTCCTAATGGTAAATGGTTTGTCACAAATATATAAATAAAATTTTTCAATTCCATTTATAACAGTAAGTATTTCATAGTTTAATGAAGTAAGTCCTTTTACTTTGTAAACACCTGATGAGTATCTACAAATTTGTTCACTAGTCTTTGGTGAATATATATGAGGTTTAGCATAAAGTACTACTCCCCATCCTAATTCACATCCATCTATCTCTATTATCATATAGTCTGTGACTAGTGGAAGTCTAAGTAGAGGAAGATTTTATACATGTCTTTTAATGTTTTGTACAATTTTAACATCTTTTTCATTAAAATGTCTTTGTCCTTTAATAGATGTTTATTGTATAATGGGCCTATCAATTTTGATAAGTTTTTTTTATAAAAGGCTTAGCACAATTTAAAAGTCCTAAAAAGGCTTGAAGTCTTTTTAATCCCTCAATCTTATTAGGAAATTCTAAAATTTTCCTAGTAATATGAAGTTAAAGTTTTATTTTTCCTTGTCCAATTTCTAAGCCTAGGAATTTTATTTGTCTTTTATTGAGGACCATTTTCTTTTTAGATATGATCATACCTTGGTTCTCAAATATATTAAAAACAGTGTGTAAGTATGTAATGTGTTCTTTTTCAGTTTCTAAAAAAACTAAAATGTCATCAATATAAACACAAATGAAAGTACTGAACTGTCTAAATGCTTTATCCATCTTTCTTTGAAATATTTGAGGAGCATTTTTAAGTCCAAAAGACATTACAAGCCATTCAAAATATCCTTCAGGAAAACTAAAGGCTGTCCAGGGAATATTATCTTGATGTATCTTAATTGCAGAAACCTGATTTTAAAACAGATTTACAGAAAAATTTTGCATTTTGAATTTTCTTTACTAATACATCTTTGTATAGTATTTAATACCCATCTTCATGTGTGTTGTCATTAAGTCTTTTGTAATTAAATACCATTCTTGATTGTCCCCTTTTTAATTCTGATTCTTTTTGGACAATGAAGGCTAGTGATCTATGTCTAGATGTACTTTGTCTAATTACTTGTAAATTAAGGAGCTGGTTGATATGCATTTTTCATTCTTCCATTTCCTAAGTATTAAACTTAATTTTTCCTACTTTAATGGTTAAATCAGAATTAATTATGTCTAATTTATAAGTTATTTTATTTTTATCCCAATGTCTTGTAGGATTTTCTCCTATAGTTCCAAGTTTTTCAAGTCTATTGATAATGTCGTCCAATTCAATATGTTGTTCTAAAGTTCTTCTACCTTTAGATAAGTCTATTAAGTCTATTTCCTTATGTTCTTCTTGTTCAGGGATAATTTCTTCAGGGTCAGTTCCCTATGAGGATGATGTTATATATATATATATATATATATATATATCATATAGTTGTAACATGAAATTGTTAATTAATGATTTACTCACCTTGTCAAAGCCAAATTAACACACCAAAATAAGAAAATTCTTGAAGAGCACTACACACTTGAGCCTCCCCGATTCGGTCTCTTCAAGGTATCACACTTCATTGCACCATCTCCTAATACCAAACATTATCACCTCAATGCTACAAACAAAATCTAAATACAAGAATGATCATGAAGTGCATATGTCATGTTGAATGATGCATGTTATGCAACTCAAGCAAATCACACAATTTACAAAATTCTGTCTAATGCCGCAACCTAAATATTTAAATTAGTTTATTGACTTAATGACTGAATCTTGAAATGAAAATTTTCAGGTATATGTCAACATATTGAAGTATAATCATACCAAAAATCATATTAAAACATTAAGTTTAAGGGCCTCAACTACTCAAATTCTAGAATCAAACTCTGCAGAATTATCCATTACAATGGCCTCGAAAATTAATTTAATTACCCAACCAAACAAATTTATTTCATTATGAAATTTTAATACATGACAAAAAACATATAAAAGTGTTTTTATACCAAAATGAGATCAAAATGGGGTCTAAAACTACTGAAAAACTGAATTAGCCCTGCACATTACAAAATAGAGTTCTACAGGATTACCATCATCATAAATCTTCATTTTTTATATCTAATTAATACCCATAAATTTAATACTCTTAAAATCAGCCATATACATAGCTATTCTCTAATTAAATCATACAATATACTCAAATCATTTTCATCATACTTGAAATCAAAGGTTTTAATTATAAACACAAACATACAACCACATGCATATGTTTGATTACTTAAAAGATAGAGGAAATTGCTTCTTCTTACCTTATTTTACATAAAACATGGTTGAATTCTTCTACTTAACTTCTCTTCTCCTCTAAATTCTAGCTTCAATCAACAAAGGATTAAATAATGAAGGTTTATCAAGATTTTGATTGGAATTGAAGGAAAGAAGGACTTGGGAATTAAGTTTTATTCTTCCCCCTTTTCTTCTACTCTCTTCCATATATTTTTTACTTTGCAGAGAATTTTTTTTATTTATTATGCACTAACAACTTATGGTTTTGGCAAACTACTACTTTAACCCATCAATTTATAACAATTATTCAATTTATCCTCTTTTTAATTACATAAGACACTTATGACCTTCTATTTAATTTAGTTAATAATTACTAAATTAAAATGCTATGAATATGAAAATGACTTGCATGTATATATGTCTTGGGGATGCAAATATCACACCTACTTTTAGTCCTAAGCCAACACCTAGCCACCACCACCATCACCACAAGCACCTGTATCATGGTATTTCATCAGGACCAACACATGAACCACATTATAGTCACCATCAAGTATATCCTCTAAGGAAGATGAAGCACCATCCAGGTCAACACTATGAGGCACCTCTACTAGCATACTGAACTGAATTGATACAGAGAGATTATAACTTAAAATAAGAGCTCATTACATGCTTGTTTTGCTTTTTCTCCCTAGAGCTAGTGCTATTGTTGCAATGCTTGCACTTTAATATATAGTAGCCACTATGCAAGCAATGAGCTATATTGAGTACTACACTTAAATTTTTTTACAACATTAAATCATTAATTTAATAAATTTTAAAAAGTAATAAAATTATCACATTTTAACATTAAACATTGTGTATCGTCAAACTTTATCAATTGAGTTTACAATATATATATATATATATATATATATATATATATATATATATATATATATATATATATATATATATATATATATATATATATATATATATAACAATTAGGAGGTCAAAGGGGGGAGTGGGGGGATCGAATCCATGACCTCGCCTTACAATGTCCATTACTTGAGCTACTAGGCTACAAAAGGAGGATAATTGCATTTGCAATATTAGGAATTTATTTCTTTTAATTATGGAAATTTGGATTTGTTGCCATGAAAAGGAAAACAACAATTCAAACCTTTAATGGATTATTATTATTATTATTATTATTATTATTATTATTGAAGAAATTAATGAAATATAGGACTATATATAAAAATAATAAACCACATTTAAAATTATATAATATTACATGAAAGATTATTAAAAAAAACTACTGCATTTATGTGACACTTAGTAAGTGTATCAAAAATAGCAAATGTATATTAAACATGTTTTTTCATTTTAATGTTTCTAATATCTGGTAGTTGAGTGTTAGCATAACATGTAAGTACCATAATCTATAGATTATTCCAAAATTCAAATTAATGGACCCTTTAAGATAATAAAACTCTCCAAATACTTAGTGTAGACACCCAGTTCGATCGGCCCGTGATAGAGAATGAATTAGGAATGCTCAGTTTGATCGGCCCACTATCAAGCCCAATGATGAGAATGTGAAACTTGGACACGAGTACAAAACTTGAATCTCCAATTGGAAATAGATCTGAGAGCCTAAAAGACCAAAACTTAGCCCAAACTTTCCAAAGTAGCCCAGGCCCATCACGGGACTAGGCTAGAGAGGCGTCGCCTCTATACTATGAGGCGTCGCCTCTATACTATGAGGCGATCGCCTCTCTAACAGCCACCACAGAGGCAATCGCCTCATCATAGTGGTGCCGCCTCTGTGGTAGGCCACTTGTAGATGCAACTGTAGTCATGGTGGTCAAGTGGGTTAGGCCCTATGCCCCCCAGACCTAATTTTGCATGAGGAAGAAATTTTTTTGGGGAGGAAAAAGGCTATAGAGGCTTATCATGATCTAAAGAGCCTAGGGGTATGTGAAAGTAGAGAATAAAAAGAGAAAAAAAGAGAGAGAAAGAGAAGGAGGGAAGTTAGCCATTGTTAGAAGAAAAAAAGAGAGAAAAAGCTCTAAAAAATAGAGGGACATTCTTAAGAAGGGAGAGTAGAAAACGAAGCTTAGAAGGTCTTTTTTTTAAAAAGAAGAAGGTAAAGAACTTGATTCAAAGTGAAGTTCACATCCTAGTGAAGATCAATATCCACAAGCACATCTCTGAGGGCTAATCATTTTGACGAAGCTTGTACTTAAGTAAATCATTTTTATCCTCTTATCACATTGATATTTGCCTTGTATACGATTTAACTTGTTGGTTTATTTAGGTATATTTTAGGTTTATCTCACTCGTTATACCACTTCATTGGAATGATCTATTAAATTATTGCATGTAATTATAATTTGGTATACTTTTTGGATATTTATGTATACATTTGCTTGCTTAGGATATAAGTTTAATTATTTTGAGTGTCGAGAGAGCCTATTGATTAGGTGATGCCTCTTCATAGAGGTGTTGCCCCTTGTCAAGGCGATTTTCACATTTATAGTCCTCTAGGCAATCTGACCCTTCCTTTTTATGTAATCCTGCATGATTGTACCATTTTGATGTATTGAGGGGTCTGTTGGTTAGACGATGCCTCTTCATAGAGGTGTCACCCTTGCCAATGAGGCAATCGCCTCATCACATAGGCGATCACCACATTAACAGGCCTTCAGACAACCTGACCCTCTTTCCTTTGTGAAAATTTGCATGACTCTCACCTTGTATGCCTTTTTCTTGTCATTAATCATAATTACCATGTTGCATGATGTAGTATGACGATAATATTTTGACCATTTGAGGATTTTTCTTAGTTTGTATTGCAAAATCTCTTGTGAGCGTTACTTGTAAATTATTATTGTGGATAATGTCATGTTTTACAGGAGGAAACTAACCATATGTTTATTGTAGGAATTACTTGATGATTTACATTATTGAGTAGTCACTTTAATTAGTTAACTCTTTAGAGCATTTCACTTGTGTAAATAGTTTATTATTAGTTTACTTTTGGTATATGTATGGTTTATTTTCTGTATATTATCCTTTTATTTTGCCCCAAAGTATTGTGATCCTTAATCTTTTCCCCCTTTTTGATTTAAATGAATGGTTGTAAAGATTGATTATTTATTTCAGCTCATGATAAATAACAAGACTAACTGCATGAAAAAGAATTAATGTGCAAATCCGAATTCAATTCTAAAATTTGACAATTCTTCGAAGGCAATAACAATCTATGTGTTAATAGAGAAATAATTAAATAACTGAAGGTAATAAAATGTAAAACAAAAATGGAGACCAACCGCAAGGTTGGGTGAGTATTCAAATGCTCATACCTAATTTCCGAACCCGTTCTCTAACGATGGCTTTTGGGAACCTTTATGGAATCCAGTTGTTGTATAAGTGTATCCCGGCTTTCATCCGGGTGGCGACTCCATCTCCAAATAGGCCTAAGAACTATTTTGTACTTCCAAATGGGCCTCAAGCCCCACAGTGTTGTGGTCGCCAAACACTTGGGCACGCTCTAAACCCCTCCGCCGACACTTAGTTTTTATGCAAGAAACACAAATTTAAATTTTCACTTAAAAAATTTAAATTCTTTAATGTTTTAAAATATTTTTTTATTATTTAGCTAATCAAACTTTATTTTCCCATAATATGAATTAATTAATATAAATATATTCAACATTTACACCCAATTTTATGGTAAATGTTGAATAGGCTGGAGACAATTGGATCAATGTATAATAATATTAGACCCTCATACCATTTTGATTAAAATTTTCCCATTAAAAATGCTGGCTATTAACTGATTACATTTACACCATTTTTGACTTGGAGTGCCTCCAACTGACTCACTATTAATTTTCAGGGCAACATTTTACAAAGTAATCAATTACAAGGATATTTTTAATTAATATAATTTTTATTTATGTTCCTTGATGTTTTGGCCACTATACAACACTGCCTCAATCTAGATAAACTGTGGAAGGCAATACCTTTTAGAGAGTTTTCAACTTCTTAGTAATTTTTTTAAACCACCCTATTTAGAATTCATTAGTTTTTATTTAATCTAGTTCAGCTAGTACAAAAATTATAACTCACATAAATCATAGCATCTCTCTATCAGTTGATTCTAGTACTTGTTCATTTTCTTATTATTTTTTCATTATTAGAAACTTAATAATGGATAAGAAACTATAATTGAATCTCATCATTCAAATTTTACCTAATTTACTTTCAGCAATACTCTTTTGGTGTAATTTTCAATCTCTCTTTCTTGTTTGTCAATTGCTCTATTTGATGGTAGATTGTGTTTTCTTTTCAATTTTTTTGGTTCTTGGTTCTTGATGCTGATATTTAATAATTGTATGATTTCAAAATTTTTTTATTGGGTTAAAGAATGAACCAAGAATTTAGGTTTATCAATCACTCTTTGTAGTTAGAATTTTAATTAGCTAATCACATGGAAGGAGAATGGGAATAATAATAAAAGAGATGAACTACTAGCCTAAGATGTGAGAAGCCACTTCATGTAACAATCTACCACTGATGGTATTGCATAAAATGTAAAATTTTAGTGTTGTTAAATTTCAAATGAAACACACATAATAAAACAAAACAAAACTAGTAGATATTTTATTATATAAAGCATAAACAACAAATTTAAGGAAATAAAGTGTATAGAAAAATCTGTAATCAAATTAAGGCTAGAGTTTTAATATATTTCCTTAAAACAAATTTGTTCCCCACTGGTGCTAAGCGTTTTACAACAATTGTCTCCCAGGATACAATGATTTGTTCTTGTAAAAGTGGCAATCGCACTAAAAATAATAGTAACTCTCTTAAAGATGGTATGAAAATTTTGACAAATGAGGAAGAAGATACATAAAAAATAGTTTTTTTTTTAAAACTAATGCTGGAAATCTTTATTTATAATAAAGACATATGAACATCATGACTCTCCTTAGAGTCTTTAACCAAAAGTCATGACTTATGAAAAGACATGAGCCAAAGGACATGTCTTAATACAATTTCTCATTAACCTAATCAAATAGTATTAATTTATTAAAATTAATATTATTTTCTAACAATCCCCTACATGAGTGGAAATTGAAGAAAAGGTACTCAATAATATTCAGACACTTGAGAGTTTTACTATCAGATATGTTGCAGTACATAAGGTAGCTTTTGGCTTTGAACCTTACTTAGTAAATATTATTTGATTTACTTAGTTAAGTAGTGAACATGATGCCTTAAACTAGTGAATCATTAGTGAAAAGCAAGGCAATAATATTTACACAACATATCTTAAAATATTATTTAGTTCTCACGATTGTGTTCATTATGGCCCTGAACAACTCCTGGTTTCATGAGTGCTTTAGAGAATTTAGCCATAAAATTCTTATAAAATCGGCCCCAATTTTACACTCATATTGGTTATCCATATATCCTTTATGAACCAATAAAATCATAGCTTCTCCTAGAACACACTTCATGAAGCAATTTCCATTATAAAATGAGTAGAAGTGGTGAGCTCTAAATTTCTTTTATCGAGTTTCTATAGTTTTATTATCCCTTTTGAACCAACATCTTAGGATCTCCAGTCAGCTAGGTTCGGTTACCACTATAAAATCTCTTTAATCATAGGCTTTAATCCCATTCCCCTCGGTGAACAATTTAGTTGATCTCTAAACAAACCTTTAGTAAGTGGATCCACTAGGTTATCTTTTGATTTTACATAATCAATGGATATAATTCCACTTTCAAGTACTTGCTTAATGGAGATATGTGTTTAGATTTACCATTATAAATTTGACTCTATGCTCTGCAAATAGCTGATTGACTATCACAATGTATACATATTGTAGATACAGGTTTTGGCCTACATAGAATATCCTCTAAGAAATTTCTAAGCCATTTTGCTTCCTCTCCAACTTTTTCTAAAGCTATAAACTCAGATTCCTTCATGGATTTGGCTATGCAAGTTTGTTTTAAGGATTTTCAGAAAATTTTTCCATCACTAATAGTGAATACATATCCACTTGTAGACTTTATGTCTTTAGAGTTAGATATCTAGTTTGCGTCACTATAACCTTCTAGTACAACAGGGTACTTTGTATAGTGCAAACCATAATCTTTAGTATATTTTATATATCTAAGAACTCTCATAAGAGCCTTCCAATGGTCTTTTTTTGGATTGCTAGTGAATTTACTCAATTTATTCATAACATAAGCTATATCTGGGTGTGTACAACTCATAAGGTACATCAAACTGCCTATTATACATGAATATTCTAATCGAGATATGGGTTCACCATTAATTTTACTTCAATGTACATTTACATCTACTGGTGTTTTCACAGGGGTTTCATCTTTATCAAGAAACTTATTGAGTATTTCTTAATTGAGTGTGACTGAGATAAAACTAGCCATGTAGATGTCTTAGAAATTTTAATTCCTAAAATGACATCTACCTTCTTCATATCTTTCTTAGCAAAATGACTAGTTAGCATCCTTTTAGTAGTCATTATTAACTCAATGGTACTTCCAATGATTAACATTTCATCCATATATAAGCATACTAGTACATAGCCCTTAGGTGTCATCTTAGCATACACACACTTGTCGCATTCATTTATTTTAAAGCCATTTGACATGATTACATTGTCAAATTTAATATGCCATTGCTTAGGTGCTTTTTTAAGCCATATAACGACTTAACAAGTCTATAAACCATTTTTTTTCTTAGAACAATAAATCCTTCTGGTTGTTCCATATAAATTTCTTCTTCTAATTCACCATTTAAAAAAGTAGTTTTAACATCCATTTGATGTATTTCAAGATCATATAATGCAGCTAAAGCATTTAATAATCTTATGGATGTTATTCTTATCATAGGTGAATATGTATCAAAGAAATTAAGACCTTCCTTTTGCTTGAATCCTTAGCTACCAATCTTGCCTTATATTTATCAATTGAACCATTAAATTTTAACTTTTTCTTAAATATCCATTTGCACCCTAGTGGTTTAATACTTAAAGGTAAATCCACTATCTCTTAAGTATGATTTTGCATAATGGATTTAATCTCACTATTGATAGCCTTTTTCCAAAATGGAGCTTTTGGAGCAGACATTGCTTCTTTGAATGTCTAAGGTTCATTTTCTAACAAAAATGTTAGAAAATCTAGACCAAAATATTTAGCTACTTTTGTTCTTTTACTATGTCTTGGTTCATCTTCACTAACTTTATTTTAAAGATGATCTATAGCCATATCATGAGTTCGTTTGTCACAACTCATCTCAAGTACTTCTCTATATAGAAAGATGTCTTCAAAAAATGATGCATTTCTAGATTCAATGATAGTATTGTCATTTATATCTAAAATGTCTGACTTATGTACTAAGAATCGATATGCACTACAATTGGTAGCATAACTAATAAATATACAATCTACAGTTTTAGATCCAATCTTGACCTTTTTAGGATACGGGATTCATACCTTAGCTAAACACCCCCACACTCCAAGATATTTATATGAAGGCTTCCTTTCTTTCTATAATTCATATGGAGTTTTCTCTTTCTTTTTATGTGGTACTTTATTTAAAATGTGATTAGCTGAGAGAATAGCCTCCCCCTATAAGTTCTGAGGTAAACCAGAACTAATCAATATGGCATTCATTTTTTTCTTTTAAAGTTCGATTCTTATGTTCTAAAATGCCATTAGATTTCAGTGTTTCATAATTGTTTGATGGATAATGCCATGTTTATAACAAAATTCTATAAAAGGTGATTCATATTCTCCATCTCTATCACTCCTTATTGGTTTTATTCTTTTAACAAGCTAATTTTTGACTTCATTCTTATAGTGTTGAAACACTTTAATAGTTTTATCTTTGCCTTTTAACAAATATACATAACAAAATCTTGTGCAATCATCAATAAAAGTAATAAAATACTTTTTCCCACCCTTACTTTGCACAAACTTTAAATCACATATATCATTGTGAATTAAATCCAGAGGTTCTGAGCTCCTCTTAACTGTATGAAATGGAGCTTTTGTTAATTTGGCCTCCACACATATTTGACATTTAATATTATGATCAGTATGACATTTAGGTAGTAAATCTAAATTCATTAGTTTTCTTAATGAATTATAATTTACATGTACTAATCTATTATGTCATAATATAGAAGACTCAGTTAAACAAACAAAATTATGGTTTTATTATTACGTAAATCACGAATTACATTCATCTTAAAGAGGCCACTTTCCATATACCCTTTTCCTACATACATACCATTTTTTGTGAGTACAAATTTGTTGGACTCAAATACCAACTTAAGCCCATGCTTGCTTAATAATGAACCATATACAAGATTCTTGCGAATTTTAGGCATGTTGAGTACATCATTAAGCACAAGCTCTTTGCTAGAAGTCATCTTCAAGCACACTTTTCCAAGGCCTACTACTTTTGACTTGGATGAATTCCCTATGTATAGTTCTCTTCCATCATTGACTTTAACATAAGTAGAAAAACTATTCCTTTAAAAAAAAAATATGGTGAGTGGCTCTAGTATCAATGTACCACTCCTTTGGGTTATCCACCAAGTTTGCTTCAAATACCACAACTGAAAGCATAAGATCAGAAAATCCAAAAGAAATATTATCTTCCTCAATCACATGCACTTGACCTTTGTTTGATTTTCCCTTATTGGCTTGTCCCTTGGACTAGCAATCTTTGCCTCTATGTCCTTGATTATTACAAACAAAACATTTTCCATTAAATTTTCTAGGATTACCTTCCTTTTGTTTGTTTCCATAAAACATTTTTTTCTTACTAGGTTGTTGCTCCACAAGATTAGCTTTAGACTCTATATGTGTCTTTCCTAATCTTTTATCATTATTTCCATTATCTTCCTTAATTCTCAACGTTACAATGAGATCCTCAAGTCCCATCTCCTTTTATTTATGCTTGAGATGATAATTTTTAAATTCCTTTTAAGATGGTGGCAATTTTTCAATAATTGCAGCAACTTGAAAAGATTCATTTAGAACCATTTTCTTAGCAAGTATCTTATGGAGAAAAATTTGCAATTCTTGGACTTGACTCATAACTATTTTGAAGTTGTTGCAGAATAGTACATGTAAAATAGGAATACATTGATTATAAGAATATGTAAAATAGGAATAACTTAATTAGAGGAATTAGTCTAATATTTCCTAAAGTAATTAGTTTATTCTTTCTTAAATTAGAGTAGCGATTGTATATATAAACATGTACCTTTTATAGATTAAAATATATATAGATTTTCTCTTCTTCTTTATGTTATCATGGTATCAAAGCCCTAAGGTTTGGCTTAGATTTTTTTCCTTTTTAATTCTGCCTTGTGAGTAGAAGACTAATTTTTTTAGCAGTTTTTCTACTGCTTCCCAGTGAGCAGTAGTGTTATATGTTCTGATTCGACTATTTCAAAATGTTCTATTTCCTTAGCAACAGTCTCCTTTGAATCATCTTCTTATTCCAAACCTTCTTGTGTGGTTGGTTCCCTCATCAACACTTTAGTTACATATTCTCTTGCCTTTTGCATACTGTTTGGGTGATCCTTTTTAGGTAACTTGGTTAATGATATCTTTGTGTTTTATTGGCTCTTAGTGTTATTTTGTTTTTCTCTTTGATGGTTTTATTAATATGATGGAAGAACAAAAAAGTATTATTGATATTATTCCTGTGATGTCAAAAATCATTGACCATAAATTAGTGGGTTCAAATTACTTAGCTTGGTATATGACAGTTCATATTTATTAAACAAGCATCTCTATGGATGCTCACCTTATCGATGCACTACCCATATCTAATACTAAATAGACTTGGCTCAGAGATGATGCTCGGTTATTATTATAAATTTGAAACTCTATTGACACCGATATTGTTTTTTTAATAAATCATTGTCAATATATTAAAGAATTGATGAAGTACTTGGAATTTTAGTATTTTAGGAAAGGTATCTTATCTCGTGTCTATAAAGTCTGTAAAGACTTTTATCGGGCTGACTAACAAGATTAGACTCTTCAGGCATACTTTATGAAATTTAAAAGGACTTATGAGGAGCTCAATGTATTATTGCCTTTTAGTTCAGGTGTAAAAGTTCAACAGGCACAAAGAGAACAAATGGTTGTCATGAGTTTTTTAGCTAGGCTTAATTCCCAATTTGAACCTGTTAAATCTCATATCCTCTCCAACATCAAAATCTCATTCCTCCAGGAGAGATTCATTCAATTGCTCAGGATAGATACTAGTGCTCTTATTTCTCTCGCTTCCAGTGCACTTATTAGTTGCAACACCATTAATTGAGTTAAAGGTCGAGGGAGAGGATTTAGTACTTGGGACCATCATAATTCAGCGTCAAGGGGAATGGTTTGTTATTAATATTATGAGCTAGGTCATACTTAAAAAACATGTAGAAAATTACTCCACAGACCTCACACTTTTCCAACGGCCCATGATACAATAATTAACCCACCATCTGAACAAACAACGATTATTTCTACAGAGGAGTTTGTAAAGTTCACTCAATATCAGGAAGCACTAAAGTCCTCATCTCCTGCAATCACTGATATCGTTGAATCAGGTAAATCTCTTGCATGTCTTCTTTCATCCTCATCTAAATGGATCATTGATTCAGGTGCAATCGATCATATGACAGGTAATTCCCATCTTTTTTCTACATTTTAATCCTTTTCTTCCCCCACCCATGTCACATTAGCTAATGGATCTACCTCACAGTTCCTTAGTTCTAGCACAGTTAACCCAACTTCTTCACTTTTGTTATCTTTTATATTCATTCTACCATAATTTCATTCAATCTAAGATCTTATATATGATAAAATAGAGTCCTCGGGCTTGGTTTGGGAAGTTTAGTGAAGTGGTTAAGCAATTTGGGCTCAAGATGACAACTCAGTTTTCTATAAATAGTCTGACTCTAGTATTATTCTTCTTGTGGTATATGTTGATTATACTGTGATTGCTAGGAGTGATAGTGTAGGTATCTCAACTCTTAAATCCTATCTTCAGACCCAATTTCAGACTAAAGATTTAGGTATATTGGAGTATTTCTTGGGGATTGAGGTGCTATGGAATAAGAAACGTATTTTCTTATCTCAAAGAAAATATTTTCTTGATCAATTGAAAGAAACAAGAAAATGGGGGGCTAAACCATATAATACACCAATACTTCTTAATATGCAACTTAGAAAAAAGGAAAACTATTTGAAGATTCTAAGAGGTACAAATGACTAGTTGGAAAATTAAACTATCTCATGATAACTTGCCTTGATTTTGCATACTCTGTCAGTGTTGTAAGCCAGTTTATGTTAGAACCCACAGTTCATCATTAGGAGGTTCTAGAGTAAATCCTTTGTTATTTAAAGGGTGCTCTAGGATAAGGAATACTTTATAGAAATTATGGACATAACTACATTGAGTGTTTTTCTGATGTAGATTGGGCAAAATCCAATGTGGATTGGGGATCCACTATAGGTTACTATGTCTTCTTTGGAGGATAGTATCATGGAAAAGTAAGAAGCAAAATGTTGTTTCTTGCTCAAGTGCAGAATTTGAATATAGGGCGATGGCACAATCATTCTGTGAAGTGATGTGGATTTATTAACTATTAATAGAAGTTGGCTTTCAGGCATTGATACCAGCTAAGCTATAGTGTGACAACCAAGCTACTTTACACATTGCTTCTAATTCTATCTTTCATGAACGAACCAAGCATATAGAGGTTGATTGTTACTTTGTTCAAGAGAAAATACAACAGAACTTGATATCCACTGAGTATGTGAAGACTAGAGAACAACTAGGAGATATGTTTACAAAAGCACTAAATGGAGCTTCGATAGAATACATTTGCAAAAGCTGGGCATGATTAACATCCATGCACTAACTTGAGGGGGAGTGTTACAAAATAGTACATGTAAAATAGGAATACCTTGATGATAGGATATGTGAAATAGGAATAACTTAATTAGAGGAATTAGTCTAATATTTCCTAAAGTAATTAGTCTATTCTTTCCTAAACTAGAGTAGTGATTGTATATATAAACATGTACCTTGTATATATTAAAATATATACAGATGTTCTCTTCTTCTTTATGTTATCAGGAGTCAACCATTTTATACTTAAGAAATCCGCCTACCACAAATTTCTTTAAGCTAACATCCTCGATTTTATATTTCTTTTCCAAGGACTCCGAAAGCTCTTTGGCAGTTGGAATAGGACTATACACATTATACAACGTGTTCTCTAAACCATTAATAATATAATTCTTACATAAAAAATCTGATTGCTTCCAAGCATCAATAGTAACAATTATTTGCATGTCATCACCTTGTTTGGCTTTTGGTTCATCTTCTTTTAACACCTTGACCAAATTCAAAATTGTTAAATAGAAGAGCATCTTTTGTTGCAAGTCCACCCCATTGAACTTCTTGGATTTTTCACCAATTGGTGTCACGAATGTTGTAGGATTAAGGGCCATTTTTGTAATTAAATAAAAAATAAATAATAATTATAATAATAATAACAGTCAAAATAAGAAAACAAAAAAATTACAGTTTTTATACTTAAATATGACACAAAGTAATTATAATGTCAATGGCAACATTTAAATATTTAAAACCAAAGATAATATTATATATAACAGTTAGACAACCAAACAAGTTGGCCCAAATAAAAACTACTCACAACAATTGATATATATAACTATAGAAATTAAAAAAAAAATATAATGAAAAATGACTAATAGATTTAAAATTATATGTAATGTGACGGTCACATTACATAACCAAAATTGTAATACAAAAACTACTTTTACAATATTTTTTAAAAAAAATTGAAAATAAATAAAAAATGATGGAAAATGATGAATAAATTGAGTATCTTCAAAACTGCAATAAATTGAATAAAATGACGGAAATGATTAATAGATTTTTTTTTATAACAATCTACAAATTTGTCTTAAGATTGTAAACTTTTCGTGTTGTTAAATTTCAAATAAAACACACAACAAAACAAAACAAAACTAGCAAGTATTTTATTATATAAAGCATAAACAATAAATTTAAGGAAATAAAATGTATAGAAAAACCTGTAATCAAATCAAGGCTAGAGTTTTAATATATTTCTTTAAGATAAATTTGTTCCCCACTGGTGTTAAGGGTTTTGCAACAATTGTCTCTCAGGATATAATGATTTGTTCTTGTAAAAGTAGCACTCCAATTTACAAGAAAATCAAACTAAAAATAATATTAACTCTCTCAAAGATGGTATGAAGATTTTGACTCTCTCAAAGGAGCAAGAATTTACATAAAAAATAGCTATTTTTTTTCTAGTACTGGAAATCTTTATTTATAATAAAAGACTTATGAATATCATGACTCTTCTAAGAGTCATTTCATGACATATGAAAAGACATGAGCCAAAGGACATGTCTTCATACAATTTCTCATTCAACCTAAATAAAGTAGTATTAATTTATTAAAATTAATATTATTTTCTAACATAAAATACATGGACTAATTAGATCAAATTTATCAAATTTTAAAATATGTAAGACATAAACTAGTAAATATTAAATATTAAATATTTATTTTTTAGAAATTAATATTCAATTTAAAAGTAATTTAAAAATTAAAAATTAAACTATAGAAAAAAATAGTGTTAAAGATGTTTTAAAAAAATGATCAATTATTTTTTAAAATTAAAAATTTAAAAATTAAGTTGCATTCATTCTCATGTATATAATTAAATAATTGTTTTAAAATTTATTAAATTTAATTTTTAATTTTTTGAGAAATATAAAACGTATGTGAGTAAACATAAAAGATTGAGAACACAAAAAATTTCAATTATATGTAAATCATAAAATATTATTTTTAAAATTTTTGATTTCTAAACTTTTAAATTTAATTTAATTTAAATCATATATTCACCTTAAAAAGGAGAAAATTGTAAAATAAAAATATAATTTATTTTTGAAATGTTTTGCTAAAAATGAAATCAAAATTATCAATTAGTTTCAAGATTAAAAATTAGAAAATTAAATTGCATCTATTAAACATCTCATTTGTTACTAAAAATCAAATCAAAATTATCAATTATTTTTAATTTTCCATTCATAAATATTAAGAGATATAAAAAAAAGTACATGAGTAAGAGTAAAGATTTGAGAAGATTAAAATTGTACATATATATAAAAAATTAGACAAAGTTCTTATTAAAAAGTTTAATTGTTAAAATTGCAAGTCTTATATATTTTAATTGTGAGATAAATTGAATCTAATTCGTAATTCTTAAAATATTTCGAGTGAATTAGATAAATATAACGATGTGACCAACCCATATGGAAAAGTGTGGGAGATGTGTTTTCTTTATAAAATAATAAAATTAAATTTGCTGATATTATATTATTTTTTATTAATTCACCTTAATTTTATTTTTCTATATTTTAATTTTAATTTTTAATGTATTTATTAAAATGAATATTAATTTCTAAAAAATAAAAATAAAAGTTTAATTATTATTAATTCATGTGTTAAATATTTTAAAGTTTGACAAATTGGACCTAATTAGTTAATGTATATAAGTTTCGGGGTAAATCAGTTAAAAAAAAGGTATTTTGAACTGAATTTAATTTTTCAGAAAACTGATTTGGGCTAATTGGCTAAATTTTCTAAGTTGGTGGGATAATTGACTAGACAGTTAATATCTAGACTAATTGACAATCACGTATAAATTTAGGGGGCAAATTGCTACTTTAGCCTTAGGAAAATTCAGTGTTAGTGTTTTGTGTAGGGCTTTGCCTCCTTATGTACTTTTAAAAAAAAAAAAAAAAAATTCAACTTGTAAACTCTTCTAACTCTAAAAAAAATATAGGATATATTGGAAGTGTGTATATATATATATTGTAATTTTTTAATTTATATAGACATAGTAAAAAATTATACATCTCAATAAATATTATAATTATTTACAAAAACTAAAGTTACTTGAATCAATAATAATAACAACACAAAAAAATAAGATAAAAAGAAAATTAAGAAAATAAATGTATACATGTTCTATAAAGTAAGATTACTGGAAAAACCAAAAATCAAAAATACAATTACTGGAAAAACCAAAAAAAAAAAAAAAACAATTACTGGTCAATCGAAAGACTTCAACATCTATAAATTTTTTAAAAAACAAAAGTATAAAATAATGTAAAAGGGCATCAATGTCGGTTTAAAAAAAAAGGGCCATAGGGTACCGGGAATCAAAAAATACCGGCCAAAAAAGCCATGTATAAGAAATCAAGAAAAATTGAAAAGCATTGATGCTGATAATCAAAGACAAAGATGCGCAGATGACTTTAAAAAAAAGAAAAGCATAGATGGTGATAATCAAAGATATAAGGATGCACATATGACATTAGTAGAGAAGGAAGAAGAACACAACAGGCGAGCAGAAAGAGAAAAAAACTATTGATATAGAGAACGAAAAAAAGCTTACGAGAGGTAGAGGAACGTGTTTTTTTGATAAATATATTGTGAATTGATTAAGAATTGATTTAGTTTCAAACAATTTCACAAAATTAAAAAATTGAAATTCAAAATGAATTTCACAAAATTTTCATATAAACCAAACATACTAAGATTTCTAAATAAATTTTACAAAATTTTATGAAATTCATTTGAACCAAACAATCATTTAATTATTCATAATGGCTGTTTTAGTTTTGTGAAGTTCGATTTAATTTGATACCATTATATTAGATTGAAAACCTCTAGATCTCAAGGTTTAACACATTTATGCATACTCAAATGCTATTATTATTTTGAACTTATAAGAGAAGCTTCATTTGTATGGGGGTTAGAAATTAAACCCATAAAATTTTTTGATGTTGTATGAAGGAAATTTTTGTCATTTGGCTACTCAATTTTGCATGCAAACTCAAATATTTCAATAATATTAATAGTGATAGCATCATAGTAGTCTGTTACTATCCTTTTCCAGGATTAATCAATGCTTGATAGAGTTATATTCGTCTGCAATTGTTACAGAGATAATTAGCATTATTAATTTTCAATTATTGACTGCATGACCTAGTTTCAACTTTGAAGAAGCATTGACAAGTTAAACAAATTTTAATGATGACTTTTCTTTTTATTGTAACTTTTAATATTTTCAATGCCAAATTGCCTAATATAAGGAGAAGGTGTTCACTATATAGTGGCAGCATTTTTGGAGCAACAATTTTAATTTTTAAGATGATAAAAATACAAGCATTTGGAGCCTATGGAGATAGCACATCGGATGATGAAGGCCAAAGTGAAATCTCTCAGATTTTTCTATCTGAAGATGGATTTTGTATTAGCTGCATGCAGTTTCAGTATGTTCAAAATGGTACGCGGGTGCTTTCTCAAAACTATGGTGCCTTTCATGGTCCAAGGTTTCGTTCTGTAAGTGCATTTACTTACTCCATTTTACTCTTAAGTCGTATAATACCCCAAACATTCCAGATTATAGAGCCATGACTTGTTAATTGTTAATAGAGGAGAGGAACATATGTATTTGTACCACGGAAGGACCACTACACCTTTCTTTTGGTGGAGTCCTGACTGGTGGTGGGCTCTCTGAAACCATCTTTTTTACGGGTCGTGATATTCCCTCATATGTGTACTAAAGAAGGTTTCCCCAAGCATACTGAAGTATTATACATACTTTAGTTACTTACTTATATATATATATATATATATAAAATATTAATGAGATTTTTTATTTGATAAAAACTTGTTATATAGACAACTTAATAGAATAAAGTTTTAGAAACAATGAAATGTAATGCGTTCATGGAATTCTTTTTTGGGTTAACACTAAAATTGGTAATGTTGATTTGAATTTGCAGATTAAATTGAATTACCCTTCAGAAACAATGAAATGTAATGCTCTTTTTTGGGTTAACACTAAAATTGGTAATGTTGAATTGAATTTGCAGATTAAATTGAATTACTCTTCAGAGTTCCTGGCAAGGGTGAAGGGCAAATTCCGCGCTAATGGTGTGACATCGATCACTTTCATTACCAATCTTCAGACTTATGGACCTTATGGCTACGATTACAAAGATGAGCAACAGTTCGACTTTGACATGGGAGAGGATCGTCAATTTGGTGGATTTCATGGAACACTAGATTACAGCCATCTGGGCTCAATTGGAGTCTATGTTAAATCATCTACAGATCCATCTACAGAGCAAACACAAAGTTCACATCTGTATTGTACACGAAGTTCACATCCGGATTGTGCTGCCAAGTTGTCTGTAGATGACCACCACCACAAGCACCCGCGTCATGAACATAAACCTGCTTTTATTCCTGAGCCAGCACTTAGCCGCTGCCATCACCACCACGAGCACCACCAAGACAAGCACCTGCATCATGACATTTCACGACCAGTGCACGAACCACACTATGGTAACCATCCAGCATATCGTCAAAGGAAGATGAAGCTCCATCCAGGTGATAGCATGCAGAGAGCTAATTGTGGGGCATGATATTATTGACAAGTATTGTTGACAAAAGTGACAGAAATTAGAGAGCTAATTATGGGTTGACAAATATTGTTGACAAATTTGTTTATTCGTATTCTTCTATATATACTGTCAAAACATCACTAATAAAGTACGCAGAAATTCTTTTTACGATTGTGTTGTGTTTATTAAGATGGTATCAGAGCTTGATTCAATCTCCTTCATTTGAATTGAAGCTTGATTCTGGAAACACAATTGTTATTTCTGTTTATCCCTTTACTTGTAATTTTCTTTGAATCATCATCACTATGTCTGATCCTAAAGGTAGTAATGATGATTCTTTAAAGAAAATTGAAAACTCTGCACCTTCAAGTGGTTTCCATATACAGGAAACTTCCTCTTTAATCACCCCAGAACGTCTTGATGGAACCAATTATGTTGAGTGGTCCCTGAACGCTCAAAATAAAATCCGTGGAAGAAAACGTTGGGGTTTTATCTCAGGTACAAAAGCTGCACCAAAAGATGAGCATTCAGAAGAATATGAAGCATGGAAAGATGAAAATTGTCTGGTCAAATCAAGGCTTCTTAATGCAATGACAAAGGACATCAGATCTTTGTTTCTTTGATTGGAAACAACGAAGGAAATTTGGGTTGCTGTCAAACAGACATATTTCCTTGATCAAGATGCTTCAAAGGCATACCAACTTCATTGTGAGTTAATGTCTATTCGCCAGAATGGAGAATCTATTATTTCCTACTTTGGAAAATTAAAAAAGATATGACAACAACTTGATGATATTGATGATTGTACTATGGAGTGTGCAAATGATATCAAAAAATACACCACGAAGGTTAATGCCCAACGTGTGTATCTTTTTTTGGTTGGATTGGATTCTCAGTTAGATAGAGTTAGAGGTTGCAGACTTGCTACTAAACCACTCCTAAACATGCAAAGCGTGTATGTTATGGTTCGTGTAGAAGCTAATCGTCAAGGAGCCATGCTTAGAGGTACGATTGGAGAAGGAACTGCAATGGCCATAAAAAAGACATCTACCTCAAAGAAAGATAGAAAATATACTCATTGTAATGGTACTGGTCACACAATGGATACATATTTTTGACTCTATGGATATCCAGATTGGCATTAAAAAAAGCAAAAAGGTATCTTATATATCTACTAATGCTAAAGAGGAGGACACCAGTCCAAAAGTCAATCTAGCCACAACTTCTAGATTTGCTGCTAACTTAGGTACATCTCTTACTAGAAATAGTGATTGGATAATTGACTCAGGTGCAATAGATCATATGACTTGTGATGGATATAGGTTTAATAAGTTATATTCCAAATGTCCGATGAATATTGTGACTAATGCTAATGGAGTGTCCTCTCCAATTTTTGGCACTGTTACAGTTTCATTATCTCCTTCCTTAAATATCAAAGACGTATTGTTTGTGCCATCCCTAAACTGCAACATTATTTCTGTGAATCAATTAACCAAATCTTATAATCTATCATGTATTTTTTTTCCTATTGACTTCATTCTACAGGACCTTCATACCAAGGAGAAGATTGGCAGTGGTAGAGAAAGTAGAGGATTGTACTATCTAGAAGATGGGTTTCAACATTTCAAAAAGGGACAAGTTCATTTGATACATGAAGATTCAGCAGATAAGAAAAAGGAACCAATTTGGTGATGGCATAAAAGATTAGGGCATCCATCCTTTTTCTATCTAAAAAAATTATTTCCATCTTTATTTATTGGGTCTAATGTTTTAGATTTTTCATGTACAACATGTGTTCTAGAAAAAAGCCATCGTACTATTTTTTATTTGAGTAATAAGAGAGCAACCTTTTTCATTAGTACATTCAGATGTTTGGGGACCAACACCTATGTCAACTCTTAATGGAATGAGATGGTATGTAGCCTTTATGGATGACTATACCCGAATGACTTGGGTTTATCAAATGAAACACAAGAGTGATGTAACTTTCATTTTTTGTCTCTTTCATCAAATGATACTAACTCAATTTGGCATGCCAATAAAGGTCCTTCAGTCTGATAATTGGCGAGTGGGCGTGGGGAGGGGGAATACCTTAAACAAGAGTTGATGGAATTTATGAACTTTGATGGAATAATTCATCAAACAATATGTCTTTACTCATTGCAACGAAATGGCATTACTGAAAGGAAAAATAGACAGCTCTTGGAAGTTACTTGATCTCTTCTAATTGGTGGAAATATTCCCTCTTACTTATAGGGTGAAACATTGAGTTCAACAATATATTTGATCAATCAAACTCATTCAAGTATTCTGAACTTTAGATGACCATTGGATGTGCTATATGATCATTGCACCCTTCCATCAGTGGTTCATTTACCACTGAAAATATTTGGGTGTGTAGTCTTCATTCACTTACATCCACATCAAAGGGGCAAACTTGAATCACGTACTATAAAATGCATTTTTATGGGATACAGAAGTCACTAAAAAGGGTACAAATGTTATGATCCTTCCTCTAAGAAACTCTATGTTTCAATGGATGTTATATTCCATGAAAATGAGCTATTTTACATACTAACTATAGATTCATCACTTCAGGGGAGAATAAAGAGAAGTAATTAATTATGATAGTGCAATACATGCATTTATTCCAATAGCTTTGGATCCAAAAAATTTGGATCCAAAAAATGTTATTGTATTGGATTTAGCAAGTACTATATTGGATGATGAAAATGTTGTATTAGATGCAGAAATTATTGAATTAGATGACTCTAAAGAATTACAAGAGGATCCTCTCACTAATAGTACAATTCCTCTTCAATCATTAAGTTAATCTTCTCCTAGGGCACCATTAATAGAGGTATCCACTAATACTAATCCAATAGTTGTTGATGATGGTAATATTGAAATATCTAACTATCATCTTCCACCTTGTTCTAACCGTGGTATGCCTCCAATTAGATATGAACCTAATCTTACAACTAAAATTAAATATCCAATTAGCAATCATGTGTCTTATCAGCGGCAATCAAAGTCATATGCATCTTATGTACTACAATTAACATCTATCTCTATTCCTAGTAAATTGCAAGAAGCTTTAACAGATACAAGATGGACCCAAGCCATGGCAGAGGAAATGACAGGTCTTGAAAAAAAATACTACTTAGGAACTAGTGCCTCATCCAAAATGTAATATCCCGTGTTTTTAAATATTTTTATACTGTACCGAGATATGCAGTGTTAATAAATTTTGAATATATATACGATATTTTTACAAGTAGATGTGTATTTAAAACCTATTTTAAATACTGTGTTTTATTTACAGTGCTTTACGTAAAATTTTCCCGGGACTTGCATTTTCGGGGAAATTTTCACGTAAATATTTTAATATTAATTATTTTAAATATATTTTCGGACTTGCATGAACTCATGCGTATTTTTAAATTACTAAATAAAGCCTATGTGTGTGTATATTTATTTAATTAGGGTTTAATATATTACCCTAATATTTTATTATTTGTTTGTTAATTTATTGTTATTTAATTATTTTATTTATTATTAAATTATTAAAATATTAAATTTTATGTGTGTGGTGTATATTTAATGTGTGCAATTTTATATTATTTTAATATGTAGTGTAAAGTATATATATATACATATATACATTAAAAATTATCAAAATAATAAAGTTTAACTTATTTACAAAACTGCCCCTCCCTTCTCTTCTTCTTCTCCGAACGCGACTCCCACCTCCACCGTCTGTAACTTCCGTTCGCCGCCGTTCAGAGTGCCTCTCGGTGAGCCACCTTTGTCCCCAGCCGTTCCCCGCCGCCAGCAGCTCCCTTTCCCGTCGAGTTTGGCCGGAAATAGCTTGAGAGGCCGAAAGTCGAGCTTCACGCCGTTCTCCCTCTTCCGGCCACCATTTTCAACACCGCCGGTCTCTTTCTTCTCCTTGAGCTCCGGTGAGTGTGATTCTAGCTTTGGTTTGAGCTTAAATGGTCTAGAATTGCTTAGGTTTCGAATTTTCAATTTCGGTCACATTAGGGTTTTTAATTTTTTTGAGCTTCTAATTGATTGATTCATGAAAACTCCCTTCACAAATGTTGATCCTAGTAGCTTAATCTACATTTATGAATTTTTTTGGAATTTTTGGAGATTTTTTGGATTTTTGGGTATTTTTGAATATTTTATTATTATTTTCTAATTTTCGGAAATTAATTAAATAAATTATGAAATTGTGTTTTATGGTTAAATTAGGTGTTGAAATGAATTATAGGAATTTATTTGGAATTTTTATGAATTTTTATGTATTTATTTTGAATTATTTAAGTTTATGTAAATTTGGGAAATTAGGGTTAATTGTGTTTTTAATTGAAATTAATTGGTTAATTGAGTTTAATTATTTATATTATTGATAAATATGTTGAGAAAATTAATTTTGGATAATTGTATAATTTTTGGTGAATTTTTGAAGTAATTTAAGTATATTTATATATATAGGGGGTATTTTGGTAATTTTACCCTAAATTGGCTAAAAATGTAATTTAATTGGTTTTAATAGTTATTTAAGGTATAAAAATAATTTCTACAAATTATTTAGTATTTTTAACTAATTAAAACTATTTTTCGTAAATTATTTTCAATTATATATATAATATACGGTTTTTCTAATAAAATGAGTTTTTATCGGTTTTTATAGTGTTTAAAGGTTAATTATGTAATTTTTAAGTATAAAATGAATTTCTATGTTATAAGGGTATTTTTGGTATTTCTGGAATTATTCTGTGTTTGTGGACCCCGGTCGGTAGACTATAGTTTGGAGTCCGACCGTGGGATTTTGATTGTGCTTTGTGTATTTTTTTGAAGTGTGTTTCTTTGCAGGGTCGGCTCTACTCTTTTGAGTAGAGAGATGTCCATTTTACAGGGGAGGTTCTGTCGGATTTTCGGTAGAATTCTTGTAAAACGTGATATCCGGTCGAACCCTAATTTCGATTCTGTGTTTAATACTCTAGATTAAATTCTAGGATTTCTGTTAGGTTTATTCTGATGTCGATTATTTATTGCTTGTTTAGTTGCGCCGAGACCGAGGGCTAGTGGACCAGGCCCGTCGGACCCGTCTCGTGGAGCGCACTAGGTGAGTTACTATACTATATATATATGCTTAGGATGCATGATTTAGAAATGCATGTTTTATGTTGATTAAATATGCATAAATAATTTGATTATTTCTTAAGTTTATATTTAGTTTATTTTGGTTTATTTTTGGTATATATTAAATTATATGCATGTTTTATGAATAAATTATATTTAAAATGTTTTTAAATATATTTCGAGCTTAATTTATGATTTAATTGGATTTATTTGACGTATATATACTCGAAATATACCTGGTTTACTTTTGGTATATTTCTAGTATATATATGGTTTATGTTGATATTTTATTGAACTTCATGCATCATTTATTTTTGTGAATGAATGTTTTATATTATTAATGATAAAGGATATCGATAGAACGTGCTACCTAGTGGGCAGCACTAGGACCGAGTACGTACCGGTACGCCTATAGTATTTAGGCTATATTACTAACCTATTTGTGGATATTGATTGAATATGATTATTTGATGTGTGAGATATGGTTTGGGGGTGTGATTGCTGGAGCTCGGTTGACCAAGTGTCTCGGGGCCAATCACACAGGCAGTCAGACTGCTGGAGATCAGTTGACTTACTGTCTCGGGGCCAATCTACTGTCTAAATGGATTAAGCGGATATATTTTGGAATAAGTGAGCCTGTATGGCTAGAGTGTTGTCTAACACTATTTCTGAGGTTGCGATATCTTAGGGTTCTATGTGATCCTTCATAAAAGATGATTTTCAATAATATATATATAAAATGATTTTATTGCATCTGTGTGTATTTGCCTGTATATATATATATTAGATATATACCGTTGACTGTATGCATTGTCATTTAGTATGCATGTATATATATTATAGTAATTCACTCAGTGAGGTCTGACTCCCCTCTGTTGACTATTTTTCAGGAGAGTCAACATCTTCAGACCTCAGTAGCAGGTCGATACGCCGGATTTCTTCCGCCCCCGGCTTCTTTGTGTAAATTATTTACTTGAGTCTTATTTTTATAATCTAGACATTACAGTAGTTATGAATTAAATGTGGGATTTCACGTATTTTATTTAAAGAGATGTATTATATTGAAACTGGATTTGTACTGAAAGATTTTATATATATGTGATGAGATGAGATTTGATTTAAATCCAGTGATGAGAATGTTATTATTATATTTATGATTTTTATTTCCATTGCATATATATTACTATTATTGTTATTATTGCATGTTTTATTTTATTTTTAGGCTTGCTACGGGTTCCGGATTCGAAAGAATTCCCGTTCCCTAGCGCCGGTCATGGCCCCTGTTTTGGGTCGTGACACAAAAGGAAAAAAACTGTGGGATGTAGATGGGTGTTTATTGTTAAACTTAAAGCTGATGGGATAGTTGAAAGATTCAAAGCATGATTAGTTGCAAAAGGGTATACACAATCCTATGGAGTTGATTATCAAGATGCTTTTGCACCAGCTGCAAAGCTTGATAGAGTAAGAGTACTTCTATCTTTGGCAGCTAATCATGATTGGCCTCTCTTTCAATTGGATGTAAAGAACACCTTCTTACATAGAGATCTTATTGAAGAAGTTTACATGGATCCTCCTTCAGGAATTGAAAAATATTCAAATACTATAATGGTATGTAAGCTCAAAAAAGCTTTGTATGGATTAAAGTAATCTCCAAGAGCATGGTTTGGTAGATTTAAAAAATCTATAAAAAATTTTGGTTATAAGCAAAGCAACTCAGATCACACTTTATTTTTGAAACATAAACCAGGAAAAGTGATTGCCCTAATTATCTATATGGATGATATGGTGGTGACAGGTGATGATTCGAATGAGATAGACAACCTACAAAACATTTAGCCTCTGAATTTGAAATGAAGAAGCTAGGTGATCTAAAGTACTTTCTCGGTATTGAAGCAGTTTGATCAAGGAATGGTATTTTTTTATCCTAAGAAAAGTATGTCCTTGATTTATTAACTGAAATAGGAATCCTTGGATGTAAACCTTTGACTACTCCAATTGAACAAAACCATAAGTTGTATCACTGTTTGGATGAAGCTCCTATTGACAAAGCAAGGTACTAAAAACTTATGGGAAAATTAATTTATTTGTCCCACACTAGACTCTAGTTGTTTTATGTAAAAAGTGTAGTGAGCCAATTTATGCATGACCCTCAGAAATCACATATCGAAGTTGTTGAGTGCATATTAAAATATTTAAAGTCTGCACCAGGAAAAGGGTTGCTCTTTAAGAAGCATAATCATTTGAGATAGAAGGTTATAATGATGCAGATTAGGCAGGGTCAGCTAATAATAGAAGGTCAACCTCATGCTACTTCATATTTGTGGGAGGAAACCTTGTAGTGATGAAGCTGAGTTTGGAGGTATGACTTTTGGAGTATATGAATTGTTATGGTTAAAGAAATTAGTAGAAGAATTGGGTACTAATCCTCAAAGAGTAATGAACCTATATTATGATAATACTTCAGCTATTGAGATTGCTCATAATCTGGTTCAATATGATCGAACGAAGCACATAGAAGTTAACAAACATTTTATCAAGGAAAAGCTTGAAGTTGGGATTATTGCATTACCATTTGTGAAGTTTAAAGATCAAGTCACTGATATACTTATCAAGGCTATATCTTTAATAATTCTTTACGCAAGTTAGGCATGTGTGATATCCATGCTCCAACTTGAGGGGGAGTTATAGCATGCTGAGAGCTAATTATGAGGCATAATATTATTGACAAGTATTATTGACAAAAGTGATAGAAATTAGAGAGCTAATAATAGGTTGAAAAATATTTTTGATAAAAGAAGCCAGCATGATATTATTGACAAGTCTAAGATTTAGAAGTTGAAAATTTGTTTAAATTTAGAAATCAGCTTCATGACCATTGGATAATTTTTTTATTTGTATTTTTCTATATATACTATCAAAACATCACTAAAAAGTACGTAGAATTTCTTTTTACAATTATGTTATGTTTATTAAGGCTAGGTCCACACCACGAGGCACCTCCACCACCATACTAAGAACTAGTGCCTCATACACATTCTTTGAAAAAAATGCTACTTGGGAACTAGTGCCTCATCCAAAAGGAAAAAAACTGTGGGATGTAGATGGGTGTTTATTGGTAAACTTAAAGCTGATGGGATAGTTAAAAGATTCAAAGCATGATTATTTGCAAAAGGGTATACACAATCCTATGGAGTTGATTATCAAGATACTTTTGCACCAGTTGCAAAGCTTGATATAATAAGAGTACTTCTATCTTTGGCAGCTAATAATGATTGGCCTCCTTTTTAATTTGATATAAAGAACGCATTCTTACATAGAGATCTTGCTGAAGAAGTATACATGGATCCTCCTCCAGGAAATGAAAAATATTCAAATACTACAATGGTATGTAAGCTCAGAAAAGCTTTGTAAGGATTAAAGTAATCTCCAAGAGCATGGTTTGGTAGATTTAAAAAATCTATGAAAAATTTTGGTTATAAGCAAAACAACTCAGACCACAATTTATTTTTGAAACACAAACAGGGAAAAGTGACTGCCCTAATTATCTATGTGGATGATATGGTGGTGACAGGTGGTGATTTGGATGAGATAGACAACTTACAAAACATTTAGCCTCTGAATTTGAAATAAAGAAGCTAGGTGATCTAAAGTACTTTCTTGGTATTGAAGCAGCCCAATCAAGGAATGGTATTTTTTTATCCTAAGAAAAGTATGTCCTTGATTTATTAACTGAAACAGGAATCCTTGGATGTAAACCTATGACTACTACAATTGAACAAAACCATAAGTTGTATCACTATTTGGATGAAGCTCCTACTAACAAAGCAAAGTACCAAAAACCTTTAGGAAAATTAATTTATTTATCCCACACTAGACTCGATGTTGTTTATACAAAAAGTGTAGTGAGCCAATTTATGCATGACCCTCAAAAATCACATATCGAAGTTGTTGAGCACATATTAAAATATTTGAAGTCCGCACCAGGAAAAGGGTTGCTCTTCAAGAAGCATAATCATTTGAGATAGAAGGTTATAGTGATGCAGACTGGGCAGGGTCAGCTGATAATAGAAGGTCAACCTCAGGCTACTTCACATTTGTGGGAGGAAACCTTGTAACTTGGAGAAGTAAAAAGCAACCAGTGGTAGCAAGATCTAGTGCTGAAGCTGAGTTTAGAGGTATGACTTTAGAGTATGTGAATTATTGTGGTTAAAGAAATTACTAGAAGAATTGGGTGTTGATCCTCAAGTAGCAATGAACTTATATTGTGATAATAATTCAGCTATTGAGATTGCTCACAATCTGGTTCAATATGATCAAACGAAGCACATAGAAGTTAACAAACATTTTATTAAGGAAAAGCTTGAAGTTGGGATTATTGCATTACCATTTGTGAAGCCTGAAGATCAACTCGCTGATATACTTATCAAGGCTATATCCAAGAGAGTGTTTAATAATTCTTTATAAAAATTAGGCATATGTGATATCTACGCTCCAACTTGAGGGGGAGTGATAGCATGTTGAGAGCTAATTGTGAGCCATGATATTATTGACAAGTATTGTTGACAAAAGTGATAGAAATTAGAGAGCTAATTATAGGTTGACAAATATTATTGACAAAAGAAGTCAACATGATATTGTTGACAAGTCTAAGATTTAGATGTTGAAATTTTTGTTTAAATTTAGAAATCAACTCCATGACCATTGGATAATTTGTTTATTCGTGTCAAAACATCACTAATAAAATATGCATAATTTCTTTTTACAATTGTGTTGTGTTTATTAAGACTAGGTCCACACCACGAGGCACCTCGACCAGCATACTAAGCTGAATTGATACGAAGAGATTATAACAAAAAATAAGAGCTCATTATATACTTGTTTTGTTTTTTCTGCGTAGTGCTAGTGCTATTGTTACAATGCTTATACTTTAATATATAGTAGCCACTATGCTAGCAATGAGTAGTATTGAGTACTATACTTGTACTTATTTACGATATTAAATAATATTATCATTAATTTAATAAAAAAATAAAAATAAAATTATCACATTTTAAACATTAAACATTGTGTGTTGTTAAACTTTATAATTTTATTTGCAATATTCTAAATTTTTTTCTTTTAATTATGGAAATTTGGATTTGTTGCCATGAAAAGGAAAATAAAAATTCAAACCTTAAATGGATTATTATTATTATTATTATTATTATTATTATTATTATTATTATTATTGAAGAAATTAATGAAATATTGGTCTACATATAAAAATAATAAACCACATGTAAAATTGTTTTATATTACATGAAAGATCTTTAAAAAAGAAACTACTACATTCATGTGACACTTAGTAAGTGTATCAAAAACATCAAATGTATATTAAACATGTTTTTTCATTTGATGTTTATGATATTTGATAGTTAAGTGTTAGCATAACATGCAAGTACTGTAATCTATAGATTATTCCAAAATTCAAATTAATGGACCCTTTGAGCGAATAAAACTCTCCAGATACTTAGTTTTTATGCATGAAACACAAATTTAAATTTTCACTTAAAAAATTTAAATTCTTTAACGTTTTAAAATATTTTTTATTATTTAGCTAATCAAACTTTCTTTTCCACAATATGAATTAATTAATGTAAACATATTCAACATTTACATCCAATTTTATGGGAAATGTTGAATAGGCTGGAAACAGTTGGATCAATGCATAACAATGCTAGGCCTTCACACCATTTTGATTAAAATTTTGCCATTGAAAATGCTGGCTGCTAACCAATGATATTTACACCATTTTTGGCTTGGAGTGCATCCAACTGACTCACTATAAATTGTCGCGGTAACATTTTGCGAGTTAATCAATTATTGGAAGATTTTTAATTAATATAATTTTTGTCTATGTTCCCTGATGTTTCGGCCACTATAAAACACTGCCTCAATCTAGATAAACTGTCGAAGGCAATACCTTTTAGAGAGTTTTCAACTTCTTAGTGTTTTTTTTTAAACCACCCTATTCATAATTCATTAGAATTTATTTAATCTAGTTTAGCTATTACAAAATTATAACTCATGACCTTAACTTTGAAGAAGCATTGAGAAGTTAAACATATCTTAATGATGACTTTTCTTTTAATATAATTTTTAACATTTTCAATGCCAAATTGCCTAATATAAGAAGAAGGTGTTTCCTACATAGTGGTAGCATTTTTAGAGCAACAATTTTAATTTTGAAGATGATAAAAATACAAGCATTTGGAGCTTGTGGAGATAGCACATGGGATGATGAAGGCCAAAGTGAAATTTCTCAGATTTTTGTGTCTAAAGATGGATTTTTTATTAGCTACATTCAGTTTCAATATGTTCAAAATGGTAAGCGGGTGTTGTCTCAAATATATGGTGCCTTTCATGGTCAAAGGTTTTGTTCTGTAAGTGCATTTTACTCTATTTTACTCTTTAAGTCTTATAACGCTCTAGCAATTCGAGAGCATAGAGCCATGACTTGTTAACTGTTAATAGAGGAGAGGAATATCTATATTTATACTATGGAAGGACCACTACACCTTTCTTTTGGTGGACTCCGGACTGGTGGTGGGCTCTCTGAAACCATCTTTTTTATGGGTCTAGAGAATACACCACTCTAGATGTGTACTAAAGTAGGTTTCCCCAAGCATGCTGAAGTATACTTAGTTAAGCAAACACTTTCTTTTTTTCATATAATATATGAATGAGATTTTTTATTGGGATAATAAATCCACAGGTCCTATAAGTTGTCAAAAATTGTAATCAAATCCTAATTTTTTTTAGTTGAGTTCTAGAAGCTTTTAAATTATTGCACATTATTCCTTCTCCTTTAATTTAAACAGATAGGTTTGACGTGGGCAAATGGACCCCACTAAATGAATTAACCTCTCCATCCATATAAGCAGTGCTTTCCACATTAACTTTCCATGTTAACTTTTAACACCATCACCATGGTCACCACATCGACACCACTGCCACTTGTATCATCCTCATTAACCACTATCACAACTCAACAACAGCCAACAATAGCACCATCACCACTCAATGCCACTGTTGGCAACACCACTACATAAAACTACACCATATTAACCTAAAATCACCATCAGCAGCACCAAATTAACCCAAAACCAATGTCATTAGCACTAAGTTACCCAAAAGCACCATCACCACTCAATGCCACTGCCAGCACCACCACCATATAAAAAAATGGCAATATAAAATTCTCAGTGCCAAATTTGCTATTTTTTATGTTTTAAAATAACAAAATTCAAAAGGTACAAATAATTATACATAGAAGAAGAAGAATAACAACAACAATAAAATTCATATGCTTCCTCAATCACACCACTACTAGAATACATATGTATAAGTGCATTGCTCAAAGAAATCAGCAACATGTGGCTTTTACAGGTCATCATCTCTTCAATATACGAGTGAATCCATGTCCTAATATCAAATCCCCCAATTCAACACATGCTGATAATGTTGCCAACAGTGCCACTTCATCTAAGTTAACAATAACTCTCTTCATTTCATCAAATAAAACCAATGCTTGCTTACACTTACCATTTCGAGAGTACCCAACAATCGTAGTTGTCAATGATACTACATTCCTCTCCATCATCTCATAAAAAAACCTTGTTGCCCCGTCAACATCTTTGCACCTCATATACCCAGCAAGCATGGAATTCCAACACATAACATTTCTATCACTTATATCATCAAACATAGGGTGTGTATACTTAACACCATATATCACCCATTTCAATCACCCATGTAAATCCATTAGGCTCCACATCTGCAACAACCATTTGATTGAACATTATAATAAGATTTATGTAGTACACTAGTCAAAACACAACACAAAGTCAACTTAAGCCAAGCTCTCTAAGCAATTTTTTGTTCCAATTTTACTTAGGCGGCTGAGATTATCGTCAAAACTAGGAATTTACATGGAATAGTGCCATTCATCAAGGCATGCTCTTTGTATGAGAGCGCAAGTGGTCACCAAGAAATTAGGCAGTAGCTTTCACTTTCACTTTCACTCTAAATTGGGCCATTCTTCACAATCATACCCAAAGCAAGTTTAGTCTCCAACAAAAACACAAATTTAAATTTTCACATAAAATTTTTAAATTCTTTAACATTTTAAAATATTTTTTATTATTTAACTTATCAAAATTTCTTTTCCCATAATACAAATTAATTAATGTAAATATATTCAACATTTACAACCAATTTATAGGAAATGTTGAATAGGTTGGAGATGGTTGGATCAATGTAAAACAATGTTAGGCCCTCACACCATTTTCATTAAAATTTTCCCATTGAAAATGTTGGCTGCTAACTAATGACATTTACACCATTTTTGGCTTAGAGTGCCTCCAACTGACTCACTATAAATTGTCGGGGTAACATTTTACAAATTAATCAATTATGGGAACATTTTTAATCAATATAATTTTTTTCTATGTTCCTTGATGTTTCAGACACTATAAAACATTGCCTTAATCTGGATAAACTGTCAAAGTCAATGCCTTTTAGAGAGTTTTGAACTTCTAAGTTTTTTTTAAACCACCCTATTCATAATTCATTAGAATCTATTTAATCTAGTTCAGCTAGCACAAAAATTATAACTCACGCAAATCATAGCATTTCTCTGTCAGTTGATTATAGCAGTTGTTAATTTTCTTATTGTCATGACCCGAACCCAAAGTACATGACGAACACTGGGGAATGGGAAATGCAAAAATGCATCTGAAACTCGTAGTAAACCTTTAGAATGCTTCACGAATTGATAACAATTTCATAACAGTAAACCATACATAAATCCATTAATACCAAATACTTATAACATAAATCAATACTTCTAATATAATAGTAGCTCAATAATCACAAATACTAATAATACGAGTCTGATAAATAACTACTGCAGTATCTAGAATTCGTTTACATCATACACAAATCAATTAAACATACATAAATCAGCTGGTGAAGAAGAAACTTGACACAAACGATGACTACTGGCAGACTGACAGTGAGGTTCTTGAAAAAAATAGATTGAAGGGAATTAGACCTCACTGAGTGAATCAATTTTATAAAATGCATGCTAGTTTTAAAAAATTTAGTTAAAAACCTTTTTTAAAATGAAATAAAATAGAATCAATATATATGTAAATATTAAAATCATTTAATTTTCTCAAATATTTTTAATAAATAAAATACCTTTCAAAATCACAATTTACTTTAATATAAATTTTAATACGAAATCGTATCAATATACGTTTAGGTAAAAAACTTGGTAGAACACATAAAACTATCAAATTCTAATAGCTACTTAGCTCACTTAATCCAATTGACTGTCAGTCCTGGGTCCAACCACAATAGGTATAAGCATCTAATTTCGGGATGATAAAGTATGGATGCGACAAAGGACTCCAATGTTAAAAATATTATAAATAGGTCTTCAACACTTGAAGTTTCAAACTTTAAAAGTTTGAATGCATTTTCAAAAAAAGAGTTTAATTGGTTTTTTAAGGACTTAATTGTAACATTTTTTTAGGACCTCATTGAAAAATTTAAATTCTTTTAGGGATCTTTTTATAATTAAAAAAGGGATAGGAATTACACAATTCCGATCAGAATTATACATTTTCCATCTATTTTTTGTATTTTTACAAAAAATAAAAAAATATGTTTCTTGAATTTTGATTGGTTAAAAATTTTCTTAAATTCCTTTTTGGGATTTATCTAGATTTTCAAGAAATAAAATGCTTTTAAAATTGAAACTCTTTAGTATGTCTATGACTGAGGGTTTTTTTTTTTTTTTTTCTATAAATGCATAACTAAAGCTCTTTTGGAAGGAGGGCTCTCTCTCTCTCTTCATGGAGACTTTTCTTTTACTAGGCAGTGCACAAAAATATTCTCTGTGATTTATTTATTTTTTTTTGAAACAAGTAGCAATAGATTTTTGAGAAGAAGAATAAAAAGTTTTTGAAGACCTACTAAAAGACAACGATGGTGTTACTAGTCTGAGGGGTAACTCATGCTACATCCATAATAATTATCTTCTTTTCTACCTTCTTTTATTTTTTATTTTTTATTTTTTTATTTTATCTCTAATAAAAATTAAATTAACTAAATATAATTCTAATTTATTTGAAATTATGTTTAAAATTATAAAATAGTCTTCACTCATTATTATATAGAAAAATAGATAATTTAACCATTTACTAATAAAAATAAAATATAATTAATTAAAATATAATTTTAATTTGATTGAAAGTATATTTTCTATTTTAATTAGGTTAAGTTATATTTTATCTCTAATAAAAATTAAATTAACTAAATATAATTATAATTTAATTAAAGTATGTTTCCTATTTTAATTAGGATAACTTTTATTTTATTTCTAAGAAAAATTCCAATAGAAAGTATATTTTCTATTTTAATTAGGCTAACTTCTATTTCATATCTAATAAAAATTAATTTAATTAAAATATAATTGTAATATAATTGAAAGTATGTATTCTATTTTATCTAAAACAAAATTAAATTAATTAAAATTTAATTGAATATATATTTCGTAGTTTAATTACGTTAACTTTTATTTTATCTCTAATAAAATTGAAATTTATTAAGATATAATTCTAATTTAATTGAAAATATGTTTCTTATTTTACTTATGTTAATTTTTACTTTATCTCTAATAAAATTAAATTAATTAATCTTTTAGTACTAATTTTGTTTAAAATATATTTTTTTCTATTTTAATTAGGTGTACTTATATTTTATCTATTATAAATCAAATTACATAACATAATTTTATAAGTCAGGTTATATAAAATTTAATAATTAAATAATTAAAATCAAAATAATAAATTTTATGAAAATAGAAAAAGTATATAATTTATTTTAAAAATAATTATTTTTATTAATTAAAAATTAATAAATAATAAATAGAGCATATAATTCGATTGAAAGTATTTTTCTGTAATAAAAGTAGTATAATTATTATTTTTAGATATTTTTATAAAATTTAATAAAAAAGAGTTAAAATTAAATTAATTAATATTTATCAATTAATAATTAGTTGAACTTAAAAAAATTACATTAAATTAATTTTTGAGTGAATAAAATTATTTATATTAAAAATATTTTTAAAAAATAAAGTATCACAACTCAAATCAAAATTTACTACAATTGTAATAAATTATAAGTTTAATGGGTTATAGTATTTAAATTCTTATATAAAGAAAATATAACTTTTATTTTTTTAATTTTTTATTTAAAAAACTAATGATCTTTTATTATCTTATGGTTAATTATAAACATAATAATTTTTCCCCTATATGAAATTAGTTTTAAAGTTGAGAAAAATTATTTATAAAAAATATTGAAGGAATATCATATAATTATTTAAATAAAAGATTTATAAAAGTTGTAATAAATTATAACTATATTAAGTTACTATTAAATTGCTAAATAAATAACATTGCTACTATTTCTAAAACTTTATTTAATAATAATAATAACAATTAAACTTATTATTATTATTGTTATTATTATTATTATTATTTACTATATGTCATGATTCTAATAAATTTTTTATTCACATATGAAACACATGATTGTTTACTAATATATATATAACTTTTTTAAAGGTATGTACAAAATTAAGATTTGATTATTGTCTCCGTTCTCCATAGTTTAAAAAAAGAAAAAAAAATAGTTCTCTAATACACCTATATAATATAGGTAGTTAGTTAATTCCTACTCAAACAAGGATTTTTACAATGGCAGGGTGACAAGGTTTTTGATATTCAGTGTCGAGCAATAGAGATTTGTTGCTCTTGAAAATCTCTAAGTAATTTTGTGGGGGTCTGTAGGAATAAAATTCCTATGACAATTGCTTGGTCACCTCCTCCGGAGAATTGGTGTAAATTGAATACAGATAGGTCTTTTAATAGGCTACTTTGCTTGCTTCAGCGGGTGGTGTGTTGCGAAATTCATATGGTGCTTGGGCTGCTAGTTTGCTGCCAATCTTGGTTTGTGCTGTGGGGTATTTTTGTGGGTTCTAAAAATCTTTCACTAGGCTGCCACAGGTATAAGCAAGCTCCTCCGGAAATTTTGCAGTGGATTTCTCGTGGTGTTGTTGGAGTTGGATATAATAGGATGGTTACTTTGTAGTTCTCTTTTTGTTTGAGGCCTTGCCTCCCCCTCCCAAGGAAAAACAAAACTTTATCAGTTCAAGAGAATCTGAACTCCTTCCTTGAACATTGCTAAATCTTCTCCTATATTTAAATATACTTACTACCCTACTCTAACAACAACCAACATATAGATCGATCATGGCATGTAAATGTCTTCTCTAATTACATGTTTTCGATAGTGTTTTTCTTTCAACTTCTCGCCTGCATTATAAAAGATTGTAGCTGATCAAACCAATTTATTATCTAGAATAATTGTTGAAGAGGCGTGTATGGTATAGTGATTATACACTGAGCAATTCTCGTTAACATAATGAATAAGCTGATGCGTCTGACACTTATCTGGAAGAGCAGGAATATTTCCGGGAACGAAAGAAGGATTTATGTTTGCTGGCCTGGCTGATCTGGAAACTAAGAGGGTAACAATCAGAAATGCTACCAGTCGAGTCATTTCTGTTTCTGTTGGCTATAAAACATCTTTTCAGTACTCTTGTCAGAGTGTAATGCAATCTGCAGGCGAATATAATGCACCTGAAACAAGTGTTTGGAAGGAGTGCTTCTGCTTTATATCACAAGAAGCTTCCCTGCGTGCGTTGTGATTTTAAGGTTTTCATAGGTGCTGAGTGTTTTACATTCATCAGAACTTATATTTTTCCTTGCTGCACAGCCTGTCAGGAGCCTCCATTCGTGAGATGCGTCCGACGCATGACTGGAAGAGCATTTGCTGTTTGGAACAATGAGAGGAAGATCATCTGTTGGTGCACTCATTGCTTTTCCGTGGTTCAGTATGATCCTATTGTGCTATATTATTCTCTGTATCTGCTCTTTTTGTTCATTTCATTTTCTTGTTTTGGTCATCAGTAGAGATATTTTAGGTAGATTCATCGGATTCATATGCTAAAAATTGGGGTTTAGAAAATAATTAATCTGTTTGATTGAATCAGATCAGATTGCGATAATTAGGAAAATTTTAAGGAATTTTGCAACTTTGTTGATTTTACTGGTTTGGTCAATGCATAGTTAGAGGGAAAATTTAGGAAAATATGAGTATGCCTTCCTTCTTTTGCTTTTCAGTTGTTGACTTACCCAATTAGTAAGTCAACAAATTTTTGGTTCGCTTACAGCTTGCGCCAATGCATATTCCGTTTTGGTTGAAGAGAAAATTTAGGATACTACTATAATTTGGGAGCTCTTATATTATAAAATCAAAAACTGGCCGACTGACCTTGTGCAGTCCATCGGTGACATCTCAGAAAAACGAAGACCTATTCACCAATTCCAAGAAGCACCAATCTGCTAAGCACATAGCCAGTGTAGTTAATTTAAGAACCCATCAGCAATGAAGCCAAAGACTCAGTCACAGTCCTCTCAAGTTAAAGGCTCCAAACCAAAAACTACAAAAAGGTTTTTATACAAACTTTCCGTCAAGCTTCTAAAATGCTTTTGTTTGGTACCATATTGTGGAGAAACAAATGTCAAAAATGCACTTGGGGATTCCATTTTCGCCCAAGAGAACCAGGCCATTGAACAGCAGAAGCCGGAAGGAGGAATATCCCGACAGGTGATTGGATGCTACTACTATATTCTATTTGGACTCTTTTTTATAGTGGTTTCTCTTGCTTACGGTCTGATTATTATTGACATTCCAGATTCAGAACGTTAAACCCCAACAACCATTGCTCCACAAATCCAAACCGGTCTTAGCAGTGGTAATTCCAACTCATCTGTTGCTAACAAGACACAGAATGAAGAGAGAAAGGTTTGTCCTTATGTAATTTACTAATATAATTGTTTCATGTAATTAGGTAGGAACTGACTCAGCATACACTTCATGTTTCCTTCTTTACGTAAAGGTCTACGTTCCGGAATCAGCAGCACTAACACCATCTATTTCAATGGCAAATATGATGAAAAAGTTTCAATCAAGTACCATCTCTCTCATATGTAATGACTTCATGAAATTTGCTTCTCTCTCCCTTTTGCTTCATCTTTCTTTCCCGAACTTTTTTCATTTAATTCAGGATGCTCATGCTTCTATTATCCAGGGGAAACATGAACTCACGTTGACAAGGCCTAAGGAGCCTGAATTTGAAACAGCTGGCTTCGCTCAGATCTTTAAACCCTGTGGATTAATGATGGAAATAAATTCAGTAAAATTTATTTTTTATATTTTACTATCCTGACACTTTTAATTTTCTTCAGGAATTTCAATTTGAGGCAACGGTAAGGGCCAATCAGAATGCAGAAACTGCTTCAGTGGTCTCAACTGAAGAGTCTCATCAGGTTTAGAGCAAACTAATATGTATATCTTATCAGGTTTAGAGCAAACTAATTTGTATATCTTATTCTCATAGTCCTATCAGATTTCAATGGCAGAGATGATGAAAAAGTTTCAACGAAGTCCCAGGGACTTGTCACTGCCACATAATAAAAAAAGTTCTCTCTCACATGTAATGACTTCATGAAATTTGCTTCTCACTCCCTTTTCCTTTCGTCTTTCTTTCCCAAACTTTTTTCATTTAATTTAGGATGCAGCTGCTACTATTATCCATTGGAAACAGCTCGCGTTGACAAGGCCTAAGCAGCCTGAATCTGAAACAGCTCAGCGGGTTCGCTTAGTCAAATTTGCTGATCTTGAAGAAGAGATGATGACCAAGACTCCTAAGTTTAAAGCTAGACCAGTAAACGAGAAGGTAATACATACATATGCATATATATATATATATATATATATATACATATACACACACATATACCATCTGCCTTCCGAGGTTCATGTGCTTGCTGGTAATTCATGCTATTCTTCTTCCCTGTCCAACTGAAAATTTTCCATTTGGTATAGATCTTTGAAGCTCCCACATCACCTGCATTACCAAGGAGTGCTCCACAGCTACCAAAATTTAAGGTAAACCCTGTGGAATAATGACGAAAATAAAGTTAGTAAAATTTATTTTTTTATATTTAACCATCCTGACACTTTCAATTTTCTTCAGAAATTTCATTTTGAGACAACCGCGAGTGCCAATAAGAATGCAGAAACTGCTTCAATGGCCTTAACTGTAGTGTCCCATGAGGTTTAGAGCAAACTAATTTGTATATCTTATTCTCTTTGTCCTATCAGATTTTTGTTCAAACTTCTTCTTCTTTTTTTTTTCCAATTTCATGACGCAGTCAATGGAAGCCTCATCATCTAACTGAACCTAAAACTAAAAGCCCTCTTCTTGGTACCACTTTAAGGGCTCGTCCACCAAAGGTGAAAAGTTCTTTAGAGCTTGAGGAGGAAACTGAAAAGATCCCTAAATTTAAGGCAAGGCCATTGAATAAGAAGATATTTATGTATCTTCTTACTTAACTGAATGCTAAGTTGGCACCAACTAGAATCATTAGTTTCCTTAAGAAATTTGAAGTCTTCTGTTGTTTAGATTTTTTAAAGTAAAGGAGAATGAGGTAGTTTATGCATTCTAAAGAAACAAGTCACTATACCTCAGGAATTTGCCACAAATGATAGGAATCATAGGATTACACCATCGACTGTTGTCGCCGATTTGTTTGATGAAGTAGATAACAGCATAGTTCCTTCATTATACACACATAAACAATAGAATTGTGATAGATTCTCTTTATATATCTTTTCATCTTTTTTAGCTTTCACTAAATTCCAAACCCCGTAATCCACTTCCAAGAAATACAGTGCCAAATCTCTTCCATCTCCACACAGAGGTACTGTTTTATTCCCCTCTCGAGCATGGGATAAATAATGCCAAGAAAGCTCTGTGTTGATGTGTTCTATCTTTGCTGTTGCTTTCAGGAAAGAGGAGCTAAAAAAGAGAGGAAATTTATGATAGAACTTGCGGAGAAGCAGAGAGAGGAGGAAAGAGCCAGGGCTCCAAAGGCCAATCAATATCCTTATACCACTAACTTTCGTGGGGTACATTTTCATTAATACGTACATCGGCTAGTTAACATATTAATAAGCATCCATGTAATGAGATAACATGGGGTCAATTTGGCTGCAGATTCCTCCAAAACCAGAGCCAAAACCATGCACACAACCGGAAACTTTCCAGTTGGAGATTCTAGTGAGGAATGAGGAAGAAATGCAAGGGCAAATGGATAATGGACTGAGAATTGAAAAAGAAGAGGAGGAAAAGAGGATATTTAGAGCATAACCCATTCTCAAAAAGTAAGCAAAATTTAAATTTCTATCCTTCCTTTTATTGCTTTCTTAGCATACGTCAATTAGTTCTAATTTCAGGTCTTATGCAGGGACCCAATTCCAGTACCAGAGAGAGTGCGTAAACCCCCAACGCAAGTTCAACAATTTTATCCCCGTGTAGATCACAGGGCTGTGGATAGAGCAGAGTGTGATCAGAAGGCAAGTTCATTTTAGTCAATTTAGTGAAAGTCAAGTCATGTCATTTGGCAAACTGTGGTTCTTTTCTGGTTAAAGAGAAAGAGCACATGCACAAGGGATACAGGCAGGGGAGGTATAAAATAAAGTCTTTTCATTTTTTTTAAACTGTTGTGCTCCTAACAATATTCTCAATTTGGCTAATCTAATGAAATTATAAATTGCAGATAGAGGAAGACAAGGCAGTGAAGGAATTAAGGGCAACAATGGTCCCTCCTGCAAGGCCAATGCCTAATTTTGACCATCCATTCCACCCCAAGAAGTAAGAAAACTAACAAACTTTAATTTTGATGCTATAAAAAGGACTTGGTTGCTGCTTATGATCGAGCGTATGTTCTAAACAGATATGCTAAGGCAGCCACAAAAGCAAAATCACCCAATTTGCAGGTGCTTAGGAGGAAACAGAGACAGGATGATGGTAAATGCAATCTCCAGCCCTGCTTCATCCAGGAGACGATAGATCTATCATTTGGTGGCGGCAGTTTCAGATTTTTGGACTACCTTTTTTAAAAAATATGAGTGATAGATATATTTAGTACATATGCTATAAACATGAGTGATAGACTTATTGAGTTGAGATCAATAGTTTCATAGATTTTAACTCATTTCATTTCATACATGTTCTTTTAACCAAGATACTAGTCATAAAATCTCAAAATCTAGCCAAATCCATTGCTACCAGTTACATCATTGAATAGTTGAATTACTTAATAAATTACACGTTCAGAACATAAAAATATCTCCCTGGAGAAAATAAAGGAAACAAACTGACTAGCCAACCCCATTCAGAGACCATAGTTAACAAGTTACATTGATGTGCAAAGCAAGCAAAAAAAAACAAACAAACAAATAAATTGTCAAATTTTACCTACCAGGAAGGTTTGATACAAAACCACCACGACTCTTAATCATTTTTTTTTCCTTGCTTGGCTGATGATCAACTGATACTTGTTTGGCCACACCATTCTTGCATATAACAACTCGTGAATCTCTCACATTTGCCACTACCAACTTCTGACCATTGATCAGGATTGCCGTAACTGCATTTGACCCTCCTTTTCCCAAGACAAGTGCCTTCTCTAATATTTCAGCATCTGTTATATGATAAGCTCTCCTTATTGCACTCTCTGTATCAGTCCAGAAATCAGGCTGCTTGCAAGAAAGAATGAACCAAAATAATGCATTTTAAGAAAGATTATTAAAAATTATAGACCATCAAAAGGTTAGCAGAAGACTTGGTTTAAAATTGTAAATGAACCATATGGAAGCAAATCAAATTGAAATTGCACGAAAAAAGGTAGAAGTACCTCTTTCAAAATATTAACATATAAATGATTTTATAGGTAACTTGCAACATCATGGCCCAAGTGCCCATCAAATATTGCAAACAAACCCAATTCATTGTTGTTAACTTGCGTGAAATTGGAAACTACATAATCTTCCATGGCATGGTTTGATTTTCCCTTCATCAAGTGACAACCATGTGTTATATTCTTTAACAATTTGCTTTTGCCTTTTCCTGTCTTAGATGCAGATGAACCAAACCCGGCCTTGACCTAACAAAGAATATACCAAATTCCAAGAAGAGTTGGTGATTTGAATATGAAAAAGTTTTCAGAAATTAAAGAACATGCACAATCATTCTGATATTCCTTTGAGTATCGTTAAGTTCAACATATAATTTATAAGGATTATAGTTTAATGTTCACAGGGAAAGCTTTTCATTATAAACTTTCAAATGAATTATAGTTTGAGGTTGAATTAAACTCATAGTTACCTAGCTTAACAGTAAACAAGAATTATAGTCTAATGTTAGAAACTTGGCATTGTGGTAGGCAAATAGCACATGCACAATCATTCTGATTGCCTTATAACTATAGAGGGAATTTGTAAAAGAATCTTTCCTGCCTATAATTCCTAGAATAATGATGCATTATATCTAAAGCTCAAAAAATATGTGGTCCTTAAACAGACTGACATTGACTGCAACTATGCAGTTGCAACCCTGCAATTTAGAAGCAACTATTTAGAAACAGTATTCAATTACAATAAATCTTCCATTAGATGATTGATGGATGCATCTAAGTTATTTTGTAGAGATGATGCTACCTATAGAATCTATGGTAAGGCATCAATAAGGTCTTGCACCTATTCCAGTCCCAGACTAACCACACAATTTCACGCACAGTTAAGAATTTAAAAACTAGGCACTAATAAACTATGTTGCTGGTACATACAAAGGAAATCCGCCAAGGACAACTAATTATGTCCTTCAATTGTGCCTTCTTTTGGGGTACCCAAATTCCACATCCCTTGAATTACGCAGTTTAGCCAATCATAATACAGCACATCTGAAAAGGTTTTTACTTTAGTAAAAATGGGACTAATGTCCTCACTCCAATCTGAATTATTGCCCATAAATAGGCTTATAATTAGTAATTTTCAGAATTGGCAACACTTCAACAACCATGTTTCAAGTAGTGGTAACCACAACCAACCAACTTGACAATAAGCTTATGTAGTCTCCAGCCCCGCTTCATCCATGAGATGATTTATGCATCATTTGATGGCGGCTGTTCAAGAATTTTGAACCTCCTTTTTTGTTTTCCTTTCAAGTATTATTGTAGTCCATATTTTTGCTATAATTCTTTGTCCTTGGACACACAATTAGATATTGTTGTCATGATTTCACAATGGAAATCAATTTAAACCCAGTTATGCATGTGTTATCTATCACAAAGTATTGGGTGCTCTTGAAAAGGAGAAAGAATAAAAAGAACAAAAATTAATGAGTTATTCATCAAAAGAAAGATAAGCCATAAAGCATAAAATAAAAAAATTCCTTCATTCCTTCATGTCCGCACTCTTGAAACTCACTCTACTCCGAAAGTTTTGCGTGTGTTGTATAGGAAAAAAATGGTGATGCGCACTAAAAATTTTCATTGTCAATAAGTCTCTCAAATGTCGATCTGGAATGTTTCACAATACACATATGTAGTCTAATGATGGCACATGGCACAAGCACAAAATTAATATAAGTGCCCTACACTGCAGTTAGTTAATTAATTATTTTTTTATTATTATTACTGAACAGTAACAACCTTTCAAAAAGTTGTTTGTTAACTGCAGAGATTCTGTTATATACAGAATCATTTTGTGCTAATTAAAACAATTTCTTTCTCTCCTAATTTTTCCATAACTTATTCATCTAAGAAGTTTTTTATAGAATCCACAGAATTTGCTATCTGTGTATTCTTGACTTTGTTATATCCTGAAAGTATATTGCTGTCAACCTTGTAGCAAATTAGTGGGGGCAATCAATACCTGTATGACACTAAATCGTTTGATTCTGTCTGCATTCATCGGCCAACCTTGCACCATGTATTCTATGCACCAGCAGATCCACCTTGGTCCTCCATGCTTAGCTATTATATTGAGCTTGTTAATGTGCAGGCAGTGTCTCTTTGATGGTTTATAGTATTTGCCTGAGAGAAAATTCGTGCAGTCAGGGAAGAACTCAAATACCAAAATGCATATAGAAGTGACCGAATGAGTGGTGGTTAATCCTGATGACACTAGCAGGATAAGCATAAGATACCCAACAAGGCGAGCCATTGATATTGTGTAGTAATGCCTGTGAAGATTGAATTGGATACATACATAAATTGTGAGGGGACTACAGGTGCCCTTTGTATCCGTAAATCTTAGAACAGTTTTATTTGGCTTTGTCCTATGCAATTTCCATCTAACATCTTCCTTAATTTGCTCGTAATTTGTTGTCGGAATCCGTTAGTTGAATTTATTGTCAAGTTCAATATGAAAGCATGGAATTGTCTAGATGTTCAGCACAGAGTCTATTCTGATCAGAATTGAATTAGTTGAATGGAAGAAATGAAGTTTGCGAAGTGTCAATATGAATCTGTGATGATTTGATTTTGCAACAATTCTGGCTGCTTTACCGATTAAAATCAGCAGAATGTAAGCACAACAGAAATCAAGAACATTAACAAAATTACAAAATGTGATTTTTTTTATATAATTTTATTTTAGAGTAACAGAAAAAAGATTTTATACTGCAGGATTAGTACATAAGTCTTCTGCACTGTTTATCACTTCATCGAACTCTGCAAAACAGGAAAAGAAAAGAATAAAAATCAGCCATTTTCTTATCTAGAATTGTCGTTGAAGAGGTTGTTACTTGAATGATTTTACTATGAGCAATTCTTGTTAACAGAAATGGGGAAGCTGAGATGTGTTCGACACTTGTTTGGAAGAGCATTAATGTTTTCGAGAATGAAGGAAGGATTATCAACTGCTGCAATGAGCTCAATGCATTGACAGATCATCTGCACATCACCATCCTGCTTCGCTAACCTATTGAGTTCCTGAACTCCCATGCAGCAGGGTCATGTCGGTTCGCTCACATGCCCATTGATAAATCCTACACATGAGCTGAAGTATATAATCACATTCAAACAATCTATGAAATCCTGTATTTGCTGAGGCCTGGCTGATCTAGAAACTAAGAGGGTAACAATCAGAAGTGCTACCAGTCGAGTCATTTATGTTTTGTTGGCTGTATGAGATCTCTTCAACCCTCTTGTTAGGATGAAGTTCTGAATATGGTATGTTGGTCTCAAAAGTTAAACATGAATCAATCTTATTTGTAGATGTAAAGGAAGTTAGTTGGCTAACAGTTGGCTGAACATGTGATTGTCATGTTCTGTAAATTATTAGTTATTATTGATGTGGATCTTAAAAGCTCATTATTTATGTTATCTAAAATAATATAACTTCTCTAGTTAAACAATCTGCAGGCTAATGTAATAATGCACCTGAAATTAGTGTGTCAGAGGAGTTCTTCCGCTTTATTTCAATTGAAGAAGCTTTCCTACTGCAGCTTTATGGTTTTCACAAGTTCTGTACATTTTACATTTCATCAGAACTTTTACTTTTTCTTGCTGTGCAGTCTGTAAGGAGCATGGGTTGCTTATTTTCAGGAACAAGGAAAGGAGGATCATCTATTGCTGCAATAAACTCGATGCTGGTTCAGTATGATCATATAGTGCAATATTATAAATATCAGGGGCTACCCAACAACGCTCCTGTGTTGGTGCATCCATTTTCCTAATGATAAAATTCTGAGCAATGAAGGAAGTTGCTGATCACATCTGCACAGTCTTTATCAGTGAATTCCTATAGGTTATGATAAGGAACTTCTGATACAGAAAAAAAGAATATAATTGTCACAAATGCATCCAAGTGACTTGTTTTGTTTTTTTATCAAGAAAATGGCCTAAGCAATGGGAGTCTTCAAAATTTTTTCAAGATCATCAATTCTTTGTGAATCCAAAAGAGGTTAACTGATTAGTTGGCTCGCCAACATGTACGTCTTATCATGGCTCCATAACGTGTCTGCTAATTTTGTGGTTGCCTGTATGCCTATCTTTACCATACCATTAATCAACAAATCATACCCAAGAACTGAATTAATTTGAATTCTTGCAAAATTATACGCTTTTTTTCCTTTGCTGATTTTGTTTATTTCAAATGCATTTTTAAATGAAATTTTTCCATGGCAGTGAAATAGTATATGTGTACATTTAAAAATTTTCATTTAAATTTCATAAATGAAAATTTTTAATGTACACATATACTAAATTGGACACAAATTAATTTAAAATTATAACAATCTTGACTTAAATAAAATGTAATATTTAGTAATGCAGTGATATAATTGCTCAACTGATCCCTAGAACCACTAGGATTTGAATCTGTATCCTAACTTCAAAAAATAAATCTTACAAAATATGAGAAATGACCCTTTCTAACTCAATTAAAATCATAATAATTCTGAGTTAATTAAATTAAATTATTATATTTTTAAGCTTTCCAAATATCATCTCTCTTTACCAAATTAAAATTTTTATTTACTTTTCTTTTGTGCAATGTATAACAAATTAAAGAAATAAATTGTGATAAAAAAAAAAGAAAAGAATAGTATCCAAAATGATAGTGTTTAGAAGCGCATAGCCAGTGAGAATTAACTGTTAGAGAGAGGGGAGGAGACGCTTCCTATCAACATGGTCGTTGCATGATCTGGGCCCCTAAATTCAAAATTTTTGACCGTTACTTATTGATTGTCTCCTCTTCTTCTTCCTTTGCTTCTAACGGTAAACTTCACCACCACCACTTCCATTTACAACACTCTTCCACCTCCTCATCCATCACTCAAGAAAAACAAGTTCTTTCTCTTTCTCTTTTTCTTTCTCTCTCTTTTAACTCTAACTCTAATTGGAAACTAAATTCAATTGATATCCTAACAATGGCTGACGAATCAAACGGTGGAGGCAGAGTCGTAATGACGACGATGGGGATAATGATGGCGACGATGATAGATGAAATTTATGAATTTTTAATGCCAAAATTCTTTGATTTTATAAAAGGGGAATCAGATGAGGAAATGCATAAAGCTGAACTTTGGTTTGACAAGGCTCTTAGCTATGCACCTTCTCGTAATGCTCTTCCTCCTCCTTTATTTCTCTCTCCCTTTGTTTGTTTGGTGAGCAATAAAATTTCTGCGTTAGATTCTTGTTTAGTATGAGAGATAGGTTTTTTTTTTTTTTTTCTATGTCAACTGGATTCTGAGACTTAGGCTTTGCATATTTATGGAGTTTTGATAGAATTCCTACATATGTTGAGAAATTAAGGTTTTTGATAATTTAAACCCATTTTAATTGGATGTGAGATCGTAATAGAGAGAGATTCTAAAGAATTTTGCAAATTTGTTGACTTACTAGTTGGGAAATTTGGAATGAAGAGAAAATTTGGGAAAATATGAGAAATTAGATGCTTTGCCTTTATATTGGGTAATCCACAAGTCATGATTAATGAACTGTGAACAAGACAAGGGCATTGTTGGATCAATTAATTTTTGGCTAGGAGTGGTCGTTTATTGGGGACCATAAACTACGTGTGAAGGGATTTTGGGGTGGCATCAAATAATAATAAATGGTGTGCTTACTTATTTCATTGTAGTCTGTGAATTAATCTAATCTTGAGGTTGAATTTATATTTGCTTCACTACTATGTATTGTTCTTTAATCATGTTTTCCTTTTAATTTATACAGCTTTCATGCCTAGAATTAAGACTGGTAGATCATTTAAGGTCAAAGCCTTATGTGATTTTAGCGTAATAGATGATGAAACACATAAGGTAATTATATGATATGATTTTCCATATACTTATTACATTATCTAAATAGACTCAGATTCTTAATTGGTAGTGAACCAAGTAAAAGGGTTACCAGATACATTGGAAAAGTCATGCAGCTCTTAAAGAAGATCGAGCATGATGGGGGACAGTGGGAAATAGTCTAGATTCCCCGAAATGAAAACTTTAAGGCTGACCTATTGGCCAAGTCCGCGACTGAAGATAATTAGGCATTCAGAGGAATGGAGCTCATTGAAGAACTGACAAAACCAAGCACTAAGGATTCAAAAATCATGGATGTACAGAAAGTCCTAGAATGGATGAAACCGATCGTTCAATATATGGAAAATAGGACACTTATAGAAGACATATTGAAAGCTCATAAACTAAAGGTAAAGGCAGCCCACTACTCTATCCATTATGAAGAACTCTACAGAAGATCCCTCTCACACTCATAGTCTAAATGTATGTCCCTAGAAGAAAGGAATTATGTACTCAAGGAAATCCATGAAGGAATTTGTAGAGCACATGAATCACAATACTCATTAATTAGGAAAGCATTGTTGTAAGGATACTACTGGCCCACCATGCCCCAAGATGCTCGAAAGCTGAACCAGAAATGCCACAAGTGCCATTAGTTTGCCTGTCTCAATCACAAACCTTCAAACCCTCAACATTTGATTGGCAGCCCTTGGCCCTTCGCTATATAGGGAATGGACATCCTGGGTCCCTTCTTAGCCTCAATATCATAGAAAAATTCCTAATTATGGCCATAGGCCATTTCACTAAGTGGGTAGAAGTGGAAGCTGTACTGACCATCATAGAAGCCTGGGTTTAACACTTCTTTTGGATAGAAATCATCTGCAGGTTTGAAATACTGCATACCCAAATCACAGACAATTGAAAGCAATTCAATAATAAGAAATTCATAAAGTTTTGCTCTGACCTTATACGAAAGCTCTATTTCACCTTAGTAGCTCACCTATAGATAATGGGCAAACAAAGGTCACCAACAGGATTATCATGCAAGGGTTGAAGAAGAAGCTCGACGAAAAGAAGGAAAACTAGGTTGAAGAACTTAATAATGTCTTCTAGGCTTATAGGACTATGCTCAAATCATCCACAAAAGAGACTCCATTCAGACTAACCTATGGTATGGACGCAGTAATACCAGTAGAAATTGGATCACCAAGTTATAGGGTCAGCATAGAATTAGCTCAGGACACCAACAACATTAACACCCGGATGTGTCTGGATCTACTGGAAGAGAAATGAGAATGGGCTTTTACAATCACAGAGGCATAAAGACAGAGGATAGCTGAATATCATCATTGGCGCCCAACCAAGACATTTCAAAAATGGGAGATTAGGTACTCAGAAGGGCAGACATCAGCACAGGTAATGCAGATACAGGCAAATTCAAACCTAATTAGGAAGGTCTCTACTAGATTATAGAGAGCACATCTAAAGGGGCTTAAAAAATTAGAGATAAACATAGGAAAGAACTACAACAATATTGGAACTCAAATTGTCTTAAAAAATACTACAAATATATGTGCTTAAGATCTTATAAAAAAAAGTATCTTTATTAAGCAACAAAGATTACATTACAGAATAATTTACATTATATATAAAAAAAGAGAATAGCACATATCCTAATCTAATAATTGAGCATCAGAAAGCTCAGATGAAGGGGACATTTAGTTGTAAAGACTTAAATGACAAAAACTCAGAGGACGATCCCATAGCAGCTGACTTAGTAGCTTTTTTCACACGAAAGGATGAGGCCTTACTCTAAGCATCCTCTTCAGAGGTAATTCGAGCTAGGACAACTAGAGTTATCTTATCCAAGTCTGAAAGTCTAACGCCGGATGCTGGGTAAGCATAACTCTTGAGCACTCAGACTTTTATGCCTTTAGAAATCCTCCAACCATGTTCTGGTACATCTTTTTTTCATCTTTATAGGATTTCTCAACTTCTCCTAGCTTCCTTTTGAAGATGGCAATCTGGGTGTCTTGCTCCTTGATCTTAAAAGTTAATTAAGCCTGACTATACTCCAAATTAGCCACTTTCTTCTAGCTCACCTCTGCCTCAAACCTTGCTTCTATATGTTTAGTTTAGCAGAGCTCCAATGCTAACTTTGCCTTATCCAACTTCTTTTTAAAGTCAATTGCTATGGTACCCCAGCTCCATCTTTTTCAAGCTATATTAGCTCTTTAAGTAGTAATAATTGTCTTTCGCCAATAGTAAAGCCTGAGCCATCTGAGAAAGAGAACAAATGTCATTCCCAAGCAACACAAAATACAAGATAGACAACATTAAACTCTTACCTCTAATGAATGTCCGATCATGAAGTTATACAGCTCCTCATTGTCCTCCTTCATCCAGCGCTGCATGTCGGCTGGCAGCCTCAGAGATTTTGCATATTGGTCCCTAAGTTGAGCATTCGAGATACTTGGAGGATTCATCATATTGAAAATCCAGGCCTTCATATTCGGACACTCGGAGAGCTTTGGACGCTTGACAAATATTTCCTCGTATAACTCCTCTACATTCAAGTCTCTATCCAAGGCATGCCTTTCTACCCCTCATCCTTGTCGCCATGAGAGGACCCAATAACGGATTTTCCTTTCAAATTGACATCCTCAGCAGGAGCTACTGACGTTGTAGGCTTAGGTGATGGAGAAGGAATTCGAACATCTTCTTACACCTCGAGCTTGTCATCCATAAGCTGAATCCCATCTGCAAAGGAAAAAAGTCAGCCATCTATAAAATAAGAAAGAAAAAAATAAGTCAAAACAATACCTCCCAAAGCTCAAAACATATTGGTGGATTATATATGATTAGGGCAGACTCTCCAAAGATATCTTCTAGATAGATCTTTGACAGATCGAGCATCAGCCAGGCTATAGAGATAAAGTCTCAGGACTATCTTTATATCTTGGTCAGATAACTTCAGAGGGCATTTAACCTTATGACACTCATTAGACCACATTCGCTGGACATTCATAAAGTCCAAATGGTGCTCGATAATAAAAAGTTTATGCCTCCACTTCTTGGGAAGGTTTGAAAGCTTCACAAAAAGGATATGGTTAGGGAGGGCGGACAGTGAGAACATCAAGTTCTCTTTTTTCTTATTTAGACTATAAATATATTGCAAGACATCTAAGTCCAGCTCTCTATCCTCCTCATGCATCAACTCTATGACCCCAGTTAGGATCCGATAACTATTGGGATGAAGCTGACTAGGTGCTATGTTATACCTATTTAAGAACTTTTTCATAAAGGGATCCAGAGGGAACTTCAAACCCCCCTCTAGTTGCTCAAAATACATAACTAATCTATCAAGATCTAGCATTGGAGTATGGGCTCTAAATTTTCTATCTATGGTGTACAAAGTGAAATCGGCGAGAATACTAAAGTGCATCCAATACCACCCTAGCATGTCCTCATCTATTCTAGAGATGAATAGGTAAGAGTTAACTTATTTACTTAGTGCTATGGATTTATCTAATAAGCAAAAAAGAAATGTATGAAGGAACAAAAGTTTTACCTGATTATAGAATGCAAGTTTTGTTATAGAAGAAGCCTGATGATAGAACGCACAAGGAAGAAGAAACAAATAAGATAGCAATAAGCAAAAATATAATAGATTAAAGAAGTAAGAATTATAGGACAATAGAAGGATCTGGAATAAGCCATTACTACCTTCATAAATGTTTTAGTCTCTCCCACATCATTAAGGGCAGTTTGGGAAATGAAAAAGACCCATTAACCAAACAGTTATGATTATGGCAGCAGAAACGTCTCATTTTCTGACACACGAACAGACGTGATAGTTATGCAATTCAAATTTTAAAAAAGGCATCAAAACAACATAGCGGTTATCAACCCTATGCACATCACTGCCAGCTATGTGTCCATGCTAAGCATTTAAAGCTCCCCTATCAATATCCAGTGACTAAAGTTGGCACCCATAGGTCACTTCTATAGTACTAGAGTTTGGCCCTCGAGCTGCACTTTTAATGCACTAAGACTATATGGCACTTGGGTTGTGCTTCTAATGTATAAAGAATAAGTCCAGTAATTGAAGTTGGCACCCTTAGGTCACTTCTATAGTATTGAGGTTCCGAGCATGTAAGCCTCGCGTCCTTGTACTGAGCATCTAAGCCTCCAACATCTAAGTCCAGTGACTGAAGTTGGCACCCCCAAGTCACTTTTATATTATTGGGGTTCAACACTCAGGTTGTGCTTTTAATGCACCGAGCATCAAAACTCCAATGACGACTGGTTCCGTCATGTTATCTCCATACTGATGGGTTAATCCATTACATCTTCTTTATTGCAAGTCTTGTGCATTCAAGTCCAGCTGGCACTTCAACGAGGTTCTTATACGATGATTTCAAGACTTGGTATTGAGCTTTATCTTTCCCTGTGACTAAGGCTAGCCACCTCAGCTTATCCTTTTATATTAAATGAAATTATTCAAACAGTCACTCTCTCTCTAGAAGAATGACATTTTCATCATCATAAAGACATTGATATATCAGACATAAATATCCGAATAGACTTGTGAAAAGGACTCTCGATACCCCCGATATATATATATATATATACATATATATATAAGACCTTTATTTTCCTTTATAGGTTACTCGAAAAGGAAGGACATCCAAAAATAAGTAGGAAAAGGTTCCTAAATTAATAGACTCCTAAAAAAGAAGGAACACTCTCCTAATTATCTTTAGACTCTCATTCAAAGAGGAATCCTACTCCTCTCAGGTTTGAGCATCACTATCCCTAAAAATAGGACCTTGTATTTCTCATTTTTATTCATCATGTTTTCTTTTACTCTCATTATCCTTCTCCTCTCTCTAGGTTCTCTCTCTGTATATTCTGATTTAGGCATCTGAGGGTTTGTGGGGATCCTCCCTACCTCTCACTTTGCCTTTTGTTGATCACTTGTAAAATTCCAGCTCAAGAGTTCTAGAAAATGAGTTATCAATTAACATAATTACAAAATTTGATTTTTTTTATATAATTTTATTTTAGAGTAACAGAAAAAATATTGTAGTTTAATGCGAAGAAATTTGCCAGTCTTATTCGCTTCATACTATATGCTTAGTACATAAGTCTTCTGCATTGTTTATCACTTCATCAAACTCTGTAAACAAGAAAAGAAAAGAACAAAAATTAGACATTTTCTTATCTAATATTATCGTTGAAGAGGTTATTAGTTGAGTGATTTTACTCTAAGCAATTCTTGTTAACATAAATGGAGAAGCTGAGATGTGTTCGACACTTGTTTGGAAGATCATTAATGTTTTCGAGGAAGGATTATCGACTCCTGCAATTAGCTCAATGCATTGACAAATCTTTTGCACATCTCTATCCTGCTTTACTAACCTATTGCGTTCCTAAACTCCCATGCAGTAAGGCCATGTCGATTCGCTTACAGCTCATTTTTGGTAATTTTGTCTATCCTTTACCTCCCCCACCCCCCCCTGTGCTACCATACATTTATATATATATATATATATATATATATATATACACACACACACACACACACACACACACACACACACACACACACACACACACACACACACACACGAGGGGTGGGGGGAACATGCAAAATTATAAACAGTCTTCACTCATTATTATATAAAAATTGGATAACTTAGTTATTTACTAATAAAAATAAATTATATTTAATTAAAATATAATTTTAACTTGAATGAAAGTTTATTTCCTATTTTAATTAAGTTAAGTTATATTTTATCTCTAATAAAAATTAAATTAACTAAATATAATTCTAATTTATTTGAAATTATGTTTAAAATTATAAAACTGTCTTCACTCATTATTACATAAAAAATAGATAATTTAGTCATTTACTAATAAAAATAAAATGTAATTAATTAAAATATAATTTTAATTTGATTGAAAGTCTATTTCCTATTTTAATTAGGTTAAGTTCTATTTTATCTCTAATAAAAATTAAATTAACTAAATATAATTATAATTTAATTAAAGTATGTTTTCTATTTCAATTAGGATAACTTTTATCTTATTTCTAAGAAAAATTATAATTGAAAGCATATTTTCTACTTTGATTAGGTTAACTTCTATTTTATATCTAATAAAAATTAATTTAATTAAAATATAATTGCAATATAATTGAAAGTATATATTCTATTTTATTTATAACAAAATTAAATTAATTAAAATTTAATTGAATATATATTTTATAGTTTAATTATGTTAACTTTTATTTTATCTCTAATAAATTTGAAATTAATTAAGATATAATTCTAATTTAATTGAAAGTATGTTTCTTATTTTAATTATGTTAATTTTTATTTTATCTCTAACAAAATTAAATTAATTAAACTGTTAGTACTAATTTTGTTAAATATATATTTTTTTCTATTTTAATTAGGTCTACTTATATTTTATCTATTATAAATCAAATTACATAACGTAATTTTATAAGTCATATTATATCAAATTTAATAATTAAATAATTAAAATCAAAAGAATAAATTTTATGAAAATAGGAAAAGTATATAATTTATTTTAAAAGTAAATATTTTTATTAATTAAAAATTAATAAATAAAAAATATAACATATAATTTGATAGAAAGTATTTTTCTATAATAAAAGTAGTATAATTATCATTTTTAGATATTTTTATAAAATTTAATAAAAAAGAGTTAAAATTAAATTAATTAATATTTATCAAATAATAATTAGTTGAACTTAAAAAAAATTACATTAAATTAATTTTTGAGTAAATAAAATTATTTATATTAAAAATATTAAAAAAATAAAGTATCACAACTCAAATAAAAATTTACTACAATTGTAATAAATTATAAGTTTAATGGGTTATAATATTTAAATTCTTATATAAAGAAAATATAATTTTTATTTTTTTAATTTTTTATTTAAAAAACTAATGATCTTTTATTATCTTATGGTTAATTATAAACATAATATTTTTTCCCCTATATGAAATTAGTTTTAAAGTAGAGAAAAATTATTTATAAAAAATATTGAAGGAATATCATATAATTATTTAAATAAAAGATTTATAAAAGTTGTAATAAATTATAACTATATTAAGTTACTATTAAATTGTTAAATAAATAACATTGCTACCATTTTTAAAACTTTATTTAATAATAATAATAACAATTAAATTTATTATTATTATTATTATTATTATTATTATTATATATCATGAGTCTAAAAAATTTTTTGTTCATGTGTGAAACAATTATTTACTATATATTATGAGTCCAATAAATTTTTTATTCATATGTAAAATACGTGATTGTTTACTAATATATATATAACTCTTTTCAAGGTATGTACAAATTAAGATTTGATTATTATCTTTGTTCTCCGTAGCTTAAAAAAAGAAAAAAAATAGTTCTCTAATACACCTATATGATATAGGTAGTTAGTTAATTCCTACTCAAACAAGGATTTTTACAATGGCAGGGTGACAAGGTTTTTGATATTCAGTGTCGAGCAATAGAGATTTGTTGCTCTTGAAAATCTCTAAGTAATTTTGTAGGGGTCTGTAGGAATAAAATTCCTATGACAATTGCTTGGTCACCTCCTCCGGAGAATTGGTGTAAATTGAATACAGATGGGTCTTTTAATAGGCTACTTTGCTTGCTTCAGCGGGTGGTGTGTTGCGAAATTCATATGGCGCTTGGGTTGCTGGTTTGCTGCCAATCTTGGTTTGTGCTATAGGGTATTTTTGTGGGTTCTAAAAATCTTTTACTAGGCTGCCACAAGTATAAGCAAGCTCCTCTAGAAATTTTGCAGTGGATTTCTCGTGGTGTTGTTGGAGTTGGATATAATAGGATGGTTGCTTTGTATTTCTCTTTTTGTTTGAGGCCTTGCCTCCCCCTCTCAAGGAAAAAAAAAACTTTATCAGTTCAAGAGAATCTGAACTCCTTCCTTGAACATTGCTAAGTCTTCTCTTATATTTAAATATACTTACTACCCTGCTTTGACAACAACCAACATATAGATCGATCATGGCATGTAAATGTCTTCTTTAATTACATGTTTCCGTTAGTGTTTTTCTTTCAACTTTTCGCCTGCATTAGAAAAGATTGTAGCTGATCAAACCAATTTATTATCTAGAATAATTGTTGAAGAAGTGTGTATGGTAGAGTGATTACACACTGAGCAATTCTCGTTAACAGAATGAATAAGTTTATGTATCTGACACTTATCTGAAAGAGTAGGAATGTTTTCGAGAACGAAAGAAGGGATTTATGTTTGATGGTCTGGCTGATCTGGAAACTAAGAGGGTAACAATCATAAATGCTACCAGTCGAGTCATTTACGTTTCTGTTGGCTATACAACATCTTTTCAGCACTCGTGTCAGAGTGTAATGCAATCTGTAGGCTAATATAATGCACCTGAAATAAGTGTTTGGAAGGAGTTCTTATGCTCTATATCATAAGAAGCTTCCCTGTGTGCGTTGTGATTTTAAGGTTTTCATAAGTGCTGAGTGTTTTACATTCATCAGAACTTATATTTTTCCTTGCTGCACAGCCTGTCAGGAGCCTCCGTTCGAGAGATGCGTTCGACGCATGACTGGAAGAGCAATTGCTGTTTGGAACAATGAGAGGAAGATCATCTGTTGGTGCACTCATTGCTTTTCCGTGGTTCAGGATGATCCTATTGTGCTATATTATTCTCTATACCTGCTCTTTTTGTTCATTTCATTTTCTTGTTTTGGTCATCAGTAGAGATATTTTAGGCAGATTCATCGAATTCATATGCTAAAAATTGGGGTTTAGAAATAATTAATCCTTTTGATTGAATCATATCAGATTGCGATAATTAGGAAAATTTTAAGGAATTTTGCAACTTTGTTGATTTTACTGGTTTGGTCATTGCATAGTTAGAGGGAAAATTTAGGAAAATATGAGAAATTGCTATCAATGCCTTTCTTCTTGCTTTTCAGTTGTTGACTTACCCAATTTGTAAGTTAACAAAATTTTGTTCGCTTACAGCTTGCGCCAATGAATATTCTGTTTTGGTTGAAGAGAAAATTTAGGATACTACTATAATTTGGGAGCTCTTATATTATAAAATCAAAAACTGGCCGACTGACCTTGTGCAGTCCATCGGTGACATCTCAGAAAAAGGAAGGCCTATTCACCAATTCCAAGAAACACCAATCTGCTAAGCACATAGCCAGTGTACTTAATTTAAGAACCCATCAGCAATGAAGCCAAAGACTCAGTCCCAGTCCTCTCAAGTTAAAGGCTCCAAACCAAAAACTACATAAAGGTTTTTATACGAACTTTCTGTCAAGCTTCTAAAATGCTTTTGTTTGGTACCATATTTGTGGAGAAACAAATGTCAAAAATGCACTTGGGGATTCCATTTTCGCCCAAGAGAACCAGGCCATTGAACAGCAGAAGCCGGAAGGAGGAATATCCCGACAGGTGATTGGATGCTACTACTATATTCTATTTGGACTCTTTTTTTATAGTGGTTTCTCTTACTTACGGTCTGATTATTATTGACATTCCAGATTCAGAACGTTAAACCCCAACAACCATTGCTCCACAAATCCAAACCGGTCTTAGCAGTGGTAATTCCAACTCATCTGTTGCTAACAAGACACAGAATGAAGAGAGAAAGGTCTGTCCTTATGTAATTTACTAATATAATTGTTTCATGTAATTAGGTAGGAACTGACTCAGCATACACTTCATGTTTCCTACTTTACTTAAAGGTCTATGTTCGGGAATCAGCAGCACCAACACCATCTATTTCAATGGCAAATACGATGAAAAAGTTTCAATCAAGTACCAGGGACTTGTCACTACCATCTCTCTCACATGTAATGACTTCATGAAATTTGCTTCTCTCTCCTTTTTCCTTCGTCTTTCTTTCCCAAACTTTTTTCATTTAATTCAGAATGCTGATGCTTCTATTATCCAGGGGAAACATGAACTCACGTTGACAAGGCCTAAGGAGCCTGAATTTGAAACAGCTCAGCCGCTTCGCTCAGATATTTAAACCCTTTGGAATGATGATGGAAATAAAGTTATTAAAATTTATTTTTTATATTTTACCATCCTGACACTTTCAATTTTCTTCAGGAATTTCAATTTGAGACAACGGTAAGGGCCAATCAGAATGCAGAAACTGCTTCAGTGGTCTCAACTGAAGAGTGTCATCAGGTTTAGAGCAAACTAATTTGTATAACTTATTCTCTTAGTCCTATCAGATTTCAATGGCAGAGATTATGAAAAAGTTTCAATCAAGTCCCAGGGACTTGTCACTGCCACATAATAAAAAAAGTTCTCTCTCACATGTAATGACTTCATGAAATTTGCTTCTCACTCCCTTTTCATTTTGTCTTTCTTTCCCAAACTTTTTTCATTTAATTCAGGATGCTGCTGCTACTATTATCCAATGGAAACAGCTCGCGTTGACAAGGCCTAAGGAGCCTGAATTTGAAATAGCTCAGCGGGTTCACTCAGTCAAATTTGCTGATCTTGAAGAAGAGATGATGACCAAGACTCCAGAGTTTAAAGATAGACCAGTAAACAAGAAGGTAATATATATATATATATATACATACATATATATATACATACATACATATATATATATATATATATATATATATATACATACATACATATATATATATATATATATATATGTATATATATCTGCCTTCTGACGTTCATGTGCTTGTTGGTAATTCATGCTATTCTTCTTCCCTATCCAACTGAAAATTTTCCATTTGTTATAGATCTTTGAAGCTCCCGCATTACCTGCATTAACAAGAAGTGCTCCACAACTACCAAAATTTAAGGTAAACCCTGTGGAATAATGACGGAAATAAAGTCAGTAAAATTAATTTTTTTATATTTATCCATCATGACACTTTCAATTTTCTTCAGGAATTTCATTTTGAGACAATGGTGAGCGCCAATCAGAATGTAGAAACTGCTTCAATGGCCTCAACTATAGTGTCTCATCAGGTTTAGAGCAAATTAATTTGTATATCTTATTCTCTTTGTCCTATCAGATTTTTATTCAAACTTCTTTTTTTTTTTTTTCAAATTTCATGACAGAGTCAATGGAAGCCTCATCATCTAACTAAACCTAAAACTAAAAGCCCTCTTCTTGGTACCACTTTAAGGGCTCGTCCACCAAAGGTGAAAAGTTTTTTAGAGCTTGAGGAGGAAACTGAAAAGATCCCTAAATTTAAGGCAAGGCCATCGAATAAGAAGATATTTCTATATCTTCTTACTTAACTAAATGCTAAGTTGGCACGCACTAGAATCATTAGTTTCCTTAAGAAATTTGAAGTCTTCTGCTGTATAGATTTCTGAAAGTAAGGGAGAATGAGGTAGTTTCTGCATTGTAAACAAACAAGTCACCATACCTCAGGAATTTGCCACAAATGATAGGAATCATAGGATTACACCATCGGCTGTTGTTGCTGATTTATTTGATGAAGTAGATAACAACATAGCTCCTTCATTACACACATAATAAATAATAGAATTGTGATAGATTCTCATTGCATCTCTTTTCTTCTTTTTTAGCTTTCACTAAATTCCAAACCCCGCAATCCACTTCCAAGAAATACAGTGCCAAATCTCTTCCATCTCCACGCAGAGGTACTGTTTTATTCCCCTCTCGAGCATGGGATAAAATAATGCCAAGAAAGCTCTGTGTTGATGTGTTCTGTCTTTGCTGTTGCTTTCAGGAAAGAGGAGCTAAAAAAGAGAGGAAATTTATGGTGGAACTTACGGAGAAGCAGAGAGAAGAGGAAAGAGCCAGGGCTCCAAAGGCTAATCAATATCCTTATACCACTGACTTTCGTGGGGTACACTTTCATTAATACGTACCTCGGTTAGTTAACATATTAATAAGCATCCATGTAATGAGATAACATGGGGTCAATTTGGCTGCAGATTCCTCCAAAACCAGAGCCAAAACCATGCACACAATCGGAACCTTTCCAGTTGGAGATTCTAGTAAGGCATAAGGAAGAAATGAAAAGACAAATGGATAAAGGACTAAGAATTGAAATGGAAGAGGAGGAAAAGAGGATATTTAGAGCACATCCCATTCTCAAAAAATAAGGAAAATTTAAATTTCCGTCCTTCCTTTTATTGCTTTCTTAGCATACATCAATCAGTTCTCATTTCGGGTCTTTTGCAGGGACCCAATTCCAGTACTAGAGGGAGTGCGTAAACCCCCAATGCAAGTTCAACAATTTGATCTCCGTGTAGATCACAGGGCTGTGGATAGAGCAGAGTGTGATCAGAAGGCAAGTTCATTTCATTCAATTTAATAATAAAAAAAACTGGATTTAGTGAAAGTCATGTCATGTCATTTGGCAAGTTGTGGTTCTTTTCAGGTTAAAGAGAAAGAGCACTTGCACAAGAGATACAGGCAGCAGAGGGTAACTGCAAGGATGGTATAAAATAAAGTCTTTTCATTTTTTTAAAAATGCTGTGCTGCTGACAATATTCTCAATTTGGCTAATCTAATGAAATTATAAATTGCAGATAGAGGAAGACAAAGCAGTGAAGGAATTGAGGATGACATTGTGGACTTGCAAAATTTTTCCCTGATACTGTCACTCACGTCTCCACAGACATCAGGGGAGCTTTTGGGTAAAATTTTTTCTATTTCATATATAATTTGTTAGTGCTGCGGTACCATTTGATTCTAATTGTACATTGGGAAAAGAAATTAATTTTCAAATTACTTATAATTCTTTAAAAAATTTTCAAGCAATTACTTGATTAATCTTTCGAAGTTAATACAGTTATTTGGCTTTTGAATATGCATCCACTAGGAAGTTTATAGAAAAATCTGATGTATTTGGTAATTTTGATCATCCATTCCGGCCTAAGAAGTAAGAAAACTAACAAACTTTAATTTTGATGCTATAAAAAGGCCTTGGTTGCTGCTTTTAAACTCGTTTCTGATCCAACGTATGTTTTAAACAGACCTGCTAAGGCAGCCACAAAAGCAAAATCACCCAATTTGCACGTGCTTGGGAGGAAACAGAGATAGCATGATGGTAAATGCAATCTCCAGCCCCGCTTCATCCAGGAGACAATTGATCTATCATTTGGTGATAGATTTTTGGACTACCTTTTTAAAATATATGAGTGATAGATTTATTTAGTTCATATGCTATAAACATGAGTGATAGATTTATTGAGTTGAAATCAATAGTTTGATAGATTTTAACTCATTTCATTTCATACATGTTCTTTTAACCAAGATACTAGTCATAAAATCTCAAAATCTAGCCAAATCCATTGCTACCAGTTACATCCTTGAATAGTTGAGTTACTTAATAAATTACACGTTGAGAACATAAGAATATCTCCCGGGAGAAAACAAAGGAAACAAACTAACTGGCCAACCCCATTCAAAGACCATAGTTAACAAGTTACATTGATGTGCAAAGCAAGCAAAAAAAACAGACAAACAAACAAATTGTCAAAATTTACTACTAGGAAGGTTTGATACAAAACCACCATGACTCTCAATCATTTTTTTCCTTGCTTGGCTGATGATCAACTGATACTTGTTTGGCCACACCGTTCTTGCATATAACAGCTCGTGAATCTCTCACATTTGCCACTACTAGCTTCTGACCATTGATCAGGATTGTCGTAACTGCAGTTGACCCTCCTTTTCCCAAGACAAGTGTCTTCTCTAATATTTCAGCATCTGTTATACGATAAGCTCTCCTTATTGCACTCTCTGTATCAGTCTAGAAATCATGCTGCTTGCAAGAAAGAATGAACCAAAATAATTCATTTTGAGAAAGATTATTAAAAATTATAGACCACCAAAAGGTTAGGAGAAGACTTGGTTTAAAATTGTAAATTAACCACATGCAAGCAAATCAAATTGAAATTGTACGAAAAAAGGGTAAAAGTACCTCTTTCAAAATATTAACATATAAATGATTTTATAGGTAACTTGCAACATCATGGCCCAAGTGCCCATCAAATATTGCAAACAAACCCAATTGATTGTTATTAACTTGCTTGAAATTGGAAACTACATAATCTTCCATGGCATGGGTTGATTTTCCCTTCATCAAGTGATAACCATGTGTTATATTCTTTAACAATTTGTTTTTACCTTTTCCTATCTGAGATGTAGATGAACCAAATCCGGCCTTGACCTAACAAAGAATATACCAAATTCCAAGAAGAGTTGATGATTTGAATATGAAAAAGTTTTCAGAAATTAAAGAACATGCACAATCATTCTGATATTCCTTCGAGTATCGTTAAGTTCAATATATAATTTATAAGGATTATAGTTTAATGTTCATGAGGAAAGCTTTTCACTATAAACTTTCAAATGAATTATAGTTTGAGGTTGAATTAAACTCATATTTACCTATCTTAACAGTAAACATGAATTATAGTCTAATGTTGGAAACTTGGCATTGTGGTAGGCAAATAGCACATGCACAATCATTCTGATTGCCTTATAACTATAGAGGGTATTTGTAAAAGAATCTTTTCTGCTTATAAATCCCAAAATAATGATGCATTATATCTAAAGCTCAAAAAATACGTGGTCCTTAAACAGACTGATATTAACTGCAACTATGCAATTGCAACCCTTCAATTTAGAAGCAACTACTTGGAAACAGTATTCAATTATAATAAATCTTCCATTAGATGATTGATGGATGCATCTAAGCTGTTTTATAGAGATGATGCTGCCTATAGAAACTATGGCAGGGCGTCAACAAGGTCTTGCACCTATTCCAGTTCCAGACTAACCACACAATTTCACACACAGTTAAGAATTTAAAAACTAGGCACTAATAAACTATGTTGCTGGTACATACAAAGGAAATTCGCCATGAATAACTAATTATGTCCTTCAATTGTGCCTTCTTTTGGTGTAGCCAAATTCCGCAGCCCCACTACCTAGGAAAGAAGATCCTCTTGAATTGTGCATTTTAGCCAATCATAATACAGCACATCTGAAAAGGCGTTTACTTTAGTAAAAATAGGACTAATATCCTCACTCTAATATGAATTATTTCCCATAAATAGGCTTCTAGTAAGCAATTTTCAGAATTGGCAACACTTCTACAACTAAGTTTCAAATAGTGGTAACCACAATCAACCAACCAACCAACTTGACAATAAGCTTATGCAGTCTCCAGCCCCGCTTTATCCATGAGATGATTTATCCATCATTTGATGGCGGCTGTTCAAGACTTTTAAACTGCCTTTTTTGTTTTCCTTTCAAGTATTATTGTAGTCCATATTGTTGTTATAATTCTTTGTCCTTGGACACACAATTAGACATTATTGTCATGATGTCACAATGGAAATCAATTTAAACCCAGTTATGCATGTGTTATCTATCACCAAGTATTGGGTGCTCTTGAAAAGGAGAAAGAATAAAAATAACAGAAATTAATTAGTTATTCATCAAAAGAAAGATAAGCCACAGAGCATAAAATAAAAAATTCCTTCATTCTTTCATGTCCGCACTCTTGAAACTCACTATACTCCAAAAGTTTTGCGTGTGTGTTGTATAGGAAACAAATGGTGATGCACACTAAAAACTTCCATTGTTAACAAGTCTCTCAAATGTCAATTTGGAATGTTTCACAACACACATATATAGTCTAATGATGGCACTTGACACTTGGCACATGCACATAATTAAAATAAGTGCCCTACACTACAGTTAGTTAGTTAATTATTTTATTATTATTATTATTATTATTATTATTATTATTATTATTATTATTATTGAACAGTAACAACCTTTATTAACCGCAGAGATTCTATTATATACATAATCATTTTGTTCTAATTTAAAAAAATTTCTTTCTCTCCTATTTTCTCTATAACTTATTCATCTAAGAACTTCTTTATAGAATCCACAGAATTTGCTATCTGTGTATTCTTGACTTTGTTGTATCCTTGAAAGTATATTATTGTCAACCTTGTAGCTAATTAGTGAGGGCAATCAATACCTATATGACATTTGACTCGAAGTTTTTGATTTTGTCTACATTCATCGGCCAACCTTGCACCATGTAGTCTATGCACTATCAGATCCACCTTGGTTTTCCATGCTTAGCTATTATATTGAGCTTGTTAATGTGCAGACAGTAGCATCTCTTTAATGGTTTATAGTATTTGCAATATTTGTATATTTGTGTTTATCATGAAGGGTGACAGAGGCATTGCCTCCTGGTCAAGAGGCAACGCCACTTTGAAGAGGCATTGCCCCTTGACCAGCATCCTGCCTGTTTTTTGTCTCAATTTTCAGCTATTTTCAATCCTTATTTCAAATATTTGGCATAATTTATGCGTTTAATTTGTTATATTTCCTAATTTCATGCATGATTATTGTGTTATTTGGTATTATTTTAATGATATATCATTGTGTTATTTTATAGACTATTTTGTCGATCTATTTCCATTTATTTTGTAAATATTGCAAATAAACCATTATATTGAGCTTGTTAATGCGCAGACAATAGCATCTCTTTAAATGATTTATAGATATTGTTGTTATTTATGGGATGGAAATAACTTATATTTGTTGTAGGAATTATTTTGTGATTCCTAAGTATTAGATGATTGCTTTATTAATTAATTCTTAAGAGTTTTAATTTGTAATTAATTAGTTTATTTTAGGTTTATGTATGGTTTATTTTTAGTATTTTTATGCTTATTTACATCAAAAAGTTGTAATCCTTAATCCCTTCCCCCTTTTATTTGGAATGTATGGTTGTAAATTATTTTTATTTATTTGTTTATTTATTTATTTGTGATTGAATGTCAGGGATATAAGCCTAAAATGGGACTAATGTGCAAACTTGAAATAAAATATAAAATTAAAAACCAACCGCGATTTGCATGTTAATAAGGAAATAATTTAATAATCAAAGGTAATAAAATACAAAACACACATAGAGGCCAACCACAAGGTTGGGTGGGCATTCCAAAAGCCCATACCTAGTTTTTGAACTCGATCTTTAATGACGGCTTTTAGGAACCTTCGTGAAATCCAGTTGTTATACAATGTGTCCCAGCTTTCATTCCGATGGTGACTCCATCTCCGTTTTGGACCCTAAGCCCACTATGTATTTTCTAGTGAGCCCCAAGCTCATACAACGCCATAGTTGCCAACACTTGGGCGCACAATTAAAATCGTCGCTTATAGACAGATAAAAAACAGACAATCTAATGGTTATGCAAAATACTAAATGAAATAAAACTTATTGAAGAATTAATTGAACCTAATTCATTGCAGCAGTTTCAAAGAAAACAAGACTCTGAAAACCTAGGTCCACAACATTAATAACCTAAGGCTCTGATACCAACTTTATCACGACCTAAAATCGGGAGTCATGATAGGCGCTAGGGAACGGAAATTCTTTCGAATCCGGACCCCGTAGCAAGCCTTGAAAATAAAATCACATAAAATAAATAAATAAAAATATGCCAGAATTAAAATTTAAATCAATATAAAAATAAATACTTAAATGTTATTTCATAAAATAATAGTATTCATACAATATTCAGTGATAGGTCTCTTACTAAAATAACATTCTTCTAATACAATACATTACTACTGTAGTTTTTTAGAATACAATTAAAGTTCAGATAAATAAATTACATAATCTAGCTGGGGCTGAAGAAGTCCGGCGTAGAGGTTTACTACTGAGGTCTGACAACCAGGAATCTCATGAAAAAAATATTGAGGGGAGTCAAACCTCACTAAGTGAATTATTATAATATATATACATGCAATCTAAATCATATACAGTCAGACATCAATATAATAATATACATATATACGCATTTTCACACATATGCTAAACTCCACGCTTATATATATAATAAATGTAGAAAACATTTATTTAAAAGAAGGATCAAATTGGAACCCTAGATATTTACAACCTCAATCAAAATATCTCATTAGCCATTAGGCTAACTTAATTCCAAAATAATTCTCTTATTCCATTTTGGACAATAGACTGGCCCCGAAACATTAAGTCAACCGAGCTCCCATAGTCTCACTGTCAGTGTGATTAGCCCCGAGACATTAGGTCAACCAAGCTCTCGTAATCACACTACTCAATCACATCAATTCTTAGTAATCAATCAATCAAATGTCACCTTAAATGATTTAATAACTCAACCCTAAATTCTATCACATTGGTACATACACGATCTTAGTGCAACCCACTAGATAGCATTTTCTATCGATATCCTTCATATAAAATCACACACACACACACACACACACACACATATATATATATATATATATATATATATTGGAAATAATAAAATGCAACGTTTAAAACATAATGGCATTCTTTTGAAAAGAATATATCACTTATATACTAACATATACCATAAATATACCAAAAAAATATGTTGAACATAGGTCAAATATACTGAATTTATATTAAATAAATACTAACATATATATGTCACATATATGCAAAAGATATATAAAAAATATACCTAGTATACATGTCTCATACATAGCAAATATACCAAAAATAAACCAAAAGTATATCAAATCATTTAATAAAACAAATCATATTTAAACATATAATGAAAATGTGAAAATCCTTATTCATGCATCCTATATGCAATGTATGTATAGAATAATAACTCACAAGTTTGTGCTCTTTGAAACTAACTTGATGGCCCTGGTCCAATAGGTCTTGATGTAGGCGCAGCTAGAAAAATAAATAATCATAAAATTAGAATAAATTCTAACTTATATTTCTAAGAATTCTAAAGAAAGACTCGATTTAGGAATTCAAAGACTCAGTGAAAACACAAAGACTCAATATTGACCTGACGTCACGTTTTACGAGAATTCTATTGAAAAATTGATAGAGTTTCCTCTGTAAAATTGACATCTCTCTATTAAAAAGTAGAGTCAATCCTGCAGGAAAACACACTTCAAAAACACAGATGCTCAACACCTCGGTTTGGGACCTCAAACTACTCAAATTCCCAACTGAGGTTCAAAACTCACCACAAATCAATATAAAATAATACTAATAAAAGTCATTAAAATCCATAAATATCCATAAATAATCACAATATAATATATTTAAACATTAAAACAGTAAATATAATTATTTTCACAATAGTAAAATAAAAATCTCAAACAATTATATAATATTAATAAAAATCCAATTTTTTAATTTTTTTAGCATAAAATAGTAAAATTCACAATTAATTCCTCAAATAGGTTATATATATAATAAAAATAGTTAAAAACCCATTTAATCACAAAAATAGTAAATATATTATTTGAATATAATTTTCAAAAAGTAGTATTAATTAGTTTAAAATAGTAAATAATTTGTAAAAATTATTTTAATACCAATTATTATTCCAAAATTATTTAAAACATATTATTTAATAATATTTTCAACAAAAATATACATTTAACCTATAAATCCAATATTCACATAATATTAAAAATATTCCCAAAAATTATATAAAATTACTAAAAATTATTTTATCCATACTAAAATTACTAACTTAAATTAATAACACTAATGTAACCAAATTTCCATAAAAATTAATTAATTAACATAATTGAAAAAAATTCAATTTTTTAATATCAAAATATTCAAAAATCCCATAATAAAAATTAATTCAAAAAAATAAACAAAAATTATATTTAGGAAGATTAAGTTGCATATAACAACATTATTTACTATTTTTAACTAATTAATACTAATTTTTGAAAATTATAACCAAATAATAATTTATCTACTATTTTTGTGATTAAATGGGTTTTTAAACTATTTTTATTATATCTATAACCTATTTGAGGAATTAATTGTGAATTTTACTATTTTATGCTAAATAATTAAAAAAAATTGGATTTTTATTAATATTATATAATTCTTTGAGATTTTTATTTTATTATTATGAAAATAATTATATTTACTATTTTGATGTTTAAATATATTATATTGTGATTATTTATGGATATTTATAGATTTTAATGATTTTTATTACATGTATTATGCTAAATAATTAATACGGGAATTCTCAAGAATCAAATAAGAACAAGCTTAAAAAAATAAAACCTAAAAATAGACATAAACTACACTTAAAGAAAACTCACAATCGAAGAGCTTTAAGCTTGAACCAAGCTTGGAAATGGAGTCCTCGTAGCTCAAGGAGTCAAGAGAGTCCAAGAGCTTTGGTGGCCGAAAAAGCTACCGACGTTCATGGAGGTTCCCTACTACCGCTGCTGATCTAGGCAGTTTTTGGTGTGTTCCACGCGCTCTAAAAGTGTTGGTCGACGGCAGAAAGAGGCTGGAGGTGATGGTGGTAGGTGGTGGTGCAGGTGATGGCTCCAATGAGGGCTGGGTGGCGCTGCAAGTGTGACGGGAAGACAGAGGAAGAAGAAATAAAATAAGGGGAGAGAGAAAAAAGAAACCTAATTTTCTTTTAATATATATATATATATATACACACACACACAACACATGCACATAATAATAATAATAATAATAATAATAATAATAATAATAATAATAATAATAATAATGATGATGATGATGATGATGATGATGATGATTGTAATAATGATAATAACTATAATATATTTTTAAATAATAAAACTTCCAAATAAATGGTTTTACATAAAAAAAAATATTTAACTTAAAATAACGAATACTTGTCACAAATAATTATAATATAATAATATTATGAAGCAAATAAATAATACTTAACAATAAATTAACTTCTAAATCTGAACAAAATAATCATAATAAATAAAAATTTAAAATATTATTAATACTCCAAATCTCAAAATATATTTTAATAATTTAAAAATATTGCATCATTATAGTATTGCTATTTTAAAAGAAGAAGGGTACATCGTGTTTATATTTCCCTATTATTAATAAAGAACTAGTAGTGAATCAATGTGTTGCACAAACTTTAAATAATATATTTGTTTTGATATAATTATTAAATAATTTTAACAAATTTTAAATTTTAAATTAATTAAATATAAAAGTGGTAACTATTATAATTTTATTTAATAATTTTTTATTAAAAGTATAATAATAATAATAATAATTATTATTATTAAAGAAATAAAATAAAAAATAATTGATAAGTTACACATTTTTACTTATGTTAAAGAAAAAGAAGAATGTGTTTTTAATTGAATAAAAAGATGGATGTTTTAATTAAAATAAAAGACATAATTTCTAATGAAAAAGAAAAGTAGCATTTTAAATGTAGTCTAATTAGAGTGTTTTATGTAAAATAAAACATATATATTTTAAAATAAGAGTTTTTATAAAGATAAAAAGGTAAGTAATAAATTAAATTAAAATATACTATATTAATTTTATTTTTTAATTTTTATTACCATTATTTTTAAATATAATAGAATTTTTTTTGAGACTATTAAATTGTTATTGGAATATGTATAATAGTGTTTTAATTAAAAAATATTAAAAATATAATTTATAATGGTTTAGAAAAAACGATGGAGTGATTTGAGATTAAAAAAAATATGTATTATATAAAAACTTTTGGAATTTAAGTATTATTAGAATATGTATAATAGTCTTTTAGTTTTAAAAAATAATACTAAAAAATGAAAATAAATATTTTATTTATAAGAATTTGACGCATTCCATTTTAGGGTGAGTACTTAAATATAAAGATAAATATTTGTTAAAATTTTAGTTTAATAATTTTAAAGCTCAGCATTTAATATATATATATATATATATATATTACAAATATGTATGAATTTATATTTTATAATGTATTAAAATAAATTTTTCATCATTAAATTTATCTTTATAATTTATAATGTATTAAAATAAAAATCTTTAATATGTTAATTTAAATTTCAATTGTTATTTAATGATTTTTTTATTTAAATTATATGTGTTTATAACTTATTAAATTTTAATTAATTCAGTTTAATTAAAATAAAAAATTATAATTAATTTGAGGCAATAACGACTAATTCAATTTGTGAGATTGATAAAGTTTGACATATAGCAATAATATATAAAAGAAAAGAAAAAATAATAATTTTGGTAATGGTAATGAAATTGGGACAGTTGGGGTTGAATTAAAATTAGTTTTATTCATTATATTTGATGGGATTGAGGATTTTTGGCCAACCAAGACTAGATTCTTGGATGATAGCTAGACCAATGAAGAAGGATTTACGGTGTGAAAGAGAAGAATGGCTTATATATGGTAGTATTTTAATTTCTTATTACAGACTTAATATTGAATATTTTGTCATTGTTAATTGGGAAATTACAGCTAACTTCAAATATATATATATATATATATATATATATATATATATATTGTCAAACACAGGAGATATGTTTAAATTGTCTTACCACATATAAATATTTGTTTTCCTTCCATTAAAACATTGAATATAGTATGATGTGGATTGTTTTTGGAAATATATATATATATATATATATATATATATTTTAAATAAGAAAAGTAAAAAGAAGTAAGGGATTAGAATTTAAAAAAGTTGATATGGACAAGAAGTGTGGTGGTGTAACTAAGGATGAGTAAGCAAAAAGAAAATTCTAGACATTGTTCTCTTCTTGCAAAAACAGGTACTTATCCATCTGCAAAGAGAAAGGGACGGTTAAAAAAAAAACAAAAACAAAATTGTACAAGGCTAAAGTTTGAAGATTTTTAGCAAGCAGTTAGGGGTTGCATCTCGAGTTGAAGGTAGAATTTTACGTTAGAATTTTACCTTATTCTGGCCAACTATCTGAGGTGTATTTCATATGGAATTTTACTATAAAGGCTTTGTATACTTTGATTCTTTGTCTGTGTAATTTTACTATAAAAACAAGGGGTTTTGATAAACCAAAACTGAAAGCTTCTGGAGTTAGATAACAAAGCCACTTCCAATCCAAAGCGAATTGCCATTGTTTCAGCAACCTGAACATCAAAGCATCCTTGGAAGATTTTTCCTGCTGAGAAAACTATCTGACCAGATGAGTTTCGTGCAATCACTCCCAGACTGATTCTGTTCTCAACCACATCCACTGCCGCATCACTATTGATCTTTATGTCATTTCCTTCTGGCGGTTTTCAATAACTACAATGCAAGGTCTGAACATGATTAAAGGTGGAATGTTGAACTCTTTCATGGTAACTAGAAGACATTTTCTGGACAGTATCAAGCACTTGAGTGCATTGAGCTGAGTTATTCCCATGTACCCTTTTATTACGGTAAAACCACATGCTCCAACACAAACATATAATAAATTCAACATCTGTTCTGGAAAAATTCTGCATCACATGCCCCAACCATCTATCAAAAGAATCCACCACAATAGAATCAGGTCTCAAGCCAACGGGAGAGGCAAACCATATGCTCAGACTCCAATTGCATTTTGTTAGCAAATGCAGCAGAGATTCTGCCACAGAATTACAAAAAAGACATTCAGAAGTATCAACCATTCCTCTTTTACTTACAGTATCAAAGCATGGTAATGAATTGTGAACTGCCTGCCAAATGAAATGCTTAATTTTGGGTGAAACATTCAACTTCCAAATCATGGGCCAGTTGAAAAAGACGTGGGAATGCGTTGAAGATGAGGCAGCAGCGCTGTTCTTTAGCTTGCAGGTGAGATGATATCCTGACTTCATAGAATATTTTCCATCTTTTGTTAGAATTTATAGTCGAGTATCCATTGGAAGTCGATTACTAAGTGGCAATTTTAAAATTGCTTCAGCTTCAAAAGGAAGAAAGATTTAATTAATTAATCCAACATTCCACAGTTTTGACTCGGATCCTATTAGAGATGAAACCATAGCATCATCAGGAAGAGCTGTTTTGACTAAAGGCTTTAAATCATTGACACCCAAAATCCATCTATCCCTCCACACATTTATCGAAAGACCATTACCCACTCTCCATCCGAGCCTTTCTTGTAAGATTCCCCGTGCATTTAAAAGACTTCTCCACATATAGCTAGGCTTAAATCCTAACTGGGCATCCATGAAAGAATAACGAGGAAAATATTTAGCTTGCAGTACTCTAGCACTTAGATAAGAAGGATTAGTCACAAGTCTCCATCCCTGCTTTGCTAACAGTGCTTGATTAAATTGTTCAAAGGAGAGAAATCGCGAGCCACCTTCATTTTTTGGCTTTGTCAAAAGGTTCCAATTTAGCCAGTGAGTCTTCTTATGATCTGAATTGTCACCCCACCAAAATTCGCAAATCATAGATTGCAGCTCAGAATAAAAGTAGATGGAATAGTAAAACAACTCATAATATACTGTGGAATTGCCTACGCAACAGCCTTTATTAGAATCTCCTTACCTGCTCTACTCAATAACTTTTCTTTCTAGCTTTTAATTTTTTCCATAGCCGTTCTTTCATAAAGGCAAAGATAGATTTTTTTGATTTGCCAATTATAGTAGGAAGTCCCATGTACTTCATATACTTATCCACTCCATGCATACCTAAAGATTGGCACAATTGAGTTTGTCTGTCGTCAGAAATAGCTTTGCTAAAAAACACTTTTGATTTATCAAGATTAATTTTCTGCCCTGACTCCTCATAAACCGCTAGAATCCTATTAATGGAATTACAATCTGAAGCTGAGGCTCGAGCAAACAATAAGCTATCATCCGCAAAGAAGAGATGAGAAATAAAGGGCGCCTACAGCTCAATCTTATAGGATAGATATGCTGTCCATGACTGCTTTCCTGATTACTGCTGAGAAACCTTCAGTACACAGTAAAACAAGATACGGAGAAATCAGATCCCCTTGAAGGAGTCCTCTACTAGGTTTTACAAAACCTTTAGGCTGACAATTAATTAGGAAAGAGAAAGAAACAGAAAACAAACAAGTCATAATTAATCAAATAAAATGGGCAGGAAAATTCATTTGAGTCATAACCTGTTCCAGATAAAACTACTCCACCATGTCATACGCTTTGCTCATATCCAATTTTAAAGCCATGCATCCCTTCATACTTGATATTCTGTGTTTCATTAAATGGAAGGCCTCTAAAGCAACAATATCATTATCCGTTATTAATCTCCCAGGAACAAAAGCACTCTGAGCTTCATCAATAATGGCAAGAAGAACCAATTTTAGATGATTTGCCAGCACTTTAGAGATTAGCTTATAGGTTACATTACACAAGCTAATTGGTCTCAAATCTTTCACACATTCTGGTGATTTAATTTTCGGAATTAAAGTAATAAAAGTATGATTGATGGTTGGAGGCATCTCACCAAACTGAAGGAATTTTAAGACTATATTGGAAATATCATAACCAATTACATCCAAGAATTTCTAGAAAAAAAGAGCTGGGAGACCATCGGGATCTGGAGCTTTTGATGGATACATTTGCTTCAATGCCGAGACCACCTTTGCTTTTGTATAAGGGGCAGCTAATAATACCATTGATTTATCCTTTTTTGAATTGTCGAGACTGATTCACAAGAGCTTGGCGGCCTGATGTACTAAAAAGTTGTGAAAAAGAAGACAGTACAAGATTACTAATTGCATCACTTCACACCAGTGGCCCAAATCATTTCGTAGGCAATGAATAGTATTATGTTGTCTTCTTTCAGAGGCTTTTCTGTGGAAAAAAGATGTGTTTCTATCATTAGATTCCAACCATAGAGCTCGGGCACACTGTCTCCAATAATCTTCTTCAAGACTAGGAAGGTCATTAAGCTTTGCTTTTAATATAGCTTGTTCATTGTCTAAATGAGGGGGTGGAAGCCGTTGTTGCAACCATTGTAAAGCTAGCATGGTAGAATCAATTTTCTTCTTTAAATTCCCAAAAGTCTGAGCACCCAAATTCTAAGACTCTGGGCATATTTATTCATCTTTCCCAACAGATTATTCGACATTTCAGAGTCAGGATCAGATGCCCAAGAGTCAGCAATCACCATTTTACAACTTTTAGATTGCATCCACATAGCTTCGAAGCGGAACAACTTTCAACGATCTGACTTAGACCCAAAAATAGAACCAGATGAGTTAAATATAATAGGAAAGTGATCAGATGCATACCAAGGTAGATGTAAAATCATAAAGTTTGGGAAACTTCAGGGACTGTTTCTGAACCAAGGAAACGATCCAATCGCTCCCAAACATTTGGATTCCCCTTTCTGCCATTATCCCATGTATATAGACATCCATTGTAGCCAAGATCACAAAGCTTTAGTTTATCAATAGTATTGCGAAAATCGTCCATAGCTCGGTAATCTCACTCCCTGCCACCTGATTTTTTCATAACTGAATAGAATTTCATTGAAATCCCCAAAGCAAAAGAGAGGTTAATTGATAGAATATAATAGAGAAGAAAGCAAATCCCAAGTCTTATGCTTTGAATGTCCCTTCGGCCAGCCATACACACCATAACCCAACTAGTGAATTTGTTTTGCATCATCAAGACTTGAGAACTGAATATGGTTTAAAGAGAAAGACATGATCAACAACTGCACCTCCTTGCGCCACATTAGAATCAATCTGCCAGCTCTCCCACTACTTTCTACAGGGAAGAAATTGAAATCAACAAACTGAACTTTCAAACTATCTACTTGATAATGAAATAATCTAGTTTCCATCAAGAATATTATCATTGGGGACTGGTTTACGATCAAAAATCATAGAGCTTGGACAATCCAAGGATTCCCTAGTCCCTGGACATTCCAACTAATGAGTTTCATTACACCCGATGGGACTGTTGGGTAGTCTCCGCCTCGCAAACCATCATGGCAACCGCAGAATAGTCACTACTTTTTCCCTTTTTTATTACCAGCATTTTTCCCATTTTCTATTGCATTAGTACAATTCCCTTTGCATTTTTTTCCATCCAGCATTTGTACCTCTGTCTGATACCCATCCGGCTTATCTGTCTGTTTCTTGGGGTGCCCTCTTCCTAATTTTTTAAACTTCCGCAGAGGTACACAATCAGTTGATGAACCCGAAGGTTGTTTATTATGGATTAACTCGATGTCTGTGATAAGAGTATCTGCATTCTTACTAGATTCCTCTTTTGAACGGCTGTCTGGGATAACCGTGACATCTGGATTATTCGGCTTCTTTTTAACAACATTCTAAGGGAAGGCAGGAGCCATTTCCAGTCCAATAGCCTTATTTAAGTTCACATTCCTGCACATACTAGTCTCACCTACATTGGACATTGGAGTTTGTGATAGTCTTGCACTAGTAGAGTGATAAGAACTAGGTTTATGGAAGAAACAAGTTTTCATTGGCAAAACCCTCAGCACAGGTCCATAGCGCCATTCCTGAACATTCACCTCCTCTGGTTTTGCTTCACAATCGTCTTCTACATGCCCCAGAACACCACACTAGTAATAAAAATTTGGTAACTTCTCATAGCGAAAGAAGACCCATACCCTTTCCCCCTTCCCATTCAGCACCATTGTACCTTGTTTAAGAGGCGCTTGAACATTAACCTTCACTCGCACTTTAATATATTTCCCCCATCAGTGGATATCAAAGGGGTTAACATCCATTACCTGCCCAATCTTGCTAGCCACTTTCATTATTGAGTCTTTGTCCCTTCTGTTTAAAGACAAATCTCCAATTTGTACCCAAAAAATACAGGATGAGAGATCTACCATAGACGGTTGCTCATCACCAGATAATTCCCCCAAACTAATCAGCTGTCTATCGAAGTGCCATGGACTATCTCGCAGTATAAGTGCTCTCTTATTGTTTGAATTAAAATCGTAGACAAAAAGATTTTGGCCAGCCTCTGTTATTGTGAATCCTTTCGATACTCGCCAAGCATTGTTTAGTACATGAGAGAGAGCCTTCAGATTAAAAGGTTTATCCATAAGGATTTTACCCACCAAGCGGCGATCTTTTTTGAATTGTTGATCTGAATTGTTTTGCAGGTTAACCTCCTCTTCTTCATCTTTCGTGAGAGAAAATTTATGCCAAAGTACCTCTAATTCACTCGTCATTTATGAGGGATAGAGCAAAAGTAATGGATTAAAAGAAAAAGATACATAAAAAGATTTAGATATGGTGGGTAGTTGGAGAAGCGGCTAAGAGCAAGATTAGAAGAAGAAAAGATAAATCAAAGTAAAAAAGAAAAGAAGAGGAAAATCCACTATGGGATGAGGCTCTAATCCTGACTAGAAACCCTAGTTAGGCAGAGAGAAGAGGTCCACAAAGGGAAGAGAAGAGGTCACTGGCCATCTTCATATTTAGATCAATGAATTGATTTAAATATATTTTAAGTTGTCTATTTGAATTTGGAAGGATCATGGACAAAAAAAATAATAACAATAATAATAAAAATTTACTAAGACCTAAAAACTAGCTAAGCTTTAATTTAGGTTATTTATAATAAAGTATTTCAAGATAATTTATGTATAATGGTACTTTAATGCCAAGTTCTATTTTATCTTTACCATTAAATTCCATTTAGTATGGGTCTCAAGCTAGATAGAGGGAGTATATTTCAAGCCTATGCTAAATATATCTGATGTGGCAAGAGTAGTGGAATTTGAGAATCCAATAATTAAATTATAATATGAGTTGTGTCATGGGAAAACATATGAAAGGGATGGAATTATATTAAACCAATGATCTTTGTGGATTGATTGATTAATGAGTTAAGAGCACATATGCACAAATGTTTTTAAAAGTGTAGTAAGACCATGTCCAGAACATGGTTGGGTTCGATGAATTGTAAGACGGTGTCTGGGACACTGCATTTCACACCTTATGATTTGATGTAAGACCATGCCTGGGGTACGACATTCAAAAGGAATTACTGGAAATGAGATATATATTTTATTAGCTTAAGTGCTTATCACACTTCAGCCATCGTATGCATTGGACATTTTGAACCTTCGGTGTGCTAAATGGTACCCATCATACCGATGTCACTTGTATATGTGTGTTTGATGTGCTCTCTACTTGCTATGGTTGGGAGTTAACAATAAAAGAAAAATTAATTATGTCCCAAGAATTGGTTAACCGTTTAAAGGATTATACATATAAATATATTGCGTAACTAGAGTTGTGCAGGCAAATTTGTCTCTAACATTAAAAATACTAGAATGTGAGTTATAGAAGAATTTTCCTTGAAGCATATAAAGAAGATTATTACAAATTATTACAAGACTTATGGAATTGTAAGACATTGTCACCTTCTAATATTCGTATAGTTGATAAATTTATTGTCGAAATATCTCATGCACGTGCACATTTTTCAAATCTATATCCTACTAGCCAACTCAATTATTATTATATTTTAGATATCATCTTTGTGTGCTAACTCATTTACTTGTACTATATTCACCCATTGGGTATTTTCTTGCGAAAATACTGGTTACTCTTTTTTTTTTAGTAATTAGTTTTGTGGATAGTCATATGAAATGCAGTTTTAAATAGATAAATATTTGTAAATAGTTAAGTTTAGTTCAGAAGTGATATTCGTTCACATCTATACTTGATTTAGGTGGGTTAGGATCATACCTGTCTAATGAGAGTCCTAGTGGGAAAGGATGTCACACAAAGAGTATTGTGTATTCATGTTATCATAACTCTAGACCACATATATACAGAGCTTCAAAAATATGGCTATTGGAGCCAATGATTATGTCTCTAATGTCACTTTCTTTTAATAATTTCTAAAATATGTATTTCTAAAATATGTCCGTTGGATATTTATTGTCACCGTGTAAGCAAGGCTTTAGTCACAGCCCTCTGCTGGCTGTCACTATGGCAGCCTTACTGCAGTTGTAGCCTTCTGTTGAATTGAATTACAAGCTTTCTATTACTATGGTAGCCTTACTTCAGTCGCATCCCTCTGTTGACTGTCACCATAGCAGCCTTGCTTTAGTTGCAACCCTATACTAAGCTAAATTATGACTTGGCTTTCTTGAGAGTAATATTGTACCTATGCTTATAATCACATTTAAACAAAAAAACATTAAATACTCAAAATTAAATTTGTTAAGATCAAAATCAAGATTAATTATTGCTAAGGTCAACAATTTTTAAGTCATATTAAACACACTCAGGTGGTAACCCATCCAATATGTTACTCCCCCTAAATGTTTATAAGTCATACACTCATGTAGAGATCTCATATATCAACCATAACATGATTATGTATCATTATCATTAAGCAATATATATATATATATATATATATATATATATATATATATATAGTTGTTAATTGATTATTTACTCACCTTGTCAAAGCAAAATTAACACACTAAAATAAGAAAATTCTTAAAGAGCACTGCACACTTGAGCCTCCCCGATTCGATCGCTCCGAGGTATCACACCTCATTCCACCATCTCCTAATACCAAACATTATAACCTCAAAACTACAAACAAAACCTAAATATAAGAATGATCATGAAGTGCATATGTCATGTTGAATAATGCAAGTTATGCAACTCAAGCAAATCACACAATTTACAAAATTCTATATAACGTCGCAGCCTAAATATTTAAATTAGTTGATTGACTTAATGACTGAATTTTGAAATGAAATTTTTTAGGTATATGTCAACATATTGAAGTATAATCATACCAAAAATTAAGTCAAAACATTAATTTTAAGGGCCTCAAATACTCAAATTCTAGAATTAGACTCTATAGAATTATCTACTATAGCAGCCTCAGAAATCAATTTAATTACCCAACCAAACAAATTTATTTCGTCATGAAATCTAAATACATTACAAAAAAACATATAAAAGTGTTTCTATACCAAAAATGAGATCAAAATGGGGTCTAAAACTACTGAAAAACTGAATCAACCCTTCACATCACAATATAGAGTTCTACAAGATTACCATCATCATAAATCTTCATTTTCATATCTAATTAATACCCATAAATTTAATACACTTAAAATCAGCCATATACATAGCTATTCTCTAATTAAATCATACAGTCTACTCAAATCATTTTTATCATACTTGAAATCAAAGGTTTTAATTATAAACACAAACATACAACCACATGCATATGTTTGATTACTTAAAAGGTAGAGGAAATTGCTTCTTCTTACCTTATTTTACATAAACATGGCTGAATTCTTCTTGAATTCAGCTTACTCAACTTCTCCTCTCCTCTAAATTATAGCTTTAATCACCAAAGGATTAAATAATTAAGGTTTATCAAGGTTGATTTGAGTTGGGTATCGTGTTTTTAGTTGGGATTTTGATTGGAATTAAAGGAAAGAAGGATTTGGGAATTAAGTTTTGTTCTTCCCCCTTTTCTTCTACTCTCTTTCACATTTTTTTCTTTTCCTTTGCAGAGATTTTTTTTTATTTATTATGCACTAACAACTTATGGTTTTGGCAAACTATTACATTAACCCATCAATTTATAACAATTATTCAATTTATCCTCTTTTTAATTACATAAGACACTTATGACCTTCTATTTAATTTAGTTAATAATTAGTAAATTAAATTGCTATGAATATGAAAATGACATGCATGTATGTATGTCATGGGGATTCAATTCTTGCACCTGCTTTTAGTCTTAAGCCAACACATAGCCACCACCACCACCACCACGAGCACCTGCATCATGGTATTTCATTAGGACCAATACACAAACCATATTATGGTCACCATCAAGCATATCCTCCAAGGAAGATGAAGCACCATCCAGGTCCACACTATAAGGCACCTCCACTAGCATATTGAGCTGAATTGATACAGAGAGATTATAACTCGAAATAAGAGCTCATTACATACTTGTTTTGTTTTTTCTCCCTATAGCTAGTGCTATTGTTGCAATGCTTGCACTTTAATATATAGTAGCCACTATGCAAGCAATGAGCAGTATTGAGTACTACACTTAAATTGTTTAATGACATTAAACAACATTATCATTAATTTAATAAAATTTTTAAAAGTAATAAAATTATCACATTTAACATTAAACATTGTGTATCGTCAAACTTTATCAATTGAGTTTGCAATATATATAGTTTTTTAACAATTGCATTTGCAATATTAGGAATTTATTTCTTTTAATTAAGGAAATTCGGATTTGTTGCCATGAAAAGGAAAACGACAATTCAAACCTTTAATGAATTGTTATTATTATTATTATTATTATTATTATTATTATTATTATTATTATTATTATTGAAGAAATTAATGAAATATAGGTCTATATATAAAAATAATAAACCGCATGTAAAATTATATAATATTACATGAAAGATTATTAAAATATCAAATGTATATTAAACATGTTTTTTCATTTTGATGTTTCTAATATCTAGTAGTTGAGTGTTAACATAACATGCAAGTACTATAATCTATGGATTACTCCAAAATTCAAATTAATGGACCCTTTAAGATAATAAAACTCTCCAAGTACTTAGTTTTTATGCATGAAACACAAATTTAAAATTTCACTTAAAAAATTTAAATTTTTTAACATTTTAAAATATTTTTTATTATTTAGCTAATCAAACTTTATTTTCCCATAATACGAATTAATTAATATAAATATATTCAGCATTTACACCCAATTTTATGGGAAATGTTGAACAGGTTGGAGACAATTGGATCAATGTATAACAATATTAGGCCCTTATACCATTTTGATTAAAATTTTCCCATTGAAAATGATGGCTATTAACTAATGACATTTACACCATTTTTGGCTTGGAGTGCCTCCAACTGACTCACTATAAATTTTCGGGGCAACATTTTGCAAATTAATCAATTATAGGGAGATTTTTAATTAATATAATTTTTGTTTATGTTCCTTGATGTTTCAGCCACTATACAACACTGCCTCAATCTAGATAAACTGTGGAAGACAATAGCTTTTAGAGAGTTTTCAACTTCTTAGTAATTTTTTTTAAACCACCCTATTCAGAATTCATTATTTTCTATTTAATCTAGTTCAGCTAGTATAAAAATTATAACTCACATATATCATAGCATCTCTCTATTAGTTGATTCTAGTAGTTGTTAATTTTCTTATTATTTTTTAATTATTAGAAACTTAATAATGGATAAGAAGCTATATTCGACTCTCATCATTCAAATTTTACCTAATTTACCTTCAGCAATACTCTTTGGTGTAATTTTCAATCTCTCTTTCTTGTTTGTCAATTGCTCTATTTGATGATAGATTGTGTTTTCTTTGCAATTTTTTTTTTGGTTCTTGATGCTGATATTTAGTAATTTTATTATTTAAAAAATTTTTTATTGGGTTTAAGAATGAACTAAGAATTTAGGTTTATCATTTACTCTTTGTAGCTAAAATTTTAATTAGCTAATTACATGGAAGGAGAATGGGAATAATAATGAAAGAGATGAACTACTAGCCTGAGATGTGAGAAGCCACTTAATGTCACAATTTACCATTGATGGTATTGTATAAAATGTAAACTTTTGGTGTTGTTAAATTTCAAATGAAACACACACAAAAAAACAAAACAAAACAAGTAGATATTTTATTATATAAAGCATAAACAACAAATTTAAAGAAATAAAGTGTATAGAAAAATCTGCAATCAAATCGAGGCTAAAGTTTTAATCTATTTCCTTAAGAAAAATTTGTTCCCCACTGGTGCTAAGGGTTTTACAACAATTGTCTCCCAGGATACAACAATTTCTTCTTGTAAAAGTGGCAATCGAACTAAAAATAATATTAACTCTCTCAAAGATGGTATGAAAATTTTGAAAAAGGAGGAAGAAGATACATAAAAATTAATTGTTTTTTTTAAACTAGTTTTGGAAATCTTTATTTATAATAAAGACATGAACATCATGACTCTACTTAGAGTCTTTAACCAAAAGTCATGATTTATGAAAAGACATGAGCCAAAGGACATGTCTTAATACAATTTCTCATTCAACCTAAATAAAATAGTATTAATTTATTAAAATTAATATTATTTTCTAACAATCCCCTACATGAGTGGAAATTAAAGAAAAAGTACTCAACAATATTCAGGCACTTGAGAGAGTTATTATAAGATGTGTTGCAGTACGTAAGGTAGCTTTTGGCTTTAAACCTTACTTAGTAAATATTATTGGATTTACTTGGTTAAGTAGTGAACATGATGTCTTAAACTACTCAATCGTTGGTGAAAAGCAAGGCAATAATATTTACATAACATATCTTAGAATATTATTTAGTTCTCACAGTTGTGTTCATTATGGCCCTGAACAACTCCTGGTTTCATGAGTGCTTTAGAGAATTTAGCCTTAAAATTCTTATAAAATCGGCCCCAATTTTACTCCCACATAGGTGATCCATATATCCTTTATGAACCAATAAAAGCATAGCTTATCCTAGAACACACTTCATGAAGAAATTTCCATCATAGAAATGGGTACAAGTGGTGAGCTTTAAATTGCTTTTACCAGGTTTTCATAGTTTTGTTGTCCCTTTTGAACTTACATCTTAGGATCTCTAGTCAGCTAGGTTGGGTTACCACTATGAAATCTCTTTAATCAGAGGCTTTAATCTCATTCCCCTTAATGAGCAGTTTATTTGATCTTTAGCAAACCTTTAGTAAGTGGATCCACTAGGTTATCTCTTAATTTTAACTAGGTTATCTTTTGATTTTACATAATCAATAGATATAATTCCACTTTTAAGTAATTACTTAATGGTGATATGTCTACGATGTATGTGTCTAGATTTACCATTATAAATTTGACTCTGTGTTCTGCAAATAGCTGACTATCACAATGTATACAAATTGTAGATACAAGTTTTGGCCAGCATGGAATATCCTCTAAGAAATTTCTAAGTCATTTTGTTTCCTCTCTAGCTTTATCTAAAGCTATAAGCTCATATTCCATTGTGGATCTGGCTATACAAGTTTGTTTTGAGGATTTTTAGGAAATTATTCCACCACCAATAATGAATACATATCCACTTGTAGACTTTATGTCCTTCGAGTTAGATATCTAGTTTGCGTCACTTTAACCTTCCAGTACAATAAGGTACTTTGTATAGTGCAAAAAATAATCTTTAGTATATTTTATATATCTAAGAACTCTCATAAGAGCCTTCCAATGGTCTTTTTTTAGATTGCTAGTGAATCTACTCAATTTATTCACAACATAAGTTATATCGGGGCGTGTACAACTCATAAGGTACATCAAACTGCCTATGATACGTGAATTTTCTAATTAAGATATGGGTTCACCATTATTTTTACTTAGATGTACATTTACATCTATTGGTGTTTTCACAGAGGTTTCATCTTTATCAAGAAACTTATTAAGTATTTCTCAATAGATTGTGACTGAGATAAAACTAGCCATGTAGATGTCTTAGAAATTTTAATTCCTAAAATGACATCTACCTTCTCCATATCTTTCATAGCAAAATGACTAGTTAGCATCCTTTTAGTAGTCATTATTAACTCAATGGTACTTCCAATGATTAACATATCATCCATATATAAGCATACTAATACATAGCCCTTAGGTGTCATCTTAGAATTCACACACTTTTCACATTCATTTATTTTAAATCCATTTGACATGATTACATTGTCAAATTTAATGTGCCATCGCTTAGGTGCTTGTTTTAAGCCATATAACGACTTTACAAGTCTACAAACCATTTTTTCTTTTCTTAGAACAATAAATCCTTCTGGTTGTTCCATATAAATTTCTTCTTTTAATTCACCATTTAAAAAAGTAGTTTTAAAATCCATTTGATGTATTTCAAGATCATATAATACAGTTAAAGCAATTAATAATCTTATGGATGTTATTCTTATTATAGGTGAATATGTATTAAAGAAATCAAGACCTTCCTTTTGCTTGAATCCTTTAGGTACCAATCTTGCCTTATATTTATCAATTGAACCATTAAATTTTAACTTTTCTTAAATATCCATTTGCACCCTAATGGTTTAATACTTAAAGGCAAATCCACTATCTCCTAAGTATGATTTTGCATAATGGATTCAATCTCATTATTAATTACCTCTTTCCAAAATGGAGCTTCTGGAGTAGACACTTCTTCTTTGAATGTCTAAGGTTCATTTTCTAACAAAAATGTTAGAAAATCTAGAGTAAAAGATTTAGCTACTTTTTTTTCTTTTACTACTTCTTGGTTCATCTTCACTAACTTTATTTTGAAGATGATCCATAGCCATATCATGAGTTCGTTTACCATAACTCATCTCAAGTACTCGTTTATATAGAAAGATGTCTTCAAAAAATGATGCATTTCCAGATTTAATGATAGTATTTTCATCTATATCTAAAATGTCTGACTTATGTACTAAGAATCGATATGCACTACTATTGATAGTATAACTAATAAATATACAATCTACAGTTTTAGATCCAATCTTGACCTTTTTGGGATATGGGATTGCTACCTTAGCTAAACACCCCCACACTCCAAGGATTTTATAGGAAGGCTTCCTTCCTTTTCATAATTCATATGGAGTTTTCTCTTTCTTTTTGTGTGGTACTTTATTTAAAATATGATTAGCTGAGAGAATAGCCTCCCCCAACAAGTTCTGAGGTAAACCAGAACTAATCAACATGGCATTCATCATTTCTTTTAAAGTTCATTTCTTACATTCTATAATGTCATTAGATTGCGATGAATAAGAAGCAATTGTTTGATGAATAATGCCATGTTCAAAATAAAATTCCATAAAAGGTGATTCATATTCTCCACCTCTATCGCTCCTTATTGGTTTTATTCTTTTACTATGCTAATTTTCAACTGCATTGTTATAGTGCTTAAACACTTCAATAGCTTTTTCTTTGCCTTTTAACAAATATACATAACAAAATCTTATGCAATCATCAATAAAAGTAATAAAATACTTTTTTCCACCCTTACTTTGTACAAACTTTAAATCACATATATCATTGTGAATTAAATCCAAAGATTTTGAGCTCCTCTTAATTGTATGAAATGGAGCTTTTATCAATTTGGCCTCCACAAATATTTGACTTTTAATATTATGATCAATATGACAGTTAGGTAGTAAATCTAAATTCATTAGTTTTCTTAAGGAATTATAATTTACGTGTCCTAATCTATTATGTCATAATATAGAAGACTCAGTTAAATAAACAAAATTATAGTTTTATTATTACTTAAATCACGAATTACATTCATCTTAAAGAGGCTAATTTCCATATACCCTTTCCCACATACATACCATTTTTTATGAGTACAAATTTGTTGGACTCAAATACTAACTTAAGCCCATGCTTGCTTAATAATGAACCATATACAAGATTCTTGCAAATGTTAGGCACATGGAGTACATCATTAAGCACAAACTCTTTTCCAGAAGTCATCTTCAAGCACACTTTTCCAAGGCCTACTACTTTTGACTTGGATGAATTGTCTATGTATAGTTCTCTTCCATTATTGACTTCAAAATAAGTAGAAAAACTATTCCTTTCAAAATAAATATGGTGAGTAGCTCCAGTATCAATGTACCACTCCTTTGGGTTATCCACGAAGTTTGCTTCAAATACCACAGCTGAAAGCATAAGATTTAAAAATCCAAAAGAAATATTATCTTCCTCAATCATATGCACTTGACCTTTATTTGATTATCCCTTATTCGCTTGTCCTTTGGACCAACAATCCTTGGATCTATGTCCTTGTTTATTACAAATAAAAAATTTTACATTAAATTTTCTAGGATTACCTTCCTTTTGTTTGTCTCCACAAGATTAGCTTTAGACTCTATATGTGTCTTTCCTAATATTTTATCAGTATGTCTATTATTTTCCTCAATTCTCAACCTTACAATGAGATCCTCAAGTCCTATCTCCTTTCATTTATGCTTGAGATAATTTTTAAATTCCTTCTAAGATAGTGTCAATTTTTCAATAATTGCAGCAACTTGAAAAGAATCACTTAGAACCATTTTCTTAGCATGTATCTCATGGAGAATAATTTGCAATTCTTGGACTTGACTCATAACTATTTTGGAGTTGTTACAAAATACTACATGTAAAATAGGAATATATTGATTAGAGGAATATGTAAAATAGGAATAACTTAATTGGAGGAATTAGTCTAATATTTCCTAAAGTAATTAGTATATTCTTTCCTAAAGTAGAGTACTGATTGTATATATAAACATGTACCTTTTATAGATTAAAATATATACAAATTTTCTCTTCTTCTTTATGTTATCGTGGTATTAGAGCCCTAGGGTTTGGCTTGGATTTTTTTTCCTTTTGAAGTCTGCCTTATGAGTAGAAGACTAATTTTTTAGTAGTTTTTCTATTGTTGCCCAATGAGCAGCAGTGTTATATGTTTTTATTTGATTATTTAAAAACATTCTATTTCCTTAGCAGCAGTCTCCCATAAATCATCTTCTTATTTTGGACCTTTTTGTATGGTTAGTTCCCTCTTCAACACTTTAATTGCATATTCTCTTGCCTCTTGCATAGTTTTTAGGTGATTCTTTTTTAGGTAACTTGGTTATTAAGATCTTTGTGTTTTATTGGCTCCTGGTGTTATTTTGTTTCTCTCTTTGATTGGTTTTATTAATATGATAGAAGAATAAAAGAGTATTATTGATATCATTCCTGTGATGTAAAAAATCACCAACCATAAATTAATGGGTTCAAATTACTTAGCCTGGTCTATGATAGTTCAAATTTATTTAAGAAGCATCTCCATGGATGCTAACCTTGTTGATGCACCACCCGCATATAATACTAAATAGACTTGGCTCAGAGATGATGCTCGGTTATTCTTACAAATTCGAAACTCTATTGACACTGAGATTGTTTTTTTAATAAATCATTGTCAATATATTAAAGAATGGATGAAGTACTTGAAATTTTTGCATTTTGGGAAAGGTAACTTATCTCGTGTTTATGAAGTTTGTAAAGACTTTTATTGGGCTGACCAACAAGATCAGACTCTTCAGGCATACCTTATGAAATTTAATAGGACTTATGAGGAGCTCAATGTATTGTTGCCTTTCATTTCTAATGTAAAAGTTTAGTAAGCATAATGAGAACAAATGGTTTTCATGAGTTTTTTAGCTGGGCTTAATTCCCAATTTGAACCTGCTAAATCTTAAATCCTCTCCAACACCGAAATCTCATCCCTCCAGGAGAGATTCATTCGATTGCTCAAGATAGATACTAGTGCTCCTATTTCTCTCACTTCTAGTGCACTTATCAGTCATAACACCATTAATCGAGGCAGAGGTCGAGGGAGAAGATTTAGTACTTGGGACCATCATAATTCAGCATCAAGGGGAATGGTTTGTTATTACTATTATGAGCCAGGTCATACTAAAAAAATGTAGAAAATTACTCCACAGGCCGCACACTTCTTCAATAGCCCATGTTACAATAATTAACCCACCATATGAACAAACAATGTTTATTTCTATATAGGAGTTTATGAAGTTCACTCAATATCAAGAAGCACTAAAGTCCTCATCTCCCGTTATCACTGTTATCGTTGAATAAGGTAAATCTCCTACATGTCTTCTTTCATCCTCATCCAAATGAATCATTGATTCAGGAGAAATCGATCATATAACAGGTAATTCCCATCTCTTTTCTACATTTTAATACTTTTCTTCCCCCACCCATATCACATTAACCAATGGATCTACCTCATAAGTCCTTGCTTCTAGCACAGTTAACCCAACTTCTTCACTTTTGTTATCTTTTGTATTCAGTCTACCATAATTTTCATTCAATCTAATATCTTGCATGGGATAAAATAGAGTCCTCGGGCTTGGTTTGGCAAGTTTAGTCAAGTAGTTGAGCAGTTTGGGCTCAAGAAGAGAAAATTTGGCAACTTAGTTTTTTATAAATAGTCTGACTCTGGTATTATTCTTCTTATGGTATATGTTGATAATATTGTGATTACTGGGAGTGACAGTGTAGGTATCTCAACTCTTAAATCCTATCTTCACACCTAATTTCAAACTAAAGATTTAGGTATGTTGAAGTATTTTTGGGGATTGTTGTACTACAGAGTAAGAAACATATTTCTTATCTCAAAGAAAATATTTTCTTGATCTATTGAAATATTGAAAGAAACAAGAAAACTGAGGGCTAAACTATGTAATACACCAATACTTCCTATTATGCAACTTATAAAAGAAGGAGAGCTATTTAAAGATCTATAGATGACTAGTTGGAAAGTTGAACTATCTCACAGTAACTCGCCCTGATATTGCATACTATGTCAGTGTTGTAAGCAAGTTTATGTCAAAACCCGCAGTTCATCATTAGGAGGCTTTAGAGTAAATCCTTTGTTATTTAAAGGGTGCTCTAGGACAAGGAATACTTTATGGAAATTATGGACATAACTACTGTAATATCCCGTGTTTTTACATATTTTTACACTGTACCGGGATATGCAGTGTCAATAATTTTTGTATATATATTATGATATTTTCACGAGTTGATATGTATTTTAAACCTATTTTAAATACTGTGTTTTATTTACAGTGTTTTACGTAAAATTTTCCCGGGACTTTCATTTTCGGGGAAATTTTCACGTAAACAATGTATTATTAATTATTTTAAATGTATTTTCGGACTTGCATGAACTCATACGTATTTTTAAATTACTAAATAAAGACTATGTGTGTATATTTATTTAATTAGGGTTTAGTATTACCCTAATATTTTATTTATTATTTATTAACTTTATTGTTATTTAATTATTTTTATTTAGTATAAATTATTAAAATATTAAATTTTATGTGTGTGGTGTATATTTAATGTGTGTAATTTAATATTATTTTAATATATAGTGTAAAGTATATATATATACATATATACATATAAAATTGTCAAAAAATCAAAAGTTTGGAAAATTACCATTTTGCCCCCGATTATCCCTTTCTTCTCCGATCACTTCCCTTCGCCGTTCCGGTCGCTGCCGTGCCGTTTCTTCACCGTGGGTGTGCCGTCCAGTGTGCCACCATCTTCCCCAACCTTTTCCGTCGCCTGTGGTAGCCGTTTCCGGCGTCTGGAAATCGATTTTGGCCGGAGAAGCCGAAAATCGATCCACCGTCGATCACGCCGATTCCGGCCACCATTTTCAACACCGCTGGTCTTCATCGACTCCTTGAGGTCCGGTGAGTGTGATTCTAGCTTTGGTTTGAGCTGAATTGGTGTAGAATTGGTTAGGTTTTGAATTTTTGAATTCGGTCACATTAGGGTTTTTGATTTTTTTGAGCTTTGAATTAATTGATTCATGAAAACTCCCTTCACAAATATTGATCCTAGTAGCTCAATATACATGTATGAATTTTTGTAGAATTTTTGGAGATTGTTTGGATTTTTGGGTATTTTTGAATATTTTAATATTATTTTCTAATTTTCGGAAATTAATTATTTAAATTATGAAATTGGATTTTATGGTTAAATTAAGTGTTGAAATGAATTATAGGAATTTATTTGGAATTTTTATGAATTTCTATGTATTTATTTTGAATTATTGAAGTTTATGTGAATTTGAGAAAATTAGGTTAAATGTGTTTTTATTTGAAATTAATTGGATAATTGGGTTTAATTATTGATAAATATTTTGAGAAAATTAATTTTGGATAATTGTATGATTTTTGGTGAATTTTTGAAGTAATTTAAGTATATTTATATATATAGGGGTATTTTGGTAATTTTACCCTAAATTGGCTAAAAATGTAATTTAATTGGTTTTAATAGTTATTTAAGGTATAAAAATGATTTCTATAAATTATTTGGTGTTTTTAACTAATTAAAACTATTTTTCGTAAATTATTTTCAATTATATATATAATACACGGTTTTTCTAATAAAATGAGTTTTTATTGGTTTTTACAGTGTTTTGAGGTTAATTACGTAATTTCTACCTATAAAATGTATTTCTGTGATTTAAGGATATTTTTGGTATTTCCAGAATTATTCTGTGTTGTGGACCCCGGTCGGTAGTTTGGAGTCCGACCGAGGGGTTGTGGTTGAGTGTTGAGTTTGTTTTCGAAGTGTGTTTCTTTGCAGGGTCGGATCTACTCTTTTGAGTAGAGAGATGTCCGTTTTATAGGGGAGGTTCTGTCGGATTTTTGATAGAATTCTCGTAAAACGTGATATCCGGTCGAACCCTAATTTTGTTTCCGTATTTAAATACTCTAGATCGAATTCTAGGATTTATGTTAGGTTTATTCTGATGTCAGTTATTTATTTCTTGTTTAGTTGCGCCGAGACCGAGGGTTAGTGGACCAGGCCCATCGGACCCGTCTCGTGGAGCGCACTAGGTGAGTTACTATTTTATATATATGTGCTTTAGGATGCATGATTTTAGAAATACATGTTTCATTTTGACTAAATATGCATAAATAATGTGATTTGTATCCAAGTATATTTTTGGTATATTTTTGGTTTATTTTTAGTATATATTAAATTATATACATGTTTGTAAATAAAATATATTTAAAATGTTTTTAATATATTTCCAACTTAATTTATAATTTGATTGAATTCATTTGACATATATATACTCAAAATATACCTGGTTTACTTTTGGTATATTTCCGGTATATATATGGTTTATGTTGGTATTTTATTGAACTTCATGCATCATTTATTATTTTTATGAATGTATGATTTATTTATTAATGAAGGATATCAATAGAACATGCTACCTAGTGGGCAGCACTAGGTCCGAGTACGTACCGGTACGCCTATAGTATTTAGGCTATATTACTAACTATTTGTGGATATTGATTTGATGTGATTATTGATACGTGTGAGATATGGTTTGGAGGTGTGATTGCTGGAGCTCGGTTGACCAAGTGTCTCGGGGCCAATCACACTGGCAGTCAGACTGCTGGAGCTCGGTTGACTTAGTGTCTCGGGGCCAGTCTACTGTCCAAATGGATTAAGTGGATATTTGGATTCAGTGAGCCTATATGGCTAGAGTGTTGTCTAACACTATTTCCGAGGTTGCGATATCTTAGGGTTCTATATAATCCTTCATAAAAGATGATTTTCAGATAAAATATATAAAATGATTTGTACCGCATCTGTGTGAATTTGCCTGTATATATACATATTAGATATGTATTATTAACTGTATGCATTATCATTTAGTGTATGTATATATATTATAGTAATTCACTCAGTGAGGTCTGACTCCCCTCCGTTGACTATTTTTCAGGAGAGTCAACTTCTTCAGACCTCAGTAGCAGGTCGATACACCGGATTTCTTCCGCCCCGGCTTCTTTGTGTAAATTATCTACTTGAGTCTTATTATTTTATCTAGACACTGCAGTAGTCGTGAGTTAAGTATTGGATTTTATGTATTTTATTTTAAAGAGATGTATTATATTGAAACTGGATTTGTATAAAAGATTATATATCTATGAGATGAGATTTGATTTAAATCCAGTTGATGTGAATAATATTATGATATTATGATTTTTATTTCCGCTGCATATTATATGAGAATGGTTATTATTGCATGATTTATTTTATTTTTAGGCTTGCTACAGGTTCCGGACTCGAAAGAATTCCCGTTCCCTAGCGCCGGTCATGGCCCCTGTTTTGGTCGTGACAACTACATTGAGTGTTTTTCTGATGTAGATTGGGTGGGATCCAAAGTGGACCATAGGTTGCTATGTCTTCTTTAGAGGATAGTATCATAGAAAAGTAAGAAGCAAAATGTTGTTTCTCACTTAGGTGTAGAATCTGAATATAGGGTCATGGCACAATTAGTCTATAAAGTGATGTGGATTTATCAACTACTGAAAGAAGTTGCTTTCAAGTACCGATACTAGCTAAACTATAGTGTGACAACCAAGCTACTTTACACATTGCTTCTAATCCTATCTTTTGTGAATGAACCAAGCATATAGAGGTTGATTGTCACTTTGTTCGAGAGAAAATACAACAGAACTTGATATCTACTAAGTATATGAAGATTGGAGAACAACTAGGAGATATGTTTACAAAAGCACTAAATGGAGCTTGGATAGAATACATTTGCAAAAGCTAGGCATGATTAACATCCAACACCAGCTTGAGGGGGAGTGTTACAAAATAGTACGAGTAAAATAGGAATACTTTGATGATAGGAATATGTAAAATAAGAGTAACTTAATTAGAGGAATTAGTCTAATATTTCCTAACGTAATTAGTCTATTCTTTCCTAAAGTAGAGTAGTGATTGTATATATAAATATGTACCTTGTATAGATTAAAATATATACAGATTGTATCTTCTCCATTATGTTATCAGGAGTCAACCATTTTATACTCAAGAAATCTGCCTACCATAAATTTCTTTAAGCTAGCATCCTCAATTTTATATTTCTTTTCCAAGGACTCCCAAAGCTCTTTGGCTATTGGAATAGGACTATACACATTATACAACATGTTCTCCAAGCCATTAATAATATAATTCTTACATAAAAAATCTGATTGCTTCCAAGCATCAATAGCAGCAATTACTTGCATGTCATAACCTTGTTTGGCTTTTGGTTCATCTTCTTTTAACACCTTCACCAAATTCAAAAGTTGTTAAATAGAAGAGCATCTTTTAAAGTCCACCCCATTGAACTTCTTGGATTTTTCACCAATTGGTGTCACAGATGTTGTAGGATTAAGGGTCATTTTTGTAAATAAATAAATAAATAAATAATAATAATAATAATAATAATAATAATAATAATAATAATAATAATAATAATAATAATAATAACAGTTAAAATAAGAAAATAAAAAAATTACAGCTTTTATACTTAAATATGACACAAAGTAATTATAATGTCATGTGCAACATTTAAATATTTAAAACCAAAAACAATATTATATATAGTAGTTAGACAACCAAACAAGTTGGCCCAAACAAAAACTACTCGCAACAATTAATATATATAACTGTAGAAATTTTTAAAAAAATTATAATAAAAAATGATGAATAGACTTAAAATTATATGTAATGTGATTATCAAATAACCAAAATTGTAATACAAAAACTACTTTTACAATATTTTTTTAAAAAAATTGAAAATAAATTAAAAAAATGATGAAAATGATGAATAAATTGAGTATCTTCAAAACTGCAATAAATTGAATAAAATGACGGAAATGATTAACAGATTTTTTTTATAACAATCTACAAATTTGTCTTAAGATTGTAAACTTTTGGTGTTGTTAAATTTCAAATAAAACACACGACAAAACAAAACAAAACTAGATATTTTATTATATAAAGCATAAACAACAAATTTAAGGAAATAAAAAGTATAGAAAATCTGGTAATCAAATCGAGGCTAGAGTTTCAATCTATTTCCTTAAGACAAATTTATTTCCCATTGGTGCTAAGGGTTTTGTAACAATGGTCTCTCAGGATACAATGATTTCTTCTTGTAAAAGTAGCACTCCAATTTACAAGAAAATCAAACTAAAAAAAATATTAACTCTCTCAAAGATGGTATGAAGATTTTGACAAAGGGGCAAGAAGATACATAAAAAATAGTTGCTTTTTATTCTAGTGTTGGAAATCTTTATTTATAATGACTTATGAATATCATGACTCTTCTAGGAGTCATTTCATAACATATGAAAAGACATGAGCCAAAGGACATGTTTGCATACAATTTCTCATTCAACCTAAATAAAGTATTATTAATTTATTAAAATTAATATTATTTTCTAACATAAAATACATGGACTAATTAGATCAAATTTATCAAATTTTAAAATATGTAAGACATAAATTAATAAATATTAAATATTTATTTTTTAGAAATTAATATTCAATTTAAAAATAATTTAAAAATTAAAAATTAAAATATAGAAAAAATAATGTTAATTTTTTTTAAAATGATCAATTATTTTTTAAAATTAAAAATTTAAAAATTAAGTTGCATTCATTTAACTTTTAATTACGATTGAATAGTTCTCATGTATATAATTAAATAATTGTTTTCAAATTTATTAAATTTAATTTTTAATTTTTTGAGAAATATAAAACGTATGTGAGTAAACATAAAAGATTGAGAACACAAAAAATTTCAACTACATGTAAATCATAAAATATTTGTAGGCGGCGAGGTTTAGCACACGCCCAAGTGTTTGGTGACCACGGCATTGTGCGGGCTCGACGCCCACTAGGAAATACAATATAGGTCTTAAGCCTATTCGGAGATGGAGTCACCACCTGGATAAAATCCGGGACACACTGTATAGCAACTGGATCCCATGGAGGTTCTTAAAAGCCATCATCAGAGATCGGGTTCGGAAACTGGGTATGAGTGTTTGAATGTTCACCCAACCTTGCAGTTGGCCTCCGTTTGTGTTTTGCGTTTTATTACCCTTTAATTATTTAAGTATTTCCTTGGTTACCACACATAAAAAAAATGCCTTCGGATAATTGCAAAATTTTACAATTAAGTCACGACATTCAAAAAAACGCAGTAAATGAAATAAATAATAATTTACAACCATACAACGCTTTTTAGCTAAATAAATGAATAATATACAGAAAATAAACCAAACATATACCAAAAATAAACTATTAAAATAACATAAAAGTGGCAATATACAAGGGGTAACGAGCAACAGTGACTACTCAATGACAGGAGTCATCAAGTAATTCCTCCAAATAACACATGGTTAGCCCTTCCTTTCAAGAAAAAAGAAATCATAAATAACGATACTTATAAAAGGCCGTATAAAGAAGGGGTTTTTATATTATGGACTGAAGGAAGCATCGAATGATCAAGATTGAACATCATCATGCAATCATACAGACATGTTTAAGATTAAAGGAATGCAAATCAAAACGGACATCATGACGAGCATAAAAGAAAACAGAATAGAAAGCAAGCTGAAACTGTCAATGAGGCGGTCGCCTCATTGATGAGGCAACGCCTCATCGACAGGGGGTCCCATTCCTTTTGACGCGAGATCATGAGATACGCACAAAAAGGGGCCTTTTGGGGGTCTGTCAATGGGGCGACCGCCTCTGTGATGAGGCGATCGCCTTATTGAGATGAGGCGATGCCTCTTCATCATCAAAAGGCTAGTTACGACTATCAAGACATTCAGACTTCCACTCTAAGTAACAATACATGCATACACACACTCTATAATCATCAGACTATGACTACATGCAAAAGTATTCAAAGACTCATCAATAGAGTGAGATGTCAAGCTAGACACATTAGAGATAAACCTAAAATGTACTAAGAACTTAGTCACACAAGCAAGAACTCACAAAATGATGCACATGTTAGGTTCAAGTGCAAGTTTTTTACCAAAAATGAGAGGCCCTCAGAGGTGTTTTTAATTGAGATCCTTGCTAGGATGTGGTATCTACCTTTGACACAAGTTTCTTCCTTCTTCTCTTATGGAGATATGGCTTCTTTTGCTTCCCCCTCTCCTTCTTCCTTCAGGACATTTCTCTTCCTTTTTTCTCTCTATTTTTCTCCAGAGCTTTCTCTCTCTCTTTTTTCAAATCCCCCCTTTCTTCTCTCTTTTTTTTTTCTTTTATTCCTTAGATTTCCTATGCCCTTAAGCCTCCTAGCCCATCATGAGCTCTCATAGCCTTTTTTCTTTTCCCAAAAATCTTTTCCTCACGCAAGAAAGAAGTCTGGAGAGTGGGGCCCACACCATTTAGTCGTCATGATTGCAGCTGCATTAGTACCTTATCGATGAGGCGATCGCCTCATTACACTGAGGCGATGCCCCTTTGGCCCGGGCCTGTACTGGGCCGCTTGGGCTTGGGCCGAATTTGGATAGTTGGGCTTAGTTTTGGGTTTTTCAGGCTTCTGGGTTTTCAAGTCCACTTTTCACTTAGAGATTCAGGCTTCATTCCCATGTCCAAGTTCACACTCTCATCATTGGGCTTGACAACGGGCTGGTCAAACTGAGTAACCCTAATTCATCCCTCAACGTTGGTCGACCGAATTGGGTGTCTACAGTTTGCCCCTTGATTTTTTGAAAAATCAAATGCATGCAATGATCATTTTTTGAAAAAATCATGTGCACAACAACAAATAAACAATAAGGTAAGCAACATACCTGACTCTCGGGTTTCACCCGAGAGATGAATCCTTCAATTTTGAAACGTGACTGTGATCCTCAGGTTTTCCTGGCCCGACCCTTACAACATTGGAATTTGATTCTCAGGTTTTCTTGGCCCAGTCTTCGTAACACTGAAACTTGATTCTCGGGTTTTCCTGGCCCGATCTCACTAGGGATGTGGTTTTCAGATTTTCTTGGTCTGATTATCACTCCTCTAGGGATGTAGACTTCCAGGTTTTCCTGGCCCAGTTGTCCTTTACTTTTGACTTCGGGGATACTACCTGAATAGTCATCTCGATCCTTTGAGCTTTGGGGATTCAAACCCGAACAGCCCTTTCTTTGAGCTTTAGGGATTCAAACCCGAACAGCCCTTTCTTTGAGCTTCGGGGATTCGAACCTGAATAGCCCTTTCTTTGGCTTCCGACTTTAGGGATACTACTCGAATAGTCATTTCAATCCTTTGAGCTTCAGGGATTCAAACCCAAACAACCCTTTCTTTGAGATATGGGTTTTTCTCTGGCCCTTTTCTTTAGAAACTTCATCTCAAACATCCGTACTCTGAATTCCACCTCCTTAGTATGCTTCACTAATTTCCACCCATCATTTCATTTCATTTCATCATCATCATCATTTTTTTTAGGGGAAAACCCTACATGAGGAAAACCCTACATCTTTACTTGCTATAAGAATAACTTCTTCCTTTTGTCCTTTCTCCCTTCTACTTTTTTGTCACCTTTTCTTTTCCTCTCTTTTTTTCCTTACACTTCTTGTACTCCTTGCATCTTCCCCCCTTTAATAGTCAATGGAGAATGAGAGAACACCCCTTGTGCCTGAGTGGGATCACATCCCACCTCTTGTTAGTGCTTCTAGGAGCTTGGGATTGACCCACGGAGACTCGATTCCTCTTTTAGAAGACCTAGGGTCCCACATTTGCTCGTCCGCATCTGGAGAGGTTAGTACCCTATAATTTCTTACAAAATTACATTGGGTCAGTGATTAATCAAACATAATTATCAACTTAGGACATTAATTTATTAAGAAAATGAGAAATCCATGTTTTGATCATCGAAAATTGGGAACTGTGCCCGTCCCGCCTTACAAAGGCGATCGCCTCATCGATGAGGCAATTAGCTTCTGTGAAGAGGCAATAACCTATCGCCCTTTCACAGAATCGATCGCCTCTCTAATGAGGCGATCACCTTATCAACAGGGCAAACCACACTGTCTAAAAAGTCCATTCATTCTGAATTCCTTTTCTGAAACCATAACATGCATAAATTTCACTTCCTTATCTATTGTTTGTAGTATGATGCTCAGACGTTCAAGGGTGCCGAGAATTTTCGTGGAGCCTGGGTCTTCTTCAGTGACTTGACTGATAAGCAGAGGAACCGGATTCAGGAGACGGGGTTCGAGGACTTCGTACTCTCACTTCCATCCGAGCAGGGGTGCACGGATTACCAACCACTACATGCCTTGATGGAGACGTGGTTTGATACGACCCACACCTTCCACCTCCCATTTGGTGAGCTTACTCTAGACCCGCTATCATTTGCTGCCATCACGAGGATTGCCTATGCCGAGGATCCTATTCCCTTTGATGCGAGTCTACATTGGTTGTCTCTGAATAAGGTTGCATATATTGAGCAACTTTTGGGGATGACTCCTGACATGAAGGGGACTCATACCCTTAAATTGGACTCGATTAGGAGCTTCTACACCAGGGATCAAGCCGCAGTGATGGTCTCTCCCCTTAAGATTAACCAGGTGGTGAGGGCTTTTTTGCTCTACCTGCTTGGTACCACCCTCTTTGCTGACACCGCCAGCTCCATCGATATGATGTTCCTACCAGCCCTTCGAGATCTTGACCAGGTTCCCACATTCGACTAAGGTAGCTGCACCCTGGCATACTTATACCGGAGCATGGACGAGGTGGTCTAAGGGGCTAGGAGGCTTTGCGGCTTTTGGCATGCTGTTCTGGTACATCATAATCCCTTTTTTTCTTTGTCTTGTTCTGACTTCCATTACTTACATCAATTATCTCAACTACTCCTGTTTTGTTTATTTGTTGTTTTTTATTTTTTTTTTCAGGTCTGGGCTCTGGAGCTAGACCTGCTTGTGGGCGTTACACGAGTGGGGGATCACTTCTCGGCCCTCTGTAGGTGGGGCGCCAGCCGTGTCTTGAAGAGGCACCTTGTGCGAGTTCACATCCACAGGCAACACCTGAACTCACTGACACAAGATTTGGTACCTGCAAAGCACAAACCTATTTATTAGTACTATATATTAGTACATTACTCGTATTCAATTTACTTACATATTGAAGTCTCTTTTCTTTTCAGATCCATAACGACTTGTGGGGGTCCGAGGACACTCATACCATCGAGATGACTCACTCCAGGCCCTTATCTAGGACGAGGGTACTCTTCTGTGGCTCTGGGTATTGAGCTTGGTACTTGGGGAAGCAGGTCTTGAACTGAAGGGCAGGCATTAGAGCTAGGCGGGTCCCCAGGTCCCCTCCTGACAGTATGCTTTGGGCTCATAAGTTGGAGGGCGACGACCTCGCTCAGGCTGCTATGGGCTCACCAGCTGTGGATCATACAGTTCGTGTGAAGAGCCGATATGCAGAGTTCATCTATACCCACCTTCTGCTGACGATCCCCTTTCAGGCTGCTTCTACCTCTCAGGTAAATCCTTGTAAGTTCCCCTTTTTATTATGAATTAACTATATTCTTAACATGTTCCTCCTGTTTTCATCGTCAGGCTGTGCCTGCTAGGCCCGTGGCCTCGGTTAGGTCCCAAGTGCGGGAGAGAGAGCCCTTGAAGCATCGACTGGATCCGAGCAGGGAGGAGGCTTCTGCGACTGGCGAGGAAGCTAGGCCGACTACCACCCCTGGGTCCGAGTTTGTCCCGGGCAGCTTCACTCACATCCCCGACCCTCTAGCTCAATGTTGGGTTCCTCCTGGAGAGTTATCATGCCAGTTCTTAGCCTTGGACGAGGACCTGACCCCTGCATGCACCCCTGATGGTGCTACTCATGTAAGCTATTTTCTTAACCTGCTTACATTGTGATTCTTAAACCAACCGTTAGTTTTAAATATTTACTTTCAATAATGCAAAATCCTTTAGAGCGGTCCTATATATGTATCGCATGATAGAGGCCTTGAGAGATTACATGTTGGAGATCACTTAATAGTGGAGGGTAAAAATTTCCTTATTTTCCTACATGTATGCATGCTCGCATGGCTTACTAACTTATGATTTGTTTGAATAGGATCGAGACGTGACCCGCAAGGTAAGGATCGCTTAAGTGTCAGATTGATGAGGACGACGAGGACGAAGATAGGAGCAGCAGCGGCGCTGGGGGAGGGGATGACCCTGAGGGTACGGGATCAGATGCTTCATGTTCTAGGGTTAAAATTTGTGTAGTCTCCGAGTAGTGAACACAAAATTTTGGTTTTAAACTTTATAAACATAATGTTTGTAGAACTTAACATTTTTCGCAATTAAATTCATTTTTTTTTGCTTTTCTTATTTCTTCACATGTGAGTTGATTTCAATGTTTGCATACGTAACTATCCCACTATATTCCAACGGCACCTGTTTAGCCTGTGTGATTTGAAGCAGTGTAATCGGCCTGTACTGCTGATGAGGTGATTGCCTCATCGAACCCTGGTGAAGAGATGATTGCCTCTTGCTGCTGAGGCGGCGCATCATTGATGAGGCGATCGCCTTATCGATGAGGCGACCACCTCAGTAGCAGGTGGTCCTACCCCTATAAAAACCCACATTCCTATGTTTGACTATTTTTGAATCCCCTTCATCCTTCCCTTTCTATTTCTCCCTTTAAGCATCTCTGAAAAGCCACAAACATGACAGAACAAAGTCTGAGGCCCCTACAGTCAATTTTGAAAGATTTGGACAATAAATCTTGGGTCGGGTTAGAGCCGTTTCATCTCACGGTCTTCAAATCATTCCATACTAGGAGAATTAATTTCCCTTTTCTCCATGCCATGGTTCAATTATGGGATCCCCATAAACACATTTTTCATCTCAACACAATAGAAATATGTCGCCTACTAGAGGAATTTGAGGTAATTCTCGGCCATTATACAGATTCCACTTGCCAACTTGCAATTCCTGCTCTTAAAAACCCAGATTCTCGCTCCATTCAACAATAAATGGTGCGTATGTTCAATCTTCCACCCTAGTCTTCCTTCCATTACATCTCTGACTTAGAAATCAAATTAAAGTCCTTCCTTGAAGTCATCATGAATGTGGACAAAGGGGAAACTTACTGGCCCCATATGTTAGCTCTCTATTTATATGCTCAATTTTTGTTGGTTTCCCCCTTAGGGCATTGTGATATGAAGATCCTCTCCATCCTCGATCAAGTGGAGACAAGGCTCAACCCTTTCCCTCTCATCTTAGCAGAAACCGTCATTGGATTGGATGACTTCACAAGGATGCGACGATTCTCCGGAAGCCCCTTCTTGCTAAAGGTAAGTTTCCCGTTGTCCCTCCTCTACTTCCAACTGCCAATACTGCTTGTACCTAAACATTTTCAATCCTATATATGTGGTTTTATGAAAAGCTGGGCTTGATCAAACCTCCCTAAGACATTAGGCATTGCCAAGCCAAGCATTATTGAATAAGGAAACTACATCCCATCCCTGCAGACATTCATGGCTGTCTATCAACATTCCCTAATACACTGATTTGCTGGATATGCCCTGGTGGGGGTTGCAGCATGTGACCCTTCAATCTTATACATATTATGTCCCGAGTCGGTCTCTATTTTGCCACTTTCTACAATCCAGCCTGCCTCTGTCGCCAATATGGTCATAAACAACTGATTATGGAGCATGTTCATGAGTTTGAGCTAGGGCCGCTTTCTCAAAATTTTCTCGACCACCTAGTGGCAACTTGTCCTTGAAGAGCCATCGAAAGAAATTTAAGCTACGATGGTGATCAGACCATCGATGATCATTACAAAGCGTGGGTTTGCTTACAACAGATAGAAAGAGATGAATTTATTAAATATAAAAGGACAAGAGAATTACAAATGTTAAGTTCATAGGGTAGGCAACAAAAGAAGAGAAAACAAAACTAGCTCATGGAATGAAGTCGTCGTTTTCCCTTTTGTTAGAAGTAATTTCCCTTTTGTACTAGTTGAATGGCTTGTAATGGACACATTATGCAATGTTTAACGACAATTACAGCAATCCATTTCATTTCATTTAAGCACAAAATGTATATATATTTTGCTTCTAATACATCTCATGTTATTAGTTGGCTTGCCCTTACAAGTTTTCCAACTAACCATTTTGTGCCTCTCCTTCCCCTTTTACATATCCTTAACTTTTGCTTGGACTGCCTCTTTTAAGGTTTTCAGTTCAGCAGGACCCCCCTTTTTTTCATCTCTAAATTTTGCCTAGACAGCCTCTTTTCAAGGTTTTCTCCCCAGCGAGACTTTTTATAGAAAGTATTTCTTGAGCTTGTCTAGGTTGATAGGTTTCTTGAACTCGTTCCCCTCCATGTCAGAAAAAATGGCAATGCCTTTCGAAAATAACTTTTTTACCAAATACGGTCCCTCCCAATTAGGCCTGAATTTCCCTTGAGGGTCGATCATGAGTGATCTTGTAAGTTTCAACACCAGATCCCTTTCTCAAATCTTGCCCAGCTTGATCTTCTTATTATAGGCACATGCTATTCTTCTCTGATATAGCTAAGAATGATACATAGCCTTCATCCTCTTTTCGTCCAGTAGTTTAATTGAGCCAACCGACTTTTGACCCATTGATACTCAGGGAGTTTAGATTCCAAAAGGACTCTCAATGACCTTATCTCAACCTCCATTGGTAAAACGGCCTTACACGCATAGACTGAAGTGTACAGAGTGGCTCCTATTGAAGTCCTAGCAGTAGTTCGATACCCCCATAATGCGAACTATAAGTATTCAGCCCAATCTCAGTAATTTTCCAGCATCTTGGCCAAGATCTTTTTTACGTTCTTATTTGCTGCTTCCACCACTCCATTTGCCTGTGCCCTTTATGGAGATGATCTGTGGTGCTCAATCTTATAGTCCTTTAGTAGTGTGGTCGTCTCTGCTTGAAACTGAACACCATTGTCTGTAACTTCGTGGTGTGGCAGACCATATCTGCAGATCATGTTCTTTTTTATGAATCTCGACATCTGCCTTGCCCCTACGGTAGCATGAGATTCAGCCTCAACCCATTTGGAGAAGTAGTTGATGGCCATAATGATGTGCCGATGGCCATTAGTTGCTTTTGGCCTTACCTCCCTTATGATGTCAATTCCCCATACAACAAATGGCCAAGGAGACATCATTCCTTGAAGTTCCATAGATGGTAGGTGGCTAATATCACCATATGTTTGGCAATTGTGACATTTCTTCACAAATCCAACATAATCCACTTCCATGGTGAGCCAAAAGTACCCCTGGTGGGCTATTTTCTTTGCCAAGATAGTCCCATTCATGTGTGGTCCGCACACCCCTTCATGAATTGCTTCCATAAGCTTCTGACCTTCATCCTTGTCGACGCATCTGAGGTGTACCCCGACTGGCATTCTTTTGTATAACATCCCACTGTGGCTTATGAACTGTCGAGACAACATTTATAGGGATATCCTTTCTTTCTTATTAGCATCATCCAGAAATTGCGCAGTTTCTAGATACCTTTATAAATCATAGAACCAAGGTTTCTCAGTGGCATCAACTGGAGTTACCCTTACCTGTTTGTAACAGGGGACTCGAGACTTTGTGAGAATTAAGGGTCTGGCCTCTAGTTGTTTCCCACTTTCCCACATGGAGGCCAATGTGGCTAGGGCATTAGCTACCTAGTTTCCTTCCCTTGGCAAATGGACGAATTTACACTATGTGAAGGAGCACAGGATGGTGGTCAAGTATTCCTAGTATAGTCGTAATCTGTTTTCTTTTATCTCCCATTCTTTGGTGGCTTGTTTTATAAGTAGCATGGAATCCCCATAGATAGTGACATTTTCTGCCCCTGCACTACGCAATGCTTCTAAGCCAAAGATGTAGGCTTCATATTTTGCTTGGTTATTGGTTGCTTCAAATTCGAGCCTTTTTGCCATCGGGATCATTTCTCCTTTTGGCATAACCAAAATTACTCCTATCCTGGCCCCCTTGTTATTAATAGCTCCGTCAGAGTATATTTCCCAATCTTGTATCTCTATCACCCCTCAATGCTCATCGGGGAATTCCAGCTTCCACTCTTAGGCATCCCCCACCGGGCTTTATGCCAAGAAGTCTACTACTACTCTTCCTTTTACTATCTTTTTGGCCATATACTCTATCTCAAATTCTGTGAGCAAAATGAGCCACCTAGCCAATTTTCCCGTAAGAGACGGGGTCTGTTGGAGGTACCTGAGGGGATCATCTTTGGAAACTGCTTGCACTTTGTAAGATTGGAAGTAGTATCGGATTTTCCTCGTTGCCCAAATCACTGCTAGATAAGTTTTCTCTACTAAACTATAAGTAGCTTCGTAGGGTAGAAGCTTTTTACTCAGGTAATATACAGCATGCTCTGTCTTCTTTTCACCTTCCTGTGCTAGCATCACCCCTATTGCATCCTTTTCAATTGCCAGATACAGGATTAAGACTTTACCTAGTCTCGACGATTGTAAGATAGGGGGATTCATCAAATAATCCTTGATAGTTTCAAAAGCCTGTTGACATTTCTCATTCCACACAACAGGTTGGTCTTTCTTTAAAAGCTTAAAGATAGGGTTGCAGGTGGCTATTAGTTTGGCTATGAATCTACTGAAATACTGTAAACGCCCCAGAAACCCTCGGACCTCTTTTTCGTTCTTTAGTGCGGGCATATCCCTTATTGTTATGATCTTATCTGGATCCATCTCTATTCCTTTCTGGCTGACAATGTGTCCCAACAATTTCTTAGATGTGACCCTAAAAACACACTTCTTCGGGTTCAGTCTGAGATTATACTTTTCTGCTCTAGCCAGAAACTTGTATAGTGCTTCAAAATGCCCTTCCCTGGTTGCAGATTTCACCATCATATCATCCACATACACTTCAACCTCTTTATGGATCATGTTGTGCAGTAAGGCAGTCGTCATCCTTTGATAAATGGCCCCTGCATTCTTTAACCTGAAGGGCATCACTTGGTAACAGTATACACCCTATTCGGTGATGAATGATGTCTTCAATCTATCCATTATTGCCATCATGATCTGATTATATCCCGAAAATCCATCCATAAAAGAGTACATTGCATTAGAAGCTGCACTATCAATCAATGTATCGATATATGGTAGGGGAAAGTCATCCTTAGGGCAGGATTTATTCAAATTTCAATAGTCCATACACACTCAGACCCTTCCATCCTTCTTAGGAACTGGAACTATATTTGCTAACCACTGAGTGTCCTCTACCACTTCTAAAAATTTTGCCTTCAGCTGCTTTTTGACTTCTTCCTTAACTAAGAGAGCCCATTCTAGCCTTAGCCTCATTTGCTTCTGCTTTATTGGTGCTATATGAGGGTATGTGGGGATTTTGTGTTCTGAGATCTCCTTGTCGATTCTGGGCATGTCTTCATAACCCCAAGCAAATACTTTCTATCTCTTTTTTAAGATTTCGTCCATTTTTCCTCTCTCACCATGAGTTAAACTAGAAGCAAACAATATATTTTTAGGATTATCGTCTGTGCCTAAATTAAATAATTCGGTTTGCGTGGAATTAAGATCAAACATATGCATGAAATGATCATCACAAATAGAATAACCATTAGGGAACACATCACATAAATAAGCAAATTCAGATTTCATTGCATTCACTTTTAAAAAGAAAAGATCATCAGTTTCAAACAGAGAAGCCAGGGAAACATCAAAGTCATTATAAAAGGTATCTATGATGGAATTGAGGATGTAGGTCTCAAAGTCTAGGTCTTTGTTATGATCATCAACGCCTTTCTGCTCCGAAGTAGCTTCGTCTTTTTTAGACTCCTCTTCATCCAATACCAGCTCCTCAATAGGGGCCTTTTCATCAGTGACTTCCTCGGTTTTGTTCATGAATTCAATAAAAATCTTGAAACCCAGGATGACTTCCCCAGCCACCAGGAGTGGTTCTGGAGTCCCGCTATACGAATGCCCAGTGCCTTCCTTTATAAAGATTTCCTATAGAATTTTCTTTCTAGTCATGGTCTCCTTTCCCTTTTCTTCAGACTGGTCCGAAAAACCTAATTCCTTCCCAGCTTTGTCAACCTCTTTGAATCCTAACCCATGCTTCAGAATAGGTACCTTGTTTCCCACAAACTCTGAAGGTCTGCTTTGATTTTTCCCTAACCCCATACCGGGTTGAAATTTCATATTGCGCATCATTCTTAGAACCTTTTTGTCCATCTTCTCCTCATAGATCACACAGACTTCAAAACTTGGGCTAATGGAAATCTCCTTAGGGATTAACTTTAATGCGGCTATGGCGACTTTAGTTTCAGCTGAGATGGTGACAACCCTTCCTTCATGTGGAAACTTAACCTTTTGATGAATAGTGGATGAAATGCCACCTAGGGGGTGAAACCATGGCCTCCTTAATAAAATGGCAAAGGTTACCGGGATATCAATTATATGCAAGTCAACCATACTTTTATAGGCCTTGTTCTGACTAACGCCCTGAAAGTTCCTTCCATAGGTCTCTTGGTGTCATCATAATCCTTGATAACAACCTCAGAAGGCTTTAGGTTGGCTACCGTCAACCCTAGTTTCGACAGAATATTCAATGGACACACATTGATGGCAGAACTGTTGTCAACCATCACACAGCAGGTCATCTTCCCTTTTACTTCGGCTTTGATAAATAGAGCTTTATGGTGATCCCTCCCTTCTAGAGGCAGATCATCATTGGAAAATGTTATCATTCCTTGAGGAGTTTTTGTTAATAACTGGACCATAAGTTTTGGAGTGGAATTAGTGGAAATCTTTCTCTAATTTAGTGCCAGGATCAGAGCTTCCCTGTAATCCCTAGAATGCATGAGTAACTCCCAAACACTGGCAATGGTCTCTTTATTTTGTCCTACCTCCTCTCCCTTTGCTGCACATCCTGCCTTTTCAGATTTAGACCCGATAACCCCAGGTTTCTCTTTCTTTTCCTTGACCTTCCTCATAGACTGCCTTGGCCCGCACCCCTCGATGTCCCATAGGTCAACTTGTTCTTTGCTTTCATCATCGGAACTCCATATGTCCATGACTTGTACCTGTAAATCCATAGGTTGTTTGCTTGTTCTCAAGTTTTCAGGCTTGGCCTGTTGGGAATTATGAGAGACATCAATGAAGGAGTTTAGGACTTGTTCTTCTATTAGGCCAGAGTTGACCATCAGAATGGATGGGTTAGGAGGTGGTACATTTCGGTAATTGGGTAATGGGTTGGTTTGAGTGTTTGGTTTTCTATTTTCTGGGTTGGTAATTTTTCCTGAGTCTATCAAATCTTGGATTTCATGCTTTAACCGGGCACAACTGTCTATGTCATGCCCAATGGTCTGATGAAATTTATAGAAAAGGTTTGGGTTGGCTCTAGGCAAGGGTTATTGCGAAGGCAAAGCTCTTAGCAAGTTCTTCTCAATGAGCTTATCGAGGACTTTAGACATAAGATGTCCCAGATTAGAAAATCTCTAGGGTTGTCTAACTGCACTGACTTGTACATTACTGCTCAGTGGTCGAATAACATGAATATGGACGTTACTGCTCGAGCTGGCCCCCTCTTTTCCCCTAGAACCTCTTTTGAAGAATTTCTTCTCTTGAGCCAAATCTAATTCATTCTGGACCCCAAATATGTATAATTCTTCAAAATTCCTGATCCCCAGATCCCTCAATTTCCTAGACAATGCGGGAACACACCCTTCTATTGCTAGGACCAACTGGTCGGACTCAGTTGGCCTATGCCTCATCAAGGATAATTTTCCCCTCCAATGAGTTAGGTAATCAGCAAAAGGCTCGCTAAAGTTTTGTTTAGTATTCTGCAGATCTCTCAGGGACACCTCTAGTTGATCGTTGAGACCATATTGCTTGACAAAAGCAGCACATAATTCTTTCCATTCTGACTGAACATGCGGTTCCAAGGTGTAATACCAATGAATTGGTGCTCCTTCCAATGAAATAGGGAACTGCTTAATAATTTGGCTCTTAGTTAGCTCAGTAGCCCTTATGTATGTTACATATTGCTTCAAATGCAAATGGGGATCCTCGGCACTAGTATACTTCTTCATGTCTGGGAATTTAAACTTACGAGGCAGCGGTTCAGCACCCTTTTCCAAATTCAGATCATAATCTAGGGGGGCGACCATACCCTTCTCCTTCATCATCACCTGCATCTGGTTCATCACTTTGGTCATATTCTTTGCCCACTCGGTCTGACCCACATCCTTAGCTGGGATGACATTTCTTTGATTTACTGGATTGCCAATACTATCACATCATCTTCTTCCCTTCCTCTAATCGGTATTTCCTCATCAAGATGGACCGGATCGATTGGCAGTGCATTGGGTGGCTGTGTTGGCTGACTTTCTCTAATAAGGTTAGTAATCTCCCCCATCATTTCTCTTATCATAGCTTGGGTTTCTGTTATTACTTCTTCTTTCCACCATGCCCCAAATGCTTTTGGATCAAACCCTAATGCTTCTGGATCAAACCCTCCTGCCATTTCTAATTATGAATTTCTGATCAAATGACCTGAACTAGCTCGGACCCACCCTGCTGAGCTTGAAGGATCTATAGCATTGCAAAATGGTTGGTTAGAATGATGCATGACATGTATGCATGATATGCAAGTTTGTTTTATTTAGAAATAAAAGGTCACACACAAAAAGATATACAAGATCAAAATATGGAACTTAAACGTGTAAACTTCTGCCCTTATTTCTCCCACACACACATTCAATGGTGAGTATCTTGTCCTAGGATTTTTGGCTTGGGTTTTAATTATCAGCGGGAGATAATAAAACTGACGCATGCAAGAAAACTCTCAAAATGATTCAGATAAGCAATGGTTCCTTTAAATAAAGCCTGAGTCCACATTCTATGGGCCAAGATCCTTAGCACCATAAACTTACTTGTCAAAGCCCATTTGAAATGGGTTATGAGTAGGCATGAGAGGCCTTTGTTGACTAGCTTATTTATAATGGGCTTTGGTTGGACACGAGGGCCCATTTTATTTTGGACTGCTTATTGATGGGCTCGAGATTTACTTTAAGGGTCCCTTATATGGCATAATACACATGCATATAGGAAAATCCCTAAGGATAGTTGCTAGGTCATTACATGGGCTTGAGTCTTAGGTAAAAAGTCTTCGGCTCCCACAATGATATACATCCATATACATCTCCCCACTCAAGGGTCAAACAACGCAGATTAGTACGTGTCGTGAGTGACAATAATCAAATATTCCACCACCAGGTTTGAGTGAAACGTAGGTAGTGAAGTATTGACTATTGTCGGGTTTATTAGGGATTGAAGTGCTCATTGTGTGCAAAATGTGTAGTGAATGCATAAATGCAAAAGAAATAAGAAAATAATTAAAAATGATAAAACACAAAACATTGGAATCAGTTTCTCTATCCCGAGTGGAGTCGTCACTGTAGGCGGTAGGGCGTCCAAGTGTTTGGTGACCACGGCACTGTGATGGCTCAAGGCCCACTAGGAAATACAATATAGGTCTTAAGCCTATTTGGAGATGGAGTCGCCACTCGGATAAAAGCCGTGACACACTGTACAACAACTAGATCCCACGGAGGTTCCCATAAGCTGTCATTAGAGATCGGGTTCGGAAACTAGGTATGAGTGTTTGAATGCTCACCCAACCTTGAGGTTGGCCTCCGTTTATGTTTTGTGTTTTATTACCCTTTAATTATTTAATTATTTCCTTGGTTACCACACATTAAAAAAAATGCCTTCGAATAATTGCCAAATTTTACAATTAAGTCTGAGTTTGTACATTAGTCCAATTTCATGCCTTTAAGTCCCGACATTCAAAAAAAATATAGTAGATAAATAAATAATAATTTACAACCATACATTCAAAATTAAATGGGGAAAGGGATTAAGGATTACAATGCTTTTTAGCTAAATAAATGAATAATATACAGAAAATCAACCAAACATATACCGAAAATAAACTATTAAAATAACATAAAAGCAGCAATATACAAGGGGTAACTAGCAATAGTGACTACTCGATGATAGGAGTCATTAAGTAATTCCTGCAAATAACACACGGTTAGCCTTCCATTCAAGAAAAAAAGAAATCACAAATAACGATACTTACAAAAGGCCTTATAAAGAAGGGGTTTTTATATTATGGATTGAAGGAATCATCGAACGATCAAGATTGAACACCATCATGCAATCATACAGACATGTTTAAGATTAAAGGAATTCAAATCAAAACGGACATCACGACGAGCATGAAAGAAAACATAACAGAAAATAAGCTGAAACTGTCAATGAGGCAATCGCCTCATTGATGAGGCGACACCTCACCGACAGGGGGTCCCGTTCCCTTTGATGAGAGATCACGAGACACGCATAAAAAGGGGCCTTTTAAGGGCCTGTCAATTGGGCGACCGCCTCTGTGATGAGGCGATTTCCTTCTTGAGATGAGGTGATGCCTCTATGAAGAGGCATCGCCTGATCAAAAGGCTAGTTATGACTCTCAAGACATTCAGACTTCCACTCTAAGTAACAATACATGCATACACACACTCTGCAATCATCAGACTACGACTACATGCAAAAGTATTCAAAGACCCATCAATAGAGTGAGATATCAAGCTAGACACATTAGAGATAAACCTAAAATGTACTAAGAACTTAGTCACACAAGCAAGAACTTATAAAATGATGCACATGTCAGGTTCAAGTGCAAGTTTTTTACAAAAAATGAGAGGCCCTCAGAGGTGTTTTTGATTGAGATTCTTGCTAGGATGCGGTATTTACCTTTGACACAAGTTTCTTCCTTCTTCTCTTATGGAGATGTGGCTTCTTTTGCTTCCCCCTCTCCTTCTTCCTTCCAGGACGTTTCTCTTCCTTTTTTTCTCTCTGTTTTTCTCCAGAGCTTCCTCTCTCTCTTTTTTCAAATCCCCCCTTTCTTCTCTCTCTTTTTTTTTCTTTTATTCCTTAGCTTTCCCATGCCCCTAAGCCTCCTAGCCCATCATGAGCTCTCATAGCCTTTTTTCTTTCCCTAAAAATCTTTTCCTTATGCAAGAAAGAGGTCTGGACAGTAGGGCCTACACCACTTGGTCGTCATGATTGCAGCTACAAGTGGGCTGCCATAAGGGCGGCGCCTTATTAGCAGTTGCCAAAGAGGCGATCGCCTCATTACACTGAGGTGATGCCCCTTTGGCCCGAGCCTGCGCTGGGCTGAGTGGGCTTGGGCCGAATTTGGATAGTTGGGCTCGATTTTGGGTTTTTCAGGCTTCTGGGTTTTCAAGTCCACTTTCTGCTTAGAGATTCAGGCTTCATTCCCATGTCCAAGTTCATACTCTCATCATTGGGCTTGACAACGGGCCGGTTAAACTGAGTAATCCTAATTCATCCCCTAACACGGGTCGACCAAATCGGGTGTCTACAATATTATTTTAAAAATTTTTAATTTCTAAACTTTTCAATTTAATTTAATTTAAATCATATATTCACCTGAAAAAAGAGAAAATTTTAAAATAAAAATATAATTTATTTTTAAAATGTTTTGCTAAAAACGACATCAAAATTATCAATTATTTTCAAGATTCAAAATTAGAAAATTAAATTGCATCCATTAAACATCTCATTTGTAACTAAAATTCAAATCAAAATTATCAATTATCTTTAATTTTCCATTCATAAATATTAAGAGATATAAAAAAAAGTACATGAGTAAGAGTAAAGATTTGAGAAGATTAAAATTGTACATATGTATAACAAATTAGACAAAGTTCTTATTACAAAATTTAATTGTTAAAATTTCACGTCTTATATATTTTAAATGTGATATAAATTGAATCTAATTACTAATTCTTAAAATATTTTGAGTGAATTAGATAAAGATAACAATGTGACCAACCCATATGGAAAAGTGTGAGAGATGCGTTTTCTTTATAAAATAATAAAATTAAATTTGCTGATATTTTATTATTTTTAATTAATTCACCTTCATTTTATTTTTCTATATTTCAATTTTAATTTTTAATACATTTATTAAAATGAAGATTAATTTCTAAAAAATAAAAATAAAAATAAAAATAAAAATAAAAGTTTAATTATTATTAATTCATGTGTTAAATATTTTAAAGTTTGACAAATTGGACCTAATTAGTTAATGTGTATATAAGTTTTGGGGTAAATCAGTTAAAAAAAAATTATTTTGAATTGAATTTAATTTTTCAGAAAAATGATTTGGGCTAATTGGCTAAATTTTCTAAGTTGGTGGGATAATTGACTAGAAAGTTAACATCTAGACTAATTGACAATCGTGTCTAAATTCAGGCGGGAAATTGCTACTTTAGCCTTAGGAAAATTCAGTGTTAGCATTTTGTATAGGGCTTTGCCATATATATATATATATATATTTTAAATCAACTTGTAAACTCTTCTAACTCTAAAAAAGTATAGGATATATTGGAAATGTGTGTGTATATATATATATATATATTTTAATTTTTTAATTTATCTAGACACAGTAAAAAATTATAAATCTCAATAAATATTATAATTATTTACAAAAACTAAAGTTACAATAATAATAACAACACAACAAAAATAAGATAAAAAGAAAATTAAAAAAATAAATGTATATATGTTCTTTAAAATAAAATTACTAAAAAAACCAAAAACCAAAAATACAATTACTGGAAAAACCAAAAAAAAAAAAATTACTGGTCAATCAAAAAACTTCCACATCTATAAATTTTTAAAAAAAACAAAAGTATAAAACCAATATAAAAGGGCATCAATGTCGGTAAAAAAAAAAAAAAAAGCGCCACAGGGTACCGGGAATAAAAAATACCAGCCAAAAAAGCCATGTACGAGAAATCAAGAAAAATTGAAAAGCATTGATGCTGATAATCAAAGACAAGGATGCGCAGATGACTTTAAAAAAAGAAAAGCATAGATGCTGATAATCAAAGATATAAGGATGCATAGATGACATTAGTAGAGAAAGAAGAAGAACACAACATGCCAGCAGAAAGGGAAAAAAATATTGATATAGAGAAGGAAAAAAAGCTTACTAGAGGTAGAGGATCGTGTTTTTATGATAAATATATTGTGATTCAGTTTATTTATATTGAATTTGTGTTGTTTTCCTTTTTAATTAAGGTATCCTAAAAGCCTTTTGATTTGGATATTTTCTTATTTTAATTCGAATTCTGTTTTCTTTTCATTTATGTATTTTTTCTTGTTGATTTTTTATTTTTATTTTTACCTTCTTCTGGATTAATTTCTTTTGATTTGAGTATTCTTGTTGATTTTTCTTACTTTCATTCCTAACCTGAAGAATTGAAGGAAAGGCGTTTCCTATTTTTTGAATTTTGCACCATTTTCGACATGGAAACGTATTGGAAATGTCAAAATCGGTGCCGTTTCTCACCATTTCTGACACGGAAATGTATCGGAAACGCTGGCTTCTATACATTTGTGGGCAAAGTAGCCACACACCATTCATAATTTGTCATGGATAAATTAAATCACTTGTATATAGCCTTTATTTTGTTAAATTTCATAAGGAATTCATGTCATTTTGGAATAAATTCAAAATAAAATTCATTTCCAAATGAATTCTAAATTCATTTAAACCAAACATATTTTATTAATAAGAATTGATTTAGTTTCAAACAATTTTACAAAATTTAAAAATTGAAATTCAAAATGAATTTCACAAAATTTTCGTTTAAACTAACTTAGATTTCTAAATAAATTTCATAAAATTTTATGAAATTTATTTGGACCAAATAATCATTTAGTTATTCATAATGGCTGTTTCAGTCCTGCGAAGTCTGATTCAGTCTGATATCATTATATTGGATTGAAAACCTCCATATCTCAAGGTTTAACACATTTATGCATACTCAAATACTGCTGCTGCTGCTGCTACTACTACTATTATTATTATTATTATTATTATTATTATTATTATTATTATTTTGAACTTATAAGAGAAGCTTCACTTGTATGGGGGTTAGAAATTAAACCCATAAAATTTTTAGATGTTGTATGAAGGAAATTTTTGTCATTTGGCTACTCAATCTTGCATGCAAACTCAAATATTTCAATAATATTAAAAGTGATAACATCATAGTAGTCTTTTACTATCCTTTTCTAGGATTAATCAATGCTTGACAAAGTTATATTCGACTGCAATTGTTACAGAGATATTAGTATAATTAGTTGTCATTTATTGACTGCATGACCTGATTTTCTTTTACTGTAACTTTTAACATTTTCAATGCCAAATTGCCTAATATGAGGAGAAGGTGTTCACTATATAGTGGTAGCATTTTTAGAGCAGCAATTTTAATTTTGAAGATGATAAAAATACAAGCATTTGGAGCCTATAGAGATAGCACATGGGATGATGAAGGCCAACGTGAAATCTCTCAGATTTTTCTATCTGAAGATGGATTTTGTATTAGCTGCATTTAGTTTCAGTATGTTCAAAATGGTACGCGGGTGATTTCTCAAAAATATGGTGCCTTTCATGTTCCAAAATTTGTTCTGTAAGTCATATAACACCCTAGACATTCCAGAGTACAGAGCCATGACTTGTTAATTGTTAACAGAGGAGAGGAATACATGTATTTGTACCACGGAAAGACCACTACACCTTTCTTTTGGTGGAGTCCTGACTAGTGGTGGGCTGTCTGAAACCATCTTTTTTGCGGGTTGTGATATTCCCTCAGATATGTACTAAAGAAGGTTTCTCCAAGCATGCTGAAGTATTGTAATATATATATATATATATATATGCATATAAAATATTAATGAGATTTTTTATTTGATAACAACTTGTTATATAGACAACTTAATAGAATAAATTATTAGAAACAATGAAATGTAATGCGTTCATGGAATTCTTTTTTGGGTTAACACTAAAATTTGCTAATGTTGATTTGAATTTGCAGATTAAATTGAATTACCCTTCAGAGTTCCTCACTAATAAAGTACCCAGAAATTCTTTAAATTTAGAATTGATAAATTGATAAATTTATTTAAATTTAGAAATCAGCTCCGTGACCATAGGATAATTTGTTTATTCATATTCTTCTATATATACTGTCAAAATATCACTAATAAAGTACCCAGAAATTCTTTTTACGATTGTGTTGTGTTTATTAAGATGGTATCAAAGCTTGATTCGATCTCCTTCGTTTGAATTGTGTTTACAATTGTTATTTTTGTTTATTTCTTTAGTTGTAATTTTCTTTGAATCATCATCACTATGTCTGATCCTAAAGGTAGTAATGATGATTCTTTAAAGAAAATTGAAAACTCTGCACCTTCAAGTGGTTTCTATATACAGGAAACTTCCTCTTTAATCACCCCAGAACGTCTTGATGGAACCAATTATGTTGAGTGGTCCCTAAACGCTCAAAATAAAATCCATGGAAGAAAACATTGGGGTCTTATCTCAGGTACAAAAGCTGCACCAAAAGTTGAGCATTCAGAAGAAAATGAAGTATGGCAAGATGAAAATTGTCTGGTCAAATCAAGGCTTCTTGATGCAATGACAAAGGACATCAGATCTTTGTTTCTTTGATTGGAAACAACGAAGGAAATTCGGGATACTATCAAACAGACATATTCCGTTGATTAAGATGCTTCAAAGGCATACCAACTTCATTGTGAGTTAATGTCTATTCGCCAGGATGGAGAATCTATTATTTCCTACTTTGGAAAATTAAAAAAGATATGGCAACAACTTGATGATATTGATGATTGTACTATGGAGTGTGCAAATGATATTAAAAAATACACCACGAAGGTTAATGCCCAACGTGTGTATCTTTTTTTGGCTGGATTGTATTCTCAGTTAGATAGAGTTAGAGGTTGCATACTTGCTGCTAAACCACTCCCAAACATACAAAGCATGTATGTTGTGGTTTGTGTAGAAGCTAATTGTCAAGGAGCCATGCTTAGAGGTACGATTGGAGAAGGAATTGTAATGGCCATAAAAAAGACATCTACCTCAAAGAAAGATAGAAAATATACTCATTGTAATGGTACTGGTCACACAGTGGATACATATTTTTGACTCTATGGATATCCAGATTGGCATTCAAAAAAGCAAAAAGGTATTTTGTGTATCTACTAATGCCAAAGAGGAGGACACCAGTCCAAAAGTCAATCTAGCCACAACTTCTGGATTTGCTGCTAACTTAGGTACATCTCTTACTAGAGATAGTGATTGGATAATTGACTCAGGTGCAATAGATCATATGACTTGTGATGGATATAGGTTTAATAAGTTATATTCCAAATGTCCGATGAATATTGTCACTAATGCTAATGGAGTGTCCTCTCCAATTTTTGGCACTGGTACAGTTTCATTATCTCCTTCCTTAAATATCAAAGACTTATTGTTTGTGCCATCCCTAAACTGCAACATAATTTCTGTGAATCAATTAACCAAATCTTATAATCTATCATGTATTTTTTTTCCTATTGACTTCATTCTACAGGACCTTTATACCAAGGAGAAGATTGGCAGTGGTAGAGAAAGTAGAGGATTGTACTATCTAGAAGATGGGTTTCAACATTTCAAAAAGGGACAAGCTCATTTGATACATGAAGATTCAGAAGATAAGCAAAAGGAACCAATTTGGTGATGGCATAAAAGATTAGGGCATCCATCCTTTTCCTATCTAAAAAAATTATTTCCATTTTTATTTATTGGGTCTAATGTTTCAGATTTTTCTTGTACAACATGTGTTCTAGAAAAAAGCCATCGTACTATTTTTTATTTGAGTAATAAGAGAGCAAATGTTCCTTTTTCATTAGTGCATTCAGATGTTGGTCCCAAATGTTCCTTTTTCATTAGTGCATTCAGATGTTTGGGGACCAACACCTATGTCAACTCTTAATGGAATGAGATGGTATGTAGCCTTTATGGATGACTATACCCAAATGACTTGGGTTTATCAAATGAACAAGAGTGATGTAAGTTTCATTTTTTTTCTCTTTCATCAAATGATACTAACTCAATTTGGCATGCCAATAAAGGTCCTTCGATCTAATAATTGGGGGGTGGGGGGTGGGAAGGGGGAATACCTTAAACAAGAGTTGATGGAATTTATGAACTTTGATGGAATAATTCATCAAACAATATGTCCTTACTCACTACAACAAAATGGCATTACTGAAAGGAAAAATAGACAACTCTTGGAAGTTACTTGATCTCTTATAATTGGTGGACATATTCCCTCTTACTTATAGGTTGAAGCATTGAGTTCAACAGTATATTTGATCAATCAAACTCCTTCAAGTATTTTGAACTTTAGATGGCCATTGGATGTGCTATCTGATCATTGCACCCTTCCATCAGTGGTTCATTTGCCACCAAAAATATTTGGGTGCGTAGTCTTCATTCACTTACATCCACATCAAAGGGGCAAACTTGAATCACGTAATAGAAAAGGCATTTTTTTGGGATACGGAAGTCACAAAAAAGGGTACAAATGTTATGATCCTTCCTCTAAGAAACTCAATGTTTCCATGGATGTTATATTCCATGAAAATGAACTATTTTACACACTAACTACAGATTCATCACTTCAGGGGGAGAATAAATAAGCAGTGATTAATTATGATAGTGCAATACATGCATTTATTCCAATAGCTTTGGATCCAAAAAATGTTATTGTATTGGATTCAATAAGTACTATATTGGATGATGAAAATGTTGTATTGGATGCAGGACATACTGAATTAGATGACTCTAAAGAATTGCAAGAGGATCCTCTCACTGATAGTACAATTCCTCTTCAATCATTAAGTCAATCTTCTATTGGGGCACCATCAATAGAGGTATCCACTAATACTAATCCAATAGTTATTGATGATGGTGACATTGAAATATCTAACTATCATCTTCCACCTTGTTTTAACCGTGGTATGCCTCCAATTAGATGTGAACGTAATCTTACAGCCAAAATTAAATATCCAATTAGCAATCGTGTGTCTTATTAGTGGCAATCAAGGTCATATGCATCTTATGTACTATAATTATCATCTATCTCTATTCCTAATAAATTGTAGGAAGCTTTAATAGATACAAGATGGACCTAAGCCATGGCAGAGGAAATGACAGGTCTTGAAAAAAATACCACTTGGGAACTAGTGCCTCATCCAAGAGGAAAAAAATTATGGGATGTAGATAGGTGTTTATTATTAAACTTAAAGCTGATGAGATAGTTGAAAGATTCAAAGCATGATTAGTTGCAAAAGGGTATACACAATCCTATAGAGTTGATTATCAAGATACTTTTGCACCAACTGCAAAGCTTGATAGGGTAAGAGTGCTTTTATCTTTGGCAGCTAATAATGATTGGCCTCTTTTTCAATTTGATGTAAAGAATGTCTTTTTACATAGAGATCTTCCTGAAGAAGCATACATGGATCCTCCTTTAGGAATTGAAAAATATTGAAATACTAAAATGGTATGTAAGCTCAAAAAAGCTTTGTATGGATTAAAGTAATCTCTAAGAGCATGGTTTGGTAGATTTAAAAAATCTATGAAAAATTTTGGTTACAAGCAAAGCAACTCAGGTCACATTTTATTTTGAAACACAAACAAGGAAATGTGACTGCCCTAATTATCTATGTGGATGATATGGTGGTGACAGGTGATGATTTGAATGAGATAGAAAACCTAAAAAACATTTAGCCTCTAAATTTAAATGAAGAAGCTAGGTGATCTAAAGTACTTTCTTAGTATTGAAGTAGCCCGATCAAGGAATGGTATTTTTTTATCCTAAGAAAAGTATGTCCTTGATTTATTAACTGAAACAGGAATGCTTGGATGTAAAACTATGACAACTCCAATTGAACAAAACCATAAGTTGTATCACTGTTTGGATGAAGCTCCAATTGATAAAGCAAGGTACTAAAAACTTGTTGGAAAATTAATTTATTTGTCCCACACTTGACTTGAGTTGTTTATGTAAAAGTGTAGTGAGCCAATTTATGCATGACCCTCGGAAATCACATATCGAAGCTATTGAGCGCACATTAAAATATTTGAAGTTTGGACTAGGAAAAAGGGTGCTCTTCAAGAAGCATAATCATTTGAGATAGAAGGTTATAATGATGCAGACTGGGCAGGGTCAGCTAATAATAGAAGGTCAACCTCAGGCTACTTCATATTTTTGGGAGGAAACCTTGTAACTTGGAGAAGTAAAAAGCAATAAGTGGTAGCAAGATCTAGTGCTGAAGCTGAGTTTAGAGGAATGACTTTTGGAGTATGTGAATTGTTATGGTTAAAGAAATTACTAGAAGAATTGGGTGCTGATCCTCAAAGAGCAATGAAGTTATATTGTGATAATACTTCAGCTATTGAGATTACTCGCAATCCTATTCAATATGATCGAATGAAACACATAGAAGTTAACAAACATTTTATCAAGGAAAAGCTTGGAGTTGGGATTATTGCATTACCATTTGTGAAGTTTGAAGATCAACTCACTGATATACTTATCAAGGTTGTATCCAGGAAAGTGTTTAATAATTCTTTATGTAAGTTAGGCATGTGTGATAGCCATGTTCCAACTTGAGGGGGAGTGATAGCATGCTGAAAGCTAATTGTGAGGCATGATATTATTGACAAAAGTGGTAGAAATTAGAGAGTTAATTATAGGTTGAAAAATATTTTTGATAAAAGAAGCCAGCATAATATTGTTGACAAGTCTAAGATTTAGATGTTCAAATTTTGTTTAAATTTAGAAATCAGCTTCATGACCATTAGATAATTTTTTTATTTGTATTCTTCTATATATACTGTCAAAACATCACTAGTAAAGTATGTAGAATTTCTTTTTACAATTGTGTTATGTTTATTAAGACCAGTCCACACCACGAGGCACCTCCACCACCATACTAAGAACTAGTGCCTCATACACATGCTTTGAAAAAAATGCTACTTGGGAACTAGTGCCTCATCCAAAAGGAAAAAAACTGTGGGATGTAGATGGGTGTTTATTGTTAAACTTAAAGCTTATGAGATAGTTGAAAGGTTCAAAGCATGATTAGTTGCAAAAGGGTATACACAATCCTATGGAGTTGATTATCAAGATACTTTTGCACTAGTTGCAAAGCTTGATATAGTAAGAGTACTTTTATCTTTGGCAGCTAATAATGATTGGCCTCTTTTTCAATTTGATGTAAAGAATGCCTTCTTAAATAGAGATCTTGCTAAAGAAGTATACATGGATCCTCCTCTAAGAAATGAAAAATATTCAAATACTACAATGGTATGTAAACTCAAAAAAGCTTTGTATGGATTAAAGTAATCTCCAAGAGCATGGTTTGGTAGATTTAAATAACTATTGTGGTATCTAAAATTCATTTAAATAACATACACAAAGTAGCCGGTGAAGAAAAAACCCGACACGAAAGATGACTACTGGCAGACTGACAGTGAGGTTCTTAAAAAAAATAGATTGAGGGGAATTAGACCTCACTGAGTGAATCAATTTTATAAAATGCATGCTAGTTTTAAAAGATTTAGTTAAAACCCTTTTTTAAAATAAAATAAAATAGAATAAATATATATGTAAATATTAAAATCATTTAATTTTCTCAAATATTTTTAATAAATAAAATACCTTTCTAAATCACAATTTACTTTAATATAAATTTTAATACGAAATCGTTTCAATATTTGTTTAGGTAAAAAACTTGGTAGAACACCTAAAACTTTCAAATTCTAATAGCCACTTAGCTCACTTAATCCAATTGACTATCAGTCCTGGGTCTAGCCACAATCAGTGTAAACACCCAATTTCGAGATGATAAAGTATGGATGTGACAAAAGACTCCAATGATAAAAATATTATAAATAGGTCTTCAACAGTTGAAGTTTCAAACCTCAAAAGTCTAAATGCATTTTCAAAAAAAGAGTTTAATTGGTTTTTTAAGGACTTAATTGTAATATTTTTTTAGCACCTAATTGAAAATTTTAAACCCTTTTAGGGGTCTTTTTGTAATTAAAAAAAGGGATCGGAATTACACAATTCCGATCATAATTATATATTTTCCGTCTATTTTTTTTTTTGTATTTTTACAAAAAAAAAATATATATATATATATATATATATATTTCTTGAATTTTGATTGGTTAAAAATTTTCTTAAATTCCTTTTTGGGATTTATCTAGATTTTCAAGAAATAAAATGTTTTTAAAATTGAAACTCTTTAGTACATCTATGACTGAGGGTTTTTTTTTTTTTTTTCTATAAATGCATAACTAAAGCTCTTTTGGAAGGAGGGCTTTCTCTCTCTTTTCCTGGAGACTTTTATTTTACTAGGTAGTACACAAAAATATTCTCTATGATTTATTTGTTTTTGAAGCAAGGAGCAATAGATTTTTGAGAAGAAGAATAAAAAGTTTTTGAAGAACTACTAAAAGACAACGGTGGTGTTACTAGTCTGAGGGGCAACTCATGCTACATCCATAATAATTAACTTCTTTCCTGTCTTCTTTTATTTTTATTTTTTTTATTTTATCTCTAATAAAACTTAAATTAACTAAATATAATTCTAATTTATTTGAAATTATGTTTCAAACTATAACACATTCTTCACTCATTATTATATAAAAAAATAGATAATTTAGTCATTTACTAATAAAAATATAATTAATTAATTAAAATATAATTTTAATTTGATTGAAAGTCTATTTCCTATTTTAATTAGGTTAAGTTCTATTTTATCTGTAATAAAAATTAAATTAACTAAATATAATTATAATTTAATTAAAGTATGTTTCCTATTTTAATTATGATAACTTTTATCTTATTTCTAAGAAAATTCTAATTGAAAGTATATTTTCTATTTTAATTAGGTTAACTTCTATTTTATATCTAATAAAATTAATTTAATTAAAATATAATTGTAATATAATTGAAAGTATGTATTCTATTTTATATGTAACAAAATTAATTTAATTAAAATTTAATTGAATATTTATTTTATAGTTTAATTACGTTAACTTTTATTTTATCTCTAATAAAATTCAAATTAATTAAGATATAATTCTAATTTAATTGAAAGTATGTTTCTTATTTTAATTATGTCAATTTTTATTTTATCTCTAATAAAATTAAATTAATTAAACTTTTAGTACTAATTTTGTTTCAAATATATTTTTTTCTATTTTAATTAGGTCTACTTATATTTTATATATTATAAATCAAATTAGATAATGTAATTTTATAAGTCATATTATATAAAATTTAATAATTAAATAATTAAAATCAAAATAATAAATTTTATGAAAATAGGAAAAGTATATAATTTGTTTTAAAAGTAAATATTTTTATTAATTACAAATTAATAAATAAAAAATAGAGCATATAATTTGATTGAAAATATTTTTCTGTAAAAAAAGTAGCATAATTATCATTTTTAGATATTTTTATAAAATTTAATAAAAAAGAGTTAAAATTAAATTAATTAATATTTATCAATTAATAATTAGTTGAACTTAAAAAAATTACATTAAATTAATTTTTGAGTAAATAAAATTATTTACATTAAAAAAATAAAGTATCACAACTCAAATAAAAATTTACTACAATTGTAATATATTATAAGTTTAATGGGTTATAATATTTAAATTCTTATATAAAGAAAATATAACTTTTATTTTTTTAATTTTTTATTTAAAAAACTAATGATCTTTTATTATCTTATGGTTAATTATAAACATAATTTTTTTTTCCTATATGAAATTAGTTTTAAAGTTGATGAAAATTATTTATAAAAAATATTGAAGGAATATCATATAATTATTTAAATAAAAGATTTATGAAAGTTGTAATAAATTATAACTATATTAAATTACTATTAAATTGCTAAATAAATGACACTGCTACTATTTTTAAAACTTTATTTAATAATAATAATAACAATTAAACTTATTATTATTATTATTATTATTATTATTATTATGAGTTTAAGAAATTTTTTGTTCACGTGTGAAACAATTATTTACTATATATCATAAGTCCAATAAATTTGTTATTTACATGTAAAACACGTGATTGTTTATTAATATATACATAACTCTTTTCAAAGTATGTACAAATTAAGATTTGATTATTATCTTTATTCTCCGTAGTTTTAAAAAAGAAAAAAAAAGTTCTCTAATACACCTATATAATATAGGTAGTTAGTTAATTCCTACTCAAACAAGGATTTTTACAATGGCAGGATGACAAGGTTTTTGATATTCAGTGTAGAGCAATAGAGATTTGTTGCTCTTTAAAATCTCTAAGTAATTTTGTGGGGGTCTGTAGGAATAAAATTCCTATGACAATTGCTTGGTCACCTCCTCCGGAGAATTGGTGTAAATTGAATACAGATGGGTCTTTTAATAGGCTACTTTGCTTGCTCAAGCGGGTGGTGTGTTGCGAAATTCATATGGTGCTTGGGTTGTTGGTTTGCTGCCAATCTTGGTTTGTGCTGTGGGGTATTTTTGTGGGTTCTAAAAATCGTTCACCAGGCTGCCACAGGTATAAGCAAGCTCCTCCGAAAATTTTGCAGTGGATTTCTCGTGGTGTTGTTGGAGTTGGATATAATAGGATGATTGCTTTGTAGTTCTCTTTTTGTTTGAGGCCTTGCCTCCCCCTCTCAAGGAAAAAAAACTTTATTAGTTCAAGAGAATCTGAACTCCTTCCTTGAACATTGCTAAATCTTCTCCTATATTTAAATATACTTACTACCCTGCTCTAACAACAACCAACATATAGATCGATAATGGCATGTAAATGTCTTCTTTAATTACATGTTTCCGTTAGTGTTTTTCTTTCAACTTCTCGCCTACATTAGAAAAGATTGTAGCTGATCAAACCAATTTATTATCTAGAATAATTGTTGAAGAAGTGTGTATGGTAGAGTGATTATACACTGAGCAATTCTCATTAACAGAATGAATAAGCTGATGTGTCTAACACTTATCTGGAAGAGCAGGAATGTTTCCGAGAATGAAAGAAGGATTTATGTTTGCTGGCCTGGTTGATCTGGAAACTAAGAGGGTAATAATCAGAAATGCTACTAGTCGAGTCATTTATGTTTCTGTTGGCTATACAACATCTTTTCAGCACTCCTGTCAGAGTGTAATGCAATTTGCAGGCTAATATAATGCACCTGAAATAAGTGTTTGGAAGGAGTTCTTCTGCTGTAATTCACAAGGAGCTTCCCTGTGTGCGTTGTGATTTTAAGGTTTTCATAAGTGCTGAGTGTTTTACATTCATCAGAACTTATATTTTTCCTTACTGCACAGCCTGTCAGGAGCCTCCATTCGAGAGTTGCGTCCAACGCATGACTGGAAGAGCATTTGCTGTTTGGAACAATGAGAGGAAGATCATATGTTGGTGCGCTCATTGCTTTTCCGTGGTTCAGTATGATCCTATTGTGCTATATTATTCTCTGTACCCGCTCTTTTTGTTCATTTCATTTTCTTGTTTTGGTCATCAGTAAAGATATTTTAGGCAGATTCATCAGATTCATATGCTAAAAATTGGGGTTTAGAAAATAATTAATCCTTTTGATTGAATCAGATCAGATTACGATAATTAGGAAAATTTTAAGGAATTTTGCAACTTTGTTGATTTTACTACTTTGGTCATTGCATAGTTAGAGGGAAAATTTAGGAAAATATGAGAAATTGCTATCAATGCCTTTCTTGTTTTGCTTTTCAGTTGTTGACTTACCCAATTAGTAAGTCAACAAATTTTTGGTTCGCTTACAGCTTGCGCCAATGCATATTCCGTTTTGGTTGAAGAGAAAATTTAGGATACTACTATAATTTGGGAGCTCTTATATTATAAAATCAAAAACTGGCCGACTAACCTTGTGCAGTCCATCAATGACATCTCAGAAAAAGGAAGGCCTATTCACCAATTCCAAGAAGCACCAATCTGCGAAGCACATAGCCAGTCTAGTTAATTTAAGAACCCATCAGCAATGAAGCCAAAGACTCAGTCACAGTCCTTTCAAGTTAAAGGCTCCAAACCCAAAACTGCAAAATGGTTTTTAGACAAACTTTCCATCAAGCTTCTAAAATGCTTTTATTTGGTACCATATTGTGGAGAAACAAATGTCAAAAATGCACTTGGGGATTCCATTTTCGCCCAGGAGAACCAGGCCATTGAACAGCAGAAGCTGGAAGGAGGAATATCCCGACAGGTGATTGAATGCTGCTACTATATTCTATTTCGACTCTTTTTTATAGTGGTTTCTCTTGCTTACGGTCTGATTATTATTGAAATTCCATATTCAGAACGTTAAACCCCAACAACCATTGCTCCACAAATCCAAACCGGGTCTTAGCAGTGGTAATTCCAACTTATCTATTGCTAACAAGACACAGAATGAAGAGAGAAAGGTTTGTCCTTATGTAATTTACTAATATAATTGTTTCATGTAATTAGGTAGGAACTGACTCAGCATACACTTCATGTTTCCTTCTTTACTTAAAGGTCTATGTTCGGGAATCAGCAGCACCAACACCATCTATTTCAATGGCAAATATGATGAAATAGTTTCAATCAAGTTCCAGGGACTTGTCACTACCATCTCTCTCACATATAATGACTTCATGAAATTTGCTTCTCTCTCCCTTTTCCTTCATCTTTCTTTCCCAAACTTTTTCATTTAATTCAGGATGCTGATGCTTCTATTATCCAGGGGAAATATGAACTCACATTGACAAGGCCTAAGGAGCCTGAATTTGAAACAGCTCAGCGGGTTTGCTCAGATCTTTAATCCCTGTGGAATAATGATGGAAATAAAATCAGTAAGTTTTTTTTTTATATTTAACCATCATGACACTTTCAATTTTCTTCAGGAATTTCAATTTGAGACAATGGTAAGGGCCAATCAGAATGCGGAAACTGCTTCAGTGGTCTCAACTGAAGAGTCTCATTAGGTTTAGAGCAAACTAATTTGTATATCTTATTCTCTTAGTCCTATCAGATTTCAATGGCAGAGATAATGAAAAAGTTTCAATCAAGTCCCAGGGACTTGTCACTGCCACATAATAAAAGAAGTTCTCTCACATGTAATGACTTCATGAAATTTGCTTCTCACTCCCTTTTCCTTTCATCTTTCTTTCCCAAACTTTTTTTATTTAATTTAGGATGCTGCTGCTACTATTATCCAATGGAAACAGCTCGCGTTGACAAGGCCTAAGGAGCCTGAATTTGAAACAGCTCAGCGGGTTCGCTCAGTCAAATTTGCTGATCTTGAAGAAGAGATGATGACCAAGACTCCAAAGATTAAAGCTAGACCAGTAAACGAGAAGGTAATATATATATATATATATATATATGTTTTCCATCAGCCTTCTGAGGTTCATGTGCTTGTTGGTAATTCATTCTATTCTTCTTCCCTGTCCAACTGAAAATTTTTCATTTGTTATAGATCTTTGAAGCTCCCACATTACCTGCATTACCAAGAAGTGCTCCAAAACTACCAAAATTTAAGGTAAACCCTGTGGAATAATGACGGAAATAAAGTCAGTAAAATTTATTTTTTTTATATTTAAACATCCTGACACTTTCAATTTTCTTCAGGAATTTCATTTTGAGACAACGGTGAGCGCCAATTAGAATGCAGAAACTGGTTCAATGGCCTCAACTATAGTGACTCATCAGGTTTAGAGCAAACTAATTTGTATATCTTATTCTCTTTGTCCTATCAGATTTTTGTTCAAACTTCTTTTTTTTTTTTTTTAAATTTCATGACAAGGTCAATGGAAGCCTCATCATCTAACTGAACCTAAAACTAAAAGCCGTCTTCTTAGTACCACTTTAAGGGCTCGTCCACCAAAGGTGAAAAGTTCTTTAGAGCTTGAGGAGGAAAATAAAAAGATCCCTAAATTTAAGGCAAGGCCATTGAATAAGAAGATATTTCTGTATCTTCTTACTTAACTGAATGCTAAGTTGGCACCAACTAGAATCATTAGTTTCCTTAAGAAATTTGAAGTCTTCTGTTGTATAGATTTTTTAAAGTAAAGGAGAATGAGGTAGTTTATGCATTGTAAAGAAACAAGTCACCATACCTCAGGAATTTGCCATAAATGATAGGAATCATAGGATTACACCATCGACTGTTGTTGCTGATTTGTTTGATGTAGATACAACATAGTTCCTTCATTATACACACAATAAACAATAGAATTGTGACAGATTCTCGTTGTATCTCTTTTCTTCTTTTTTAGCTTTCACTAAATTCCAAACCCCGCAATCCAATTCCAAGAAATACAGTGCCAAATCTCTTCCATCTCCACACAGAGGTACTGTTTTATTCCCCTCTCGAGCATGGGACAAAATAATGCCAAGAAAGCTCTGTGTTGATGTGTTCTGTCTTTGTTGTTGCTTTCAGGAAAGAGGAGCTAAAAAAGAGTGGAAATTTACGATGGAACTTGCGGAGAAGCAGAGAGAGGAGGAAAGAGCCAGGGCTCCAAAGGCCAATCAATATCCTTATACCACTGACTTTCGTGGGGTACATTTTCATTAATACGTACCTCGGTTAGTTAACATATTAATAAGCATCCATGTAATGAGATAACATGGGGTCAATTTGGCTGCAGATTCCTCCAAAACCAGAGCCAAAACCATGCACATAACTGGAACCTTTCCAGTTGGAGATTCTAGTGAGGCATGAGGAAGAAATGCAAAGGCAAATGGATAAAGGACTGAGAATTGAAAAAGAAGAGGAGGACAAGAGGATATATAGAGCACAACCTATTCTCAAAAAGTAAGCAAAATTTAAATTGCTTTCTTAACATACATCAATTAGTTCTCATTTCAGGTCTTATGCAGGGACCCAATTCCAGTACCAGAGAGAGTGCGTAAACCCCCAACGCAAGTTCAACAATTTGATCTCCGTGTAGATCACAGGGCTGTGGATAGAGTAGAATGTGATCAGAAGGCAAGTTCATTTCAGTCAATTTAATAATAAGAAAACTGGATTTAGTGAAAGTCATGTCATGTCAATTGGCAAACTGTGGTTCTTTTTAGATTAAAGAGAAAGAGCACTTGCACAAGAGATACAGGCAGGAGAGGGAAACTGCAAGGATGGTATAAAATAAAGTCTTTTCATTTTTTTAAATGTTGTGCTACTGACAATATTCTCAATTTGGCTAATCTAATGAAATTATAAATTGCAGATAGAGGAAGACAAGGCAGTGAAGGAATTGAGGGCGACACTGGTCCCTCGTGCAAGGCCAATGCCTGAATTTGACCATCCATTTCGCCCCAAGAAGTAAGAAAACTAACAAACTTTAATTTTGATGCTATAAAAAGGCCTGGTTGCTGCTTTTAAACTCCTTTCTGATCGAGCGTATGTTCTAAATAGATCTGCTAAGGCAGCCACAAAAGCAAAATCACCCAATTTGCAGGTGCTTAAGAGGAAACAGAGACAGGATGATGGTAAATGCAATCTCCAGCCGCGCTTCATCTAGGAGACGATTGATCTATCATTTGGTGGCGGCAGTTTCAAATTTTTGGACTACCTTTTTCAAAAAATATGAGTGATAGATTTATTTAGTACATATGCTATAAACATGAGTGATAGATTTATTGAATTGAAATCAATAGTTTGATAGATTTTAACTCATTTCATTTCATACATGTTCTTTTAACCAAGATACTAGTTATAAAATCTCAAAATCTAGCCAATTCCATTGCTACCAGTTACATCCTTGAATATTTGAATTACTTAATAAATTACACGTTCATAATATAAGAATATCTACCGAGAGAAAAAAAGGAAACAAACTGACTGGCCAACCCCATTCAGAGACCATATTTAACAAGTTACATTGATGTGCAAAGCAAGCAAAAAAAAAAAAAAAAAACAAACAAATAAACAAATTGTCAAAATTTACCTACCAGGAAGGTTTGATACAAAACCACCATGACTCTCAATTAAATTAACTAAATATAATTATAATTTAATTAAAGTATGTTTCCTATTTTAATTATGATAACTTTTATCTTATTTCTAAGAAAATTCTAATTGAAAGTATATTTTCTATTTTAATTAGGTTAACTTCTATTTTATATCTAATAAAAATTAATTTAATTAAAATATAATTGTAATATAATTGAAAGTACATATTCTTTTTTATTTATAACAAAAATAAATTAATTAAAATTTAATTGAATATATATTTTATTTTTTAATTACGTTAACTTTTATTATATCTCTAATAAAATTCAAATTAATTAAGATATAATTCTAATTTAATTGAAAGTATGTTTCTTATTTTAATTATGTTAATTTTTATTTTGTCTTTAATAAAATTAAATTAATTAAACTTTTAGTGCTAATTTTGTTAACATTATATTTTTTTCTATTTTAATTAGGTCTACTTATATTTTATCCATTATAAATCAAATCAGATAACGTAATTTTATAAGTCATATTATATAAAATTTAATAATTAAATAATTAAAATCAAAATAAAAAATTTTATGGAAATAGGAAAAGTATATAATTAGTTTTAAAAGTAAATATTTGTATTAATTAAAAATTAATAAATAAAAAATAGATCATATAATTTGATTGAAAGTATTTTTCTGTAATAAAAGTAGTATAATTATCTTTTTAGATATTTTTATAAAATTTAATAAAAAAGAGTTAAAATTAAATTAATTAATATTTATCAATTAATAATTAGTTGAACTTAAAAAAATTACATTAAATTAATTTTTGAGTAAATAAAATTAATTATTTTTAAAAAATAAAGTATCACAACTCAAATAAAAATTTACTACAATGGTAATAAATTATAAGTTTAATGGGTTAGAATATTTAAATTCTTATATAAAGAAAATATAATTTCTATTTTTTTAATTTTTTATTTAAAAAACTAATGATCTTTTATTATCTTATGGTTAATTATAAACATAATATTTTTTTTCCTATATGAAATTAGTTTTAAAATTGAGAAAAATTATTTATAAAAAATATTGAAGGAATATCATATAATTATTTAAATAAAAGATTTATAAAAGTTGTAATAAATTATAACTATATTAAGTTACTATTAAATTGCTAAATAAATAACATTGCTACTATTTTTAAAACTTTATTTAATAATAATAATAACAATTAGACTTATTATTATTATTATTATTTACTATATATCATGAGTCTAAGAAATTTTTTTTTCACGTGTGAAACAATTATTTACTATATATCAGAAGTCCAATAAATTTTTATTCACATGTGAAACACGCGATTGTTTACTAATATATATATATATATATATATATATATATATATATATATATATATATATATATATATATATATATATATAACATTTTTCAAGGTATATACAAATTAAGATTTGATTATTGTCTCTATTCTCTGTAGTTTAGAAAAAGAAAAAAAAAGTTCTCTAATACACCTATATAATATGGGTAGTTAGTTAATTCCTACTCAAACAAGGATTTTTACAATGGCAGGGTGACAAGGTTTTTGATATTCAGTGTAGAGCAATAGAGATTTGTTGCTCTTTAAAATCTGTAGGTAATATTGTGGGGGTCTGTAGGAATAAAATTCCTATGACAATTGCTTGGTCACCTCCTCCAGAGAATTGGTGTAAATTGAATACAGATGGCTTTTTTAATAGGCTACTTTGCTTGCTTCAGCAGGTGGTGTGTTGCAAAATTCATATGGTGCTTGGGTTGCTGGTTTACAACCAATCTTGGTTTGTGCTGTGGGGTATTTTTGTGGGTTCTAAAAATCTTTCACCAGGCTGCCACAGATATAAGCAAGCTCCTCTGGAAATTTTGCAGTGGATTTCTCGTGGTGTTGTTGGAGTTGGATATAATAGGATGGTTGCTTGTAGTTCTCTTTTTGTTTGAGGCCTTGCCTCCCCCTCTCAAGGAAAGAAAAACTTTATTAGTTCAAGAGAATCTAAACTCCTTCCTTGAACATTGCTAAATCTTCTCCTTTATTTAAATATACTTACTACCCTCCTCTAACAACAACCAACATACAGATCAATCATGGCATGTAAATGTCTTCTTTAATTACATGTTTCCGTTAGTGTTTTTCTTTCAACTTCTCGCCTGCATTAGAAAAGATTGTAGCTGATAAAACCAATTTATTATCTAGAATAATTGTTGAAGAAGTGTGTATGGTAGAGTGATTATACACTGAGCAATTCTCATTAACAGAATGAATAAGCTGATGTGTCTGACACTTATCTGGAAGAGCAAGAATGCTTCCGAGAATGAAAGAAGGATTTATGTTTGCTGGCCTGGCTGATCCGGAAACTAAGAGGGTAACAATCAGAAATGCTACCAGTCGAGTCATTTATGTTTCTGTTGGCTATACAACATCTTTTCAGCACTCCTGTCAGAGTGTAATGCAATCTGTAGGCTAATATAATGCACATGAAATAAGTATGTGGAAGGAGTTCTTCTGCTCTATATCACAAGAAGCTTCCCTTTGTGCGTTGTGATTTTAAGGTTTTCATAAGTGCTGAGTGTTTTACATTCATCAGAACTTATATTTTTCCTTGCTGCACAGCCTGTCAGGAGCCTCCATTCGAGAGATGCGTCCGACGCATGACTGGAAGAGCATTTGCTGTTTGGAACAATGAGAGGAAGATCATCTGTTGGTGCACTCATTGCTTTTCCGTGGTTCAGTATGATCCTATTATGCTATATTATTCTCTGTACCTGCTCTTTTTGTTCATTTCATTTTCTTGTTTTGGTCATCAGTAAAGATATTTTAGGCAGATTCATCAGATTCATATGCTAAAAATTGGGGTTTAGAAAATAATTATTCTTTTTGATTAAATCAGATCAGATTGCGATAATTAGGAAAATTTTAAGGAATTTTGCAACTTTGTTGATTTTACTAGTTTGGTCATTGCATAGTTAGAGGGAAAATTTAGGAAAATATGAGAAATTTCTATCAATGCCTTTCTTGTTTTGCTTTTCAGTTGTTGACTTACCCAATTAGTAAGTCAACAAATTTTTGGTTCGCTTACAGCTTGCGACAATGCATATTTAGGATACTACTATAATTTGGGAGCTCTTATATTATAAAATAAAAAACTGGCCGACTGACCTTGTGCAGTCCATCAGTGACATCTTAGAAAAAGGAAGGCCTATTCACCAATTCTAAGAAGCACCAATATGCTTAGCACATAGCAAGTCTAGTTAATTTAAGAACCCATCAGCAATGAAGCCAAAGACTCAGTCACAGTCCTCTCAAGTTAAAGGCTCCAAACCAAAGACAAATGGATAAAGGACTGAGAATTGAAAAAGAAGAGGAGGAAAAGAGGATATTTAAAGCACAACCCATTCTCAAAAAGTAAGCAAAATTTAATTTTCCATCCTTCCTTTTATTGCTTTTTTAGTATACATCAATCAGTTCTCATTTCAGGTCTTATGCAGGGACCCAATTCTAGTACCAGAGGGAGTGCATAAACCCCCAACGCAAGTTCAACAATTTGATCTCCATGTAGATCACAAGGCTGTGGATAGAGCAGAGTGTGATCAGAAGGCAAGTTCATTTCAGTCAATTTAATAATAAAAAAACTAGATTTAGTGAAAGTCATGTCATGTCATTTGGCAAACTGTGGTTCTTTTCAAGTTAAAGAGAAAGAGCACTTGCACAAGAGATGGAGGCAGGAGAGGGAAACTGCAAGGATGGTATAAAATAAAGTTTTTTCATTTTTTTTAAAATGTTGTGCTGCTGACAATATTCTCAATTTGGCTAATCTAATGAAATTATAAATTGCAGATAGAGGAAGAAAAAGCAGTGAAGGAATTAAGGATGACAATGGTCCCTCGTGCAAGGCGAATGCCTGATTTTGACCATCCATCCCGCCCCATGAAGTAAGAAAACTAACAAACTTTAATTTTGATGCTATAAAAAGGCCTTGGTTACTGCTTTTAAACTCCTTTCTGATCGAGCTTATATTCTAAACAGATCTGCTAAGGCGGCCATAAAAGCGAAATCACCCAATTTGCAGGTGCTTAGGAGGAAACAGAGACAGGATGATGGTAAATGCAATCTCCAGCCCTGCTTCATCCAGGTGACAATTGATCTATCATTTGGTGGCGACAGTTTCAGATTTTTGGACTACCTTTTTTAAAAAGTATGAGTGATAGATTTATTTAGTACATATGCTATTAACAAGAGTGATAGATTTATTTAGTTGAAATCAATAGTTTGATAGATTTTAACTCATTTCATTTCATACATGTTCTTTTAACCAAGATACTAGTCATAAATTCTCAAAATCTAGCCAAATCCATTGCTACCCGTTACATCCTTGAATAGTTGAATTACTTAATAAATTACACGTTCAGAAAATAAGAATATCTCTCGGGAGAAAACAAAGGAAACAAACTGACTGGCCAACGCCATTGAAAGACCATAGTTAACAAGTTACATTGCTGTGCAAAGCAAGGAAAAAAACAAACAAACAAACAATTTGTCAAAAGTTACCTACCAGAAAGGTTTGAGGTATTGCTAGGGTTAATACAAATTTACCTACAAGTTAATACTCTCAATCATTTTTTTTCCATGGTTGGCTGATGATCAACTGGTACTTGTTTGGCAACACCATTCTTGCATATAACAGCTCGTGAATCTCTCACATTTGCCACTACTAGCTTCTGACCATTGATCAGGATTGTCATAACTGCAGTTGACCCTCCTTTTCCCAAGACAAGTGCCTTCTCTAATATTTCAGCATCTGTTATACGATAAGCTCTCTTTATTGCACTCTCTGTATCAGTCTAGAAATCATGCTGCTTGTAAGAAATAATGAACCAAAATAATGCATTTTGAGAAAGATTATTAAAAATTATAGACCACCAAAAAGTTAGGAGAAGACTTAGTTTAAAATTGTAAATGAACCACATGCAAGCAAATCAAATTGAAATTGTACGAAAAAAGGGTAAAAGTACCTCTTTCAAAATATTAACATATAAATTATTTTGTAGGTAACTTGCAACATCATGGCCCAAGTGCCTATCAAATATTGCAAACAAACCCAATTCATTGTTATTAATTTGCTTGAAATTGGAAACTACATAATCTTGCATGGCATGGTTTGTTTTTCCCTTCATCAAGTGATAATCATGTGTTATATTCTTTAACAATTTGCTTTTTCCTTTTCCTGTCTCAGATGCAGATGAACCAAATCCGAACGTAACCTAACAAAGAATATACCAAATTCCAAGAAGAGTTGATGATTTGAATATGAAAAAGTTTTCAGAAATTAAAGAACATGCACAATCATTCTGATATTTCTTCGAGTATCGTTAAGTTCAATATATAATTTATAAGGATTATAGTTTAATATTCATGAGGAAAGCTTTTCACTTTAAACTTTCAAATGAATTATAGTTTGAGGTTGAATTAAACTCATAGTTACCTAGCTTAACAGTAATCATGAATTATAGTCTAATGTTGGAAACTTGGCATTATGGTAGGCAAATAGCACATGCACAATCATTCTGATTGCCTTATAACTATAGAGGGCATTTGTAAAAGAATCTTTCTTGCCTATAATTCCCAGAATAATGATGCATTATATCTAAAACTAAAAAAATATGAGGTCCTTAAAGAGACTGATATTGACTACAACTATGCAGTTGAAACCCTGCAATTTAGAAGCAACTACTTGGAAACATTATTCAATTACAATAAATCTTCCATTAGATGATTGATGGATGCATCTAAGCTGTTTTGTAGAGATGATGCTGCCTATAGAAACTATGGCAGGGCATCAATATGGTCTTGCACCTATTCCAGTCCTAGACTAACCACACAATTTCACGCACAGTTAAGAATCTAAAAACTAGGCACTAATAAACTATGTTGCTGGTACATACAAAGGAAATTTGCCATGAACAACTAATTATGTCCTTCAATTGTGCCTTCTTTTGGGGTACCCAAATTTTGTAGCCCCACTACTTAGGAAAGAAGATCATATTGAATTATGCATTTTAGCCAATCATAATACAGCACATCTGAAAAGGCGTTTACTTTAGTAAAAATGGGACTAATATCCTCACTCAAATCTGAATTATTTCCCATAAATAGGCTTTTAGTAAGCAATTTTCAGAATTGGCAACACTTCTACAACCAATTTTCAAATAGTGGTAACCACAACCAACCAACCAACCAACCAACTTGACAATAAGCTTATGCAGTCTCCAGCCCCGCTTCATCCATGAGATGATTTATCCATCATTTGATGGCGGCTATTCAAGACTTTTAAACCGCCTTTTTTGTTTTCCTTTCAAGTATTATTGTAGTCCATATTGTTGTTATAATTCTTTGTCCTTGGACACACAATTAGACATTATTGTCATGATTTCATAGTGGAAATCAATTTAAACCTAGTTATGCATGTGTTATTTTTCACCAAGTATTGGGTGCTCTTGAAAAGGAGAAAGAATAAAAAGAACAAAAATTAATTAGTTATTCATCAAAAGAAAGATAAGTCATAAAGCATAAAACAAAAAATTCCTTCATTCTCTCATGTCCGCACTCTTGAAACTCGCTCTACTCCAAAAGTTTTGCGTGTGTGTTGTATAGGAAACAAATGGTGATGCGCACTAAAAATTTCCGTTGTCAACAAGTCTCTCAAATGTCAATCTGGAATGTTTCACAACACACATATATAGTCTAATGATGGCACTTGACACTTGGCATAGGCACAGAATTAAAATAAGTGCCCTACACTACGGTTAGTTAATTAATTATTTTATTATTATTATTATTATTATTATTGAACAGTAACAACCTTTTAAAAAGTTGTTTGTTAATTGCAGAGATTCTGTTATATACATAATCATTTTGTGCTAATTAAAAAAAAAAATTCTTTCTCTCCTATTTTCTCCGTAACTCATTCATCTAAGAACTTCTTTATAGAATCCACAAAATTTGCTATCTGTGTATTCTTGACTTTGTTGTATCCTGAAAGTATATTGTTGTCAACCTTGTAGCAAATTAGTGAGGGCAATTAATACCTGTATGACATTTAACTGGAAGTTGTTTGATTTTGTCTACATTCATCGGCCAACCTTGGACCATGTAGTCTATGCACTATCAGATCCACCTTGGTTTTCCATGCTTAGCTATTATATTGAGCTTGTTAATGTGCAGACAATAGCATCTCTTTGATGGTTTATAGTATTTGCTTGAGAGAAAATCCATGTAGTCAGGGCATATAGTAGTGACCAAATGAGTGGTGGTTAATCTTGATGACACTAGCAGGATAAGCATAAGATACCCAACAAGGCGAGCCATTGATAGTTTGTGCATTAATGCCTGTGAAGATTGAATTAGATACATACATAAATTGTGAAGAGACTATAAGTGCCCTTTTTATCCATAAATCTTAGAAAATTTTCATTTGGCTTTGTCCTATACAATTTCCATATAACATCTTCCTTAATTTGCTCGTAAGTTGTTGTCAGAATCTGTTAGTTGGATTTCTTGTCAAGTTTAATATGAATGCATGGAATTGTCTAGATGTTCAGTACATAGTCAATTCTGATCAGAATTGAATTAATTCAATAGAAGAAATGAAATTTGTGGATTGTCAATATGAATATGTGATTATTTGATTTTGCAACAATTCTAGTTGCTTTGCTGATTACATTCAGTAGAATGTAAGCACAACAGAAATCAATGTAGGTGAGACTAGTGTGTGTAGGAATGTGAACTTAAATAAGGCTGTTGGACTGGAAATGGCTCTTGCCTTCCTTTAGAATGTTGTTAAAAAGAAGCTAAATAATCCAGATATCACGGTTATCCCACACAACAGTTCAAAAGAGGAATCTAGTAAGAATGTAGATACTCTTATCACAGACATCGAGTTAATCCATAATGAATAACCTTTGGGTTCATCAACTGATTGTGTACCTCTAAGGAAGTTTAAAAAATTAGGAAGAGGGCACCCCAAGAAACAAACAGATAAGCTGGATGGGTATCAGATAAAGATACAAATGCTGGATGGAAAAAAATGCAAAGGGAATTGTACTAATGCAATGGAAAATGGGAAAAATGCTGGTAATAAAAAAGGGAAAAAGTAGTGACTATTCTACGGTTGCCATGATGGTTTGCGAGGTGGAGACTACTCAACAGTCCAATCGGGTGTAATGAAACTCATTAGTTGGAATGTCCAGGGATTAGGGAATCCTTAGATAGTCCAAGCTCTATAATTTTTGATCATAAACCAGTCCCCAATGATAATATTCTGGATGGAAACTAGATTGTTTCATTATCAAGTAGATAGTTTGAAAGTTCAGTTTGTTGATTTTAATTTCTTCCCTATAGAAAGTAGTGGGAGAGCTGGTAGATTGATTCTAATGTGGTGCAAAGAGGTGCAGTTGTTGATCATGTCTTTCTCTTTAAACCATATTCAGTTCTCAATTCTTGATGATGCAAAACAAATTCACTAGTTGGGTTAAGGTGTGTATGGCTGGCCGGAGGGACATTTAAAGCATAAGACTTGGGATTTGCTTTCTTCTCTATTATATTCTATCAATTAACCTCTCTTTTTCTTTGGGGATTTCAATGAAATTCTATTCAGTTATGAAAAATCAGGTGGCAGGGAGTGAGATTACCGATTATGGACAATTTTTGCAATACTATTGATAAACTAAAGCTTTGTGATCTTGGCTACAATGGATGTCTATATACATCGAATAATGGCAGCAAGGGGAATCCAAATGTTTTGGGAGCGATTGGATCATTTCCTTGGTTCAGAAATGGTGCTTGAAGTTTTCCCAAACTTTATGATTTTACATCTACCTTGGTATGCATCTGATCACTCTCCTATTATTTTTAACTCATCTGGTTCTATTTTTGGGTCTAAGTCAGATCGTTGAAAGTCGTTCCGCTTTGAAGCTATATAGGTGCAATCTAAAAGTTATAAAATGGTGATTGCTGACTCTTAGGCATCTGATCCTGACTCTGAAATGTTGAATAATCTGTTGGGAAAGATGAATAAATATGCCCAAAGTCTTAGAATTTGGGTGCTTAGACTTTTGGGAATTTAAAGAAGAAAATTGATTCCAGCATGCTAGCTTTACAATGGTTGCAACAACAGCTTCCACCCCCTCATTTAGACAATGAACAAGCTGTATTAAAAGCAAAGCTTAATGACCTTCTTAGTCTTGAAGAAGATTATTGGAGACAATGTGCCTGAGCTCTATTGTTAGAATTTAGTGATAGAAACACATCTTTTTTCCATAGAAAAGCCTCTGAAAAAAGATAACATAATACTATTCATTGCCTACAAAATGATTTAGGCCACTAGTGTGAAGGAGGTGATGTGATTAGTAATCTTGTACTGTCTTCTTTTTCATAACTTTTTAGTACATCAGGGCTGCCAAGCTCTTGTGAATCAGTCTAGACAATTCAAAAAAGGATTGTGATGAATCAATGGTATTATTAGCTGCCCCTTATACAAAAGCAAAGGTGGTCTCGACATTGAAGCAAATGCATCCATCAAAAGCTCCAGATCCCGATGGTTTCCCACAGCTCTTTTTTTCTAGAAATTGTTGGATGTAATTGGTTATGATATTTCCAATATAGTCTTAAAATTCCTTCAATTTGGTGAGATGCCTCCAACCATCAATCATACTTTAATTACTTTAATTCTAAAAATTAAATCACTAGAATGTGTGAAAGATTTGAGACCAATTAGCTTGTGTAATGTAGTAACCTATAAGCTAATCTCTAAAGTGTTGGAAAATCATCTAAAATTGGTTCTTGTTGCCATTATTGATGAAGCTCAAAGTGCTTTTGTTCGAGGGAGATTATTAACGGATAATGATATTGTTGCTTTAGAGGCCTTCCATTTAATGAAACACAAAATATCAAGTAAGAAGGGATGCATGGCTTTAAAATTGGATATGAGCAAGGAATATGACATGGTGGAGTGGTTTTATCTGGAACAGGTTATGACTTAAATGAATTTTCCTACCCATTTTATTTGATTGATTATGACTTGTTTGTCTTCTGTTTCTTTCTCTTTCCTAATTAATTGTCAGCCTAAAGGTTTTGTAAAACCTAGTAGAGGGCTCCGTCAAAGGGATACGATTTCTCCATATCTTGTTTTACTGTGTATTGAAGGTTTCTCAGCATTAATCAAGAAAGCACTCATGGACAACATATCTATACTATAAGATTGAGTTGTAGGCACCTTTTATTTCTCATCTCTTCTTTACGAATGATAGCTTATTGTTTACTCGAGCCTCAGGTTCAGATTGTAATTCCATTAATAGGATTTTAGCGATTTATGAGAAGGAGTCAGGGCAGAAAAATTAATCTTGATAAATCAAAAGTGTTTTTTCGCAAAGCTATTTCTGATGACAGACAAACTCAATTGTGCCAATCTTTAGGTATGCATGGAGTGGATAAGTATATGAAGTACATGGGACTTCCTACTATAATTGGCAAATCAAAAAAATCTATCTTTGCCTTTCTGAAAGAACGGCTATGGAAAAAAATTAAAAGCTAGAAAGAAAAGTTATTTAGTATAGCAGGTAAGGAGATTCTAATAAAGGTTGTAGCGTAGGCAATTCCATAGTATATTATGAGTTGTTTTACTATTCCATCTACTTTTATTCTGAGCTACAATCTATGATTTGCGAATTTTGGTGGGGTGACAAATTCAGATCATAATAAGACTTATTGGCTAAATTGGAAACTTTTGAAACAGCCAAAAAATGAAGGTGGTTTGTGATTTTGCTCCTTTGAACAATTTAATTAAGCATTGTTAGCAAAGTAGGGATGGAGACTTGTGACTAATCCTTCTTCTCTAAGTGCTAGATAGCATGTATATATATATATATATATATATATATGTTGAAGGATGTTGATAGAACATGCTATCTAGTGGACTGCACTAGGACCGTATACGTACCGATGCGATAGATTTTATGGTTAAGTTATTAAATCATTTGAGGTGACATTTGATTGATCAATTATTAAGAATTGATGTGATTGAGTAGTGTGATTGCGGGAGCTCAGTTGACCTAGTGTCTCGGGGCCAATCACACTGACAGTGAGACTACAGGAGCTCGGCTGACTTAGTGTCTCAAGGCCAGTCTATTGTCCCAAATGGAATAAGAGAATTATTTTGGAATTAAGTTAGCCTAATGGCTAGTGAGATATTTTGATTGAGGTTGCACATATCTAAAGTTCCAATTTGATCCTTCTTTAAATAAATGTTTTATGCATTTACTATATAAATAAGCGCGGAGTTTAACATCTGTGTGGAAAGCATATATATGTATACTTATTATATTAATGTTTGACTGTATATGATTTAGATTGAATTATATATATTATAATAATTCACTTAGTGAGGTTTGACTCCCCTCAATGTTTTTTTCAGGAGATTCCTTGTCGTCATATTTCAATAGTAAACCTTTATGCCGGACTTCTTCAGCCCCGACTAGATTATGTAATTTATTTTTCTGAACTTTAATTATATTATAAAAAACTGTAGTAGTAGTGTATTGTATTAGAAGCATGTTATTTTAGTAAGAGACCTATCTCTGAATATTGTATGAATATTATTATGTTATGAAATAACATTTAAGTATTTATTTTTATATTGATTTAAATTTTAATTATGGCATATATTTATTTATTTATTGTATGTGATTTTATTTTCAAGGCTTGCTATGGGTTTTGGATTCGAAAGAATTTTCATTCCCTAGCACCAATCATGACTCTTGATTTTAAGTCGTGACAAAGTTAGTATCAGAGCCCTAGGTTATTAGTGTTATGGACCTAGGCTTTTAGAGTCTTGTTTTCTTTGAAACTACTATAGTGAATTAGGTTCAATCATGTCTTCGATAAGTTTTCTTTCATTTAGTATTTCGCGTAACTATTAAATTGTATGTTTATTGTCTGTCTATAAGCGGTGATTTTAATCGTCCACCCAAGTGTTGGTGACTATGGCACTGTGTGAGCTTAGGGCTCACTAGAAAGTACATGTGGGCTTAGGGCCCAAAATGAAGATGGAGTCACCATCCGAATGAAAGCTGGGACACACTGTACAATAACTGGATTTCACGGAGGTTCCCAAAAACCATCATCAAAAATTGAGTTCAGAAACTGGGTATGAACTTTTAGAATGGCTACCCAACCTTGCGGTTGGCCTCTGTGTGTGTTTTGTATTTTATTACATTTGATTATTAAATTATTTCCTTATTAACATGCAAATCACGGTTGGTTTCCAATTTTATATTTTATTCCAAGTTTGCACATTAGTCCCATTTTAGGCTTATATCCCTAGCATTCAATCATAAATAAATAAATAAATAAAAATAATTTACAACCATACATTCCAAATAAAAGGGGGAAGGGATTAAGGATTACAACTTTTTGATATAAATAAGTATAAAAATACTAAAAATAAACCATACATAAACTGAAAATAAGCTAATTAATTACAAATCAAAACTCTTAAGAATTAATTAATAAAGCAATCATCTAATACTTAGGAATCACAACATAATTCCTACAACAAATATAAGTTATTTCCATCCCATAAATAACAATAATATCTATAAATCATTTATAAATAGTATTTACAAAATAAATGGAAATAGATCCACAAAATAGTCTATAAAATAACATAATGATATATCATTAAAATAATACCAAATAACATAATAATCATGCATGAAATTAGGAAATATAAAAAATTAAACAAATAAATTATGCCAAATATTTGAGATAAGGATTGAAAGTAGCTGAAAATTGAGACAAAAAACAGGCAGGATGTTGGTCAAGGGGCAATGCCTCTATAAAGAGGCATCGCCTTTTAACCAGGAGGCAATGCCTTTGTCACCTCTTCATGAAGGGGAAACGCCTCTATGAAAAGATGTCGATTCTTCAACAGGGATAGAGATAGACTACATTTCTTAGATCTTAAGAAACTTAACGATCATGCAAACAAAGAAGAAATAAACATAAATATACAAATATTAACCATCAATATTCAGTGTCTCATGCAATCATGCTTCTCTATGAACTTAAATAAGTAATATAACTCAAGAAAACACACAAAATGGCAACAAATCTAAGCTTTTAATGAAAATAAGGAACTTAAAGCTTAAAAAGGGGAAGGTTACAAATTGAATGTGCTTGATGCTCTTAACTAAGCCCTCATTGCTTTGTTGACTGATTTGAGGCTTTGAATGCAAGAAGGTCCCTTCCTATTCTCCAAGAAATCCAAGTTTTTAGCTTCCTAAGTCTTCTTCTTCTTCTTCTTCTTCTTCTTCTTCTTCTTCGCCCTTTTTTTCTTCTCTCTATCTTTTTTCTCTCTTTTTCTAGACATTTTTTCTTTCTTCCCCCCCCCCTTTTTTAACCTTTCCTCCACATCTTCTTTTAAAGCCTTACCCTCTCCCCACTTTTTCAATTCCCCAAAAATCATCTTCGCTCTCTCCCTTTAACCTTTTTTCATTCCCCATGCTCTTTCTTGCCTTTTTCCCTTTTCTTTATGTCCAACAATGACCAAATCCTCAGCAGGTGGGCTTCCAACCACTACCATTAATGGCATTTAATGCTGTAGAGATTGGGTGTAAAGAGGTGGCACCTCTTTGATGAGGCATCACCTCATCGATGCCTCATCAAGGTCCGTGGGTCAAGAGGTGATGGGCTTGGGCTTTGGCTTTGGCTTAGTGTTTGGGCTTGGACATGATTGTTTTTTTTTTGCTTTAGTGTTTAGGCTTTCTATTTAGGCTTTCAGAGTCAATTTTAGAGAAGTCTTGGGCTCCCCTTGCATTCAAAACTCAAACTTTCTCATCATCAGGCTTTCATTGATGGCTGATCAAACTGATAATGTCCACATTGTCTGTTGTCTATTTTGTCTGAATGTTATTGGTTTTTGTCTTTTCAGAATGAGAAGGCGAGCATGTGTCACTCCACTGGTATTTGAGGTCGAGGATGATAAGTCCTTTTAGGATAAGGTTGTACCTTTTGAGCTACCAGTCAGGCATACAGGCTAAGGTAGAGGTAGACCTTGAGGAGCAACAGGTCACTGTAAATAGAGAGAGTTACAGGATGAGGAACTTATAGAGCCAGAGTATGAGGAAGCTAATATACCTCTAGTTGCACCGCAGATGCAGCCTGCCTATCAATAGGGTATGTCCGACCCTAAGGCAGTGTTGTTCTATGCTAGAATAATAACTCATAAGTTTCTCTTCCACGAGATTGACTCAATGAGCCTAGTCCGATAGTCCTCGATCTTGATGCATCTAGAAAATAAATAATAATAATAATTAGAATAATTTCTAACTTATATTTCTAAGGATTTTAAAGGAGACTCGATTTAAGAATTCAAAATTTATACAAACATAGAAATTCAGGATCGACCTGATATCTTATTTTATGAGAATTCTACCAAAAATTTGGCAGAATGTCCTCTGTAAAATAGACATCTCTCTATTGATAGTAAAGATGATCTTGCAAGGAAAATACACATCTAAATTCCACAAAGCTCAACACCTTGTGTTTTCCAGGTATTGGACTATTAGTTGCATCCATTACGAGACTTCTCATACTTCCATGATATCTGGGTCCTCAGTACTGGGTTTTATCAGTGCTTCAGTGAACTCCATCTTCTTGAAGGCCTAATTTTCTTCAACTCCTGATTTGGCTAAGAGGTCAGCCTTAGAGATTTTGTGTCTGGGTATCTAGACTATCTCCTATTGTCCCCCCATTTTGTTCGATCTTCTTCAAGAGTTGCATAACTTTTCTTGCATATTTGGCAAGGCTCAGATCCTTGATCTGGAATGTCCCATTGACTTGGTTTACTACTAGTTAAGAGTGTAAGTGTATTGTAAGGTGTTCAACTTTAACTTCAACAGCCAAATTTAATCCTATGATGAGTGCCTCATATTCTACAACATTGTTAGTTGCATTGTACTCTATTCAAACTACATATCAGATGTGAATTTTATGTAGTCCTTCAAGGATAACCTTGACACCAGATCCTTGAGTGGAGGATGCTCTGTTAATATAGAGCTTCCACTTTAGTGCTTTGGTAATGGTGAGATCTTCCGATGTCATTTCTTTAACAAAATCTGCTAATACTTGAGCTTTCACCTACTGATAGGGCTCATAATTGATGTTGAATTCTCCAAGTAATGATGACCATTGAACCAATCTTTCTGAAGTCTCAGGCCTTTGTAAAAATTTTTGTAAGGGGAAGCGAGATCTGACAATAATGGGATGAGCCTAGAAGTAGTGTCTAAGCTTCAGTGATGCATGGACAACGGCCATGGCCAGCTTATCCAGCATTTGGTATCGAACCTCAGACCCTTGAAGCATTTTATTGATATAGTATACTAGGTTTTTTTGGCTCTCTTCTTCCCGTACTACCACTAAAGTGATGCATTCTTGACCCACCAAGAGGTATAAGTATAGTGTTTCCTCTGGAACTAGCCTGCTGAATAAAGGAGGTGAGGATAGGAATTTTTTAACATCGTCAAAAGTCGCCTAGCAATCTTCAGTCTAAAAAAATTTCTTGGAATTTTTTAAAGCTTAGAATAGTGGCAGAGCAAGAGATGAATTGTCCCAAAGCTGTGACACTCCCATTTAGCTTTTATAATTAGTGGATAGTCTTCAAAGCTTTTATGATGAGGATGGCCTCCAACTTTTTTAGGTTGGCTTCAATACCTCTATAGGATATCATGAATCCTAAGAATTTTCTTGCTTTAACTTTGAAGATGCTTTTTTTTTTATTCATCTTGATCCTAGACTTGCTCAATAATTAGAGGACCTGATCTAGATCTGTTGGGCATTGCTCTACATGCTTGCTATTGATAATAATGTTGTCTGTATATACTTCCACATTTTTCCCAATCTGGTCCCAAAGTACATGGTTCATCATCCCCTGATATGTTGCTCTGACATTCTTTATTCTAAAGGGTATTACCTTATAGTAGTAAAGACCTTCATAGGTGATGAAGAAAGTCTTCTCTTGATCTTCCCTCTTCATCGGTATCTAGTTATATCCTTGCGCTGTGTCAACAAAACTATATAGACTGTGGCCAACAGTGGAGTCTACTAACTGGTTAATTGTAGGTAGTGGGGTAACTGTCCTTGGGGCATGCTCAGTTAAGGTCAGTATAGTCCACACACATCCTATATTTTTTCATTTGATTTCTTGATTAGTACCATATTAGCTACCCATTATGGGTGAGTAACTTCTTTGATAAACCTAGCTTCTAACAACTTATTTGTTTCCTCGGTGATTATCTTCTGCCTCTCGCATGCAAAGGTTCTTTTCTTCTAGAATACTAGCTTCACCCCTAGTCAGATGTTCAGGCTGTGATAGGCAATCTGGGGATCTCCTATAGCTTTATCAGCATTCTAAGATAATTCATTGATGACACTTCCATTATTAACCAATAACCTCTTAACCAAATAATTTTTAATGTATGCATTTATCACTAGGGCGTCACAGTGGGGATGGCGAACATGAAACCCGTCTTTTAAATCAAATACAATCTCTTTCTTCTTGAAGGCTGGCCCTTCTCCATGGCTCCTTTTAGGTTTCTTTCAGCATTTTCTCCACCAAGAATCATGTTAATGACACCGGTTAGCTCATTTCGAGCCTTCTTTATTTTTGGCCTATCTTGCCCATAGGCATTCGGATTCTGAATTCCTCTTGATGTGTCAGTTAAATTATTAAGTTTACCATTCTGTACTAGTCTTTCTATGGCATTCTTCAGTTCTCTATAGGCCTCAGTGTTGTGCCCGTAATCCCTGTAATATTGGCAATAGTGTCCCCTATCCTACATGGCTCTTTGGTTTGGGCTTATTCTTCTAGCTGGGGTAATTTCCTACACCATTATGTCTGACCATATGAGGATTTTGGATCTAGAGGTATTTAGTGGTGTGTATTTGCCTGCTTCCTTCTCAAATCTTTCTATTGGGTTTTTAAAATTTATTCTTGGGAAGCTTGCTCATCTGGATCTTAATCTTTCATCTTTAGTTGGGTGATTTATCTTCTTCCCTTCGCATCCTTTTATCTTTATCCATCTTTATCATTTTGACCGCCATAGCCATTACTTTTGCAAAAGTGCAGGTTCCTTCACCCTTATCTTGTCTTTAAGATTTTTGGGTCTAATGCCATTTTTCAAAGCTTCTATAGCAACTTCATCTATAAGGTTTTTTATTTGTATGGCTACTTTGTTGAATCGATCGAGGTAGCTTCACAGGGATTCATCGGCCTTTTTGCCGACACATCCGAAGATCATTGATGTTTTTGGCTGAGGGGATGTTGGTGATGAACCTGGTATGAAACTTCTCTGCCATGTCCCAAAAAAGGGGTGATGGAGTTCTCTAGGAGCTGATGAAACCATTTATGGGCATTCTTTGTGAGTGTGCTTAGGAAGACCTTGCACATGATTTTGTCATTCATGCTATGGAGCAACATTCTTGTTCTAAATGAGGATATATAGTTAATGACATCTCCAATCTCATCATATTGATCTAGTTATGAGATTCTAAACATGGTTGGGATCTCTGTCTAGATTATCCTTTTTATAAATGGCATTCTACCTTTCATAATACATTCATCTTCCTTCATTGGTCTCGTTCGTTGCTTGGTGTATAACTTCTTCAACCCTCTAAGTTAACTTCAAATCATTGAAAGCCAGAATTGTTAAACTAGATTCTCCTTTTAGAACTTTACTCTTCCCTTTATTTGCCTCAGGTATCTCCAAAGGTATTATGTTATTGTCCATATGAGCTAGCCCAAGGTTGCAACTTTGAACTCAAGCGTGTTCAATTATTGTTGCATTAGAGCTATCTGAGCTTGGATATTTTGTATTAATACTTGTCAGTTGGGGTTAGGTTGAGTGTTTGGTTACAATATTTAGGTTAGGCATAGTTAGAGCTGGTGTATCTGTTAGGCTTAGAAAAGGTACGGAAGGTATTGGTCGGGTGATGGTGTTGCAATGGAGCATAATATGGAAAGTTTGTGCCCAAGGCCGACCACCCCTAGGTATTTCCAAGAGGTAAGTGCGTATTTTTGGATGAAGGTTTGGCATACTAGAAAGTTTGCTAGAGGTACTACTGTTGGGAGAGGTATTGACAGATTGATTGGGAGAATGGGTGCTAAGAGGTTAATGTCAGTTTTAGGAGTTGAGATTGGCGATGGGCTGGAAGTCATGGTGTCGATGTCTTAACTTAGCAGATATACGAATGGCTTTTTCTCAAGAGTTCTACATATAGTGCCACTTGATAACTTATTTCTAGAACTCTTGAGCTTAGAACCCTGTAAATGATCAATAGAGGGCAAGGTGAGAGGTGAGGAGGATCCCCACAAACACTTTGATGCCTAAGTCAGAAAATAGAGAGAGAATCTAGAGAGAGAAAATGAGAACAACTAGAACATAAGAGAAACATTATAAATTTTATATTGCAATATGGCCATTTATGAGTGGATCAATTTCCACTGACCCTATATTTCTCATGTTGGGCTGCATTCACATTCTATAATATCTTGATTTCATGTGGCTATGAATCTTATATTTTTACATAGCTTCCTAATCCATATATCAATACCCTATAAAGTTGGCTTTTTTGTTTTTGCTTTTAGGTCATTTCAATATGAATTGATATAGATGTCCAAATGGCAGTTGGTAACATTATAAAGGTCCTTCAATGATAATAGTAAAAGATAAATCTTATTGATATAAATATACAATTACATATAATGAAATTATAATTTTTTTTTTAAAAGAAAAGAAAAATAAGAGGGTGACATTACCCTTAAAAATGGAGTTCTTTAAATGTTTGTAGTGGTATGGTAGGGTCAAGGTTTATATCCTTAGGTAGTGCAATTTCATTATGCAAGATATTATAGGCTACGACTTTATGTGTATTATTATTCATAGAGTGATCGATCTTTGAAAAAAAACAACCAATCTGAGACGGATGTAAACATTCTGTTATATGATCAAATTATTTGATTGAAAGTAAAGTTTGATCCTAACCCTTTTTACTTTCTCATTTATGAGACTTAATTATCTAAGTTAGTTATTCAAAAAAAATTATTTACACTCAAAATTTTAATATATTACCACTAATTTCAAACTAAATAGTATTTCTTATTTATCCCATCTAGAAAAAGAATTGATGTTCAAATTTGAGTATTTTAGGGCTCCGTTTATTTGTGGACATATATATATATATATATATATAATATATATATATATATATATATTTTGTAGAGAAAATATTTTCCAAAGACAAATTTAATGATGAAAAAATTTATTTTAATAAATAATAAATTATAAATTCATACATATTTGTAATTTATATATTTATTAAATGTTGAGCTTATAAAATCATTAAATCAAAACTTTGACAAATATCTATCTCTATATTTAAGTACTCACCCTAAAATCTAATGCGTCAAATTCTTAAAAATAAAATATTTATTACAATTTTTTAGTATTATTTTTTTAAAACTAAAAGACTACTATACATATTCTAATAATACTCAAATTCTAAAAGTTTTTATATAATATATATTTTTTTTTTATCTTAAATCACTTTATCATTTTTTCTAAACTATTAGAAATTCTATTTTTAATAATTTTTTTTAATTAAAGAAACTATTATACATATTCCAATAGCAATTTAATAGTCTCAAAAAAAATTCTATTATATTTAAAAATAATGGTAATAAAAATTAAAGAAAATAAAATTAGTATACATATATTTTAATTTAATTTATTTAGTTACCTTTTTCTCTTTAAAAAAACTCTTATTTTAATTTATATATGTTTTATTTTACATACAACACTCTAATTATATTACATCTAAAATACTACTTTTCTTTTTTATTAGAAATTACGTCGTTTATTCTAATTAAAACATCCGTCTTTTTATTAATTAAAAACACATTTTTCTTTCTATCTAACGTAAGTAAAAAATGTATAACTTATAAATTATTTTCTATTTTATTTCTTCAATTATCATTATTATTATTACTTTATTATTATTATTATTATTATTATTATTATTATTATTATTATTACTACTACTGTACTTTTATTAAAAAATTATTAAATAAAAATTATAATAGTAAACCACTTTTATATTTAATTAATGTATAATTTTAAATTTATTAAAATTATTTAATAATTATATCAAAAAAAGTATATAATTGAAGTTCGTAGCAATGCACTAATTCACTACTAGTTCTTTATTAATAATAGGAAAAATATAAACACGATGTACCCTTCTTCTTTTAAAATAGCAATACATTAATATATCAACCCTTTCATTTAGACCAAAAAAAAAAACACAGTCTAAGTTTTCATATATTATTTAATAAAGAAATGTTATTTTCTTTTAAATTAAATAAAGATTAATTATATAAATAAAAAATAAGAAAATAACTAACATTGCATTTTTTTTTCATTTGATACTCATAGTATCTCCAATCAAACTCTCATAATAAATATTTATTTCATATATAGAAATTTGAACTCAAAATTTAAATTTATTACCATTTATACCTCTATATGAAACATTTTTTTTTACCAACAAACATTTCTGAATTTTCATTTTAAATTGACTTAACTAATCAGTTCAACTTCAATAAAATTATAAAGACATAAAGGTTTATCAACAACTCATTTAACAGTACTCAAAGCGAAAATAACCAAATGAATGGTTGTTGGTTATACATTCACAGATTCCCTTATTAACCAAAACAGATTATGAGGAAAAAAAAGAAAAAGCCAGTGAGAAAATAACAATGGTGATAAAGAAGGTTATCGACAAGAACATGTTATTAGGTTTTAGAAGAAGAGATCAAGAAAAGGACGCAGGAGTTGTGTATAAAGTCACTGGCAGGACACATGTAGTTTAGTCAAAGCCATCTTGCCTTTTATATACTATATTCATATACATGTGTATGTGTGTGATCATTTCTAGCTGCTCCTTATCTTACCTTAACACTAAAATCTCTATTTTTATTTCTCTTTCTTAAAAGTAAGAATTTTTAGTTTTAACACCATGACAACTAGTAAGGAAATTCTACACAAGATGAAGGTTAATAGCAGTTCATATATGCTTGTTATGGTGTTGTTTATTTTTTATGTTTTGACAATTTTGTTATGTTTTATAAGAAGTTATGTTGGTTTTGGGAAATGGGTGTTTTTGGGATTCTTGTGTTTTGTTTATTATGATATGATGTAGTGTCATTATAAAAGTTTTGTTTTATGATTTTTAGGATTATTGTCTTTTTCTTATTTTAATTGGTAAAGATTGTATCTTTGTAAGTTATTTGGTATGTTTCTGTTTGTTTCTTAGCAAAAAGGAATCCAATTCTCAAAGAAAAAGTGGCTATATACAAACTAAACATAAGCTTATTGTCAAGTTGGTTCGTTAGTTGGTTGTGGTTTCCACTATTTAAAACTTGGTTGCAGATTTGTTGCCAATTCTGAAAATTATTGATTAGAAGCCTATTTATGGGAAAAAATTTAGATTGGAGTGAGGATATTAGTCCCATTTTTTTATAATGTTGAGGTCGGGAAGGGACCCAGGATGTCCATTCCCTATACAGCAAAGGGCCAAGGGTTGCCAATCGAATGTTGAGGGTTGGAAGGCTTGTGATTGAGGTGGGCAAACTGCTAGCACTTATGACATTCTTGAGTTAGCTTCTGACCATCTTGGGACATAGTGGGCCAGTAGTATTATTGTAATAATGCCTTCCTAGTTAATATGTATTTTGATTCATGTGCTCTACAAATCCTTTCATGGATTTCCTTAAGTACGTAATTCCCTTCTTCTGGGGACACACACTTAGACTATGGGTGTGAGAGGGATCTTTTGTAGAGTTTTCTGTGATGGATAAAGTAGTGGACTGCCTTTATCTTCAGCTTTCAAGCTTTTAACTTTTCTTTTAGAAGTGTCTCATTTTCTAGGTATTGAATGATCAATTTCATCCATCCCGGGACTTGTCGTACATCCATGATTTCTGAATCCTTAGTGCTGGGTTTTACTAGCGCTTTAGTGAGCTCCATTTCTTTGAATGCCTAATTGTCCTCAGTAGCTGACTTGGCCAATAGGTTAGCCTCAGAGTTTTCATTTTGGGGGATCTATACTATTTCCCATTATTCCTCATCTTGCTCAATCTTCATCAAGAGGTGCATGACTTTTCCAACATATCTAGCGATGCTTGGATCCTTAACTTGAAATGTCCCTTTAACCTGGTTTACTACCAATTGAGAGTTCGAGTGTATCGTGAGATGCTCAGCCTTGACTTCTGTAGCCAACTTTAAGTCCGTGATGAGTGCCTCATATTATGTTGTGTTATACCCTATTCAAACTTCATATCTGATGAACTTTATGTGGTCCTTTAAGAATAATCCCTACACTAAATCCTTGGGTGGAGGAAGCTCCATTGACATAGAGCCTCCATTCTGGTGCTTTGGAGGTGACAAGATCTTCTGGCATCATTTTCTATACAAAATTTGCTAATGCTTAAGCCGTCACCTGCTGCCAGGATTTATAGTCGATGTTGAATTCTCTGAGTAGTATCAACCATTGGAACAACTTGCCAAATGTCTCGAGTCTTTGTAGAATTTTTATCAAGGGGAAGGTAGACCTTATAATAATGGGATGAGCCTGGAAGTAGTGTATGAGCTTTCGGGATGTGTGGACGATCACCATGGCCAATTTATCTAGTGTTGGGTACTGAATCTCAGATCCTCAGAATACTTTGCTAGCATAGTATACCGACCTTTGTTGGCTCTCTTCCTCCCTCACTAGTATTGAATTTATGGATTCTTGACCCATGAAGAGGTATAAGTATAATGCTTCTTTTGGGACCGGCCTACTGAGCAGAGGTGGTGAGAATATGAAGTTTTTAATATCTTTAAAGGCTACTTGGCAGTTTTGAGTCCAAATTTTTTTTTTGAATTTTTCAAAGCTTAAAATAGTGGTAGGCATCATTTGGCTGAGCAAAAGATGAAATGCCTATAAGCTGTGATTCTAGCATTCAGTTTTTATAGCTCGTGGATAGTGTTTGGAGATTTCATATTGAGAGTGGCCTCTATCTTTTTTGGGTGAGCTTTAATACCTTTGTGGGATATCATAAATCCCAGGAACTTTCCTGCCTTGACTCCAAAGATGCACTGTTTTGGATTTAACTTGATCTAGGACTAGCTCAGCAATTAAAGGATTTGATCAAGGTCCACGAGGTGCTACCTTGTATGCTTTCTTTTTGTAATATGTCATCCATTTAGACTTCCACATTTCTCCCATTCTAGTCCCAGAGTACATGGTTTATCATCCTCTGATAGGTTGCTCCAAAATTCTTTAATCCAAATGACATCACTTTGTAACCGTAAAGATCTTCATGGGTGATGAAAGATGTTTTGTCTTTGTCTTTTTCCTTTATTAGTATTTAGTGATATCCTTGTGATGCATCTATAACATTGTACAGACTGCGTCCGGTAGTGGATTTTACTAGTTGGTTAATTATTGGCACTAGGTAGCTATCCTTGGGGCATGCCCGGTTAATTTTAGTATAATCCACGCACATTTTATATTTTCCATTTGATTTTTTACTAGCACCACGTTGGCTACCCATTATGGGTGGGTAACTTCTTTGATGAACTCGACTTTTAACAACTTCTTTGTTTCTTTGGTGATTATCTTCTGCCTCTCGTATACAAAAGTTCTCTTTTTTTAGATCATCAATTTTGCTCCTGGTCCGATGTTTAAGTTGTGCAAGGCAATCCGAGGATCCACCCCAGTAATCTAGGATGCTAGAGAGGAAAAACCTCATGAGTGCTTAATGAGGACTTCTCTTATTCCTCACTTGGTTTAGCTATTAAGCTCATTATTGATCTTTACCATTTTCCCATCAGTAATCTATAATGTCTAAATATCATCGATTGGTTCAGGGCCGACTCTTTGTTTTCCTATCTCTCAAGTTTCTAGGGGGAATGCTTCTGTCTGAGGTTTGATTACCATTTAGTAGCACTGTCTGGCCATGTGCTGATCTTTGTGAATTATAAAAGTTCCACCTTCAAATTGAATCTTCATGGTCAGGTGTCAGATACTTATGACCGCATCAGTTTCGTAAAGCAATGGCCATCTTATGATACCATTGTATGCCAGTGGGAGATCTACCACATTGAACTAAGCTTTGATGACTTTCATTTCTTTAATGTCCCAATTTTGAAACTCTAGATTTAGCTATATGATTCCTTTGGGTGTGTTAGTGAAGTTTTTGAGTTTTTCATTTTGCACCAATCTTTCTATGGCGTTCTTCAGTTCTCGGTAGGCCTCGATGTCATGCCCATAATCCTAGTGATATTGGCAATAGTGCCCTATATCTTGAGTGGTTCTCTGATTTGGGCTTATTCTCTTAGCTGGGGTAATTCCTATGCCATTCTGTCTAACCCGCATAAGGATTCTGGATCTTAAAGTATTTAAAGGTGTGTATCTTTCAGCTTCCTTTTCACCTCTTTCCATTGGGTTTTTGAAATTTATTCATAGAAATTTTATCCTTATGGGTATTGATCTGTCTTCTTTAGTTGGTGCTTTCTCTTCATCTCTTCTCATCCTTCTGTCTTTATCCATTTTTATAATTTTGACCACTATGGCCATTACCTTCGTGAAAGTTCTAAGTTCTTTTATCATTATCTTGTCTTTGAATTTTCCAAGTTTGGTGCCATTCTTTAGGGCTTCGATAGCCACTTCATCTATAAGATTCTCAATTTGCATGGCCACTTTTTTTAAAACAGGCCAAGCAACTTCATAATGATTCATCAATCTCTTATCTGCACATTTAGAGGTCATTGATGTTTTTTGGCTGGGGAATGTTAGTGACAAAACTGGTCCAAAATTTCTTTAATAGGTCTTTGAAACAGGTGATGGAGTTTCAGGAAGCTGATGAAACCATTTTTTAGCACTCTTCATGAGCATGCTTGGGAAAACTCTGTACATGATTCCATCATTCATGTTCTAGAGCAACATTCTTATTCTGAATGAGGATATATGATTAATGGGATCTTCAGTTCCATCATATTGATCCAGTTGCGGCATTCTAAATTTAGTTGAGATCTCTATGTGGATTATCCTTTTTATAAAGCGTGTTCTTCCCTCCATGACGCATTCATCTTCCTTCCTCGGTCTTGTGCGGGCTTTGTGTATAACCCTTTTAACCTTTTGAGTTAATTTTGAGCTGTTAAGAGATGGAACCATGGAACTGGATTCCCCTTCTATAACTTTACACTTCCTTTTGCTTGCTCTGGGTAATTTTAGAGATATAGTGTTGTTTTATATGTGAGCTCATCCAGGGTTGCCACTTTGAATCAAGGTATTCAATTATTGTTGCATCAGGGCAATCTGAGCTTGGATGTTTTATATCATTACTTCATTGTTTATTAGGGTGAGGTTGAGTGTTTGGGTTATAGTGTTTAAGTTAAGTGTAGTTATGGCTTGTGTATATGTTAGATTTGGAAAATGTATGGAAGGTATAGGTCGGTACTGGTGTTGCAAAAGAGTATAATATAGGAAGTCAGTGCCAAGAGCTAGCCATCCTTGGGTGTTTCCAAGGGGAATGTGCATACCACTAGATGGAGGTTTAGTATATTGGAAAAGGGATGAAGAAACTGCCATTGGGAGGAATAAGGGTGGAGAGGTTAATGTGAGTGTTAGGAGTCGAGATTGGCGGTAGGCTGGAAGTCATAGTATCAATGTCTTAATTTGGTAGATGCACGAATTACCCAAGATTCCCCATAGATGGTGCCACTTGATAACTTACTTTTCAAAACTCTTAAGCTAGAACCCTACAATTATTCAATAAAGGGCAAGGTGAGAGGTAGGGAGGATCCCCACAAACCCTCTGATACCTAAGTCAGAATGTATGGAGAAAGAATCTAGAGAGAGGAGGAGAATAATGAGAATACACAAGAATATAATGACTGACAATAATGAATATAGGGTCCTATTTATAGGGATAGGGATGCTTAAACCTGAAAGGAGTAGGATTCCTCTTTTCAATAAGAGTCCTAAGCCAATTAGGAGAGTGCTCCTTCTTTTTTGGGAGTCTCCTATTTCAAGAACCTTTTCCTGAATGTCTTCGGTCATCCTTCCTTTCCAAGTAACCTATATAGGAAATAAAGACCTTAATTAAATAAGAATATACATGTGGGGTATCAGTAATACTGATGTCACTTGTATATGTGTGTTTGATGTGCTCTTTACTTGCTATGTTTGGGAGTTAACAATAAAAGAAAAATTAATTATGTCCCAAGAATTGGTTAACAATAATTTGTGAATATGAAGTGAATAAAAACAATAATCACAAAGTTGATCATGAGGCCTTGTAATTTTTGGTTTGTGTATATGTCGTTTGGAATAGAATTTAGAAAATATGATAATTTTTTTATGGTTATGTATTTGCATTATAAATAAGAGTTATTTGCTTAAAAGTATAGTTAAGTTATTTATGATTACGGTTTTAAATAGATAAATATTTGTAAATAGTTAAATTTAGTTCAGAAGTGATATTCATTCACATCTATACTTGAGTTAGGTGGGTTAGGATCATACCCGTCTAAAGAGACTCCTGGTGGGAAAGGATGTCACACAAAGAGGATTATGTATTCATGTTATCACAACTTTAGACCATATACATACAGAGCTTAAAAAATACGGCTATTGGAGCCAATGATTATGTCTCTAATGTCACTTTCTTTTAATAATTTCAAAAATATATCCATTGGATATTTGTTGTCACCATGGAAGCAGTCGCAGCCCTCTGCTAGCTGTCACTATAGCAACCTTATTGCATTTATAGCCCTCTGTTGAGCTGAATTACAAGCTTTCTATCGCTATAGTAACCTTACTTTAGTCGCAACCCTCTGTTGACTGTCACCATGGCAATCTTGCTTCAGTTGCAACCCTCTGCTGAGCTAAATTATGACTTGGCTTTCTTGAGAGTAATATTGTACCTATGCTTATAATCACATTTAAACAAATAACATTAAATGCTTAAAATTAAATTTGTTAAGATTAAAATCAAGATTAAATAATGCTAAGGTCAATAGTTTTTAACTATATTATATATATATATATATATATATATATATATATATATATATATATTGCTTAATGATAATGATACATAATCATGTTATGGTTGATATATGAGATCTCTACATGAGTGTATGACTTATAAACATGACTTAAAAACTATATATATATATATATATATATATATATATATATATATATATATATATATATAATATAGTTGTAACATGAAATTGTTAATTGATGATCTACTCACCTTGTCAAAGCAAAATTAACACACTAAAATAAGAAAATTCTTGAAGAGCACCACTACACACTTGAGCCTCCCCAATTCGATCTCTCCGAGTTATCACACCTCATTCCACCATCTCCTAATACCAAACATTATAACCTCAAAACTACAAACAAAACCTAAATACAAGAATGATCATGAAGCACATATGTCATGTTAAATTATGGAAGTTATGCAACTCAAGCAAATCACACAATTTACAAAATTCTATATAACGCCGCAACCTAAACATTTAAATTAGTTGATTGACTTAATGACTGAATTTTGAAAGGAAATCCTTCAGGTATATTTCAATATAATGAAATATAATCATACCAAAAATTAGGTCAAAACATTAAGTTTAAGGGCTTTAAATACTCAAATTCCAGAATCAGACTCTACAGAATTATCTACTACAGCGGCCTAAAAAATCAATTTAATTACCCAACCAAACAAATTTATTTCATCATGAAATTTAAATACATAACAAAAAAACATATAAAAGTATTTATATACTAAAAATGAGATCAAAATGGGGTCTAAAACTATTGAAAAACTGAATCAGCCCTGCACATCACAATATAGAGTTCTACAGGATTACCATCATCATAAATCTTCATTTTTTCATATCTAATTAATATCCATAAATTTAATATGCTTAAAATCAGCCATATACATAGCTATTCTCTACTTAAATCATACAATCTACTCAAATCATTTTCATCATACTTGAAATCAAAGGTTTTAATTATAAACATAAACATAAAACCACATACATATGTTTGATTACTTAAAAGATAGAGGAAATTGCTTCTTCTTACCTTATTTTATATAAAACATGGCTGAATTTGAATTCAGCTTACTCAACTTCTCCTCTCCTCTAAATTCTAGCTTCAATCAATAAATGATTAAATAATGAAGGTTTTTCAAGGTTGATTTGAGTTGGGTATCATGTTTTTAGTTGGGATTTTGATTGGAATTGAAGGAAAGAAGGATTTGGGAATTAAGTTTTGTTCTTCCCCCTTTTCTTCTACTCTCTTTCACATTTTTTTCTTTTCCTTTGCAGATATTTTTTTTATATTTATTATGCACTAACAACTTATGGTTTTGGAAAACGACCACGTTAACCCATCAATTTATAACAATTATTCAATTTATCCTCTTTTTAATTACATAAGACACTTATGACCTTCTATTTAATTTAGTTAATAATTAGTAAATTAAAATGCTATGAATATGAAAATGACATGCATGTATATATGTCATGGGGATGCAAATCTCGCACCTGCTATTAGTCCTAAGCCAACACCTAGCCACCACCACCACCACGACGAGCACCTGATCATGGTATTTATTAGGACAAATACACGAACCACATTATGGTCACCATCAAGCATATCCTCCAAGGAAGATGAAGCACCATCCAGGTCTATACTATGAGGCACCTCCACCAGCATACTGAGCTGAATTGATACAGAGAGATTATAACTCGAAATAAGAGCTCATTACATATTTGTTTTATTTTTTCTCCCTATAGCTAGTGCTATTGTTGCAATGCTTGCACTTTAATATATAGTAGCCACTATGCAAGCAGTGAGCAGTGTTTAGTACTACACTTAAATTGTTTTACAACATTAAACAACATTATCATTAATTTAATAAAAAAATTAAAAGTAATAAAATTATCACATTTTAACATTAAACATTGTGTATCGTCAAACTTTATCAATTGAGTTTGCAATATATATAGTTTTTTAACAATTGGGAGGTCAAAGGGGGGGGGGGGGGAGTGGGGGATTGAATCCAAGACCTCACCTTACAATATCATTACTTGAGCTACTAGGCTACAAAAGGAGGACAATTGCATTTGCAATATTAGGAATTTATTTCTTTTAATTAAGGAAATTCGGATCTATTGCCATGAAAAGGAAAACAACAGTTTAAACCTTTAATGGATTAATAATAATAATAATAATAATAATAATAATAATAATTATTATTATTATTATTATTATTATTATTATTATTATTATTATTATTATTATTATTATTATTACTGTTGTTGTTGTTGTTGAAGAAATTATTGAAATATAGGTCTATATATAAAAATAATAAACCACATGTAAAATTATATAATATTACATGAATGATTATTAAAATAGCAAATGTATATTAAACATGTTTTTTCATTTTGATGTTTCTAATATCCGGTAGTTGAGTGTTAGCATAACATGCAAGTACTGTAATCTATGGATTATTCCAAAATTCAAATTAATTGACCCTTTAAGATAATATAACTCTCCAAGTACTTAGTTTTTATGCATGAAACACAAATTTAAAATTTCACTTAAAAAATTTAAATTCCTTAATGTTTTCAAATATTTTTATTATTTAGCTAATCAAACTTTATTTTCCCATAATACGAATTAATTAATATAAATATATTCAACATTTACACCTAATTTTATGGGAATTGTTGAATAGGCTGGAAACAATTGGATCAGTGTATAACAATATTAGGCCCTCATACCATTTTGATTAAAATTTTCCCATTGAAAATGATGGCTATTAACAAATGACATTTACACCATTTTTGGCTTGGAGTGCCTCCAATTGACTCACTATAAATTTTTGGGGCAACATTTTGCAAATTAATCAATTACAGGGAGATTTTTAATTAATATAATTTTTGTTTATGTTCCTTGATGTTTCGACCACTATACAACACTGCCTCAATATGGATAAAATATGGAAGGCAATAGCTTTTAGAGAGTTTTCAACTTCTTAGTAATTTTTTATAAAGCACCCTATTCGGAATTCATTAGTTTCTATTTAATCTAGTTCAGCTAGTACAACAATTATAACTCACATAAATCATAGCATCTCTATATTAGTTGGTTCTAGTAGTTGTTAAGTTTCTAATTATTTTTTAACTATTAGAAACTTAATAATGGATAAGAAGCTATATTTGACTCTCATCATTCAAATTTTACCTAATTTACTTTTAGAAATACTCGTTTGGTGTAATTTTCAATCTCTCTTTCTTGTTTGTCAATTGCTCTATTTGATGGTAGATTGTGTTTTCTTTGCAAATTTTTTTTGTTTCTTGGTTCTTAATGCTGATATTTAGTAATTGTATGATTTCAAAATTTTTTTTATTGGGTTAAAGAATAAATCGAGAATTTAGGTTTATCATTTACTCTTTTTACCTAAAATTTTAATTAGCTAATCACATGGAAGGAGAATAGGAATAATAATGAAAGAGATGAACTACTAGCCTGAGATGTGAGAAGCCACTTGATGTCACAATTTACCATTGATGGTATTGTATAAAATGTAAACTTTGGTATTGTTAAATTTCAAATGAAACACACACAACAAAAAAAACAAAACTAGTAGATATTTTATTATATAAAGCATAAACAACAAATTTAAGGAAATAAAGTGCATAGAAAAATATGTAATCAAATTGAGGATAGAGTTTTAATCTATTTCCTTAAGAAAAATTTGTTCCCCACTGGTGCTAAGGGTTTTGCAACAATTGTCTCCCAAGATACAACGATTTCTTCCTGTAAAAGTGGCAATCAAACTAAAGAAAATATTAACTCTCTCAAAGATGGTATGAAAATTTTAACAAGGGAGGAAGAAGATACATAAACATAGTTGTTTTTTTAAAACTAGTTCTGGAAATGTTTATTTATAATAAAGACATATGAACATCATGACTCTACTTAGAGTCTTTAACCAAAAATCATGACTTATGAAAAGACATGAGCCAAAGGACATGTCTTAATACAATTTCTCATTCAACCTAAATAAAATAGTATTAATTTATTAAAATTAATATTATTTTCTAACAATCCCCAACATGAATGGAAATTAAATAAAAAATACTCAACAATATTCAGGCACTTGAGAGAGTTACTATAAGATATATTGCAGTACGTAAGGTAGCTTTTAGCTTTGAAACTTACTTAGTAAATATTATTGGATTTACTTGGTTAAGTAGTGAATATGATGTCTTAAACTACTCAATCTTTGGTGAAAAGAAAGGCAATAATATTTATATAACATATCTCAGAAAATTATTTAGTTCTTACAGTTGTGTTTATTATGGCCCTGAATAACTCCTGGTTTCATGAGTGCTTTAGAGAATTTAGCTTTAAAATTCTTATAAAATCGACCCTAATTTTACACCCACATAGGTGATCCATATATCCTTTATGAACCAATAAAATCATAGCTTATCCTAGAACACACTTCATGAAGCAATTTCCATCATAGAAATGGGTAGAACAAGTGAGCTCCAAATTGCTTTTACTGAGTTTCCATAGTTTTGTTGTCCCTTTTGAACCTACATCTTAGGATCTCCAGCCAACTAGGTTGGGTTACCACTATGAAATCTCTTTAATCATATGCTTTAATCCCATTCCCCTCGATGAGCAGTTTACTTGATCTTTAGCAAACCTTTAATATGTGGATCCACTACGTTATCTTTTGATTTTACATAATCAATGGATATAATTCCACTTTCAAGTAATTACTTAATGGTGATATATGTCTATGATATATGTGTTTAGATTTACCATCATAAATTAGACTTTGTGCTTTACAAATAGCTTATTAACTATTATAATGTATACAAATTGTAGATACAGATTTTGGCCAGCATGGAATATCCTTTAAGAAATTTCTAAGCCATTTTACTTCCTCTCTAGCTTTGTCTAAAGCTATAAGATCATATTCCATTGTGGATCTAGCTATGAAAGTTTTTTTTTTGAGGATTTTTAGGAAATTGTTCCACCACCAATAGTGAATACATATCCACTTGTAGACTTTGTGTCCTTAGAGTTAGATATCTAGTTTGCATCACTATAACCTTCTAGTACAGTTGGGTACTTTGTGTAGTGCAAACCATAATCTTTAGTATATTTTATATATCTAAGAACTCTCATAAGAGCCTTCCAATAGTCTTTTTTTTAGATTGCTAGTGAATCTACTCAATTTATTCACAGCATAAGCTATGTCTGGGCGTGTACAACTCATAAGGTACATCAAACTGCCTATTATACGTGAATATTCTAATTGAGATATGGGTTCACCATTATTTTTACTTAGATGTACATTTACATCTATTGGTGTTTTCACAGGGGTTTCATCTTTATCAAGAAACTTTTTAAGTATTTCTCAATAGAGTGTGACTAAGATAAAACTAGCCTTATAGATGTCTTAGAAATTTTAATTCCTAAAATGACATCTACCTTCCCCATATGTTTCATAGTAAAATGACTAGTTAGCATCCTTTTAGTAGTCATTATTAACTCAATGGTACTTCTAATGATTAACATATCATCCATATATAAGCATACTAGTACATAGCCCTTAGGTGTCATCTTAGCATACACACACTTTTCACATTCATTTATTTTAAATTCATTTGACACGATTACATTGTCAAATTTAATGTGCCATCGCTTAGGTGCTTGTTTTAAGCCATATAACAACTTGACAAGTCTACAAAGCATTTTTTCTTTGAACCCTAGTGGTTTAATCCATTTGAACCCTAGTGGTTTAATACTTAAAGGTAAATCCACTATCTCCTAAGTATGATTTTGCATAATGGATTCAATCTCACTATTGATAGCCTCTTTCCAAAATGGAGCTTTTGGAGTATACATTGCTTCTTTGAATGTCTACGGTTCATTTTCTAATAAAAATGTTAGAAAATCTAGAATAAAAGATTTAGCTACTTTTGTTCTTTTACTACTTCTTGGTTCATCTTCACTAACTTTATTTTGAAGATGATCCATAACCATATCATGAGTTCATTTGTCACAACTCATCTCAAGTACTCCTTTATATAGAAAGATGTCTTCAAAAAATGATGCATTTCTAGATTCAATGATAGTATTTTCATCTACATCTAAAATGTCTGACTTATGTACTATGAATTGATATGAACTACTATTGGTAGCATAACTAATAAATATACAATCTATAGTTTTAGATCCAATCTTGACCTTTTTAGGACATGGGATTGCTACCTTAGCTAAACACCCCACACTCCAAGATATTTATAAGAAGGCTTCCTTACTTTTCATAATTCATATGGAGTTTTCTCTTTCTTTTTGTGTGGTACTTTTATTTAAAATGTGATTAGCTGAGAGAATAGCCTCCCCCCATAAGTTCTGAGGTAAACCATAACTAATCAACATGGCATTCATTATTTCTTTTAAAGTTCAATTCTTACGTTCTATAATGCCATTAGATTATGATGAATAAGAAGTAGTTGTTTGATGAATAATGCCATGTTCGAAATAAAATTCCATAAAAGGTGATTCATATTCTCCACCTCTATCACTTCTTATTGGTTTTATTCTTTTACAAAGCTGATTTTCAACTTCATCATTATAGTGCTTAAACACTTCAATAGCTTTTTTTTTTTTGCCTCTTAACTAATATAAATAACAAAATCTTGTGCAATCATCAATAAAAGTAATAAAATATTTTTTCCACCCCTACTTTTTACAAACTTTAAATCACATATATCATTATGAATTAAATCCAAATATTTTGAGCTCCTCTTAACTGTATGAAATAGAGCTTTTATCAATTTGGCCTCAACACATATTTGACATTTAATATTATGATCAATATGACATTTAGGTAGTAAATCTAAATTCATTAGTTTTCTTAATGAATTATAATTTACATGTCCTAATCTATTATTTCATAATACAGAAGACTCAGTTAAACAAACAAAATTATGGTTTTATTATTACTTAAATCACGAATTACATTCATATTAAAGAGGCCAATTTCCATATACCCCTTTCCTATATACATACTATTTTTTGTGAGTACAAATTTTTTGGACTCAAATACCAACTTAAGCCCATGCTTGCTTAATAATGAACCATATATAAGATTCTTTCAAATGTTAGGCACATGGAGTATATCATTAAGCATAAGCTCTTTACTAGAAGTCATCTTCAAGCACACTTTTCCAAGGCCTACTACTTTTGACTTGGATGAATTGCCTATGTATAGTTCTCTTCCATCATTGACTTCAATATAAGTAGAAAAACTATTCCTTTTAAAAAAATATAGTGAGTGGCTCCAGTATCAATGTACCAGTCCTTTGGGTTATCCATAAAGTTTGCTTCAAATACCACAGCTGAAAGCATAAGATTAGAAAATCCAAATAAAATATTATCTTCCTCAATCATATACACTTGACCTTTGTTTGATTATCCCATATTGGCTTATCCCTTGGACTAGCAATCCTTGGCTCTATGTCCTTGCTTACTACAAACAAAAAATTTTCCATTAAATTTTCTAGGATTACCTTCCTTTTGTTTGTCTTCATAAAACATTCTTTTCTTACTAGGTCGTTGCTTCACAAGATTAGCTTTATACTCTATACATGTCTTTCCTAATCTTTTATCAGTATTTCCATTATCTTCCTCAATTCTCAACCTTACAATGAGATCCTCAAGTCCTATCTCCTTTCATTTATGCTTGAGATAATTTTTAAATTCCTTCCAAGATGGTGGCAATTTTTCAATAATTGCAGCAACTTGAAAAGATTCAGTTATAACCATTTTCTTAGCATATATCTCATGGAGAATAATTTGCAATTCTTGGACTTGACTCGTAACTATTTTGGAGTTGTTACAAAATAGTACATGTAAAATAGGAATACATTGATTAGAGGAATATGTAAAATAGGAATAACTTAATTAGAGGAATTAGTCTATTATTTCCTAAAGTAATTAGTCTATTCTTTCCTAAAGTAGAATATTGATTGTATATATAAACATGCACCTTTTATATATTAAAATATATACATATTTTCTCTTTTTCTTTATGTTATCATGGTATCAGAGCCCTAGGTTTGGCTTAGAATTTTTTTTTTCCTTTTTAAGTCTACCTTGTGAGTAGAAGACTAATTTTTCAATAATTTTTCTATTGCTGCCCAGTGAGTAGCAGTGTTATATGTTTTGATTCGACTATTTCAAAATGTTCTATTTCCTTAGCAACAGTCTCCCATAAACTTTTTTCTATATCAATATTTTTTTTCCTTCTCTATATCAATATTTTTTTCCCTTTCTACTGGCCTGTTGTGTTTTTCTTCCTTCTTTACTAATGTCATCTGTGCATCCTTATATATTTGATTATCAGCATCTATGCTTTTCTTTTTTTTTTTTTTAAGTCATCTGCGCATCCTTGTCTTTGATTATCAGCATCAATGCTTTTCAATTTTTCTTGATTTCTCGTACATGGCTTTTTTGGCTGGTATTTTTTATTCCCGGTACCCTGTGGTGCTTTTTTTTTTTTACCGACATTGATGCCATTTTACATTGTTTTTATACTTTTTTTTTAAATTTATAGATGTGGAACTTTTTTGATTGACCAGTAATTTTTTTTTGGTTTTTCCAGTAATTGTATTTTTGTTTTTTGGTTTTTCCAGTAATTTTATTTTATAAAACATATATACATTTATTTTTTTAATTATCTTTTTATTTTATTTTTGCTGTGTTGTTATTATTATTAATTCAAGTAACTTTAGTTTTTGTAAATAATTATAATATTTATTGAGATTTATAATTTTTTACTGTGTCTAGATAAATTAAAAAATTAAAAAAATATATATACACGCACATTTCCAATATATCCTATATTTTTTTAGAGTTAGAAGAGTTTACAAGTTGATTTTTTTTACACACACATTTCCAATTCTGATGTTTGGGGACCAACACCTATGTCAACTCTTAATGGAATGAGATAGTATGTAGCCTTTATGGATGACTATACCCGAATGACTTGGGTTTATCAAATGAAACACAAGAGTAATGTAAGTTTCTTTTTTTGTCTCTTTCATCAAATGATACTAACTCAATTTGGCATGCCAATAAAGGTCGTTCAGTCTGATAATTGGCGGGTGGGGGGTGGGAGGAGGAATACCTTAAACAAGAGTTGATGGAATTTATGAACTTTGATGGAATAATTCATCCAACAATATGTCCTTACTCATTGCAATGAAATGGCATTATTGAAAGGAAAAATAGACAGCTCTTGGAAGTTACTTGATCTCTTTTAATTAGTGGAAATATTCCCTCTTAATTATAGGGTGAAGCATTGAGTTTAATAGTATATTTGATCAATCAAACTCCTTTAAGTATTCTGAACTTAGGAACTAGTGCCTCATCCAAAAGGAACTAGTGCCTCATCCAAAAGGAAAAAAATTGTGGGATGTAGATGGATGTTTATTGTTAAACTTAAAGTTGATGGGATAGTTGAAAGATTCAAAGCATGATTAGTTGCAAAAGGGTATACACAATCCTATGGAGTTGATTATCAAAGATACTTTTGCACTAGCTGCAAAGCTAGATAGAGTGAGAGTACTTCTATCTTTGGTAGCTAATCATGATTGACCTCTTTTTCAATTTGATGTACAGAATGCCTTCTTACATAGAGATCTTATTAAAGAAGTACACATGGATCCTCCTCTAGGAATTGAAAAATATTGAAATACTATAATGGTATGTAAGCTCAAAAAAGCTTTGTATGGATTAAAGTAATCTACAAGAGCATGGTTTGGTAGATTTCAAAAATCAATAAAAAATTTTGGTTACAAGCAAAGCAACTCATATCACACTTTATTTTTGAAACACAAACAAGGAAAAGTGATTTCCCTAATTATCTATATGGATGATATGGTGGTGACAGGTGATGATTCGAATGAGATAGACAACCTATAAAACATTTAGCCTCTGAATTTGAAATGAAGAAGCTAGGTGATCTAAAGTACTTTCTTAGTATTGAAGCAGCCTGATCAAGGAATGGTATTTTTTTATCCTAAGAAAAATATGTCCTTGATTTATTAATTGAAACAGGAATCCTTGGATGTAAACATATGACTACTATAATTGAACAAAACCATAAGTTGTATCACTGTTTGGATGAAGCTCCTACTGACAAAGCAAGGTACTAAAAATTATGGGAAAATTAATTTATTTGTCCCGCACTAGACTCGAGTTGTTTATGTAAAAAGTGTAGTGAGCCAATTTATGCATGACCATTGGAAATCACATATCGAACCTCTTGAGTGCATATTAAAATATTTTAAATCTGCACCAGGAAAAGGGTTGCTCTTCAAGAAGCATAATCATTTAAGATATAAGGTTATAATGATGCAGATTAGGCAGGGTCAGCTAATAATAGAAGGTCAACCTCAGGCTACTGTTGGGATTTATGATACAAACACAGCAGAAAAATTAAAATTTTATCACGTTCCTAAGCCTAGATCCATGTAATTTGATTACTTGATTAATCTAGATTTTAAGAATCTTACCAAAACACATAAGAGGCAAGATTCTCTAGAAGGATGAGAGGAGGTTCACACTGGTGACACCTTACCTCGAGCTTTTTTTGGCTTGGTTGTTCGGATCAAAATGTCTCCAAAAGGATGCGTCCTCTATTGGTATCCACACAAATAGCCCGTCATAAAACGAATTGGATTATGTGTGTTAGCAACCTCCTTGACTATCTCACAAATCAAGAAGAAAAGGAAAAACTCTATCTTTGTTTTCTAAGAGGAAAGAAAACGAATTTGGAGGCAGGAAAAAAACAAGTATGTGAAACCCTAGAGAATATAACATATTTATAGACTTTAAATTAGGGTTTCACCTACCAATGACCTTTTAGTAATTTTCCATTTATTATATTCTGATTTTGTTTAAAAACAAATCAAAATAATATCTTATTTATTTATTTAAAATAACATTTATCTTAAATAAATAAATAAATAAAACACTTTAATTATTTATTTCCACAGAGTTTATTTTGGGCTTATTAAACCCATATCCGTTTTGGGCTTGTTCTAAGTGTGTGACCCTGTAGGTTCACATAACATTGGCAGTGGGCCTAAATCTCTATTTAGGCCTACAAGTCATAAGTGGCCTCTAGCAAGACATTATGACTACCCAAGTTATGTGAAGTCAATAATCCGACATAACCTAATTACAGTGAATTTCCATATCTGTTTTAGGCTTGTTCTAAGTGTGTGACCCTGTAGGTTCACATAACATTGGCAGTGGGCCTAAATCTTTATTTAGGCCTATAAGTCATAAGTGGCCTCTAGCAAGACATTATGACTACCCAAGTTATGTGAAGTCAATAATCCGACATAACCTAATTACAGTGAATTTCCATATCCGTTTTGGGCTTGTTCTAAGTGTGTGACCCTGTAGGTTCACATAACATTGGCAGTGGGCCTAAATCTCTATTTAGGCCTACAAGTCATAAGTGGCCTCTAGCAAGACTCGAGTTGTTTATGTAAAAAGTGTAGTGAGCCAAGTTATGCATAACCATTGGAAATCACATATCGAAGCTGTTGAGTGCATATTAAAATATTTAAAATCTGCACCAGGAAAAGGGTTGCTCTTCAAGAAGCATAATCATTTAAGATATAAGGTTATAATGATGCAGATTAGGCAGGGTCAGCTAATAATAGAAGGTCAACCTCAGGCTACTTCATATTTATGGGAGGAAACCTTGTAGTGCTGAAGCTGAGTTTGGAGGTATGACTTTTGGAGTATATGAATTGTTATGGTTAAAGAAATTACTAGAAGAATTGGGTGCTAATCCTCAAAGAGCAATGAACTTTTATTGTGATAATACTTTAGCTATTGAGATTGCTCGCAATCTGGTTCAATATGATTGAACAAAGCACATAGAAGTTAACAAACATTTTATCAAGGAAAAGCTTGAAGTTGGGATTATTGCATTACCATTTGTGCAGTTTAAAGATCAACTCACTGATATACTTATCAAGGCTATATCCAGGAAAGTGTTTAATAATTCTTTATGCAAGTTAGGCATGTGTGATATCCATGCTCCAACTAGAGGGGGAGTAGTAGCATGTTAAGAGCTAATTATGAGGCATGATATTATTGACAAGTATTATTGACAAAAGTGATAGAAATTAGAGAGCTAATAATAGGTTGAAAAATATTATTGATAAAAGAAGCTAGCATGATATTGTTGACAAGTCTAAGATTTAGATGTTGAAAACTTGTTTAAATTTAGAAATCAGCTTCATGACCATTAAATAATTTGTTTATTTGTATTTTTCTATATATACTATCAAAACATCACTAATAAAGTATGTAGAATTTCTTTTTACAATTGTGTTATGTTTATTAAGACTAGGTCCACACCACGAGGCACCACCACCACCATACTAAGAACTAGTGCCTCATACACATGCTTTGAAAAAAATGCTACTTAGGAACTAGTGCCTCATCCAAAAGGAAAAAAATGTGGGATGTAGATGGGTGCTTATTATTGAACTTAAAGTTGATGGGATAGTTGAAAGATTCAAAGCATGATTAGTTGTAAAAGGGTATACATAATCCTATGGAATTGATTATCAAGATACTTTTGCACCAGTTGCAAAGCTTGATATAGTAAGAGTACTTCTATCTTTGGCAGCTAATAATGATTGGCCTCTATTTCAATTTGATATAAAGAACGCATTCTTACATAGAGATCTTGCTGAAGAAGTATACATCGATCCTCCTCTAGGAAATGAAAAATATTCAAATACTACAATGGTATGTAAGCTCAAAAAAGCTTTGTATGGATTAAAGTAATCTACAAGAGCATGGTTTGGTAGATTTAAAAAATCTATGAAAAATTTTGGTTATAAGCAAAGCAAATCAGACCACACTTTATTTTTGAAACACAAACAGGGAAAAGTGACTGCCCTAATTATCTATGTGGATGATATGGTGGTGATAGGTGATGATTTGGATGAGATAGACAACCTATAAAACATTTAGCCTCTGAATTTGAAATGAAGAAGCTAGGTGATCTAAAGTACTTTCTTTGTATTGAAGCAGCCCGATCAAGGAATTGTATTTTTTTTATCCTAAGAAAAGTATGTCCTTGATTTATTAACTGAAACAGGAATCCTTGGATGTAAACCTATGACTACTCCTATTGAACAAGACCATAAGTTGTATCACTGTTTGGATAAAGCTCCTACTAACAAAGCAAAGTACCAAAAACTTATGGGAAAATTAATTTATTTGTCCCACACTAGACTTGATATTGTTTATTAAAAAAGTGTAGTGAGCCAATTTATGCATGACCCTCAAAAATCACATATCGAAGCTATTAAGCACATATTAAAATATTTGAATTCTACGCCAGGAAAAGGTTTGCTCTTCAAGAAGCATAATCATTTGAGATAGAAGGTTATAGTGATGCAGATTGGGCAGGGTCAGTTGATAATATAAGGTCAACCTCAGGCTACTTCACATTTGTGGGAGGAAACCTTGTAACTTGGAGAAGTAAAAAGCAACCAGTGGTAGCAAGATCTAGTGCTGAAGTTGAGTTTCGAGGTATGACTTTTGCAGTATGTGAATTATTGTGGTTAAAGAAATTACTAGAAGAATTAGGTGTTGATCCTCAAGTAGCAATGAACTTATATTGTGATAATAATTCAGATATTGAGATTGCTCATAATCTAGTTCAATATGATCAAACGAAGCACATAGAAGTTAACAAACATTTTATTAAGGAAAAGCTTGAAGTGGGGATTATTGCATTACCATTTGTGAAGCTTGAAGATCAACTCGCTGATATACTTATCAAGGGTGTATCCAAGTGAGTGTTTAATAATTCTTTATGAAAGTTAGGCATGTGTGATATCTATGCTCTAACATAAGGGGGAGTGATAGCATGTTGAGAGCTAATTGTGAGGCATGCTATTATTGACAAGTATTGTTGAGAAAAGTGATAGAAATTAGAGAGCTAATTATAGGTTGACAAATATTGTTAACAAAAGAAGCCAGCATGATATTGTTGACAAGTCTAAGATTTAGATGTTGAAAATTTTGTTTAAATTTAGAAATCAACTCCATGACCATTGGATAATTTGTTTATTCATATTCTTCTATATATACTGTCAAAACATCACTAATAAAGTACTCATAATTTCTTTTTACAATTGTGTTGTGTTTATTAAGACCAAGTCCACACCACGAGGCACCTCCACCAGCATACTAAGCTGAATTGATACGGAGAGATTATAACCAAAAATAAGAGCTCATTATATACTTGTTTTGTTTTTTCTCCCTAGAGCTAGTGCTATTGTTGCAATGCTTGCACTTTAATATATAGTAGCCACTATGCTAGCAATGAGTAGTATTGAGTACTATACTTGTATTGATTTATGATATTAGATAATATTATCATTAATTTAATAAAAAAATTAAAAATAAAATTATCACATTTTAAACATTAAACATTGTGTGTTTTTTAACTTTATAATTTTATTTGCAATATTATGAATTTATTTCTTTTAATTATGGAAATTTGGATTTGTTGCCATGAAAAGGAAAATAAAAATTCAAACCTTAAATGGATTATTATTATTATTATTATTATTATGATTATGATGATGATGATTATTATTATTATTATTATTATTATTATTATTATTATTATTTAAGAAATTAATGAAATATTGGTCTATATATAAAATAAAAAACTACATGTAAAATTATTTTATATTACATGAAAGATCTTTAAAAAAGAAACTATTGCATTCATGTGACACTTAGTAAGTGTATCAAAAACATCAAATGTATATTAAACATATTTTTTCATTTGATATTTATGATATTTGGTAGTTAAGTGTTAGCATAACATGCAAGTACTGTAATCTATAGATTATTCCAAACTTCAAATTAATGGACCCTTTGAGCGAATAAAACTCTCCAAATACTTAATTTTTATGCATGAAACACAAATTTAAATTTTCACTTAAAAAATTTAAATTCTTTAACATTTTAAAATATTTTTTATTATTTAGCTGATCAAACTTTCTTTTCCCATAATACGAATTAATTAATGTAAACATATTCAACATTTACATCCAATTTTACAAGAAATGTTGAATAGGCTGGAAACGGTTGGATCAATGCATAACAATGCTAGGCCTTCACACCATTTTGATTAAAATTTTGCCATTGAAAATGCTGGCTGCTAACTAATGACATTTGCACCATTTTTGGCTTGGAGTGCGTCCAACTAACTCACTATAAATTGTCACGGTAACATTTTGCGAGTTAATCAATTACAGGAAAATTTTTAATTAATATAATTTTTGTCTATGTTCCTTGATGTTTCGCCCACTATAAAACACTACCTCAATCTAGATAAACTATCGAAGGCAATACCTTTTAGAGAGTTTTCAACTTCTTAGTGTTTTTTTAAACCACCCTATTCATAATTCGTTAGAATCGATTTAATCTAGTTCAGCTATTATAAAATTTCAACTTTGAAGAAGCATTAAGAAGTTAAACATATCTTAATGATGACATTTCTTTTACTGTAATTTTTAACATTTTCAATGCCAAATTGCCTAATATAAGAAGAAGGTGTTTCCTATATAGTGGCAGCATTTTTAGAGCAACAATTTTAATTTTGAAGATGATAAAAATACAAGCATTTGGAGCCTATGGAGATAGCACATGGGATGATGAAGGCCAAAGTGAAATTTCTTAAATTTTTATGTCTGAAGATGGATTTTTTATTAGCTACATTCAGTTTCAATATGTTCAAAATGGTAAGCGGGTGTTGTCTCAAATATATGGTGCCTTTCATGGTCCAAGGTTTCATTCTGTAAGTGCATTTTACTCTATTTTACTCTTTAAGTCTTATAACGCTCCAACAATTCCAAAGCAAAGAGCCATGACTTGTTAACTGTTAACAGAGGAGAGGAATATCTATATTTGTACCATGGAAGGACCACTACACCTTTCTTTTGGTGGAGTCCGGACTGGTGGTGGGCTCTCTGAAACCATCTTTTTTACGGGTCTAGATAATACACCACTCTAGATGTGTACTAAAGTAGGTTTCCCCAAGCATGCTGAAGTATTTATACATATACTTTAGTTAAGCAAACACTTTCTTTTTTTATATAATATATGAATGAGATTTTTTATTGGGATAATGAATCCACAGGTCCTATAAGTTGTCAAAAATTGTAATCAAATCCTAATTTTTTTTAATTGAGTCCTAGAAGCTTTTAAATTATTGCACATTAATCCTTCTCCGTTAATTTAAACAGATAGATTTGACGTGGGTAAGTGGACCCCACTAAATGAATTAATCTCTCCATCCACATAAGCAGTGCTTTCCACATTAGCTTTCCATGTCAGCTTTCAACACCATCACCATAGTCACCACATCGACACCACTGCCACTTGTATCATCCTCATTAACCACCATCAACACTCAACAACAACCAACAACAGCACCATCACCACTCAATGCCACTATTGGCAACACCACTACATAAAACTGCACCAAATTAACCCAAAATCACCATCAGCAGCACCAAATTAACCCAAAACCACCGTCATTAGCACTAAATTACCCAACAGCACCACCACCACATAAAAAAATGGCAATATAAAATTCTTAGTGCCAAATTTGCTATTTTTTATGTTTTAAAATAATAAAATTCAAAAGGTAAAAATAATTATACATAGAAGAAGAAGAACAATAATAAAATTCATATGCTTCCTCAATCATACCACAACTAGAATACATATGTATAAGTGCATTGCTCAAAGAAATCAGCAACATGTGGCTTTTACAAGTCATCGTCTCTTTAATATCAAATCCCCCAATTCAACACATGCTGATAATGCTGCCAACAGTGCCACTTCATCTAAGTCGACAACAACTCTCTTCATTTCATCAAATAAAACCAATGCTTGCTTACACTTACCATTTCGAGCGTATCTAGCAATCATAGTTGTCAATGATACTACATTCCTCTCTATCATGTCACAAAAAAACCTTGTTGCCGTGTTAACATCTCTACACCTCATATACCCAGCAAGCATGGAATTCCAACACACAACATTTCTATCACCCATATCATCAAACACAGGGTGTGCATACTTAACACTGCATATCACCCATTTCAATCACCCATGTAAATCCATTAGGCTCCACATCTACAACAACCATTTGATTGAACATTATAATAAGATTTCTGTAGTACACTAGTCAAAGCACAACACAATGTCAACTTAAGACAAGCTCTCTAAGCAATTTTTTGTTCCAATTTTACTTAGGCAGTTGAGATTATCGTTAAAACTAGGAATTTACATGGAATAGTGCCATTCATCAAGGCATGCTCTTTGTATGAGAGCGCAATGGTCACTAAGAAATTGGGCAGTAGCTTTCACTTTCACTCTAAATTGGGCCATTCTTCACAATCACACCCAAAGCAAGTTTAGTCTCCAACGAAAACACAAATTTAAATTTTCACATAAAATTTTTAAATTCTTTAACGTTTTAAAATATTTTTTTATTATTTAGCTTATCAAAATTTCTTTTCCCATAATACAAATTAATTAATGTAAATATATTCAACATTTACAGCCAATTTTATAGGAAATGTTGAATAGGTTGGAGATGGTTGGATCAATGTAAAACAATGTTACGCCCTCACACCATTTTAATTAAAATTTTCCCATTGAAAATGTTGGCTGCTAATTAATGACATTTACACCATTTTCGGCTTGGAGTGCCTCCAACTGACTCACTATAAATTGTCGGGGTAACATTTTGCAAATTAATCAATTATGGGAACATTTTTAATCAATATAATTTTTTTCTATGTTCCCTAATGTTTTGACCACTATAAAACATTGCCTCAATCTGGATAAACTGTCTAAGGCAATGCCTTTTAGAGAGTTTTGAACTTCTAAGTGTTTTTTTTAAACCACTCTATTCATAATTCATTAGAATCTATTTAATCTAGTTTAGCTAGCACAAAAATTATAACTTATGTAAATCATAGCATCTCTCTGTCAGTTGATTCTAGTAGTTGTTAATTTTCTTACTGTCATGACCCGAACCCAAAGTACGTGACCGACACTGGGGAATGGAAAATGCAAAAATGTATCTGAAACTCGTAGTAAACCTTAAGAATGTTTCACAAATTAATAACAATTTTATAACAGTAAACCATACATAAATCCATTAATACCAAATACTTATAACATAAATCAATACTTCTAATATAAAAGTAGCTCAATAATCACAAATACTAATAATACAAGTATAATAAATAACTAATGCGGTATCTAGAATTCATTTACATCATACACAAATCAATTAAGCATACATAAAGCAGCTTGTGAAGAAGAAACCTGGCACAGACGATGACTACTGGCAGACTGATAGTAGTTCCTCATAGAAAATTATTGACTCTAGAGATACAGTAATATGGAGAAGACAAAATTGTTTCAAGCACTGACAGAACCAGAAGCACCCCTTATTTCAAAGAGAGGAGGACGAGTTATTCATATTTCATTTGATGGTCAGAGGCGAATTGAAAGCTAAGCAGTGGTAATTCTAAAGATTCCCCAGGGAAAAAATAGAAATGTCTCCTACGTTACCCCTAATATGTGGAAATATCGACATAATTTCATAGAGTCATTCGGTCTGAATGAGGTTCTTAAAAAAAATAGATTGAGGGAATTAGACCTCACTGAGTGAATCAATTTTATAAAATGCATGCTAGTTTTAAAACATTTAGTTAAAACCGTTTTTTAAAATAAAATAAAATAGAATCAATATATATGTAAATATTAAAATCATTTAACTTTCTCAAATATTTTTAATAAATAAAATACCTTTCAAAATCACAATTTACTTTAATATAAATTTTAATACAAAATCATATCAATATTGTTTAGGTAAAAAACTTGGTAGAACACATAAAACTATCAAATTCTAATAGCTACTTGGCTCACTTAATCCAATTGATTGTCGGTCCTAGGTCTAGTCACAATAGGTGTAAGCACCCAATTTCGAGATGATAAAGTATGGATGCGACAAAGCACTCCAATGTTAAAAATATTATAAATATGATTTCAACACTTGAAGTTTCAAACCTCAAAAAGTTTGAATGCATTTTCAAAAAAAGAGTTTAATTGGTTTTTTAAGAACTTAATTGTAATATTTTTTTAGGACCTAATTGAAAATTTTAAATTTTTTTAGGGGTCTTTTTGTAATTAAAAAAGGGATAGGAATTACACAATTTTGATCAGAATTATACATTTTCCATCTGTTTTTCATATTTTTACAAAAAATAAAAAAATATATTTCTTGAATTTTGATTGGTTAAAAATTTTCTTAAATTCCTTTTTGGGATTTATCTAGATTTTCAAGAAATAAAATGCTTTTAAAATTAAAACTCTTTAGTACATCTATGACTGAGGGTTTTTTTTTTTTTTTTTTTTTTTTTTCTATAAATGCATAACTAAAGCTCTTTTGGAAGGAGGGCTCTCTCTCTCTCTCTCTTTTCCTGGAGACTTTTCTTTTACTAGGTAGTATATAAAAATATTCTCTGTGATTTATTTGTTTTTTAAGCAAGGAGCAATAGATTTTTGCAAAGAAGAATAAAAAGTTTTTGAAGATCTACTAAAAGACAACGGTGGTGTTACTAGTCTAAGGGGCAACTCATGCTAAATCCATAATAATTATCTTCTTTCCTACCTTCTTTTATTTTTATTTTTTATTTTATCTCTAATAAAAATTAAATTAACTAAATATAATTCTAATTTATTTGAAATTATGTTTAAAATTATAAAATAGTCTTTACTCATTATTATATAAAAAAATAGATAATTTAGTCATTTACTAATAAAAATAAAATATAATTTTAGTTTCATTGAAAGTTTATTTTCTATTTTAATTAGGTTAAGTTCTATGTTATCTGTAATAAAATTAAATTAACTAAATATAATTATAATTTAATTAAAGTATGTTTCCTATTTTAATTAGGATAACTTTTATCTTATTTCTAAGAAAAATTTTAATTGAAAGTATATTTTCTATTTTAATTAGGTTAACTTCTATTTTATAACTAATAAAAATTAATTTAATTAAAATATATTTGTAATATATTTGAAATTATGTATTCTATTTTATCTGTAACAAAATTAAATTACTTAAAATTTAATTGAATATATAGTTTGTAGTTTAATTACGTTAACTTTTATTTTATCTCTAATAAAATTGAAATTATTTAAGATATAATTCTAATTTAATTGAAAGTATGTTTCTTATTTTACTTATGTTAATTTTTATTTTATCTCTAATAAAGTTAAATTAATTAAACTTTTAGTACTAATTTTGTTTAAAATATATTTTTTCTATTTTAATTAGGTCTACTTATATTGTATCTATTATAAATCAAATTCGATAACGTAATTTTATAAGTCATGTTATATAAAATTTAATAATTAAATAATTAAAATCAAAATAACAAATTTTATGAAAATAGGAAAAATATATAATTTATTTTAAAAGTAAATATTTTTATTAATTAAAAATCAATAAACAAAAAATAGAGCATATAATTTGATTGAAAGTATTTTTCTGTAATAAAAGTAGTATAATTATCATTTTTAGATATTTTTATAAAATTTAATACAAAAAAGTTAAAGTTAAATTAATTAATATTTATCAATTAATAATTAGTTGAACTTAAAAAAATTAATATAAATTACTTTTTGAGTAAATAAAATTATTTATATTATAAATATTAAAAAAAATAAAGTATCACAACTCAAATAAAAATTTACTACAATTTTAATAAATTATAAATTTAATGGGTTATAATATTTAAATTATTATATATAGAAAATATAACTTTTATTTTTTTTTATTTTTTATTTAAAAAACTAATGATCTTTTATTATCTTATGGTTAATTATAAACATAATATTTTTTTCCTATATGAAATTAGTTTTAAAGTTGAGAAAAATTATTTATAAAAAATATTGAAGGAATATCATATAATTATTTAAATAAAAGATTTATAAAAGTTGTAATAAATTATAATTATATTCAGTTACTATTAAATTGCAAAATAAATAACATTGCTACTATTTCTAAAACTTTATTTAATAATAATAATAACAATTAAACTTATTATTATTATTATTATTATTATTATTATTATTATTATTATTATTATTATTATTATTATTATTATTTACTATATATCATGAGTCCAAAAAAATTTTTTTTTTTCACATGTGAAACACATGATTGTTTACTAATATATATATAACTCTTTTCAAGGTATCTACAAATTAAGATTTGATTATTGTTTCCGTTTTCCGTAGTATAAAAAAAGAAAAAAAATAGTTCTCTAATACACCTATATAATATAGGTAGTTAGTTAATTCCTACTCAAACAAGGATTTTATCAATGGCAGGGTGACAAGGTTTTTGATATTCAGTGTAGAGCAATAGAGATTTGTTGCTCTTTAAAATCTCTAAGTAATTTTGTGGGGGTCTGTAGGAATAAAATTCCTATAACAATTGCTTGGTCACCTCCTTCGGAGAATTGGTGTAAATTGAATACAGATGGGTCTTCTAATAGGCTACTTTGCTTGCTTCAGCGGGTGGTGTGTTGCGAAATTCATATGGTGCTTGGGTTGCTGGTTTGCTGCCAATCTTGGTTTGTGCTGTGGGGTATTTTTGTGGGTTCTAAAAATCTTTCACTGGGCTGCCACAGGTATAAGCAATCTCCTCCAGAAATTTTGCAGTGGATTTCTCGTGGTGATGTTGGAGTTGGATATAATAGGATTGTTGCTTTGTAGTTCTCTTTTTGTTTGAGGCCTTGCCTCCCCCTCCCAAGGGAAAAAAAAAAAAAACTTTATCAGTTCACGAGAATCTGAACTCCTTCCTTGAACATTGCTAAATCTCCTCCTATATTTAAATATACTTACTACCCTGCTCTAACAACAACTAACATATAGATCGATCATGGCATGTAAATGTCTTCTTTAATTACATGTTTCCGTTAGTGTTTTTCTTTCAACTTCTCGCATGCATTATAAAAGATCGTAGTTGATCAAACCTATTTATTATCTAGAATAATTGTTGAAGAATTTATTATGGTAGAGTGATTATACACTGAGCAATTCTCGTTAACAGAATGAACAAGCTGATGTGTCTGACACTTATCTGGAAGAGCAGGAATATTTCCGAGAACGAAAGAAGGATTTATGTTTGCTGGCCTGGCTGACAATCAGAAATGTTACCAGTCGAGTCAGTTATGTTTCTGTTGGTTATACAACATCTTTTCAGCACTCCTGTCAGAGTGTAATGCAATCTGCAGGCGAATATAATGCACCTGAAATAAGTGTTTGGAAGGAGTGCTTCTGCTCTATATCACAAGAAGCTTCCCTTTGTGCGTTGTGATTTTAAGGTTTTCATAAGTGCTGAGTGTTTTACTTTCATCAGAACTTATATTTTTCCTTGCTGCACAGCCTGTCAGGAGCCTCCATTTGAGAGATGCGTCCGACGCATGACTGGAAGAGCATTTACTGTTTGGAACAATGAGAGGAAGATCATCTGTTGGTGCACTCATTGCTTTTCCGTGGTTCAGTATGATCCTATTGTGCTATATTATTCTCTGCAGCTGCTCTTTTTGTTCATTTCATTTTCTTGTTTTGGTCATCAGTAGAGATATTTTCGGCAGATTCATCGGATTCATATGCTAAAAATTGGGGTTTAGAAAATAATTAATCCTTTTGATTGAATCAGATCAGATTGCGATAATTAGGAAAATTTTAAGGAATTTTGCAACTTTGTTGATTTTACTGGTTTGGTCAATGCATAGTTAGAGGGAAAATTTAGGAAACTTTAAGAAATTGCTATCAATGCCTTTCTTCTTTTGCTTTTCAGTTGTTGACTTACCCAATTAGTAAGTCAACAAATTTTTGGTTCGCTTACAGCTTGCGCCAATGCATATTCCGTTTTGGTTGAAGAGAAAATTTAGGATACTACTATAATTTGGGAGCTCTTATATTATAAAATCAAAAACTGGCCGACTGACCTTGTGCAGTCCATCGGTGACATCTCAGAAAAAGGAAGGCCTATTCACTAATGCCAAGAAGCACCAATCTGCTAAGCACATAGCCAGTCTAGTTAATTTAAGAACCGATCAGCAATGAAGCCAAAGACTCAATCACAGTCCTCTCAAGTTAAAGGCTCCAAACCAAAAACTGCAAAAAGGTTTTTATACAAACTTTCCGTCAAGCTTCTAAAATGCTTTTTTTTGGTACCATATTGTGGAGAAACAAATGTCAAAAATGCACTTGGAGATTCCATTTTCGCCCAAGAGAACCAGGCCATTGAACAGCAGAAGCCGGAAGGAGGAATATCCCGACAGGTGATTGAATGCTACTACTATATTCTATTTGGACTCTTTTTTATAGTGGTTTCTCTTGCATACGGTCTGATTATTATTGACATTCCAGATTGAGAACGTTAAACCCCAACAACCATTGCTCCACAAATCCAAACCGGGTCTTAGCAGTGGTAATTCCAACTCATCTGTTGCTAACAAGACACAGAATGAAGAGAGAAAGGTTTGTCCTTACGTAATTTACTAATATAATTGTTTCATGTAATTAGGTAGGAACTGACTCAGCATACACTTCATGTTTCCTTATTTACTTAAAGGTCTATGTTCGGGAATCAGCAGCACCAACACCATCTATTTCGATGGCAAATATGATGAAAAAGTTTCAATCAAGTACCAGGGACTTGTCACTACCATCTCTCTCACATGTAATGACTTCATGAAATTTGCTTCTCTCTCCCTTTTCCTTCGTCTTTCTTTCCCATACTTTTTTCATTTAATTCAGGATGCTAATGCTTCTATTATCCAGGGGAAACATGAACTCACGTTGACAAGGCCTAAGGAGCCTGAATTTGAAACAACTCAGCGGCTTCGCTCAGATCTTTAAACCCTGTGGAATAATGATGGAAATAAAGTCAGTAAAATTTATTTTTTATATTTTACCATCCTGACACTTTCAATTTTCTTCAGGAATTTCAATTTGAGACAACGGTAAGGGTCAATCAGAATGCAGAAACTGCTTCAGTGGTCTCAACTGAAGAGTCTCATCAGGTTTAGAGCAAACTAATTTGTATATCTTATCAAGTTTAGAGCAAACTTATTTGTATATCTTATTCTCATAGTCCTATCAGATTTCAATGGCAGAGATGATGAAAAAGCTTCAATTAAGTCCCTGGGACTTGTCACTGCCACATAATAAAAAAAGTTCTCTCTCACATGTAATGACTTTATGAAATTTGCTTCTCACTCCCTTTTCCTTTCGTCTTTCTTTCCCAAACTTTATTCATTTAATTTAGGATGCTGCTGCTACTATTATCCATTGGAAACAGCTTGCGTTGACAAGGCCTAAGGAGCCTGAATATGAAACAGCTCAGCGGGTTTGCTCAGTCAAATTTGCTGTTCTTGAAGAAGAGATGATGACCAAGACTCCAAAGTTTAAAGCTAGACCAGTAAACGAGAAGGTAATACACACACACACACACACACACACACACACACATATATATATATATATATATATATATATATTTTCCATCTGCCTTCTGAGGTTCATGTGCTTGCTGGTAATTCATGCTATTCATCTTCCCTGTCTAACTGAAAATTTTCCTTTTGTTATAGATCTTTGAAGCTCCCACATTACCTGCATTACCAAGAAGTGCTCCACCGCTACCAAAATTTAAGGTAAACCCTGTGGAATAATGACGAAAATAAAGTCAATAAAATTTAATTTTTTATATTTAACCATCCTGACACTTTCAATTTTCTTCAAAAATTTCATTTTGAGACAACCGCGAGCGCCAATTAGGATGCAGAAACTGCTTCAATGGCCTCAACTATAGTGTCCCATGAGTTTTAGAGCAAACTAATTTGTATATCTTATTCTCTTTGTCCTATCAGATTTTTGTTCAAACTTCTTTTTTTTTTTTTTTCCAATTTCATGACAGAGTCAATGGAAGCCTCATCATCTAACTGAACCTAAAACTAAAGGCCCTCTTCTTGGTACCACTTTAAGGGCTCGTCCACCAAAGGTGAAAAGTTCTTTAGAGCTTGAGGAGGAAACTGAAAAGATCCCTAAATTTAAGGCAAGGCCATTGAATAAGAAGATATTTCTGTATCTTCTTACTTAACTGAATGCTAAGTTGGCACCAACTAGAATCATTAGTTTCCTTAAGAAATTTGAAGTCTTTTGTTGTTTAGATTTTTTAAAGTAAAGGAGAATGAGGTAGTTTATGCATTCTAAAGAAACAAGTCACCATACCTCAGGAATTTGCCACAAATGATAGGAATCATAGGATTACACCATCGACTGTTGTTGCTGATTTGTTTGAGGAAGTAGATAACAGCATAGTTCCTTCATTATACACACAATAAACTATAGAATTGTGACAGATTCTCATTGTATCTCTTTTCTTCTTTTTTAGCTTTCACTAAATTCCAAACCCCGCAATCCACTTCCAAGAAATACAGTGCCAAATCTCTTCCATCTCCACACAGAGGTACTGTTTTATTCCCCTCTCGAGCATGGGACAAATAATGCCAAGAAAGCTCTGTGTTGATGTGTTCTGTCTTTGTTGTTGCTTTCTGGAAAGAGGAGCTAAAAAAGAGTGGAAATTTACGATGGAACTTGCGGAGAAGCAGAGAGAGGAGGAAAGAGCCAGGGCTCTAAAGGCCAATCAATATCCTTATACCACTAACTTTCGTGGGGTACATTTTCTTTAATACGTACCTCGGTTAGTTAACATATTAATAAGCATCCATGTAATGAGATAACATGGGGTCAATTTGGCTGAAGATTCCTCCAAAACCAGAGCCAAAACCATGCACACAACCGGAACCTTTCCAGTTGGAGATTCTAGTGAGGCATGAGGAAGAAATGCAAAGGCAAATGGATAAAGGACTGAGAATTTAAAAAGAATAGGAGGAAAAGAGGATATTTAGAGCATAGCCCATTCTCAAAAAGTAAGCAAAATTTAAATTTCCATCCTTTCTTTTATTGCTTTCTTAGCATACGTCAATTAGTTCTTATTTCAGGTCTTATGCAGAGACCCAATTCCAGTACCAGAGAGAGTGCGTAAACCCCCAAAGCAAGTTCAACAATTTGATCTCCGTGTAGATCACAGGGCTGTGGATAAAGCAGAGTGTGATCAGAAGGCAAGTTCATTTCAGTCAATTTAATAATAAAACAACTGGATTTAGTGAAAGTCAAGTGATGTCATCTGGCAAACTATGGTTCTTTTCAGGTTAAAGAGAAAGAGCACATGCACAAGAGATACAGGCAGGAGAGGGAAACTGCAAGGATGGTATAAAATAAAGTCTTTTCATTTTTTTTAAAATGTTGTGCTACTAACAATATTCTCAATTTGGCTAATCTAATGAAATTATAAATTGCAGATAGAGGAAGACAAGGCAATGAAGGAATTGAGGGCAACAATGGTCCCTCGTGCAAGGCCAATGCCTGATTTTGACCATCCATTCCGCCCCAAGAAGTAAGAAAACTAACAAACTTTAGTTTTGATGATATAAAAAGGACTTGGTTGCTGCTTTTAAACTCCTTTCTAATCGAGCGTATGTTCTAAACAGATATGCTAAGGCAGCCACAAAAGCAAAATCACCCAATTTGCAGGTGCTTAGGAGGAAACAGAGACAGGATGATGGTAAATGCAATCTCCAGCCCCGCTTCATCTAGGAGACGATTGATCTATCATTTGGTGGCGGCAGTTTCAGATTTTTGGACTACCTTTTTTAAAAAATATGAGTGATTGACTTATTTAGTACATATGCTATAAACATGAGTGATAGACTTATTGAGTTGAAATCAATAGTTTGATAGATTTTAACTCATTTCATTTCATACATGTTCTTTTAACCAAGATACTAGTCATAAAATCTCAAAATCTAGCCAAATCCATTGCTACCAGTTACATCCTTGAATAGTTGAATTACTTAATAAATTACACGTTCAGAACATAAAAATATCTCCCTGGAGAAAACAAAGGAAACAAACTGACTGGCCAACCCCATTCAGAGACCATAGTTAACAAGTTACATTGATGTGCAAAGCAAGCAAAAAACAAACAAACAAACAAACAAACCAATTGTCAAAATTTACCTACCAGGAAGGTTTGATACAAAACCACCACGACTCTTAATCATTTTTTTCCTTGCTTGGCTGATGATCAACTGATACTTGTTTGGCCACACCATTCTTGCATAAAACAACTCGTGAATCTCTCACATTTGCCACTACCAACTTCTGACCATTGATCAGGATTGCCGTAACTGCATTTGACCCTCCTTTTCCCAAGACAAGTGCCTTCTCTAACATTTCAGCATCTGTTATATGATAAGCTCTCCTTATTGCACTCTCTGTATCAGTCCAGAAATCATGCTGCCTGCAAGAAAGAATGAACCAAAATAATGCATTTTGAGAAAGATTATTAAAAATTATAGACCATCAAAAGGTTAGGAGAAGACTTGGTTTAAAATTGTAAATGAACCATATGCAAGCAAATCAAATTGAAATTGCACGAAAAAAGGTAGAAGTACCTCTTTCTAAATATTAACATATAAATGATTTTGTAGGTAACTTGCAACATCATGGCCCAAGTGCCCATCAAATATTGCAAACAAACCCAATTCATTGTTGTTAACTTGCTTGAAATTGGAAACTACATAATCTTCCATGGCATGGTTTGATTTTCCCTTCATCAAGTGATAACCATGTGTTATATTCTTTAACAATTTGCTTTTGCCTTTTCCGGTCTCAGATGCAGATGAACCAAATCCGGACTTGTCCTAACAAAGAATATACCAAATTCCAAGAAGAGTTGGTGATTTGAATATGAAAAAGTTTTCAGAATTTAAAGAACATGCACAATCATTCTGATATTCCTTCGAGTATCGTTAAGTTCAACATATAATTTTTAAGGATTATAGTTTAATGGTCATGGGGAAAGCTTTTCATTATAAACTTTCAAATGAATTATAGTTTGAGGTTGAATTAAACTCACAGTTACCTAGCTTAACAGTAAACAAGAATTATAGTCTAATGTTGGAAACTTGGCATTGTGGTAGGCAAATAGCACATGCACAATCATTCTGATTGCCTTATAACTATAGAGGGAATTTGTAAAAGAATCTTTCCTGCCTATAATTCCCAGAATAATGATGCATTATATGTAAAGCTCAAAAAATATGTTGTCCTTAAACAGACTGATATTGACTGCAACTATGCAGTTGCAACCTTGCAATTTAGAAGCAACTACTTGGAAACAATATTCAATTACAATAAATCTTCCATTAGATGATTGATGGATGCATCTAAGTTGTTTTGTAGAGATGATGCTGCCTATAGAATCTATGGCAGGGCATCAACAAGGTCTTGCACCTATTCCAGTCCCAGACTAACCACACGATTTCACGCACAGTTAAGAATCTAAAAACTAGGCACTAATAAACAATGTTGCTGGTACATACAAAGGAAATCCGCCAAGGGCAACTAATTATGTCCTTCAATTGTGCCTTCTTTTGAGGTACCCAAATTCCACATCCCTTGAATTATGCATTTTAGCCAATCATAATACAGCACATCTGAAAAGGCTTTTACTTTAGTAAAAATGGGACTAATGTCCTCACTCCAATCTGAATTATTGCCCATAAATAGGGTTATAATCAGCAATTTTCAGAATTGGCAACACTTCTACAACCATGTTTCAAATAGTGGTAACCACAACTAACCAACTTGACAATAAGCTTATACAGTCTCCAGCCCCGCTTCATCCATGAGATGATTTATCCATCATTTGATGGCGGCTGTTCAAGAATTTTGAACCTCCTTTTTTGTTTTCCTTTCAAGTTTTATTGTAGTCCATATTTTGTTTATAATTCTTTGTCCTTGGACACACAATTAGATATTGTTGTCATGATTTCACAATGGAAATCAATTTAAACCCAGTTATGCATGTGTTATCTATCACCAAGTATTGGGTGCTCTTGAAAAGGAGAAAGAATAAAAAGAACAGAAATTAATGAGTTATTCATCAAAAGAAAGATAAGCCATAAAGCATAAAATAAAAAATTCCTTCATTCCTTCATGTCCACACTCTTGAAACTCACTCTACTCCGAAAGTTTTGCGTGTGTTGTATAGGAAAAAAATGGTGATGCGCACTAAAAATTTCCATTGTCAACAAGTATCTCAAATGTCGATCTGGAATGTTTCACAACACACATATGTAGTCTAATGATGGCACTTGGCACAGGCACAAAATTAATATAAGTGCCCTACACTGCAATTAATTAATTAATGATTTTATTATTATTATTATTGAACAGTAACAACCTTTCAAAAAGTTGTTTGTTAACTGCAGAGATTCCGTTATATATAGAATCATTTTGTGCTAATTAAAACAATTTCTTTCTCTCCTAATTTCTCCCTAACTTATTCATCTAAGAAGTTTTTTATAGAATCCACAGAATTTGCTATCTGTGTATTCTTGACTTTGTTGTATCCTGAAAGTATATTGCTGTCAACCTTGTAGCAAATTAGTGGGGGCAATCAATACCTGTATGACAATTGACTGGAAGTCGTTTGATTATGTCTGCATTCATCGGCCAACCTTGCACCATGTATTCTATGCACTAGCAGATCCACCTTGGTCCTCCATGCTTAGCTATTATATTGAGCTTGTTAATGTGCAGACAGTGTCTCTTTGATGGTTTATAGTATTTGCCTGAGAGAAAATTCGTTCAGTCAGGGAAGAACTCAAATACCAAAATGCATATAGAAGAGACCGAATGAGTGGTGGTTAATCCTGATGACACCAGCAAGATAAGCATAGGATACCCAACAAGGCGAGCCATTGATATTTTGTGTAGTAATGCCTGTGAAGATTGAATTGGATACATACATAAATTGTGAGGGGACTACAGGTGCCCTTTTTATCCGTAAATCTTAGAACAGTTTTATTTGGCTTTGTCCTATGCAATTTCCGTCTAACATCTTCCTTAATTTGCTCGTAATTTGTTGTCGAAATCCGTTAGTTGGATTTATTGTCAAGTTTAATATGAAAGCATGGAATTGTCTAGATATTCAGCACAGAGTCTATTCTGATAAGAATTGAATTAGTTCAATGGAAGAAATGAAGTTTGCGAAGTGTCAATATGAATCTGTGATGATTTGATTCTGCAACAATTCTAGCTGCTTTACCGATTAAATTCAGCAGACTGTAAGCGCAACAGAAATCAAGAACATTAACAAAATTACAAAATGTGATTTTTTTTATATAATTTTATTTTAGAGTAACAGAAAAAAGATTTTATACCGCAGGCTTAGTACATAAGTCTTCTGCACTGTTTATCGCTTCATCGAACTCTGCAAAACAAGAAAAGAAAAGAACAAAAATCAGCCATTTTCTTATCTAGAATTGTCGTTGAAGAGGTTGTTAGTTGAGTGATTTTACTCTGAGCAATTCTTGTTAACAGAAATGGGGAAGCTGAGATGTGTTCGACACTTGTTTGGAAGAGCATTAATGTTTTCGAGAACGAAGGAAGGATTATCAACTGCTGCAATGAGCTCAATGCATTGACAGATCTTCTGCACATCACCATCCTGCTTCGCTAACCTATTGAGTTCCTGAACTCCCATGCAGCAGGGCCATGTCTGTTCGCTTACATGCCCATTGATAAATCCTACACATGAGCTGAAGTATATAATCACATTCAAAATATCTATGAAATCCTGTATTTGCTGAGGCCTGGCTGATCCAGAAACTAAGAGGGTAACAATCAGAAGTGCTACCAGTCGAGTCATTTATGTTTTGTTGGCTGTATGAGATCTCTTCAACCCTCTTGTCAGGATGAAGTTCTGAACATGGTAGGTTGGTCTTAAAAGTTAAACATGAATCATTCTTATTTGTAGATGTAAAGGAAGTTAGTTGGCTAACAGTTGGCTGAACATGTGATTGTCATGTTCTGTAAATTATTAGTTATTATTGATGTGGATCTTAAAAGCTCATTATTTATGTTATCTAAAATAATATAACTTCTCTGATTAAACAATCTGCAGGCTAATGTAATAATGCACCTGAAATTAGTGTGTCAGAGGAGTTCTTCCGCTTTATATCAATTGAAGAAGCTTTCCTACTGCGGCTTTATGGTTTTCACAAGTTCTGTGCGTTTTACATTTCATCAGAACTTTTACTTTTTCTTGCTGTGCAGTCTGTCAGGAGCATCGGTAGCTTATTTTTCAGGAACAAGAGGATCATCTATTGCTGCAATAAACTCGATGCTGGTTCAGTATGATCCTATAGTGCAATATTATAAATATCAGGAGCTACCCAACAACGCTCCTGTGTTGGTGCATCCATTTTCCTAATGATAAAATTCTGAGCAATGAAGGAAGTTGCTGATCACATCTACACTGTCTTTATCAGTGAATTCCTATAGGTTATGATAAGGAACTTCTAATACAGAAAAAAAGAATATAATTGTCACAAATGCATCCAAGTGACTCATTTTGTTTTTTATCAAGAAAATGGCCTAAGTAATGGGAGTCTTCAAAATTTTTTCAAGATCATCAATTCTTTGTGAATCCAAAAGAGGTTAACTGATTAGTTGGCTTGCCAACATGTACATCTTATCATGGCTCCATAACGTGTCTGCTAATTTTGTGGTTGCCTGTATGCCTATCCTTACCATACAATTAATCAATAAATCATACCCAAGAACAGAATTAATTTGAATTCTTGTAAAATTATACGCTTTTTTTCCTTTGCTGATTTTTTTTATTTCAAATGCATTTTTAAATGAAAATTTTCCATGGCCAGTGAAAGAGTAGTAAAATGGTAACTCTTTTCCTATGACTTCATGGTTTGATTTTTGCCGTATTTTAATTTCATAAATGAAAATTTTTAAATGTACACATATACTAAATCGGACACAAATTAATTTAAAATTATAACAATCTTGATTTAATTAAAATGTAATCTTTAGTAATGCAGTGATATAATTGCTCGACTGATCCCTAGAACCACTAGGATTTGAATCTGTATCCTAACTTAAAAAAATAAATCTTACAAAATATGAGAAATGACCCTTTTCTAACTCAATTAAAATCATAATAATTTTGAGTTAATTAAATTAAACTATTATATTTTTAAGCTTTCCAAATATCATCTCTCTTTACCAAATTAAAATTTTTATTTACTTTTGTTTTGTGCAATGTATAACAAATTAAAGAAATAAATTGTGGTAAAAAAAGAAAAGAATAGTATCCAAAACGACAATGTTTAGAAGCGTGCAACCAGTGAGAATTAACTATTAGAGAGAGGGGAGGAGACGCTTCCTATCAACATGGTCGTTGCATGATCTGGGCCCCTAAATTCAAAATTTTCGACCGTTATTTATCAATTGTCTCCTCTTCTTCTTCCTCTGCTTATAATGGTAAACTTCACCACTACCACTTCCATTTACAACACTCTTCCACCTCCTCATCCATCACTCAAGAAAACCAAGTTCTTTCTCTTTCTCTTTCTCTCTCTCTCTCTCTCTCTCTCTCTCTTGTAACTGTAATTCTAATTGGAAACTAAATTCAACTGATATCCTAACAATGGCTGACGAATCAAACTACAAAGGTAGAGTTGTAATGACGACAACGGGGATGGCGATGGCAACGGTGATAGATGAAATTTATGAATTTTTAGCGCCAAAATTCTTTGATTTTATAAAAGGGGAATCAGATGAGGAAATGCATAAAGCTGAACTCTAGTTTGATAAGGCTCTTAGCTATGCACCTTCCCGTAATGCTCTTCCTCCTCCTTTATTTCTCTCTCCCTTTGTTTGTTTGGTGAGCAATAAAATTTCTGCGTTAGATTCTTATTTAGTGTGAGAGATAGGTTTTTTTTTCTATGTTAACTAGATTCTAAGACTTAGGCTTTGCATATTTATGGAGTTTTTATAGAATTCCTACATATGTTGAGAAATTAAGGTTTTTGAAAATTTAAACCCATTTTAATTGGATGTGAGATCATAATAGAGAGAGATTCTAAAGAATTTTGCAAATTTGTTGACTTACTAGTTGGGAAATTTGGAATGAAGAGAAAATTTGGGAAAATATGAGAAATTAGATGTTTTGCCTTTATATTGGGTAATCCACAAGTCATGATTAATGAACTGTGAACAAGACAAGGGCATTGCTGGATCAATTAATTTTTGACTAGGAGTGGTCGTTTATTGGAGACCACAAACTACATGTGAAGGGATTTTGGGTGGCGTCAAATAACAATAAATGGTGTGCTTACTTATTTCATTGTAGTCTGTGAATTAATCTAATCTTAAGGTTGAATTTATATTTGATTCACTGCTATGTATTATTCTTTAATCATGTTTTCCTTTTAATTTATACAGCTTTCATGCCTAGAATTAAGATTGGTAGATCATTTAAGGTTGAAGCCTTATGTGATTTTAGCATAACAGATGATGAAACACATAAGGTAATGATATAATATGATTTTCCATATACTTATTACATTACCTAAATAGACTCGGACTCTTAATTGATAGTGAACCAAGTAAAAGGGACATTCCAAATTAAAGATTTGAGCATCACCAGATACGTTGGAAAAGTCATGCAGCTCTTGAAGAAGATCGAGCATGATGGGGGACAGTGGGAAATAGTCCAGATTCCCTAAAACGACAACTTTGAGGCTGACCTATTAGCCAAGTTAGCGGTTGAAGATAATTAGGCATTCAGAGGAATGGAGCTCACCAAAGAACTGACAAAACCAAGCACCAAGGATTCAAAAATCATGGATGTATAGAAAGTCCTGGAATGGATGAAACCGATCATTCAATATATGGAAAATGGGACACTTCTAGAAGACACATTGAAAGCTCATAAACTAAAGGTAAAGGCGGCCCACTACTCTATCCATTATGAAGAACTCTACAGAAGATCCCTCTCACACTCATAGTCTAAATGTGTGTCCCTAGAAGAAAGGAATTATATACTCAGGGAAATCCATGAAGGAATTTGTAGAGCACATGAATCACAATACTCATTTACTAGGAATGCACTGTTGTAAGGATACTACTTATCCACCATGCCCCAAGGTGCTCGAAAGCTAAACCAAAAATGCCACAAGTGCCAGTAGTTTGGCCGTCTCAATCACAAACCTTCAAACCCTTAACATCCGATTGGTAACCCTTTGTCCTTCGCTATATAGGGAATGGACATCCTGGGTCCCTTCTTAGCCTCAATATCATAGAAAAATTCCTAATTATGGCCATAGGCCATTTCATGAAGTGGGTAGAAGTGGAAGCTGTACCGACCATCACATAAGCCTAGGTTTAACACTTCTTTTGGAAAGAAATCATCTATAGGTTTGAAATATTGCATACCCAAATCACAGACAATGGAAAGCAATTCAATAATAAGAAATTTATAAAGTTTTGCTCTGACCTTATACTAAAGCTTCGTTTCACCTTAGTAGCTCACTTGTAGATAAATGGGCAAACAGAGGTCACTAGTAGGATTATCATGCAAGGGTTGAAGAAGAAGCTCGACGAAAAGAAGAAAAACTGGGTTGAAGAACTTAATAATGTCATCTAGGCTTACAAGACTATGCCCAGATCATCCACAAAAGAGACTCCATTCAAACTACCCTATGGTATGGACGCAGTGATACCAGTAGAAATTGGATCGCCAAGTTATAGGGTCAATAAAGAATTAGATCAGGACACCAACAACATTAACACCTGGATATGTCTGGATCTACTAAAAGAGAAATAAGAACGGGCTTTTGCAATCGTAGAGGCACGAAGACAGAGGATAGCTGAATATCATCATTGGCACATCTAACCAAGACATTTCAAAGTGGGAGATTAGGTACCCAAAAGGGCAGACATCGGCACAGTCAATGCAGATACAAGCAAATTCGAACCTAATTGGGAAGGTCCCTACTAGATTATAGAGAGCACATCTAAAGGGGCTTAAAAAATTGGAGATAAACATAGGAAAGAACTACAATAATATTGGAACTCAAACTGTCTTAAAAAATACTACAAATAGATGTGCTTAAGATCTTATAAACAAAAGTATCTTTATTAAGTAGCAAAGGTTACATTACAGAATAATTTACATTATAAAAAAAGAGAATAGCACATATCCTAATCTAATAATTGAGCATCAGAAAGCTCAGATGAAGGGACATTTAGCTGTAGAGACTCAAACGGCAAAAGCTCGGAGGACGATCCCACAGCAGCTGACTTAGTAGCTTTTTTCACATGAAGGGATGAGGCCTTACTCTGAGCATCCTCTTCAGAGGTAATCCTAGCTAGGATAGCCAGAGTTATCTTATTCAAGTCTGAAAGTCTAACGCCAGATGTTGGGTAAGCAAAACTCTTTGGCACTCAGACTTATATGCCTTTAGAAATCCTCCAACCATGTTCTGGTACATCTTTTTTTCATCTTCATAGGATTTCTCAGCTTCTCCTAGCTTCCTTTCCAAGATGGCGATCTGGGTGTCTTGCTCCTTGATCTTAAAAGTCAATTAAGCTTAACTATGCTCCAAATTAGCCACTTTCATTTGGCTCACCTCTGCCTCAAACCTCGCCTCTGTATGTTTAATTTATCAGAGCTCTAGTGCTGCCTTTGCCCTATCTAACTTCTTTTCAAAGTCAATTGTTATGGTACCCAGCTCCGTCTACTTTAAGCTATACTGGCTCTTTAAGTAGTAATATTTATCTTTCGCCAATAGTAAAGCCTGAGCCATCTAAGAAAGAGAACAAATGTCATTCCCTGGCAACAAAAAATACAAGATAGACAACATCAAACTCTTACCTCAAATGAATGTTCGATCATGAAGTTATACAGCTCCTCATTGTCTTCCTTCATCCAGCGCTGCATGTCAGCTGGCAGCCTCAGAGATTTTACAAATTGGTCCCTAACTTTAGCATTCAAGATGCTTGGAGGATTCATCTTATTGAGAATCCAAGCCTTCATGTCCGAACACCCGGAGAGCTTTGGATGCTTGACAAATATTTCCTCGCATAACTCCTCTACATTCGAGTCTCTATCCAAGGCATGCCTTTCTGCCCTTCATCCTTGTCGCCGCGAGAGGACCCAGAAATAGATTTTCCCTTCAAATTAACATCCTTAATAAGAGCTACTGATGTTGTAGGCTTAGGTGATGGAGAAGGAATTCGAACATCTTCTTACACCTCGGGCTTGTCAACTATAAGCTGAATCCCATCTGTAAAGGAAAAAAGTTAGCCATCTACAAAATAAGAAAGAAAAAATATAAGTCAAAACAATGCTTCCCAAAGCTCAAAACATATTGGTGGATTATACGTGATTAGGGCAGACTCTTCAAAGATATCTTCTAGATAGATCTTTGACAGACCGAGCATCAACCAGGCCATAGAGATGAAGTCTCAGGACTATCTTTATATCTTGGTCAGATAACTTCAGAGGGCACTTAACCTTATGGCACTCATTAGACCATATTCGCTGGACATCCATAAAGTCCAAATGGTGCTCGATAATAAAAATTTTGTGCCTCCACTTCTTAGGAAGGTTCGAAAGCTTCACAAAAGGGCTATGGTTGGGGAGGGCCGACAATGAGAACATCAACTTCTCTTTTTTCTTATTCAGATTATACATATATCACAGGACATCTAAGTCCAGCTCTCTATCCTCCTCATGCATCAACTTTATAATCCTGGTTAGGATCCGACAACTATTGGGATAAAGCTGACTAGGTGCTATGTTATACCTATTTAAGAACTTTTTTATAAAGGGATCCAGAGGGAACTTCCAACCCCCCTTTAGTTGCTTAAAATAAATAACTAATCTATCAAGATCTAGCATTGGAGTAGGGGCTCTAAATTTCCTATCTACGGTGTACAGAGTGAAATCGGCAAGAATACTAAAGTGCCTCCAATACCACCCTAGCATGTCCTCATCTATTCTAGAGATGAATAGGTAAGAGTTAACTTGTTTCCTTGGTGCCATGGATTTATCTAATAAGCAAAAAAGAATTGTATGAAGGAATAAAAGTTTTACCTGATTATAGAATGCAAGTTTTGTTGTAGAAGAAGCCTGATGATAGAACGCACAGGGAAGAAGAAACAAATAAGATAGCAATAAGCAAAAATACAATAGATCAAAGAAGTAAGAATTATAGGACAATAGAAGGATCTGGAATAAGCCATTACTACCTTCATAAATGTTTTAGTCTCTCCCATATCATTAAAGGTAGTCTGGGAAATAGAAAAGACTCATTAATCAAGCAGCTATGATTATGGCAGCAGAAGCGTCTCATTTTCTGACACACGAACAGATGCGATAGTTATGCAATTCAAATTTCAAAAAAGGCATCAAAACAACATAGCGGTTATCAACCCCATACACATCACTGCCAACTGTGCCTCCATGCTGAGCATTTGAAGCTCCCCCATCAATATCCAGTGATTGAAGTTGGCACCCCTAGGTCACTTCAATAGTACTAGAGTTCGGCACTCGAGCTATGATTTTAATGCACCAAGACTACATGGCACTTGGGTTGTGCTTTTAATGCATAAAGAATAAGTCCAGTAACTGAAGCTGGCACCCTTAGGTCGCTTCTATAGTACTGAGGTTCTGAGCATGTAAACCTCACGTCCTTGTACCGAGCATCTAAGCCTCCAGCATCTAAGTCTAGTGACTAAAGCTGGCACCCCCAAGTCACTTCTATAATATTAGGGTTCAACACTCGGGTTGTGCTTTTAATGCACCGAGTATCAAACTCCAGTGACGACTGGTTCTATCATATTGTCTTTATACTAATGGGTTAATCCATTATATCTTCTTTATTGCAGGTCTTGTGCATTTAAGTCCAGCTGGCACTTCAACGAGGTTCTTATACGACTATTTCAAGACTTAGTATCGAGCTTTATCTTTCCCTATGACTAGGGCTGGCCACCTCAGCTCACCCTTTTATATTAAATGCAATTATTCAAGCAGTCACACTCTCTCTAAAGAATGACATTTTCATCATCGTAAAGACCCTAATATATCAAACATAAATATCCAAAAAAACATGCGAAAGGGACTCTCGATACCTCCTACGTATATATTCCTGTTTAAATAAGACCTTTATTTTCCTCTACAAGTTACTCGAAAAGGAAGGACATCCAAAAACAAGTAGGAAAAGGTTCCTAAATTAGGAGACTCCCAAAAAATAAGGAACACTCTCCTAATTAGCTTTGGACTCTCATTCACAGAGGAATCCTACTCCTCTCAGGTTTGAGCATCACTTTCCCTAAAAATAGGACCTCGTATTCCTCATTTTCATTCATCTTGTTCTCTTCTCCTCTCTCTAGGTTCTCTCTATATATATATTCTGACTTAGGCATCTGAGGGTTTGTGGGGATCCTCCCCATCTCTCACTTTGTCTTTTGTTGATCACTTGTAGAATTCTAGCTCAAGAGTTCTAGAAAATGAGTTATCAATTAACATAATTACAAAATTTGATTTTTTTATATACTTTTATTTTAGAGTAACAGAAAAAAGATTGTAGTTTAATGCGAAGAAATTTGCCAATCTTATTCGCTTCATACTTCATGCTACATAAGTCTTCTGCACTATTTATCACTTCATCAAACTCTGTAAACAAGAAAAGAAAAGAACAAAAATTAGTCATTTTCTTATCTAAAATTGTTGTTGAAGAGGTTATTAGTTGAATGATTTTACTCTAAGCAATTGTTGTTAACATAAATGGGGAAGCTGAGATGTGTCCGACACTTGTTTGGAAGATCATTAATGTTTTTGAGGAAGGATTATCGACTACTGCAATTAGCTCAATGCATTGACAGATCTTCTGCACATCTCTATCCTACTTCACTAACCTATTGAGTTCCTGAACTCCCATGTAGTAGAGCCATGTCGATTCGCTTCGCTCACAACTCATTTTTGGTAATTTTGTCTGTTCCCCACCTCCCCCTCCCCCCCCCCCTGGTACCATATATATATACACACACACACACGAGGGGTAGGGGGAACAGGCAAAATTATAAACAGTCTTCACTCATTATTATATAAATATTGGATAACTTAGTTATTTACTAATAAAAATAAAATATAATTTTAACTTGATTGAAAGTCTATTTCCTATTTTAATTAGGTTAAGTTATATTTTATCTCTAATAAAAATTAACTAAATATAATTCTAATTTATTTGAAATTATGTTAAAATTATAAAACAACCTTCAATCATTATTATATAAAAAAATAGATAATTTATTCATTTACTAATAAAAATAAAATATAATTAATTAAAATATAATTTTAATTTGATTGAAAGTCTATTTCCTATTTTAATTAGGTTAAGTTCTATATTATCTCTAATAAAAATTAAATTAACTAAATATAATTATAATTTAATTAAAGTATGTTTCCTATTTTAATTAGGATAACTTTTATCTTATTTCTAAGAAAAATTCTAATTGAAAGTATATTTTCTATTTTGATTAGGTTAGCTTCTATTTTATATCTAATAAAAACTAATTTAATTAAAATATAATTGCAATATAATTGAAAGTATGTATTCTATTTTGTCTATAACAAAATTAAATTAATTAAAATTTAATTGAATATATATTTTATAGTTTAATTACGTTAACTTTTATTTTATCTCTAATAAATTTGAAATTAATTAAGATATAATTCTAATTTAATTGAAAGTATGTTTCTTATTTTCATTATGTTAATTTTTATTTTATCTTTAATAAAATTAAATTAATTAAACTTTTAGTGCTAATTTTGTTAAAAATATATTTTTTTCTATTTTAATTAGGTCTACTTATATTTTATCTATTATAAATCAAATTAGATAGCATAATTTTATAAGTCATATTACATAAAATTTAATAATTAAATAATTAAAATCAGAATAATAAATTTTATGAAAATAGGAAAAGTATATAATTTTTTTTAAAAGTAAATATTTTTATTAATTAAAAATTAATAAATAAAAAATAGAGCATATAATTTGATAGAAAGCATTTTTCTGTAATAAAAGTAGTATAATTATCATTTTTAGATATTTTTATACAATTTAATAAAAAAGAGTTAAAATTAAATTAATTAATATTTATCAATTAATAATTAGTTGAACTTAAAAAAATTACATTAAATTAATTTTTGAGTAAATAAAATTATTTATATTAAAAATATTAAAAAATAAAGTATCACAACTCAAATAAAAATTTACTACAATTGTAATAAATTGTAAGTTTAATGGGTTATAACATTGAAATTCTTATATAAAGAAAATATAATTTTTATTTTTTAATTTTTATTTAAAAAACTAATTATCTTTTATTATCTTATGGTTAATTATAAACATAATATTTTTTTTTCCTATATGAAATTAGTTTTAAAGTTGATAAAAATTATTTATAAAAAATATTGAAGGAATATCATATAATTATTTAAATAAAAGATTTATAAAAGTTGTAATAAATTATAATTATATTAAGTTACTATTAAATTGCAAAATAAATAACATTGCTACTATTTCTAAAACTTTATTTAATAATAATAATAACAATTAAACTTATTATTATTATTATTATTTACTATATATCATGAGTCTAAGAAATTTTTTATTCACGTGTAAAACAATTATTTACTATATATCATGAGTCCAATAAATTTTTTATTCACATGTAAAACATGTGATTGTTTACTAATATATATATATATAACTCTTTTCAAGTATTTACAAATTAAGATTTAATTATTGTCTCCGTTCTCCGTAGTTTAAAAAAAGGAAAAAAAATAATTCTCTAATAAACCTATATAATATAGGTAGTTAGTTAATTCCTACTCAAACAAGGATTTTTACAATGGCAGGGTGACAAGGTTTTTGATATTCAGTGTAGAGCAATAGAGATTTGTTGCTCTTTATAATCTCTAAGTAATTTTATGGGGGTCTGTAGGAATAAAATTCCTATGACAATTGCTTGGTCACCTCCTCCGGAGAATTGGTGTAAATTGAATACAGATGGGTCTTTTAATAGGCTACTTTGCTTGCTTCAGCGGTGGTGTGTTGTGAAATTCATATGGTGCTTGGGTTGCTGGTTTGCTGCCAATCTTGGTTTGTGCTGTGGGGTATTTTTGTGGGTTCTAAAAATCTTTCACCAGGATGCCACAGGTATAAGCAAGCTCCTCTGGAAATTTTGCAGTGGATTTCTCGTGGTGTTGTTGGAGTTGGATATAATAGGATGGTTGCTTTGTAGTTCTCTTTTTGTTTGAGGCCTTGCCTCCCCCTCTCAAGGAAAAAAAAAACTTTATCAGTTCAAGAGAATCTGAACTCCTTCCTTGAACATTGCTAAATCTTCTCTTATATTTAAATATAATTACTACCCTGCTCTAACAACAACCAACATATAGATCGATCATGGCATGTAAATGTCTTCTTTAATTACATGTTTCCGTTAGTGTTTTTCTTTCAACTTCTCGCCTGCATTAGAAAAGATTGTAGCTGATCAAACCAATTTATTATCTAGAATAATTGTTGAACAAGTGTGTATGGTAGAGTGATTATACACTGAGCAATTCTCGTTAACAGAATGAATAAGCTGATATGTCTGACACTTATCTGGAAGAGCAGGAATGTTTCCGAGAATGAAAGAAGGATTTATGTTTGATGGCCTGGCTGATCCGGAAACTAAGAGGGTAACAATCAGAAATGCTAACAGTCGAGTCATTTATGTTTCTGTTGGCTATACAACATCTTTTCAGCACTCCTGTCAGAGTGTAATGCAATCTGCAGGCTAATATAATGCACCTGAAATAAGTGTTTGGAAGGAGTTCTTCTACTCTATATCACAAGAAGCTTCCCTGTGTGCGTTGTGATTTTAAGGTTTTCATAAGTGCTGAGTGTTTTACATTCATCAGAACTTATATTTTTCCTTGCTGCACAGCCTGTCAGGAGCCTCCATTCGAGAGATGCGTCCGACGCATGACTGGAAGAGCATTTGCTGTTTGGAACAATGAGAGGAAGATCATTTGTTGGTGCACTCATTGCTTTTTCGTGGTTCAGTATGATCCTATTGTGCTATATTATTCTCTGTACCTGCTCTTTTTGTTCATTTCATTTTCTTATTTTGGTCATCAGTAGAGATATTTTAGGCAGATTCATCGGATTCATATGCTAAAAATTGGGGTTTAGAAAATAATTAATGCTTTTGATTGAATCAGATCAAATTGCCATAATTAGGAAAATTTTAAGGAATTTTGCAACTTTGTTGATTTGACTAGTTTGGTCATTGCATAGTTTGAGGGAAAATTTAGGAAAATATGAGAAATTGCTATCAATGCCTTTCTTCTTTTGCTTTTCAGTTGTTGACTTACCCAATTAGTAAGTAACAAATTTTTGGTTCGCTTACAGCTTGCGCCAATGCATATTCCGTTTTGGTTGAAGAGAAAATTTAGGATACTACTATAATTTGGGAAAGCTGGCTCTTATATTATAAAATCAAAAACTGGCCGACTGACCTTGTGCAGTCCATCGGTGACATCTCAGAAAAAGGAAGGCCTATTCACCAATTCCAAGAAGCACCAATCTGCTAAGCACATAGCCAGTCTAGTTAATTTAAGAACCGATCAGCAATGAAGCCAAAGACTCAGTCATAGTCCTCTCAAGTTAAAGGCTCCAAATCAAAAACTGCAAAAAGGTTTTTAGACAAACTTTCTGTCAAGCTTCTAAAATGCTTTTGTTTGGTACCATATTGTGGAGAAACAAATGTCAAAAATGCACTTGGGGAATCCATTTTCGCCCAAGAGAACCAGGCCAGTGAACAGCAGAAGCTGGAAGGAGGAATATCCCGACAGGTGATTGAATGCTACTACTATATTCTATTTGGACTCTTTTTTATAGTGGTTTCTCTTGCTTACGGTCTGATTATTATTGACATTCCAGATTTAGAATGTTAAACCCCAACAACCATTGGTCCACAAATCCAAATCGGGTCTTAGCAGTGGTAATTCCAACTCATCTGTTGCTAACAAGACACAGAATGAAGAGAGAAAGGTTTGTTCTTATGTAATTTGCTAATATAATTGTTTCATGTAATTAGGTAGGAACTGACTCAGCATACACTTCATGTTTCCTTCTTTACATAAAGGTCTATGTTCGGGAATCAGCAGCACCTACACCATCTATTTCAATGGCAAATATGATGAAAAAGTTTCAATCAAGTACCAGGGACTTGTCACTGCCAACTCTCTCACATGTAATGACTTCATGAAATTTGCTTCTCTCTCCCTTTTCCTTCGTCTTTCTTTCCCAAACTTTTTTTATTTAATTCAGGATGCTGATGCTTCTATTATCCAGGGGAAACATGAACTCAGTTGACAAGGCCTAAGGAGCCTGAATTTGAAACAACTCAGCGGCTTCGCTCAGATATTTAAACCCTGTGGAATAATGATGGAAATAAAGTCAGTAAAATTTATTTTTTATATTTTACCATCCTGACACTTTCAATTTTCTTCAGGAATTTCAATTTGAGACAACGGTAAGGGCCAATCAAAATGCAGAAACTGCTTCATTGGTCTCAACTGAAGAGTCTCATCAGGTTTAGAGCAAACTAATTTGTATAACTTATTCTCTTAGTCCTATCAGATTTCAATGGCAAAGATTATGAAAAAGTTTCAATGAAGTCCCAGGGACTTGTCACTGCCACATAATAAAAAAAGTTCTCTCTCACATGTAATGACTTCATGAAATTTGCTGCTCACTCCCTTTTCCTTTCGTCTTTCTTTCCCAAACTCTTTTCATTTAATTCAGGATGCTGCTGCTACTATTATCCAATGGAAACAGCTCGCGTTGACAAGGCCTAAGGAGCCTGAATTTGAAATTGCTCAGCGGGTTCGCTCAGTCAAATTTGCGGATCTTGAAGAAGAGATGATGACCAAGACTCCAAAGTTTAAAGATAGACTAGTAAACGAGAAGCTAATATATATATATATATATATATGTTTTCCATCTGCCTTCTGAGGTTCATGTGCTTGTTGGTAATTCATGCTATTCTTCTTCCCTATCCAACTGAAAATTTTACATTTGTTATAGATCTTTTAAGCTACCACATTACCTGCATTACCAAGAAGTGCTCCACAACTACCAAAATTTAAGGTAAACCCTGTGGAATAATGACGGAAATAAAGTCAGTAAAATTTATTTTTTTTATATTTAACCATCATGACACTTTCAATTTTCTTCAGGAATTTCATTTTGAGACAACGGTGAGCGCCAATCAGAATGCAGAAACTGCTTCAATGGCCTCAACTATAGTGTCTCATCAGGTTTAGAGCAAACTAATTTGTATATCTTATTCTCTTTGTCCTATCAGATTTTTGTTCAAACTTCTTTTTTTTTTTTCAAATTTCATGAGAGAGTCAATGGAAGCCTTAACATCTAACTAAACCTAAAACTAAAAGCCCTCTTCTTGGTACCACTTTAAGGTCTCGTCCACCAAAGGTGAAAAGTTCTTTAGAGCTAGAGGAGGAAACTAAAAAGATCCCTAAATTTAAGGCAAGGCCATTGAATAAGAAGATATTTCTATATCTTCTTACTTAACTGAATGCTAAGTTGGCACGCACTAGAATCATTAGTTTCCTTAAGAAATTTGAAGTCTTCTGTTGTATATATTTTTCAAAAGAAAGGACAATGAGGTAGTTTCTGCATTGTAAAGAAACAAGTCACCATACCTCAGGAGTTTGCCACAAATGATAGGAATCATAGGATTACACCATCGGCTTTGTTGCTGATTTATTTGATGTAGTAGATAACAACATAGTTCCTTCATTACACACACAATAAACAATAGAATTTTGACAGATTCTCATTGTATCTCTTTTCTTCTTTTTTAGCTTTCACTAAATTCCAAACCCCGCAATCCACTTCCAAGAAATACAGTGCCAAATCTCTTCCATCTCCACACAGAGGTACTGTTTTATTCCCCTCTCGAGCATGGGATAAAATAATGCCAAGAAAGCTCTGTGTTGATGTGTTCTGTCTTTGTTGTTGCTTTCAGGAAAGAGGAGCTAAAAAAGAGAGGAAATTTATGATGGAACTTATAGAGAAGCAGAGGGAAGAGGAAAGAGCCAGGGCTCCAAAGGCCAATCAATATCCTTATACCACTGAGTTTCGTGGGGTACACTTTCATTAATACGTACCTCGGTTAGTTAACATATTAATAAGCATCCATGTAATGAGATAACAGGGGGTCAATTTGCCTGCAGATTCCTCCAAAACCAGAGCCAAAACCATGCACACAATCGGAACCTTTCCAGTTGGAGATTCTAGTAAGGCATGAGGAAGAAATGAAAAGACAAATGGATAAAGGACTAAGAATTGAAAAAGAAGAGGAGGAAAAGAGGATATTTAGAGCACATCCCTTTCTGAAAAAGTAAGCAAAATTTAAATTTCCATCCTTCCTTTTATTGCTTTCTTAGCATACATCAATCAGTTCTCATTTCAGGTCTTTTGCCGGGACCCAATTCCAGTACTAGAGGGAGTGCGTAAACCCCCAATGCAAGTTCAACAATTTGATCTCCGTGTAGATCACAGGGCTGTGGATAGAGCGGAGTGTGATCAGAAGGCAAGTTCATTTCATTCATTTTAATAATAAAAAAACTGGATTTAGTGAAAGTCATGTCATATCATTTGGCAAACTGTGGTTCTTTTCAGGTTAAAGAGAAAGAGCACTTGCACAAGAGATACAGGCAGGAGAGGGAAACTGCAAGGATGGTATAAAATAAAGTCTTTTCATTTTTTTTAAAATGCTGTGCTGCTGACAATATTCCCAATTTGGCTAATCTAATGAAATTATAAATTGCAGATAGAGGAAGACAAAGCAGTGAAGGAATTGAAGATGACAATGGTCCCTCGTGCAAGGCCAATGCCTGATTTTGACCATCCATTCTGCCCCAAGAAGTAAGAAAACTAACAAACTTTAATTTTGATGCTATAAAAAGGGGCCTTGGTTGCTGCTTTTAAACTCCTTTCTGATCGAGCGTATGTTTTAAACAGATCAAGATTGTCGTAACTGCAGCTGACCCTCCTTTTCCCAAGACAAGTGACTTCTCTAATATTCCAGCATCTGTTATACGATAAGCTCTCCTTATTGCACTCTCTGTATCAGTCTAGAAATCATGCTGCTTGCAAGAAAGAATGAACCAAAATAATGCATTTTGAGAAAGATTATTAAAAATTATAGACCACCAAAAGGTTAGGAGAAGACTTGGTTTAAAATTGTAAATGAAACACATGCAAGCAAATCAAATTGAAATTGTACAAAAAATGGTAAAAGTACCTCTTTCAAAATATTAACATATAAATGATTTTGTAGGTAACTTGCAACATCATGGCCCAAGTGACCATCAAATATTGCAAACAAACCCAATTCATTGTTGTTAACTTGCTTGAAATTGGAAACTACATAATCTTCCATGGCATAGTTTGATTTTCCCTTCATTAAGTAATAACCATGTATTATATTCTTTAACAATTTGCTTTTGCCTTTTCTTGTCTCAGATGCAGATGAACCAAATCCGGCCTTAACCTAACAAAGAATATACCAAATTCCAAAAAGTGTTGGTGATTTGAATATGAAAAAGTTTTCAGAAATTAAAGAACATGCTCAATCATTCTGATATTACTTCGAGTATCGTTAAGTTCAATATATAATTTATAAGGATTATAGTTTAATGTTCATGAGGAAAGCTTTTCACTATAAACTTTCAAATGAATTATAGTTTGAGGTTGAATTAAACTCATAGTTACCTAGCCTAACAGTAAATATGAATTATAGTCTAATGTTGGAAACTTGGCATTGTGGTAGGCAAATAGCACATGCATAATCATTCTGATTGCCTTATAACTATAGAGGGCATTTGTAAAAGAATATTTCCTACCTATAATTCCCAGAATAATGATGCATTATATGTAAAGCTCAAAAAATATGTGGTCCTTAAACAGACTGATATTGATTGCAACTATGCAGTTGTAACCTTGCAATTTTGAAGCAACTACTTGGAAACAGTATTCAATTATAATAAATCTTCCATTAGATGATTGATGGATGCGTCTAAGCTGTTTTGTAGAGATGATGCTGCCTATAGAAATTATGGCATGGCATCAACAAGGTCTTGCACCTATTCCAGTCCCAAACTAACCACACAATTTCACGCACAGTTAAGAATCTAAAAACTAGGCACTAATAAACTATGTTGCTGGTACATACAAAGGAAATTCGCCATGAACAACTAATTATGTCCTTCAATTGTGCCTTCTTTTGGGGTACCCAAATTCCACAACCCCACTACTTAGGAAAGAAGATCCTCTTGAATTGTGCATTTTAGCCAATCATAATACAGCACATCTGAAAAGGCGTTTACTTTAGTAAAAATGGGACTAATATCATCACTCCAATATGAATTATTGCCTATAAATAGGCCTCTAATAAGGCATTTTCAAAATTGGCAACACTTCTACAACCAAGTTTCAAATAGTGGTAACCACAACCAACCAACTTGATAATAAGCTTATGCAGTCTCCAGCCCTGCTTCATCCATGAGATGATTTATCCATCATTTGATGGCGGCTGTTCAAGACTTTTAAGCCGCCTTTTTTGTTGTCCTTTCAATTATTATTGTAGTCCATATTGTTGTTATAATTCTTTGTCCTTGGACACACAATTAGACATTATTGTCATGATTTCACAATGGAAATCAATTTACACCCAATTATGCATGTGTTATCTATCACCAAGTATTGGGTGCTCTTGAAAAGGAGAAAGAATAAAAGAACAAAAATTAATTAGTTATTCATCAAAAGAAAGATAAGCCATAAAGCATAAAACAAAAAATTCCTTCATTCTTTCATGTCCACATTCTTGAAACTCACTCTACTCCAAAAGTTTTATGTGTGTGTTGTATAGGAAATAAATGGTGATGCTCACTAAAAATTTCCATTGTCAACGAGTCTCTCAAATGTCAATCTGGAATGTTTCACAACACATGTATATAGTCTAATGATGGCACTTGACACTTGGCACAGGCACATAATTAAAATAAGTGCCCTACACTACAGTTAGTTAATTAATTTTATTATTATTATTATTATTATTATTATTATTATTATTGAACAGTAACAACTTTTCAAAAAGTTATTTGTTAACTACAGAGATTCTGTTATATACATAATCATTTTGTGCTAATTAAAAAAAAATTTCTTTCTCTCCTATTTTCTCCGTAACTTATTCATCTAAGAAGTTATTTATAGAATCCACTGAATTTTCTATCTGTGTATTCTTGACTTTGTTGTATCCTGAAAGTATATTGTTGTCAACCTTGTAGCAAATTAGTGAGGGCATTCAATACCTATATGACATTTGACTGGAAGTTGTTTGATTTTGTTTGCATTCATCAGCCAACCTTGCACCATGTAGTCTATGCACTATCAGATCGACCTTGGTTTTCCATGCTTAGCCATTATATTGAGCTTGTTAATATGCAAACAGTAGCATCTCTTTGATTGTTTATAGTATTTGCCTGAGGGAAAATCCATGCAATCGGGGCATATAGTAGTGACCGAATGAGTGGTGGTTAATCCTAATGACACTAGCAGGATAAGCATAAGATACCCAATCAGGTGAGCCATTAATAGTTTGTGCATTAAGGCATATGAAGATTGAATTAGATACATACATAAATTATGAAGAGACTACACGTGCCTTTTTTATCCATAAATCTTATAATAGTTTCATTTGGCTTTGTCCTATACAATTTCCATCTAACATCTTCCTTAATTTGCTTGTAAGTTGTTGTCAGAATCCATTAGTTGGATTTCTTGTCAAGTTTAATATGAAAGCATGGAATTGTTTAGATGTTTAGTACAGAGTCAATTCTAATCAGAATTGAATTCATTCAATGGAAGAAATGAAATTTGTGGAATGTCAATATAAATCTATGACGATTTGATTTTGCAACAATTCTTGTTGCTTTACTGATTACATTCAGTAGAATGCAAGCGCAATAGAAATCAAGAACATTAACATAATTACTGATACCCCACATATATATTCTTATTTAATTAAGGTCTTTATTTCCTATATAGGTTACTGGGAAAGGAAGGATGACCGAAGACATTCAGGAAAAAGGTTATTGAAATAGGAGACTCCCAAAAAAGAAGGAACACTCTCCTAATTGGCTTATAACTCTTATTCAAAAGAGGAATCCTACTCCTTTCAGGTTTAAGCATCACTATCCCTATAAATAGGATCCTATATTCACCACTCTCATTCATTTTATTCTTTTGTATTCTCATTATTCTCCTTCTCTCTATAGATTCTTTCTCTGTACATTCTGACTTAGGTATCAGAGGGTTTATGGGGATCCTCCCTACCTCTCACCTTGCCCTTTGTTGACTACTTGCAGGGTTCTAGCTCAGGAGTTTCGAAAAGTAAGTTATCAAGTGGCACCGTCTATGGGGACTCTTGGGTAATTCATGCATCTACCAAATTAAGACATTAACACTATAACTTCCAACCTACTGCCAATCTTAACTCCTAACACTCACATCAACCTCTCCACCCTCATTCCTCCAATCAATCTTTCAGCATCTCTCCCAACGGTAGTACCTTCATCCCTTTTCCAATATGCCAAACCTTCATCTGGTGGTACGCACATTCCCCTTGGAAACACCCAAGGATGGCCAACTCTTGGCACTGACTTCCTATATTATACTCTTTTGTAACACCATTACCAACCTATACCTTCCATACATTTTCCAAATCTAACAGCTACACCAACCATAACTATACTTAACTTAAACATTGTAACCCAAACACTCAACCTCACCCCAATAAACAAAGAAGTAATGATACAAAACATCCAAGCTCATATTTCCTTGATGCAACGATAATTGAATACCTTGATTCAAAGTGGCAACCCTGGATCAGCTCACATAGAAAACAACACTATATCTCTGAAATTACCTGGAGCAAGCAAAAAGAAGTGTAAAGTTCTAGAAGGAGAATCCAGTTCCATGGTTTTGGCTCTCAATAACCCAAAATTAACTCAAAAGGTTAAAAAGGTTATACACAAAGCCGCATAAGACCGTGGAAGGAAGATGAATGCATCATGGAGGGAAGAACACACTTTATAAAAAGGATAATCCACACAGAGATCTCAACTAAATTTAGAATGTTGTAACTAGATGACTATGATGGAATTGAAGATCCCATTAACCATATAACCCCATTCAGAACAAGAATGTTGCTCCAAAATGTAAATAATGGAATCATGTACAAAGTTTTCCTAGGCACGCTCATGAAGAGTGCTAAAAAATGGTTTCATCAGCTTCCTGAAAACTCCATCACCTCTTTCGAAGACCTATCAGAGAAATTTTGGACTAGGTTTGTCACCAACATTCCCCAGCCAAAAAACATCAATGATCTCCGAATATGCAAATAAGAGATTAATGAATCATTACGAAACTACTGGACTGTTTTAACAAAGTGGCCAAATAAATTGAGAATCTTATAGATGAAGTGGCTATCGAAGCCCTAAAGAATGGCACCAAACTTGGAAAATTCAAAGACCAGATAATGATAAAAGAACCTAGCACTTTCACTGAGGTAATGGCCATAGTGGTCAAAATGATAAAAATGGATGAAGACAGAAGGATAAGAAGAGATGAAGAGAAAGCACCAACTAAAGAAGAAAGATCAAGACCCATAAGGTTAAAATTTCCATGAAAAATTTTCAAAAAACCCAATGGAAAGAGGTGAAAAGGAAACTGAAAGATACACACCTTTAAATACCTCAAGATCTAGGATCCTTATGTGGGTTAGACATAATGGCATATGAATTACCCCAGCTAGGAGAATAAGCCTAAATCGGAGAACCACTCAAGATAGAGGGCACTATTGCCAATATCACTAGCATTATAGGCATAACATCGAGGCCTACCGAGAATTGAAGAATGCCATAGAAAGACTGGTGCAAAATGAAAAACTCAACAACTTCACTGACACACCTAAAAGAATGAGGAATCTAAATGCCCAAGGGTGAGATAGACCAAAACCAAAGAAAGCCCATAATGAACTAGCTAGCGTCATCAACATGATCATCAGAGGAGAGAACACCAATAAGAGGTTTAAAAGGGCTCATAGAGAGGAAAGACCTGCCTTTAAGAGAAGACAATTCATTATGTTTGATTTAAAAGATTGGGACCATGTTCAGCACCCCCACAATGATGCCTTGGTGGTAAGCACATACATTAATAATTATTTAGTAAAGAGGTTACTGGTTGATGATGGAAGCGCCATCAACATATTGTCTTATAATGCTTATAAAGCAATGGGAGGCTCTGTCACTAGCCTGAAGCTGTCTAAAATCCCATTACAAGCTTCTATAGAGGAACCATACAGCTGATGAGATTTATAGAGCTAAATCTAAAGTTTGGAAATTGGGACATTGAAGAAATGAAAGTCATCAAAGCTTAGTTCAATGTGGTGGATCTCTCACTGGCATACAATGGTATCATAGGATGGCTATTGCTTTAAGAAAATGATGCAATCATAAGTATCTGACACATGACCATGAAGATTCAATTTGAAGGTAGAACTTTGACAATTCACAGAGATCAGCACACAGCTAGACAGTGCCACCAGATGGTAATCAAACCTCAAATAGAAGCATTCCCCTTAGAAACTTGAGAGATAGGAAAACAAAGAGTTAGCCCTGAACCAGTTGATGACATTTAGACATTATAGATTGTTGAAGGGAAAATGGTAAAGATCGATAATGAGCTTAATAGTTAAACCAAGTGAGGAATAAGAGAAGTCCTCACTAAGCACTCAGAAGGTTTTTCCTCTCTAGCATCCTAGATTACTAAGGTGGATCCTCAGATTTCCTTGCACAACTTAAACAAGACCATGAGCAAAGCCAATGATCCAAAAAAAAGTGAACTTTCGTATACGAGAGGTAGAAGATAATCACCAAAGAAATAAAGAAGTTATTAGAAGCTGGGTTCATCAAAGAAGTTACCCACCCATAATAGGTAGCCAACGTGGTGCTAGTAAAAAAAATCAAATGGCAAATATAGAATGCATGTGGATGTTAGTGATATGCACTAGGTCAATCATTTGTGATTATGTATTGAATTTCTTATTTTGTTAATAAAGAGGTATTATATTATCATTTGATTTTATGATAATTACATGAATGGTTAATTCTTACTAAGGCCATCAAGTATGTGACTTGATAGTAAAACCCTTAGATTAAAATAAGAGTTCTATTCTAATTATCCCTAGCCATTTATTCATTATATGAATATTAAAGTATTAAGGCTAGTATGATGTTGACTGATGGTTATGTTTTACTAATCATAAATATGAGATATTAAGTCAACTCCTAGGTACATGATGAGAGATCATGTACTGGATTGACCCACCATGAGAATGCTACATAGATTATTGTCATAAGTATTTATTATCACAGTAATTTTATTTCGGTCCTTTAACCTTGAAATCATCATGGATTTCTACATAGTTATTTTATGTTTTGACACATTCTAATATTGTCTTTAACCGAACGATTAAAAGGATGTTGTTGGATATAAAATTAGTTATGTGAGGAATGTGAGTGATTTAGAAGGAATTTATCCCTCATTAATATGAGAAAGATATCTAAAGGCCCCTTGATGAGATAGACTGAAGGAAAATACATGGCCATGCTGAAATGAATTGATAAAGAGTTATCATTTTCAGTCTACTTGGAATCAAGTCATAATATTGAACTATATAAGGATGACATTCTATGCCTTATGTTCAATTAAGATATCATGTGATAAAGGGACAATAAAATTCACTATAATTAGGTTATGTCGGATTATTGACTTCACATGACTTGGGTAGTCATAATGTCTTGCTAGAGGCCACTTATGACTTGTAGGCCTAAATAGAGATTTAGGCCCACTGCCAATGTTATGTGAACCTACAGGGTCACACACTTAGAACAAGCCCAAAACAGATATGGGTTTAATAAGCCCAAAATAAACTCTGTGGAAATAAATAATTAAAGTGTTTTATTTATTTATTTATTTGTTTATTTATTTAAGATAAATGTTATTTTAAATAAATAAATAAGATATTATTTTTTATTTGTTTTTAAAACAAAATCAGAATATAATAAATGGAAAATTACCAAAAGGTCATTGGTAAGTGAAACCCTAATTTGGAGTCTATAAATATGTTATATTCTCTAGGGTTTCACACACTTGTTTTTCCTGCCTCCAAATTCGTTTTCTTTCCTCTTAGAAAACAAAGACAGAGTTTTTCCTTTGTTCTTAATTTGTGAGACAGTCAAGGAGGTTGCTAGCACACACACTTAAATTCATTTTATGAAGGGCTATTCGTGTGGATACCTATAGAGGACGCATCCTTTTGGAGACGTCTTGATCCGAACAACCAAGCCAAAAAAAAAAAGCTCGAGGTAAGGTGTCACCGGTGTGAACCTCCTCTCATCCTTCCAGAGAATCTTGCCTCTTCTACGTTTTGGTAAGATTTTTAAAACCCTAGATTTAATCAAGTAGTCGAATTACATGTATCCAGGCTTGGGAACGTGATAAAATTTTAATTTTTTGCTGCGTTTGTATTACGAATCCCAACAGTGGTATCAGAGCCACTTGTAATTCGATTAATTGATTCTGTGTATATGTGATATATGTTAGGGTTTAAAATTCGTTTTGAAAAGGATTTCAAAATTATAAAAAGGGGTTTTGATTTGTTTTGTGACAATTCTTAGTAATCTATTAGAAAACGGAATTAAACATTAATTTGATTAATGTTTGTAATGGTTTAATGTGATTAAACTAAAAGCAGCCTTTGATTTTATGAATTAAGAATGCTGTTTCATGAAAACGAATTTTGTATGATGTTTTTATGAAAAACGAATTAAGAATAATGTTTTATTAATATGATTTAATGAAACAAAAATGTTGTTTTCAAAAACCTAATCACTTAAGGATTTAAATTTGTTATGTATTCTATTTTTATTAATATGATTAATTGAAACAACATATTTGTTTCCTATGTTAATTAGAAAAAAATTTTCTATTTTGATCAGGAAAATAGTTTTTTATTAAATCTGAAACAGAAATTTTGTGATTATGCAGAATGGATCTGTTTGATACAGATTTGTTCAAGCTATAATTTTGATTACAGAAATTAGGGTTTTCTTAATGGATGCGTCTGTTTAAAATAAAAAAAATTATTTTTGATCTGTTTTGAACGGATTTCTCAAACTATAAAATGTTTACAGAAAGTGATGTTTTTAGGTAACAGCTGATTCAGTAATATGATTATGAAAATTGGTTAGTTGCTTCCTTGACGCAAATAAGGGTTTTAAGGTAGCTATTTTAATTGAGCATTTTTGTCTATTTTGAACAAATTGATTTTATAGTAATTTGATTACGAAAATTCATTAATGTTCAGAAATTTGAAGGGCAACTCACCGAAGAGCTAAGGTAAAGTGTTTACCAGTCAGCGGGATCGCCACCTGGGGTGCTGCCCCTGGACCCCGCCAGGGGCACTGCCCCTTGGACCCATCAAAGTGCGATGCCCCTTGGAACCCCACTAGGGGCGCTGCCTCTTGACCCCGAAAGAATTGTCACATTATTTTATTTTTAACATAATAAATGGATTTAATAACTAAATAGATTATTATGTTATACATGTTTGTTTTTTTATGCATGGTGCATAGCATGGCCCTTAGACCAATGTGATTGGATTTTATTTTTATGGGTTGTAATTTTAAGAACAGCCTACGAGTCATTTTTATTTTGTTGTATTTATTTTATTAGAATAGTGTAAAATAAATTACAATAATTTTTGTAAATCAAGACCCATGGTGCAATTCAAGTTGGAGGCTCAGGATGGAGATCCAAGGTGGGAACCAAAGAAGGAGATCCATGGTAGAAGATGGAGATCCAAGTTGGAGGCTCAATTTGTAATTGTAATATTACCTAGGTTTGACCATTGATCTTCATATTGGCTTATGAAGATCAACTTAGATTTGGGCCATGCTATGTCACATTAATTTATTTGTTGTTATGTATGCACTGCCATGTGATGCCATATAATGCCATGCAATACAACATAACAATAACTGAATACGATTAAATAAAGATGAACCCTCATTTAATATTAAGTCATTATAATGCCTTCCATAAGTTCAACACTTGTCAAGCCTTAGATTATTATATATGAGCCTGCCAAAGCAGGGTGTATAAATTTATTTGGGGAAGGCAAGTTGGATAATGGTGCTATCCAAACGTTTGATATGGTTTAACTTAACTAAGTTATCAAAATGGCTTTAGACCTAGGGCATTAGATGGGATTTTTAGCCATGACATGTGATGTCAAATCCCATACCATCCAAGAGTTACATGAGATGTAATTGATAAGAGTTGTCCACCTAAATAACCATATTTTAGGTCATGAGCCAAAGCTCACTTAGAGTATGGTGAAATATAGATCTTGGCCCACTAAAATTTCTAAAATTAACTTAGAGGGTTATTGATTTGAGTAAATTTAGTGGGATTTTTTATTATGCCTTATACATATTTAATAAAATACTGAATGGACTTTGCATATATTTGTTGTAGATAATGACTTCAAACACTACACCTACCATGTCACTACGATCGATCCTTGAGAAGGATAAGCTCAATGGGACTAATTTTCTTGACTGGTATAGAAACCTAAGAATTGTTCCTAGGCATGAGAGAAAGGAATACATCCTTGATCAACCCATCCCTGAGGAACCAGCTGCCAATGCTCCTAGAGCACAAAGGGATGCTTATACCAAGCATCTCAATGATTCTACTGATGTCACTTGTGTCATGCTTGGATGTATGGAATCTGAGCTGTAAAAGCAACTGATGGAAATGGAGGCTTATACTATGATAGGCCATCTCAAGGAAATGTTCCAAGAGAAAGCCAGAATTGAAAGGTTCAATACCATCAGGGCATTGCTTTCCTGCAAGTTGACTAATGGTGGCTCTGTCAGTCCTCATGTTCTCAAGATGAAGGGTCATCTTGATCACTTGGACAAGCTTGGTCTCAAGATTGAACAAGAACTGGCTATGGATATTATTCTCCAATCTTTGCCTGAAGCTTATGATAGCTTCATTATGAATTTCAATATGCATAGTATGGAGAAGACTGTTTCAGAGTTGCATGGGATGCTGAAAAGAACATCAAGAGTAACACCAAGGATGTTCTCATGGTCAATAAGGGAAAGGGGATGAAAAGGGTTGGAAAGGGCAAAGGCAAGGTCTTTAAAGGCTTTCAGAAGGCCAAGCGAAAGCCCAAGCCCAAATCCAAAGCTGAACCAAAAGCAAAGGAAGGAATTTGTTTTTTCTGTAATGAGCCAGGCCATTGGAAAAGAAATTGCAAGCTCTATTTGGATGATCTGAAGAAGAAAAAGGGTGGTGAGACTACCTCTTCAGGTATTCATGTTATAGAATTAAATTTATCTGCTTCTGCTTCTGCTTCTGATTCTTGGGTATTAGATACTAGATCAGGATCTCACATTTATACAAATGTGCAGGGTCTAGAAAGGAGTAGATCATTGGCAAGAGGCGAAGTGTACCTACGAGTTGGCAATGGAGCAAGAGTTGCTGCTTTAGCTGTAGGAACTTATGAGTTAACTTTGCCTAGTGGACTTATTTTATCTTTAGAAAGTTGTTATTATGTACCTACTATGTGTAGGAATATTATTTCTGTTTCTTATTTGGACAAGAAAGGATTTGAATTTATTATTAAGAATAATAAATGCAGTATTTATCAGGATAACATTTTCTATGGATATGTTCCATGCACTAGTGGACTTTATGTTTTAGATGCCGAAGACACTAATGAAATGCCAATCTATAACGTTGATACAAAGAAGTCTAAATCTAATGATTTAAACTTCACCTACCTCTGGCATTGTCGTTTAGGCCAGATAAATGAGAAACGCATTTCAAAGCTACACCAAAATGGGCTTTTAAATTCATTTGATTATGAATCATTTGATACATGTGAATCTTGTTTACTTGGAAAAATGACTAAAACACCTTTTACTGGACAAAGTGAGAGGGCTAATGACTTATTGGGCCTAATACATTCTGATGAATGTGGACCATTAAGCTCAACTGCTAGAGGAGGTTTTCAATACTTCATAACTTTCATGGATGATTTTAGTAGATATGGTTATCTCTATCTAATGAAACATAAATTTGAATCTTTTGAAAAGTTCAAAATTTTCAAGAATGAAGTACAAAATCAACTTGGTAAAAATATTAAAACACTAAGATCTGATCGAGGTGGTGAATATTTAAACCAAGAATTTACAGATCATCTTAGAGATTGTGGGATTGTTTCACAATTGACTCCTCTAGGTACACCACAATGGAATGGTGTGTCTAAACATAGAAATCGAACTCCATTGGATATGGTTCGATCTATGATGAGTCAATCTGATCTTCCAATCTCTTTTTGGGGATATGCTTTAGAAACTGCTGCATTCATTTTGAATAGAGTTCCATCAAAGGCAGTTGAAAAGACATCATATGAGAAATGGACTGGAAAAACTCCCAGTTTGTCTTTTCTTAAGATTTAGGGCTGTGATTCTTTTGTGAAACGTCAAATCTCAGATAAACTAGCACCCAAATCTAATAAATGCCTTTTTGTTGGATATCCTAAAGAAACTAAAGGATATTACTTCTATAATGCGTCTGAGAACAAAGTGTTTGTGTCTCAGAATGGTGTATTTTTGGAAAAAGAGTTTATTTCCAAAGGAACCAGTGGGAGCACAGTGCAACTTGAAGAAATTCAAGGCCCACAAAATAGCATTGTACCTGATATGGAACTGCAGCTGAATCAATAAGAAGTTGTTGAGCCTGCACAAGTACCAAAAGGCCCAAGGAGGTCTGATAGGACACATCAAATCCCCATGAGATATGGATTTCTCATAATTAGTGATTATGGTGTGTTAATTGTGGATCAAAATGAGCCCACATCCTATCAGGAGGCTATAAATAGTCCTGACTCTGAGAAATGGCTTGAAGCCATGAGATAAAAAATGCAATCCATGTATGATAATCAAGTATGGACCTTGATTGACCCAAATGATGGTTTAAAAAAAATTGGGTGTAAATGGGTTTTCAAAAAGAAAATCGACATGGATGGCAATGTGCATACCTTTAAGGCAAGACTGGTTGCAAAAGGTTTCAAACAAATACATGGTAAAGACTATGATGAAACCTTTTCACCAGTGGCTATGCTAAAATCTATTCGAATTCTCCTTGCCATAGCTGCATACTATGATTATGAAATATGGAAAATGGACGTCAAAACAACGTTTCTTAATGGAAATTTACTTGAGGATGTGTACATGACACAGCCAGAGGGTTTTGTTAGTCTTGAGAATTTTGGAAAGGTATGCAAGCTTCAAAGATCCATTTATGGATTGAAACAAGCATCTCGGAGTTGGAATCTTCATTTTGATGAAGCAGTCAAAGAATTTGGCTTCATTAAAAATGATGATGAACCTTGTATATACAAGAAAGTTAGTGGGAGTGCTATTGTGTTTTTAGTGTTGTATGTGGATGACATACTACTCATTGGAAATGATATCCCTATTTTACAAAATGTTAAATCATGGTTAGGGAATTGTTTCTCAATGAAAGACTTAGGTGAAGCTGTTTATATATTAGGCATTAAGATCTATAGAGATAGATCTAAAAGGCTTATTGGCCTAAGTCAAAGAACTTATATTGATAAGGTATTGAACAGGTTTAATATGCAAGATTCCAAGAGAGGATTCTTGCCAATGTCACATGGCGTTAGTCTCAATAAGGCTTAGTGTCCTATGACACAAGATGAGCGAGACTGCATGAGTAAGATTCCATATGCTTCTGCTATTGGATTTATCATGTATGCAATGTTGTGTACTCGACCTGATGTTTCATATGCCTTAAGCACAACGAGCAAATACCAATCAGACCCAGGTGAAAATCACTGGACAATAGTTAAAAATATCCTTAAGTACTTGAGAAGAACTAAGGATGCATTTTTACTGTATGGTGGTCAGGAAGATGAGCTAGTTGTAAATGGTTACACAGATGCCAGCTTCCAAACTGACAAGGATGATTTTCAATCACAGTCAGGATATGTGTTTTGTTTGAATGGAGGTGTAGTGAGCTGGAGTTGTTCCAAGCAAGACACCGTTGCTAATTCTATAACAGAAGCTGAGTACATAGCTGCCTCAGAAGCAGCTAAGGAAGCTGTTTGGATTAAGAAGTTCATAACTGGACTAGGTGTTGTTCCTAGTATATTAGATCTAGTGAACTTATATTATGACAATAATGGAGCTATAGCCCAAGCTAAGGAGCCCAGATCACATTAGAGATCCAAACACATACTTAGGCATTATTACCTTATTCGAGAAATTATTGAGAGAGGAGACGTCAAGATATGCAGAGTACCTACAAATGATAATGTTGCTAATCCACTGACTAAACCTCTTCCACAACCTAAACATGAGAGTCATACTAGGTCCATGGGTATTCAATACGATGTTGATTGGGCCTAGTGCAAATGGGAGATTGTTAGTGATATGCACTAGGTCAATCATTTGTGCTTATGTATTGACTTTCTTATTTTGTTAATAAAGAGGTATTATATTATCATTTGATTTTATGATAATTACATCAATGGTTAATTCTTACTAAGGCCATCAAGTATGTGACTTGATAGTAAAAACCCTTAGATTAAAATAAGAGTTCTATTCTAATTATCCCTAGCCATTTATTCATTATATGAATATTAAAGTATTAAGGCTGGTATAATGTTGATTGATGGTTATGTTTTACTAATCATAAATATGAGATATTAAGTCAACTCATAGGTACATGATGAGAGATCATGTATTGGATTGACCCACTATGAGAATGCTATATAGATTATTGTCATAAGTATTTCTTATCACAGTAATTTTATTTCGGTCCTTTGACCTTGAAATCATCATGGATTTCTACATAGCTATTTTATGTTTTGACACATTCTAACATTGTCTTTAACCGGACGATTAAAAGGATGTTGTTGGATATAAAATTAGTTATATGAGGAATGTGAGTGATTTAGAAGGAATTTATCCCTCATTAATATGAGAAAGATATCTAAAGGCCCCTTGATGAGATAAACTGAAGGAAAATGCATGGCCATGCTGAAATGAATTGATAAAGAGTTATCATTTTCAGTCTACTTGGAATCAAGTCATAATATTGAACTATATAAGGATGACATTCTATGCCTTATGTTCAATTAAGATATCATGTGATAAAGGGACAATAAAATTCACTGTAATTAGGTTATGTCGGATTATTGACTTCACATGACTTGGGTAGTCATAATGTCTTGCTAGAGGCCACTTATGACTTGTAGGCCTAAATAGAGATTTAGGCCCACTACCAATGTTATGTGAACTTACAGGGTCACACACTTAGAACAAGCCCAAAATAGATATGGGTTTAATAAGCCCAAAATAAACTCTGTGGAAATAAATAATTAAAGTGTTTTATTTATTTATTTATTTAAGATAAATGTTATTTTAAATAAATACATAAGATATTATTTTTGATTTGTTTTTAAACAAAATCAAAATATAATAAATGAAAAATTACCAAAAGGTCATTGGTAAGTGAAACCCTAATTTGGAGTCTATAAATATGTTATATTCTCTAGGGTTTCACACACTTGTTTTTCCTGCCTCCAAATTCATCTTCTTTCCTCTTAGAAAACAAAGACAGAGTTTTTCCTTTTGTTCTTAATTTGTGAGACAGTTAAGGAGGTTGCTAGCACACACACTCAAATTCATTTTGTGAAGGGTTGTTCGTGTGGATACCTATAGAGGAATATTGATCTGAACAACCAAGCTAAAAAAAAAAACTCGAGGTAAGGTGTCACCGGTGTGAACCTCCTCTCATCCTTCCAGAGAATCTTGCCTCTTCTATGTTTTAGTAAGATTTTAAAACCCTAGATTTAATCAAGTAGTCGAATTACATGGATCCAGGCTTGGGAACGTGATAAAATTTTAATTTTTTCGCTGTGTTTGTATCACGAATCCCAACACCCACTACCTACAATTGACCAGTTAGTAGACTCTACTGTTGGCCACGGTCTATATAGTTTTGTTGATGCAATGTACGGATATCACCAGATACCGATGAATAGGGAAGATCAAGAGAAGACTTCCTTCATCGCTCATGAAGGTCTTTACTGCTATAAGGTAATGCCCTTCAGAATAAAGAATGTTGAAGCAACATATCAGGGGATGATAAACCATGTACTTTAGGACCAGATTGGGAAAAATGTGGAAGTATACGTAGACAACATTATTATCAATTGCAAGCATGTAAAGCAATACCAACAGATCTGGATCAGGTCCTCTAATTACTAAGCAAGTCCAGGATCAAGCTGAATCTGAAAAAAAAAACATCTTCAGAGTCAAAGTAGGCAAATTCTTGGGATTCATGATATCCTATTGAGGTATTGAAGCCAACCCAGAAAAGATGGAGGCCATCCTCAACATGAAAGCTCCAAAGACTATCCACTAGTTATAAAAGCTAAATGGAAGTATCATAGCTTTGGGACATTTCATCTCCTGCTCTGCCAAATGATGCTTACCATTATTCTAAGATTTAAAAAATTCCAAGAAATCTTTTTGGACAAAAGATTGCCAGGCGACTTTTGACAATGTTAAAAAATTCCTATCCTCACCTCCTTTACTCAACAGGCTAGTTCTAGAGGAAACACTATACTTATATCTCTTGGTGGGTCAAGAATGCATCACTTTAGTACTAGTATGGGAAGAACATAGCCAACAAAACCTAGTATACTATGTCAGCAAAATACTTTGAGGGTCCAAGGTTCGGTACCAAATGCTGGATAAGCTGGCCATGGCCATTGTCCATGCATCACAGAAGCTCAGACACTACTTCCAAGCTCATCCCATTATTGTCAGATCTCGCTTCCCCTTGTAAAAATTTTTACAAAGGCCTGAGACGTCGAAAAGATTAGTTCAATGGTTGGCATTACTTGGAGAATTTGACATCAATTACGAGCCCCGTTAGTAGGTGAAAGCTCAAGCGTTAGCAGATTTCATTCAAAAAATGACATCGAAAGATCTCACCATTTCTAAAGCACCAGAGTGGAAGCTCTATATTAATAGAGCATCCTCCACTCAGGGATCTGGTGTCAGGGTTATCCTTAAAGGACTATATAAAATTCACATATGATATGCAGTTTGAATAGAGTACAATACAACCAACAATGTTATAGAATATAAGGCACTTATCATAGGATTAAATTTGGCTGCCAAAGTTAAAGCTAAACACCTTATAATACATTTAGACTCTCAATCATTAGTAAACCAAGTCAATAGGACATTCCAAATCAAGGATCTGAGCATCGTTAGATATACAGGAAAAGTTATGTAACTCTTGAAGAAGATCAAACAAAATGTGGGACAATGGGAGATAGTCTAGATACCCAAACATAAAATCTCTGAGGCTGACCTCTTAGCCAAATTAGCAGTTGAAGACAATCAGGCATTCAAGGGGATGGAGTTCACCGAAGCACTGATAAAACCTTGTACTAAGGATCCATATATCATGGAAGTACGAGAAGTCTCAGAATGGATGCAACCAATAGTCCAATGCTTGGAAAACATAAGGTGTTGAGCTTTGTGGAATTTAGATATGTATTTTCCTTACAGGATCGTCTCTACTGTTGGTAGAGATATGTCTATTTTACAAAGGACATTCTGCTAAATTTTTGATAGAATTCTCATAAAATGAGACATTAGGTCGATCTTGAATTTGTGTGTTTATCTGAATTTTAAATTCTTAGATCGAGTCTCCTTTAGAATCCTTAGAAATATAAGTTAGAAATTATTCTAATTATTATTATTATTTATTTTCTAGATGTGCCAAGATCGAGGCCTATTGGACTAGGACCGTCGAGTCAATCTCGTGGAGGACAAACTTGTGAGTTATTATTCTGGCATAGAACAACACTGCCTTAGGGTCGAACATACCCTACTGATAGGTAGGTTGCATCTGTGGTGCAACTAGAGGTATCTCAGCTTCCTTATACTCTATCTCTACACGTTCCTCATCCTATAACTCTCTCTATTTATAGTGACCTATTGCTCCTCAAGGTATACCTCTACCTTGGCCTCTATGCCTGACTGGTAGCTCAAGAGGTAAAACCTTATCCTAAAAGGACTCATCATCCTTGACCTCAATGACTGGTGGAGTGACATATGCTCATCTTCTCATTCTAAAAAGACAAAAACTAATAAGATTCAGAAAATATAAACAACAGACAATGTGGACACTATTAGTTTGATCGGCCAGCAATGAAAGCCCGATGATGAGAAAGTTCGAGTTTTGAATGCAAGGGGAGCCCGAGACTTCTTTAAAATTGACTTTGAAAGCCTAAACACTAAAGCAAAAAAAAAAACCCACATCCAAGCCCAAACACAAAGCCAAAGCCCAAGCCCATCACCTCTTGACCCACGGACCTTGATGAGGCATCGATGAGGCGATGCCTCATTGAAGAGGTACTACCTTTTTACACCCACTCTCTGTAGTATTAAATGCCATTAATGGCAGTGGTTGGAAGCTTACCTGCTGAGGATTTGACCATTTTTTGATGTAAGGAAATGGGAAAAAGGCAGGAAAGAGCATGGGGAATGAAAAAAGGTGAAAGGGAGATGACAAAGATGATTTTTGGGGAATTGAAAAAGTGGGGAGAGGGTAAGGCTTTAAAAGAGGATGTAGGGGAAAAGGTTAAAAAAAGGGACAATTGAAAGGGAGAAGAAAGAAAAAAATCTAAAAAAAGAGAGAAAAAAGATAGAGAGAAGAAAAAAGGGGGGAAGAAAGGAAGAAGAATAAGAAGACTTAGGAAGCTAAAGACTTAGATTTCTTGGAGAATAGGAAGGGAACTTCTTGCATTCAAAGCTTCAAATCAGTCAACAAGCTATGAGGGCTTAGTTAGGAGCATCAAGCACATTCAAGTCAGTAAGTTTCCCTTTTTTAAGCTTTAAGTCCCTTACTTTCATTAAAAGCTTAGATTTATTGCCATTTTGTGTGTTTTCTTAAGTTATATTACTTATTTAAGTTCATAGAGAAGCATGATTGCATGAGACACTGAATATTGATTGTTAATATTTGTATATTTATATTTATTTCTTCTTTGTTTGCATGATCATTGAGTTTTTTAGGATCTAAGAAATGTAGTCTGTCTCTATCCCTGTTGACGAATCGCCATCTTTTCATAGAGGTGTCTCCCCTTTATGAAGAAGCGATAGAGGCATTGCCTTATAGTGAAAAGGCGATGCCTCTTTGAAGACGCGTTGCCCCTTAACCAGCCTCCTGCCTTTTTTTGTCTTAATTTTCAGCTATTTTCAATCCTTATCTCGAATATTTGGCATAATTTATGTGTTTAATTTATTATATTTCCTAATTTCCTGCATGATTATTGTGTTATTTGGTATTATTTTAATGATATATCATTATGTTATTTTACAGACTATTTTGTGGATCTATTTCCATTTATTTTGTAAATACTATTTGTAAATGATTTATAGATATTGTTGTTATTTATGGGATGGAAATAACTTATATTTGTTGTAGGAATTATTTTATGATTCCTAAGTATTAGATGATTGCTTTATTAATTAATTCTTAAGATTTTTGACTTGTAATTAATTAGTTTATTTTCGATTTATGCATGGTTTATTTTTAGTATTTTTATGCTTATTTACATTTAAAAGTTGTAATCCTTAATCCATTCCCCCTTTTATTTGGAATGTATGGTTGTAAATTATTTTTGTTTATTTATTTGTGATTGAATGCCGGAGATATAAGCTTGAAATGAGACTAATGTGCAAACTTGGAATAAAATATAAATTAGAAACCAACCGCGATTTGCATGTTAATAAGAAAATAATTTAATAATCAAAGGTAATAAAATACAAAACACACACAGAGGCCAACCGCAAGGTTAGGTGGGCATTCCAAAAGCCCATACCCAGTTTCTGAACTCAATCTTTGATGAAAGCTTTTGAGAACCTCTGTGAAATCCAGTTGTTGTATAGTATGTCCCAGCTTTCATTCGGATGGTGACTCCATCTCCGTTTTGGGCCCTAAGCCCACTATATATTTTCTAGTGAGCCCCAAGCTCACACAGTGTCATAGTCGCCAACACTTGGGTGCACGATTAAAATCGCCACTTATAGATAAATAATAAATCGACAATCTAATAGTTATGTGAAATACTAAATCAAAGAAAACTTATTGCAGACATGATTGAACCTAATTCACTACAGTAGTTTCAAAAAAAACAAGACTCTGAAAACCTACATCCACAACACTAATAACCTAGGGCTTTGATACCAACTTTGTCAAGACCTAAAATCAGGAGTCATGATCGGCTCTAGGGATGGAAATTCTTTCGAATCCGGAATCCGTAGCAAGCCTTAAAAATAAAATCACATACAATAAATAAATAAAAATATGCTAGAATTAAAATTTAAATCAATATAAAAATAAATACTTAAATGTCATTTCATAAAATAATAATATTCATACAATATTCAGAGATATGTCTCTCACTAAAATAACATTCTTTTGATACAATACACTACTATTGCAGTTTTTTAGAATACAATTAAAGTTTAGATAAATAAATTACATAATCTAGTTGGGGCTGAAGAAGTCTGGCGTAGAGTTTTACTACTGAGGTCTAACAACGAGAAATCTCTTGAAAAAAATATTGAGAGGAGTCAAACCTCACTAAGTGAATTATTATAAAATATATACAAGCAATCTAAATCATATACAGTCAGACATCAATATAATAATATACATATATACGCATTTCACACATATGCTAAACTCTGTGCTTATATATATAATAAATGCATAAAATATTTATTTAAAAGAAGGATCAAATTGGAACCCTAGATATCTGCAACCTCAATCAAAATATCTCGCTAGCCATTAGGCTAATTTAATTCCAAAATAATTATGTTATTCCATTTTGGACAATAGATTGGCCCCGAGACACTAAGTCAACCGAGCTCCCGCAATCTCACTGTCAGTGTGATTGGCCCCAAGACACTAGGTCAACCGAGCTTCCGTAATCACACTACTCAATCACATCAATTCTTAATAATCAATCAATCAAATGTCACCTCAAATGATTTAATAACTCAACCCTAAAATCTATCGCATTGGTATGTACACGGTCATAGTGCAGCCCACTAAATAGCATGTTCTATTGATATCCTTCATATAAAATCACACACACACACACATGCGCGCATATATATTGGAAATAATAAAATGCAACGTTTAAAACATAATGACATTCTTTTGAAAAGAATATATCACTTATATACTAAACATATACCATAAATATATAAAAAATATACCAAATGAATATGCTAAACATAGGTCAAATATACTGAATTTATATTAAATAAATACTAACATATATATGTCATATATATACAAAAGATATATAAAAAATATACCTAGTATACATGTCTCATACATAGTAAATATACCAAAAATAAACCAAAAGTATGCCAAATCATTTAATAAAACAAATCATATTTAAACATATAATGAAAATGTGAAAATCCTTATTCATGCATCCTATATGCAATGTATATATAGAATAATAACTCACAAGTTTGCGCTCCTTGAAACTAACTCGATGGCCCTAGTCCAATAGGCCTCGGTGTTGGTATAGCTAGAAAAATAAATAATCATAAAATCAGAATAAATTCTAACTTATATTTCTAGGAATTCTAAAGAAAGACTCGATTTAGGAATTCAAAAACTCAGTCAAAAGACAAAGACTCAATATTGACCCAATGTCACATTTTACGAGAATTCTATTAAAAAATCGATAAAGTTTTCTCTGTAAAATGGACATCTCTCTACTAAAAAGTAGAGTCAATCTTGTAAGAAAATGCACTTAAAAAACACAGGTGCTCAACACCTTGGGTTGGGATCTCAAGCTACTCAAATTCCCAACTGAAGTTCAAAACTCACCACAAATCAATATAAAATAATACATGTAATAAAAATCATTAAAATCTATAAAATATCCATAAATAATTACAATATAATATATTTAAACATTAAAATAGTAAATATAATTATTTTCACAATAGTAAAATAAAAATCTCAAATAATTATATAATATTAATGAAAATCCAATTTTTTCATTATTTAGCATAACATAGTAAAATTCACAATTAATTCCTTAAATAGGTTATATATATAATAAAAATAGTTAAAAACCCATTTAATCACAAAAATAGTAAATAAATTATTATTTGAATATAATTTTCAAAAATTAGTATTAATTAGTTAAAAATAGTAAATAATTTGTAAAAATTATTTTAATACCAATTATTATTCCAAAATTATTTAAAACATATTATTTAACAATATTTTCAAAAAAAATATACATTTAACTTATAAATCTAATATTCACATAATATTAAAAATATTCCCAAAAATTATATAAAATTACTAAAAATTATTTTATCAATACTAAAATTACTAACTTAAATTAATAACACTAATGAAACCAAATTTTTATCCAAAATAATTAATTAACATAATTAACAAAAATTCAATTTTTTTAATATTAAAATATTCAAAAATACCCATAATTAAAATTAATTCAAAAAATAAACAAAAATTATATTTTGGAAGATTAAGTTGCATATAACAACATTATTTACTATTTTTAACTAATTAATACTAATTTTTGAAAATTATATTCAAATAATAATTTATTTACTATTTTTGTGATTAAATGGGTTTTTAAACTATTTTTATTATATATATAACCTATTTGAGGAATTAATTGTGAATTTTACTATTTTATGCTAAATAATTGAAAAAGATTTTTATTAATATCATATAATTATTTGAGATTTTTATTTTATTATTGTGAAAATAATTATATTTACTGTTTTGATGTTTAAATATATTATATTGTGATTATTTATGGATATTTATAGATTTTAATAATTTTTATTACATGTATTATGCTATATAATTAATACGGGAATTCTTACGAATCAAATAAGAACAAGCTTAAAAAAAATGAAACCTAAAAATAGACATAAACTAAGCTTAAAGAAAACTCACAATCGAAGAGGTTTAAGCTTGAATCAAGCTTGGAAATGGAGTCCTCATAGCTCAAGGAGTCAAGAGAGTCCAAGAACCTGATCTTTGGTGGCTGGAAAAGCTACCGACGTTCATGGAGGTTCCCTGTTGCCGCTCCTGATCTAGGCAGTTTTCAATGTGCTCCAGGCGCTCTAAAAGTGGCAGTCGACGGCAGAAAGAGGCTAAAGGTGATGGTGGTAGGTGGTGGTGCAGCTGATGGCTCCAATGAGGGCTAGGTGGTGCTACAAGTGTGATGAGAAGATAGAGGAAGAAGAAATAAAATAAGGGGAGAGAGAAAAAAGAAACCCAATTTTCTTTTAATATATATATATATACACACACACACAACACATGCACATAATAATAATAATAATAATAATAATAATAATAATAATAATAATAATAATAATAATAATAAAATTATTATATTTTAAAATAATAAAAATTCCAAATAAATGGTTTTACGTAAGAAAATATTTAACTTAAAATAATGAATACTAGTCACAAATAATTATAATATAATAATATTATTAAACAAATAAATAATACTTAACAATAAATTAACTTTAAATCTGAACAAAATAATCATAATAAATAAAAATTTAAAATATTATTAACACTGCATATCCTAAAATATATTTTAATAATTTAAAATTATTGGGTTATTACAGTATTGATATTTTAAAAGAAGAAGGGTACATCGTGTTTATATTTCCCTATTATTAATAAAGAACTAGTAGTGAATCAATGTGTTGCACAAACTTTAAATAATATAGTTGTTTTGATATAATTATTAAATAATTTTAATAAATTTAAAATTATAAATTAATTAAATATAAAAGTGGTAACTATTAGAATTTTATTTAATAATTTTTTATTAAAAGTATAATAATAATAATAATAATAATAATAATAATAATAATAATAATAATAATTGAAGAAATAAAATAGAAAATAATTGATAAGTTACACATTTTTACTTACGTTAAAGAAAAAGAAAAATGTATTTTTAATTGAATAAAAAGATGGATGTTTTAATTAAAATAAAAGACATAATTTATAATGAAAAAGAAAAGTAGCATTTTAAATGTAGTATCATTAGAGTGTTTATGTAAAATAAAACATATATAATTTAAAATAAGAGTTTTTATAAAGATAAAAAGGTAACTAATAAATTAAATTAAAATATACTATATTAATTTTATTTTTTAATTTTTATTACCATTATTTTCAAATATAATAGAATTTTTTTGAGACTATTAAATTGCTATTGGAATATATATAATAGTTTTTTAATTAAAAAAATATTAAAAATATAATTTCTAATAGTTTAGGAAAAACGATTAAGTGATTTGAGATTAAAAAAAATACGTATTATATAAAAACTTTTAGAATTTAAGTATTATTTGAATATGTAAAATTGTCTTTTAGCTTTAAAAATAATACTAAAAAGCTATAATAAATATTTTATTTGTAAGAATTTGACGCATTAAATTGTAGGGTAAGTACTTAAATATAAAGATAAATATTTGTTAAAATTTTAGTTTAATAATTTTAAAGCTGAACATTTAATAAATATATAAATTACAAATATGTATGAATTTATAATTTAGAATGTATTAAAATAAAGTTTTCATCATTAAATTTATTTTTATAATTTATAATGTATTAAAATAAAAATATTTAATATGTTAATTTAAATTTCAATTGTTTTTTAATGATTTTTTATTTAAATTATATGTGTTTATAACTTATTAAATTTTAATTAATTCAGTTTAATTAAAATAAAAAATTATAATTAATTTGAGGCAATCACGGCTAATTCAATTTGTGAGATTGATAAAGTTTGACATATAGCAATAATATATAAAAGAAAAGAAAAAATAATAATTTTGGTAATGGTAATGAAATTGGGACTGTTGGGGTTGAATCAAAATGAGTTTTATTTATTATATTTGATGGGATTGAGGATTTTTGGCCAACCAAGACTAGATTCTTGGATGATAGCTGGACCAATGAAGAAGGATTTACGGTGTGAAAGAGAAAAATGGCTTATATATGGTAGTATTTTAATTTCTTATTACAGACTTAATATTGAATATTTTGTCATTGTTAATTAGGAAATTACAACTAACTTCAAATATATATATATATATATATTGCCAAACACAGGAGATATGTTTAAAGTGTCTTACGACGTTTAAATATTTGTTTCCCTTCCATTAAAATATTGAATATAGTATGATGTGGATTATTTTTGGAAATATAATATCTTTAAATAAGAAAAGTACAAGGAAGTGAGGGATTAGAATTTAAAAAAGTTGATATGGACAAGAAGTGTGGTGGTGTAACTAAGGATGAGTAAGCAAAAAGAAAATTCTAGACATTGTTCTTTTCTTGCAAAAACACGTACTTATCCATCTGCAAAGAGAAAGGGACGGCTAAAAAAAATCAAAAACAAAAACAAAACTTTACAAGGCTAAAGTTTGAAGATTTTTAGCAAGCATGTCGAGTTGAAGGTAGAAAAGTGGTGCTCATGGCGTGAGAAAGGAAATAAACTGCAGAGAATACTGAGTGAACCCTTTTCCCTCTTCTCTTTCCTGAATTGATATATGAATTCTTCTTTAAAACATACGCTCACTTGTTGTGGATATCTTGAAAATTAAACCTTGAATCTTGACACTTTGGTGTTAAATTATTGGTTCTACGTATGGTTTCGTTATTTATTTATTATTATTTTTTTTTTCTAATGAGCTATTTGGTTGGTTCTGTTTCCATACATATTAAATGTTGTCCTTGCTTGTATCTATTTATGGGTGAGTGAAACCTCTCTGTTATCCTCTTCAAAGTGAATCCAAAATTTTCTTTGTAATGCTCCTTTGCTTTGTTGTAAACTGATTCCTTGAATGAATATGAGATTTATCGCTCATGGAGTTAGCTTCTTGAAACTTCTGTCAAAGTTATTTTTGTCGTTGAACTGCTCGTTTGGGATTCCCTGTCTATTGGAATATGTTCAAAAAGAGTTTAAATGGTCCCTGAGAAAACGTACATAAAATTGGTAACAAAAGTTTAATATAAAATCACCAAAAGGAAGATATAAAACCCATGGGAAAACTTGGTTAAAGAATTTGAGTGAATTTTCATATCTCTCTCTTGTCTTTGGTCCTCAAACTAGTTTGAAACATTTTTATTGTTTGCTAAGAATTGCTTACCGGGTCTGTGATATGTTGGCCTGGGTGCTATTCTCTTTCTAAAACTATTTTTTTTAACTGTAGACCTTGTGGAATAACTTGTGAGTTCCCAACTCTTTTTATTTGTTATGAACCTAAATCTTGCCTTGGTTCCTTTATTGATTGAATTTAATTTCTGATGAACCTAGAATTTTATTGTTTTTGGTGACCTTATTCTGGCCAACTATCTGAGGTGTATTTCATATGGAATTTTACTATAAAGGCTTTGTATACTTTGATTCTTTGTCTGTGTAATTTTACTATAAAAGAGAGGGGTTTTGATAAACCAAAACTGAAAGCTTCTATAAATGGAATGAAACTAAGAACTAAATAAGTCAAAGCATTTACCAAAGTGGCCATCCCCAAAGTCTTTTAAAAAAAAAAAGTCTAAGAAAACTAATCATGACAATTTTACAAATGGGAAAGTGAAAATACATATGTATAGAAAATAAAAGTTGGTAATCAAGTACCAAACAGAGCAAAGTTAAAAACAACTGACCACCTTCATAAATATATATATATATATTCAAAAGCAAACCAAGTTTGTATTAATTAGAAGGACATAAGTCCATAAGTACAAATGATTCGACTGAAGAAGGGACAGCATTCCATAAAATAAAATCCTGACCATCATCAAGAACACCCTTTGCTATATGATGTGCAACCTTAGTACCAGGTCATTTTACAAATGAAAAAAAGACTATTGAAATCTTTTGACAGATGAAGAACGTCTTGGCCAATTAAGTCATTAACAGACAGTCCTGGGGAAGCTTGGCAAATATTTTGGATAGCTATCTGAGAATCAGATTCACAGATGATATTTCTATAGTTAAATAACGAAGCCACTTCCAATCCAAAGCGAATTGCCATTGTTTCAGCAACCTGAACATCAAAGCATCCTTGGAAGATTTTTCCTGCTGAGAAAACTATCTGACCAGATGAGTTTCGTGCAATCACTCCCAGACTGATTCTGTTCTCAACCACATCCACTGCCGCATCACTATTGATCTTTATGTCATTTCCTTCTGGCGGTTTTTAATAACTACAATGCAAGGTCTGAACATGATTAAAGGTGGAATGTTGAACTCTTTCATGGTAACTAGAAGACATTTTCTGGGCAGTATCAAGCACTTGAGTGCATTGAGCTGAGTTATTCCCATGAACCCTTTTATTACGGGAAAACCACATGCTCCAACACAAACATATAATAAATTCAACATCTGTTCTGGAAAAATTCTGCATCACATGCCCCAACCATCTATCAAAAGAATCCACCACGATAGAATCAGGTATCAAGCCAAAGGGAGAGGCAAACCATATGCTCAGACTCCAACTGCATTTTGTTAGCAAATGCAGCAGAGATTCTGGCACAGAATTACAAAAAACACATTCAGAAGTAACAACCATTCCTCTTTTACTTACAGTATCAAAGCATGGTAATGAATTTTGAACTGCCTGCCAAATGAAATGCTTAATTTTGGGTGAAACATTCAACTTCCAAATCATGGGCCAGTTGAAAAAGACATGGGAATGCGTTGAAGATGAGGCAGCAGCGCTGTTCTTTAGCTTGCAGGTGAGATGATATCCTGACTTCATAGAATATTTTCCATCTTTTGTTAGAATTTATAGTCGAGTATCCATGGGAAGTCGATTACTAAGTGGCAATTTTAAAATTGCTTCAGCTTCAAAAGGAAGAAAGATTTAATTAATTAATCCAACATTCCACAGTTTTGACTCGGATCCTATTAAAGATGAAACCATAGCATCATCAGGAAGAGCTGTTTTGACTAAAGGCTTTAAATCATTGACACCCAAAATCCATCTATCACTCCACACATTTATCGAAAGACCATTACCCACTCTCCATCCGAGCCCTTCTTGTAAGACTCCCTGTGCATTTAAAAGACTTCTCCACATATAGCCAGGCTTAAATCCTAACTGGGCATCCATGAAAGAATAACGAGGAAAATATTTAGCTTGCAGTACTCTAGCACTTAGAGAAGAAGGATTAGTCACAAGTCTCCATCCCTGCTTTGCTAACAGTGCTTGATTAAATTGTTCAAAGGAGCGAAATCGCAAACCACCTTCATTTTTTTGGCTTTGTCAAAAGGTTCCAATTTAGCCAGTAAGTCTTCTTATAATCTGAATTGTCACCCCACCAAAATTCGCAAATCATAGACTGCAGCTCAGAATAAAAGTAGATGGAATAGTAAAACAACTCATAATATACTGTGGAATTGCCTACGCAACAGCCTTTATTAGAATCTCCTTACTTGCTCTACTCAATAACTTCTCTTTCTAGCTTTTAATTTTTTCCATAGCCGTTCTCTCAGAAAGGCAAAGATAGATTTTTTTGATTTGCCAATTATAGTAGGAAGTCCAATGTACTTCATATACTTATCCACTCCATGCATACCTAAAGATTGGTCCAATTGAGTTTGTCTGTCGTCAGAAATAGCTTTGCTAAAAAACACTTTTGATTTATCAAGATTAATTTTCTGCCCTGACTCCTCATAAACCTCTAGAATCCTATTAATGGAATTACAATCTGAAGCTGAGGCTCGAGCAAACAATAAGCTATCATCCGCAAAGAAGAGATGAGAAATAAAGGGCGCCTACAGCTCAATCTTATAGGATAGATATGCTGTCCATGACTGCTTTCCTGATTAATGCTGAGAAACCTTCAGTACACAGTAAAACAAGATACGGAGAAATCGGATCCCCTTGACGGAGCCCTGTACTAGTTTTTACAAAACCTTTAGGCTGACAATTAATTAGGAAAGAGAAAGAAAGAAAAGACAAACAAGTCATAATCAATAAAATAAAATGGGCAGGAAAATTCATTTGAGTCATAACCTGTTCCAGATAAAACCACTCCACCATGTCATACGCCTTGCTCATATCCAATTTTAAAGCCATGCATCCCTTTTTACTTGATATTCTGTGTTTCATTAAATGGAAGGCCTCGAAAGCAACAATATTTTATCCGTTATTAATCTCCCTGGAACAAAAGCACTCTGAGCTTCATCAATAATGGCAAGAAGAACCAATTTTAGATGATTTGCCAGCACTTTAGAGATTAGCTTATAGGTTACATTACACAAGCTAATTGGTCTCAAATCTTTCACACATTCTGGTGATTTAATTTTCGGAATTAAAGTAATAAAAGTATGATTGATGGTTGGAGGCATCTCACCAAACTGAAGGAATTTTAAGACTATATTGGAAATATCATAACCAATTACGTCCAAGAATTTCTAGAAAAAAAGAGCTGGGAAACCATCGGGATCTGGAGCTTTTGATGGATTGCTTCAATGCCGAGACCACCTTTGCTTTTGTATAAGGGGCAGCTAATAATACCATTGATTCATCGTCAATCCTCTTTTGAATTGTCGAGACTGATTCACAAGAGCTTGGCGGCCCTCATGTACTAAAAAGTTGTGAAAAAGAAGACAGTACAAGATTACTAATCGCATCACCTCCTTCACACCAGTGGCCCAAATCATTTTGTAGGCAACGAATAGTTTTATGTTGTCTTCTTTCAGAGGCTTTTCTGTGGAAAAAAGATGTGTTTCTATCATTAGATTCCAACCATAGAGCTCGGGCACACTGTCTCCAATAATCTTCTTCAAGACTAAGAAGGACATTAAGCTTTGCTTTTAATACAGCTTGTTCATTGTCTAAATGAGGGGGTGGAAACTGTTGTTGCAACCATTGTAAAGCTAGCATGGTAGAATCAATTTTCTTCTTTAAATTCCCAAAAGTCTGAGCACCCAAATTCTAAGACTGTGGGCATGTTTATTCATCTTTCCCAACAGATTATTCGACATTTCAGAGTCAGGATCAGATGCCCAAGAGTCAGCAATCACCATTTTACAACTTTTAGATTGCACCCACATAGCTTCGAAGCGGAACAACTTTCAACGATCTGACTTAGACCCAAAAATAGAATCAGATGAGTTAAAAATAATAGGAAAGTGATCAGATGCATACCAAGGCAGATGTAAAATCATAAAGTTTGGGAAAACTTCAGGCACTGTTTCTGAACCAAGGAAATGATCCAATCGCTCCCAAACATTTGGATTCCCCTTTCTGCCATTATCCCGTGTATATAGACATCCATTGTAGCCAAGATCACAAAGCTTTAGTTTATCAATAGTATTGCAAAAATCGTCCATAGCTCGGTAATCTCGCTCCCTGCCACCTGATTTTTCATAACTGAATAGAATTTCATTGAAATCCCCAAAGCAAAAGAGAGGTTAATTGATAGAATATAATAGAGAAGAAAGCAAATCCCAAGTCTTATGCTTTGAATGTCCCTTCGGCCAGCCATACACACCATAACCCAACCAGTGAATTTGTTTTGCATCATCAAGACTTGAGAACTGAATATGGTTTAAAGAGAAAGACATGATCAACAACTGCACCTCCTTGCGCCACATTAGAATCAATCTGCCAGCTCTCCCACTACTTTCTACAGGGAAGAAATTGAAATCAACAAACTGAACTTTCAAACTATCTACTTGATAATGAAATAATCTAGTTTCCATCAAGAATATTATCATTGGGGACTGGTTTACGATAAAAAATCATAGAGCTTGGACTATCCAAGGATTCCCTAGTCCATGGACATTCCAACTAATGAGTTTCATTACACCCGATGGGACTGTTGGGTAGTCTCCGCCTCGCAAACCATCATGGCAACCGCAGAATAGTCACTACTGTTTCCCTTTTTTATTACCAGCATTTTTCCCATTTTCCATTGCATTAGTACAATTCCCTTTGCATTTTTTTCCATCCAGCATTTGCATCTCTGTCTGATACCCATCCGGCTTATCTGTCTGTTTCTTGGGGTGCCCTCTTCTTAATTTTTTAAACTTCCGCAGAAGTACACAATTAGTTGATGAACCCGAAGGTTGTTCATTATGGATTAACTCGATGTCTGTGATAAGAGTATCTGCATTCTTACTAGATTCCTCTTTTGAACTGCTGTGTGGGATACCCAAAAAATACAGGATGAGAGATCTACCATAGACGGTTGCTCATCACCAGACAATTCCTCCAAAATAATCAGCTGTCTATCGAAGTGCCATGGACTATCTCGCAGTATACGTGCTCTCTTATTCTTTGAATTAAAATCGTAGACAAAAAGATTTTGGCCAGCCTCTATTATTGTGAATCCTTTAGATACTCGCCAAGCATTGTTTAGTACATGAGAGAGAGCCTTCGGATTAAAAGGTTTACCCATAAGGATTTTGCCCACCAAGCGGCGATCTTTTTTGAAATGTTGATCTGAATTGTTTTGCAGGTTAACCTCCTCTTCTTCATCTTTCGTGAGAGAAAATTTATGCCAAAAGTACCTCTAATTCACTCGTCATTTATGAGGGATAGAGCAAAAGTAATGGCTTAAAAGAAAAAGATACATAAAAAGATTTAGATATGGTGGGTAGTTGGAGAAGCGGCTAAGAGGAAGATTAGAAGAAGAAAAGATAAATCAAAGTGAAAAAGAAAAGAAGAGGAAAATCCACTATGGGATGAGGCTCTAATCCTGACTAGAAACCCTAGTTAGGCAGAGAGAAGAGGTCCACAAAGGGAAGAGAAGAGGTCATTGGCCATCTTCATATTTAGATCAATGAATTGATTTAAATATATTTTAAGTTGTCTATTTAAATTTGGAAGGATCATGGACAAGAAAAATAATAATAATAATAGTTTACTAAGACCTAAAAACTAGCTAAGCTTTAATTTAGGTTATTTATAATAAAGTATTTCAAGATAATTTATGTATAATGGTACTTTAATGCCAAGTTCTATTTTATCTTTACCATTAAATTCCATTTACTATGGGTCTCAAGCTAGATAGAGGGAGTATATTTCAAGCCTATGCTAAATATATCTTATGTGGCAAGAGTAATGGAATTTGAGGATCCAATAATTAAATTATAATATTAATTGTGTCGTGGGAAAACATATGAAAGGATGGAATTATATTAAACCAGTGATCTTTGTGGATTGATTGATTAATGAGTTAAGAGCACATATGCACATATGTTTTTAAAAGTGTAGTAAGACCATGTCCAGAACATGGTTGGGTTCGATGAATTGTAAGATGGTGTCTGGGACACTGCATTTCACACCTTATGATTTGATATAAGACCATGTCTGGGGTACATCATTCAAAAGGAATTAATGGAAATGAGATATATATTTTATTAGCTTAAGTGCTTATCACACTTAAGCCATCGTATGCATTGGACATTTTGAACCTTTGGTGTGCTAAATGGTACCCATCATACCTATGTCACTTGTATATGTGTGTTTGATGTGCTCTCTACTTGCTATGGTTGGGAGTTAACAATAAAAGAAAAATTAATTATGTCCCAAGAATTGGTTAACCGTTTAAAGGATTATACATATAAATATATTGAGTAACTAGAGTTATGCAGGAAATTTGTCTCTAACATTAAATATTACTAGAATATGAGTTATAGAAGAATTTTCCTTGAAGCATATAAAGAAGATTATTACAAATTATTACAGGCATATGGAATTGTAAGACATTGTCACCTTCTAATATTCATATAGTCGATAAATTTATTGTCGAAATATCTCATACACATGCACATTTTTCAAATCTATATCCTACCAGCCAACTCAATTATTATTATATTTTAGCTATCATCTTTGTGTGCTAACCCATTTACTTGTACTCCATTCACCCATTGGGTATTTTCTTGCAAAAATACTTGTTATTCCTTTATTTCTTTTAGAGTAATTAGTTTTGTGGATAGTCATATGAATTGTAGCTTAAGGTGCATCGTATCATCCTAGAGAGGAGCTTATACAGGTGGCTAAGTTTTATCAAGCTAATTTGTGAATATGAAGTGAATAAAAACAATAATCACAAAGTTGATCATGAGGCCTTGTAATTTTTGGTTTTGTGTATATGTGGTTTGGAATAGAATTTAGAAAATATGATAATGTTTTGATGGTTATGTATTTGTATTATAAACAAGAGTTATTTGTTTAAAAGTATAGTTAAGTTATTTATGATTGCAGTTTTAAATAGATATATATTTGTAAATAGTTAAGTTTAGTTCAAAAGTGATGTTCGTTTGCATCTATACTTGATTTAGGTGGGTTAGGATCATACCCGTTTAATGAGAGTCTTGGTGGGAAAGGATGTCACACAAAGAGTATTGTGTATTAATGTTTATACAACTCCATACCACATATATACAGAGCTTCAAAAATATGGCTATTGGAGCCAATGATTATGTTTTTAACGTCACTTTCTTTTAATAATTTCAAAAATATGTCTATTGGATATTTGTTGTCACTGTGGAAGCAAGGCTTCAATCGCAGCCCTCTGCTGGATGTTACTATGGCAGTCTTGATGCAGTTGCAGCCCTCTGTTGAGCTGAATTACAAGCTTTCTGTCACTATGGTAGCCTTACTTCAGTCGCAGCCCTCTATTGACTGTCACCATGGTAGCCTTGGTTCAGTTGCAACCCTCTGCTGAGCTAAATTATGACTTGGCTTTCTTGAGAGTAATATTGTACCTATGCTTATAATCACATTTAAACAAAGAACATTAAATGCTCAAAATTAAATTTGTTAAGATCAAAATCAAGATTAATTATTGCTACGGTCAATAATTTTTAAGTCATATTAAACACACTTAAGTGGTAACCCATCCAATATATTACTCCCCCTAAATGTTTATAAGTCATACACTCGTGTAGAGATCTCATATATCAACCATAACATGATTATCTATCATTATCATTTTATATATATATATATATATATATATATATATATATATATATATATATATATATATTTAAAATATAGCTGTAACACGAAATTGTTAATTGATGATTTACTCACTGTGTCAAAGCAAAATTAACACACTAAAATAAGAAAATTCTTGAAGAGGACTACACACTTGAGCCTCCCCAATTCGATCTCTCCAAGGTATCACACCTCATTCCACCATCTCCTAATTCCAAACATTATAACCTCAAAACTACATACATACATACATATATATATATATATATATATATATATATATATATATATATATATATATATATATATATATATATATATATATATATATATTTAAAATATAGTTGTAACATGAAATTGTTAATTGATGATTTACTCACCGTGTCAAAGTAAAATTAACACACTAAAATAAGAAAATTCTTGAAGAGGACTACACACTTAAGCCTCCCCAATTCAATCTCTCCAAGGTATCACACCTCATTCCACCATCTCCTAATTCCAAACATTATAACCTCAAAACTACAAACAAAACCTAAATACAAGAATGATCATGAAGTGCATATGTCATGTTGAATGATGCAAGTTATGCAACTCAAGCAAATCACACAATTTACAAAATTCCATATAACACCCTAGCCTAAATATTTAAATTAGTTGATTGACTTAATGACTGAATTTTGAAATGAAATTTTTCAGGTATATGTCAACATATTGAAGTATAATCATACCAAAAATTATGTCAAAACATTAAGTTTAAAGGCCTCAAATACTCAAATTTCAGAATCATACTCTACAAAATTATCTACTACAACAACCTCAGAAATCAATTTAATTACCTAACGAAACAAATTTATGTCATCATGAAATTTAAATACATGACAAAAAAACATATAAAAGTGTTTCTATACCAAAAATGAGATCAAAATGGGGTCTAAAACTACTGAAAAACTGAATCAGCCCTGCACATCATAATATAGAGTTCGACAGGATTACCATCATTAGAAATCTTCATTTTTCATATCTAATTAATACCCATAAATTTAATATGCTTAAAATCAGCCATATACATAGCTATTCTCTAATTAAATCATGCAATCTACTCAAATCAATTTCATTATATTTGAAATCAAAGGTTTTAATTATAAACATAAACATACAACCACATGTATATGTTTGATTACTTAAAAGATAGAGGAAATTGCTTCTTCTTACCTTATTTTATATAAAACATGGCTGAATTCTTCTTGAATTCAGCTTATTCAACTTCTCCTCTTATAGACACCCAATTTCGGGATGATATGTTATGGATGTAGCAAAAGACTCCAGTGATGAAAATGTCTTTGATACTTAATCTTTAAAAAATTTGAAGGCCTTTTAAAGGAAGGATTTAATGTTTTCAGAGACTAAATCGCAAAGTTCTTTTTAGGACCTAATTGCAAAATTTAAATTCTTTCGGGAGCCTTTTTGTAATTAAATGTTAAAAAAATAGAGTGTGTCGGAATTCCATAATTTCGATTGGAATAGTGTAATTCTGATCGGGATTGTGTAATTCTGATCAGAATTACACAATCCTGATCAGAATTGAATTCTTCAGTTTTTTCCTATTTCTAATTACTTCCAATTTAGTGTTTTACTTGGTTTAAACTTCCTAATTAACTCAATACTACCCAGTTTAAAATTCCTGAATACACTTTAGGAATTAGAATCACATTAGGATTAGGGTTAAGCTTCCTGGTTCTACTATAAAAATAAAGGAAGGGAAGTAGTAGGAGGGGAGGAAGAGGAGAAAAAAAGAAAACGGTGAAAAGAAAAGAAAAGAAGAAAAGAAAGGAGACAAGGAAGAAAAGAGAGGAACAAAAAATGGGATTTTCTCTTGAATATTTTTTACAAAAAAAATTCCTTTTGATTCAACAATTAATTCAAGACTCATGAAGAATTTTTGAAGAAAAAGATTCAAAGGCTTATCAAGAACGGTGAACTACCAATCTGAGAAGCACCCTAATTCATCCATAAGCATATCATCTTCTTCTATTCTTTATTTATTTATTTCATTATGTTACATTCTTATTTTTATCATTATTCTTTTAAGTTATTATTATAATTTATTCATTAATTTTATTTTATTTTTTTTATGGTGATTATGGAGGAAAACACATGGTGATCATGTGGGAGGAAAATTCATGATAAGTCCATGGTAGAACATGGATAAAAGTCTTGTAGAAACTTAGTTTCTAGGTTATTTTATTTTATTTTATTTATTTTATTAATTGTTTTATGAATTAATGTAATAGCCTCAATAGTGGGAGTAATGAAATTATGTGTGTGGTTGCATGTTTATTTTTTGATTAAATTGGTTAGTAAAATTAGGTTTAAATTAGGTAATTATTTAAAATCAATGGAGGAAGTAGATTAATTTAGGTTGCATGTTAATAAAAATTAGGGTTTTAGTAAGGAATAATTTAATTATTTGTTTGATTTTATTTAATTGTTTCTTTTATATTTTTACTTGTTTTTGGGTTTATTTATTATTCTTATGTATTTTGGGCCTCAAGCCCACTTTAGGTCCTGATTTATTAGGAAAAGGTGCATCTAAGCCCTTAATGTTTTTTATTGGACCAAAAAAGCACAAAAATAAGTTTTTTTGTTGTTCTAAGCCCCTTCATTTCACGACAGTTAAATGTCTTTGTTAGCTAGTGCTAATGTGGCCGTTTTTTAACCAAAAAAAAGAAAAAAATATAAATTAGTGTTGCTTTTAACATGGTAGAGGTTGTTGAATTCCCTCCTTAATGTTTCTTCACCCTAAACCATTATGGCCATGGTCATCACCTCCTCTCTTCCTGCTATCTCTATCCCTTCGCGTTATTTCTCGCACTCCCACTCCACTTCACTCTTCTCTCTCTCGCCTTCCCTCCTAAAACTCCCTCCTATCAACATTAAAATCCAATGCATTAATAATAACACTAATAGATAGCAGCAACAATAGCAAAAGTCTCAGTCCCAAGCTGCTGCTTCTTCAAGTTTTGACCCCAAAAAGGAGTTGCAGTCGATGTGCTTACTAGTGATGCTACCAATTCTTTAGCTTTTGCTCTTCAGGATGGCAAAACCCATTTGGAAATTGATTTCCCATAACTTTCATTTCCCTTTTCTCTATTTTGGATTTCAGCACATAGCTTTTGCTTTAATTATGTGCTTCTTTATTGGTTTTTAAAGTATAATTTTAGATATTGCTCATTGAATTATTTCCTATTGCTCATCGAATTTATTGGGTTATGTGCTTTCTAATCATATCAAGAGCAAATAATTCATGGGTTTATTTTATTTTTTTCAAATTATTTTCTACTTCTAATGTGTCTCATCTATTTCATCCCAATTTTAATATTCAAATTCAAAAGCATTAACAGCAATAGGAGTAGCTATCTTCAAAACCACCAGATGCTTCTCTTCCAACCATGGAAGTTACACACAATCTACCTAAAAGACCCATATGCAGTTGCTGTTATGAAGGCCATGCTAGATGGCCATTCCAAGATCATCGAGGAAATTTCAACTTGAAGATTATGGAAATGTGATTATTTGGCTGCATAAGCCAAAAAAAAAGAGGCATAAAACATTTATGAATTTGCAATGGTGACTTCTACCTTCACACCAAGTTCAATTGTAATGGAAGTAATATGCTTGACCACATCTAAAGAACTGAAAAGATTAAACACTTGTAGACACAGAGCTCAAATATGTCCCATATATTGGTTCCTGCAAACAGAGCATAAGGTTAGAGACTATCTTCAGCAGTTTAACACCATTTCCACAATATAGATCAACTTCAAACTTAAAAGACAAATAACATGTATAGAAATAATAGCCAAAGAGACAGCAAAAAAAAAAGATTCATTCATTTAAAACATAAGTCAGAGACTATTAAAATGCAACGGGGATGAACATACACGAGTATAGTTTAGATAATTTTGAGTGATGCAATATGTCTACCACATGCCATAAGAAATGGCCCATTAATTAATCATGGGATGTATCTTTAATGTCCTAAGGAAAGAGTAATCAAATAGCTTAAAATAAGTATAAACTAATCTGGTGTAATTATAAATTAACATCCAAATTCCATTTATAGCACATCATATTTAAGCATATTACTTACAAGACTTTTCATTTCAAACTTTTGAAGCCATATATAACACACTGCACCCCACTATGCTGATTGTAGATTATTCAGCCATATAACCAAGAACAAATATAAATCTTTGAAATCGAAAAGATCAAAAGAAAAGTGGTTGCTTTGTTTTGAACGAAATAATTGATTGGAGGAATAAAAGTATTGTATAAATGAATATATGGTGACAGGAAGTGAGAAGGAGATGCTGAGATGGTGTTAAATGAATTATTGATCCAAACAAATGCTTATCATTTTGTTTATAAGTTGGGGTTATATGCTCCAAAGAAGACAATTATAGAATGAAGACTTTTTATTTTTGATAAAAGATGTCCACATTAGCTAGTTAACAAAGACATGTAACTACTGTTAAATGAAAGGGCTTATAACATCCAAAAAACTTATTTCTATGCTTTTTTGGTCCAAAAAAACATTAAGGGCTTATCTGCTCCACGGATAAACATTAAGGGCTTAGATGCACGTTTTCCCTGATTTATTTATTTAAGCCCATCTCATTTAATAATTAATTAGGTTTAATTAATTTAAATATATATTTTTAGGTCCATAATTAATTAGATTTTAGGTTAGAAAAATCCTTAGGCTCATTTAGTTAATTAGACATAGGCCCACCTAATTTAGTTTAATTAATTTAGACTTAGCTCACTTAATTTAAGCCTTTTTCATAATTTGTAGATTTAAGATCACTATTTAATTAAAACATGTAGAATTAGGCCCATTAATTTAAATATTCCATAATTTGTAGATTTAGGCTCATATTTAGAATTAAAATTAGTAGACTTAGGTTCATTTAATTAAAAGGAATTAGGCCTTTAGGTTCACTTATAATTTAAAACATGTAGATTTAACTCATTTATTTAAAAATTCATGTAGATTAGACTAACTTAGGGATTATGTGATTTATTGAATGCATTATTTACTTGTATATTTCATGACTAGTTTGCCTTGGAGTTTATTGTTTTGGGTTTATATGAAATTGCATGTAAATAGAGAATAAGATAGTAATTCATAAAGTAATTCTAAATGAACACAAGACTGAAAGAAGTTGGTATTCCGTATCCAGAATCTCCTGGTTGTGGTGCTAGCTTTCTTTTAGGGAATCGAGTACCACCTTTTCGATTTGTCCCAGTTATTACCCTAGGTGGCGACTCCTCATCTCCACGCCATGTCTTTGTGACAGTGGTTAGTGTGTTCTCTAGAGCCCTGAGCTCAAACAGTGTCGTGGTTGCTAAAATCTTGGACGTACGCTAAACCCCACCGTCTACAGTGGCGACTCCACCAGGGATAAGAGATACTGATTCTACTTGTGTTCTTTAGGATTAATTTATTAATTATATTCTTGTATTCATTCTGCATGTCCCTATTAACCGATGGCATTAGTTTATGATTCCATGATTCTACTAGCTTTATAGGGTTATAGATTGGCTAACCATCACTCTTAGCCTTAACTTGGTCTAAAAGAGATGACCGGGCTCATTTGACCAGAGCCTATAACCCAAGTCCTTCTGGGGGTAGTCTTCTCTCGAGTTTGCAAAGGATGCTGGGCCCCTTTAACCTTGGCCTGTAACTCAAAGTCCATAAAGGAGGTCATCTTGCTAAGGGAACCTGGACCTTTTTATCGGATCCTAACCACATATAATGGCTTAGTTATTTCCCCTAGGATCTACCCAAATTTCTTGTGAATGTTACCATAAGGTATTCCTATTTGTAAAGGCCTAAGCCTATACTTTAGAAGCCCGTTTAGGTTAATAAAGGTTGGGCTAATCTTTTACACCTAAAAATGTTATTTCTGTGCTTCTATTGCTTTGAGAGATTTGGCATGCACGTCGGTCCCTGATATCCCCTGTTGATATTAAGACTAAGATAAAAAATCCTAAGAAAAGAGACTCGCCATCAAATACGTGTGTGGGAGGAATAATGTTGGAAGGATGTATATGTACCTAACTTGTTACTTGCTACTCATTACATAGCACGTGCATCATGCATACATGCATCTCATGCATCATACTAACAATTTGTCTTGCAGCCATCATAGATTCGTCTAGGTCTTCCTGTTTTTAGAGTCGAAAAGGTGGCAGACTGGTGAGAACTTATTTAAGCCCCCAATCGATCGTAAAAGAGATCCTTAGCAGACTGGAGAAAATCCCCATTAATCCACTCTACAAATCGAAAGAATAGAACAACAAGAGAGAGGAAATTGGACCCTAGAAGATGTCAAAGGAGCACTGATGGATGATATGAGAGCAATGATGCAAGATAAGTTAAGGCAAACTCTAGCAGAATTGATGCCACCACCTACTACTACTGCGCCACCTGCGGCCAACCCACCTGCTATGGGTCCACTACCTATTAACAATGACAACATTGGGGAAATGAAGCTGGATGATGTTGAGAGTTGTATGATTGAAAAAGTGAAAAACGAATCACTTGAGCAAGTTCAGGAGTTGAAATCCAGACAGATGAAGGCATTAACTCAGAAGATGTCTAAGATTGAGGAGTTGATGAGGGGACAAGGCTTAGGGCAACCATTTGACTTTGATGATGTGATGCAATTTGGGAAAGATAGGCTACCTGAAAAATTCAAGATGCCACATCTACAAAAGTTCGATGGTACTGGGGACCCAAGAATTCATCTCAGTCAATACACAACTAATATGAGTACCATTAAGCTCCTTTATCTATGGTTACTAAACTATTTATACTATCCTTAGAGGGTATGGCTGTTAATTGGTATAATGGGTTAAAGAAGTCTATCCGAGTATATTGGAGGGAGTTGTGCACTACTTTTCTAAAGCAATATGACTATAAGACTAGGCTTGAGGTGTCTATAAGAGATCTGGAACTAACCAAGCAAAAGCCCAACGAATCATTTTCAGATTTTTTGACTAGGTTTATGAATAAGCCAAGAATGATGAATAATAAATTGGCAGAGAAGGACCAGGTTAGAATGATAGTCTGAAATATATCACCTAACCTAGTGGAGAGGCTACAAATGATAAACCCCAAGACGTTCGTGGACCTTTATGATGATGGGTCATAGGCTAAAGAGATCGAAAATGAGAAAAAGAAGGCCACTAGGAAAACTGGAGTGAGAAATTACCCAACTGGGGGCACGTAGCAATGAAATACCAGCTGAGTCATAGGATTTCATGCCATCCAACAACCTAGGAGATTCTTAAATTTCAACCAACCCTTATCCAAAGTCCTCGACTGTCTCATTCAAAAAGGCCTCCTTAGACCCTTAACCCCTTCTAAACCACCAAACACGAACCTCCCTAGTTTTAATCAAAACAGTTATTGCAAGTTTCATCAAGTTGTTGGCCACTCTACTGACTCTTGAATGCATCTTAAAAATGAAGTCCAAAACCTCATAAACTCTGGAAATATCACAGACCCTAATAAATCAAGCCCAAACCTAAACACCCGAAATGATCATTTCCTAAACTACTGAAATGTACCACCCCCCCAACCACCATGATGATCAACTCAGGAGTAAGCCAAAAAGAAGTGTTAAACTCTTTTGTGGATCTAAACCTTAAAACTACTAAGAAATCTCCTAATGCTCCTAAAAGTGTGGAAGTGGCAAAAGACTTACTGGGTCAGCCCTCAGGCAAGTTCAATTATAAGGTGTTTTACTCCAAACCACCTTCTTTTAACAAATCTATTGATACAATCGAGCCTATAGGATGGGTTGAGGATTTTGATAATGAAAAGCTACTAGTCAAGAAGGAAAAATGTATGGTCGAGGTATGGAAAGAAGGGAAGAAAGATCGGACTATAGGGATGATTGATATTTGGTATAGTTCGGATGAGGAAGGCACACTAAAGGGTATGATGTATGGGTAGATAATCCTGAAGTCAGCGATATTACTAGAAGCAGGAAGGGTTATAAGCCAACAAAGAAAGCCATAGAGAGGGAAGAAGTTGTTTAAGGAGAAGATTCAAATGAATAGGGTGATGACTTAATTCTCGAACAGCTCAAGAAAGCAAAGGCCAACGTAAGCATTTGGGAGCTTTTGATGCCTTCGAGCAGCCACAGAAGAGCCATGGTTAAGGCCTTGACTAAGATGAATATTGAAACTACAGCAACTCCTAAAGCAATGATGGCCAAGGTTACTGAGAAAAAGCACAGGGTCATTACTTTCTCGGATGACGATTTACCTATAGAAGGAAGGAACCATAATAAAGCACTATTCATCCCAGCTAAAGTAAGAGGGAAGAGGACTAACTATGTGATGGTGGATGATGGATCCATGATTAATGTTTGTCCACTACAAATCCTACCCAATTTAGGTGTGAAGGTGGAGGATTTGGCAAAATCAGACCTTGTAATAAGGGCTTAGTATGATAGCACGATGAGTGTAGAAGGAACCTTTATGGCTTCTATGAAGACTGGACCTATAGAAGCAATGGTGGAATTCACTATACTAGATATTCCTATCACCTATGCCCTTCTTCTGGGTAGACCTTGGTATCATGTCTTGGGGGGAGTGCCTTCGACCGTGCATTAGAAGGTGAAATTCCTACTTGATGGGGAAGTGGTGACTCTAGATGCTAGTATGGGCAAAATAGTGTTTGCAGTTATTAATAGTCAGAAACAAGTAGTTAATCCCCTAGGTTACCAAGTGGCCATGATTTCAGAGGGAGTCGCAATGGATCCAAGGGTTATGAACTTGATCAAGAAGATGAATTACTGACCAGGACAAGGACTAGGAAAAATGAGCAACGAAGCCTAGAACTGCCAGATTTCAAAACCCAGGATGACACAAGAGGATTAGGCTATACTGGAGCTGGGTTCAGCAACAAAAGGGCAAGAAGAAGGTTTTTCAACAAGAATGGCCTACGGAGTGTGGGATCCCTGAAAGATAACTTTATCAAGCAAAGGAAGGAGAAGTTCTACTAGGGTGAAAAGGAGCCTGTCCAAGTAGCTGGTATGGATGTCCCTGGATTTGAGATTTTTAAAGAAAAGATAGTTGAAAAGTTGGTGCAAGACAACAAGGACAAGTTGATGAAGACAGTTGTCAAAAAGATGAAAATCGAAGACATTGAAGAACTACTTTGTCTGCCACCTAATGAAGAACCATCAAAGGAATGAGCTAGTATAATTAATAATAGTTTTACTAATTTTTTTATAAAGAAACTGATGTAATAATGTCCAGTCTGTTTGAGGATGAAAACTTTGTTTCCTTTATGGTCAATGATATAAATTCTAGTTTGGCTTACTTGTGTGATGTTGATTCTGATGGTCTTGTGCATTTTAATAATGATCGTTCATGCATGTTTGACATTAATTCTATTCAATTAGATTCATTAAACATGGGCACAAATGAATAATCAAAACACATTTCTATATCACATGACTTAACTCCTAAAGAGAGGGAAAATTTTGAGAGAATATTAATAAAAAGAAAGGTAGTATTTGCTTGGTCCTATAAGGATATGCTAGGGTTAGATAGGGGAATTGCGGAGCATCACATTCCAATATATCCTAAAGCTAAACCTATTAAGCAGAAACTTCATAGGTTAAGGCCCGAGTGGGTAGAAATGATAAGGGAAGAAGTTGCTAAGAAAATCCAGGCGAGTTTTCTAGAAGTTATGGAATATCCTCAATGGTTGGCAAATATAGTACCAGTTCCCAAGAAAGATGGAAAAGTTTGAATGTGTGTGGACTTCAGGGACCTGAATAAGGCATGTCCAAAGGATGATTTTCTTTTACCCCATATTGATGTGATTGTGGATAGTGCAACATCTAATATAATGTATTCGTTTATGGATGGGTTCTCATGTTATAATTAGATAATGATGGAAGTGATGGATAGGATCAAAACTGCTTTCATCACGGAATGGGGAATGTACTATGACAAGGTAATGCCCTTCGGATTAAAGAACACAGAAGCAACTTATCAAAGAGTAGCCACTGCCTTATTTTATGATATAATGCATAAGGAAGTGGAAGTTTATGTTGATGACATGATGGTTAAGTGTGAAATAAGAGAGGGACACTTTGAGGCTTTGGATAAGTTCTTAGCAAGAATAGAAAAATATAACCTAAGGCTTAATCTGAAGAAATGCATCTTTGGGGTAACTTCAGGAAAGTTATTGGGGCATATAATCAGCAATAGAGGAATAGAAGTTGATCCATACAAGATCAAAGCCATTCAAGAGATGCCAACACCAAAAATAGAGAAGTAAGTACAAGGGTTTATCGAAAAACTATAATACATGAGCAGGTTCATTGTGAGACTTACTATGGTCTGCGACCTGATTTTCAAGCTCTTGAGGAAGAATCAACCCGTGGAGTGGAATGAAGATTGCCAAAAAGCCTTTGATAAAATTAAGGAATACCTTAATAACCCACCTTTATTGAGGCCACCAAAATAAGGTAAGCCTTTAATCTTATATTTGGCTTTAGAAGAAAAGGCGATGGGAGTAATGCTAGCATAAGAAGGGCCCGAAGGGGTGGACTACGCTATATATTACCTCAGTAAAAAGTTCCTACCATATGAAGAAAAGTACGATCTTATAGAAAAGACATATTTGATAATGATCTAGGCTACAAAGAAGTTAAGGCATTACTTCCAATCCTACAAAGTACAAGCTGTTTCAAGGATAGATCCTTTAAAATACTTGTTCCAAACATTGGCTTTGATTGGAAAGATATCTAGATGGCTAGTACTTTTAACTGAGTTCGATATGGAATATGTCACTACAAAGGTCATCAAAGGCAAAGCTTTAGCAGAGTTTCTAGCCCAGAATGCGATCGAAGGAAATGAGTAGTGGAATCTAAAGTTCTAGATGAGAACCTAGCAGTAATAGAACACCAAGAATGGAAACTTTATTTTGATGGAGCCGTGAATAATAGAGGAGCAAGGTTAGGGGTAATTCTTGTCACACCAGAAGGAGAAACCAACCCAATTGCCCAGAAATTAGACTTCAAGATTACTAATAATATGGCTGAGTACGAGGCATGCATCTATGGTATAGAAGCAGCATTGGCAGTCGGAGTTAAAGACCTATTGGTTTACGAAGACTCTATATTGGTCATCAGCCAGGCTAATGAAGAGTGGGAAGTAAAAGAAGAAAGATTGAAACCTTACATCCATTATTTGAGAAAACTAATAAGGAATTTCACCAAATGTCTCTTTATGCATTTACTAAGAGATGATAATCATATGGCAGATGCTTTGGCAACACTTTCTTCAATGTAGGATAAACCAACAAGATCGATGATGAAACCTTTGGTGATAATGAAAATGCAAGCTCCATGTTACAACAAAGAACATGTCATGAATATTCAGATAGGGCTGAAAGAAAAGCCATGGTTTTATGACATCTAGAGATTTATCGATGAAAAAAGATACCCAGACGAAGCAACTTCTAAAGATAGATGTGTTCTTTATGTTCTTGCACATCATTATGCAAGTCATGATGGGATATTATACAGAAGGATGCCGAATGGAATTCAGCTGAGATGTCTTAAGAAGGATAAAGCATAATAGGTAATGAGAGAGATTCATGCAGGAGTCTGTGGATCACATATGAATGGGATAATTTTGGCAAAGAAGATTACTCGGCAAGGGTACTATTGGGGGAGTATGGAAAAGGACTATATCTGAATAGTGAGAGAATGCCATCAATGTCAAGTACATGGGAACCTTAATCACCTTCCCGCTACAGTTCTAAACAATTTAACATCTCCATGGCCCTTTGCAGCCTAGGGAATAGAAATAATAGGGGAAGTAAAACCAACTACTTCAAACGGGCGTAAATATATAGTAGTCGCAATTGATTACTTTTTAAGATTGATAGAAGCAGAATCCTTTGGCACCTTAAAAGCTAGACAGATGGCAAAGTTCATTGAGAAGAACCTCATTTGTAGGTATGGGATCCCACACCATGTTGTGACAGACAATGGAGTTCAATTTCAGGCAGAAACCACTAAGTTGTTACAAAGATACAAGATTGAGCATCATAAGTCCTCACCTTATCAACCTCATGCTAATGGTGCAGTAGAAGCAACTAACAAGAATATAAAAAAGATTCTCTCTAAGATGGTGAAGACACATAAGGACTGCTCCAAATACCTCCCTTTTGCTTTGTGGGGATACAGAACTACAACACGTACTACCACAGGACAAACTCCATTCTCGTTAGTATGTGGTTGTGAAGCAACTCTACCCATAGAGATAGAAATTAAATCCTTGAGGGTGGTTATGGAAGCAAAAATCCCCAAGAGTGAATGGATGCAAAAGAGGTTTGATTTCATTGTATCACTAGATGAGAAAAGGATGGATGCTTTATTCCACATTCAGATTTATCATAGGAAAATAGCAAGAGCATTCAACAAAAAGGTTAAGCCAGGAAAGATAAAGGAAGGAGATATGGTATTAAAGCATGCAAGGGCAATGGTGTTTGACCTGAGAGGAAAATTCAAACCAAAATGGGAAGGACCGTATTTAGTCAAGACAATCTTGCCCAAGGGAGCTGCAAAGATATCAAATCTAGAAGGGAATGAGTTCACTGAGCCAATTAACCTGGATTGCCTTAAGAAATACTACCTTTTAAAAAAAAGAGTCTGCTAACTAGAAAACCTAAAAAGGCTAGTTAGGCAAAAGTTAGGACATTCTTGCTATTCAGAAAACCCGTAAAGGGCTGATCAGGCAGAAGTTAAGGAAAGGAAAATGGGAGGAAAATTGTTCAGTTAGAAAATCTGAAAGGACTAGCTGATAATAGGAGTCGTGTCATGTGACGTAATAAATGTACTCATTTTTTCCCTGGATAATGAAATGAATTGAAAAGACATTTTTGTTAAATATTACGTATTCTATCTTTATTACAAGATACAAAGACTTTAAGGAAAAATAAAACATAAGAAACCAAACTTATGAGACCACTACTTGTGTTTTTGTTTCTTTCTTGACTCATCTAATAACATTTGAGTCCTTTTGTATTTAATAAGTTTTGGTGATTCTATAGATTGCATAGTAACCTAAGTCTTGTAGTTGTCATTAGTAGTCATGTCAGCATCCAGGCACATATTGCGTTCCAAAGCTCTATGAGGCCACAAGTTCTTCACCTTGTCCAAGAAATCTTGTCTCAGGAGGAAACCTTTGAAGTCAGTCATAATAGCAACAATGAATTGAAGGCAACCATACTAACAGCAAAGGCATGAAGGAGAAAGAAAGATCGAAAAGTATAATCTGGGAATAGAGACATAGTTATCATATAAGTTGATGGTCATGAATTTTAATCTCCACTAAGGACAGATCCAAGTAATCTCAGTATCAGCAATGCCTTTCATCCAATTAACCCATTGATCTGTAGTGTGCTTATCCTTTACCTTCAGAGGGCGAGATAGTAGATGATGAGGTCGATAAATCAAAGCATTGGGAGGAGCATCAAGCAGACTCAATTTCTCCTGTAACCAAATCTTAAAAAAAAAAAGCTAAGCTGAAAAACTGAAAGGGCGGCTTAAAAAAAAGGGGGTTACATACCTGAAGGAGCCTAAGAGTCGGTTTTAAATTTTGAAATTATCTAACCTAATGATAGTTTCAGCAAGTATGATAGGCATGGGATTAGCTCCAGCTTCTACCTATTCTAAGATACTGATAATTCTTACATCAGCATCTCCATGAGAATATACTAGCAAAAACTGAGCATATAGGTAGAAGGTGACAGCTCTAATCCAAGCAGTATTGGTTTTGTCTCTAGTTCCATAAGAGGAAATTAGAAAAGGAAGACTGATGCTTTCAGCATTACGTGCGTGCATGTAGATAATATCTAAGGGCATATCAAAGAATGTTATTAATCTACTAGGGAACTCAATTTTAAGGTTTGGTAGGGCAATGGTAGCAGTCGAACTTAGTGAACATCCCAGAATAGCAGCAAATTCCTCTATTAGGGGACACGACTCTTGTCCGTTAAATTTAAATATGTGATCCTTAGCATCCCATAAAGTGGCAGCAGCATGTAAGAAATTATTGTCTATCTTCAGATGTTGAAAGGACTTTAATGGTTTGGCATGAAAGGGAAAAATTTTATTCCAATAATCTCTATTAAGGGTTTTGAGAAGTTTCCTCACCAAAACAAGCGTGGCTTATGTCATGATGGAGGCAAAGAATGGAATGAACGCAGTGTATTTGTCTTATCATTCTTGTTCTTATATAGGCTGCAAATCAAATACAGAAAGGATTAGGATTGTTTTTGGACCAAATTCGCATCAAAGAAGGAAAAGAAGCAAAATCGGAGCCGAGATTTTCGATTGAAATTCTAGATTTTCAATCAAAAATCCATAATTCTGATTAGAATTCTAGATTTTTGATCGGAAATCTAAGACACTGGCCGGTGAAAAAAAGGGAAATTATAGTTTGGTCCAAAATAAAAGTCCATAGTGCATAAAAGGAGATAGTTATGAAATATCTTGAAGTACAGTCACACTAATACAAATCCTAAAGAAAGTCAGTCCTCCTGAGCTCTAGTGTCCGGCTAGGGCCTCCACTCTTTAGCTGGATCATCACTCTGATCTGGGGGTATAGAATTCACAACATCGTGTCCATCAAAACTAAGGCTAGCAAGCTATCGCCGGAGCCTCTCATTCTCACGCTCCAAATCCCCGACATAATTTTGTTACATTAGAAGATAGTTAGAATCATGTATATCATGCATGGCATGCATATATTTGCATATTTGTTGTAAATACTAATCCTCCAAGTATTTGTAATCTGTATAGTAAATAATCTCTGGGAAGAGGCGATTCTATACAAATACTCTACCTGTGTCCTAGGGACTTGTAAAATAAATTTTACTAACTCAACAACAAGTGCAGGTTTATGTAGGGTTGGCTAGGGAGCAAATCAAACTTACATGTGAAGCATTAGGGGGTAAGAAGCTAGGAATCTGAGCTGTATCAAAAGACATGTGTCGCTCAACAGGAGTCTGTACGATGGGAGCCCAATAATACATTGACCTATCAAATGGGGGAATATCACCTGGAATAGTACCCGAGGGAGCCTCATCATTAGTAGTCTCACTATAAGGAATAGGCTCACCTTCCTACTTGGTCTCCTCAGTATCATCCTCAGTCTCCTCCATAGCAGCATTAGGGACTCCTTCAAACTATATAGAGAATCAAATGTCAATAATGATGAGAGAGTTGAAGTAAAGTAGTGAGAAAAAGCATACCTCAGATGGGTCTGTAGGGACCTGCTCTAAGAGGTTCTCTCAAACATACTCCCGATAATGACGAGAATGCTCAAGCATCGTCGAAGTGTCATATCCCTCAAGAGCAGCTCTAAGCTTAAGGCCAGTCATGCTGCTACTCCATAACATCGAGGGAGGAATAAAAAAAGGGATACGTCTCCTAGAAGGTCCCACATGCCAGTGATAAACATGCTCACCAAGATACCACATCTAACAGCCATAACTGGGAAGCAGAACTTTCATAGTCTTAAGTCTTATAGCTGTAGTCATAAAATCATATCGTTGAATGTCTTTAGCACCAGCCAACCAATCCAATCTAACCTACGAACTCATTCATTTAAATTTAAATTTGTTAGACTTCTGTAATTGATGAAATACTAAAAGTTAAAATTTTCATACCAGGTCCAAATCTAAAGAGTTCAGCTGATCTTGATAAGTCTGTAAATCATGTTTAATGCTAGAAAGACAAGAAGAACCCTATCTCTGCATCAGGGGAAGACTCCTATCGGAGTTGATAGCACTGAAATCTTGAATCACTCCAGTCTCAATACCCCATATCTGAAAAAGGGGAAAATGAGGGAAATAAATAGGGGAAGGTGAAAGTAAGTAAAAAGTTAAAAAAAAAAGGATAAAAAGCATACATACAAGACATGCCAGAAGCCGCACATCATCACAGCGCCTCTACAAATAGTATCCAATCTACAGTAAAGGTAAGCAAGTGTTGCAAACCCCCAATCCAAAGTAGAGACCCTAGAAAGATCCTAAAGAGGGCCAAGAAGAATGATGCTAACCTCATGACTAGTCTCACAAAAAAGGCTAGTGCCAAGCAGAATCAATAAGAAACATCTTGCCTTCTAGAGAATCTAGTGAGGTGTAGTGGTAGGTAGTCTCCTGAAACCATGTACAAGGGAAGGAAGAAGCACGTTCTTCTTTTTCTTCCATGCTGGAACAAACCCGAGTAGGTCACGGACGTAATGACTCCTAGCATCCTCTGAAAGAGTGCAGTAATGGACATCAAAAGGAACCGGGGTACCTCCAAATGCAATCTTGATAATGGAAGAAAAATTCATCGGGGAAATGGTCAGCTCACCCACTTGTGTGTGGAAGGTGTGAGTAGTGTCCATCCATCTCTCGATAAGTACGAAAAGGGAATAGTGATCTGACCTACCTCGAGCAGTCGGTAAAGCAGTAACAAAAAGTGTCGAAAGCCGGATGCCCAGACATGCTGTGCTACCTCTCCAAACAAGTCATGGAATAACTCTCGCACTAAGTGAAAATAACTCGAGAATCTCAGGGGTTTCTGAACAATGCAAAAACAACAGGATCATTTTCTGTCCTAAATTTCTGATTTTTTTTACATCACCTTTGAAAAAATTAACAAATCAAATTAGAATTCTAGATTTTTGATTGGAAATCTAGAATGCCGATCAGATTTCTTGATATCCAATAAAAAATTTGAGAAATCCATTTTCGATCCAGAAATTCTGACTTCTAATGAAAATCCCAATGAAATTTAGCACATTTTGATTTTAATTTATCAAATTTTCATGATTTACATCTACTTTGTCCATTAAATTGCATGCATATAAACACTAATTTTATACTAAAATAAATATGTTTATTGCAGAATTGAAAACAGGGATAAGAAATTTGCCTCATTTCCAGCTTGAGAACATCTGTGGAGGTGCAAGTGGGTCAATGGAAATATCTCTTCATCTTCATGAAGTCCCAAATCATTTTGGGGAAAATGTGGATGCAAAGTGATGGGATCTAACTGCCTGGAACTGCTCCCGCGTAGCCTACATTATGGGTGGGCCATAGGATCAGACAAATCCAAAATCGAACATCGGATGAGAGTTTAATTGAAAGGAGAAAATTTAAAAATTAAGAGAAAATGAAAAGGAAAAAATAGAAGTAGAATAGGAAAAAGAGAATATGAACTGGAAAAAGAAGGAATGAAATCTATAAAGGGGAAAAATATCCTATTTGGTCCTTCAACTTTTATTTACATGTAGGTCCATTTGATTCTTTGCAATTTAGTCCTAAATTGTAAAGCTTTATAGTTTAGCAATTTAAGGAATTGTTGAAACTGTTGATGTATCTTCAATTGATTATACAATTAAGTATAATCAGCATCATACGATCGAGTATGATGTCTTTTTTCAAACCAGACTATACGACTGAGTGTAGTCAACATTGTACAACCGAGTGCAATATATCATCAATCGATTATACGACCGAGTATAATCAGCATCATACAACCGAGTATGATGTTTCTTTTCAAAATAGACTACACGACCGAGTATAGTAAGCTTTATACGACCGAGTGCAATGTATCTTCAATTGATTATATGACCGAGTATAATCAGCATCATACGACCGAGTGTGATATTCCTTTTCAAAACAGATTATAAGACCGAGTGTAGTCAGCATTATACGACCGAGTGCAATGCATCTTCAATTGATTATACGACTGAGTATAATCAGCATCATACAACTGAGTATGATGTTTCTTTTCAAAACAGGCTATACAACTGAGTGTAGTCAGCATTGTACGATCGAGTGCAATGTATCTTCAATTGATTATATGACTGAGTATAATCAGCATTATACGACCGAGTATGATTTTTCTTTTCAAAACAAACTATACGACCGAGTGTAGTCAGCATTGTACGACCAAGTGCAATGTATCCTCAATTGATTATACGACCAAGTATAATCAGCATCATACGACCGAGTATGATGTTTCTTTTCAAAACAGACTATACGACCAAGTGTATTCAGCATTGTATGACCGAGTGCAATGTATCTTCAATTGATTATACGATCGACTATAATCAGCATTATACGACCGAGTATGATGTTTCTTTTCAAAATAGACTATACGACCGAGTGTAGTTAGCATTGTACGACCAAGTGCAATGTATCTTCAATTGATTATACGACCGAGTATAATTAGCATCATACAATCGAGTATGATGTTTTTTGTCAAAATAGACTCTACGATCGAGTATAATCAGCATTGTACGACCGAGTGCAATGTATCCTCAATTGATTATACGATCGAGTATAATTGGCATCATATGATCGAGTATGATGTAATTTTTTCTAATGCTATATGTCCGAGTGTAGTCAGACATTGTACGTCTAAGTACAATGTGTTTCATTCACCCAAGGTTATATGACTGAGTATAATCAATATCATACGACAGAGTATGATATGTCATTTGAAACGATGTACGTTCGAGTATAGCAAATTCACAAGCAGAAGCTTCAAGGAGTACAGGTAAGTATCCTAACTTTCAATTTAGAAATTGGGTGCTATTTTGCTTTGTCACAATTTATCAAGCAAACAGTGACAAAGGGGGGCAACTGTAGACACCTAATTTCGGGATGATATGTTATGGATGCAGCAAAGGACTCTAGTGATGAAAATGTCTTCGATACTTAATCTTTAAAAATTCAAAGGGCTTTTAAAGGAAGGATTTAATGTTTTCAAGGACTAAATCACAAAGTTCTTTTTAGGACCTAATTACCAAATTTAAATTTTTTCGGGGGCCTTTTTATAATTAAATGTTAAAAAAATAGAGTGTGTCGAAATTCCATAATTTCGATCAGAATTACAACAATTCCGATCGGAATTGTATAATTCTGATCAGAATTACACAATTCCGGTCAGAATTGAATTCTTCCATTTTTTTCTATTTCTAATTATTTCCAATTCAATGTTTTACTTGGTTTAAACTTCCTAATTAACTCAATCATACTTGGTTTAAAATTCCTAATTACACTTTAGGAATTAGAATCACATTAGGATTAGGGTTAGGTTTCCTAGTTCTACTATAAAAAGAAAGGAAGGGAAGCAGTATAAGGGGAGGAAGAGGAGAAGAAAATAGAAAACGATGAAAAGAAAAGAAAAGAAGAAAAAAAAGGAGAGAAGGAAGAAAAGAGAGGAAGAAAAAACGGGATTTTCTCTTGAATATTTTTTACAAAAAAAATTCCTTTTGATTCAACAATTCATTCAAGACTCGTGAAGAATTTTTGAAGAAAAAGATTCAAAAGGCTTATCAAGAACGGTGAACTACCAATCTGAGGAGCACCCTAAATCATCCATAAGCATATCATTTTCTTTTATTATTTATTTATTTTATTATTTTACATTATTATTTTTATCATTATTCTTTCGAGTTATTATTATAATTTATTCATTAATTTTATTTTATTTTTTTATGATGATTATGGAGAAAAACGTATGGTGATCATGTGGGAGGAAAATTCATGAGAAGTCCATGGCGGAACATGGATAAAAGTCTTGTAGAAACTTAGTTTCTAGGTTTTTTTATTTTATTTTATTTTATTAATTATTTTATGAATTAATGTAATAGCCTCAATAGTGGGGGTAATGAAATTATGCGTGTGGTTGCATGGTTATTTTTTGATTAAATTGGTTAGTAAAATTAGGTCTCAATTAGGTAATTATTTAAAATCAATGGAGGAAGTAGATTAATTTAGGTTTCATGTTAATAAAATTTAGGGTTTTAGTGAGGAATAATTTAATCATTTTTTTTATTTCATTTAATTGTTTCTTTTATGTTTTTACTTGTTTTTGGGTTTATTTATTATTCTTATGTATTTTAGGCCTTAAGCCCATCTCATTTAATAATTAATTAGGTTTAATTAATTTAAATATATTTTAGGTCCATAATTAATTAGATTTTAGGTTAGAAATATCCATAGGCCTATTTAGTTAATTAGACATAGGCCCACTTAATTTAGTTTAATTAATTTAGACTTAGCTCACTTAATTTAAGCCTTTTTCATAATTGTAGATTTAGGATCACTATTTAATTAAAACATGTAGAATTAGGCCCATTAATTTAAATATTCCATAATTTGTAGATTTAGGCTCATTTAATTAAAATCAAAAGTAATTAGACCTTTAGGTTCACTTATAATTTAAAACATGTAGATTTAGGGATTATGTGATTTATTGAATGTATTATTTACTTGTATATTTCATGACTAGTTTGCCTTGGAGTTTATTGTTTTGGGTTTATATGAAATTGCATGTAAATAGAGAATAAGATAGTAATTCATAAAATAATTCTAAATGAACACAAGACTGAAACAAGTACTTAGTTTTTTATACATGAAACATAAATTTAAAATTTCACTTAAAAAATTTAAATTCTTTAACGTTTTAAAATATTTTTTATTATTTAGCTAATCAAACTTTATTTTCCCATAATACGAATTAATTAATATAAATATATTCAACATTTACACCCAATTTTATGGGAAATGTTGAATAGGCTGGAGACAATTGGATCAATGTATAACAATATTAGGCCCTCATGCTAGGCCCTCATGCCATTTTGATTAAAATTTTCCCATTGAAAATGATGGCTATTAACTAATGACATTTACACCATTTTTGGCTTGGAGTGCCTCCAACTGACTCACTATAAATTTTCAGGGCAACATTTTGCAAATTAATCAATTATAGGGAGATTTTTAATTAATATAATTTTTTTTTATGTTCTTTGATGTTTCGGCCTCTATACAACACTGCATCAATCTGGATAAACTGTGGAAGGCAATAGCTTTTAGAGAGTTTTCAACTTCTTAGTAATTTTTTTTTAAATCACCCTATTCAGAATTCATTAGTTTCTATTTAATCTAGTTCAGCTAGTACAAAAATTATAACTCACATAAATCATACCATCTCTCTTTTAGTTGATTCAAGTAGTTGTTAATTTTCTAAATTTTTTTAATTATTAGAACTTAATAATGGATAAGAAGCTATATTCAACTCTCATCATTCAAATTTTACCTAATTTACTTTCAGCATTACTCTTTTGGTGTAATTTTCAATCTCTCTTTCTTGTTTGTCAATTGCTCTATTTGATGATAGATTGTGTTTTTTAATGGATTATTATTATTATTATTATTATTATTATTATTATTATTATTATTATTATTATTATTATTATTATTATTATTATTATTATTATTATTATTATTAATTATTATTAATTAAGAAATTAATGAAATATTGGCCTATACATAAAAATAATAAGCTACATGTAAATTATATTATATTACATGAAAGATCTTTAAAAAAGAAACTACTGCATTCATGTGACACTTAGTAAGTTTATCAAAAACATCAAATGTATATTAAACATGTTTTTTCATTTGATATTTATGATATTTGGTAGTTAGGTGTTAGCATAACATGCAAGTACTGTAATCTATATTTTATTCCAAAATTCAAATTAATGGACCCTTTGCACGAATAAAACTCTCCAAATACTTAATTTTTATGCATGAAACACAAACTTAAATTTTCACTTAAAAATTCAAATTCTTTAACGTATTTAAAATATTTTTTATTATTTAGCTGATCAAACTTTCTTTACCCATAATATGAATTAATTAATGTAAACATATTCAACATTTACATCCAATTTTATGGGAAATGTTGAATAGGCTGGAAATGGTTGGATCAATGCATAATAATACTAGGCCTTCACACCATTTTGATTAAAATTTTGCCATTGAAAATGCTGGCTGCTAACTAATAACATTTACACCATTGTTGGCTTGGCGTGCGTCTAACTAATTCACTATAAATTGTCGTGGTAACATTTTGCGAGTTAATCAATTACAGGAAGATTTTTAATTAATAAATTTTTGTCTACATTCCCTGATGTTTCGGCCACTATAAAACACTACCTATATCTTAGATAAACTGTCGAAAGCAATACCTTTAGAGAGTTTTTCAACTTCTTAGTGTTTTTTTAAACCACCCCTATTCATAATTCATTAGAATCTATTTAATCTAGTTTAGCCAATACAAAAATTATAACTCATGACCTCGTTTCAACTTTGAAGAAGCATTGAGAAGTTAAACATATCTTAATGATGACTTTTCTTTTACTATAACTTTTAATATTTTCAATGTCAAATTGCCTAATATAAGCAGAAGGTGTTCACTATATAGTGGCAGCATTTTTAGAGCAACAATTTTAATTTTGAAGATGATAAGAATACAAGCATTTGGAGCCTATGGAGATAGCACATAGGATGATGAAGGCCAAAGTGAAATCTCTTAGATTTTTCTATCTGAAGATGGATTTTGTATTAGCTGCATTCAGTTTTAGTATGTTCAAAATGGTAAGCGAGTATTGTCTCAAATATATGGTGCCTTTCATGATCCAAGGTTTCCTTCTGCAAGTGCATTTTACTCTATTTTACTCTTTAAGTCTTATAACGCTCCAGCAATTCCAGAGCACGGAGCCATGACTTGTTAACTGTTAATAGAGGAGAGGAATATCTATATTTGTACCATAAAAGGACCACTACACCTTTCTTTTGGTGGAGTCCGGACTTATGGTGGGCTCTCCAAAACCATCTTTTTTATAGGTCTAGATAATACACCACTCTAGATGTGTACTAAAGTAGGTTTCCCCAAGCATGCTGAAATATTTATACATATTCTTTAGTTAAGCAAATACTTTTTTTTTCATATAAGATATGAATGAGATTTTTTATTAGGATATTAAATCCACAGGTCCTATAAGTTGTCAAAAATTTCAATCAAATCCTAATTTTTTTTAATTGAGTCCTATAAGCTTTTAAATTATTGCACATTAGTCCTTCTCCATTAATTTAAACAGATAGGTCTGACGTTGGCAAGTGGACCCCACTAAATGAATTAACCTCTCCATTCACATAAGCAATGCTTTCCACATCAACTTTCAACACCATCACCGTGGTCACTACATCAACACCACTGCCATTTCTATCATCCTCATTAACCACCATCACCACTCAACAACAGCCAACAATAGCATCATCACCACTTAATGCCATTGTTGGCAATACCACTATATAAAACTGCACCAAATTAACCCAAAATCACCATCAGTAGCACCAAATTAACCCAAAACCCACCATCAATAGCACTAGTTACCCAAAAGCACCATCAACACTCAATGCCACTACCAGCACCACCACCATATAAAAAAATGGCAATATAAAATTCTCAGTGCCAAATTTGCTATTGTGTATGTTTTAAAATAATAAAATTCAAAAGGTACAAATAATTATACATAGAAGAAGAAGAACAACATAATAATAAAATTCTTATGCTTCCTCAATCACACCACTACTCGAATACATATATATAAATGCATTGCTTAAAGAAATCAGCAACATGTGGCTTTTACAGGTCATCGTCTCTTTAATATACGAGTGAATCCATCTCCTAATATCAAATCCCCTAATTCAACATATGTTGATAATGCTGCCAACAGTGCCACTTGGTCTAAGTCAACAACAACTCTCTTCATTTTATCAAATAAAGCCAATGCTTGCTTGCACTTACCATTTCGAGCGTACCCAGCAATTATAGTTGTCAATGATACTACATTCCTCTCCATCATCTCATAAAAAAACCTTGTTACCCCGTTAACATCTCTGCACCTCATATACCCAGTACGCATGGAATTCCAAACACACAATATTTCTATCACCCATATCATCATACACAGGGTGTGCATACTTAACACTACATATCACCCATTTCAATCACCCATGTAAATCCATTAGGATCCACATCTGCAATAACCATTTGATTGAACATTATAATAAAATTTTTGTAGTACACTAGTCAAAACACAACATAATGTCAACTTAAGCCAAGCTCTCTAAGCAATTTTTTATTCCAATTTTACAAGGCATGCTCTTTGTACGAGAGCGCAAGTGGTCACCAAGAAATTGGGTAGTAGCTTTCACTTTCACTTTCACTCTAAATTGGGCCATTCTTCACAATCACACTCAAGGCAAGTTTAGTCTCCAACGAAAACACAAATTTAAATTTTCACATAAAATTTTTAAATTCTTAACATTTTAAAATATTTTTTATTATTTAGCTTAACAAAATTTCTTTTCCCATAATGTGAATTAATTAATGTAAATATATTCAACATTTACAGCCAATTTTATAGGAAATGTTGAATAGGTTGGAGATGGTTGGATCAATGTAAAACAATGTTAGGCCCTCACACAATTTTAATTAAATTTTTCCCATTGAAAATGTTGGCTGCTAACTAATGACATTTACACCATTTTTGGCTTGGAGTGCCTCCAACTTACTCACCATAAATTGTCGGGGTAACATTTTGCAAATTAATCAATTACGGGAACATTTTTAATCAATATAATTTTTTTCTATGTTCCCTGATGTTTCGGCCACTATAAAACATTGCCTAATCTGGATAAACTGTCGAAGGCAATGCCTTTTAGAGAGTTTTGAACTTCTAAGTGTTTTTTTTAACCACCCTATTCATAATTCATTAGATTCTATTTAATCTAGTTTAGCTAGTATAAAAATTATAACTCACGTAAATCATTGCATCTCTCTATCAGTTGATTCTAGCAGTTGTTAATTTTCTTATTGTCATGACTTGAACCTAAAGTACGTGACTGACACTAGGGAATGAGAAATACAAAAATGCATCTGAAACTCATAGTAAGCTTTAAGAATGCTTCGCAAATTAATAACAATTTCATAACAGTAAACCATACATAAATCCATTAATACCAAATACTTATAACATAAATCAATACTTCTAATATAACAGTATCTCAATAATCACAAATACTAATAATACAAGTCTGATAAATAACTACTGCAGTATCTAGAATTCATTTGCACATACACAAATCAATTAAACATACATAAAGCAGTCGGTGAAGAAGAAACCCGACACAAACGATGACTACTGGCAGACTGACAGTGAGGTTTTTAAAAAAAATAGATTGAGGGGAATCAGACCTCACTGAATGAATCAATTTTATAAAATGCATGCTAGTTTTAAAACATTTAGTTAAAACCCTTTTTTAAAATAAAATAAAATAGAATCAATATATATGTAAATATTAAAATCATTTAATTTTCTCAAATATTTTTAACAAATAAAATACCTTTCAAAATCATAATTTACTTTAATATAAATTTTAATATGAAATCATTTCAATATCTGTTTAGGTAAAAAACTTGGTAGAACACCTAAAACTATCAAATTCCAATAGCCACTTGGCTCACTTAATCCAATTGACTATTGGTCCTGGGTCCAGCCACAATCAGTGTAAACACCCAATTTCAGGATGATAAAGTATGGATGTGACAAAGGACTCCAATGATAAAAATATTATAAATAGGTCTTCAATAGTTGAAGTTTCAAACCTCAAAAGTCTGAATGCATTTTAAAAAAAAAGAGTTTAATTGGTTTTTTAAGGACTTAATTGTAATATTTTTCTAGCACCTAATTGAAAATTTTAAATTCTTTTAGGGGTCTTTTTGTAATTAAAAAAGGGATCAAAATTGTGTAATTCCAACTGGAATTATACAATTTCGATAGGAATTACACAATTCCGATCAGAATTATACATTTTCTATCTATTTTTCGTATTTTTACAAAAAATTAAAAAACATATATTTCTTGAATTTTGATTGGTGAAAAATTTTCTTAAATTTCTTTTTGGGATTTATCTTGATTTTCAAGAAATAAAATGCTTTTAAAATTGAAACTCTTTAGTACGTCTATGACTGAGGGTTTTTTTTTTTTTTTCTATAAATGCATAACTAAAGCTCTTTTGGAAAGAGGGCTTTCTCTCTCTTTTCCTGAAGACTTTTCTTTTACTAGGTAGTACACAAAAATATTCTTTATGATTTATTTGTTTTTGAGGCAAGGAGCAATAGATTTTTGAGAAGAAGAATAAAAAGTTTTTGAACACCTACTAAAAGACAACGGTGGTGTTACTAGTCTGGGGGGTAACTCATGCTACATCCATAATAATTATCTTCTTTCCTGCCTTCTTTTATTTTTATTTTTTTATTTTATCTCTAATAAAAATTAAATTAACTAAATATAATTCTAATTTATTTGAAATTATGTTTCAAATTATAACATAGTCTTCACTCATTATTATATATAAAAAAGATAATTTAGTCATTTACTAATAAAAATATAATTTTAATTTGATTGAATGTCTATTTCCTATTTTAATTAGGTTAAGTTCTATTTTATATGTAATAAAAATTAAATTAACTAAATATAATTATAATTTAATTAAAGTATGTTTCCTATTTTAATTAAGATAACTTTTATCTTATTTCTAAGAAAAATTCTAATTGAAAGTATATTTTCTATTTTATTTAGGTTAACTTCTATTTAATATCTAATAAAATTAATTTAATTAAAATATAATTGTAATACCATTGAAAGTATGTATTCTGTTTTATATGTAACAAAATTAATTAAATTAAATTTTAATTGAATATATATTTCATAGTTTAATTAATTAAGATATAATTCTAATTTAGTTGAAAGTATGTTTCTTATTTTAATTATGTCAATTTTTATTTTATCTCTAATAAAATTAAATTAATTAAACTTTTAGTACTAATTTTGTTAAAAATATATTTTTTTTATTTTAATTAGGTCTACTTATATTTTATCTATTATAAATCAAATTTGATAACGTAATTTTATAAGTCATATTATATAAAATTTAATAATTAAATAATTATTTACATCTATTGGTGTTTTCATAGGGGTTTCATATTTATCAAGAAACTTATTAAGTATTTCTCAATAGAGTGTGACTAAGATAAAACTAGCCCTATAGATGTCTTAGAAATTTTAATTCCTAAAATGATATCTACTTTCCCCATATCTTTCATATTAAAATGACTAGTTAGCATCCTTTTAGTAGTCATATTAACTCAATGGTACTTCCAATGATTAACATATCATCCATATAGAAGCATACTAGTACATAGCCCTTAAGTGTCATCTTAGCATACACACACTTTTCACATTCATTTATTTTAAATCCATTTGACACGATTACATTATCAAATTTAATTTGCCATCGCTTAGGTGCTTGTTTTAAGCCATATAATGACTTGACAAGTCTACAAGGCATTTTTCTTTTCCTGGAACAATAAATCCTTCTGGTTGTTCCATATAAATTTCTTCTTCTAATTCACCATTTAAAAAGTAGTTTTAAAATCCATTTGATGTATTTCAAGATTATATCATGCAGCTAAAGCAATTAATAATCTTATGGATGTTATTCTTATTATAGGTGAATATGTATCGAAGAAATCAAGACCTTCCTTTTGTTTGAATCCTTTAGCTACCAATCTTGCCTTATATTTATCAATTGAACCATTAAATTTCAACTTTTTCTTAAATATCCATTTGCACCCTAGTGGTTTAATACTTAAAGGTAAATCCACTATCTCCTAAGTATGATTTGCATAATGGATTCAATCTCACTATTGATAGCCTTTTTCCAAAATGGAGCTTCTGGAGTATACATTGCTTCTTTGAATGTCTAAGGTTCATTTTCTAACAAAAATGTTAGAAAATCTATAATAAAAGATTTAACTACTTTTGTTCTTTTACTACTTCTTGGTTCATCTTCACTAACTTTATTTTGAAGATGATCCATAGCCATATCATGAGTTCATTTGTCATAACTCATCTCAAGTACTCCTTTATATAGAAAGATGTCTTCAGAAAATGATGCATTTCTAGATTCAATGATAGTATTTTCATCTACATCTAAAATGTCCGACTTATGTACTAAGAATTGATATGCACTACTATGGTAGCATAACTAATAAATATACAATCTATAGTTTTAGATCCAATCTTGACCTTTTTAGGACATGGGATTGCTACCTTAGCTAAACACCCCCCACACTCCAAGATATTTATATGAAGGCTTCCTTCCTTTTCATAATTCATATGGAGTTTTCTCTTTTTTTTTTGTGGTACTTTATTTAAATTATGATTAGCTGAGAGAATAGCCTCCCCCTATAAGTTCTGAGGTAAACCAGAACTAATCAACATGGCTTTCATCATTTCTTTTAAAGTTCGATTCTTACGTTCTATAATGCCATTAGATTGCGATGAATAAGAAGTATTTTTTGGATGAATAATGCCATGTTCGAAACAAAATTCCATAAAAGGTGATTCATATTCTCCACCTCTATCACTCCTTATTGGTTTTATTCTTTTACCAAGCTGATTTTCAACTTCATTATTATAGTGCTTAAACACTTTAATAGCTTTTTTTTGCCTCTTAACAAATATACATAACAAAATCTTGTGCAATCATTAATAAAAGTAATAAAATACTTTTTTCCACCCCTACTTTGTACAAACTTTAAATCACATATATCATTGTGAATTAAATCCAAAGATTTTAAGCTCCTCTTAACTGTATGAAATGGAGCTTTTATCAATTTGGCCTCCACACATATTTGACATTTAATATTATGATCAATATGACATTTAGGTAGTAAATCTAAATTCATTAGTTTTCTTAATGAATTATAATTTACATGTCCTAATCTATTATGTCATAATATAGAAGACTCAGTTAAACAAACAAAATTATGGTTTTATTATTACTTAAATCATGAATTACATTCATCTTAAAGAGGCCAATTTCCATATACCCCTTTCCTACATACATACCATTTTTTGTGAGTACAAATTTGTTGGACTCAAATACCAACTTAAGCCCATGCTTGCTTAATAATGAAACATATATAAGATTCTTGCAAATGTTAGGCACATGGAGTACATCATTAAGCACAAGCTCTTTGCCAGAAGTCATCTTCAAGCACACTTTTCTAGGGCCTACTACAATTGACTTCGATGAATTGCCTATGTATAGTTCTCTTCCATCATTGACTTCAATATAAGTAGAAAAACTATTCATTTTTAAAAAAACTATAGTGAGTGGCTCCAGTATCAATGTACCACTCCTTTGGGTTATCCACAAAGTTTGCTTCAAATACCATAGCTGAAAGCATAAGATTAGAAAATCCAAATGAAATATTATCTTCCTTAATCATATGCACTTGTCCTTTGTTTGATTATCCCATATTGGCTTATCCCTTGGACCAGCAATCCTTGGCTCTATGTCCTTGCTTATTACAAACAAAAAATTTTCCATTAAATTTTCTAGGATTACCTTCCTTTTATTTGTCTCCATAAAACATTCTTTTCTTACTAGGTCGTTGCTCCACAAGATTAGCTTTAGACTCTATGTATGTCTTTCCTAATCTTTTATCAGTATTTTTATTATCTTCCTCAATTCTCAACCTTACAATGAGATCCTCAAATCCTATCTCCTTTCATTTATGCTTGAGATAATTTTTAAATTCCTTCCAAAATGGTGGCAATTTTTCAATAATTGCAGCAACTTGAATAGATTCAATTAGAACCATTTTCTTAGCATATATCTCATAAAGAACAATTTGCAATTCTTGGACTTGACTCAAAACTATTTTGGAGTTGTTACAAAATAGTACATGTAAAATAGGAATACATTGATTAGAGGAATATGTAAAATATGAATTACTTAATTAGAGGAATTAGTCTATTATTTCCTAAAGTAATTAGTCTATTCTTTCCTAAAGCAGAACAGTGATTGTATATATAAACTTGTACCTTTTATAGATTAAAATATATACATTTTTTCTCTTTTTCTTTATGTTATCATGGTATCAGAGCCCTAGGTTTGGCTTAGATTTTTTTCCTTTTTAAGTCTGCCTTGTCAGTAGAAGACTAATTTTTCAATAGTTTTTCTATTGCTGCCCAGTGAGCAGCAGTGTTATATGTTCTGATTCGACTATTTTAAAATGTTCTATTTCCTTAATAGTAGTCTCCCATAAATCATCTTCTTATTTTAGACCTTCTTGTGTGGTTAGTTCCCTCATCAATACTTTAATTGCATATTCTCTTTCCTATTGCATACTGTTTGGATGATCCTTTTTAGGTAACTTGGTTATTGAGATCTTTGTGTTTTATTGGCTCCTGGTGTTATTTTGTTTTTCTCTCTGATTGGTTTTATTAATATGATAGAAGAACAAAAGCGTATTATTGATATTATTCCTGTGATGTCAAAAATCACCAACTATAAATTGATGGGTTCAAATTACTTAGCCTGGTCTATGACAGTTTTGATTTATTTAAGAAGCATCTCTATGGATGCTCACCTTATCAATGCACCACCCACATATAATACTAAACAGACTTGGCTCAGAGATGATGCTCAGTTATTCTTACAAATTCGAAACTCTATTGACATTGAGATTATTTTTTTAATAGATCATTGTCAATATGTTAAGGAATTGATGAAGTACTTGGAATTTTTGCATTTTGGGAAAGGTAACTTATGTCGTGTCTAAGAAGTTTGTAAAGACTTTTATCGGGCTGACCAATAAGATCACACTCTTCAGGGATACTTTATGAAATTTAAAAGGACTTATGAGGAGCTCAATGTATTGTTGCCTTTTAGTTCTGATGTAAAAGTTCAGCAAGCATAATGAGAACAAATGATTGTCATAAGTTTTTTAACTGGGCTTAATTCCCAATTTGAACCTACTAAATCTCATGTCCTCTCCAACAATGAAATCTCATCCCTCTAGGAGACATTCATTCGATTGCTCAAGATAGATACTACTGCTCCTATTTCTCTCACTTCCAGTGCACTTATTAGTCGTAACACCATTAATTGAGGCAGAGGTCGAGGGAGAAGATTTAGTACTCTGGACCATTATAATTCAACGTCAAGGGGAATGGTTTGTTATTACTATTATGAGCCATGTCATACTCAAAAAAATGTAGAAAATTACTCCACAAGCCTCACACTTCTCCAACGGCCCATGTTACAATAATTAACCCACCATCTGAATAAATAATGGTTATTTCTACAGAGGATTTTATGAAGTTCACTCAGTATCAAGAAGCACTAAAGTCCTCATCATCTGTTATTAGTGCTATCGTTGAATAAGGTAAATCTCCTATATGTCTTCTTTCATCCTCATCTAAATGGATCATTGATTTAGGTGCAATCGATCATATGATAAGTAACTCCCATCTCTTTTCTATATTTTAACCCTTTTCTTCCCCCACCCATGTCACATTAACCAATAGATTTGCCTTACAGGTCTTTGGTTCTAATACAGTTAACCCAATTTCTTCACTTTTGTTATCTTCTGTATTCAGTCTACCATAATTTTCATTCAATCTAATATCTTGCATGGGATAAAATAGAGTCCTCGGGCTTGGTTTGGGAAGTTTAGTCAAGTGGTTAAGTATTTTGGGCTCAAGAAGAGCAAATCTGATAACTCATTTTTCTATAAATAGTTTGACTTTAGTATTATTCTTCTTATGGTATATTTTGATGATATTGTGATTATTGGGAGTGATAGTGTAGGTATCTCAACTCTTAAATCCTATCTTCACACCCAATTTCAAACTAAAGATTTTGGCATGTTGAAGTATTTCTTAGGGATTGTTGTACTACAGAGTAAGAAATGTATTTTCTTATCTCAAAGAAAATATTTTTTGATCTATTGAAAGAAATAAGAAAAATAGGAGCTAAACCATGTAATACACCAATACTTCCTAATATGAAACTTACAAAAGAAGGAAAGCTATTTAAAGATCTTGAGAGGTACAAATGACTAGTTAGAAAGTTGAACTATCTCATAGTAACTTGCCCTGATATTGCAAACTATGTTAGTGTTGTAAGCAAGTTTATGTCAAAACCCACAGTTCATCATTAGGAGGCTTTAGAGTAAATCCTTTATTATTTAAAGGGTGCTCCAAGATGAGGAATACTTTATGGAAATTATGGACATAACTACATTGAGTGTTTTTTTGATGTAGATTGGGCAGGATCCAAAGTGGATAGGGGATCCACTACAGGTTACTATGTCTTCTTTAGAGGATAGTATCATAGAAAAGTAAGAAGCAAAATGTTGTTTCTCGCCTAAGTGCAGAATCTGAATATAGGGTGATGGCACAATCAGTCTATGAAGTGATGTGGATTTATCAACTACTGAAAGAAGTTCGCTTTCAGGTACCGATACTAGTTAAACTATAGTGTGACAACCAAGCTGCTTTACACAATGCTTCTTATCCTATCTTTCATGAATGAACAAAGCATATAGAGGTTAATTGTCAAGTTGTTCGAGAGAAAATACAATAGAACTTGATATCCATTAAGTATGTGAAGACTGGAGAACAACTAGGAGATATGTTTACAAAAGAGCTAAATGGAGCTTGGATAGAATACATCTGCAAAAGCTAGGCATGATTAACATCCAACACTAGCTTGAAGGGGAGTGTTACAAAATAGTACATGTAAAATAGGAATACCTTGATGATAGGAATATGTAAAATAGGAGTAACTTAATTAGAGGAATTATTCTAATATTTCCTAAAGTAATTAGTCTATTATTTCCTAAACTAGAGTAGTGATTGTATATATAAACATATACCTTGTATAGATTAAGATATATACATATTTTCTCTTCTTCTTTATGTTATCCGGAGTCAACTATTTTATACTCAAGAAATCTGCCTACCATAAATTTTTTTAAGCTAGCATCCTCAATTTTATATTTCTTTTCCAAGGACTCTCAAAGCTCTTTGTCTATTGGAATAGGAGTATACACATTATACAACGTGTTCTCCAAGCCATTAATAATATAATTCTTACATAAAAAATTTGATTGCTTCCAAGCATCAATAGTAGCAATTACTTACATGTCATCACCTTGTTTGGCTTTTGGTTCATCTTCTTTTAACACCTTGACCAAATTCAAAAGTTGTTAAATAGAAGAGCATCTTCTGTTGCCATCATTTGAAGTCCACCCCATTGAACTTCTTGGATTTTTCACCAATAGGTGTCACAGATGTTGTAGGATTAAGGGTCAGTTTTGTAATTGAATAAAGAATAAATAAATAAATAATAACAGTTAAAATAAGAAAACAAAAAAAATACAGTTTTTATACTTAAATATGACACAAAGTAATTATAATGTCATGTGCAACTTTTAAATATTTAAAACCAAAGACAATATTATATATAACAGTTAGACAACCAAATAAATTGGCCTAAACAAAAACTACTCACAACAATTAATATATATAACTGTAGAAATTTAAAAAATAGATATAATAAAAAATGATGAATAGACTTAAAATTATACGTAATCTGACGATCACATTACATAACCAAAATTGTAATACAAAAACTACTTTTACAATATTTAAAAAAAATTGAAAATAAATAAAAAAAAATGAAGGAAATGATGAATAAATTGAGTATCTTCAAAACTGCAATAAATTGAATAAAATTGTCACACCCGTACCCTAATTCTAAGTACATTTGTATTCATTGTATGTTGCATTTACATATATATTGAGTAAATTTAAGTAGAAGTTAGTATATATATATAGTTAAGGCAATGTTGTGGGTTGAGCCATGAATTATACTTGATTAAAGAGCAAGAATTTTTGAATTTTAGTGACATTCAAAATAAATAAAATATTGAGAATAATAAGGATATGAGGTTAAATTGAAGTGAAGGATAAGAATTTTAATGTTAGCAAAAGATGAGAACACAAATTGAAATAATGATTGGCTTTGATTGAAACTTTTGGAAGTTTGAGGTTTTATAGGTAACAAAACTATTTCATTAAGTGTCTAAATGGATATTTTAAATGATGATTTATCCAAATTGAGGCTACATCCTAACCAATTCGTGGCTTAGGAGCAGCCAATAAAAAAATCACTTAAAAAAAAGAGAGAGAGGGGAGAACTAGAAAACTACTTGATTATTCTAAGAAGCTAATGCTTTTCAAGTTGAAACAAGAGGTGTAAAGCAATTACAAGCCATTAATCATCTTTCCCAAAGCTTTATTGATTGAATTGGTAAGTAATTTTAAGTGTTTTGGTTGATTTAATCTAGGATTCTTAAGTTGTAGATTTTGGGTTCGTACGAGACGATTTATCAGTCTCTGTAATTTGATCATATCTTGATTTATAGAATTCCAGATTAAGTTTTATTTGATGATCTGGAATCTTTTATCTAAAATTTTTTTATCTTTGAGCTTGATCTGATTCAGTCTCTATGATAGCTAAATTAGAGGAAATATTTAAGTATTCAATCTATTGTGTAAATTGACATAGTTGTATTTAGATGCTTATATCTCGCTCTATAGTTATCCAATTGATGTGAAATTTTTATAGCATATTTTAGACATATATATCTAATATTGATTAAAATTTCAGGTCAAAATTCCTTTTCTATAAGTCCCAGAAGTTTTTCAAATTTAGCTCTGAAAGCAGTGATTTTGATTATATGAATAAGGTTTATAGAGTTTATGAGTTAAATACTTTTCTTATATCTTGAGCTAGAGAACTCAAAACTAAGCGTGATTTGATTCTAAGAAAACTTAAAAGAGTTATATAAAACATTGTAGTTTTGATCCAGAGCTGATCATGACTAAATAGTAGTCTAATATATATGTACTTTTTATTGCTCAATTTGTTTAAGTAATTGAGCTGCTTGCAATACGACCTTTATATTTATATTTTTGGTTATTGGGTGGAAGTGAAATTTTTATTTCAAATACTATACACAAATACCTAATTCTGGTTAAAATTTGTGGTTAAAATTCTTCTCCTACAGGTTAGAACAATTTTTATAATATAGGTCCAAAAATAGCTCTCATAAAGTTAATAAGGCTAGTTTGTAGAGTTAAGTTAATTTGCATATTTTACATATAGTTTGGGGAATGCATAGTTAGGTAATTATATGAGATTTTTATATTGATGATTTATAAATGAAATTGCTTGTATTAGGTATTGGAAAAGGCAAAGGAAGTACAGGTGTAAACTAATCAAATTCGATAAAACTGGATTTGTGTGTTTATAGGTTGTTTGGTGAGTGGACGTTCAAGCCTTTAAAATATATTTATTTTAGCAATAAATGATATTTCTTAATGTTGTTTTATGGACCTAAAATGAGGTATTTAAATGGTTTCAATTCAGCCTCATGCTACTTGAATTGTATGTTTAAGTTTTAAGTTTTAAAGGTTCTAAGTATATGAATTAAATGTGTTACTTTTATATGCTTTGCTTTATGATTTGAATTGAGATCTTTTTGGTTACTTGGTGATTAAGATGAGCTTATGCTCAATCTGATTTCACTTCTTTGAACTAAACTGAGATTATTTTAATTTTGAATACTTTGTTGAAAGCAAATGTGATAGAAAGGTTTTGACTATGTATTTGATGGAAATGATATTTATTTTGTGTATTACCTCCCTATATGAGATATATGAATGTGCTAAGGTGATATATGTACATTTGAGATTGTGTTGGTTGTTATTGCGCAATAAACAACAGGGCACTTGATTGCAGAACGATGAAGGAAGAAGAGTCATTCCATGCTAATATAGTTGAAAGGGTTAGCCTTTAAGTGTGCCTAAAGAATGAGCTTGTGATGGCCTGTGTGTTATGGCCAAGTTGTGATACTTATGGTAGGGATGGTTAATACAAATAAAAAGTTATATTGATATTTGCAAAGGCACATGTTTCAATTGATTGAGTTTTGAATGTGTTTGAAAGCAAGATTGAATTGGATATTTTAAGTGACTGATAATTTGTTTATTAAATGCTTTTGTATTTTAATTTGAGACGTTTATTATATTTAAATTAGCTAAACTATTTTCTGCTTGTAACGTCTATTCATTGAGTATTTTTATACTCATTTTACTCTATTTTATAAATGATTTCAGATGGCTTGGCTTGATAGTTGGTGAACCGGGTTGGGTGAGTGTGAATAGAAGTTTAGAATAAGGTTGGCCAACAATTCTCGTTAGAGTAGTATTTTCTTTTCTTTTATTTTTATTTTATTTTAATGTTGTATAAGTGTGTAAAACATTGGTGGTTAAGCCATATTTAAAAATGTAACATTTATGTTTTTTAAAATATTTTATATGTATTTTATTATTCATAAATAATATTTCACTATTCATAAATAATATTTTACTATTTATGAATACGTATTTTACTATTCATGAATACGTATTTTACTATTCATGAATACGTTTCACTATAAAAAAGTACTTTAAAAGTTCTTATTCTCTAAATGTGATGTATGTACAATATTAAACTTTTATAAGAGATAAATTTTAAATCCTTTTGCAAATATAATCATATTATAATAAAAATTAATTAAGCTAAGCAATTTCTTCGATAATTGGTTTTAAATATCCATCTTGTGCTATGTGAGACGAGGTGTGACGAAAATGATGGAAATGATTAACAGATTTTTTTATAAAAATCTACAAATTTGTCTTAAGATTGTAAACTTTTGGTGTTGTTAAATTTCAAATAAAACACACAATAAAACAAAACAAAACTAGTAGATATATTATTATATAAAGCATAAACAACAAATTTAAGGAAATAAAATGTATAGAAAGTTTTGTAATCAAATCGAGGCTAGAGTTTTAATCTATTTCCTTAAGACAAATTTGTTCCCCACTAGCGCTAAGGATTTTGCAACAATGGTCTCTCAGGATACAATGATTTCTTCTTGTAAAAGTAGCACTCTAATTTACAAGAAAATTAAACTAAAAAAAATATTAACTCTCTCAAAGATGGTATGAAGATTTTTTGAGAAATATAAAACATATGTGAGTAAACATAAAAGATTGAGAACACAAAAAATTTCAACTACATGTAAATCATAAAATATTATTTTTAAAATTTTTATTTTCTAAACTTTTCAATTTAATTTAATTTAAATCATATATTCACCAGAAAATTTTAAAATAAAAATATAATTTATTTTTAAAATGTTTTGCTAAAAACGAAATCAAAATTATCAATTATTTTCAAGATTCAAAATTAGAAAATTAAATTGCATCTATTAAACATCTCATTTGTAACTAAAAATCAAATCAAAATTATCAATTATCTTTAATTTTCCATTCATAAATATTAAGAGATATAAAAAAAGTACAGGAGTAAGAGTAAAGATTTGAGAAGATTAAAATTGTACATATGTATAAAAAAATTAGACAAAGTTCTTATTAAAAATTTAATTGTTAAAATTGCATGTATTATATATTTTAAATGTGATAGAAATTGAATCTAATTACTAATTCTTAAAATATTTTGAGTGAATTAGATAAATATAACGATGTGACCAACCCATATGGAAAAGTGTGAGAGATGTGTTTTCTTTATGAAATAATAAAATTAAATTTACTGATATTTTATTATTTTTAATTAATTCACCTTAATTTTATTTTTCTATATTTTAATTTGAATTTTTAATGTATTTATTAAAATGAATATTAATTTCTAAAAAATAAAAATAAAAATAAAAGTTTAATTATTATTAATTCATGTGTTAAATATTTTAAAGTTTGACAAATTGGACCTAATTAGTTAATGTATATAAGTTTTGGGGGGTAAATCAATTTAAAAAAAAAGTTATTTTGAATTGAATTTAATTTTTCAGAAAAACGATTTGGGCTAATTGGCTAAATTTTCTAAGTTGGTGGGATAATTGACTAGAAAATTGATATCTAGACTAATTGACAATCGCATCTAAATTCAGGGGGCAAATTGCTACTTTAGCCTTAGAAAAATTAGGGCTTTGCCTCATTAGGTATTATTTTTTAAAAAATCAACTTGTAAACTCTTATAACTCTAAAAAAAAATATAGGATATATTGGAAATGTGTGTGTATAATTTTTTTTAATTTTTTAATTTATCTAGACACAGTAAAAAATTATAAATCTCAATAAATATTATAATTATTTACAAAAACTAAAGTTACTTGAATTAATAATAATAACAACACAGCAAAAATAAGATAAAAAGAAAATTTAAAAAATAAATGTATATATGTTCTATAAAATAAAATTACTGGAAAAACCAAAAAACAAAAATACAATTACTGGAAAAACCAAAAAAAAAAATTACTGGTCAATAAAAAAACTTCCACATCTATAAATTTAAAAAAAAAACAAAAGTATAAAAACAATGTAAAAGGGCATCAATGTCGGTAAAAAAAATAAAAAAAAAAGCGCCACAGGGTACCGGGAATAAAAATACCAGCCAACAAAAGCATAGACGAGAAATCAAGAAAAGTTGAAAAGCATCGATGCTGATCATCAAAGACAAGGATGCGCAGATGACTTTTAAAAAAAGAAAAGCATAGATGCTGATAATCAAAGATATAAGGATACACAGATTACTTTAGTAGAGAAGGAAGAAAAACACAACAGGCCAGCAGAAAGGGAAAAAAATATTGATATAGAGAAGGAAAAAAAATATTGATATAGAGAAGGAGAAAAAGTTTTTAGGATAAATATATTGTGATTCAATTTGTTTATATTGAATTTGTGTTGTTTTCCTTTCTAATTTAGGCATCCTAATAGCCTGTTGATTTATGTATTTTCTTATTTTAATTCGAAATCTGTTTTCTTTTCATTTATGTATTTTTCCTTGTTGATTTTTTATTTTTTTTACCTTCTTCTGGATTAATTTCTTTTGATTTGAGTATTCTTGAAAAATGGAAAGGCGTTTCCTATTTTTTGAATTTTGCACCATTTTCGACATGGAAACATATTGGAAATGCCAAAATCGGTGCCGTTTCTGACCATTTCTGACATGGAAACGCTAACTTCTATACGTTTGTGGGCAAAGTAGCCACACACCATTCATAATTTGACATGGATAAATTAAATCACTTGTATATACCCCTTATTTTGTTAAATTTGATAAGGAATTCATGTCATTTTCAAACAAATTCAAAATAAAATTAATTTCCAAATGAATTCCAAATTTATTTAAACCAAATATATTTTATTAATAAGAATTGATTTAGTTTCAAACAATTTCACAAAATTAAAAAATTGAAATTCAAAATGAATTTTACAAAGTTTTCATTTAAACCAATCATACTAACTTAGATTTCTAAATAAATTCCACAAAATTTTATGAAATTCATTTGGACCAAATAATCATTTAGTTATTCATAATGGTTGTTTCAGTCCTGTGAAGTCCGATTTAGTCTGATACCATTATATTGGATTGAAAACCTCCATATCTCAAGGTTTAACACATTTATGCATACTCAAATGATGTTGATGCTGCTACTACTACTACTACTAGTATTATTATTATTATTTTGAACTTATAAGAGAAACTTCATTTGTATAGGGGTTAGAAATTAAACCCATAAAATTTTTTGATGTTGTATGAAAGAAATTTTTGTCATTTGGCTACTCAATCTTGCATGCAAACTCAAATATTTCAATATTATTAATAGTAATAACATCATAGTTGTCTGACATCCTTTTCCAGTATTAATCAATGCTTGACACAGTTATATTCCTCAGCAATTGTTACAGAGATAATTAGCATTATTAATTTTCAATTATTGACTGCATGACCTGGTTTCAACTTTGAAGAAGCATTGACAAGTTAAACAAATTTTAATGATGACTTTTCTTTTATTGTAACTTTTAATATTTTCAATGCCAAATTGCCTAATATAAGGAGAAGGTGTTCACTATATAATGGCAGCATTTTTAGAGCAACAATTTCAATTTTGAAGATGATAAAAATACAAGCATTTGGAGCCTATGGAGATAACACATGGGATGATGAAGGCCAAAGTGAAATCTCTCAGATTTTTCTGTCTGAAGATCGATTTTTTATTAGCTGCATTCAGTTTCAGTATGTTCAAAATGGTACGCGGGTGCTTTCTCAAAAATATGGTGCCTGTCATGGTCCAAGGTTTCGTTCTGTAAGTCGTATAACACCCTAGATATTCCAGAGTACAGAGCCATGACTTGTTAATTGTTAATAGAGGAGAGGAATATATGTATTTGTACCACGGAAGGACCACTACACCTTTCTTTTGGTGGAGTCCTGACTGGTGGTGGCCCCTCTGAAACCATCTTTTTTAAGGGTCGTGATATTCCCTCAAATGTGTACTAAAGAAGGTTTCTCCAAGCATGCTAAAGTATTGTACATACTTTAGTCACTTATATATATATATATATATATAATATTAATGAGATTTTTTATTTGATAACAACTTGTTATATAGACAACTTAATAGAATAAAGTATTAGAAACAATGAAATGTAATGCGTTTAAGGAATTCATTTTTGGGTTAACACTAAAATTACTAATGTTGATTTGAATTTGCAGATTAAATTGAATTACCCTTCAAAGTTCCTGACAAGGGTGAAGGGTAAATTCCGCGCTAATGGTGTGACATTGATCCCATTCATTACCAATCTTCAGACTTATGAACCTTATGGCTACGATTACAAAGATGAGCGACAGTTCGACTTTGACATGGGAGAGGATCGTCAATTTGGTGGATTTCATGGAACACTATATTATAGTCGTCTGGGCTCACTTGGAGTCTATGTTAAATCATCTACAGATCCATCTACAGAGCAAACACAAAGTTCACATCTGTATGGTACACGAAGTTCACATCTGGATTGTGCTGCCAAATTGCCTGTAGATGACCACCACCACAACCACCCGCGTCATGAACATAATTCACCTGCTTTTATTCCCGAGCCAGAACCTAGCCGCCGCCGCCACCACCACCAAGAGAAGCACCTGCATCATGACATTTCACGACCAGTGCATGAACCACACTATGGTCACCATCCAGCATATCGTTCAAGGAAGATGAAGCTCCATCCAGGTGATAGCATGCAGAGAGCTAATTGTGGGGCATGATATTATTGACAAGTATTGTTGACAAAAGTGATAGAAATTAGAGAGCTAATTATGGGTTGACAAATATTGTTGACAAAAGAAGCCAGAATGATATTGTTGACAAGTCCAAGATTTAGATGTTGAAAATTTTGTTTAAATTTAGAAATCAGCTCCGTGACCATAGGATAATTTGTTTATTCGTATTCTTTTATATATACTGTCAAAATATCACTAATAAAGTACGCAGAAATTCTTTTTGCGATTGTGTTGTGTTTATTAAGATGGTATCAAAGCTTGATTCAATCTCCTTCGTTTGAATTGAAGCTTGATTCTAGAAACATAATTGTTATTTTTTTTTTCCCTTTAGTTGTAATTTTCTTTGAATCATCATCACTATGTCTGATCCTAAAGGAAGTAATGATGATTCTTTAAAGAAAATTGAAAACTCTGCACCTTCAATTGGTTTCCATATACAGGAAATTTCCTATTTAATCACCCCAGAACGTCTTGATGGAACCAATTATGTTGAGTGGTCCCTAAACGCTCAAAATAAAATCCATGGAAGAAAACATTGGGGTTTTATCTCAGGTACAAAAGCTGCGCCAAAAGTTGAGCATTCAGAAGAATATGAAGCATGGCAAGATGAAAATTGTCTGGTCAAATCAAGGCTTCTTGATGCAATGACAAAGGACATCAGATCTTTGTTTCTTTGATTGGAAACAACGAAGGAAATTCGGGATGCTGTCAAACAGACATATTTCGTTGATCAAGATGCTTCAAAGGCATACCAACTTCATTGTGAGTTAATGTCTATTCGCCAGAATGGAGAATCTATTATTTCCTACTTTGGAAAATTAAAAAAGATATGGCAACAACTTGATGATATTGATGATTGTACTATGGAGTGTGCAAATGATATCAAAAAATACACCACGAGGGTTAATGCCCAACATTTGTATCTTTTTTCGGATGGATTTTATTCTCAGTTATACCTTAAACAAGAGTTGATGGAATTTATGAACTTTGATGGAATAATTCATCAAACAATATGTCCTTACTCATTGCAACGAAATGGCATTACTGAAAGGAAAAATAGACAGCTCTTGGAAGTTACTTGATCTCTTCTAATTGGTGGAAATATTCCCTCTTACTTATAGGGTGAAGCATTGAGTTCAACAGTATATTTGATCAATCAAACTCCTTCAAGTATTCTGAACTTTAGATGACCATTGGATGTGCTATCTGATCATTGCACCCTTCCAAGCAGTGGTTCATTTGCCATCGAAAATATTAGGGTGTGTAGTCTTCATTCACTTACATCCACATCAAAGGGGCAAACTTGAATCACGTGCTATTAAATGCATTTTTGTGGGATACAGAAGTCACCAAAAAGGGTACAAATGTTATGATCCTTCCTATAAGAAACTCTATGTTTCCATGGATGTTATATTCCATGAAAATGAGCTATTTTACACACTAACTACAGATTCATCACTTCAGGTGGAGAAAAAAGAGAAGTGATTAATTATGATAGTGCAATACATGCATTTATTCCAATAGCTTTGGATCCAAAAAAATGTTATTGTATTGGATTCAGCAAGTACTATATTGGATGATGAAAATGTTGTATTGGATGCAGGAAATACTGAATTAGATTACTCTAAAGAATTGTAAGAGGATCCTCTCACTGATAGTACAATTCCTCTTTAATCATTAAGTCAATCTTCTCATGGGGCACCATCAATAGAGGTATCCACTAATACTAATCTAATAGTTGTTGATGATGGTAATATTGAAATATATAACTATCATCTTCCACCTTGTTCTAACTTTGGTATGCCTCTAATTAGATATGAACCTAATCTTACAGTCAAAATTAAATATCCAATTAGCAATCATGTGTCTTATCAGTGGCAATCAAAGTCATATGCATCTTATGTACTACAATTATCATATATCTCTATTCCTAGTAAATTGCAGGAAGCTTTAACAGATACAAGATGGACCCAAGCCATGGCAGAGGAAATGACAAGTCTTGAAAAAAATACTACTTAGGAACTGGTGCCTCATCCAAAAGGAAAAAAAACTGTGGGATGTAGATGGGTGTTTATTGTTAAACTTAAAGCTGATGGGATAGTTGAAAGATTCAAAGCATGATTAGTTGCAAAAGGGTATACACAATCCTATGGAGTTGATTATCAAGATACTTTTGCACCAGCTGCAAAGCTTGATAGAGTAAGAGTACTTCTATCTTTGGCAGCTAATCATGATTAACCTCTTTTTCAATTTGATGTAAAGAATGCCTTCTTACATAGAGATCTTATTGAAGAAGTATACATGGATCCTCCTCCAGGAATTGAAAAATATTCAAATATTATAATGGTATGTAAGCTCAAAAAATCTTTGTATGGATTAAAGTAATCTCCAAGAGCATGGTTTGCTAGATTTAAAAAATCTATACAAAATTTTGGTTACAAGCAAAGCAACTCATATCACACTTTATTTTTGAAACATAAACAGAGAAAAGTGATTGCCCTAATTATTTATATGGATGATATGGTGGTGACAGGTGATGATTCGAATGAGATAGACAACCTACAAAACATTTAGCCTCTGAATTTGAAATGAAGAATCTAGGTGATCTAAAGTACTTTCTTAGTATTGAAGTAGCCCGGTCAAGGAATGGCATTTTTTTATCCTAAGAAAATTATGTCCTTGATTTATTATCTGAAATAGGAATCCTTGGATGTAAACCTATGACTACTCCAATTGAACTAAACCATAAGTTGTATCACTATTTGGATGAAGCTCCTACTAACAAAGCAAGGTACTAAAAATTTATGGGAAAATTAATTTATTTGTCCCACACTAGACTCAAGTTGTTTATGTAAAAAGTGTAGTGAGCCAATTTCTACATGACCCTTGGAAATCACATATCGAAATTGTTGAGTGCATATTAAAATATTTGAAGTCTGCACCAGGAAAAGGGTTGCGCTTCAAGAAGCATAATCATTTGAGATAAAAGGTTATAATGATGCAGATTAGGTAGGGCTAGCTAATAATAGAAGGTCAACCTCATGCTACTTCATATTTATGGGAGGAAACCTTGTAGTGTTGAAGCTGAGTTTGGAGGTATGACTTTTGGAGTATATGAATTGTTATGGTTAAAGAAATTATTAGAAGAATTGGGTGCTAATCCTCAGAGAGCAATGAACTTATATTGTGATAATACTTCAGCTATTGAGATTGCTCGCAATCTGGTTCAATATGATCAAATGAAGCACATAGAAGTTAACAAACATTTTATCAAGGAAAAGCTTGAAGTTGGGATTATTGCATTACCATTTGTGAAGTTTGAAGATCAACTCGCTAATATACTTATCAAGGCTATATCCAGGAAAGTGTTTAATAATTCTTTATGCAAGTTAGGCATGTGTGATATCTATACTCCAACTTGAGGGGGGAGTTATAACATACTGAGAGCTAATTATGAGACATGATATTATTGACAAGTATTATTGACAAAAGTGATAGAAATTAGAGAGCTAATAATAGGTTGAAAAATATTGTTGATAAAAGGAGCCAACATGATATTATTGACAAGTCTAAGATTTAGATGTTGAAAATTTGTTTAAATTTAGAAATCAGCTTCATGACCATTGGATAATTTGTTTATTTGTATTTTTCTATATATACTGTCAAAACATCACTAATAGAGTACATAGAATTTCTTTTTACAATTGTGTGATGTTTATTAAGACCAGGTCCACACCACAAGGCACCTCCACCACCATACTAAGAACTAGTGCCTTATACACATGCTTTGAAAAAAAATGCTACTTGGGAACTAGTGCCTCATCCAAAAGGAAAAAAACTGTGGGATGTAGATGGGTGTTTATTATTAAACTTAAAGGTGATGGGATAGTTGAAAGATTTAAAGCATGATTAGTTGCAAAAGGGTATACACAATCCTATGGAGTTGATTATCAAGATACTTTTGCACCAGTTGCAAAGCTTGATATAGTAAGAGTACTTCTATCTTTGGCAGCTAATAATGATTGGCCTCTTTTTCAATTTGATATAAAGAATGCATTCTTACATAAAGATCTTGCTGAAGAAGTATACATGGATCCTCCTCTAGGAAATGAAAAATATTCAAATACTACAATGGTATGTAAGCTCAAAAAAGCTTTGTATGGATTAAAGTAATCTCCAAGAGCATGGTTTAGTAGATTTAAAAAATCTATGAAAAATTTTGGTTATAAGCAAAGCAACTTAGACCACACTTTATTTTTGAAACACAAACAGGGAAAAGTGACTGCACTAATTATCTATGTGGATGATATGGTGGTGACAGGTGATGATTGGGATGAGATAAACAACCTACAAAACATTTAGCCTCTGAATTTGAAATGAAGAAGCTAGGTGATCTAAAGTACTTTCTTAGTATTGAAGCAGCCCGAGCAAGGAATGGTATTTCTTTATCGTAACAAAAGTATGTCCTTGATTTATTAATTGAAATAGGAGTCCTTGGATGTAAACCTATGACTACTCCTATTGAACAAAACCATAAGTTCTATCACTATTTGGATGAAGCTCCTATTGATAAAGCAAAGTACCAAAAACTTATGGGAAAATTAATTTATTTGTCCCACACAAGGTTATAGTGATGCAAATTGGGTAGGGTTAGTTGATAATAGAATGTCAACCTCATGCTACTTCACATTTATGGAAGGAAACCTTGTAACTTGGAGAAGTAAAAAGCAACCAGTGGTAGTAAGATCTAGTGCTGAAGCTGAGTTTAAAGGTATGACTTTTGGAGTATGTGAATTATTGTGGTTAAAGAAATTACTAGAAGAATTAGGTGTTGATCCTCAAGTAGCAATGAACTTATATTGTGATAATAATTCAGCTATTGAGATTGCTCGCAATTTGGTTCAATATGATTGAATTAAGCACATAGAAGTTAACAAACATTTTATTAAGGAAAAGCTTGAAGTTGGGATTATTGCATTACCATTTGTGAAGCCTGAAGATCAACTCGCTGATATACTTATCACGGCTGTATCCAAGAGAGTGTTTAATAATTCTTTATGAAATTTAGGCATGTGTGATATCTATGCTCCAACTTGAGGGGGAGTGATAGCATGTTGAGAGCTAATTGTGAGGCATGATATTATTGACAAGTATTGTTGACAAAAGTGATAGAAATTAGAGAGCTAATTATAGGTTGACAAATATTGTTGACAAAAGAAGCCAGCATGATATTGTTGACAAGTCTAAGATTTAGATGTTGAAAATTTTGTTTAAATTTAGAAATCAACTCCATGACCATTGGATAATTTGTTTATTCGTATTCTTCTATATATACTGTCAAAACATCACTAATAAAGTACGCATAATTTCTTTTTACAATTGTGTTGTGTTTATTAAGATCAGGTCCACACCACGAGGCACCTCCACCAGCATACTAAGCTCAATTGATATGGAGAGATTATAACCAAAAATAAGAGCTCATTATATACTTGTTTTGTTTTTTCTCCCCAGAGCTAGTGCTATTGTTGCAATGCTTGCACTTTAATATATAGTAGCCACTATGCTAGCAATGAGTAGTATTGAGTACTATACTTGTACTGATTTACTATATTAAATAATATTATCATTAATTTAATAAAAAATAAAAAATAAAATTATCACATTTTAAACATTAAACATTGTGTGTTGTTAAACTTTATAATTTTATTTGCAATATTATGAATTTATTTCTTTTAATTATGGAAATTTGGATTTGTTGCCATGAAAAGGAAAATAAAAATTCAAACCTTAAATGGATTATTATTATTATTATTATTATTATTATTATTATTATTATTATTATTATTATTATTATTATTATTATTATTATTATTATTTAAGAAATTAATGAAATATTGGTCTATATTAAAATTAATAAACTACATGTAAAATTATTTTATATTACATGAAAGATCTTTAAAAAAGAAACTACTGCATTCATGTGACACTTAGTAAGCGTATCAAAAACATCAAATGTATATTAAACATGTTTTTTCATTTGATGTTTATGATATTTGGTAGTTAAGTGTTAGCTTAACATGCAAGTACTGTAATCTATAGATTATTCCAAAATTCAAATTAATGGACCCTTTGAGCAAATAAAACTCTCCAAATACTTAGTTTTTATGCATGAAACACAAATATAAATTTTCACTTAAAAAATTTAAATTCTTTAACATTTTAAAATATTTTTTATTATTTAGCTGATCAAACTTTCTTTTCCCATAATACGAATTAATTAATGTAAACATATTCAACATTTACATCCAATTTTACGGGAAATGTTGAATAGGCTAAAAACGGTTGGATCAATGCATAACAATGCTAGGCCTTCACACCATTTTGATTAAAATTTTGCCATTGAAAATGCTGGCTGCTAACTAATGACATTTACACCATTTTTGGCTTGGAGTGCGTCCAACTAACTCACTATAAATTGTCGCGGTAACATTTTGCGAGTTAATCAATTATAGGAAGATTTTTAATTAATATAATTTTTGTCTATGTTCCCTGATGTTTCGGCCACTATAAAACACTGCCGCAATCTAGATAAATTGTTGAAGGCAATACCTTTTAGAGAGTTTTCAACTTCTTAGTGTTTTTTTTTAAACCACCCTATTCATAATTCATTAGAATCTATTTATTCTAGTTCAGCTATTACAAAATTATAACTCATGACCTCGGTTCAACTTTGAAGAAGCATTGAGAAGTTAAACATATCTTAATGATGACTTTTCTTTTACTGTAATTTTTAACATTTTCAATGCCAAATTGCCTAATATAAGAAGAAGGTGTTTCCTATATAGTGGTAGCATTTTTAGAGCAACAATTTTAATTTTGAAGATGATAAAAATACAAGCATTTGGATCCTATGGAGATAGCACATGGGATGATAAAGGCCAAAATGAAATTTCTCAAATTTTTGTGTCTAAAGATGGATTTTTTATTAGCTACATTCAGTTTCAATATGTTCAAAATGGTAAGCGGGTGTTGTCTCAAATATATGTGCCTTTCGTGGTCCAAGGTTTTGTTCTGTAAGTGCATTTTACTCTATTTTACTCTTTAAGTCTTATAACGCTCCAGCAATTCCAGAGAACAGAGCCATGACTTGTTAACTGTTAACAGAGGAGAGGAATATCTGTATTTGTACCATGGAAGGACCACTACAACTTTCTTTTGGTGGAGTATGGACTGGTGGTGAGCTCTCTGAAACCATCTTTTTTACGGTCTAGATAATACACCACTCTAGATGTGTACTAAAGTAGGTTTCCCCAAGCATGCTGAAGTATTTATACATATACTTTAGTTAAGCAAACACATTCTTCTTTTTCATATAATATATGAATGAGATTTTTTATTGGGATAATGAACAAGTCCTATAAGTTGTCAAAAATTGTAATCAAATCCTAATTTTTTTAATTGAGTCCTAGAAGCTTTTAAATTATTGCATGTTAATCCTTCTCCGTTAATTTAAACAGATAGGTTTGACGTGGGAAAGTGGACCCTACTAAATGAATTAACCTCTCCATCCACATAAGCAGTGCTTTCCACATTAGCTTTCCATGTTAGCTTTCAACACCATCACCATGGTCACCACATTGACACCACTGCCACTTGTATCATCCTCATTAACCACCATCACCACTCAACAACAACCAACAACAGCACCATCACCACTCAATGCCACTGTTGGCAACACCACTACATAAAACTACACCAAATTAACCTAAAATCACCATCAGCAGTACCAAATTAACCCAAAACCACCATCATTAGCACTAAGTTTTTCAAAAGCACCATCACCACTCAATGCCACTGCTAGCACCACCACCACATAAAAAAATGGCAATATAAAATTCTCAGTGCCAAATTTGCTATTTTTTATGTTTTAAAATAATAAAATTCAAAAGGTATAAATAATTATACCTAGAAGAACAACAACAACAACAATAAAATTCATATGCTTCCTCAATCACACCACAACTAGAATACATATGTATAAGTGCATTGCTCAAAGAAATCAGCAACATGTGGCTTTTACAGGTCATCATCTCTTTAATATACGAGTGAATCCATCTCCTAATATCAAATCCCCTAATTTAACACATGCTAATAATGCTGCCAATAGTGCCACTTCATCTAAGTCGACAACAACTCTCTTCATTTCATCAAATAAAACTAATGCTTGCTTACACTTACCATTTCGAGCATACCCAACAATCATAGTTGTCAATGATACTACATTCCTCTCCATCATCTCATAAAAAAACCTTGTTGCCCCGTCAACATCTCTGCACCTCATATACCCAGCAAGCATGGAATTCCAACACACAACATTTCTATCACCCATATCATCAAACACAGGGTGTGCATACTTAACATCGCATATCACCCATTTCAGTGACCCATGTAAATCTATTAGGCTCCACATCTGCAACAACCATTTGATTGAACATTATAATAAAATTTCTATAGTACACTAGTCAAAACACAACACAATGTCAACTTAAGCCAAGCTCTGTAAGCAAATTTTATTCCAATTTTACTTTGGCGGTTGAGATTATCGTCAAAACTAGGAATTTACATGGAATAGTGCCATTCATCAAGGCATGCTCTTTGTACAAGAGCGCAAGTGGTCACCAAGAAATTGGGCAATAGCTTTCACTTTCACTTTCACTCTAAATTGGGCCATTCTTCACAATCACACCCAAAGCAAGTTTAGTCTCCAACGAAAACACAAATTTAAATTTTCACATAAAATTTTTAAATTCTTTAACATTTTAAAATATTTTTTATTATTTAGCTTATCAAAATTTCTTTTCCCATAATACCAATTAATTAATGTAAATATATTTAACATTTACAGTCAATTTTATGCGAAATGTTGAATAGGTTGGAGATGGTTGGATCCATGTAAAATAATGTTCAGCCCTCACATCATTTTCATTAAAATTTTCCCATTGAAAATGTTGGTTGCTATCTAATGACATTTACACCATTTTGGCTTGGAGTGCCTCCAACTAACTCACTATAAATTGTTGGGGTAACATTTTGCAAATTAATCAATTATGGGAACATTTTTAATCTATGTTCCCTGATGTTTCGGCCACTATAAAACATTGCCTCAATCTGGATAAACTGTCAAAGGCAATGCCTTTTAGAGAGTTTTGAACTTCTAAGTGTTTTTTTTAACCACCCTATTCATAATTCATTAGAATCTATTTAATCTAGTTCAGCTAGCACAAAAATTATAACTCACGTAAATCATAGCATCTCTCTGTTAGTTGATTCTAGTAGTTATTAATTTTCTTATTGTCATGACCCAAACCCAAAGTACGTGATCGACATTGGGGAATGGAAAATGCAAAAATGCATCTGAAACTCATAGTAAACCTTAAGAATGCTTCATGAATTAATAACAATTTCATAACAGTAAACCATACATAAATCCATTAATACCAAATACTTATAACATAAATCAATACTTCTAATATAACAGTAGCTCAATAATCACAAATACTAATAATACAAGTCTGATAAATAACTACTGCGGTATCTAGAATTCATTTACATCATACACAAATCAATTAAACATACATAAAGCAGTTGGTGAAGAAGAAACCAAGCACAAACGATGACTACTGGCAAACTCACAGTGAGGTTCTTAAAAAAAATAGATTGAGGGGAATTAGACCTTACTGAGTGAATAAATTTTATAAAATGCATCCTAGTTTTAAAACATTTAGTTAAAAACTTTTTTTAAAATAAAATAAAATAGAATCAATATATATATGTAAATATTAAAATCATTTAATTTTCTCAAATATTTTTAAGAAATAAAATACCTTTCAAGATCACAATTTACGTTAATATAAATTTTGATAAGAAATCTTATCAATATATGTTTAGGTAAAAAACTTGGTAGAACACATAAAACTATCAAATTCTAATAGCTACTTGGCTCACTTCATCCAATTGATTGTCGGTCCTGGGTCCAGCCACAATAGGTGTAAACACCCAATTTCAGGATGATAAAGTATGGATGCGACAAAGGACTCCAAAGTTAAAAATATTATAAATAGGTCTTCAACACTTGAAGTTTCAAACCTCAAAAGTTTGAATGCATTTTCAAAAAAAGAGTTTAATTGGTTTTTTAAGGACTTAATTGTAATATTTTTTTAGGACCTAATTGAAAATTTTAAATTCTTTTAGGAGTCTTTTTGTAATTAAAAAGGGATAGGAATTACACAATTCTGATCAGAATTATACATTTTCCGTTTGTTTTTCGTATTTTTACAAAAAATAAAAAAATATGTTTCTTGAATTTTGATTGCTTAAAAATTTTCTTAAATTCCTTTTTGGGATTTATCTAGATTTTCAAGAAATAAAATGCTTTTAAACTTGAAACTCTTTTGTAAGTCTATGACTGAGGGTTTTTTTTTTTTCCTTATAAATGCATAACTAAAGCTCTTTTGGAAGGAGGGCTCTCTCTCTCTCTCTTTTCCTGAAGACTTTTCTTTTATTAGGCAGTACACAAAAATATTCTCTCTGATTTATTTATTTTTGAAGCAAGGAGCAATAGATTTTTGAGAAGAAAAATAAAAAGTTTTTGAAGACCTACTAAAAGACAACGGTGGTGTTACCAGTCTGAAGGGCAACTCATGCTACATCCATAATAATTATCTTCTTTCTTACCTTCTTTTATTTTTTTTTATTTTATCTTTAATAAAAATTAAATTAACTTAATATAATTCTAATTTATTTGAAATTATGTTTAAAATTATAAAACATTCTTCACTCATTATTATATATAAAAATAAATAATTTAGCCATTTACTGATAAAATAAAATATAATTAATTAAAATATAATTTTAATTTGATTGAAAGTCTATTTTCTATTTTAATTAGGTTAAGTTCTATTTTATCTTTAATAAAAATTAAATTAACTAAATTTAATTATAATTTAATTAAAGTATGTTTCCTATTTTAATTAGGATAACTCTTATCTTACTTCTAAGAAAAATTATAATTGAAAGTATATTTTCTATTTTAATTAGGTTAACTTCTGTTTTATATATAATAAAAATTAATTTAATTAAAATATAATTGTAATATAATTGAAAGTATGTATTCTATTTTATCTGTAACAAAATTAAATTAATTAAAATTTAATTGAATATATATTTCTTAGTTTAATTACGTTAACTTTTATTTTATCTCTAATAAAATTGAAAGTATGTTTCTTATTTTACTTATGTTAATTTTTATTTTATCTCTAATAAAATTAAACTAATTAAACTTTTAGCACTAATTTTGTTTAAAATATATTTTTTTCTATTTTAAATAGGTCTACTTATATTTTATCTATTATAAATCAAATTAGATAACGTAATTTTATAAGTCAAGTTATACGAAATTTAATAATTAAATAATTAAAATCAAAATAATAAATTTTATGAAAATAGGAAAAGTATATAATTTGTTTTAAAAGTAAATATTTTTATTAATTAAAAATTAATAAATAAAAAATAGAGCATACAATTTGATTCAAAGTATTTTTTGTAATAAAAGTAGTATAATTATCATTTTTAGATATTTTTATAAAATTTAATGAAAAAGAGTTAAAATTAAATTAATTAATATTTATCAATTAATAATTAGTTGAACTTAAAAAAAATTAAATTACATTAATTTTTGAGTAAATAAAATTATTTATATTAAAAATATTAAAAAAAATAAAGTATCACAACTCAAATAAAAATTTACTACAATTGTAATAAATTATAAGTTTAATGGGTTATAATATTTAAATTCTTATATAAAGAAAATATAACCTTTATTTTTTTAATTGTTTATTTAAAAAAATAATGATCTTTTATTATCTTATGGTTAATTATAAACATAATATTTTTTTCCTATATAAAATTAGTTTTAAAGTTGAAAAAAATTATTTATAAAAAATATTGAAAGAATATCATATAATTATTTAAATAAAAGATTTATAAAAGTTGTAATAAATTATAACTATATTAAGTTACTATTAAATTGCTAAATAAATAACATTGATACTATTTCTAAAACTTTATTTAATAATAATAATAACAATTAAACTTATTATTATTATTATTATTATTATTATTATTATTTTTATTATTTACTATATATCATGAGTTCAATATATTTTTTATTCACATGTAAAATACGTGATTGTTTACTAATATATATATATAACTCCTTTAAAGGTATGTACAAATTAAGATTTGATTATTGTCTCCGTTCTCCGTAATTTAAAAAAAGAAAAAAAATAGTTCTCTAATACACCTATATAATATAGGTAGTTAGTTAATTCCTACTCAAACAAGGATTTTTACAATGGCAGGGTGACATGGTTTTTGATATTCAGTGTAGAGCAATAGAGATTTGTTCCTCTTTAGAATCTCTAAGTAATTTTGTGGGGGTCTGTAGGAATAAAATTCCTATGACAATTGCTTGGTCACCTCCTCCGGAGAATTGGTGTAAATTGAATACAGATGGGTCTTTTAATAGGCTACTTTGCTTGCTTCAACGGGTGGTGTGTTGCGAAATTCATATGGTGCTTGGGTTACTGGTTTGCTGCTAATCTTGGTTTGTGCTGTGGGGTATTTTTGTGGGCTCTAAAAATCTTTCACCAGGCTGCCACAGGTATAAGCAAGCTCCTCCGAAAATTTTGCAGTGGATTTCTCGTGGTGTTGTTGGAGTTGGATATAATAGGATGGTTGCTTTGTAGTTCTCTTTTTGTTTGAGGCCTTGCCTCCCCCTCCCAAGGAAAAAAAAACTTTATCAATTCAAGAGAATCTGAACTCCTTCCTTGAACATTGCTAAATCTTCTCCTATATTTAAATATACGTACTACCCTGCTCTAACAACAACCAAATGTCTTCTTTAATTACATGTTTCCGTCAGTGTTTTTCTTTCAACTTCTCGCCTGCATTAGAAAAGATTGTAGCTGATCAAACCAATTTATTATCTAGAATAATTGTTGAAGAAGCGTGTATGGTAGAGTGATTATACATTGAGCAATTCTCGTTAACAGAATGAATAAGCTGATGTGTCTGACACTTATCTGGAAGAGCATGAATATTTCCGAGAACGAAAGAAGGATTTATGTTTGCTGGCCTGGCTGATTCGGAAACTAAGAGGGTAACAATCAGAAATGCTACCAGTCGAGTCATTTATGTTTCTGTTGGCTATGCAACATCTTTTCAGCACTCCTGTCAGAGTATAATGCAATCTGCAGGCGAATATAACGCACCTGAAACAAGTGTTTGGAAGGAGTGCTTCTGCTCTATATCACAAGAAGCTTCCCTGTGTGTGTTGTGATTTTAAGGTTTTCATAAGTGCTGAGTGTTTTACATTCATCAGAACTTATATTTTTCCTTGCTGCACAACCTGTCAGGAGCCGCCATTCGAGAGATGCGTCCAACGCATGACTGGAAGAGCATTTGCTGTTTGGAACAATGAGAGGAAGATCATCTGTTGGTGCACTCATTTCTTTTACGTGGTTCAGTATGATCCTATTGTGCTATATTGTTCTCTGTACCTGCTCTTTTCGTTCATTTCATTTTCTTATTTTGGTCATCAGTAGAGATATTTTAGGCAGATTCATCGGATTCATATGCTAAAAATTGGGGTTTAGAAAATAATTAATCCTTTTGATTGAATCAGATCAGATTGCGATAATTAGGAAAATTTTAAGGAATTTTGCAACTTTGTTGATTTGACTGGTTTGGTCAATGCATAGTTAGAGGGAAAATTTAGGAAAATATGAGAAATTGCTATCAATGCCTTTCTTCTTTTGCTTTTCAGTTGTTGACTTACCCAATTAGTAAGTCAATAAATTTTTGGTTCGCTTACAGCTTGCGCCAATGCATATTCCGTTTTGGTTGAAGAGAAAATTTAGGATACTACTATAATTTGGGAGCTCTTATATTATAAAATCAAAAACTGGCCGACTGACCTTGTGCAGTCCATCGGTGACATCTCAGAAAAAGGAAGGCCTATTCACTAATTCCAAGAAGCACGAATCTGCTAAGCACATAGCCAGTCTAGTTAATTTAAGAACCCATCAGCAATGAAGCCAAAGACTCAGTCACAGTCCTCTCAAGTTAACGGCTCCAAACTAAAAACTGCAAAAAGGTTTTTATACAAACTTTCCGTCAAGCTTCTAAAATGCTTTTGTTTGGTACCATATTGTGGAGAAACAAATGTCAAAAATGCACTTGGGGATTCCATTTTCGCCCAAGAGAACCAGGCCATTGAACAGCAGAAGCCGGAAAGAGGAATATCCCGACAGGTGATTGAATGCTACTACCATATTCTATTTGGACTCTTTTTTATAGTGGTTTCTCTTGCTTACGATCTGATTATTATTGAAATTCCAGATTCAGAACGTTAAAACCCAACAACCATTGCTCCACAAATCCAAACCGGGTCTTAGCAGTGGTAATTCCAACTCATCTGTTGTTAACAAGACACAGAATGAAGAGAGAAAGGTTTGTCCTTATGTAATTTACTAATATAATTGTTTCATGTAATTAGGTAGGAACTGACCCAGCATACACTTCATGTTTCCTTCTTTACTTAAAGGTCTATGTTCGGGAATCAGCAGCACCAACACCATCTATTTCAATGGCAAATATGATGAAAAAGTTTCAATCAAGTACCAGGGACTTGTCACTACCATCTCTCTCACATATAATGACTTCATGAAATTTGCGTCTCCCTCCCTTTTCCTTCGTGTTTCTTTCCCAAACTTTTTTCATTTAATTCAGGATGCTAATGCTTCTATTATCCAGGGGAAACATGAACTCACGTTGACAGGGCCTAAGGAGCCTGAATTTGAAACAGCTCAGCGGCTTCGCTCAGATCGTTAAACCCTGTGGAATAATGATGGAAATAAAGTCAGTAAAATTTATTTTTTATATTTTACCATTCTGACACTTTCAATTTTCTTCAGGAATTTCAATTTGAGACAACGGTAAGGGCCAATCAGAATGCAGAAACTGCTTCAGTGGTCTCAACTGAGGAGTCTCATCAGGTTTAGAGCAAACTAATTTGTTTATCTTATCAGGTTTAGAGCAGACTGATTTGTATATCTTATTCTCATAGTCCTATCAGATTTCAATGGCAGAGATGATGAAAAAGTTTCAATCAAGTCCTAGGGACTTGTCACTGCCACATAATAAAAAAAGTTCTCTCTCACATGTAATGACTTCATGAAATTTGCTTCTCACTCCCTTTTCCTTTCGTCTTTCTTTCCCAAACTTTTTTCATTTAATTTAGGATGGTGCTGCTACTATTATCCATTGGAAACAGCTCGCATTGACAAGGCCTAAGGAGCCTGAATCTGAAACAGCTCAGCGGGTTTGCTCAGTCAAATTTGCTGATCTTGAAGAAGAGATGATGACCAAGACTCCAAAGTTTAAGGCTAGACCAGTAAACGAGAAGGTAATACATACATACATATATATATATATATATATATATTTTTTTTTTTTTCCATCTGCCTTCTGAGGTTCATGTGCTTGCTGGTACTTCATGTTATTCTTCTTCCCTGTCCAACTGAAAATTTTCCATTTGTTACCAGTGAACGAGAAGGTAATACATACATACATATATATATATATATATATTTTTTTTTTTTCCATCTGCCTTCTGAGGTTGATGTGCTTGCTGGTAATTCATGTTATTCTTCTTCCCTGTCCAACTAAAAATTTTCCATTTGTTATAGATATTTGAAGCTCCCACATTACCTGCATTACCAAGAAGTGCTCCACAGCTACCAAAATTTAAGGTAAACCCTGTAGAATAATGACGAAAATAAAGTCAGTAAAATTTAATTTTTTATATTTAACCATCCTGACACTTTTAATTTTCTTTAGAAATTTCATTTTGAGACAACCCGAGCGCCAATTAGAATGCAGAAACTGGCCTCAACTATAGTGTCCCATGAGGTTTAGAGCAAACTGATTTGTATATCTTATTCTCCTTGTCCTATCAGATTTTTGTTCAAACTTCTTCTCTTTTTTTTTTCCAATTTCATGACAGAGTCAATGGAAGCCTCATCACCTAACTGAACCTAAAACTAAAAGCCCTCTTCTTGGTACCACTTTAAGGGCTCGTCCACTAAAGGTGAAAAGTTCTTTAGAACTTGAGGAGGAAACTGAAAAGATCCCTAAATTTAAGGCAAGGCCATTGAATAAGAAGATATTTCTGTATCTTCTTACTTGACTGAATGCTAAGTTGGCACCAACTAGAATCATTAGTTTCCTTAAGAAATTTGAAGTCTTCTGTTGTTTAGGTTTTTTAAAGTAAAGGAGAATGAGGTAGTTTATGCATTCTAAAGAAACAAGTCACCATACCTCAGGAATTTGCCACAAATGATAGGAATCATAGGATTACACCATCGGCTGTTGTTGCTGATCTGTTTGATGAAGTAGATAACAGCATAGTTCCTTCATTATACACACAATAAATAATAGAATTGTGACAGATTCTCATTGTATCTCTTTTCTTCTTTTTTAGCTTTCACTAAATTCCAAACCCCGCAATCCACTTCCAAGAAATACAGTGCCAAATCTCTTCCATCTCCACACAGAGGTACTGTTTTATTCCCCTCTCGAGCATGGGACAAATAGTGCCAAGAAAGCTCTGTGTTGATGTGTTCTGTATTTGCTGTTGCTTTCAGGAAAGAGGAGCTACAAAAGAGTGGAAATTTATGATGGAACTTGCGGAGAAGTAGAGAGAGGAGGAAAGAGCCAAGGCTCCAAAGGCCAATCAATATCCTTATACCACTGACTTTCGTGGGGTACATTTTCATTAATACGTACCTCAGTTAGTTAACATATTAATAAGCATCCATGTAATGAGATAACATGGTCAATTTGGCTATAGATTCCTCCAAAACCAGAGCCAAAACCATGCACACAACCGGAACCTTTCCAGTTGGAGATTCTAGTGAGGCATGAGGAAGAAATGCAAAGGCAAATGGATAAAGGACTGAGAATTGAAAAAGAAAAGGAGGAAAAGAGGATATTTAGAGCATAACCCATTCTCAAAAAGTAAGCAAACTTTAAATTTCCATCCTTCCTTTTATTGCTTTCTTAGCATACGTCAATTAGTTCTCATTTCAGGTCTTATGCAGGGACCCAATTCCAGTACCAGAGAGAGTGCGTAAACCCCCAACGCAAGTTCAACTATTTGATCTCCGTGTAGATCGCAGGGCTGTGGATAGAGCAGAGTGTGATCAGAAGGCAAGTTCATTTCAGTCAATTTAATAATAAAAAAAACTGGATTTAGTGACAGTCAAGTCATGTCATTTGGCAAACTGTGGTTCTTTTCAGGTTCAAGAGAAAGAGCACATGCACAAGAGATACAGGCAGGAGAGGGAAACTGCAAGGATGGTATAAAATAAAGTCTTTTCATTTTTTTTTAAAATGTTGTGCTACTAACAATATTCTCAATTTGGCTAATCTAATGAAATTATAAATTGCAGATAGAGGACGACAAAGCAGTGAAGGAATTGAGGGCAACAATGGTCCCTCGTGCAAGGCCAATGCCTGATTTTGACCATCCATTCCGCCCCAAGAAGTACGAAAACTAACAAACTTTAATTTTGATGCTATAAAAAGGACTTGGTTGCTGCTTTTAAACTCCTTTCTGATCGAGCGTATGTTCTAAACAGATATGCTAAGGCAGCCACAAAAGCAAAATCACCCAATTTACAGGTGCTTAGGAGGAAACAGAGACAGGATGATGGTAAATGCAATCTCCAGCCCCGCTTCATCTAGGAGACGATTGATCTATCATTTGGTGGCGGCAGTTTCAGATTTTTGGACTACCTTTTTTAAAAAGTATGAGTGATAGATTTATTTAGTACATTTGCTATAAACATGAGCGATAGACTTATTGAGTTGAAATCAATAGTTTGATAGATTTTAACTCATTTCATTTCATACATGTTCTTTTAACCAAGATACTAGTCATAAAATCTCTAAATCTAGCTAAATCCATTGCTACCAGTCACATCCTTGAATAGTTGAATTACTTAATAAATTACACGTTCAGAACATAAAAATATCTCCCTGGAGAAAACAAAGGAAACAAACTGACTGGCGAACCCCATTCAGAGACCATAGTTAGCAAGTTACATTGATGTGCAAAGCAAGCAAAAAAAAAAAAAAAACAAACAAACAAACAAATTGTCAAAATTTACCTACCAGGAAGGTTTGATACAAAACCAGCACGACTCTTGATCATTTTTTTTCCTTGCTTGGCTGATGATCAACTGATACTTGTTTGGCCACACCATTCTTGCATATAACAACTCGTGAATCTCTCACATTTGCCACTACCAACTTCTGACCATTGATCAGGATTGCCGTAACTGCATTTGACCCTCCTTTTCCCAAGACAAGTGCCTTCTCTAATATTTCAGCATCTGTTATATGATAAGCTCTCCTTATTGCACTCTCTGTATCATTCCAGAAATCATGCTGCTTGCAAGAAAGAATGAACCAAAATAATGCATTTTGAGAAAGATTATTAAAAATTATAGACCATCAAAAGGTTAGGAGAAGACTTGGTTTAAAATTGTAAATAAACCATATGCAAGCAAATCAAATTGAAATTGCACGAAAAAAGGTAGAAGTACCTCTTTCAAAATTGCAACATCATGGCCCAAGTGCCCATCAAATATTGCAAACAAACCCAATTCATTGTTGTTATATTCTTCCATGGCATGGTTTGATTTTCCCTTCATCAAGTGATAACCATGTGTTATATTCTCTAACAATTTGATTTTGGCTTTTCCTGTCTTAGATGCAGATGAACCAAATCCGGCCTTGACCTAACAAAGAATATACCAAATTCCAAGAAGAGTTGGTGATTTGAATATGAAAAAGTTTTCAGACATTAAAGAACATGCACAATCATTCTGATATTCCTTCGAGTATCGTTAAGCTCAACATATAATTTATAAGGATTATAGTTTAATGTTCATGGGGAAAGCTTTTCATTATAAACTTTCAAATGAATTATAGTTTGAGGTTGAATTAAACTCATAGTTACCTAGCCTAACAGTAAACAAGAATTATTGTCTAATGTTGGAAACTTGGCATTGTGGTAGGCAAATAGTACATGCACAATCATTCTGATTGCCTTATAACTATAGAGGGAATTTGTAAAAGAATCTTTCCTGCCTATAATTCCCAGAATAATGATGCATTATATGTAAAGCTCAAAAAATATATGGTCCTTAAACAGACTGATATTGACTGTAACTCTGCAATTGCAACCCTGCAATTTAGAAGCAACTACTTGGAAACAGTATTCAATTACAACAAATCTTCCATTAGATGATTGATGGATGCATCTAAGCTATTTTGTAGAGATGATGCTGCCTATAGAATCTATGGTAGGGCATCAACAAGGTCTTGCACCTATTCCAGTCCCAAACTAACCACATATTTCACGCACAGTTAAGAATCTAAAAACTAGGCACTAATAAACTATGTTGCTGTTACATACAAAGGAAATCCGCCAAGGACAACTAATTATGTCCTTCAATTGTGCCTTCTTTTGGGGTACCCAAATTCCACATCCCTTGAATTATGCATTTTATCGAATCCTAATACAACACATCTGAAAAGGCTTTTACTTTAGTAAAAATGGGTCTAATGTCCTCACTCCAATCTGAATTATTGCCCATAAATAGGCTTATAATCAGCAATTTTCAAAATTGGCAACACTTCTACAACCAAGTTTCAAATAGTGGTAACCACAATCAACCAACCAACCAACTTGACAATAAGCTTATGCAGTCTCTAGCCCTGCTTCATCCATGATATGATTTATCCATCATTTGATGGCGACTGTTCAAGAATTTTGAACCTTCTTTTTTGTTTTCCTTTCAAGTACTATTGTAGTCCATACTTTTGTTATAATTCTTTGTCCTTGGACGCACAATTAGATATTGTTGTCATGATTTCACAATGGAAATCCATTTAAACCCAGTTATGCATGTGTTATCTATCACCAAGTATTGGGTGCTCATGAAAAGGAGAAAGAATAAAAAGAATAGAAATTAATGAGTTATTCATCAAAAGAAAGATAAGCCATAAAGCATAAAACAAAAAATTCCTTCATTCCTTCATGTCCGCACTCTTGAAATTCACTCTACTCCAAAAGTGACCGAATGAGTGGTGGTTAATCCTGATGACACCAGCAGGATAAGCATAAGATACCCAACAAGGCGAGCCATTGATATTTTGTGTAGTAATGCCTGTGAAGATTGAATTGGATACATACATAAATTGTGAGGGGACTACAAGTGCCCATTTTATCCGTAAATCTTAGAACAGTTTTATTTGGCTTTTTCCTATGCAATTTCCGTCTAACATCTTCCTTAATTTGCTCATAATTTGTTGTCGAAATCCGTTAGTTGGATTTCTTGTCAAGTTTAATATGAAAGCATGGAATTGTCTAGATGTTCAGCACAGAGTCTATTCTGATCAGAATTGAATTAGTTCAATGGAAGAAATGAAGTTTGCGAAGTGTCAATATGAATCTGTGATGATTTGATTTTGCAACAATTCTGGCTGCTTTACCGATTAAATTCAGCAGAATGTAAGCGCAACAGAAATCAAGAACATTAACAAAATTACAAAATGTGATTTTTTTTTATATAATTTTATTTTAGAGTAACAGAAAAAAGATTTTATACCACAGGCTTAGTACATAAGTCTTATGCACTGTTTATCACTTCATCGAACTCTGCAAAACAAGAAAAGAAAAGAACAAAAATCAGCCATTTTCTTATCTAGAATTATCGTTGAAGAGGTTATTAGTTGAGTGATTTTACTCTGAGTAATTCTTGTTAATAGAAATGGGGAAGCTGAGATGTGTTCGACACTTGTTTGGAAGAGCATTAATGTTTTCGAGAACGAAGGAAGGATTATCAACTGCTGCAATGAGCTCAATACATTGACAGATCTTCTGCACATCACCATCCTGCTTCGCTAACCTATTGAGTTCCTGAACTCCCATGCAGCACGGCCATGTCCGTTCGCTCACATGCCCATTGATAAATCCTACACATGAGCTGAAGTATATAATCACATTCAAACAATCTATGAAATCCTGTATTTGCTGAGGCCTGGCTGATCCAGAAACTAAGAGGGTAACAATCAGAAGTGCTACCAATGAGATCTCTTCAACCCTCTTGTCATGATGGAGTTCTGAACATGGTAGGTTGGTCTCAAAAGTTAAACATGAATCATTCTTATTTGTAGATGTAAAGGAAGATAGTTGGCTAACAGTTGGCTGAACATGTGATTGTCATGTTCTGTAAATTATTAGTTATTATTGATGTGGATCTTAAAAGCTCATTATTTATGTTATCTAAAATAATATAACTTCTCTGATTAAACAATCTGCAGGCAAATGTAATAATGCACCTGAAATTAGTGTGTCAGAGGAGTTCTTCCGCTTTATATCAATTGAAGAAGCTTTCCTACTGCTGCTTTATGGTTTTCACAAGTTCTGTGCATTTTACATTTCATCAGAACTTTTACTTTTTCTTGCTGTGCAGTCTGTCAGGAGCATCGGTTGCTTATTTTTTAGGAACAAGGAAAGGAGGATCATCTATTGCTACAATAAACTCGATGCTGGTTCAGTATGATCCTATAGTGCAATATTATAAATATCAGGAGCTACCCAACAACGCTCCTGTGTTGGTGCATCCATTTTCCTAGTGATAAAATTCTGAGCAATGAAGGAAGTTGCTGATCACATCTGCACAGTCCTTATCAGTGAATTCCTAGAGGTTATGATAAGGAACTTCTGATACAGAAAAAAAGAATATAATTGTCACAAATGCATCCAAGTGACTCATTTTGTTTTTTATCAAGAAAATGGCCTAAGCAATGGGAGTCTTCAAAATTTTTTCAAGATCATCAATTCTTTGTGAATCCAAAAGAGGTTAACTGATTAGTTGGCTCGCCAACATGTACGTCTTATCATGGCTCCATAACGTGTCTGCTAATTTTGTGGTTGCCTGTATGCCTATCTTTACCAATAAATCATACCCAAGAACTGAATTAATTTGAATTCTAGCAAAATTATACGCTTTTTTTCCTTTGCTGATTTTGTTTATTTCAAATGCATTTTTAAATGAAATTTTTCCATGGCCAGTGAAAAAGTAGTAAAATGGTAACTCTTTTCCTATGACTTCATGGTTTGATTTTTGTCGTATTTTAATTTCATAAATGAAAATTTTTAAATGTACACATATACTAAATTGGACATAAATTAATTTAAAATTATAACAATCTTGATTTAATTAAAATGTAATCTTTAGTAATGCAGTGATATAATTGCTCGACTGATCCCTAGAACCACTAGGATTTGAATCTTTATCCTAACTTAAAAATATAAATCTTACAAAATATGAGAAATGACCCTTTTCTAACTCAATTAAAATCATAATAATTTTGAGTTAATTAAATTAAATTGTTATATTTTTAAGCTTTCCAAATATCATCTCTCTTTACCAAATTAAAATTTTTATTTACTTTTCTTTTGTGCAATGTATAACAAATTAAAGAAATAAATTGTGATAAAAAAAAAGAAAAGAACAGTATCCAAAACGACAGTGTTTAAAAGCGCGCAGCCAGTGAGAATTAACTGTTAGAGAGAGGGGAGGAGACGCTTCCTATCAATGTGGCCGTTGCATGATCTGGGCCCCTAAATTCTAAATTTTCGACCGTTATTTATCAATTGTCTCCTCTTCTTCTTCCTCTGCTTCTAACGGTAAACTTCACCACCACCACTTCCATTTACAACACTCTTCCACCTCCTCATCCATCACTCAAGAAAAACAAGTTCTTTCTCTTTCTCTTTCTCTTTTTCTTTCTCTCTCTTTTAACTCTAACTCTAATTGGAAACTAAATTCAATTGATATCCTAACAATGGCTGATGAATCAAATAGCGAAGGCAGAGTCATAATGACGATGATGGGGACGGCAATGGCAACGATGATAGATGAAATTTATGAATTTTCAGTGCCAAAATTCTTTGATTTTATAAAATGGGAATCAGATGAGGAAATGCATAAAGCTGAACTCTGGTTTGATAAGGCTCTTAGCTATGCACCTTCTCGTAATGCTCTTCCTCCTCCTTTATTTCTCTCTCCCTTTATTTGTTTGGTGAGCAATAAAATTTCTACGTTAGATTCTTGTTTAGTGTGAGAGACAGGTTTTCTTTTCTATGTCAACTGGATTCTAAGACTTAGGTTTTGCATGTTTATGGAGTTTTGATAGAATTCCTACATATGTTGAGAAATTAAGGTTTTTGAAAATTTAAACCCATTTTAATTGGATGTGAGATCATAATAGAGAGAGATTCTAAAGAATTTTGCAAATTTGTTGACTTACTAGTTGGGAAATTTGGAATGAAGAGAAAATTTGGGAAAATATGAGAAATTAGATGTTTTGTCTTTATATTGGGTAATCCACAAGTCATGATTAATGTACTGTGAACAAGACAAGGGCATTGTTAGATCAATTAATTTTTGGCTAGGAGTGGTCATTTATTGGAGACCACAAACTACATGTGAAGGGATTTTGGGTGGCGTCAAATAACAATAAATGGTGTGCTTACTTATTTCAGTGTAGTCTGTGAATTAATCTATTCTTGAGGTTGAATTTATATTTGCTTCCCTACTATGTATTGTTCTTTAATCATGTTTTACTTTTAATTTATATAGCTTTCATGCCTAGAATTAAGATTGGTAGATCATTTAAGGTTGAAGCCTTATGTGATTTTAGCGTAACAGATGATGAAACACAGAAGGTAATGATATGATATGATTTTCCATATACTTATTACATTACCTAAATAGACTCAGACTCTCAATTAGTATTGAACCAAGTAAAAGGGACATTCTAAATTAAAGATATAAGAATCACCAGATATGTTGGAAAAGTCATGCAGCTCTTGAAGAAGATCGAGCATGACAGGGGAAAATGGGAAATAGTCCAGATTCCCCGAAACGAAAACTTTGAGGCTGACCTATTGGCCAAGTCAGCGACTAAAGATAATTAGGCATTCAAAAGAATGGAGCTCACCGAAGAACTGACAAAACCAAGCACCAAGGATTCAAAATCATTGATGTACAGAAAGTCCTAGAATGGATGAAACCGATTATTTAATATATGGAAAATGGGATACTTCTAGAAGACACATTGAAAGCTCATAAACTAAAGGTAAAGGTGGCCCACTACTCTATATATTATGAAGAACTCTACAGAAGATCCCTCTCACACTCATAGTCTAAATGTGTGTCCCTATAAGGAAGGAATTATGTACTCAGGGAAATCCATAAAGGAATTTGTAGAGCACATGAATCACAATACTCATTAACTAGGAAAGCATTGTTGTAAGGATACTATCGGCCCACCATGCCCCAAGATGCTCGAAAGCTAAACCAGAAATGCCACAAGTGCTAGTAGTTTGCCCGTCTTAATCATAAACCTTCAAACCCTCAACATCCGATTGGCAGCCCTTGGCCCTTTTCTATATAGGGAATGGACATCCTGGGTCCCTTCTTAGCCTCAATATCATAGAAAAATTCCTAATTATGGCCATAGGCCATTTCACTAAGTGGGTAGAAGTGGAAGTTATACCAACCATCACAGAAGTCTGGGTTTAACACTTCTTTTAGAGAGAAATCATCTGCAGGTTTGAAATATTGCATACCCAAATCACAGAAAATGGAAAGTAATTCAATAATAAGAAATTCATAAATTTATGCTCTGACCTTATACTAAAGCTCTATTTCACCTTAATAGCTCACCTGTAGATAAATGGGCAAACAGAGGTCACCAACAAGATTATCATACAAGGGTTGAAGAAGAAGCCGACGAAAAGAACGAAAACTGGGTCGAAGAACTTAACAATGTCATCTAGGCTTACAAAACTAAGCCCAGATCATCCATAAAAGAGACTCCATTCAGACTAACCTATGGTATGGACGCAGTGATACCAGTACAAATTGGATCGCCAAGTTACAAGGTCAGCAAAGAATTAGATCATGACACCAACAACATTAACACCCAGATATGTCTGGATCTACTGGAAGAGAAATGAGAACAAGCTTTTGCAATCACAAAGGCATAATGACAGAGGATAGCTGAATATCATCATTGGCGCATCCAACCAAGACATTTCAAAGTGGGAGATTAGGTACTCAAAAGGGCAGACATCGGCACAGGCAATGCAGATACAAACAAATTTGAACCTAATTAGGAAGGTCCCTACTAGATTATAGAGAGCACATCTAAAAGGGATTAAAAAATTAGAGATAAACATAGGAAAGAACTACAACAATATTGGAACTAAAACTGTCTTAAAAAATACTACAAATAGATGTGCTTAAGATCTTATTAAAAAAAGTATTTTTATTAAACATAAAAGGTTACATTACAGAATAATTTACATTATAAAAAAAAAAGAGAATAGCACATATCCTAATATAATAATTGAGCATCAGAAAGCTCAAATGAAGGGACATTTAACCATAGAGACTCAAATGGAAAAAGCTCAGAGGACAATCCCACAGCAGCTAACTTAGTAGCTTTTTTCACACAAAGGGATAAGGCCTTACTTTGAGCATCCTCTTCAGAGGTAATGCTAGCTAAGACAGCCAAAGTTATCTTATCCAAGTATGAAAATCTAACGCCGCTAGGTAAGCATAACTCTTTGGCACTCAAACTTATATGCCTTTAGAAATCCTCCAACCATGTTCTAGTACATCTTTTTTTCATCTTCATAGGATTTCTTAGCTTCTCGTAGCTTCCTTTCCAAGATGGCACCTTAGTGTCTTGCTTCTTGATCTTAAAAGTCAATTAAGCCTGACTATGCTCCAAATTAGCCACTTTCTTCTAGCTCACCTCCGCCTCAAACCTCGCCTCTGTATGTTTAGTTTAGCAGAGCTCCAATGCTGCCTTTGCCCTATCCAACTTCTTTTCAAAGTCAATTGCTATGGTACCCAGCTCCGTCTTTTTCAAGCTATACTGGCTCTTTAAGTAGTAATAGTTATCTTTCGCCAACAGTAAAGCCTGAGCCATCTGAGAAAGAGAACAAATGTCATTCCTTGGCAATACAAAATACAAGATAGACAACATCAAACTCTTACCTCCAATGAATTTTCGATCATGAATTTATACAGCCCCTCATTGTCCTCCTTCATCTAGCGCTGCATGTCGGCTGGCAGCCTTAGTTTGAAGGAACAAAAGTTTTACCTGATTATAGAATGCAAGTTTTGTTGTAGAAGAAGCCTGATGATAGAACGCACAAGGAAGAAGAAATAAATAAGATAGCAATAAGTAAAAATACAATAGATCAAAGAAGCAAGAATTATAGGACAATAGAAGGATCTGGAATAAGCCATTACTACCTTTATAAATGTTTTAGTCTCTCCTACATCATTAAGGGCAGTCTAGGAAATGGAAAAGACCCATTAATCAAGCAATTATGATTATGGCAGCAGAAATGTCTCATTTTCTGACACACAAATAGACGCGATAGTTATGCAATTCAAATTTCAAAAAAGGCATCAAAACAACATTGCGGTTATCAACCTCATGCACATCACTGCCAGCTGTGCCTCCATGCTGAGCATTTGAAGCTCCCCCATCAATATCCAGTGACTGAAGTTAGCACCCCTAGGTCACTTCTATAGTACTAGAGTTCGACACTCGAGCAGAGCTTTGAATGCACCAAGACTACACGGCACTTGGGCTGTGCTTCTAATGCATATAGAATAAGTCTAGTAACTAAAGCTGGCACCCTTAGGTCGCTTCTATAGTACTAAGGTTCTGAGGATGTAAGCCTCGCATCCTTGTACCGAGCATCTAAGCCTCCAGCATCTAAGTCCAGTGACTGAAGCTGGCACCCCCAAGTCACTTCTATAGTATTGGGGTTCAACACTCGGGTTGTACTTTTAATGCATCGAGCATCAAAACTCCAGTGACGACTAGTTCCGTCATGTTGTCTCCATACTGATGAGTTAATCCATTACATCTTCTTTATTGTAGGTCTTGTGCATTCAAGTCCAGCTAGCACTTCAGCGAGGTTCTTATATGATGATTTCAAGACTTGGTATTGAGCTTTATCTTTCCCTATGACTAGGGCTAGCCACCTAGCTCACTCTTTTATATTAAATGTAATTATTCATGCAGTCACACTCTCTCTATAAGTGTCACGACCTAAAATAGGGCCATGACCGGCGCTAGGGAACGGGAATTCTTTCGAATCCAGAACCCGTAGCAAGCCTAAAAACAAAATAAACATACAGTGATAATAATAACCATACTTAATGCAGCGGAAATAAAATCATAATTATCAAAATAAAAATCCATATCTCATATATAGATAAATCCTTTGATACAAGTCTCAGTTCAATTTCTCAAAATACATAACTCACACAAATATAATACATAAAACCTATAATTAATTTACAACTACCGTAGTGTCTAGATTATAAAAATAAAACTCAAGACTCAGATAAGCAGTTTACATAAAGAAGCCGAGGCAGAAGAAATCCGGCGTACAGGCCTGCTACTGAGGTCTGAGGAAGAAGACTCTCCTGAAAAATGGTCAACAGAGGGGAGTCAGACCTCACTGAGTGAATTACTATAATATATATACATGCATACTAAATTTCAATGCACACAATCAAAGTATATATAATATGCATATATACAAGCAAATACACACAGATGCAATAAATTCATTTTATATATTTTTATTGAAAATCACAGTTCATGAAGGATCAAATAGAACCCTAGAATATCGCAACCTCAAACAGTGTTAGACAACACTCTAGCCATACAGGCTCACTTATTCCAATATACGATCACTTGATCCAGTTGGATAGTAGACTGGCCCCGAGACACTAAGTCAACCGAGCTCCAGCAGTCTGACTGTCAGTGTGATTGGCCCCGAGACACTTGGTCAACCGAGCTCCAACAATCACACACCCAAATCACATCACACATCAAATCAATTCCATTCAATATCCTCAAACCGGTTAGTAATATAGCCTAAATGCTATACAGCGTACCGGTACGTACTCGGTCCTAGTGCTGCCCACTAGGTAGCACGTTCTATTGTTATCCTTCATTAAAATATAAAGCATACATTCTAAAAAATAAATGATGCATGAACTTAAATAAAATAGCAACATAAACCATATATATACTGGAAATATACCAAAAGTAAACCAGGTATATTTCCAGTATATATACGTCAAATAAATCCAATTAAATTACAAAATAAACTAGAAATATATTCAAAAACATTTTAAACCTATTTTATTAACAAAACATGCATATAGTTTAAAATAAACCAAAAATAAACTAAAATAAACTCAAGTACTAATTAAACTATTATGCATATTTAATCAAGATAAAACATATATTTCTAAAATCATGCACCCTAGAGCATATATATATAAAATAGTAACTCACACTTAGTGCGCTCCTCGAGATGGGTCCGACGGGCCTAGTCCACTAGGCCTCGGTCTCAGTGCAACTAAAAAAATAATAAATAACGGACATCAGAATAAACCTAACAAAAAATCCTAGAAACTCGATCTAGAATATTAGGCACAGAATCAAAATTAGAGTTCGACCAGACATCACGTTTTACGAGAATTCTACCAAAAATTCGACAGAACCTCCCTTGTAAAACGAACATCTCTCTACTCAAAGAGTAGAGCCAGCCCTGCAAAGAAACACACTTCGAAAAACAGGCACAAAACACATCCACAACCCCTCGATCGGACTCCAAACTACAATTTACTGACTGGGGTCCACAATCACAAAACAATTATAGAAATACCAAAAATGCCCTTATATCACAGAAATACATTTAATAAGTAGAAATTATGTAATTAACCCCTAAACACAGTAAAAATCGATAAAACCTCATTTTATTTAGAAAAATCGTATCTTAAATATATAATTGAAAATAATTCACGAAAAATAGTTTTAATTAATTAAAAAATACTAAATAATTTATAGAAATCATTTTTATACCCTAAATAACCATTAAAACCAATTTAATTACATTTTTAGCCAATTAAGGGTAAAATTACCAAAATACCCCTATATATATATATACTAAAATTACTCCAAAAATTCACCAAAAATAATATAATTATCCAAAATTAATTTTCTCAACATTTTTATCAATAATTTCAATAATTAAACTCAATTAAACCAATTAAATTCAATTAAAAACATAATTAACCTAATTTTCCAAAATTACATAAACCTAATTAAATTCAAAATAAATACATAGAAATTCATAAAAATTCCAAATAAATTTCTATAATTCATTTTAACACCTATATTTATCATAAAACACAATTTCATAATTTAATTAATTAATTTTCGAAAATTAGAAAATAATATTAAAATATTCAAAAATACCCAAAAATCAAAATAATCTCAAAAAATTCCAAAAAAATTCAAAAATGTAGATTAAGCTAAGGGGAACAACATTTGTGAAGGTTTAGAGCAAACTAATTTGTTTATCTTATCAGGTTTAGAGCAGACTGATTTGTATATCTTATTCTCATAGTCCTATCAGATTTCAATGGCAGAGATGATGAAAAAGTTTCAATCAAGTCCTAGGGACTTGTCACTGCCACATAATAAAAAAAGTTCTCTCTCACATGTAATGACTTCATGAAATTTGCTTCTCACTCCCTTTTCCTTTCGTCTTTCTTTCCCAAACTTTTTTCATTTAATTTAGGATGGTGCTGCTACTATTATCCATTGGAAACAGCTCGCATTGACAAGGCCTAAGGAGCCTGAATCTGAAACAGCTCAGCGGGTTTGCTCAGTCAAATTTGCTGATCTTGAAGAAGAGATGATGACCAAGACTCCAAAGTTTAAGGCTAGACCAGTAAACGAGAAGGTAATACATACATACATATATATATATATATATATATATATTTTTTTTTTCCATCTGCCTTCTGAGGTTCATGTGCTTGCTGGTACTTCATGTTATTCTTCTTCCCTGTCCAACTGAAAATTTTCCATTTGTTACCAGTGAACGAGAAGGTAATACATACATACATATATATATATATATATATTTTTTTTTTTCCATCTGCCTTCTGAGGTTGATGTGCTTGCTGGTAATTCATGTTATTCTTCTTCCCTGTCCAACTAAAAATTTTCCATTTGTTATAGATATTTGAAGCTCCCACATTACCTGCATTACCAAGAAGTGCTCCACAGCTACCAAAATTTAAGGTAAACCCTGTAGAATAATGACGAAAATAAAGTCAGTAAAATTTAATTTTTTATATTTAACCATCCTGACACTTTTAATTTTCTTTAGAAATTTCATTTTGAGACAACCCGAGCGCCAATTAGAATGCAGAAACTGGCCTCAACTATAGTGTCCCATGAGGTTTAGAGCAAACTGATTTGTATATCTTATTCTCCTTGTCCTATCAGATTTTTGTTCAAACTTCTTCTCTTTTTTTTTTCCAATTTCATGACAGAGTCAATGGAAGCCTCATCACCTAACTGAACCTAAAACTAAAAGCCCTCTTCTTGGTACCACTTTAAGGGCTCGTCCACTAAAGGTGAAAAGTTCTTTAGAACTTGAGGAGGAAACTGAAAAGATCCCTAAATTTAAGGCAAGGCCATTGAATAAGAAGATATTTCTGTATCTTCTTACTTGACTGAATGCTAAGTTGGCACCAACTAGAATCATTAGTTTCCTTAAGAAATTTGAAGTCTTCTGTTGTTTAGGTTTTTTAAAGTAAAGGAGAATGAGGTAGTTTATGCATTCTAAAGAAACAAGTCACCATACCTCAGGAATTTGCCACAAATGATAGGAATCATAGGATTACACCATCGGCTGTTGTTGCTGATCTGTTTGATGAAGTAGATAACAGCATAGTTCCTTCATTATACACACAATAAATAATAGAATTGTGACAGATTCTCATTGTATCTCTTTTCTTCTTTTTTAGCTTTCACTAAATTCCAAACCCCGCAATCCACTTCCAAGAAATACAGTGCCAAATCTCTTCCATCTCCACACAGAGGTACTGTTTTATTCCCCTCTCGAGCATGGGACAAATAGTGCCAAGAAAGCTCTGTGTTGATGTGTTCTGTATTTGCTGTTGCTTTCAGGAAAGAGGAGCTACAAAAGAGTGGAAATTTATGATGGAACTTGCGGAGAAGTAGAGAGAGGAGGAAAGAGCCAAGGCTCCAAAGGCCAATCAATATCCTTATACCACTGACTTTCGTGGGGTACATTTTCATTAATACGTACCTCAGTTAGTTAACATATTAATAAGCATCCATGTAATGAGATAACATGGTCAATTTGGCTATAGATTCCTCCAAAACCAGAGCCAAAACCATGCACACAACCGGAACCTTTCCAGTTGGAGATTCTAGTGAGGCATGAGGAAGAAATGCAAAGGCAAATGGATAAAGGACTGAGAATTGAAAAAGAAAAGGAGGAAAAGAGGATATTTAGAGCATAACCCATTCTCAAAAAGTAAGCAAACTTTAAATTTCCATCCTTCCTTTTATTGCTTTCTTAGCATACGTCAATTAGTTCTCATTTCAGGTCTTATGCAGGGACCCAATTCCAGTACCAGAGAGAGTGCGTAAACCCCCAACGCAAGTTCAACTATTTGATCTCCGTGTAGATCGCAGGGCTGTGGATAGAGCAGAGTGTGATCAGAAGGCAAGTTCATTTCAGTCAATTTAATAATAAAAAAAACTGGATTTAGTGACAGTCAAGTCATGTCATTTGGCAAACTGTGGTTCTTTTCAGGTTCAAGAGAAAGAGCACATGCACAAGAGATACAGGCAGGAGAGGGAAACTGCAAGGATGGTATAAAATAAAGTCTTTTCATTTTTTTTTAAAATGTTGTGCTACTAACAATATTCTCAATTTGGCTAATCTAATGAAATTATAAATTGCAGATAGAGGACGACAAAGCAGTGAAGGAATTGAGGGCAACAATGGTCCCTCGTGCAAGGCCAATGCCTGATTTTGACCATCCATTCCGCCCCAAGAAGTACGAAAACTAACAAACTTTAATTTTGATGCTATAAAAAGGACTTGGTTGCTGCTTTTAAACTCCTTTCTGATCGAGCGTATGTTCTAAACAGATATGCTAAGGCAGCCACAAAAGCAAAATCACCCAATTTACAGGTGCTTAGGAGGAAACAGAGACAGGATGATGGTAAATGCAATCTCCAGCCCCGCTTCATCTAGGAGACGATTGATCTATCATTTGGTGGCGGCAGTTTCAGATTTTTGGACTACCTTTTTTAAAAAGTATGAGTGATAGATTTATTTAGTACATTTGCTATAAACATGAGCGATAGACTTATTGAGTTGAAATCAATAGTTTGATAGATTTTAACTCATTTCATTTCATACATGTTCTTTTAACCAAGATACTAGTCATAAAATCTCTAAATCTAGCTAAATCCATTGCTACCAGTCACATCCTTGAATAGTTGAATTACTTAATAAATTACACGTTCAGAACATAAAAATATCTCCCTGGAGAAAACAAAGGAAACAAACTGACTGGCGAACCCCATTCAGAGACCATAGTTAGCAAGTTACATTGATGTGCAAAGCAAGCAAAAAAAAAAAAAAAACAAACAAACAAACAAATTGTCAAAATTTACCTACCAGGAAGGTTTGATACAAAACCAGCACGACTCTTGATCATTTTTTTTCCTTGCTTGGCTGATGATCAACTGATACTTGTTTGGCCACACCATTCTTGCATATAACAACTCGTGAATCTCTCACATTTGCCACTACCAACTTCTGACCATTGATCAGGATTGCCGTAACTGCATTTGACCCTCCTTTTCCCAAGACAAGTGCCTTCTCTAATATTTCAGCATCTGTTATATGATAAGCTCTCCTTATTGCACTCTCTGTATCATTCCAGAAATCATGCTGCTTGCAAGAAAGAATGAACCAAAATAATGCATTTTGAGAAAGATTATTAAAAATTATAGACCATCAAAAGGTTAGGAGAAGACTTGGTTTAAAATTGTAAATGAACCATATGCAAGCAAATCAAATTGAAATTGCACGAAAAAAGGTAGAAGTACCTCTTTCAAAATTGCAACATCATGGCCCAAGTGCCCATCAAATATTGCAAACAAACCCAATTCATTGTTGTTATATTCTTCCATGGCATGGTTTGATTTTCCCTTCATCAAGTGATAACCATGTGTTATATTCTCTAACAATTTGATTTTGGCTTTTCCTGTCTTAGATGCAGATGAACCAAATCCGGCCTTGACCTAACAAAGAATATACCAAATTCCAAGAAGAGTTGGTGATTTGAATATGAAAAAGTTTTCAGACATTAAAGAACATGCACAATCATTCTGATATTCCTTCGAGTATCGTTAAGCTCAACATATAATTTATAAGGATTATAGTTTAATGTTCATGGGGAAAGCTTTTCATTATAAACTTTCAAATGAATTATAGTTTGAGGTTGAATTAAACTCATAGTTACCTAGCCTAACAGTAAACAAGAATTATTGTCTAATGTTGGAAACTTGGCATTGTGGTAGGCAAATAGTACATGCACAATCATTCTGATTGCCTTATAACTATAGAGGGAATTTGTAAAAGAATCTTTCCTGCCTATAATTCCCAGAATAATGATGCATTATATGTAAAGCTCAAAAAATATATGGTCCTTAAACAGACTGATATTGACTGTAACTCTGCAATTGCAACCCTGCAATTTAGAAGCAACTACTTGGAAACAGTATTCAATTACAACAAATCTTCCATTAGATGATTGATGGATGCATCTAAGCTATTTTGTAGAGATGATGCTGCCTATAGAATCTATGGTAGGGCATCAACAAGGTCTTGCACCTATTCCAGTCCCAAACTAACCACATATTTCACGCACAGTTAAGAATCTAAAAACTAGGCACTAATAAACTATGTTGCTGTTACATACAAAGGAAATCCGCCAAGGACAACTAATTATGTCCTTCAATTGTGCCTTCTTTTGGGGTACCCAAATTCCACATCCCTTGAATTATGCATTTTATCGAATCCTAATACAACACATCTGAAAAGGCTTTTACTTTAGTAAAAATGGGTCTAATGTCCTCACTCCAATCTGAATTATTGCCCATAAATAGGCTTATAATCAGCAATTTTCAAAATTGGCAACACTTCTACAACCAAGTTTCAAATAGTGGTAACCACAATCAACCAACCAACCAACTTGACAATAAGCTTATGCAGTCTCTAGCCCTGCTTCATCCATGATATGATTTATCCATCATTTGATGGCGACTGTTCAAGAATTTTGAACCTTCTTTTTTGTTTTCCTTTCAAGTACTATTGTAGTCCATACTTTTGTTATAATTCTTTGTCCTTGGACGCACAATTAGATATTGTTGTCATGATTTCACAATGGAAATCCATTTAAACCCAGTTATGCATGTGTTATCTATCACCAAGTATTGGGTGCTCATGAAAAGGAGAAAGAATAAAAAGAATAGAAATTAATGAGTTATTCATCAAAAGAAAGATAAGCCATAAAGCATAAAACAAAAAATTCCTTCATTCCTTCATGTCCGCACTCTTGAAATTCACTCTACTCCAAAAGTGACCGAATGAGTGGTGGTTAATCCTGATGACACCAGCAGGATAAGCATAAGATACCCAACAAGGCGAGCCATTGATATTTTGTGTAGTAATGCCTGTGAAGATTGAATTGGATACATACATAAATTGTGAGGGGACTACAAGTGCCCATTTTATCCGTAAATCTTAGAACAGTTTTATTTGGCTTTTTCCTATGCAATTTCCGTCTAACATCTTCCTTAATTTGCTCATAATTTGTTGTCGAAATCCGTTAGTTGGATTTCTTGTCAAGTTTAATATGAAAGCATGGAATTGTCTAGATGTTCAGCACAGAGTCTATTCTGATCAGAATTGAATTAGTTCAATGGAAGAAATGAAGTTTGCGAAGTGTCAATATGAATCTGTGATGATTTGATTTTGCAACAATTCTGGCTGCTTTACCGATTAAATTCAGCAGAATGTAAGCGCAACAGAAATCAAGAACATTAACAAAATTACAAAATGTGATTTTTTTTTATATAATTTTATTTTAGAGTAACAGAAAAAAGATTTTATACCACAGGCTTAGTACATAAGTCTTATGCACTGTTTATCACTTCATCGAACTCTGCAAAACAAGAAAAGAAAAGAACAAAAATCAGCCATTTTCTTATCTAGAATTATCGTTGAAGAGGTTATTAGTTGAGTGATTTTACTCTGAGTAATTCTTGTTAATAGAAATGGGGAAGCTGAGATGTGTTCGACACTTGTTTGGAAGAGCATTAATGTTTTCGAGAACGAAGGAAGGATTATCAACTGCTGCAATGAGCTCAATACATTGACAGATCTTCTGCACATCACCATCCTGCTTCGCTAACCTATTGAGTTCCTGAACTCCCATGCAGCACGGCCATGTCCGTTCGCTCACATGCCCATTGATAAATCCTACACATGAGCTGAAGTATATAATCACATTCAAACAATCTATGAAATCCTGTATTTGCTGAGGCCTGGCTGATCCAGAAACTAAGAGGGTAACAATCAGAAGTGCTACCAATGAGATCTCTTCAACCCTCTTGTCATGATGGAGTTCTGAACATGGTAGGTTGGTCTCAAAAGTTAAACATGAATCATTCTTATTTGTAGATGTAAAGGAAGATAGTTGGCTAACAGTTGGCTGAACATGTGATTGTCATGTTCTGTAAATTATTAGTTATTATTGATGTGGATCTTAAAAGCTCATTATTTATGTTATCTAAAATAATATAACTTCTCTGATTAAACAATCTGCAGGCAAATGTAATAATGCACCTGAAATTAGTGTGTCAGAGGAGTTCTTCCGCTTTATATCAATTGAAGAAGCTTTCCTACTGCTGCTTTATGGTTTTCACAAGTTCTGTGCATTTTACATTTCATCAGAACTTTTACTTTTTCTTGCTGTGCAGTCTGTCAGGAGCATCGGTTGCTTATTTTTTAGGAACAAGGAAAGGAGGATCATCTATTGCTACAATAAACTCGATGCTGGTTCAGTATGATCCTATAGTGCAATATTATAAATATCAGGAGCTACCCAACAACGCTCCTGTGTTGGTGCATCCATTTTCCTAGTGATAAAATTCTGAGCAATGAAGGAAGTTGCTGATCACATCTGCACAGTCCTTATCAGTGAATTCCTAGAGGTTATGATAAGGAACTTCTGATACAGAAAAAAAGAATATAATTGTCACAAATGCATCCAAGTGACTCATTTTGTTTTTTATCAAGAAAATGGCCTAAGCAATGGGAGTCTTCAAAATTTTTTCAAGATCATCAATTCTTTGTGAATCCAAAAGAGGTTAACTGATTAGTTGGCTCGCCAACATGTACGTCTTATCATGGCTCCATAACGTGTCTGCTAATTTTGTGGTTGCCTGTATGCCTATCTTTACCAATAAATCATACCCAAGAACTGAATTAATTTGAATTCTAGCAAAATTATACGCTTTTTTTCCTTTGCTGATTTTGTTTATTTCAAATGCATTTTTAAATGAAATTTTTCCATGGCCAGTGAAAAAGTAGTAAAATGGTAACTCTTTTCCTATGACTTCATGGTTTGATTTTTGTCGTATTTTAATTTCATAAATGAAAATTTTTAAATGTACACATATACTAAATTGGACATAAATTAATTTAAAATTATAACAATCTTGATTTAATTAAAATGTAATCTTTAGTAATGCAGTGATATAATTGCTCGACTGATCCCTAGAACCACTAGGATTTGAATCTTTATCCTAACTTAAAAATATAAATCTTACAAAATATGAGAAATGACCCTTTTCTAACTCAATTAAAATCATAATAATTTTGAGTTAATTAAATTAAATTGTTATATTTTTAAGCTTTCCAAATATCATCTCTCTTTACCAAATTAAAATTTTTATTTACTTTTCTTTTGTGCAATGTATAACAAATTAAAGAAATAAATTGTGATAAAAAAAAAAGAAAAGAACAGTATCCAAAACGACAGTGTTTAAAAGCGCGCAGCCAGTGAGAATTAACTGTTAGAGAGAGGGGAGGAGACGCTTCCTATCAATGTGGCCGTTGCATGATCTGGGCCCCTAAATTCTAAATTTTCGACCGTTATTTATCAATTGTCTCCTCTTCTTCTTCCTCTGCTTCTAACGGTAAACTTCACCACCACCACTTCCATTTACAACACTCTTCCACCTCCTCATCCATCACTCAAGAAAAACAAGTTCTTTCTCTTTCTCTTTCTCTTTTTCTTTCTCTCTCTTTTAACTCTAACTCTAATTGGAAACTAAATTCAATTGATATCCTAACAATGGCTGATGAATCAAATAGCGGAGGCAGAGTCATAATGACGATGATGGGGACGACAATGGCAACGATGATAGATGAAATTTATGAATTTTCAGTGCCAAAATTCTTTGATTTTATAAAATGGGAATCAGATGAGGAAATGCATAAAGCTGAACTCTGGTTTGATAAGGCTCTTAGCTATGCACCTTCTCGTAATGCTCTTCCTCCTCCTTTATTTCTCTCTCCCTTTATTTGTTTGGTGAGCAATAAAATTTCTACGTTATATTCTTGTTTAGTGTGAGAGACAGGTTTTCTTTTCTATGTCAACTGGATTCTAAGACTTAGGTTTTGCATGTTTATGGAGTTTTGATAGAATTCCTACATATGTTGAGAAATTAAGGTTTTTGAAAATTTAAACCCATTTTAATTGGATGTGAGATCATAATAGAGAGAGATTCTAAAGAATTTTGCAAATTTGTTGACTTACTAGTTGGGAAATTTGGAATGAAGAGAAAATTTGGGAAAATATGAGAAATTAGATGTTTTGTCTTTATATTGGGTAATCCACAAGTCATGATTAATGTACTGTGAACAAGACAAGGGCATTGTTAGATCAATTAATTTTTGGCTAGGAGTGGTCATTTATTGGAGACCACAAACTACATGTGAAGGGATTTTGGGTGGCGTCAAATAACAATAAATGGTGTGCTTACTTATTTCAGTGTAGTCTGTGAATTAATCTATTCTTGAGGTTGAATTTATATTTGCTTCCCTACTATGTATTGTTCTTTAATCATGTTTTACTTTTAATTTATATAGCTTTCATGCCTAGAATTAAGATTGGTAGATCATTTAAGGTTGAAGCCTTATGTGATTTTAGCGTAACAGATGATGAAACACAGAAGGTAATGATATGATATGATTTTCCATATACTTATTACATTACCTAAATAGACTCAGACTCTCAATTAGTATTGAACCAAGTAAAAGGGACATTCTAAATTAAAGATATAAGAATCACCAGATATGTTGGAAAAGTCATGCAGCTCTTGAAGAAGATCGAGCATGACAGGGGAAAATGGGAAATAGTCCAGATTCCCCGAAACGAAAACTTTGAGGCTGACCTATTGGCCAAGTCAGCGACTGAAGATAATTAGGCATTCAAAAGAATGGAGCTCACCGAAGAACTGACAAAACCAAGCACCAAGGATTCAAAATCATTGATGTACAGAAAGTCCTAAAATGGATGAAACCGATTATTTAATATATGGAAAATGGGATACTTCTAGAAGACACATTGAAAGCTCATAAACTAAAGGTAAAGGTGGCCCACTACTCTATATATTATGAAGAACTCTACAGAAGATCCCTCTCACACTCATAGTCTAAATGTGTGTCCCTATAAGGAAGGAATTATGTACTCAGGGAAATCCATAAAGGAATTTGTAGAGCACATGAATCACAATACTCACTAACTAGGAAAGCATTGTTGTAAGGATACTATCGGCCCACCATGCCCCAAGATGCTCGAAAGCTAAACCAGAAATGCCACAAGTGCTAGTAGTTTGCCCGTCTTAATCATAAACCTTCAAACCCTCAACATCCGATTGGCAGCCCTTGGCCCTTTTCTATATAGGGAATGGACATCCTGGGTCCCTTCTTAGCCTCAATATCATAGAAAAATTCCTAATTATGGCCATAGGCCATTTCACTAAGTGGGTAGAAGTGGAAGTTATACCAACCATCACAGAAGTCTGGGTTTAACACTTCTTTTAGAGAGAAATCATCTGCAGGTTTGAAATATTGCATACCCAAATCACAGAAAATGGAAAGTAATTCAATAATAAGAAATTCATAAATTTATGCTCTGACCTTATACTAAAGCTCTATTTCACCTTAATAGCTCACCTGTAGATAAATGGGCAAACAGAGGTCACCAACAAGATTATCATACAAGGGTTGAAGAAGAAGCCGACGAAAAGAACGAAAACTGGGTCGAAGAACTTAACAATGTCATCTAGGCTTACAAAACTAAGCCCAGATCATCCATAAAAGAGACTCCATTCAGACTAACCTATGGTATGGACGCAGTGATACCAGTACAAATTGGATCGCCAAGTTACAAGGTCAGCAAAGAATTAGATCATGACACCAACAACATTAACACCCAGATATGTCTGGATCTACTGGAAGAGAAATGAGAACAAGCTTTTGCAATCACAAAGGCATAATGACAGAGGATAGCTGAATATCATCATTGGCGCATCCAACCAAGACATTTCAAAGTGGGAGATTAGGTACTCAAAAGGGCAGACATCGGCACAGGCAATGCAGATACAAACAAATTTGAACCTAATTAGGAAGGTCCCTACTAGATTATAGAGAGCACATCTAAAAGGGCTTAAAAAATTAGAGATAAACATAGGAAAGAACTACAACAATATTGGAACTAAAACTGTCTTAAAAAATACTACAAATAGATGTGCTTAAGATCTTATTAAAAAAAGTATTTTTATTAAACATAAAAGGTTACATTACAGAATAATTTACATTATAAAAAAAAAAGAGAATAGCACATATCCTAATATAATAATTGAGCATCAGAAAGCTCAAATGAAGGGACATTTAACCATAGAGACTCAAATGGAAAAAGCTCAGAGGACAATCCCACAGCAGCTAACTTAGTAGCTTTTTTCACACAAAGGGATAAGGCCTTACTTTGAGCATCCTCTTCAGAGGTAATGCTAGCTAAGACAGCCAAAGTTATCTTATCCAAGTATGAAAATCTAACGCCGCTAGGTAAGCATAACTCTTTGGCACTCAAACTTATATGCCTTTAGAAATCCTCCAACCATGTTCTAGTACATCTTTTTTTCATCTTCATAGGATTTCTTAGCTTCTCGTAGCTTCCTTTCCAAGATGGCACCTTAGTGTCTTGCTTCTTGATCTTAAAAGTCAATTAAGCCTGACTATGCTCCAAATTAGCCACTTTCTTCTAGCTCACCTCCGCCTCAAACCTCGCCTCTGTATGTTTAGTTTAGCAGAGCTCCAATGCTGCCTTTGCCCTATCCAACTTCTTTTCAAAGTCAATTGCTATGGTACCCAGCTCCGTCTTTTTCAAGCTATACTGGCTCTTTAAGTAGTAATAGTTATCTTTCGCCAACAGTAAAGCCTGAGCCATCTGAGAAAGAGAACAAATGTCATTCCTTGGCAATACAAAATACAAGATAGACAACATCAAACTCTTACCTCCAATGAATTTTCGATCATGAATTTATACAGCCCCTCATTGTCCTCCTTCATCTAGCGCTGCATGTCGACTGGCAGCCTTAGTTTGAAGGAACAAAAGTTTTACCTGATTATAGAATGCAAGTTTTGTTGTAGAAGAAGCCTGATGATAGAACGCACAAGGAAGAAGAAATAAATAAGATAGCAATAAGTAAAAATACAATAGATCAAAGAAGCAAGAATTATAGGACAATAGAAGGATCTGGAATAAGCCATTACTACCTTTATAAATGTTTTAGTCTCTCCTACATCATTAAGGGCAGTCTAGGAAATGGAAAAGACCCATTAATCAAGCAATTATGATTATGGCAGCAGAAATGTCTCATTTTCTGACACACAAATAGACGCGATAGTTATGCAATTCAAATTTCAAAAAAGGCATCAAAACAACATTGCGGTTATCAACCTCATGCACATCACTGCCAGCTGTGCCTCCATGCTGAGCATTTGAAGCTCCCCCATCAATATCCAGTGACTGAAGTTAGCACCCCTAGGTCACTTCTATAGTACTAGAGTTCGACACTCGAGCAGAGCTTTGAATGCACCAAGACTACACGGCACTTGGGCTGTGCTTCTAATGCATATAGAATAAGTCTAGTAACTAAAGCTGGCACCCTTAGGTCGCTTCTATAGTACTAAGGTTCTGAGGATGTAAGCCTCGCATCCTTGTACCGAGCATCTAAGCCTCCAGCATCTAAGTCCAGTGACTGAAGCTGGCACCCCCAAGTCACTTCTATAGTGTTGGGGTTCAACACTCGGGTTGTACTTTTAATGCATCGAGCATCAAAACTCCAGTGACGACTAGTTCCGTCATGTTGTCTCCATACTGATGAGTTAATCCATTACATCTTCTTTATTGTAGGTCTTGTGCATTCAAGTCCAGCTAGCACTTCAGCGAGGTTCTTATATGATGATTTCAAGACTTGGTATTGAGCTTTATCTTTCCCTATGACTAGGGCTAGCCACCTAGCTCACTCTTTTATATTAAATGCAATTATTCATGCAGTCACACTCTCTTTATAAGTGTCACGACCTAAAATAGGGCCATGACCGGCGCTAGGGAACGGGAATTCTTTCGAATCCAGAACCCGTAGCAAGCCTAAAAACAAAATAAACATACAGTGATAATAATAACCATACTTAATGCAGCGGAAATAAAATCATAATTATCAAAATAAAAATCCATATCTCATATATAGATAAATCCTTTGATACAAGTCTCAGTTCAATTTCTCAAAATACATAACTCACACAAATATAATACATAAAACCTATAATTAATTTACAACTACCGTAGTGTCTAGATTATAAAAATAAAACTCAAGACTCAGATAAGCAGTTTACATAAAGAAGCCGAGGCAGAAGAAATCCGGCGTACAGGCCTGCTACTGAGGTCTGAGGAAGAAGACTCTCCTGAAAAATGGTCAACAGAGGGGAGTCAGACCTCACTGAGTGAATTACTATAATATATATACATGCATACTAAATTTCAATGCACACAATCAAAGTATATATAATATGCATATATACAAGCAAATACACACAGATGCAATAAATTCATTTTATATATTTTTATTGAAAATCACAGTTCATGAAGGATCAAATAGAACCCTAGAATATCGCAACCTCAAACAGTGTTAGACAACACTCTAGCCATACAGGCTCACTTATTCCAATATACGATCACTTGATCCAGTTGGATAGTAGACTGGCCCCGAGACACTAAGTCAACCGAGCTCCAGCAGTCTGACTGTCAGTGTGATTGGCCCCGAGACACTTGGTCAACCGAGCTCCAACAATCACACACCCAAATCACATCACACATCAGATAAATCAATTCCATTCAATATCCTCAAACCGGTTAGTAATATAGCCTAAATGCTATAAGCGTACCGGTACGTACTCGGTCCTAGTGCTGCCCACTAGGTAGCACGTTCTATTGTTATCCTTCATTAAAATATAAAGCATACATTCTAAAAAATAAATGATGCATGAACTTAAATAAAATAGCAACATAAACCATATATATACTGGAAATATACCAAAAGTAAACCAGGTATATTTCCAGTATATATACGTCAAATAAATCCAATTAAATTACAAAATAAACTAGAAATATATTCAAAAACATTTTAAACCTATTTTATTAACAAAACATGCATATAGTTTAAAATAAACCAAAAATAAACTAAAATAAACTCAAGTACTAATTAAACTATTATGCATATTTAATCAAGATAAAACATATATTTCTAAAATCATGCACCCTAGAGCATATATATATAAAATAGTAACTCACACTTAGTGCGCTCCTCGAGATGGGTCCGACGGGCCTAGTCCACTAGGCCTCGGTCTCAGTGCAACTAAAAAAATAATAAATAACGGACATCAGAATAAACCTAACAAAAAATCCTAGAAACTCGATCTAGAATATTAGGCATAGAATCAAAATTAGAGTTCGACCAGACATTACGTTTTACGAGAATTCTACCAAAAATTCGACAGAACCTCCCTTGTAAAACGAACATCTCTCTACTCAAAGAGTAGAGCCAGCCCTGCAAAGAAACACACTTCGAAAAACAGGCACAAAACACATCCACAACCCCTCGATCGGACTCCAAACTACAATTTACTGACTGGGGTCCACAATCACAAAATAATTATAGAAATACCAAAAATGCCCTTATATCACAGAAATACATTTAATAAGTAGAAATTATGTAATTAACCCCTAAACACAGTAAAAATCGATAAAACTCATTTTATTTAGAAAAATCGTATCTTAAATATATAATTGAAAATAATTCACGAAAAATAGTTTTAATTAATTAAAAATACTAAATAATTTATAGAAATCATTTTTATACCCTAAATAACCATTAAAACCAATTTAATTACATTTTTAGCCAATTAAGGGTAAAATTACCAAAATACCCCTATATATATATATACTAAAATTACTCCAAAAATTCACCAAAAATAATATAATTATCCAAAATTAATTTTCTCAACATTTTTATCAATAATTTCAATAATTAAACTCAATTAACCAATTAAATTCAATTAAAAACATAATTAACCTAATTTTCCAAAATTACATAAACCTAATTAAATTCAAAATAAATACATAGAAATTCATAAAAATTCCAAATAAATTTCTATAATTCATTTTAACACCTATATTTATCATAAAACACAATTTCATAATTTAATTAATTAATTTTCGAAAATTAGAAAATAATATTAAAATATTCAAAAATACCCAAAAATCAAAATAATCTCAAAAAATTCCAAAAAAATTCAAAAATGTAGATTAAGCTAAGGGGAACAACATTTGTGAAGGAATTTGTCATGAATAAATCATTTGAAGCTCAAAAAAAATCAAAAACCCTAAGATGACCGAATTGAAAAATTGACAAAAACCTTACCAAATCAAGTTTTAAGCTTAAAAAAAACTTGGAATCGTCTTCTATGGCTTCAGGGGAGTCCAACGACACCGGAATGAAGGAATTTGGTGGTCGGAATCGTGAGGTGTGAAGAAAATGGGACTTTCGGCCAAAAAAGGAAGAAGACAAGCTGACTGGCGCCGGGGAAGACGACCGGAGCGGCAAGGTAGTGAAGGAGGATGGTGACACGCAGGGGAGGCACTCTGAACGGCGGCGAACGGATGGCGAGGGTGAGGGGATGGGTTGTCGGGTGAAGGAGAAGGAAATAAAAGAGAAAGGAAAAGAAAAAAAAAGAAAAGAAAAGAAAAAAAAATAAAACATTTATATATATATATATATATATATATATATATATATATATATATATATATATATATATATATATATATATATATATATATTATAGTATAGTATATTAATATAATACTTGGAAAAATTACCCACCACACACATATAATTTAATATTTTAATAATTTAATACTAAATAAAAATAATTAAATAACAATAAAACTAATTAATAAATAATAAAATATTAGGGTAATTAATTAAACCCTAATTAAATAAATAATTACACAAATATACGTTATTTAGTATTTTAAAAATATATATGAACTCATGCAAATCCGGAAATCTATTTAATATAATTAATGATAAATAATTTACATGAAAATTTCTCCGAAAATAGAATTCTCGGGAAAATTTTATGTAAAGCACTTAAAGTAATATACAATAATTAAAATAAACTTTAAATAAATATCAACTCGTAAAAATATCATAATTATATACAAAATTATTAACACTGCATATCCCGATGCAATATTAAATTATTTAAAAACACGGGATATTACAATAAGAATGACATTTTTATCATTGTAAAGACCCTGATATATCAGACATAAATATACAAACAGACTTGCAAAAGGGACTCTCGATACCCCCTATATATATATATATATATATATATATATTCATGTTTAAATAAGACCTTTATTTTCCACTACAGGTTACTCGAAAAGGAAGGACATTAAAAAACAAGTAGGAAAAGGTTCCTAAATTAGGAGACTCCCAAAAAAGAAGGAGCACTCTCCTAATTGGCTTTGGACTCTCATTCAAAGAGGAATCCTACTCCTCTTAGGTTTGAGCATCATTATCACTAAAAATAGGACCTCGTATTCCTCATTTTTATTCATCTTGTTCTCTTTTACTCTCATTATCCTTATCCTCTCTCTAGGCTCTCTCTATGTATATTCTGACTTAGGCATCTAAGGGTTTGTGGGGATCTTCCCCACCTCTCACTTTGCCTTTTATTGATCACTTGTAGAATTCCAGCTCAAGAGTTCTAGAAAATGAGTTATCAATTAACATAATTACAAAATTTAATTTTTTTATATAATTTTATTTTAGAGTAACAGAAAAAAGATTGTAGTTTAATGAGAAGAAATTTTTCAGTCTTATTCGCTTTATACTACATGCTTAGTACATAAGTCTTTTGCACTGTTTATCACTTCATCAAACTCTGTAAACAAGAAAAGAAAAGAACAAAAATTAGCCATTTTCTTATCTAAAATTGTCGTTGAAGAGGTTATCAGTTGAGTGATTTTACTCTAAGCAATTCTTGTTAACATAAATGGGGAAGCTGAGATGTGTCCGACACCTGTTTGGAAGATCATTAATGTTTTCGAGGAAGGATTATCGACTGCTGCAATTAGCTCAATGCATTGACAGATCATCTGCACATCTCTATCCTGCTTCACTAACATATTGAGTTCCTGAACTCCTATGCAGTAGGGCCATGTCGATTCGCTCACAACTCATTTTTGGTAATTTTATCTGTCCCCCACCTCCCCCCCCCCCCCCTCTTACTACCATACATTTATATATATATATATAGACACACACACACACACGAGGGGTGGGGGGAACAGGTAAAATTATAAACGGTCTGCACTCATTATTATATAAAAATTAGATAACTTAGTTATTTACTAATAAAAATAAAATTTAATTAATTAAAATTTAATTTTAACTTGATTGAAAGTCTATTTTCTATTTTAATTAGGTTAAGTTATATTTTATCTTTAATAAAAATTAAATTAACTAAATATAATTCTAATTTATTTGAAATTATGTTTAAAATTATAAAACAGTCTTTACTCATTATTATATAAAAAAATAGATAATTTAGTCATTTACTAATAAAAATAAAATATAATTAATTAAAATATAATTTTAATTTGATTGAAAGTCTATTTCCTATTTTAATTAGGTTAAGTTCTATTTTATCTCTAATAAAAATTAAATTAACTAAATATAATTATAATTTAATTAAAGTATGTTTCCTATTTTAATTAGGATAACTTTTATCTTATTTCTAAGAAAAATTCTAATTGAAAGTATATTTTCTATTTTGATTAGGTTAACTTCTATTTTATATCGAATAAAAATTAATTTAATTAAAATATAATTGCAATATAATTGAAAGTATGCATTCTATTTTATCTATAACAAAATTAAATTAATTAAAATTTAATTGAATATATATTTTATAGTTTAATTACGTTAACTTTTATTTTATCTCTAATAAATTTAAAATTAATTAAGATATAATTCTAATTTAATTGAAAGTATGCTTCTTATTTTAATTATGTTAATTTTTATTTTATCTCTAATAAAATTAAATTAATTAAACTTTTACTACTAATTTTGTTAAAAATATATTTTTTTTCTATTTTAATTAGGTCTACTTATATTTTATCTATGATAAATCAAATTAGATAACGTAATTTTATAAGTCATATTATATAAAATTTAATAATTAAATAATTAAAATCAAATTAATAAATTTTATGAAAATAGGAAAAGTATATAATTTATTTTAAAGTAAATATTTTTATTAATTAAAAATTAATAAATAAAAAATAGAGCATATAATTTGATAGAAAGTATTTTTCTGTAATAAAAGTAGTATATTTATCATTCTTAGATATTTTTATAAAATTTAATAAAAAAGAGTTAAAACTAAATTAATTAAGATTTATCAATTAATAATTAGTTTAACTTAAAAAAATTTCATTAAATTAAATTTTGAGGAAATAAAATTATTTATATTAAAAATATTAAAAAAAAATAAACTATCACAACTCAAATAAATAAAAATTTACTGCAATTGTAATAAATTATAAGTTTAATGAGTTATAATATTTAAATTCTTATATAAAGAAAATATAATTTTTATTTTTTAATTTTATTTAAAAAACTAATGATCTTTTATTATCTTATGGTTCATTATAAACATAATATTTTTTTTCCTATATGAAATTAGTTTTAAAGTTGAGAAAATTTATTTATAAAAAATATTGAAGGAGTATCTTATAATTATTTAAATAAAAGATTTATAAAATTTGTAATAAATTATAACTATATTAAGTTACTATTAAATTGCTAAATAAATAACATTGCTGCCATTTTTAAAACATTATTTAATAATAATAATAGCAATTAAGCTTATTATTATTATTATTATTTACTATATATCATGAGTTTAAGAAATTTTTTGTTCGCGTGTAAAACAATTATTACTATATATCATAAGTCCAATAAATTTTTTATTCACTTGTGAAACAAGTGATTGTTTATTAATATATATATAACTCTTTTCAAGGTATGTATAAATTAAGATTTGATTATTGTCTCCGTTCTCCGTAGTTTAAAAAAAGAAAAAAAAAATAGTTCTCTAATACACCTATATAATATAGGTAGTTAGTTAATTCCTACTCAAACAAGGATTTTTACAATGGCAGGGTGACAAGGTTTTTGATATTCAGTGCAGAGCAATAGAGATTTGTTGCTCTCTAAAATCTCTAAGTAATTTTGTGGGGGTCTGTAGGAATAAAATTCCTATGACAATTGCTTGGTCACCTCCTCCGGAGAATTGGTGTAAATTGAATACAGATGGGTCTTTTAATAGGCTACTTTGCTTGCTTCAGCAGGTGGTGTGTTGCGAAATTCATATGGTGCTTGGGTTGCTGGTTTGCTGCCAATCTTGGTTTGTGCTGTGGGGTATTTTTGTGGGTTCTAAAAATCTTTCACCAGGCTGCCACAGGTCTAAGCAAGCACCTCTGGAAATTTTGCAGTGGATTTCTCGTGGTGTTGTCAGAGTTGGATATAATAGGATGGTTGCTTTGTAGTTCTCTTTTTGTTTGAGGCCTTGCCTCCCCCTCTCAACGAAAAAAAACTTTATTAGTTCAAGAGAATCTGAACTCCTTCCTTGAACATTGCTAAATCTTCTCTTATATTTAAATATACTTACTACCCTGCTCTAACAACAACCAACATATAGATCGATCATGGCATGTAAATGTCTTCTTTAATTACATGTTTTCGTGAGTGTTTTTCTTTCAACTTCTCGCCTGCATTAGAAAAGATTGCAGCTGATCAAACCAATTTATTATCTATAATAATTGTTGAAGAAGTGTGTATGGTAGAGTGATTATACGCTGAGCAATTCTCGTTAACAGAATGAATAAGTTGATGTGTCTGACACTTATCTGGAGGAGCAGGAATGTTTCCGAGAACGAAAGAAGGATTTATGTTTGATGGCCTGGCTGATCCGGAAACTAAGAGGGAAACAATCAGAAATGCTACCAGTCGAGTCATTTATGTTTCTGTTGGCTATACAACATCTTTTCAGCACTCCTGTCAGAGTGTAATGCAATCTACAGGCTAATATAATGCACCTGAAATAAGTGTTTGGAAGGAGTTCTTCTGCTCTATATCACAAGAAGCTTCCCTGTGTGCGTTGTGATTTTAAGGTTTTCATAAGTGCTGAGCGTTTTACATTCATCAGAACTTATATTTTTCCTTGCTGCACAGCCTGTCAGGAGCCTCCATTCAAGAGATGCGTCCGACGCATGACTGGAAGAGCATTTGCTATTTCGAACAATGAGAGGAAGATCATCTGTTGGTGCACTCATTGCTTTTTCGTGGTTCAGTATGATCCTATTTTGCTATATTATTCTCTGTACCTGCTCTTTTTGTTCATTTCATTTTCTTGTTTTGGTCATCAGTAGAGTTATTTTAGGCACATTCATCGAATTCATATGCTAAAAATTGGGGTTTAGAAAATAATTAATCCTTTTAATTGAATCAGATCAGATTGCGATAATTAGGAAAATTTTAAGGAATTTTGCAACTTTGTTGATTTGACTGGTTTGGTCATTGCATAGTTAGAGGGAAAATTTAGGAAAATATGAGAAATTGCTATCAATGCCTTTTCTTCTTTTGCTTTTTAGTTGTTGACTTACCCAATTAGTAAGTCAACAAATTTTTGGTTCGCTTACAGCTTGCGCCACTGCATATTCCATTTTGGTTGAAGAGAAAATTTAGGATACTACTATAATTTGGGAGCTCTTATATTATAAAATCAAAAACTGGCCGACTGATCTTGTGTAGTCCATCGGTGACATCTCAGAAAAAGGAAGGCCTATTCACCAATTCCAAGAAGCACCAATCTGCTAAGCACATAGCCAGTCTAGTTAATTTAAGAACCCATCAGCACTGAAGCCAAAGACTCAGTCATAGTCCTCTCAAGTTAAAGGCTCCAAACCAAAAACTGCAAAAAGGTTTTTAGACAAACTTTCTGTCAAGCTTCTAAAATGCTTTTGTTTGGTACCATATTGTGGAGAAACAAATGTCAAAAATGCACTTGTGGATTCCATTTTCGCTCAATAGAACCAGGCCATTGAACAGCAGAAGCTGGAAGGAGGAATATCCCGACAGGTGATTGAATGCTACTACTATATTCTATTTGGACTCTTTTTTATAGTGGTTTCTCTTGCTTACGGTCTGATTATTATTGACATTCTAGATTCAGAACGTTAAACCCCAACAACCATTACTCCATAAATCCAAACCGGGTCTTAGCAGTGGTAATTCTAACTCATCTGTTGCTAACAAGACACAGAATGAAGAGAGAAAGGTTTGTCCTTATGTAATTTACTAATATAATTGTTTCATGTAATTAGGTAGGAACTGACTCAGCATACACTTCATGTTTCCTTCTTTACTTAGAGGTCTATGTTTGGGAATCAGCAGCACCAACACCATCTATTTCAATGGCAAATATGATGAAAAAGTTTCAATCAAGTACCAGGGACTTGTCACTACCATCTCTCTCACATGTAATGACTTCATGAAATTTGCTTCTCTCTCCCTTTTCCTTCGTCTTTCTTTCCCAAACTTTTTTCATTTAATTCAGGATGCTGATGCTTCTATTATCCAGGCGAAACATGAACTCACGTTGACAAGGCCTAAGGAGCCTGAATTTGAAACAGCTCAACGGCTTCGCTCAGATATTTAAACCCTGTGGAATAATGATGGAAATAAAGTCGGTAAAATTTATTTTTTATATTTTACCATCCTGACACTTTCAATTTTCTTCAAGAATTTCAATTTGAGACAACGGTAAGGGCCAATCAGAATGAAGAAACTGCTTCAGTGGTCTCAACTGAAGAGTCTCATCAGGTTTAGAGCAAACTAATTTGTATAACTTATTCTCTTATTCCTATCAGATTTCAACGGCAGAGATTATGAAAAAGTTTCAATCAAGTCCCAGGGACTTGTCACTGCCACATAATAAAAAGAAGTTCTCTCTCACATGTAATGACTTCATGAAATTTGCTTCTCACTCCCTTTTCCTTTCGTCTTTCTTTCCCAAACTTTTCTCATTTAATTCAGGATGCTGCTGCTACTATTATCCAATGGAAACAGCTCGCGTTGACAAGGCCTAAGGAGCCTGAATTTGAAATAGCTCAGCGGGTTCATGCTATTCTTCTGAGGTTCATGTGCTTGTTGGTAATTCATGCTATTCTTTTTCCCTATCCAACTGAAAATTTTCCATTTGTTATAGATCTTTGAAGCCCCCACATTACCTGCATTACCAAGAAGTGCTCCACAACTACCAAAATTTAAGGTAAACCTTGTGGAATAATGACGGAAATAAAGTCAGTAAAATTTATTTTTTTTATTTAACTATCATGACACTTTCAATTTTCTTCAGGAATTTCATTTTGAGACAACGGTGAGCGCCAATCATAATGCAGAAATTGCTTCAATGGCCTCAACTATAGTGTCTCATCAGATTTGTATATCTTATTCTCTTTGTCCTATCAGATTTTTGTTCAAACTTCTTTTTTTTTTTTTTCAAATTTCATGACAGAGTCAATGGAAGCCTCATCATCTAACTAAACCTAAAACTAAAAGCCCTCTTCTTGGTACCACTTTAAGGGCTCGTCCACCAAAGGTGAAAAGTTCTTTAGAGCTTGAGGAGGAAACTGAAAAGACCCCTAAATTTAAGGCAAGGCCATTGAATAAGAAGATATTTCTATATCTTCTGACTTAACTGAATGCTAAGTTGGCACGCACTAGAATCATTAGTTTCCTTAAGAAATTTGAAGTCTTCTGTTGTGTAGATTTTTAAAAGTAAAGGAGAATGAGGTAGTTTCTGCATTGTAAAGAAACAAGTCACCATACCTCAGGAATTTGCCACAAATGATAGGAATCATAGGATTACACCATCGGCTGTTGTTGCTGATTTATTTGATGAAGTAGATAACAACATAGTTCCTTCATTACACACATAATAAACAATAGAATTATGATAGATTCTCATTGTATCTCTTTTCTTCTTTTTTAACTTTCACTAAATTCCAAACCCCGCAATCCACTTCTAAGAAATACAGTGCCAAATCTCTTCCATCTCCACACAGAGGTACTGTTTTATTCCCCTCTCGAGCATGGGATAAAATAATGCCAAGAAAGCTCTGTGTTGATGTGTTTTGTCTTTGCTGTTGCTTTCAGGAAAGAGGTGCTAAAAAAGAGAGGAAATTTATGATGGAACTTACGGAGAAGTAGAGAAAAGAGGAAAGAGCCACGGCTCCAAAGGCCAATCAATATCCTTATACCACTGACTTTTGTGGGGTACACTTTCATTAATACGTACCTCGATTAGTTAACATATTAATAAGCATCCATGTAATGAGATAACATGGGGTCAATTTGGCTACAGATTCCTCCAAAACCAGAGCCAAAACCATGCACACAATCGGAACCTTTCCAATTGGAGATTCTAGTAAGGCATGAGGAAGAAATGAAAAGACAAATGGATAAAGGACTAAGAATTGAAAAAGAAGAGGAGGAAAAGAGGATATTCAGAGCACATCCCATTCTCAAAAAGTAAGAAAAATTTAAATTTCCATCCTTCCTTTTATTGCTTTCTTAGCATACATCAATCAGTTCTTATTTCAAGCCTTTTGCAGGGACCCAATTCCAGTACCAGAGGGAGTGCGTAAACCCCCAAGGCAAGTTCAACAATTTCATCTCCGTGTAGATCACAGGGCTGTGGATAGAGTAGAGTGTGATCAGAAGGCAAGTTCATTTCATTCAATGTAATAATAAAAAAACTGAATTTAGTGAAAGTCATGTCATGTCATTTGGCAAACTGTGGTTCTTTTCAGGTTAAAGAGAAAGACCACTTGCACAAGAGATACAGGCAGGAGAGGGAAACTACAAGGATGGTATAAAATAAAGTCTTTTCATTTTTTTTTTTAAATGTTGTGCTGCTGACAATATTCTCAATTTGGCTATTGTAGTGAAATTATAAATTGCAGATAGAGGAAGACAAAGTCGTGAACGAATTGAGGATGACAATGGTCCCTCGTGCAAGGCCAATGCCTGATTTTGACCATCCATTCCGCCCCAAGAAGTAAGAAAACTAACAAACTTTAATTTTGATGCTATAAAAAGGCCTTGGTTGCTGCTTTTAAAGTCCTTTCTGATCCAACGTATGTTTTAAACAGATCTGCTAAGGCAGCCACAAAAGCAAAATCACCCAATTTGCAGGTGCTTAGGATGATGGTAAATGCAATCTCCAGCCCCGCTTCATCCAGGATACGATTGATCTATCATTTGGTGGCGGCAGTTTCAGATTTTTGGACTACCTTTTTTAAAAAATATGAGTGATAGATTTATTTAGTACAAATGCTATAAACATGAGTGATAGATTTATTGAGTTGAAATCAATAGTTTGATAGATTTTAACTCATTTCATTTCATACATGTCATAAAATCTCTAAATCTAGCCAAATCCATTGCTACCAGTTACATCCTTGAATAGTTGAATTACTTAATAAATTACACGTTCAGAACAAAAGATTATCTCCCGGGAGAAAACAAAGGAAACAAACTGACTGGCCAACCCCATTCAGAGACGATAGTTAACAAGTTACATTGATGTGCAAAGCAAGCAAAAAAAAAACAAACAAACAAACAAATTGTCAAAATTTACCTACCAAGAAGGTTTGATACAAAACCACCATGACTCTCAAAATTTTTTTCCTTGCTTGGCTGATGATCAACTGATACTTGTTTGGCCACACCATTCTTGCATATAACAGCTCGTGAATCTCTCACATTTGCCACTACTAGCTTCTGACCATTGATCAGGATTGTCGTAACTGCAGTTGACCCTCCTTTTCCCCAGACAAGTGCCTTCTCTAATATTTCAGCATCTGTTATACAATAAGCTCTCCTTATTGCACTCTCTGTATCAGTCTAGAAATCATGCTGCTTGCAAGAAAGAATGAACCAAAATAATGCATTTTGAGAAAGATTATTAAAAATTATAGACCACTAAAAGGTTAGGAGAAGACTTGGTTTAAAATTGTAAATAAACCACATGCAAGCAAATCAAATTGAAATTGTACTGAAAAAGGGTAAAAGTACCTCTTTCAAAATATTAACATATAAATGATTTTGTAGGTAACTTGCAACATCATGGCCCAATTGTCCATCACATATTGCAAACAAACCCAATTCATTGTTGTTAACTTGCTTGAAATTAGAAACTACATAATCTTCCATGGCATGGTTTGATTTTCCCTTCATCAAGTGATAACCATGTGTTATATTCTTTAACAATTTGCTTTTGCCTTTTCCTATCTCAGATGTAGATGAACCAAATCCGGACTTGACCTAACAAAGAATATACCAAATTCCAAGAAGAGTTGATGATTTGAATATGAAAAAGTTTTCAGAAATTAAAGAACATGCACAATCATTCTGATATTTCTTCGAGTATCGTTAAGTTCAATATATAATTTATAAGGATTATAGTTTAATATTCATGAGGAAAGCTTTTCACTATAAACTTTCAAATGAATTATAGTTTGAGGTTAAATTAAACTCATAGTTACCTAGCTTAACAATAAACATGAATTATAGTCTAATGTTGGAAACTTGGTATTGTGGTAGGCAAATAGCACATGCACAATCATTCTGATTGTCTTATAACTATAGTGGGCATTTGTAAAAGAATCTTTCCTGCCTATAAATCCTAGAATAATGATGCATTATATCTAAAGCTCAAAAAATACGTGGTCCTTAAACAGGCTGATATTAACTGCAACTATGCAGTTGCAACCCTGCAATTTAGAAGCAACTACTTGAAAACAGTATTCAATTATAATAAATCTTCCATTAGATGATTGATGGATGCATCTAAGCTGTTTTATAGAGATGATGCTGCCTATAGAAACTATACAGGGCATCAACAAGGTCTTGCACCTATTCCAGTCCCAGACTAACCACATAATTTCACACACAGTTAAGAATCTAAAAACTAGGCACTAATAAACTATGTTGCTTGTACATACAAAGGAAATTCGCCATGAACAACTATTTATGTCCTTCAATCGTGCCTTCTTTTGGGATAGCCAAATTTCGTAGCCCCACTACTTAGGAAAGAAGATCCTCTTGAATTGTGTATTTTAGCCAATCATAATATAGCACATCTGAAAAGGCGTTTACTTTAGTAAAAATGGGACTAATATCCTCACTCTAATATGAATTATTCCCATAAATAGGCTTCTAATAAGCAATTTTCAGAATTGGCAACACTTCTACAACCAAGTTTCAAATAGTGGTAACCACAATCAACCAACCAACCAACTTGACAATAAGCTTCTGCAGTCTCCAGCCCCGCTTCATCCATGAGATGATTTATCCATCATTTGATGGCGGCTGTTCAAGACTTTTAAACCACCTTTTTTGTTTTCCTTTCAAGTATTATTGTAGTCCATATTGTTGTTATAATTCTTTGTCCTTGGACACACAATTAAACATTGTTGTCATGATTTCACAATGGAAACCAATTTAAACCCAGTTATGGATGTGTTATTTATCACCAAGTTTTGGGTGCTCTTGAAAAGGAGAAAGAATAAAAAGAACATAAATTAATTAGTTATTCATCAAAAGAAAGATAAGCCATAAAGCATAAAACAAAAAAATTCCGTAATTCTTTCATGTCCACACTCTTAAAACTCACTATACTCCAAAAGTTTTGCGTGTGTGTTGCATAGGAAATAAATGGTGGTACACACTAAAATTTCCATTGTCAACAAGTCTCTCAAATGTCAATTTGGAATGTTTCACAATACACATATATAGTCTAATGATGGCACTTGACACTTGGCACAGACACAGAATTAAAATAAGTGCCCTACACTACAATTAGTTAATTAATTATTATTATTATTATTATTATTATGGAACAGTAACAACCTTTCAAAAAGTTGTTTATTAACCGCAGAGATTCTGTTATATACATAATCATTTTGTGCTAATTAAAAAAAATTTCTTTCTCTCCTATTTTCTCCATAACTTATTCATCTAAGAACTTCTTTATAGAATCCACAGAATTTGCTATCTGTGTATTCTTAACTTTGTTGTATCCTAAAAGTATATTGTTGTCAACCTTGTAGCTAATTAGTGAGGGCAATCAATACTTGTATGACATTTGACTGGAAGTTGTTTGATTTTGTCTACATTCATCGGCCAACCTTGCACCATGTAGTCTATGCACTATCAGATCCACCTTGGTTTTCCATGCTTAGCTATTATATTGAGCTTGTTAATGTGCAGACAGTAGCATCTCTTTGATGGTTTATAGTATTTACCTGAGAGAAAATCCATGCAGTCAGGGCATATAGTAGTGACCAAATGAGTGGTGGTTAATCCTGATGACACTAGCAGGATAAGCATAAGATACCCAACAGGGCGAGCCAATGATAGTTTGTGCATTAATGCCTATGAAGATTGAATTAAATACATACATAAATTATGAAGAGACTACAGGTGCCCTTTGTATCCATAAATCTTAGAAAAGTTTCATTTGGCTTTGTCCTATACAATTTCCATCTAATATCTTCCTTAATTTACTCGTAAGTTGTTGTCAGAATCTGTTAGTTGGATTTCTTGTCAAGCTTAATATGAAAGCATGGAATTGTCTAGATATTCAATACAAAGTCAATTCTGATCAGAATTGAATTAGTTCAATGGAAGAAATGAAATTTATAGAGTGTCAATATGAATCTGTGATGATTTGATTTTGCAACAATTGTGGTTGCTTTACCGATTACATTCAGTAGAATGTAAGCATAATAGAAATCAAGAAGATTAACATAATTACTGATACCCCACATATATATTCTTATTTAATTAAGGTCTTTATTTCCTATATAGGTTACTAGGAAAGGAAGGATGACCGAAGACATTCAGGAAAAGGTTCTTGAAATAGGAGACTCCTAAAAAAGAAGGAACACCCTCCTAATTGGCTTAGGACTCTTATTGAAAAGAGGAATCCTACTCCTTTCAGGTTTAAGCATCACTATCCCTATAAATAGGACCCTATATTCATCATTCTCATTCATTCTATTCTCTTGTATTCTCATTATTCTCCTTCTCTCTCTAGATTCTTTATCTATACATTCTGACTTATGTATCAGAGGGTTTGTGGGGATCCTCCCTACCTCTTACCTTGCCCTTTATTGACTACTTACAGGGTTCCCTTTATTGACTACTTATAGGGTTCTAGCTTAAGAGTTTTGAAAAGTAAGTTATCAAGTGGCACCTTCTATGTGAACTCTTGGGTAATTCATGCATCTACCAAATTAAGACATTGACACTATGACTTCCAGCCTACCGCCAATCTCAACTCCTAACACTCATATCAACCTCTCCGTCCCTATTCCTCCAATCAATCTACTAGCACCTCTCCCAGTGGCAGTACCTTCATCCCTTTTCCAATATGCCAAACCTTCATCTGGTGGTACACACATTCCCCTTGGAAACACCCAAGGATGGCCAGCTCTTGGCACTAACTTCCTATATTATACTCTTTTGCAATACCATTACCGACCTATACCTTCCATACATTTTCCAAATCTAACAGATACACCAGCCATAACTACATTTAGCTTAAACATTATAACCCAAACACTTAACCTTACCCTAATAAACAAAGAATCAATGATATAAAACATCCAAGCTCAAATTGCCCTGATGCAATAATAATTGCATACCTTGATTCAAAGTGGCAACCCTAGATCAGCTCATACATAAAACAACACTATATCTCCAAAATTACCCAGAGCAAGCAAAAGGAAGTGTAAAGTTCTAGAAGGAGAATCCAATTCAATGGTTCTGGCTCTCAACAACTCAAAATTAACTCAAAAGGTTAAAAAGGTTATACACAAAGCCCGCATAAGACCGAGGAAGGAAGATGAATGCGTCATGGAGGGAAGAACATGCTTTATAAAAAGGATAATCCACATAGAGATCTCAACTAAATTTAGAATGCCACAATTGGATTAATATGATGGAACTGAAGATCCCATTAACTATATATCCTCATTCAGAACAAGAATGTTGTTCCAAAACGTGAATGATGGAATCATGTACAGAGTTTTCCCAAGCACGCTCATGAAGAGTGCTAAAAATAGTTTCATCGACTTCCTGAAAACTCTGTCACCTCTTTTAAAGACCTATCAGAGAAATTTTAAACCATGCTTATCACCAACATTCCCCATCCAAAAAACATCAATGACCTTTGAATGTGCGGATAAAAGATTGATGAATCATTATGAAGCTACTTGGACTATTTTAATAAAGTGGCCATGCAAATTGAGAATCTTATAAATGAAGTGGCTATCAAAGCCCTAAAGAATGGCACCAAACTTGGAAAATTCACAGACAAGATAATGACAAAAGAACCTAGCACTTTCACAGAGGTAATGGCCATAGTGGTCAACATGATAAAAATGGATGAAGACAAAAGGATGAGAAGAGATGAAGAAAAAGCACCAACTAAAAAAGAAAGATCAAGACCCATAAGGATAAAATTTCCATGAACAAATTTCAAAAACCCAATGGAAAGAGGTGAAAATGAAGCTGAAAGATACACACCTTTAAATACCTTAAGATCCAAGATCCTTATGTGGGTTAGATAGAATGGCATAGGAATTACCCCCACTGAGAGAATAAGCCCAAACCAGAGAACCACTCAAGATAAAGGGCACTATTGCCAATATCACTAGGATTATGGGCATGACATCGAGGCCTACCGAGAATTGAAGAACGCTATAGAAAGACTGGTGCAAAACAAAAAACTCAACAACTTCACTGACACACCCAAAGGAATGAGGAATCTAAATGCCTAAGGGTGAGATAGGCCAAAACCAAAGAAAGCCTAGAATGAACTAGCCGACATCATCAACATGATCATCTGAGGAGAGAAAAAGGGCCCGCAGAGAGGAAAGACCTACCTTCAAGAAAAGACAATTCATTGTGTTTGATTCAAAAGATTGGGACCATGTTCAGCACCCCTACAGTGATGCCCTGGTGGTAAGCGCATATATTAATAATTATTTAGTAAAGAGGTTATTGGTTAATGATGGAAGCGCCATCAATGTATTGTCTTGGAATGCTTACAAAGCAATAGGAGGCTCTGTCACTAGCATGAAGGCTATCTATAATCCCATTACAAGCTTCTACAGAGGAACCATACAGCCGATGGAAATCATAGAGCTAAATCTAGAGTTTGGAAATCAGGACATTGAAGAAATGAAAGTCATCAAAGCTTAGTTCAACATGGTGGATCTCCCACTAGCATACAATGGTATAATAGGATGGCCATTGCTTTATGAAATTGTTACAATCATAAGCATCTGACACCTAACCATGAAGATTTAATTTGAAGGTGGAACTTTTATAATTCACAGAGATCAGCACATGGCCAGACAGTGCTACTAGATGGTAATCAAACCTCAGATAGAAGCATTCCCCCTAGAAACTTGAGAGATAGGAAAACAAAGAGCTGGCCCTGAACCAGTCGATGACTTTTAGACATTATAGATTATTGATGGGAAAATGGTAAAGATCGATAATGAGCTTAATAGTTAAACCAAGTGAGGAATAAGAGAAGTCCTCACTAAGCACTCAGGAGGTTTTTCCTCTCTAGCATCCTAACTTACTAGGGTGGATCCTCGGATTGCCTTGCACAACTTAAACATTAGACTAGGAGCAAAGCCGGTGATAAAAAAAAGAGAACTTTTGTATACAAGAGGCAAAAGATAATCACCGAAGAAACAAAGAAGTTGTTAGAAGCCAGGTTCATCAAAGAAGTTACCCACCCAGAATGGGTAGCCAACGTGGTGCTAGTAAAAAATTCAAATGGAAAATATAGAATGTGTATGGATTATACTAAACTCAACCAGGCATACTCTAAGGATAGCTGCCCAGTGCCAATAATTGACCAACTAGTGGACTCCACTACCGAACACAGTCTGTACAATTTTGTAGATGCAGCACAAGGATATCACCAGATACTAATGAAGGAAGAAGACAAAGATGAAACATCTTTCATCACCTATGAAGGTCTTTACAGCTACAAAGTGATGCCATTAATATTAAAGAATTTCGAAGCAACCTATCAGAGGATGATGAACCATATACTTTGGGACCAGAATGGGAGAAATGTGAAAGTCTAAATGGATGACATTATTATAAAAAGCAAGCATACAAGGTAGCACCCCGTGGACCTTAAGCAAATCCTTCAATTACTGAGCTAGTCCCAGATCAAGTTAAATCTAAAAAAAATGTACCTTTGGAGTCAAGGCAGGAAAGTTCCTGGGATTCATGATATCCCACAAAGGTATTAAAGGTAACCCAAAAAAGATAGAGGCCACTCTCAATATGAAAGCTCTAAAGACTATCCACAAGTTATAAAGACTAAATGCTAGAATCACAGCTTATGGGCATTTTATCTCTTGCTCAGGCAAATGATGCCTACCACTATTTCGAGCTTTGAAAAATTCCAAAAAAAAATTTGGACTGAAAACTGCCAAGTAGCCTTTAAAGATATTAAAAAATTCATATTCTCACTACCTCTACTCAGTAGGCCGGTCCTATAAGAAATGTTATATTTATACCTCTTCGTGGGTCGAGAATCCATATATTCAGTACTAGTGAGGAAAGAAGAGAGCCAACAAAGGCTGGTATACTACGCTAGCAAAGTATTTTGAGGATTTAAGATTTAGTACCCAGCACTAGATAAATTGGCCATGGCGATCATCCACACATCCCGAAAGCTCATACACTACTTCTAGGCTCATCCCATTATTGTAAGGTCTAGCTCCCCCTTGTGAAAAATTCTACAAAGACTTGAGACATTTGGCAAGTTAGTCCAATGGTTAATATTATTCAAAGAATTCAATGTCGAATATGAGTCCCAGTAGCAGGTGAAGGCTCAAGCATTAGCAAATTTTATATAGAAAATGATGCCAAAAAATCTCGCCACCTCCAAAGCACTAGAATGGAGGCTCTATGTCGATGGAGCTTCCTCCACCCAAGGATTTGTTACAAGGATTATTCTCAAATTGCCACATAAATTTCATCAGATATATAGTTTGAATAGGGTATAACATAATTAACAATGTTGCAGAATATGAGGCACTGATCACTAGCTTAAAGTTGGTTATAGAAGTCAAGGCTGAGCATCTCATGATACACTCAAACTCTCAATTGGTAGTAAACCAATTCAAAGGGACATTCCAAATTAAGGATCCAAGCATCGCTAGATATATTGGAAAAGTCATCCAGCTCCTGATGAAGATTGAGCAAGACGGGGAACATTGGGAAATAGTATAGATCCCCCAAAATGAAAACTCCAAGGCTAACCTATTGGCCAAGTCAGCTGCTGAGGAAAATCAGGCATTTAAAGAAATGGAGCTCACTTAAGCACTAGCAAAACCCAGTACTAAGGATTCAAAAATCATGGATGTACGAGAAGTCCCGAGATGGATAAACTGATCATTCAATACCTAGAAAATGAGACACTTCTAGAAGAAAAATTAAAAGCTTGAAAGATAAAGATAATGTAGCCCACTACTCTATCCGTCACAGAAAACTCTACACAAGATCCCTCTCACACCCATAGTCTAAGTGTGTGTCCCTAAAAGAAGGGAATTGCGTACTCAAGGAAATCCATGAAGGGATTTGTAGAGCACATTAATCACAATACATATTAACTAGGAAGGCATTATTGCAAGGATACTACTGACCCACTATGTCCTAAGATGCTTAGAAGCTAACTTAAGAATGTCATAAGTGCTAGTAGTTTGCCCGCCTCAATCACAAGCCTTCTAACCCTCAACATCCGATTGGTAGCCCTTGGCCCTTTGCTGTATAGGGAATGGACATCCTGGGTCCCTTCCCGACCTCAATATCATAAAAAAATGGGACTAATATTCTCACTCCAATCTACATTATTGCCCATAAATAGGCTTCTAATCAATAATTTTCATAATTGGCACACTTCTACAAGGAAGTTTTAAATAGTGGAAACCACTGCCAACCAACCAACTAACTTGACAATAAGCTTATGTTTAGTTTGCATATAGCGACTTTGTCTTTGAGAATTGGATTCCTTTTTGCTAAGAAACAAATAGAAACATACCAAATAACTTACAAAGATACAATCTTTACTAATAAAAACAAGAAAAAGACAATAATCCCAAAAATCATACAACAAAACTTTTACAATGACACTACATCATATCATAATAAACAAAGCACAAGAATCCCAAAAACACCCATTTCCCAAAACCAACATAACTTCTCATAAAACATAACAAAATAGTCAAAACATAAAAAATAAACAACAGCATAACAAGCATATGTAAACTGCTACTAACCTTCATCTTGTGCAGAATTTTCTTGCCAGTCGTCATGGTGTCAAAACTAAAAATTCTTACTTTCAAGAAACAGAAATAAAAATAGAGATTTTAGTGTTAAGGTAAGATCAGGAGCAACTAGAAATGATCACACACACACAGATAAATTTATTTAAATTTAGAAATCAGCTCTGTGACCATAGGATAATTTGTTTATTCATATTCTTCTATATATACTGTCAAAATATCACTAATAAAGTACCCATAAATTCTTTTTACGATTGTGTTGTGTTTATTAAGATGGTATCAAAGCTTGATTCAATCTCCTTCGTTTGAATTGAAGTTTGATTCTAGAAACATAATTGTTATTTTTGTTTATTTCTTTAGTTGTAATTTTCTTTGAATCATCATCACTATGTCTGATCCTAAAGGTAGTAATGATGATTCTTTAAAGAAAATTGAAAACTCTGCACCTTCAAGTGGTTTCTATATACAGGAAACTTCCTCTTTAATCACCCCAGAACGTCTTGATGGAACCAATTATGTTGAGTGGTCCCTAAACGCTCAAAATAAAATCCATGGAAGAAAACATTGGGGTCTTATCTCAGGTACAAAAGCTGCACCAAAAGTTGAGCATTCAGAAGAAAATGAAGTATGGCAAGATGAAAATTGTCTGGTCAAATCAAGGCTTCTTGATGCAATGACAAAGGACATCAGATCTTTGTTTCTTTGATTGGAAACAACGAAGGAAATTCGAGATACTATCAAATAGACATATTCCGTTGATTAAGATGCTTCAAAGGCATACCAACTTCATTGTGAGTTAATGTCTATTCGCCAGGATGGAGAATCTATTATTTCTTACTTTGGAAAATTAAAAAAGATATGGCAACAACTTGATGATATTGATGATTGTACTATGGAGTGTGCAAATGATATTAAAAAATACACCACGAAGGTTAATACCCAACGTGTGTATCTTTTTTTGGCTGGATTGTATTCTCAGTTAGATAGAGTTAGAGGTTGCATACTTGCTGCTAAACCACTCCCAAACATACAAAGCATGTATGTTGTGGTTTGTGTAGAAGCTAATTGTCAAGGAGCCATGCTTAGAGGTACGATTGGAGAAGGAACTGTAATGGCCATAAAAAAGACATCTACCTCAAAGAAAGATAGAAAATATACTCATTGTAATGGTACTGGTCACACAGTGGATACATATTTTTGACTCTATGGATATCCAGATTGGAATTCAAAAAAGCAAAAAGGTATTTTGTGTATCTACTAATGCCAAAGAGGAGGACACCAGTCCAAAAGTTAATCTAGCCACAACTTCTGGATTTGCTGCTAACTTAGGTACATCTCTTACTAGAAATAGTGATTGGATAATTGACTCAGGTGCAATAGATCATATGACTTGTGATGGATATAGGTTTAATAAGTTATATTCCAAATGTCCGATGAATATTGTCACTAATGCTAATGGAGTGTCCTCTCCAATTTTTGGCACTGGTACAGTTTCATTATCTCTTTCCTTAAATATCAAAGACTTATTGTTTGTGCCATCCCTAAACTGCAACATAATTTCTGTGAATCAATTAACCAAATCTTATAATCTATCATGTATTTTTTTTCCTATTGACTTCATTCTACAGGACCTTTATACCAAGGAGAAGATTGGCAGTGGTAGAGAAAGTAGAGGATTGTACTATCTAGAAGATGGGTTTCAACATTTCAAAAAGGGACAAGCTCATTTGATAGATGAAGATTCAGAAGATAAGCAAAAGGAACCAATTTGGTGATGGCATAAAAGATTAGGGCATCCATCCTTTTCCTATCTAAAAAAATTATTTCCATTTTTATTTATTGGGTCTAATGTTTCAGATTTTTCTTGTACAATGTGTGTTCTAGAAAAAAGCCATCGTACTATTTTTTATTTGAGTAATAAGAGAGCAAATGTTCCTTTTTCATTAGTGCATTCAGATGTTTGGGGACCAACACCTATGTCAACTCTTAATAGAATGAGATGGTATGTAGCCTTTATGGATGACTATACCCAAATGACTTGGGTTTATCAAATGAACAAGAGTGATGTAAGTTTCATTTTTTTTTCTCTTTCATCAAATGATACTAACTCAATTTGGCATGCCAATAAAGGTCCTTCGATCTAATAATTGGGGGGTGGGGGGGGTGGGAAGGGGGAATACCTTAAACAAGAGTTGATGGAATTTATGAACTTTGATGGAATAATTCATCAAACAATATGTCCTTACTCACTACAACAAAATGGCATTACTGAAAGGAAAAATAGACAACTCTTGGAAGTTACTTGATCTCTTATAATTGGTGGACATATTCCCTCTTACTTATAGGTTGAAGCATTGAGTTCAACAGTATATTTGATCAATCAAACTCCTTCAAGTATTTTGAACTTTAGATGGCCATTGGATGTGCTATCTGATCATTGCACCCTTCCATCAGTGGTTCATTTGCCACCAAAAATATTTGGGTGCGTAGTCTTCATTCACTTACATCCACATCAAAGGGGCAAACTTGAATCACGTGCTATAAAAGGCATTTTTTTGGGATACGAAAGTCACAAAAAAGGGTACAAATGTTATGATCCTTCCTCTAAGAAACTCAATGTTTCCATGGATGTTATATTCCATGAAAATGAGCTATTTTACACACTAACTACAGATTCATCACTTCAGGGGGAGAATAAATAAGCAGTGATTAATTATGATAGTGCAATACATGCATTTATTCCAATAGCTTTGGATCAAAAAAATGTTATTGTATTGGATTCAATAAGTACTATATTGGATGATGAAAATGTTGTATTGGATGCAGGAAATACTGAATTAGATGACTCTAAAGAATTGCAAGAGGATCCTCTCACTGATAGTACAATTCCTCTTCAATCATTAAGTCAATCTTCTATTGGGGCACCATCAATAGAGGTATCCACTAATACTAATCCAATAGTTATTGATGATGGTGACATTGAAATATCTAACTATCATCTTCCACCTTGTTTTAACCGTGGTATGCCTCCAATTAGATATGAACATAATCTTACAGCCAAAATTAAATATCCAATTAGCAATCGTGTGTCTTATTAGTGGCAATCAAGGTCATATGCATCTTATGTACTACAATTATCATCTATCTCTAATCCTAATAAATTGCAGGAAGCTTTAACAGATACAAGATGGACCTAAGCCATGGCAGAGGAAATGACAGGTCTTGAAAAAAATACTACTTGGGAACTAGTGCCTCATCCAAAAGGAAAAAATTATAGGATGTAGATAGGTGTTTATTATTAAACTTAAAGCTGATGAGATAGTTGAAAGATTCAAAGCATGATTTGTTGCAAAAGGGTATACACAATCCTATAGAGTTGATTATCAACCTGGGCAGGGTCAGCTGGGCAGACTGGGCAGGGTCAGCTAATAATAGAAGGTCAACCTCGGGCTACTTCATATTTTTAGGAGGAAACCTTGTAACTTGGAGAAGTAAAAAGCAATAAGTGGTAGCAAGATCTAGTGCTGAAGCTGAGTTTAGAGGTATGACTTTTGGAGTATGTGAATTGTTATGGTTAAAGAAATTACTAAAAGAATTGGGTGCTGATCCTTAAAGAGCAATGAACTTATATTGTGATAATACTTCAGCTATTGAGATTACTCGCAATCCTGTTCAATACGATCGAATGAAACACATAGAAGTTAACAAACATTTTATCAAGGAAAAGCTTGGAGTTGGGATTATTGCATTACCATTTGTGAAGTTTGAAGATCAACTCACTGATATACTTATCAAGGTTGTATCCAGGAAAGTGTTTAATAATTCTTTATGTAAGTTAGGCATATGTGATAGCCATGCTCCAACTTGAGGGGGAGTGATAGCATGTTGAGAGCTAATTGTGAGGCATGATATTATTGACAAAAGTGGTAGAAATTAGAGAGTTAATTATAGGTTGAAAAATATTTTTGATAAAAGAAGCCAGCATAATATTGTTGACAAGTCTAAGATTTAGATGTTCAAATTTTGTTTAAATTTAGAAATCAGCTTCATGACCATTAGATAATTTTTTTATTTGTATTCTTCTATATATACTGTCAAAACATCACTAATAAAGTATGTAGAATTTCTTTTTACAATTGTGTTATGTTTATTAAGACCAGTCCACACCACGAGGCACCTCCACCACCATACTAAGAACTAGTGCCTCATACACAAGCTTTGAAAAAAATGCTACTTGGGAACTAGTGCCTCATCCAAAAGGAAAAAAACTGTGGGATGTAGATGGGTGTTTATTGTTAAACTTAAAGCCGATGAGATAGTTGAAAGGTTCAAAGCATGATTAGTTGCAAAAGGGTATACACAATCCTATGGAGTTGATTATCAAGATACTTTTGCACTAGTTGCAAAGCTTGATATAGTAAGTGTACTTTTATCTTTGGCAGCTAATAATGATTGGCCTCTTTTTCAATTTGATGTAAAGAATGCCTTCTTAAATAGAGATCTTGCTAAAGAAGTATACATGGATCCTCCTCTAAGAAATGAAAAATATTCAAATACTACAGTGGTATGTAAACTCAAAAAAGCTTTGTATGGATTAAAGTAATCTCCAAGAGCATGGTTTGGTAGATTTAAATAACTATTGTGGTATCTAAAATTCATTTGCATCATACACAAATCAATTAAACATACATAAAGTAGCCGGTGAAGAAAAAACCCGACATGGAAGATGACTACTGGCAGACTGACAGTGAGGTTCTTAAAAAAAATAGATTGAGGGGAATTAGACCTCACTAAGTGAATCAATTTTATAAAATGCATGCTAGTTTTAAAAGATTTAGTTAAAACCCTTTTTTAAAATAAAATAAAATAGAATAAATATATATATGTAAATATTAAAATCATTTAATTTTCTCAAATATTTTTAATAAATAAAATACCTTTCTAAATCACAATTTACTTTAATATAAATTTTAATACGAAATCGTTTCAATATTTGTTTAGGTAAAAAACTTGGTAGAACACCTAAAACTTTCAAATTCTAATAGCCACTTGGCTCACTTAATCCAATTGACTATCAGTCCTGGGTCTAGCCACAATCAGTGTAAACACCCAATTTCGAGATGATAAAGTATGGATGTGACAAAAGACTCCAATGATAAAAATATTATAAATAGGTCTTCAACAGTTGAAGTTTCAAACCTCAAAAGTCTAAATGCATTTTCAAAAAAAGAGTTTAATTGGTTTTTTAAGGACTTAATTGTAATATTTTTTTAGCACCTAATTGAAAATTTTAAACCCTTTTAGGGGTCTTTTTGTAATTAAAAAAAGGGATCGGAATTGTGTAATTCCAACTGGAATTACACAATTCCGATCAGAATTATACATTTTCCGTCTATTTTTTTTTTGTATTTTTACAAAAAAAAAAAAAATTTCTTGAATTTTGATAGGTTAAAAATTTTCTTAAATTCCTTTTTGGGATTTATCTAGATTTTCAAGAAATAAAATGCTTTTAAAATTGAAACTCTTTAGTACATCTATGACTGAGGGTTTTTTTTTTTTTTTTTCTATAAATGCATAACTAAAGCTCTTTTGGAAGGAGGGCTTTCTCTCTCTTTTCTTGGAGACTTTTATTTTACTAGGTAGTACACAAAAATATTCTCTATGATTTATTTGTTTTTGAAGCAAGGAGCAATAGATTTTTGAGAAGAAGAATAAAAAGTTTTTGAAGAACTACTAAAAGACAACGGTGGTGTTACTAGTCTGAGGGGCAACTCATGCTACATCCATAATAATTAACTTCTTTCCTGCCTTCTTTTATTTTTATTTTTTTTATTTTATCTCTAATAAAACTTAAATTAACTAAATATAATTCTAATTTATTTGAAATTATGTTTCAAACTATAACACATTCTTCACTCATTATTATATAAAAAAATAGATAATTTAGTCATTTACTAATAAAAATATAATTAATTAATTAAAATATAATTTTAATTTGATTGAAAGTCTATTTCCTATTTTAATTAGGTTAAGTTCTATTTTATCTGTACTAAAAATTAAATTAACTAAATATAATTATAATTTAATTAAAGTATGTTTCCTATTTTAATTATGATAACTTTTATCTTATTTCTAAGAAAATTCTAATTGAAAGTATATTTTCTATTTTAATTAGGTTAACTTCTATTTTATATCTAATAAAATTAATTTAATTAAAATATAATTGTAATATAATTGAAAGTATGTATTCTATTTTATATGTAACAAAATTAATTTAATTAAAATTTAATTGAATATTTATTTCATAGTTTAATTATGTTAACTTTTATTTTATCTCTAATAAAATTCAAATTAATTAAGATATAATTCTAATTTAATTGAAAGTATGTTTCTTATTTTAATTATGTCAATTTTTATTTTATCTCTAATAAAATTAAATTAATTAAACTTTTAGTACTAATTTTGTTTCAAATATATTTCTTTCTATTTTAATTAGGTCTACTTATATTTTATATATTATAAATCAAATTAGATAATGTAATTTTATAAGTCATATTATATAAAATTTAATAATTAAATAATTAAAATCAAAATAATAAATTTTATGAAAATAGGAAAAGTATATAATTTGTTTTAAAAGTAAATATTTTTATTAATTAAAAATTAATAAATAAAAAATAGAGCATATAATTTGATTGAAAATATTTTTCTGTAAAAAAAGCAGCATAATTATCATTTTTAGATATTTTTATAAAATTTAATAAAAAAGAGTTAAAATTAAATTAATTAATATTTATCAATTAATAATTATTTGAACTTAAAAAAATTACATTAAATTAATTTTTGAGTAAATAAAATTATTTATATTAAAAAAATAAAGTATCACAACTCAAATAAAAATTTACTACAATTGTAATATATTATAAGTTTAATGGGTTATAATATTTAAATTCTTATATAAAGAAAATATAACTTTTATTTTTTTAATTTTTTATTTAAAAAACTAATGAACTTTTATTATCTTATGGTTAATTATAAACATAATATTTTTTTCCTATATGAAATTAGTTTAAAAGTTGATAAAGATTATTTATAAAAAATATTGAAGGAATATCATATAATTATTTAAATAAAAAATTTATGTAAGTTGTAATAAATTATAACTATATTAAATTACTATTAAATTGCTAAATAAATGACACTGCTACTATTTTTAAAACTTTATTTAATAATAATAATAACAATTAAACTTATTATTATTATTATTATTATTATTATGAGTTTAAGAAATTTTTTATTCACGTGTGAAACAATTATTTACTATATATCATAAGTCCAATAAATTTGTTATTTACATGTAAAACATGTGATTGTTTATTAATATATACATAACTCTTTTCAAAGTATGTACAAATTAAGATTTGATTATTGTCTTTATTCTCCGTAGTTTAAAAAAAGAAAAAAAAAGTTCTCTAATACACCTATATAATATAGGTAGTTAGTTAATTCCTACTCAAACAAGGATTTTTACAATGGCAGGGTGACAAGGTTTTTGATATTCAGTGTAGAGCAATAGAGATTTGTTGTTCTTTAAAATCTCTAAGTAATTTTGTGGGGGTCTGTAGGAATAAAATTCCTATGACAATTGCTTGGTCACCTCCTCCGGAGAATTGGTGTAAATTGAATACAGATGGGTCTTTTAATGGGCTACTTTGCTTGCTCCAGCGGGTGGTGTGTTGCGAAATTCATATGGTGCTTGGGTTGTTGGTTTGCTGCCAATCTTGGTTTGTGCTGTGGGGTATTTTTGTGGGTTCTAAAAATCGTTCACCAGGCTGCCACAGGTATAAGCAAGCTCCTCCGAAAATTTTGCAGTGGATTTCTCGTGGTGTTGTTGGAGTTGGATATAATAGGATGATTGCTTTGTAGTTCTCTTTTTGTTTGAGGCCTTGCCTCCCCCTCTCAAGGAAAAAAAACTTTATTAGTTCAAGAGAATCTGAACGCCTTCCTTGAACATTGCTAAATCTTCTCCTTTATTTAAATATACTTACTACCCTGCTCTAACAACAACCAACATATAGATCGATAATGGCATGTAAATGTCTTCTTTAATTACATGTTTCCGTTAGTGTTTTTCTTTCAACATCTCGCCTACATTAGAAAAGATTGTAGCTGATCAAACCAATTTATTATCTAGAATAATTGTTGAAGAAGTGTGTATGGTAGAGTGATTATACACTGAGCAATTCTCATTAACAGAATGAATAAGCTGATGTGTCTGACACTTATCTGGAAGAGCAGGAATGTTTCCGAGAATGAAAGAAGGATTTATGTTTGCTGGCCTGGTTGATCTGGAAACTAAGAGGGCAATAATCAGAAATGCTACTAGTCGAGTCATTTATGTTTCTGTTGGCTATACAACATCTTCTCAGCACTCCTGTCAGAGTGTAATGCAATTTGCAGGCTAATATAATGCACCTGAAATAAGTGTTTGGAAGGAGTTCTTCTGCTGTAAATCACAAGGAGCTTCCCTGTGTGCGTTGTGATTTTAAGGTTTTCATAAGTGCTGAGTGTTTTACATTCATCAGAACTTATATTTTTCCTTACTGCACAGCCTGTCAGGAGCCTCCATTCGAGAGTTGCGTCCAACGCATGACTGGAAGAGCATTTGCTGTTTGGAACAATGAGAGGAAGATCATATGTTGGTGCGCTCATTGCTTTTCCGTGGTTCAGTATGATCCTATTGTGCTATATTATTCTCTGTACCCGCTCTTTTTGTTCATTTCATTTTCATGTTTTGGTCATCAGTAAAGATATTTTAGGCAGATTCATCAGATTCATATGCTAAAAATTGAGGTTTAGAAAATAATTAATCCTTTTGATTGAATCAGATCAGATTGCGATAATTAGGAAAATTTTAAGGAATTTTGCAACTTTGTTGATTTTACTACTTTGGTCATTGCATAGTTAGAGGGAAAATTTATGAAAATATGAGAAATTGCTATCAATGCCTTTCTTGTTTTGCTTTTCAGTTGTTGACTTACCCAATTAGTAAGTCAACAAATTTTTGGTTCGCTTACAGCTTGCGCCAATGCATATTCCGTTTTGGTTGAAGAGAAAATTTAGGATACTACTATAATTTGGGAGCTCTTATATTATAAAATCAAAAACTGGCCGACTGACCTTGTGCAGTCCATCAATGACATCTCAGAAAAAGGAAGGCCTATTCACCAATTCCAAGAAGCACCAATCTGCTAAGCACATAGCCAGTCTAGTTAATTTAAGAACCCATCAGCAATGAAGCCAAAGACTCAGTCACAGTCCTTTCAAGTTAAAGGCTCCAAACCCAAAACTGCAAAATGGTTTTTAGACAAACTTTCCATCAAGCTTCTAAAATGCTTTTATTTGGTACCATATTGTGGAGAAACAAATGTCAAAAATGCACTTGGGGATTCCATTTTCGCCCAAGAGAACCAGGCCATTGAACAGCAGAAGCTGGAAGGAGGAATATCCCGACAGGTGATTGAATGCTGCTACTATATTCTATTTCGACTCTTTTTTATAGTGGTTTCTCTTGCTTACGGTCTGATTATTATTGACATTCCATATTCAGAACGTTAAACCCCAACAACCATTGCTCCACAAATCCAAACCGGGTCTTAGCAGTGGTAATTCCAACTTATCTATTGCTAACAAGACACAGAATGAAGAGAGAAAGGTTTGTCCTTATGTAATTTACTAATATAATTGTTTCATGTAATTAGGTAGGAACTGACTCAGCATACACTTCATGTTTCCTTCTTTACTTAAAGGTCTATGTTCGGGAATCAGCAGCACCAACACCATCTATTTCAATGGCAAATATGATGAAAAAGTTTCAATCAAGTTCCAGGGACTTGTCACTACCATCTCTCTCACATGTAATGACTTCATGAAATTTGCTTCTCTCTCCCTTTTCCTTCATCTTTCTTTCCCAAACTTTTTCATTTAATTCAGGATGCTGATGCTTCTATTATCCAGGGGAAATATGAACTCACATTGACAAGGCCTAAGGAGCTTGAATTTGAAACAGCTCAGCGGGTTTGCTCAGATCTTTAATCCCTGTGGAATAATGATGGAAATAAAATCAGTAATTTTTTTTTTATATTTAACCATCATGACACTTTCAATTTTCTTCAGGAATTTCAATTTGAGACAATGGTAAGGGCCAATCAGAATGCAGAAACTGCTTCAGTGGTCTCAACTGAAGAGTCTCATTAGGTTTAGAGCAAACTAATTTGTATATCTTATTCTCTTAGTCCTATCAGATTTCAATGGCAGAGATAATGAAAAAGTTTCAATCAAGTCCCAGGGACTTGTCACTGCCACATAATAAAAGAAGTTCTCTCACATGTAATGACTTCATGAAATTTGCTTCTCACTCCCTTTTCCTTTCATCTTTCTTTCCCAAACTTTTTTTATTTAATTTAGGATGCTGCTGCTACTATTATCCAATGGAAACGGGCTCGCGTTGACAAGGCCTAAGGAGCCTGAATTTGAAACAGCTCAGCGGGTTTGCTCAGTCAAATTTGCTGATCTTGAAGAAGAGATGATGACCAAGACTCCAAAGTTTAAAGCTAGACCAGTAAACGAGAAGGTAATATATATATATATATATATATATATATATATATATATATATATATATATATGTTTTCCATCAGCCTTCTGAGGTTCATGTGCTTGTTGGTAATTCATGCTATTCTTCTTCCCTGTCCAACTGAAAAATTTTCATTTGTTATAGATCTTTGAAGCTCCCACATTACCACCTGCATTACCAAGAAGTGCTCCAAAACTACCAAAATTTAAGGTAAACCCTGTGGAATAATGACGGAAATAAAGTCAGTAAAATTTATTTTTTTTATATTTAAACATCCTGACACTTTCAATTTTCTTCAGGAATTTCATTTTGAGACAACGGTGAGCGCCAATCAGAATGCAGAAACTGGTTCAATGGCCTCAACTATAGTGACTCATCAGGTTTAGAGCAAACTAATTTGTATATCTTATTCTCTTTGTCCTATCAGATTTTTTTTCAAACTTCTTTTTTTTTTTTTTAAATTTCATGACAAGGTCAATGGAAGCCTCATCATCTAACTGAACCTAAAACTAAAAGCCCTCTTCTTAGTACCACTTTAAGGGCTCGTCCACCAAAGGTGAAAAGTTCTTTAGAGCTTGAGGAGGAAAATAAAAGGATTCCTAAATTTAAGGCAAGGCCATTGAATAAGAAGATATTTCTGTATCTTCTTACTTAACTGAATGCTAAGTTGGCACCAACTAGAATCATTAGTTTCCTTAAGAAATTTGAAGTCTTCTGTTGTATAGATTTTTTAAAGTAAAGGAGAATGAGGTAGTTTATGCATTGTAAAGAAACAAGTCACCATACCTCAGGAATTTGCCATAAATGATAGGAATCATAGGATTACACCATCGACTGTTGTTGCTGATTTGTTTGATGTAGATACAACATAGTTCCTTCATTATACACACAATAAACAATAGAATTGTGACAGATTCTCGTTGTATCTCTTTTCTTCTTTTTTAGCTTTCACTAAATTCCAAACCCCGCAATCCACTTCCAAGAAATACAGTGCCAAATCTCTTCCATCTCCACACAGAGGTACTGTTTTGTTCCCCTCTCGAGCATGGGACAAAATAATGCCAAGAAAGCTCTGTGTTGATGTGTTCTGTCTTTGTTGTTGCTTTCAGGAAAGAGGAGCTAAAAAAGAGTGGAAATTTACGATGGAACTTGCGGAGAAGCAGAGAGAGGAGGAAAGAGCCAGGGCTCCAAAGGCCAATCAATATCCTTATACCACTGACTTTCGTGGGGTACATTTTCATTAATACGTACCTCGGTTAGTTAACATATTAATAAGCATCCATGTAATGAGATAACATGGGGTCAATTTGGCTGCAGATTCCTCCAAAACCAGAGCCAAAACCATGCACATAACTGGAACCTTTCCAGTTGGAGATTCTAGTGAGGCATGAGGAAGAAATGCAAAGGCAAATGGATAAAGGACTGAGAATTGACAAAGAAGAGGAGGAAAAGAGGATATATAGAGCACAACCTATTCTCAAAAAGTAAGCAAAATTTAAATTGCTTTCTTAACATACATCAATTAGTTCTCATTTCAGGTCTTATGCAGGGACCCAATTCCAGTACCAGAGAGAGTGCGTAAACCCCCAACGCAAGTTCAACAATTTGATCTCCGTGTAGATCACAGGGCTGTGGATAGAGTAGAATGTGATCAGAAGGCAAGTTCATTTCAGTCAATTTAATAATAAGAAAACTGGATTTAGTGAAAGTCATGTCATGTCAATTGGCAAACTGTGGTTCTTTTTAGATTAAAGAGAAAGAGCACTTGCACAAGAGATACAGGCAGGAGAGGGAAACTGCAAGGATGGTATAAAATAAAGTCTTTTCATTTTTTAAAATGTTGTGCTACTGACAATATTCTCAATTTGGCTAATCTAATGAAATTATAAATTGCGGATAGAGGAAGACAAGGCAGTGAAGGAATTGAGGGCGACAATGGTCCCTCGTGCAAGGCCAATGCCTGAATTTGACCATCCATTTCGCCCCAAGAAGTAAGAAAACTAACAAACTTTAATTTTGATGCTATAAAAAGGCCTGGTTGCTGCTTTTAAACTCCTTTCTGATCGAGCGTATGTTCTAAATAGATCTGCTAAGGCAGCCACAAAAGCAAAATCACCCAATTTGCAGGTGCTTAAGAGGAAACAGAGACAGGATGATGGTAAATGCAATCTCCAGCCCCGCTTCATCTAGGAGACGATTGATCTATCATTTGGTGGCGGCAGTTTCAAATTTTTGGACTACCTTTTTCAAAAAATATGAGTGATAGATTTATTTAGTACATATGCTATAAACATGAGTGATAGATTTATTGAATTGAAATCAATAGTTTGATGGATTTTAACTCATTTCATTTCATACATGTTCTTTTAACCAAGATACTAGTTATAAAATCTCAAAATCTAGCCAAATCCATTGCTACCAGTTACATCCTTGAATATTTGAATTACTTAATAAATTACACGTTCATAATATAAGAATATCTCCCGAGAGAAAAAAAGGAAACAAACTGACTGGCCAACCCCATTCAGAGACCATAGTTAACAAGTTACATTGATGTGCAAAGCAAGCAAAAAAAAAAAAAAAAACAAACAAACAAATAAACAAATTGTCAAAATTTACCTACCAGGAAGGTTTGATACAAAACCACCATGACTCTCAATCATTTTTTTTTCCTTGCTTGGCTGATGATCAACTGATACTTGTTTGCCCACACCATTCTTGCATATAACAACTCGTGAATCTCTCACATTTTCCACTACCAGCTTCTGACCATTGATCAGGATTGCCGTAACTACAGTTGACCCTCCTTTTCCCAAGACAAGTGCCTTCTTTAATATTTCAGCATCTGTTATATGATAAGCTCTCCTTATTGCACACTCTGTATCAGTCCAGAAATTATGTTGCTTGCAAGAAAGAATGAACCAAAATAATGCATTTTGAGAAAGATTATTAAAAATTATAGACCATCAAAAGGTTAGGAGAAGACTTGGTTTAAAATTGTAAATGAACCTTATGCCAGCAAATCAAATTGAAATTATACGAAAAAAAGGTAGAAGTACCTCTTTCAAAATATTAAAATATAAATGATTTTGTATGTAACTTGCAACATCATGGCCCAAGTGCCCATCAAATATTGCAAACAAACCCAATTCATTGTTGTTAACTTGCTTGAAATTGGAAACTACATAATCTTCCATGGCATGGTTTGATTTTCCCTTCATCAAGTGATAACCATGTGTTATATTCTTTAACAATTTGCTTTTGCCTTTTCCTGTCTCAGATGCAGATGAACCAAATCCGGCCTTGACCTAACAAAGAATATACCAAATTCCAAGAAGAGTTGGTGATTTGAATATGAAAAAGTTTTCAGAAATTAAAGAACATGCACAATCATTCTAATATTCCTTCGAGTATCATTAAGTTCAACATATAATTTATAAGGATTATAGTTTAATGTTCATGGGGAAAGCTTTTCACTATAAACTTTCAAATGAATTATAGTTTGAGGTTGAATTAAACTCATAGTTACCTAGCTTAACAGTAAATAAGAACTATTGTCTAATGTTGGAAACGTGGCATTGTGGTAGGCAAATAGCACATGCACAATCATTCTGATTGCCTTATATCTATAGAGGGAATTTGTAAAAGAATCTTTCTTGCCTATAATTCCTAGAATAATTATGCATTATATCTAAAGCTCAAAAAATATGTGGCCCTTAAGCAGACTGATATTGACTGCAACTATGCAGTTGCAAAACTACAATTTAGAAGCAACTACTTGGAAATAGTATTCAATTACAATAAATCTTCCATTAGATGATTGATAGATGCATCTAAGCTGTTTTGTAGAGATCATGCTGCCTATAGAATCTATGGCAGGGCATCAACAAGGACTTGCACCTTTTCCAGTCCTAGACTAACCACACAATTTCACGCACAGTTAAGAATCTAAAAACTAGGCACTAATAAACTATGTTGTTGGTTCATACAAAGGAAATCCGCCAAGGACAACTAATTATGTCCTTCAATTGTGCCTTCTTTTGGGGTACCCAAATTCCACACCCCTTGAATTGTGCATTTTAGCCTATCATAATACAACACATCTAACAAGACTTTTACTTCAGTAAAAATGGGACTAATGTCCTCACTTCAATATGAATTATTGCCCATAAATAGGCTTATAATCAGCAATTTTCAAAATTGGCAACACTTCTACAACCATGTTTCAAATAGTGGTAACCACAACCAACCAACTTGACAATAAGCTTATGCAGTCTCCAGCCCTGCTTAATCCATGAGATGATTTATCCATCATTTGATGGCGACTGTTCAAGAATTTTGAACCTCCTTTTTTTTTTCCTTTAAAGTATTATTGTAGTCCATATTTTTGTTATAATTCTTTATCCTTGGACACACAAATAGATATTGTTGTCATGATTTCACAATGGAAATCAATTTAAACCCAGTTATGCATGTGTTATCTATCACCAAGTATTGGGTGCTCTTAAAAAGGAGAAAGAATAAAAAGAATAGAAATTAATGAGTTATTCATCAAAAGAAAGATAAAGCCATAAAGCATAAAACAAAAAATTCCTTCATTCCTTCATGTCCGCACTCTTTGAATTCACTCTACTCCAAAAGTTTTGCGTCTGTTGTATAGGAAAAAAATGGTGATGCGCAATAAAAATTTCCATTGTCAACAAGTCTCTCAAATGTCGATCTGGAATGTTTCACAACACACATATGTAGTCTAATGATGGCACTTGGCACAGGCACAAAATTAATATAAGTACCCTACATTGCAATTAGTTAATTAATTATTTTATTACTATTATTATTAAACAGTAACAACCTTTCAAAAAGTTGTTTGTTAACTGCAGAGATTCTGTTATATACAAAATCATTTTGTGCTAATTAAAAAAATTTCTTTCTCTCCTAATTTCTCCGTAACTTATTCATCTAAGAAGTTTTTTATAGAATCCACAGAATTTGATATCTGTGTATTCTTGACTTTGTTGTATCTTGAAAGTATATTGCTGTCAACCTTATAGCAAATTAGTGGGGGCAATCAATACCTGTATGACACTTAACTGGAAGTCATTTGATTCTGTCTGCATTCATCGGCCAACCTTGCACCATGTATTCTATGCACCATCAGATCCACCTTGGTCCTCCACGCTTAGCTATTATATTGAGCTTGTTAATGTGCAGACAACGTCTCTTTGATGGTTTATAGTATTTGCCTGAGAGAAAATGCGTGCAGTCAGGGAAGAACTCAAATACCAAAATGCAAATAAAAGTGACCAAATGAATGGTGGTTAATCCTGATGACACTAGCAAGATAAGCATAAGATACCCAACAAGGCGAGCCATTGATATTTTGTGTAGTAATGCCTGTGAAGATTGAATTGGATACATAGATAAATTGTGAGGAGACTACAGGTGCCCTTTTTATTCGTAAATCTTAAAACAGTTTTATTTGGCTTTGTTCTATGCAATTTCCGTCTAACATCTTCCTTAATTTGCTCGTAATTTGTTGTCGGAATCCATTAGTTGGATTTATTGTCAAGTTTAATATGAAAGCATGGAATTGTCTAGATGTTCAGTACAGAGTCTATTCTGATCAGAATTGAATTAGTTCAATGGAAGAAATGAAGTTTGCGGAGTGTCGACATGAATCTGTGATGATTTGATTTTGCAACAATTCTGGCTGCTTTATCGATTAAATTCAGCAGAATGGAAGCGCAACAGAAATCAATAACATTAACATAATTACATAATGTGATTTTTTTTATATAATTTTATTTTAGAGTAACAGAAAAAATATTGTAGTTTAATGCGAAGAAATTTGCCAGTCTTATTCGCTTCATACCGCAGGCTTGGTACATAAGTCTTCTGCACTGTTTATCACTCATCGAACTCTGCAAAACAAGAAAAGAAAAGAACAAAAATCAGCCATTTTCTTATATAGAATTGTCGTTGAAGAGGTTGTTAGTTGAGTGATTTTACTCTGAGCAATCTTATTAATAGAAATGGGGAAGCTGAGATGTGTCCGACACTTGTTTGGAAGAGCAATAATGTTTTCGAGAATGAAGGAAGGATTATCAACTGCTGCAATGAGCTCAATGCATTGACAGATCTTCTGCACATCACTATCCTACTTCGCTAACCTATTGAGTTCCTGAACTCCCATGCAGCAGGGCCATGTCGGTTCGCTCACATGCCCATCGATAAATCCTACACATGAGCTGAAGTATAGAATCACATTCAAACAATCTATGAAATCCTGTATTTGCTGAGGCCTGGCTGATCCAAAAACTAAGAGGGTAACAATCAGAAGTGCTACCAGTCGAGTCATTTATGTTTTGTTGGCTGTATGAGATCTCTTCAACCCTCTTGTCAGGATAAAGTTCTGAACATGGTAGGTTGATCTCAAAAGTGAAACATGAATCATTCTTATTTGTAGATGTAAAGGAAGTTAGTTGGCTAACAGTTGGCTGAACATGTACTTGTCATTTTCTATAAATTATTAGTTATTGTTGATGTGGTTCTTAAAAGCTCATTATTTATGTTATCTAAAATAATATAACTTCTCTGATTAAACAATCTGCAGGCTAATGTAATAATGCACCTGAAATTAGTGTTGTCAGAGGAGTTCTTTCGCTCTGTATCAATTGAAGAAGCTTTCCTACTGCAGCTTTATGGTTTTCACAAGTTCTGTGTGTTTTACATTTCATCAGAACTTTTACTTTTTCTTGTTGTGCAGTTTGTCAGGAGCATCGATTGTTTATTTCTCAGGAACAAGGAAAGGAGGATCATCTATTGCTGCAATAACCTCGATGCTGTTCAGTATGATCCTATAGTGCAATATTATAAATATCAGGAGCTACCCAACAATGCTCCTGTGTTGGTGCATCCATTTTCCTAATGATAAAATTCTGAGCATTGAAGGAAGTTGCTGATCACATCTGCACAGTCTTTACCAGTGAATTCCTATAGGTTATGATAAGGAACTTCTGATACAGAAAAAAAGAATATAATTGTCACAAATGCATCCAAGTGACTCATTTTGTTTTTTATCAAGAAAATGGCCTAAGCAATGGGAGTCTTCAAAATTTTTTCAAGATCATCAATTCTTTGTGAATCCAAAAGAAGTTAACTGATTAGTTGGCTTGCCAACATGTATGTCTTATCATGGCTCCATAACGTGTCTGCTAATTTTGTGGTTGCCTGTATGCCTATCTTAACCATACAATTAATCAATAAATCACACCCAATAACTGAATTAATTTGAATTCTTGCAAAATTATATGCTTTTTTTTCTTGGCTGATTTTATTTATTTCAAATGCTTTTTTAAATGAAATTTTTCCATGGCCAGTGAAAGAGTAGTAAAACAGTAACTCTTTTCCTATGACTTCATGGTTTGATTTTTGCCGTATTTTAATTTCATAAATGAAAATTTTTAAATGTACACATATACTAAATCGGACACAAATTAATTTAAAATTATAACAATATTGATTTAATTAAAATGTAATCTTTAGTAATGCAGTGATATAATTGCTCGACTGATCCCTAGAACCATTAGGATTTGAATCTGTATCCTAACTTAAAAAAATAAATCTTACCAAATATGAGAAATGACCCTTTTCTAACTCAATTAAAATCATAATAATTCTGAGTTAATTAAATTAAATTATTATATTTTTAAGCTTTCCAAATATCATCTCTCTTTACCAAATTAAAATTTTTATTTACTTTTGTTTTGTGCAATGTATAACAAACTAAAGAAATAAGTTGTGATAAAAAAAAGAAAAGAATAGTATACAAAATGACAGCATTTAGAAGTGTGCAGCCAATGAGAAATAACTGTTAGAGAGAGGGGAGGAGACGCCTCTTATCAACGTGGCCGTTGCATGATCTGGGCCCCTAAATTCAAAATTTTCGACCGTTATTTATCGATTGTCTCCTCTTCTTCTTCCTCTGCTTCTAACGGTAAAATTCACCACCACCACTTCCATTTACAACACTCTTCCACCTCCTCATCCATCACTAAAGAAAAACAAGTTCTTTCTCTTTATGTTTTTCTTTCTCTCTATTTTAACTCTAACTCTAATCGAAAACTAAATTCAATTGATATCCTAACAATGGCTGACGAATCAAATGGTGGAGGTGGAGTCGTAATGATGACGACGAGGATGACGATGGCAACGATGATAGATGAAATTAATGAATTTTCAGCGCCAAAATTCTTTGATTTTATAAAAGGGGAATCAGATGAGGAAATGCATAAAGCCAAACTTTGGTTCAATAAGGCTCTTAGCTATGCACCTTCTCATAATGCTCTTCCTCCTCCTTTATTTCTCTCTCCTTTTATTTATTTAGTGAGCAATAAAATTTCTACGTTAGATTCTTGTTTAGCGTGAGAGATAGGTTTTTTTTTTCTATGTCAACTAGATTCTGAGACTTAGGCTTTGCATATTTATAGAGTTTTGATAGAATTCCTACAGATGTTGAGAAATTAGGGATTTTGAAAATTTAAACCCATTGGAATTGGATGTGAGATCACAATAGAGAGAGATTCTAAACAATTTTGCAAATTTGTTGACTTACTAGTTGGGAAATTTGGAATGAAGAGAAAATTTGGGAAAATATGAGAAATTAGATTTTTTGCGTTTATATTGGGTAATTTACAAGTCATGATTAATGAATTGTGAACAAGACAAGGGCATTTTTAGATTAATTAATTTTTGGCTAGGAGTGGTCATTTATTAGAGACCACAAACTACATGTGAAGGGATTTTGGGTGGCATCAAATAACAATAAATGGTTTGCTTACTTATTTCATTGTAGTCTGTGAATTAATCTAATCTTGAGGTTGAATTTACATTTGCTTCTCTGTTGTGTATTGTTCTTTAATCATGTTTTTCTTTTAATTTATGCAGCTTTCATGCCTAGAATTAAGACTAGTAGATCATTTAAGGTTGAAGCCTTATATGATTTTAGCATAACAAATGATGAAACTCAAAAGGTAATGATATGATATGATTTTCTATATACTTATTACATTACCTAAATAGACTCGGACTCTCAATTGGTAGTGAACCAAGTAAAAGGGACATTCCAAATTAAAGATCCGAGCATCACCAAATACATTGGAAAAGTCATACAGCTCTTGAAGAAGATCAAGCATGACGGGGGACAGTGGGAAATAGTCTAGATTCCTCGAAATGAAAACTTTAAGGCTGACCTATTGGCCAAGTAAGCGGCTGAAGATAATTAGGCTTTCAGAGGAATGGAGCTCACTAAAGCACTGACAAAACCAAGCACCAAGGATTCAAAAATCATGGATGTATAGAAAGTCCCGGAATGGATGAAAGTGATCATTCAATATATGGAAAATGGGACACTCTAGAAGATAAATTGAAAGCTCATAAACTAAAGGTAAAGGCGGCCCACTACTCTATCCATTATGAAGAACTCTACAGAAGATTACTCTCACACTCATAGTCTAAAATGTGTGTCCCTAAAAGAAAGGAATTATGTACTCAGGGAAATCTATGAAGGAATCTGTAGAGCACATGAATCATAATACTTATTAACTAGGAAAGCATTGTTGTAAGGATACTACTGGTCCACCATGTCCCATGATGCTCAAAAGCTAAACCAGAAATGCCACAAGTGCCAGTAGTTTGCCCGCCTCAATCACAAACCTTCAAACCCTCAACATCTGATTAGCAGCCCTTTGCCCTTCGCTATATGGGGAATAGACATCCTGGGTCCCTTCTTAGCCTTAATATTATAGAAAAATTCCTAATTTTGGCCATAGGCCATTTCACTAAGTGGGTAGAAGTGGAAGTTGTATCGACCATCACAGAAGCCTGGGTTAACACTTCTTTTGGAGAGAAATCATCTGCAAGTTTGAAATACTGTATACCTAATCACAAACAATGGAAAGCAATTTAATAATAAGAAATTTAGAAAGTTTTGCTCTGACATTGTACTAAAGCTCCATTTCACGTTAGTAGCTCACTTGTAGATAAATGGGCAAACAGAGGTCACCAACAGGATTATCATGCAAGGGTTGAAGAAGAAGCTCAACGAAAAGAAGGAAAACTAGGTTGAAGAACTTAACAATGTCATCTAGGCTTACAGGACTATGCCCAAATCATCCACAAAAGAGACTCCATTCAGACTAACCTACGGTATAGACTCAGTGATACTAGTAGAAATTGGATCGCCAAGTTACAGGGTCAGCAAAGAATTAGATCAGGACACCAACAACATTAACACTTGGATATGTCTAGATCTATTGGAAGAGAAATGAGAATGGGCTTTTGCAATCATAGAGGCATAAAGACAAAGGATAGCTAAATATCATCATTGGCGCATCCAACCAAGACATTTCAAAGTGGGTGATTAGGTACTCAAAAGGGCATACATCAGCACAGGCAAATTCAAACCTAATTAGGAACGTCCCTAGTATATTATAGAGAGCACATCTAAAGGGGCTTACAAAATTAGAGATAAACATAGGAAAGAACTACAGCGATATTGGAACTCAGACTATCTTTAAAAATACTACAAATAGATGTGCTTAAGATCATGTAAAAAAATGTATCTTTATTAAGCAGTAAAGGTTACATTATAGAATAATTTACATTATAAAAAAAAGAGAATAGCACATATCCTAATCTAATAATTGAGCATCAGAAAGCTTAGATGAAGGGACATTTGGCTATAGAGACTCAAACGGTAAAAGCTCGGAGGATGATCCCATAACAGCAGACTTAGTAGCTTTTTTCATATAAAGGGATAAGGCCTTACTCTGAGCATCTTGTTCAAAGGTAATCCTAGCTAGGTTAGCCAGAGTTATCTTATATAAGTCTGAAAGTCTAACACTGGATGCTGGGTAAGCAAAACTCTTTGGCACTTGGACTTATATGCCTTTAAAAATCCTCCAACCATATTTTGGTACATCTTTTTTTCATCTTTATAGGATTTCTCAACTTCTCCTAACTTCCTTTCCAAGATGACAATCTGGGTGTCTTGCTCCTTGATCTTAAAAGTCAATCAAGCCTGACTATGCTCCAAATTAGCCACTTTCTTCTAGCTCACCTTCGCCTTAGACCTCGCCTCTATATGTTTAGTTTGGTAGAGCTACAGTGCTACCTTTGCCCTATCTAACTTCTTTTCAAAGTCAATTGCTATGGTACCCAGCTCCTTCCTCTTCAAGTTATACTGGGTCTTTAAGTAGTAATAGCTATCTTTCGCTAACAGTAAAGCCTGAGCCATCTGAGAAAGAGAAAAAATGTCATTCCCTGGCAACACAAAATATAAGATAGACAACATCAAACTCTTACCTCCAATGAATGTCCGATCATGAAGTTATACAGCTCCTCATTGTCTGCCTTCATCCAACGCTGCATGTCGGCTAGCAGCCTCAGATTTTGCATATTGGTCCCTATCTTGAGCATTCAAGATGCTTGGAGGATTCATCTTATTAAGAATCTAGGCCTTCATGTCCAGACACCCAAAGAGCTTTAGACGCTTAACAAATATTTCCTCGCATAACTCCTCTACATTCGAGTCTCTATCCAAGGCAAGCCTTTCTGCCCCTCATCCTTGTTGCCGCGAGAGGACCCAGTAATGGATTTTCCCTTTAAACTGACATCCTCGACAAGAGCTACTGCCGTTGTAGGCTTAGGTGATAGAGAAGGAATTCAAACATCTTCTTACACCTCGGGCTTGTCATTTATAAGCTGAATCCCATCCGCAAAGGAAAAAATTGAGCCATCTACAAAATAAGTTAGAAAAAATATAAGTCATAACAATACCTCCTAAAGCTCAAAACATACGATGGATTACATATGATTAGGGCAGACTCTCCAAAGATATCGTCTGGATAGATCTTTAACAGACCGAGCATCAGCTAGGCCATGGGGATGAAGTCTCAGGACTATCTTTATATCTTGGTCAAACAACTTCAGAGGGCGCTTAACCTTATGGCACTCATCGGAACACATTTTTTGGACATCCATAAAGTCCAAGTGGTGCTAGATAATAAAAACCACTTATTGGGAAGTTTTGAAAGCTTCACAAAAGGGGTATAGTTGGGGAGGGCTGACAGTGAGAACATCAGCTCCTCTTTTTTCTTATTCAGACTATACATATAGCGCAGGACATCTAAGCCTAGCTCTCTATCCTCCTCATGCATCAACTCTATGACCCCGGTTAGGATTCGATAACTATTAGGACGAAGCTGACTGGGTGCTATGTTATACCTATTTCAGAACTCTTTCATAAAGGGATCCAGAGGGAACTTCGAACCCCCCTCTAGTTGCACAAAATGCATAACTAATCTATCAAGATCTAGCATTGGAGTATGGGCTCTAAATTTCCTATCTATGGTGTATAGAGTGAAATCGGCGAGAATACTAAAGTGCCTCCAATGCCACCCTAGCAAGTCCTCATCTATTCTAGAGATGAATAGATAAGAGTTAACTTGTTTCCTTGGTGCCATGGATTTATCTAATAAGAAAAAAAGAAATGTATGAAGGAACAAAAGTTTTACCTAATTACATAACATAACTTTTGTTGCAGAAGAAGCCTGATGACAAAACGCACAAGGAAGAAGAAACAAATAAGATAGCAATAAGCAAAAATACAATAGATCAAAGAAGCAAGAATTATAGGACAATAGAAGGATCTAGAATAAGCCATTACTACCTTTATAAATGTTTGAGTCTCTCCCACATTATTAAGGGTAGTCTGGGAAATGGAAAAGACCCATTAATCAAGCAGTTATGATTATGGCAGCAGAAACATTTGATCTTCTGACACACGAATAGACGCGATAGTTATGCAATTCAAATTTCAAAAAAGGCATCAAAACAACATAGCGGCTATCAACCCTGTGCACATCACTGCCCGCTGTGCCTCCACGCTGAGCATTTGAAGCTCCCCCATCAATATCCAGTGACTAAAGTTGGCACCTCCAGGTCACTTTTATAGTACTGGAGTTTGACACTCGAGCTGTGCTTTTAATGCACCAAGACTACACGGCACTTAGGCTATGCTTCTAATGCATAAAGAATAAGTCCAGTAACTGAAGCTGACACCCTTAGGTTGCTTCTATAGTACTGAGGTTCCGAGCATGTAAGCCTTACGTCCTTACACCAACCTTTAAGCCTCCAACATCTAAGTCCAGTGACTGAAGCCGGTACCCCTAAGTCACTTCTATAGTATTGGGGTTCAACACTTGGGCTGTGCTTTTAATGCACCGAGCATTAAAACTCCAGTGACGACTGCTTCCGTTATGTTGTCTCCATACTTATGGGTTAATCCATTACATCTTCTTTATTATAGATCTTATGCATTTAAGTCTAGCTGGCACTTCAATGAGGTTCTTATACGATGATTTTAAGACTTGGTATCTAGCATTATCTTTCCATGTGACTGGGGCTGACCACCTCAACTCACCCGTTTATATTAAATGCAATTATTCAATCAGTCACTCTCTCTCTGAAAGAATGAAATTTTCATCATCATAAAAACCCTAATATATCAAACATAAATATCTTAACAGACTTATGAAGGGGACTCTTGATACACTCTATGTATATATTCCTATTTAAATAAGACCTTTATTTTCCTCTACAAGTTACTCGAAAAGGAAGGACATCCAAAAAAAAGTAGGAAAAGGTTCCTAAATCAAGAGACTCCCAAAAAAGAAGGAACACTCTCCTAATTGGCTTTGGACTCTTATTCAAAGAGGAATCCTACTCCTCTCAGGCTTGAGCATCACTGTCGTTAAAAATAAGACCTTGTATTTCTGATTTTCATTCATCTTGTTCTCTTATACTCTCATTATCCTTCTCCTCTTTCTAGCTTCTCTCTCTGTATATTATGACTTAGGCATTTGAGGGTTTGTGGGGATCCTCCCCACCTCTCACTTTGCCTTTTGTTGATCACTTGTAGAATTCCTGCTCAAGAGTTCTAGAAAATGATTTATCAATTAAAATAATTACAAAATTTGATTTTTTTATATTATTTTATTTTAGAGTAATAGAAAAATGATTGTAGTTTAATGCGAAGAAATTTGCCAGTCTTATTCGCTTTATACTATTAGGCTTAGAACATAAGTCTTCTGCACTGTTTATCACTTCATCAAACTCTGCAAACAAGAAAAGAAAAGAACAAAAATTAGCCATTTTCTTATATAGAATTGTCATTGAAGAGGTTACTAGTTGAGTGATTTTACTCTAATCAATTCTTGTTAATATAAATGGGGAAGCTGAGATGTGCCCGACACTCGTTTGGAAGAGCATTAATGCTTTTGAGGAAGTATTATTGATTTTTGCAATGAGCTCAATGCATTGACAGATCTTCTACACATCTCTATCCTGCTTCACTAACCTATTGAGTTCCTGAACTCCTATGCAGTAGGGCCATGTCGGTTTGCTCACAACTCATTTTTGGTAATTTTGTCTATTTCCTATTTTAATTAGATTGAGTTCTATTTTATCTGTAACAAAAATTAAATTAACTAAATATAATTATAATTTAATTAAAGTATGTTTCCTATTTTAATTAGGATAACTTTTATCTTATTTCTAAGAAAAATTCTAATTGAAAGTATATTTTCTATTTTAATTAGGCTAACTTCTATTTTATATCTAATAAAAAGTAATTTAATTAAAATATAATTGTAATATAATTGAAAGTACATATTCTTTTTTATTTATAACAAAAATAAATTAACTAAAATTTAATTGAATATATATTTTATTTTTTAATTACGTTAACTTTTATTATATCTCTAATAAAATTGAAATTAATTAAGATATAATTCTAATTTAATTGAAAGTATGTTTCTTATTTTAATTATGTTAATTTTTATTTTATCTCTAATAAAATTAAATTAATTAAACTTTTAGTGCTAATTTTGTTAACATTATATTTTTTTCTATTTTAATTAGGTCTACTTATATTTTATCTATTATAAATCAAATCAGATAACGTAATTTTATAAGTCATATTATATAAAATTTAATAATTAAATAATTAAAATAAAAATAATAAATTTTATGGAAATAGGAAAAGTATATAATTAGTTTTAAAAGTAAATATTTGTATTAATTAAAAATTAATAAATAAAAAATAGATCATATAATTTGATTAAAAGTATTTTTCTGTAATAAAAGTAGTATAATTATCGTTTTTAGATATTTTTATAAAATTTAATAAAAAAGAGTTAAAATTAAATTAATTAATATTTATCAATTAATAATTAGTTGAAATTAAAAAAATTACATTAAATTAATTTTTGAGTAAATAAAATTATTTATTTTAAAAAAATAAAGTATCACAACTCAAATAAAAATTTACTACAATGGTAATAAATTATAAGTTTAATGGGTTAGAATATTTAAATTCTTATATAAAGAAAATATAATTTCTATTTTTGAAATTTTTTATTTAAAAAACTAATGATCTTTTATTATCTTATGGTTAATTATAAACATAATATATTTTTTCCTATATGAAATTAGTTTTAAAATTGAGAAAAATTATTTATAAAAAATATTGAAGGAATATCATATAATTATTTCAATAAAAGATTTATAAAATTTGCAATAAATTATAACTATATTAAGTTACTATTAAATTGCTAAATAAATAACATTGCTACTATTTTTAAAACTTTATTTAATAATAATAATAACAATTAGACTTATTATTATTATTATTATTTACTATATATCATGAGTCTAAGAAATTTTTTTTTACGTGTGAAACAATTATTTACTATATATCAGAAGTCTAATAAATTTTTATTCACATGTGAAACACGCGATTGTTTACTAATATATATATATATATATATATATATATATAACATTTTTCAAGGTATATACAAATTAAGATTTGATTATTGTCTCTATTCTCTGTAGTTTAAAAAAAGAAAAAAAAAGTTCTCTAATTCACCTATATAATATGGGTAGTTAGTTAATTCCTACTCAAACAAGGATTTTTACAATGGCAGGGTGACAAGGTTTTTGATATTCAGTGTAGAGCAATAGAGATTTGTTGCTCTTTAAAATCTGTAGGTAATATTGTGGGGGTCTGTAGGAATAAAATTCCTATGACAATTGCTTGGTCACCTCCTCCAGAGAATTGGTGTAAATTGAATACAGATGGCTTTTTTAATAGGCTACTTTGCTTGCTTCAGCGGGTGGTGTGTTGCAAAATTCATATGGTGGGTTGCTGGTTTACAACCAATCTTGGTTTGTGCTGTGGGGTATTTTTGTGGGTTCTAAAAATCTTTCACCAGGCTGCCACAGATATAAGCAAGCTCCTCTGGAAATTTTGCAGTGGATTTCTCGTGGTGTTGTTGGAGTTGGATATAATAGGATGGTTGCTTTGTAGTTCTCTTTTTGTTTGAGGCCTTGCCTCCCCCTCTCAAGGAAAGAAAAACTTTATTAGTTCAAGAGAATCTAAACTCCTTCCTTGAACATTGCTAAATCTTCTCCTTTATTTAAATATACTTACTACCCCCCTCCAACAACAACCAACATACAGATCAATCATGGCATGTAAATGTCTTCTTTAATTACATGTTTCCGTTAGTGTTTTTCTTTCAACTTCTCGCCTGCATTAAAAAAGATTGTAGCTGATCAAACCAATTTATTATCTAGAATAATTGTTGAAGAAGTGTGTATGGTAGAGTGATTATACACTGAGCAATTCTCATTAACAGAATGAATAAGCTGATGTGTCTGACACTTATCTGGAAGAGCAAGAATGCTTCCGAGAATGAAAGAAGGATTTATGTTTGCTGGCCTGGCTGATCCTGAAACTAAGAGGGTAACAATCAGAAATGCTACCAGTCGAGTCATTTATGTTTCTGTTGGCTATACAACATCTTTTCAGCACTCCTGTCAGAGTGTAATGCAATCTGTAGGCTAATATAATGCGCATGAAATAAGTATGTGGAAGGAGTTCTTCTACTCTATATCACAAGAAGCTTCCCTATGTGCGTTGTGATTTTAAGGTTTTCATAAGTGCTGAGTATTTTACATTCATCAGAACTTATATTTTTCCTTGCTGCACAGCCTGTCAGGAGCCTCCATTCGAGAGATGCGTCCGACGCATGACTGTAAGAGCATTTGCTGTTTGGAACAATGAGAGGAAGATCATCTGTTGGTGCACTCATTGCTTTTCCGTGGTTCAGTATGATCCTATTATGCTATATTATTCTCTGTACCGGCTCTTTTTGTTCATTTCATTTTCTTGTTTTGGTCATCAGTAGAGATATTTTAGGCAGATTCATTAGATTCATATGCTAAAAATTGGGGTTTAGAAAATAATTAATCTTTTTAATTAAATCAGATCAGATTGCGATAATTAGGAAAATTTGAAGGAATTTTGCAACTTTGTTGATTTTACTAGTTTGGTCATTGCATAGTTAGAGGGAAAATTTATGAAAATATGAGAAATTGCTATCAATGCCTTTCTTGTTTTGCTTTTCAGTTGTTGACTTACCCAATTAGTAAGTCAACAAATTTTTGGTTCGCTTACAGCTTGCGACAATGCATATTTAGGATACTACTATAATTTGGGAGCTCTTATATTATAAAATCAAAAACTGGCCGACTGACCTTGTGCAGTCCATCAGTGACATCTTAGAAAAAGGAAGGCCTATTCACCAATTCTAAGAAGCACCAATATGCTTAATTTAAGAACCCATCAGCAATGAAGCCAAAGACTCAGTCACAGTCCTCTCAAGTTAAAGGCTCCAAACCAAAGACAAATGGATAAAGGACTGAGAATTGAAAAAGAAGAGGAGGAAAAGAGGATATTTAAAGCACAACCCATTCTCAAAAAGTAACCAAAATTTAAATTTCCATCCTTCCTTTTATTGCTTTTTTAGTATACATCAATCAGTTCTCATTTCAGGTCTTATGCAGGGACCCAATTCTAGTACCAGAGGGAGTGCATAAACCCCCAACGCAAGTTCAACAATTTGATCTCCATGTAGATCACAAGGCTGTGGATAGAGCAGAGTGTGATCAGAAGGCAAGTTCATTTCAGTCAATTTAATAATAAAAAAAACTAGATTTAGTGAAAGTCATGTCATGTCATTTGGCAAACTGTGGTTCTTTTCAAGTTAAAGAGAAAGAGCACTTGCACAAGAGATGGAGGCAGGAGAGGGAAACTGCAAGGATGGTATAAAATAAAGTTTTTTCATTTTTTTTAAAATGTTGTGCTGCTGACAATATTCTCAATTTGGCTAATCTAATGAAATTATAAATTGCAGATAGAGGAAGAAAAAGCAGTGAAGGAATTAAGGATGACAATGGTCCCTCGTGCAAGGAATGCCTGATTTTGACCATCCATCCCGCCCCATGAAGTAAGAAAACTAACAAACTTTAATTTTGATGCTATAAAAAGGCCTTGGTTACTGCTTTTAAACTCCTTTCTGATCGAGCTTATATTCTAAACAGATCTGCTAAGGCGGCCATAAAAGCGAAATCACCCAATTTGCAGGTGCTTAGGAGGAAACAGAGACAGGATGATGGTAAATGCAATCTCCAGCCCTGCTTCATCCAGGAGACAATTGATCTATCATTTGGTGGCGAGAGTTTCAGATTTTTGGACTACCTTTTTTAAAAAGTATGAGTGATAGATTTATTTAGCATATGCTATTAACAAGAGTGATAGATTTATTTAGTTGAAATCAATAGTTTGATAGATTTTAACTCATTTCATTTCATTCATGTTCTTTTAACCAAGATACTAGTCATAAATTCTCAAAATCTAGCCAAATCCATTGCTACCCGTTACATCCTTGAATAGTTGAATTACTTAATAAATTACACGTTCAGAAAATAAGAATATCTCTCGGGAGAAAACAAAGGAAACAAACTGACTGGCCAACGCCATTCAAAGACCATAGTTAACAAGTTACATTGATGTGCAAAGCAAGGAAAAAAACAAACAAACAAACAATTTGTCAAAAGTTACCTACCAGAAAGGTTTGAGGTATTGCTAGGGTTAATACAAATTTACCTACAAGTTAATACTCTCAATCATTTTTTTTCCATGCTTGGCTGATGATCAACTGATACTTGTTTGGCAACACCATTCTTGCATATAACAGCTCGTGAATCTCTCACATTTGCCACTACTAGCTTCTGACCATTGATCAGGATTGTCATAACTGCAGTTGACCCTCCTTTTCCCAAGACAAGTGCCTTCTCTAATATTTCAGCATCTGTTATACGATAAGCTCTCTTTATTGCACTCTGTGTATCAGTCTAGAAATCATGCTGCTTGTAAGAAATAATGAACAAAAATAATGCATTTTGAGAAAGATTATTAAAAATTATAGACCACCAAAAAGTTAGGAGAAGACTTAGTTTAAAATTGTAAATGAACCACATGCAAGCAAATCAAATTGAAATTGTACGAAAAAAGGGTAAAAGTACCTCTTTCAAAATATTAACATATAAATTATTTTGTAGGTAACTTGCAACATCATGGCCCAAGTGCCTATCAAATATTGCAAACAAACCCAATTCATTGTTATTAATTTGCTTGAAATTGGAAACTACATAATCTTGCATGGCATGGTCTGTTTTTCCCTTCATCAAGTGATAATCATGTGTTATATTCTTTAACAATTTGCTTTTGCCTTTTCCTGTCTCAGATGCAGATGAACCAAATCCGAACGTAACCTAACAAAGAATATACCAAATTCCAAGAAGAGTTGATGATTTGAATATGAAAAAGTTTTCAGAAATTAAAGAACATGCACAATCATTCTGATATTTCTTCAAGTATCGTTAAGTTCAATATATAATTTATAAGGATTATAGTTTAATATTCATGAGGATAGCTTTTCACTTTAAACTTTCAAATGAATTATAGTTTGAGGTTGAATTAAACTCATAGTTACCTAGCTTAACAGTAATCATGAATTATAGTCTAATGTTGGAAACTTGGCATTATGGTAGGCAAATAGCACATGCACAATCATTCTGATTGCCTTATAACTATAGAGGGCATTTGTAAAAGAATCTTTCTTGCCTATAATTCCCAGAATAATGATGCATTATATCTAAAACTAAAAAAATATGAGGTCCTTAAAGAGACTGATATTGACTACAACTATGCAGTTGAAACCCTGCAATTTAGAAGCAACTACTTGAAAACATTATTCAATTACAATAAATCTTCCATTAGATGATTGATGGATGCATCTAAGCTATTTTGTAGAGATGATGCTGCCTATAGAAACTATGGCAGGGCATCAATATGGTCTTGCACCTATTCCAGTCCTAGACTAACCACACAATTTCACGCACAGTTAAGAATCTAAAAACTAGGCACTAATAAACTATGTTGCTGGTACATACAAAGGAAATTTGCCATGAACAACTAATTATGTCCTTCAATTGTGCCTTCTTTTGGGGTACCCAAATTTTGTAGCCCCACTACTTAGGAAAGAAGATCATATTGAATTATGCATTTTAGCCAATCATAATACAGCACATCTGAAAAGGCGTTTACTTTAGTAAAAATGGGACTAATATCCTCACTCAAATCTGAATTATTTCCCATAAATAGGCTTTTAGTAAGCAATTTTCAGAATTGGCAACACTTCTACAACCAAGTTTCAAATAGTGGTAACCACAACCAACCAACCAACCAACCAACCAACCAACTTGACAATAAGCTTATGCAGTCTCCAGCCCCGCTTCATCCATGAGATGATTTATCCATCATTTGATGGCGGCTATTCAAGACTTTTAAACCGCCTTTTTTGTTTTCCTTTCAAGTATTATTGTAGTCCATATTGTTGTTATAATTCTTTGTCCTTGGACACACAATTAGGCATTATTGTCATGATTTCATAGTGGAAATCAATTTAAACCTAGTTATGCATGTGTTATTTTTCACCAAGTATTGGGTGCTCTTGAAAAGGAGAAAGAATAAAAAGAACAAAAATTAATTAGTTATTCATCAAAAGAAAGATAAGTCATAAAGCATAAAACAAAAAATTCCTTCATTCTCTCATGTCCGCACTCTTGAAACTCGCTCTACTCCAAAAGTTTTGCATGTGTGTTGTATAGGAAACAAATGGTGATGCGCACTAAAAATTTCCGTTGTCAACAAGTCTCTCAAATGTCAATCTGGAATGTTTCACAACACACATATATAGTCTAATGATGGCACTTGACACTTGGCATAGGCACATAATTAAAATAAGTGCACTACACTACGGTTAGTTAATTAATTATTTTATTATTATTATTATTGAACAGTAACAACCTTTTAAAAAGTTGTTTGTTAATTGCAAAGATTCTGTTATATACATAATCATTTTGTGCTAATTAAAAAAAAAAATTCTTTCTCTCCTATTTTCTCCGTAACTCATTCATCTAAGAACTTCTTTATAGAATCCACAAAATTTGCTATATGTGTATTCTTGACTTTGTTGTATCCTGAAAGTATATTGTTGTCAACCTTGTAGCAAATTAGTGAGGGCAATTAATACCTGTATGACATTTAACTGGAAGTTGTTTGATTTTGTCTACATTCATCGGCCAACCTTGGACCATGTAGTCTATGCACTATCAAATCCACCTTGGTTTTCCATGCTTAGCTATTATATTGAGCTTGTTAATGTGCAGACAATAGCATCTCTTTGATGGTTTATAGTATTTGCTTGAGAGAAAATCCATGTAGTCAGGGCATATAGTAGTGACCAAATGAGTGGTGGTTAATCTTGATGACACTAGCAGGATAAGCATAAGATACCCAACAAGGCGAGCCATTGATAGTTTGTGCATTAATGCCTGTGAAGATTGAATTAGATACATACATAAATTGTGAAGAGACTATAAGTGCCCTTTTTATCCATAAATCTTAGAAAATTTTCATTTGGCTTTGTCCTATACAATTTCCATATAACATCTTCCTTAATTTGCTCGTAAGTTGTTGTCAGAATCTGTTAGTTGGATTTCTTGTCAAGTTTAATATGAATGCATGGAATTGTCTAGATGTTCAGTACATAGTCAATTCTGATCAGAATTGAATTAGTTCAATAGAAGAAATGAAATTTGTGGATTGTCAATATGAATATTTGATTATTTGATTTTGCAACAATTCTAGTTGCTTTGCTGATTACATTCAGTAGAATGTAAGCACAACAGAAATCATTGTAGGTGAGACTAGTATGTGTAGGAATGTGAACTTAAATAAGGCTGTTGGACTGGAAATGGCTCTTGCCTTCCTTTAGAATGTTGTTAAAAAGAAGCTAAATAATCCAGATATCACGGTTATCCCACACAACAGTTCAAAAGAGGAATCTAGTAAGAATGTAGATACTCTTATCACAGACATCGAGTTAATCCATAATGAATAACCTTTGGGTTCATCAACTGATTGTGTACCTCTAAGGAAGTTTAAAAAATTAGGAAGAGGGCACCCCAAGAAACAAACAGATAAGCTGGATGGGTATCAGATAAAGATACAAATGCTGGATGGAAAAAAATGCAAAGGGAATTGTACTAATGCAATGGAAAATGGGAAAAATGCTGGTAATAAAAAGGGAAAAAGTAGTGACTATTCTACGGTTGCCATGATGGTTTGCGAGGTGGAGACTACTCAACAGTCCCATCGGGTGTAATGAAACTCATTAGTTGGAATGTCCAGGGATTAGGGAATCCTTAGATAGTCCAAGCTCTATAATTTTTTATCATAAACCAGTCCCCAATGATAATATTCTGGATGGAAACTAGATTATTTCATTATCAAGTAGATAGTTTGAAAGTTCAGTTTGTTGATTTTAATTTCTTCCCTATAGAAAGTAGTGGGAGAGCTGGTAGATTGATTCTAATGTGGTGCAAAGAGGTGCAGTTGTTGATCATGTCTTTCTCTTTAAACCATATTCAGTTCTCAATTCTTGATGATGCAAAACAAATTCACTAGTTGGGTTAAGGTGTGTATGGCTGGCCGGAGGGACATTTAAAGCATAAGACTTGGGATTTGCTTTCTTCTCTATTATATTCTATCAATTAACCTCTCTTTTTCTTTGGGGATTTCAATGAAATTCTATTCAGTTATGAAAAATCAGGTGGCAGGGAGTGAGATTACCGATTATGGACAATATTTGCAATACTATTGATAAACTAAAGCTTTGTGATCTTGGCTACAATGGATGTCTATATACATCGAATAATGGCAGCAAGGGGAATCCAAATGTTTTGGGAGCGATTGGATCATTTCCTTGGTTCAGAAATGGTGCTTGAAGTTTTCCCAAACTTTATGATTTTACATCTACCTTGGTATGCATCTGATCACTCTCCTATTATTTTTAACTCATCTGGTTCTATTTTTGGGTCTAAGTCAGATCGTTGAAAGTCGTTCCGCTTTGAAGCTATATAGGTGCAATCTAAAAGTTATAAAATGGTGATTGCTGACTCTTAGGCATCTGATCCTGACTCTGAAATGTTGAATAATCTGTTGGGACAGATGAATAAATATGCCCAAAGTCTTAGAATTTGGGTGCTTAGACTTTTGGGAATTTAAAGAAGAAAATTGATTCCAGCATGCTAGCTTTACAATGGTTGCAACAACAGCTTCCACCCCCTCATTTAGACAATGAACAAGCTGTATTAAAAGCAAAGCTTAATGACCTTCTTAGTCTTGAAGAAGATTATTGGAGACAATGTGCCTGAGCTCTATTGTTAGAATTTAGTGATAGAAACACATCTTTTTTCCATAGAAAAGCCTCTGAAAGAAGATAACATAATACTATTCATTGCCTACAAAATGATTTAGGCCACTAGTGTGAAGGAGGTGATGTGATTAGTAATCTTGTACTGTCTTCTTTTTCATAACTTTTTAGTACATCAGGGCTGCCAAGCTCTTGTGAATCAGTCTAGACAATTCAAAAAAGGATTGATGATGAATCAATGGTATTATTAGCTGCCCCTTATACAAAAGCAAAGGTGGTCTCGACATTGAAGCAAATGCATCCATCAAAAGCTCCAGATCCCGATGGTTTCCCAGCTCTTTTTTTCTAGAAATTGTTGGATGTAATTGGTTATGATATTTCCAATATAGTCTTAAAATTCCTTCAATTTGGTGAGATGCCTCCAACCATCAATCATACTTTAATTACTTTAATTCTAAAAATTAAATCACTAGAATGTGTGAAAGATTTGAGACCAATTAGCTTGTGTAATGTAGTAACCTATAAGCTAATCTCTAAAGTGTTGGAAAATCATCTAAAATTGGTTCTTGTTGCCATTATTGATGAAGCTCAAAGTGCTTTTGTTCGAGGGAGATTATTAACGGATAATGATATTGTTGCTTTAGAGGCCTTCCATTTAATGAAACACAAAATATCAAGTAAGAAGGGATGCATGGCTTTAAAATTGGATATGAGCAAGGCATATGACATGGTGGAGTGGTTTTATCTGGAACAGGTTATGACTTAAATGAATTTTCCTACCCATTTTATTTAATTGATTATGACTCGTTTGTCTTCTGTTTCTTTCTCTTTCCTAATTAATTGTCAGCCTAAAGGTTTTGTAAAACCTAGTAGAGGGCTCCGTCAAAGGGATACGATTTCTCCATATCTTGTTTTACTGTGTATTGAAGGTTTCTCAGCATTAATCAAGAAAGCACTCATGGACAACATATTTATACTATAAGATTGAGTTGTAGGCGCCTTTTATTTCTCATCTCTTCTTTACGAATGATAGCTTATTGTTTACTCGAGCCTCAGGTTCAGATTGTAATTCCATTAATAGGATTCTAGCGATTTATGAGGAGTCAGGGCAGAAAATTAATCTTGATAAATCAAAAGTGTTATTTCGCAAAGCTATTTCTGATGACAGACAAACTCAATTGTATCAATCTTTAGGTATGCATGGAGTGGATAAGTATATGAAGTACATGGGACTTCCTACTATAATTGTCAAATCAAAAAAATCTATCTTTGCCTTTCTGAAAGAACGACTATGGAAAAAATTAAAAGCTAGAAAGAAAAGTTATTTAGTATAGCAGGTAAGGAGATTCTAATAAAGGTTGTTGCGTAGGCAATTCTATAGTATATTATGAGTTGTTTTACTATTCCATCTACTTTTATTCTGAGCTACAATCTATGATTTGCGAATTTTGGTGGGGTGACAATTCAGATCATAATAAGACTTATTGGCTAAATTGGAAACTTTTGACAAAGCCAAAAAATGAAGGTGGTTTGCGATTTCGCTCCTTTGAACAATTTAATTAAGCACTGTTAGCAAAATAGGGATGGAGACTTGTGACTAATCCTTCTTCTCTAAGTGCTAGATAGCATGTGTATATATATATATATATATATATATATATATATATATATATATATATATATATATATATATATATATATATATATGTTGAAGGATGTTGATAGAACATGCTATCTAGTGGACTGCACTAGGACCGTGTACGTACCGATGCGATAGATTTTAGGGTTGAGTTATTAAATCATTTGAGGTGACATTTGATTGATCAATTATTAAGAATTGATGTGATTGAGTAGTGTGATTGCGGGAGCTCGGTTGACCTAGTGTCTCGGGGCCAATCACACTGACAGTGAGACTACAGGAGCTCGGCTGACTTAGTGTCTTAGGGCCAGTCTATTGTCTCAAATGGAATAAGAGAATTATTTTGGAATTAAGTTAGCCTAATGGCTAGTGAGATATTTTGATTGAGGTTGCACATATCTAAAGTTCCAATTTGATCCTTCTTTAAATAAATGTTTTATGCATTTACTATATAAATAAGCGCGGAGTTTAACATCTGTGTGGAAAGCATATATATGTATATTATTATATTAATGTTTGACTGTATATGATTTAGATTGAATTATATATATTATAATAATTCACTTAGTGAGGTTTGACTCCCCTCAATATTTTTTTCAGGAGATTCCTTGTCATCATACTTCAATAGTAAACCTTTATGCAGGACTTCTTCAGCCCCGACTAGATTATGTAATTTATTTTTCTGAACTTTAATTATATTATAAAAAACTATAGTAGTAGTGTATTGTATTAGAAGCATGTTATTTTAGTAAGAGACCTATCTCTGAATATTGTATGAATATTATTATGTTATGAAATAACATTTAAGTATTTATTTTTATATTGATTTAAATTTTAATTATGGCATATATTTATTTATTTATTGTATGTGATTTTATTTTCAAGGCTTGCTATGGGTTTTGGATTCGAAAGAATTTCCATTCCCTAGCGCCAATCATGACTCCCGATTTTAAGTCGTGACAAAGTTAGTATCAGAGCCCTAGGTTATTAGTGTTATGGACCTAGGCTTTTAGAGTCTTATTTTCTTTGAAACTACTATAGTGAATTAGGTTCAATCATGTCTTCGATAAGTTTTCTTTCATTTAGTATTTCGCGTAACTATTAAATTGTATGTTTATTGTCTGTCTATAAGCGGTGATTTTAATCGTCCACCCAAGTGTTGGTGACTATGGCACTGTGTGAGCTTAGGGCTCACTAGAAAGTACATGTGGGCTTAGGGCCCAAAATGAAGATGGAGTCACCATCCGAATGAAAGCTGGGACACACTGTACAATAATTGGATTTCACGGAGGTTCTCAAAAACCATCATCAAAAATTGAGTTCAGAAACTGGGTATAAACTTTTAGAATGGCTACCCAACCTTGCGATTGGCCTCTGTGTGTGTTTTGTATTTTATTACCTTTGATTATTAAATTATTTCCTTATTAACATGCAAATCAGGGTTGGTTTCCAATTTTATATTTTATTCCAAGTTTGCACATTAGTCCCATTTTAGGCTTATATCCCTAGCATTCAATCACAAATAAATAAATAAATAAAAATAATTTACAACCATACATTCCAAATAAAAGGGGGAAGGGATTAGGGATTACAACTTTTTGATATAAATAAGTATAAAAATACTAAAAATAAACCATACATAAACTGAAAATAAACTAATTAATTACAAATCAAAACTCTTAAGAATTAATTAATAAAGCAATCATCTAATACTTAGGAATCACAACATAATTCCTACAACAAATATAAGTTATTTCCATCCCATAAATAACAACAATATCTATAAATCATTTACAAATAGTATTTACAAAATAAATGGAAATAGATCCACAAAATAGTCTATAAAATAACACAATGATATATCATTAAAATAATACCAAATAACATAATAATCATGCATGAAATTAGGAAATATAAAAAATTAAACACATAAATTATGCCAAATATTTGAGATAAGGATTGAAAGTAGCTGAAAATTGAGACAAAAAACAGGTAGGATGCTGGTCAAGGGGCAATGCCTCTTTAAAGAGGCATCGCCTCTTGACCAGGAGGCAATGCCTTTGTCACCTCTTCATGAAGGGGCAACGCCTCTATGAAAAGATGTCAATTCTTCAACAGGGATAGAGATAGACTACATTTCTTAGATCTTAAGAAACTCAACGATCATGCAAACAAAGAAGAAATAAACACAAATATACAACTATTAACCATCAATATTCAATGTCTCATGCAATCATGCTTCTCTATGAACTTAAATAAGTAATATAACTCAAGAAAACACACAAAATGGCAACAAATCTAAGCTTTTAATGAAAATAAGGAACTTAAAGCTTAAAAAGGGGAAGGTCACAAATTGAATGTGCTTGATGCTCTTAACTAAGCCCTCATTGCTTTGTTGACTGATTTGAGGCTTTGAATGCAAGAAGGTCCCTTCCTATTCTCCAAGAAATCCAAGTCTTTAGCTTCCTAAGTCTTCTTCTTCTTCTTCTTCTTCCTTTCTTCGCCCTTTTTTTCTTCTCTCTATCTTTTTTCTCTCTTTTTGTAGACATTTTTTCTTTCTTCCCCCCTTTTTTTAACCTTTCCTCCACATCTTCTTTTAAAGCCTTACCCTCTCCCCACTTTTTCAATTCCCCAAAAATCATCTTCACTCTCTCCCTTTAACCTTTTTTCATTCCCCATGCTCTTTCCTACCCTTTTCCCTTTTCTTTATGTCCAACAATGACCAAATCCTCAGCAGGTGGGCTTCCAACCACTACCATTAATGGCATTTAATGCTGTAGAGATTGGGTGTAAAGAGGTGGCACCTCTTTGATGAGGCATCACCTCATCGATGCCTCATCAAGGTCCGTGGGTCAAGAGGTGATGGGCTTGGGCTTTGGCTTTGGCTTAGTGTTTGGGCTTGGACATGATTTTTTTTTTTGCTTTAGTGTTTAGGCTTTCTATTTAGGCTTTCAGAGTCAATTTTAGAGAAGTCTTGGGTTCCCCTTGCATTCAAAACTCGAACTTTCTCATCATCAGGCTTTCATTGATCGCTGATCAAACTGATAATGTCCACATTGTCTATTGTCTATTTTGTCTGATGTTATTGGTTTTTGTCTTTTCAGAATGAGAAGGCAAGCATATGTCACTCCACCGGTCTTTGAGGCCGAGGATGATGAGTCCTTTTAGGATAAGGTTGTACCTTTTGAGCTACCAGTCAGGCATACAGGCTAAGGTAGAGGTAGACCTTGAGGAGCAACAGGTCACTGTAAATAGAGAGAGTTACAGGATGAGGAACTTATAGAGCCAGAGTATGAGGAAGCTAATATACCTCTAGTTGCACCGTAGATGCAGCCTGCCTATCAGTAGGGTATGTCCGACCCTAAGGCAGTGTTGTTCTATGCCAGAATAATAATTCACAAGTTTCTCTTCCATGAGATTGACTCAACGAGCCTAGTCCGATAGGCCTCGGTCCTGATGCATCTAGAAAATAAATAATAATAATAATTAGAATAATTTCTAACTTATATTTCTAAGGATTTTAAAGGAGACTCAATTTAAGAATTCAAAATTTATACAAACATAGAAATTCAGGATCGACCTGATGTCTTATTTTATGAGAATTCTACCAAAAATTTGGCAGAATGTCCTCTGTAAAATAGACATCTCTCTATTGATAGTAAAGATGATCTTGCAAGGAAAATACACATCTAAATTCCACAAAGCTCAACACCTTGTGTTTTCCAGGTATTGGACTATTAGTTGCATCCATTATGAGACTTCTCATACTTCCATGATATCTGGGTCCTCAGTACTGGGTTTTATCAGTGCTTTAGTGAACTCCATCTTCTTGAAGGCCTAATTGTCTTCAACTCCTGATTTGGCTAAGAGGTCAGCCTTAGAGATTTTGTGTCTGGGTATCTAGACTATCTCCTATTGTCCCCCATTTTGTTCGATCTTCTTCAAGAGTTGCATAACTTTTCTTGCATATTTGGCAAGGCTCAGATCCTTGATCTGGAATGTCCCATTGACTTGGTTTACTACTAGTTAAGAGTGTAAGTGTATTGTAAGGTGTTCAACTTTAACTTCAACAGCCAAATTTAATCCTATGATGAGTGCCTCATATTCTACAACATTGTTAGTTGCATTGTACTCTATTCAAACTACATATCAGATGTGAATTTTATGTAGTCCTTCAAGGATAACCTTGACACCAGATCCTTGAGTGGAGGATGCTCTGTTAATATAGAGCTTCCACTCTAGTGCTTTGGTAATGGTGAGATCTTCCGATGTCATTTTTTTAACAAAATCTGCTAATACTTGAGCTTTCACCTATTGATAGGGCTCATAATTGATGTTGAATTCTCCAAGTAATGATGACCATTGAACCAATCTTTCTGAAGTCTCAGGCCTTTGTAAAAATTTTTGTAAGGGGAAGCGAGATTTGACAATAATGGGATGAGCCTAGAAGTAGTGTCTAAGCTTCAGTGATGCATGGACAACGGCCATGGCCAGCTTATCCAGCATTTGGTATCGAACCTCAGACCCTTGAAGCATTTTATTGACATAGTATACTAGGTTTTGTTGGCTCTCTTCTTCCTGTACTACCACTAAAGTGATGCATTCTTGACCCACCAAAAGGTATAAGTATAGTGTTTCCTCTGGAACTAGCCTGCTGAATAAAGGAGGTGAGGATAGGAATTTTTTAACATCGTCAAAAGTCGCCTAGCAATCTTCAGTCTAAAAAAATTTCTTGGAATTTTTTAAAGCTTAGAATAGTGGCAGAGCAAGAGATGAATTGTCCCAAAGCCGTGACACTCCCATTTAGCTTTTATAATTAGTGGATAGTCTTCAAAGCTTTCATGATGAGGATGGCCTCCATCTTTTTTAGGTTGGCTTCAATACCTCTATAGGATATCATGAATCCCAAGAATTTTCTTGCTTTAACTCTGAAGATGCTTTTTTTTTTATTCAGCTTGATCCTAGACTTGCTCAGTAATTGGAGGACCTAATCCAGATCTGTTGGGCATTGCTCTACATGCTTGCTATTGATAATAATGTTGTCTGTATAGACTTCCACATTTTTCCCAATCTGGTCCCAAAGTACATGGTTCATCATCCCCTGATATGTTGCTCCGACATTCTTTATTCTAAAGGGCATTACCTTATAGTAGTAAAGACCTTCATAGGTGATGAAGAAAGTCTTCTCTTGATCTTCCCTCTTCATGGGTATCTAGTTATATCCTTGCGCTGTGTCAACAAAACTATATAGACTGTGGCCAACAGTGGAGTCTACTAACTGGTCAATTGTAGGTAGTGGGTAACTGTCCTTGGGGCATGCTCAGTTAAGGTCAATATAGTCCACACACATCCTATATTTTTTCATTTGATTTCTTGACTAGTACCATATTAGCTACCCATTATGGGTGAGTAACTTCTTTGATAAACCTAGCTTCTAACAACTTCTTTGTTTCCTCGGTGATTATCTTCTGCCTCTCGCATGCAAAGGTTCTTTTCTTCTAGAATACTAGCTTCGCCCCTAGTCAGATGTTTAGGCTGTGATAGGCAATCTGGGGATCTCCTATAGCTTTATCAGCATTCTAAGATAATTCATTGATGACACTTCCATTATTAACCAATAACCTTTTCACCAAATAATTTTTAATGTATGCATTTATCACTAGGGCGTCACAGTGGGGATGGCGAACATGAAACCCGTCTTTTAAATCAAATACAATCTCTTTCTTCTTGAAGGCTGGCCCTTCTCCATGGCTCCTTTTAGGTTTCTTTCAGCGTTTTCTCCACCAAGAATCATGTTGATGACACCGGTTGGCTCATTTCGAGCCTTCTTTATTTTTGGCCTATCTTGCCCATAGGAATTCGGATTCTGAATTCCTCTGGATGTGTCAGTGAAATTATTAAGTTTACCATTCTGTACTAGTCTTTCTATGGCATTCTTCAGTTCTCTATAGGCCTCAGTGTTGTGCCCGTAATCCCTATAATATTGGCAATAGTGTCCCCTATCCTACATGGCTCTTTGGTTTGGTCTTATTCTTCTAGCTGGGGTAATTCCTACACCATTATGTCTGGCCACATGAGGATTTTGGATCTAGAGGTATTTAGTGGTGTGTATTTGCCTGCTTCCTTCTCAAATCTTTCTATTGGGTTTTTAAAATTTATTCTTGGGAAGCTTGCTCGTCTGGATCTTAATCTTTCATCTTTAGTTGGTGATTTATCTTCTTCCCTTCGCATCCTTTTATCTTTGTCCATCTTTATCATTTTGACCGCCATAGCCATTACTTTTGCAAAAGTGCAGGTTCCTTCACCCTTATCTTGTCTTTAAGATTTTTGGGTCTAATGCCATTTTTCAAAGCTTCTATAGCAACTTAATCTATAAGGTTTTTTATTTGTATGGCTACTTTATTGAATCGATCGAGGTAGCTTCACAGCGATTCATCGGCCTCTTGCCAGTACATCCGAAGATCATTGATGTTTTTGGCTGAGGGGATGTTGGTGATGAACCTGGTATAAAACTTCTCTGCCATGTCCCAAAAAGGGGTGATGGAGTTCTCTAGAAGCTGATGAAACCATTTATGGGCATTCTTTATGAGTGTGCTTAGGAAGACCTTGTACATGATTTTGTCATTCATGCTATGGAGCAACATTCTTGTTCTAAATGAGGATATATAGTTAACAACATCTCCAATCTCATCATATTGATCTAGTTATGAGATTCTAAACATGGTTGGGATCTCTGTCTAGATTATCCTTTTTATAAATGGCATTCTGCCTTTCATAATACATTCATCTTCCTTCATTGGTCTCGTTCGTGCTTTGTGTATAACTTCTTCAACCCTCTAAGTTAACTTCAAATCATTGAAAGCCAGAATTGTTAAACTAGATTCTCCTTCTAGAACTTTACTCTTCCCTTTATTTGCCTCAGGTATCTCCAAAGATATTATGTTATTGTCCATATGAGCTAGACCAAGGTTGCAACTTTGAACTAAGGTGTTCAATTATTATTGCATTAGAGCTATCTGAGCTTGGATATTTTGTATTATTGCTTATCAATTGGGGTTAGGTTGAGTGTTTGGTTACAATATTTAGGTTAGGCATAGTTAGAGCTGGTGTATCTATTAGGCTTAGAAAAGGTACGTAAGGTATTGGTCGGTGATGGTGTTGCAATGGAGCATAATATGGAAAGTTCATGCCCAAGGCCGACCACCCCTAGGTATTTCCAAGAGGTAAGTGCGTATTTTCGGATGAAGGTTTGGCATACTAGAAAGTTGCTAGAGGTACTACTGTTGGGAGAGGTATTGACAGATTGATTGGGATAATGGGTGCCAAGAGGTTAATGTGAGTTTTACGAGTCGAGATTGGCGATGGGCTGGAAGTCATGGTGTCGATGTCTTAACTTAGCAGATATACGAATGGCTTTTCTCAAGAGTTCTACATATAGTGCCACTTGATAACTTATTTCTAGAACTCTTGAGCTTAAAACCCTGTAAATGATCAATAGAGGGCAAGGTGAGAGGTGAGGAGGATCCCCACAAACACTTTGATGCCTAAGTCAGAAAATAGAGAGAGAATCTAGAGAGAGAAAATGAGAACAGCTAGAATATAAGAGAAACATTATAAATTTTATATTGCAATGTGGCCATTTATGAGTGGATCATTTCCACTCACCCTATATTTCATGTTGGGCTGCATTCACATTCTATAATATCTTGATTTCATGTGGCTATGAATTTTATATTTTTACATAGCTTCCTAATCCATATATCAATACCCTATAAAGTTGGCTTTTTGTTTTTGCTTTTAGGTCATTTCAATATGAATTGATATAGATGTCCAAATGGCAGTTGGTAACATTATAAAGGTCCTTCAATGATAACAGTAAAAGATAAATCTTATTGATATAAATATACAATTACATATAATGAAATTATAATTTTTTTTTTAAAAGAAAAGAAAATAAGAGGGTGACATTACCCTTAAAAATGGAGTTCTTTAAATGTTGTAGTGGTATGGTAGGGTCAAGGTTTATATCCTTAGGTAGAGCAATTTCATTATGCAAGATATTATAGGCTACGACTTTATGTGTATTATTATTCATAGAGTGATCGATCTTTAAAAAAAAACAACCAATCTGAGACGGATGTAAAACATTCTATTATATGATCAAATTATTTGATTGAAAGTAAAGTTTGATCCTAACCCTTTTACTTTCTCATTTATGAGACTTAATTATCTAAGTTAGTTATTCAAAAAAAATTATTTACACTCAAAATTTTAATATATTACCACTAATTTCAAACTAAATAGTATTTCTTATTTATCCCATCTAAAAAAGAATTGATGTTCAAATTTGAGTATTTTAGGCTCCGTTTATTTGTGGACATATGTATATATATATATATATATATATATTTTCTAGAGAAAATATTTTCCAAAGACAAATTTAATGATGAAAAATTTATTTTAATAAATAATAAATTATAAATTCATACATATTTGTAATTTATATATTTATTAAATGTTGAGCTTTAAAATCATTAAATCAAAACTTTGACAAATATCTATCTCTATATTTAAGTACTCACCCTAAAATCTAATGCGTCAAATTCTTAAAAATAAAATATTTATTACAATTTTTTAGTATTATTTTTTAAAACTAAAAGACTACTATACATATTATAATAATACTCAAATTCTAAAAGTTTTTATATAATATATATATATTTTTATCTTAAATCACTTTATCATTTTTTCTAAACTATTAGAAATTCTATTTTTAATAATTTTTTTAATTAAAAAACTATTATACGTATTCCAATAGCAATTTAATAGTCTCAAAAAAAATTCTATTATATTTAAAAATAATGGTAATAAAAATTAAAGAAAATAAAATTAGTATAATATATTTTAATTTAATTTATTAGTTACCTTTTTCTCTTTAAAAAAACTCTTATTTTAATTTATATATGTTTTATTTTACATACAACACTCTAATTATATTACATCTAAAATACTACTTTTCTTTTTCATTAGAAATTATGTCTTTTATTCTAATTAAAACATCTGTCTTTTTATTAATTAAAAACACATTTTTCTTTCTATCTAACGGAAGTAAAAATGTATAACTTATAAATTATTTTCTATTTTATTTCTTCAATTATCATTATATATTATTATTATTATTATTATTATTATTATTATTATTATTATTATTACTGTACTTTTATTAAAAAATTATTAAATAAAATTATAATAGTAACCACTTTTATATTTAATTAATGTATAATTTTAAATTTATTAAAATTATTTAATAATTATATCAAAAAAAGTATATAATTGAAGTTCGTGCCAATGCACTAATTCACTACTAGTTCTTTATTAATAATAGGAAAATATAAACACGATGTACCCTTCTTCTTTTAAAATAGCAATACATTAATATATCAACCCTTTCATTTAGACCAAAAAAAAAACACAGTCTAAGTTTTCATATATTATTTAATAAAGAAATGTTATTTTCTTTTAAATTAAATAAAAATTAATTATATAAATAAAAAATAAGAAAATAACTAACATTGCATTTTTTTTCATTTGATACTCATAGTATCTCCAATCAAACTCTCATAATAAATATTTATTTCATATATAAAATTTGAACTCAAAATTTAAATTTATTACCATTTATACCTCTATATGAAACATTTTTTTTACCAACAAACATTTCTGAATTTTCATTTTAAATTGACTTAACTAATTCAGTTCAACTTCAATAAAATTATAAAGACATAAAGGTTTATCAACAACTCATTTAACAGTACTCAAAGCGAAAATAACCAAATGAATGGTTGTTGGTTATACATTCACAAATTCCCTTATTAACCAAAACAGATTATGAGGAAAAAAAAGAAAAAGCCAGTGAGAAAATAACAATGGTGATAAAGAAGGTTATCAACAAGAACATGTTATTAGGTTTTAGAAGAAGAGATCAAGAAAAGGACGCAGGAGTTGTGTATAAAGTCACTGGCAGGACACATGTAGTTTAGTCAAAGCCATCTTGCCTTTTATATACTATATTCATATACATGTGTGTGTGTGTGATCATTTCTAGCTGCTCCTTATCTTACCTTAACACTAAAATCTCTATTTTTATTTCTCTTTCTTAAAAGTAAGAATTTTTAGTTTTAACACCATGACAACTAGTAAGGAAATTCTACACAAGATGAAGGTTAATAGCAGTTCACATATGCTTATTATGGTGTTGTTTCATTTTTTATGTTTGACAATTTTGTTATGTTTTATAAGAAGTTATGTTGGTTTTGGGAAATGGGTGTTTTTGGGATTCTTGTGTTTTGTTTATTATGATATGATGTAGTGTCATTGTAAAAGTTTTGTTTTATGATTTTTAGGATTATTATCTTTTTCTTATTTTAATTGGTAAAGATTGTATCTTTGTAAGTTATTTGGTATGTTTCTGTTTGTTTCTTAGCAAAAACGAATCCAATTCTCAAAGAAAAAGTGGCTATATACAAACTAAACATAAGCTTATTATCAAGTTGGTTCGTTAGTTGGTTGTGGTTTCCACTATTTAAAACTTGGTTGCAGATTTGTTGCCAATTCTGAAAATTGTTGATTAGAAGCCTATTTATGGGAAATAATTTAGATTGGAGTGAGGATATTAGTCCCATTCTTTTATAATGTTGAGGTCGGGAAGGGACCCAGGATGTCCATTCCCCCATACAGCAAAGGGCCAAGGGCTGCCAATCGAATGTTGAGGGTTGGAAGGCTTGTGATTGAGGTGGGCAAACTGCTAGCACTTATGACATTCTTGAGTTAGCTTCTGAGCATCTTAGGACTTAGTGGGCCAGTAGTATCATTGTAATAATGCCTTCCTAGTTAATATGTATTTTGATTCATGTGCTCTACAAATCCTTTCATGGATTTCCTTATGTACGTAATTCCCTTCTTCTGGGGACACACACTTAGACTATGGGTGTGAGAGGGATCTTTTGTAGAGTTTTCTATGATGGATAGAGTAGTGGACTGCCTTTATCTTCAGCTTTCAAGCTTTTAACTTTTCTTTTAGAAGTGTCTCATTTTCTAGGTATTGAATGATCAATTTCATCCATCCCGGGACTTGTTGTACATCCATGATTTCTGAATCCTTAGTGCTGGGTTTTGCTAGCGCTTTAGTGAGCTCCATTTCTTTGAATGCCTAATTGTCCTCAGTAGCTGACTTGGCCAATAGGTTAGCCTCAGAGTTTTCATTTTGGGGGATCTATACTATTTCCCATTATTCCTCATCTTGCTCAATCTTCATCAAGAGGTGCATGACTTTTCCAACATATCTAGCGATGCTTGGATCCTTAACTTGAAATGTCCCTTTGACCTGGTTTACTACCAATTGAGAGTTCGAGTGTATCGTGAGATGCTCAGCCTTGACTTCTGTAGCCAACTTTAAGTCCGTGATGAGTGCCTCATATTATGCTGTGTTATACCCTATTCAAACTTCATATCTGATGAACTTTATGTGGTCCTTTAAGAATAATCCCTGCACTAAATCCTTGGGTGGAGGAAGCTCCATCGACATAGAGCCTCCATTCTGGTGCTTTGGAGGTGACGAGATCTTCTAGCATCATTTTCTATACAAAATTTGCTAATGCTTGAGCCTTCACCTGCTGCCAGGATTTATAGTCGATGTTGAATTCTCCGAGTAATATCAACCATTGGAACAACTTGCCAAATGTCTCGAGTCTTTGTAGAATTTTTATCAAGGGGAAGGTAGACCTTATAATAATGGGATGAGCCTGGAAGTAGTGTATGAGCTTTCGGGATGTGTGGACGATCACCATGGCCAATTTATCTAGTGTTGGGTACTGAATCTCAGATCCTCAGAATACTTTGCTAGCATAGTATACCGGCCTTTGTTGGCTCTCTTCCTCCCTCACTAGTATTGAATATATGGATTCTTGACCCACGAAGAGGTATAAGTATAATGCTTCTTCTAGGACCGACCTACTGAGCAGAGGTGGTGAGAATATGAAGTTTTTAATATCTTTAAAGGCTACTTGGTAGTTTTGATTCAAAATTTTTTTTTTGAATTTTTCAAAGCTCAAAATAGTGGTAGGCATCATTTGGCTGAGCAAAAGATGAAATGCCCATAAGCTGTGATTCTAGCATTCAGTTTTTATAGCTCGTGGATAGTGTTTGGAGATTTCATATTGAGAGTGGCCTCTATCTTTTTTGGGTGAGCTTTAATACCTTTATGGGATATCATGAATCCCAGGAACTTTCCTGCCTTGACTCCAAAGATGCATTGTTTTGGATTTAACTTGATCTAGGACTAGCTCAGCAATTGAAGGATTTGATCAAGGTCCACAAGGTGCTACCTTGTATGCTTTCTTTTTATAATATGTCATCCATTTAGACTTCCACATTTCTCCCATTCTAGTCCCAGAGTACATGGTTTATCATCCTCTGATAGGTTGCTCTAAAATTCTTTAATCCAAATGACATCACTTTGTAACCGTAAAGATCTTCATGGGTGATGAAAGATGTTTTGTCTTTGTCTTTTTCCTTCATTAGTATTTAGTGATATCCTTGTGATGCATCTATAAAATTGTACAGACTGCGTCCGATAGTGGATTTTACTAGTTGGTCAATTATTGGCACTGGGTAGCTATCCTTGGGGCGATGCTCGGTTAATTTTAGTATAATCCACGCACATTTTATATTTTCCATTTGATTTTTTACTAGCACCACGTTGGCTACCCATTCTGGGTGGGTAACTTCTTTGATGAACTCGACTTTTAACAACTTCTTTATTTCTTTGGTGATTATCTTCTGCCTCGTATACAAAAGTTCTCTTTTTTTAGATCATCAATTTTGCTCCTGGTCTGATTTTTAAGTTGTGCAAGGCAATCCGAGGATCCACCCCAGTAATCTAGGATGCTAGAGAGGAAAAACCTCATGAGTGCGTAGTGAGGACTTCTCTTATTCCTCACTTGGTTTAGCTATTAAGCTCATTATTGATCTTTACCATTTTCCTATCAGTAATCTATAACGTCTAAATGTCATCGATTGGTTCAGGGCCGACTCTTTGTTTTCCTATCTCTCAAGTTTCTAGGGGGAATGCTTCTGTTTGAGGTTTGATTACCATTTAGTAGTACTGTCTGGCCATGTGCTGATCTTTGTGAATTATAAAAGTTCCACCTTCAAATTGAATCTTCATGGTCAGGTGTCAGATACTTATGACCGCATCAGTTTCGTAAAGCAATGGCCATCCTATGATACCATTGTATGCCAATGGGAGATCTACCACATTGAACTAAGCTTTGATGACTTTCATTTCTTTAATGTCCCAATTTTAAAACTCTAGATTTAGCTATATGATTCCTATCGACTGTATGGTTCCTCTGTAGAAGCTTGTAATGGGATTCTAGATAGCCTTCAGGCTAGTGACAGAGCCTCCCATTGCTTTGTAAGTATTGTAAGACAATACATTGATGGTGCTTCCATCATCAAGCAGCAACCTCTTTACTAAATAATTATTAATGTATGCACTTACCACCAGGGCATCATTCTAGGGGTGCTAAACATGGTCCCAATCTTTTAAATTAAATAAAATGAACTGTCTTTTCTTAAATGTAGGTCTTTCCTCTCTACGGGCCCTTTTAAACCTCTTATTGGTGTTCTCTCCTCCAATGATCATGTTGATGACGCCGGCTAGTTCATTTTGGGCTTTCTTTAGTTTTGGCCTATCTCACCCTTGGGCATTTAAAATCCTCATTCCTTTGGGTGTGTTAGTGAAGTTGTTGAGTTTTTCATTTTGCACCAGTCTTTCTATGGCGTTCTTCAGTTCTCAGTAGGCCTCGATGTCATGCCCATAATCCTAGTGATATTAACAATAGTGCCCTATATCTTGAGTGGTTCTCTGATTTGGGCTTATTCTCTTAGCTGGGGTAATTCCTATGCCATTCTGTCTAACCCGTATAAGGATTCTGGATCTTAAAGTATTTAAAGGTGTGTATCTTTCAGCTTCCTTTTCACCTCTTTCCATTGGGTTTTTGAAATATATTCATGGAAATTTTATCCTTATGGGTATTGATCTGTCTTCTTTAGTTGGTGCTTTCTCTTCATCTCTTCTCATCCTTCTGTCTTTATCCATTTTTATAATTTTGACCACTATGGCCATTACCTTCGTGAAAGTGCTAGGTTCTTTTGTCATTATCTTGTCTTTGAATTTTCCAAGTTTGGTGCCATTCTTTAGGGCTTCGATAGCCACTTCATCTATAAGATTCTCAATTTGTATGGCCACTTTTTTAAAATAGTCCAAGTAGCTTCATAATGATTCATCAATCTCTTGTCTGCACATTTAGAGGTCATTGATGTTTTTTGGCTGGGGAATGTTGGTGACAAACCTGGTCCAAAATTTCTTTAATAGGTCTTTGAAACAGGTGATGGAGTTTCAGGAAGCTGATGAAACCATTTTTTAGCACTCTTTATGAGCATGCTTGGGAAAACTCTGTACATGATTCCATCATTCATGTTCTAGAGCAACATTCTTGCTCTGAATGAGGATATATGATTAATGGGATCTTCAGTTCCATCATATTGATCCAGTTGCGGCATTCTAAATTTAGTTGAGATCTCTATGTGGATTATCCTTTTTATAAAGCGTGTTCTTCCCTCCATGACGCATTCATCTTCCTTCCTCGGTCTTGTGCGGGCTTTGTGTATAACCTTTTTAACCTTTTGAGTTAATTTTGAGCTGTTAAGAGATGGAACCATGGAACTGGATTCCCCTTCTAGAACTTTACACTTCCTTTTGCTTGCTCTGGGTAATTTTAGAGATATAGTGTTGTTTTATGTGTGAGCTAATCTAGGGTTGCCACTTTGAATCAAGGTATTCAATTATTGTTGCATCAGCGCAATCTGAGCTTGGATGTTTTATATCATTACTTCATTGTTTATTAGGGTGAGGTTGAGTGTTTGGGTTATAGTGTTTAAGTTAAGTGTAGTTATGGCTTGTGTATATGTTAGATTTGGAAAATGTATGGAAGGTATAGGTCGGTACTGGTGTTGCAAAAGAGTATAATATAGGAAGTCAGTGCCAAGAGCTGGCCATCCTTGGGTGTTTCCTAGGGGAATGTGCATACCACTAGATGGAGGTTTAGTATATTGGAAAAGGGATGAAGAAACTGCCATTGGGAGGAATAAGGGCGGAGAGGTTAATGTGAGTGTTAGGAGTTGAGATTGGCAGTATGCTGGAAGTCATAGTATCAATGTCTTAATTTGGTAGATGCACGAATTACCCAAGATTCCCCATAGATAGTGCCACTTGATAACTTACTTTTCAAAACTCTTAAGCTAGAACCATACAATTAGTCAATAAAGGGCAAGGTGAGAGGTAGGGAGGATCCCCACAAACCCTCTGATACCTAAGTCAGAATGTATGGAGAAAGAATCTAGAGAGAGGAGGAGAATAATGAGAATACACGAGAATATAATGAATGACAATGATGAATATAGGGTCCTATTTATAGGGATAGGGATGCTTAAACCTGAAAGGAGTAGGATTCCTCTTTTCAATAAGAGTCCTAAGCCAATTTGGAGAGTGCTCCTTCTTTTTTGGGAGTCTCCTATTTCAAGAACCTTTTCCTGAATGTCTTCGGTCATCCTTCCTTTCTGAGTAACCTATATAGGAAATAAAGACCTTAATTAAATAAGAATATACATGTGGGGTATCAGTAATACTGATGTCACTTGTATATGTGTGTTTGATGTGCTCTTTACTTGCTATGTTTGGGAGTTAACAATAAAAGAAAAATTAATTATGTCCCAAGAATTGGTTAATAATAATTTGTGAATATGAATTGAATAAAAACAATAATCACAAAGTTGATCATGAGGCCTTGTAATTTTTGGTTTGTGTATATGTCGTTTGGAATAGAATTTAGAAAATATGATAATTTTTTTATGGTTATGTATTTGCATTATAAATAAGAGTTATTTGTTTAAAAGTATAGTTAAGTTATTTATGATTACGGTTTTAAATAGATAAATATTTGTAAATAGTTAAATTTAGTTCAAAAGTGATATTCATTCACATCTATACTTGAGTTAGGTGGGTTAGGATCATACCCGTCTAATGAGAGTCCTGGTGGGAAAGGATGTCACACAAAGAGGATTATGTATTCATGTTATCACAACTTTAGACCACATACATACAGAGCTTAAAAAATATGGCTATTGGAGCCAATGATTATGTCTCTAATGTCACTTTCTTTTAATAATTTCAAAAATATATCCATTGGATATTTGTTGTCACCATGGAAGCAGTCGCAGCCCTCTGCTAGCTGTCACTATAGCAACCTTATTGCATTTGTAGCCCTCTGTTGAGCTGAATTACAAGCTTTCTATCACTATAGTAGCCTTACTTTAGTCGCAACCCTCTGTTGACTGTCACCATGGCAATCTTGCTTCAGTTGCAACCCTCTGCTGAGCTAAATTATGACTTGGCTTTCTTGAGAGTAATATTGTACCTATGCTTATAATCACATTTAAACAAATAACATTAAATGCTTAAAATTAAATTTGTTAAGATTAAAATCAAGATTAAATAATGCTAAGGTCAATAGTTTTTAACTATATTATATATATATATATATATATATATATATATATATTGCTTAATGATAATGATACATAATCATGTTATGGTTGATATATGAAATCTCTACACGAGTGTATGACTTATAAACATGACTTAAAAACTATTGACGTTAGCATTAATTAATCTTGATTATATATATATATATATATATATATATATATATATATATAATATAGTTGTAACATGAAATTGTTAATTAATGATCTACTCACCTTGTCAAAGCAAAATTAACACACTAAAATAAGAAAATTCTTGAAGAGCACCACTACACACTTGAGCCTCCCCAATTCGGTCTCTTCGAGTTATCACACCTCATTCCACCATCTCCTAATACCAAACATTATAACCTTAAAACTACAAACAAAACCTAAATACAAGAATGATCATGAAGCGCATATGTCATGTTGAATTATGGAAGTTATGCAACTCAAACAAATCACACAATTTACAAAATTCTATATAACACCGCAACCTAAACATTTACATTAGTTGATTGACTTAATGACTTAATTTTGAAATGAAATCCTTCAGGTATATGTCAACATAATGAAGTATAATTATACCAAAAATTAGGTCAAAACATTAAGTTTAAGGGCTTTAAATACTCAAATTCCAGAATCAGACTCTACAGAATTATCTACTACAGCGGCCTAAAAAATCAATTTAATTACCCAACCAAACAAATTTATTTCATCATGAAATTTAAATACATAACAAAAAAACATATAAAAGTATTTATATACTAAAAATGAGATCAAAATGGGGTCTAAAACTATTGAAAAACTGAATCAGCCCTACACATCACAATATAGAGTTCTACAGGATTACCATCATCATAAATCTTCATTTTTCATATCTAATTAATATCCATAAATGTAAAATGCTTAAAATCAGCCATATACATAGTTATTCTCTACTTAAATCATACAATCTACTCAAATCATTTTCATCATACTTGAAATCAAAGGTTTTAATTATAAATACAAACATACAACCACATACATATGTTTGATTACTTAAAAGATAGAGGAAATTGCTTCTTCTTACCTTATTTTATATAAAACATGGCTGAATTTGAATTCAGCTTACTCAACTTCTCCTCTCCTCTAAATTCTAGCTTCAATCAATAAATGATTAAATAATGAAGGTTTTTCAAGGTTGATTTGAGTTGGGTATCATGTTTTTAGTTGGGATTTTGATTGGAATTGAAAGAAAGAAGGATTTGGGAATTAAGTTTTGTTATTCCCCCTTTTCTTCTACTCTCTTTCACATTTTTTTTTCCTTTGCAGATATTTTTTTTATATTTATTATGTACTAACAACTTATGGTTTTGGAAAACTACCACGTTAACCCATCAATTTATAACAATTATTCAATTTATCCTCTTTTTAATTACATAAGACACTTATGACCTTCTATTTAATTTAGTTAATAATTAGTAAATTAAAATGCTATGAATATGAAAATGACATGCATGTATATATGTCATGGGTATGCAAATCTCGCACCTGCTATTAGTCCTAAGCCAACACCTAGCCACCACCACCACCACGACGAGCACCTGCATCATGGTATTTCATTAGGACAAATACACGAACCACATTATGGTCACCATCAAGCATATCCTCCAAGGAAGATGAAGCACCATCCAGGTCCATACTATGAGGCACCTCCACCAGCATACTGAGCTGAATTGATACAGAGAGATTATAACTCGAAATAAGAGCTCATTACATATTTATTTTGTTTTTTCTCCCTATAGCTAGTGCTATTGTTGCAATGCTTGCTCTTTAATATATAGTAGCCACTATGCAAGCAGTGAGCAGTGTTTAGTACTACACTTAAATTGTTTTACAACATTAAACAACATTATCATTAATTTAATAAAAAAATTAAAAGTAATAAAATTATCACGTTTTACCATTAAACATTGTGTATCGTCAAACTTTATCAATTGAGTTTGCAATATATATAGTTTTTTAACAATTGGGAGGTCAAAGGGGGGGGGGAGTGGGGGATTGAATCCAAGACCTCATCTTACAATATCATTACTTGAGCTACTAGGCTACAAAAGGAGGACAATTGCATTTGCAATATTAGGAATTTATTTCTTTTAATTAAGGAAATTCGGATCTATTGCGATGAAAAGGAAAACAACAGTTCAAACCTTTAATGGATTAATAATAATAATAATAATAATAATAATAATAATATTATTATTATTATTATTATTATTATTATTATTATTATTATTATTATTATTATTACTGTTGTTGTTGTTGAAGAAATTATTGAAATATAGGTCTATATATAAAAATAATAAACCACATGTAAAATTATATAATATTACATGAAAGATTATTAAAATAGCAAATGTATATTAAACATGTTTTTTCATTTTGATGTTTCTAATATCCGGTAGTTGAGTGTTAGCATAACATGCAAGTACTGTAATCTATGGATTATTCCAAAATTCAAATTAATGGACCCTTTAAGATAATATAACTCTCCAAGTACTTAGTTTTTATGCATGAAACACAAATTTAAAATTTCACTTAAAAAATTTAAATTCCTTAATGTTTTAAAATATTTTTATTATTTAGCTAATCAAACTTTATTTTCCCATAATACGAATTAATTAATATAAATATATTCAACATTTACACCTAATTTTATGGGAAATGTTGAATAGGCTGGAGACAATTAGATCAATGTATAACAATATTAGGCCCTCATACCATTTTGATTAAAATTTTCCCATTGAAAATGATGGCTATTAACTAATGACATTTACACCTTTTTTGGCTTGGAGTGCCTCCAATTGACTCACTATAAATTTTTGGGGCAACATTTTGCAAATTAATCAATTATAGGGAGATTTTTAATTAATATAATTTTTGTTTATGTTCCTTGATGTTTCGACCACTATACAACACTGCCTCAATATGGATAAAATATGGAAGGCAATAGCTTTTAGAGAGTTTTCAACTTCTTAGTAATTTTTTATAAAGCACCCTATTCTGTTGTGAAATAAAGATTGAATTACTTATTTTGTTATAGAACTAAACTTGAATTTAGTAGTATTTAACTAGAAGAAAAATATTTTATAGTAGAATGATTTTGAGAGAATTTAGAAAGAGTTTGGAGAGAATTTAGAGAACTATAATATTGAAAGAATTTGGAGAGTAATCTATCTTTTCTTCTTCTTAATCTTCTCATTAATGAATTTCAATCCCTTTATATAGAGATTTTATTTTCACTATTTGAGTACTATTCTCTCACAAGCAATATATTGTTCATTCACAAGCAATATATTGTTCATTCACATTCATAATACTCCCCCTTGAATAACAATATTTTGCAACTGCCTCGTTAAAACCTTGCTAAATAAAACCCAGTGGGAAAAACTTTAGCTTAAGGAAAAAGAGTACAGTGCATGATATTCTCCCCCTCAAGTTGATATGTATAATCTTCCTTCACATAGTATGTAGATGTCGCATTCCAATATCGTGAACATGCTTTTTAAAGATTGCAGTTGGAAGTGCCTTTGTGAAAAGATCAGCTGAATTCTGGCTAGACTGAATATACTTGATATCTATATAATTGTCTTTTATTAGCTCTTGAGTGTATGAAAAGAATCTTGGAGGTATATGTTTGGTTCTATCACTTTTGATATATCCTTCCCTTAACTGTGCAATGCATGCTGCATTATCTTCATATAAAATTGTTGGACTTTTGTTGACTGGAAAACCACAAGATTCTTCAATATGATGTGTCATTGATCTAAGCCACACACACTCTCTACTTGCTTCATGTAGTGCAATAATTTCAGAATGATTTGAGGAAGTAGTGACAAGCGTTTGTTTCTGGGAACGCCAAGAAATTGCAGTTCCATTATTTGTGAACACATAGCCTGTTTGAGATTTCGCTTTATGAGGATCAGATAAATGTCCTGCATCTGCATAACCAATCAATTCTTGTTTTGAATTGTTAGAATAAAATAAACCCAAATCAACATTTCCTCGAAGGTATCGAAGTATATGTTTGACCCCTTTCCAATGCCTTTTTGTTGGAGCTGAACTGAACCTCGCTAATAAATTAACTGCAAAAGAAATGTCAGGTCTAGTAAAATTAGCAAGATACATTAGAGCTCCAATGGCACTGAGATATGGAAATTCAGGACCAAGAATTTCTTCATTTTCTTCACAGGGTCGAAATGGATCAGTTTCAATATTGAGTGATCTAACGACCATTGGAGTACTTAAAGGATTTGCTTTATCCATATTAAAGCGTTTCAAGATCTTTTCTGTGTAATTTGATTGATGCACAAATATCCCATTGTGCATTTGCTCAATTTGTAAACCAAGGCAATACTTGGTTTTTCCAAGATCTTTCATTTCAAATTCTTCCTTTAAGTATACTGTTGCTTCATGGATCTCATTTTCTGTTCCAATGATATTCAAATCATCAACATATACAGCTATAATCACAAATCCGGATATTGTTTTCTTAATAAAAATGCATGGGCAAATAATATTACTCACATATCCTTTATTAATCAAATAATCGCTTAAACGATTATACCACATGCGCCCAGACTGTTTTAACCCATATAAAGATCTCTGGAGCTTGATCGAATACATTTCTTTGGGTTTTGTACTTAATGCTTCAGGCATTTTAAATCCTTCAGGGATTTTCATATAAATGTCACTATCAAGTGATCCATACAAATAAGCAGTCACAACATCCATAAGACGCATTTCTAATTTCTTAGAAACTACTAGGCTAATCAGATACCTGAACGTAATTGCATCCATAACAGGAGAATACGTTTCATCATAATCAATTCCTGGCCTTTGTGAAAAACCTTGAGCTACAAGTCTAGCTTTGTACCTTATTATTTCATTTTTCTCATTTCTCTTTCGTACAAAGACCCACTTGTATCCTACAGGTTTCACATTTTTAGGCATAGGAATAATTGGCCCAAAAACATTTCGTTTGTTTAGTGAGTCCAATTCAGCCTGCATAGCATCTTTCCATTTTATCCAATCATGCCTATTTTGACATTCCATGACTGATTTTGGTTCAGGATCATCTTTGTCATTTATGATTTCACATGCAACAGTATATGACAATGTTTCATGACTTTCTTTATTTTCTATTTCTTCAGGGATATTTTCCTCGCTATCAATATGATTATCTACTCCCTTTCTCTTTCGAGGATTTTTATCCTTAGAACCAATTGGTCTTCCACGCTTCTGGCGTGTTTTAGACTCATGAGTGTCTTTATTCTCAGATTTTATTTCTGGAATTTCAATACGAGCAGGAGCATTGGCTGCTGGTATATATGATTTAGTCACTCTTTTTGTATCAGTAAATGCATCTGGCAATTGATTTGCAATTGCTTGTAAGTGCACAATCTTTTGCACTTCTAATTCACATTGTTTTGTGTGAGGATCCAGATGCAATAATGATGGTTCATTCCATGAAATATCCCTTTTCACTTCTTTCTCCCCTTTTCCTAATGTTGGGAAAACAACCTCATTAAATTGGCAATCAGCAAAACGTGCTGTAAAAACATCACCAGTTAGAGGTTCAAGATATCTAATAATCGAGGGTGTTTCAAACCCAACATAAATTCCCAATCTTCGTTGAGGACCCATTTTTGTGCGCTGAGGTGGCACAATGGGTACATATACTGCACAACCAAAAATTTTGAGATGGGAAATATTTGGCTCTTGACCAAATGCCAATTGTAGTGGGGAGTATTTATGATATGCACTAGGTCTGATGCGAATTAATGAAGCAGCATGTAAGATTGCATGACCCCAAACTGAAATGGGAAGCTTTGTTCTCATTATTAATGGTCTAGCAATAAACTGAAGTCGTTTAATCAATGATTCAGCTAAACCATTTTGAGTATGTACATGGGCAACGGGATGCTCAACAATGATCCCAGTAGACATACAATAATCATTGAATGCTTGAGATGTAAATTCACCAGCATTATCAAGTCTTACCCTCTTGATTGTATAATCAGGGAATTGTGCTCGTAATTTAATAATTTCAGCAAGCAACCTTGCAAATGCAACATTACGAGTTGACAATAGACAAACATGTGACCATCTACTAGATGCATCAATTAATACCATAAAATATCTGAATGGTCCACATGGTGGGTGAATTGGCCCACATATATCACCTTGAATTCTTTCAAGAAACATAGGTGATTCATTTTGAATTTTAGATGGTGAAGGTCTCAAGATTAATTTTCCAAGAGAACAAGCTGTACATGGCATTTCATTTGATTGAGGAATTCTTTGCCCCTTCAAGGGATGCCTATGTGAATTCTCAATTATCCTTCGCATCATTACTGATCCAGGATGACCTAATCTGTCATGCCATAAATTTATTATTGAAGGATCATAAGATTTTTCTTTTACTGCCATATTTGATTCAATTACATGTATATGCATGTAATGCAATCCAGTAGGGAGTTTTGGCAGTCTTTCCAATACTTGCATTTTTCCTGATTCATAGGAAACTATATTTAAATATTTGTTACCATTTATAGTAATAGATTGGGTATCACACCCATTTCGATATATGTCATCAAAACTCAATAAATTTCTTGTTGATTTTGGTGAAAACAAAGCTTCATCAATTATAAACTTTGTTCCATTTGGTAACATAAATTTAGCTTTGCCAATTCCTTCAATCAGATCTACAGGACCTGATATTGTTTTTACAACTGCCTTTGTGGGCTTTATTTCAGAGAAATAATCTCTATTTTTCAAGATAGTATGTGTAGTACCACTATCTGGTATGCAGAGATCTCCAATATTGTCTTTATGTTGAGTACAATCCATATTAAACTTCAAAATAGATAAACACAAAATTAATCAATTAAGGTAAAAACATAAAATAATTATAAAGTAGGACATTTTATTTAATTTAAAAATAACATACATAACAATAACATATTCTTCAGAATCAAATAAGTAATAACAATATACTTAAAATTATAGATGTCTCAATTTCCATTGTCAGTAAAATCATCAGTAAAATCAGAAACATCTAAATGAGTTGTATCATTAACATGAGTATGATGCTCATTGAAGTTTATTTCCTTTTCTTTGCCTTTCAATGATGCCTTATAAAGTTGACAAAGATGTGGTGGTGTTCGACAAATTCGTGACCAGTGTCCTTTACTACCACATCTGAAACACACAGTTTCAGACTTATATTGAGGCCTTTCTTGAACACCACTGATGACTGATTTTAACTTCTTTTGAGGTTGAGTCTGAGTTTGTTGTGGAGTATTACTATATTTATTTCCATGACCATGGCCAAAGAATTGACCTCTTCCACGTCCACGACCTCTACCTCTCCCACGTCCACGGCTATTATAATTTTTATATCTGGAATAATTTGTAGCATTTGCTTCTGGAAATGCTATTGAGCCAGTGGGACGGGACTGATGATTTTTCATCAAGAGTTCATTATTTTTCTCAGCTACCAGTAGGCATGAAATTAGTTCAGAATATTTTTTAAATCTCTGCATCCTGTATTGTTGTTGCAGTGTAACATTTGATGCATGAAATGTGGAGTAAGTTTTCTCCAGCATATCCTCATCTATGACTGTTTGTCCACAGAATTTTAATTGTGATACTATTCTGAACATTGCAGAATTATAGTCACTCACTTTTTTGAAATCTTGAAAGCGTAAAGCTCTCCATTCATCAGTGACTACTGGTAGTATTACATCTCTTTGATGATCATATCTGTCTTTTAGATCCTTCCAAAGAACACTTGGATCTTTGACAGTCAAATATTCACATTTTAATCCTTCATCAAGATGACGACGGAGAAAAATTATAGACTTGGCCTTATCTTGCAATGAGGTGTTATTATTTTCTTTTATGGTATCAATTAACCCCATTGATTGAAGATGCATTTCTACATCTAGAATCCAAGACATATAATTTTTTCCCGTGATGTCAAGAGCAACGAACTCAAGCTTTGCTAGATTTGTCATTATGATAACTAATAAAAAAAATATAACTCAATTAGAATTCATAAATTTGATGACTACTAAAAAAAATCAAACATGATCAGAATTTACTAATTAATTATATCATGAATGAATATTGCAAGAAATAATAGTGGTACAAAAAATGATACAATAATACTTGAAATTATATCAAATAGAAAATCATCTTCCATATTAATTATTCCTAAAACAATTATAATAGTCATGATCAAAACACAAATATAAATATACCAAATCATGTTTACAATTTAGAGTAAAGAGAGAAAGAGAAAATGTATGAATTTGTGTGAATGAATAACATTTATAGCTCATCTATTTATAATGAAAAATATAGCCGTTTATTACCGTTATATTACCGTTGGTAATAAAAATATAGCCGTTAGAAATTTTTTTTTTTTTAATATAATATATTGAGAAATAAATTGTATAAAGTAAAATCAATAAATAATGTTGATATGATTATTTATAGCAAGTGAATTAACATAACGATATGTATAAATATGGGGCAAAACCGTCCATTAATATAAAATGGGGTATAGCCTCCTACCAATTTATATTTATGCACATTTATTTTTTTTATTATTTCATTAGTTTCTATTTAATCTAGTTAAGCTAGTACAACAATTATAACTCCCATAAATCATAGCATCTCTATATTAGTTGGTTCTAGTAGTTGTTAAGTTTCTAATTATTTTTTAACTATTAATACAATTTCTCATTCAACCTAAATAAAATAGTATTAATTTATTAAAATTAATATTATTTTCTAACAATCCCTAACATGAATGGAAATTAAATAAAAAATACTCAACAATATTCAGGCACTTGAGAGAGTTACTATAAGATATATTGCAGTACGTAAGGTAGCTTTTAGCTTTGAAACTTACTTAGTAAATATTATTGGATTTACTTGGTTAAGTAGTGAATATGATGTCTTAAACTACTCAATCTTTGGTGAAAAGAAAGGCAATAATATTTATATAACATATCTCAGAAAATTATTTAGTTCTTACGGTTGTGTTTATTATGGCCCTGAACAACTCCTGGTTTCATGAGTGCTTTAGAGAATTTAGCTTTAAAATTCTTATAAAATCGACCCTAATTTTACACCCACATAGGTGATCCATATATCCTTTATGAACCAATAAAATCATAGCTTATCCTAGAACACACTTCATGAAGCAATTTCCATCATAGAAATGGGTAGAACAAGTGAGCTCCAAATTGCTTTTACTGAGTTTCCATAGTTTTGTTGTCCCTTTTGAACCTACATCTTAGGATCTCCAGTCAACTAGGTTGGGTTACCACTATGAAATCTCTTTAATCATATGCTTAATCCCATTCCCCTCGATGAGCAGTTTACTTGATCTTTAGCAAACCTTTAATATGTGGATCCACTAGGTTATCTTTTGATTTTACATAATCAATGGATATAATTCCACTTTCAAGTAATTACTTAATGGTGATATGTCTATGATGTATGTGTTTAGATTTACCATCATAAATTAGACTTTGTGCTTTACAAATAGCTTATTAACTATTATAATGTATACAAATTGTAGATACAGATTTTGGCCAGCATGAAAAATCCTTTAAGAAATTTCTAAGCCATTTTACTTCCTCTCTAGCTCTGTCTAAAGCTATAAGCTCATATTCCATTGTGGATCTAGCTATGAAAGTTTGTTTTGAGGATTTTTAGGAAATTGTTCCACCACCAATAGTGAATACATATCCACTTGTAGACTTTGTGTCCTTAGAGTTAGATATCTAGTTTGCATCACTATAACCTTCTAGTACAGTAGGGTACTTTGTATAGTGCAAACCATAATCTTTATTATATTTTATATATCTAAGAACTCTCATAAGAGCCTTCCAATGGTCTTTTTTTTAGATTGCTAGTGAATCTACTCAATTTATTCACAACATAAGCTATGTCTGGGCGTGTACAACTCATAAGGTACATCAAACTGCCTATTATACGTGAGTATTCTAATTGAGATATGGGTTCACCATTATTTTTACTTAGATGTACATTTACATCTATTGGTGTTTTCACAGGGGTTTCATCTTTATCAAGAAACTTTTTAAGTATTTCTCAATAGAGTGTGACTAAGATAAAACTAGCCCTATAGATGTCTTAGAAATTTTAATTCCTAAAATGACATCTACCTTCCCCATATGTTTCATAGTAAAATGACTAGTTAGCATCCTTTTAGTAGTCATTATTAACTCAATGGTACTTCTAATGATTAACATATCATCCATATATAAGCATACTAGTACATAGCACTTAGGTGTCATCTTAGCATACACACACTTTTCACATTCATTTATTTTAAATTCATTTGACACTATTACATTGTCAAATTTAATGTGCCATCGCTTAGGTGCTTGTTTTAAGCCATATAACGACTTGACAAGTCTACAAAGCATTTTTTCTTTGAACCCTAGTGGTTTAATCCATTTGAACCCTAGTGGTTTAATACTTAAAGGTAAATCCACTATCTCCTAAGTATGATTTTGCATAATGGATTCAATCTCACTATTGATAGCCTCTTTCCAAAATGTAGCTTTTGGAGTATACATTGCTTCTTTGAATGTCTAAGGTTCATTTTCTAACAAAAATGTTAGAAAATCTAGAATAAAAGATTTAGCTACTTTTGTTCTTTTACTACTTCTTGGTTCATCTTCACTAACTTTATTTTGAAGATGATCCATAGCCATATCATGAGTTCATTTGTCATAACTCATCTCAAGTACTCCTTTATATAAAAAGATGTCTTCAGAAAATGATGCATTTCTAGATTCAATGATAGTATTTTCATCTACATCTAAAATGTCTGACTTATGTACTAAGAATTGATATGCACTACTATTGGTAGCATAACTAATAAATATACAATCTACAGTTTTAGATCCAATCTTGACCTTTTTAGGACATGGGATTGCTACCTTAGCTAAACACCCCCACACTCCAAGATATTTATATGAAGGCTTCCTTCCTTTTCATAATTCATATGGAGTTTTCTCTTTCTTTTTGTGTGGTACTTTATTTAAAATATGATTAGCTGAGAGAATAGCCTCCCCCTATAAGTTCTGAGGTAAACCAGAACTAATCAACATGGCTTTCATCATTTCTTTTAAAGTTCGATTCTTATGTTCTATAATGCCATTAGATTGCGATGAATAAGAAGTATTTTTTGGATGAATAATGCCATGTTCGAAACAAAATTCCATAAAAGGTGATTCATATTCTCCACCTCTATCACTTCTTATTGGTTTTATTCTTTTACAAAGCTGATTTTCAACTTCATTATTATAGTGCTTAAACACTTCAATAGCTTTTTTTTTGCCTCTTAACTAATATACATAACTAAATCTTGTGCAATCATCAATAAAAGTAATAAAATATTTTTTCCACCCCTACTTTGTATAAACTTTAGATCACATATATCATTGTGAATTAAATCCAAAGATTTTGAGCTCCTCTTAACTGTATGAAATAGAGCTTTTATCAATTTGGCCTCAACACATATTTGACATTTAATATTATGATCAATATGACATTTAGGTAGTAAATCTAAATTCTTTAGTTTTCTTAATGAATTATAATTTACATGTCCTAATCTATTATTTCATAATACAGAAGACTCAGTTAAACAAACAAAATTATGGTTTTATTATTACTTAAATCACGAATTACATTCATATTAAAGAGGCCAATTTCCATATACCCCTTTCCTATATACATACTATTTTTTGTGAGTACAAATTTTTTGGACTCAAATACCAACTTAAGCCCATGCTTGCTTAATAATGAACCATATATAAGATTCTTTCAAATGTTAGGCACATGGAGTACATCATTAAGCATAAGCTCTTTACTAGAAGTCATCTTCAAGCACACTTTTCCAAGGCCTACTACTTTTGACTTGGATGAATTGCATATGTATAGTTCTCTTCCATCATTGACTTCAATATAAGTAGAAAAACTATTCCTTTTAAAAAAATATAGTGAGTGGCTCCAGTATCAATGTACCAGTCCTTTGGGTTATCCATAAAGTTTGCTTCAAATACCACAGCTGAAAGCATAAGATTAGAAAATCAAAATAAAATATTATCTTCCTCAATCATATACACTTGACCTTTGTTTGATTATCCCATATTGGCTTATCCCTTGGACTAGCAATCCTTGGCTCTATGTCCTTGCTTATTACAAACAAAAAATTTTCCATTAAATTTTCTAGGATTACCTTCCTTTTGTTTGTCTTTATAAAACATTATTTTCTTACTAGGTCGTTGCTTCACAAGATTAGCTTTAGACTCTATATATGTCTTTCCTAATCTTTTATCAGTATTTCCATTATCTTCCTCAATTCTCAACCTTACAATGAGATCCTCAAGTCCTATCTCCTTTCATTTATGCTTGAGATAATTTTTAAATTCCTTCCAAGATGGTGGCAATTTTTCAATAATTGCAGCAACTTGAAAAGATTCAGTTAGAACCATTTTCTTAGCATATATCTTATGGAGAATAATTTGCAATTCTTGGACTTGACTCGTAACTATTTTGGAATTGTTACAAAATAGTACATGTAAAATAGGAATACATTGATTAGAGGAATATGTAAAATAGGAATAACTTAATTAGAGGAATTAGTCTATTATTTCCTAAAGTAATTAGTCAATTCTTTCCTAAAGTAGAATATTGATTGTATATATAAACATGCACCTTTTATATATTAAAATATATACATATTTTCTCTTTTTTTTTATGTTATCATGGTATCAGAGCCTTAGGTTTGGCTTAGATTTTTTTTTTTCCTTTTTAAGTCTACCTTGTGAGTAGAAGACTAATTTTTTAATAATTTTTCTATTGCTGCCCAGTGAGTAGCAGTGTTATATGTTTTGATTCGACTATTTCAAAAAGTTTTATTTCCTTAGCAATAGTCTCCCATAAACTTTTTCTCCTTCTCTATATCAATATTTTTTTTCCTTCTCTATACAAATATTTTTTTCCCTTTCTACTGCCCTGTTGTGTTTTTCTTCCTTCTCTACTAATGTCATCTGTGCATCCTTATATATTTGATTATCAGCATCTATGCTTTTCTTTTTTTTTTTAAAGTCATCTGCGCATCCTTGTCTTTGATTATCAGCATCAATGCCTTTCAATTTTTCTTGATTTCTCGTACATGGCTTTTTTGGCTGGTATTTTTTATTCCCGGTACCCTGTGGCGCTTTTTTTTTTTTTACCGACATTGATGCCATTTTACATTGTTTTTATACTTTTTTTTTAAAATTTATAGATGTGGAAGTTTTTTGATTGACCAGTAATTTTTTTTTGGTTTTTCCAGTAATTGTATTTTTGTTTTTTGGTTTTTCCAGTAATTTTATTTTATAGAACATATATAAATTTATTTTTTTAATTATCTTTTTATCTTATTTTTGCTGTGTTGTTATTATTATTAATTCAAGTAACTTTAGTTTTTGTAAATAATTATAATATTTATTGAGATTTATAATTTTTTACTGTGTCTAGATAAATTAAAAAATTAAAAAAATATATATACACGCACATTTCCAATATATCCTATATTTTTTTAGAGTTAGAAGAGTTTACAAGTTGATTTTTTTTACACACACATTTCCAATTTTGATGTTTGGGGACCAACACCTATGTCAACTCTTAATGGAATGAGATAGTATGTAGCCTTTATGGATGACTATACCTGAATGACTTGGGTTTATCAAATGAATCACAAGAGTAATGTAAGTTTCATTTTTTGTCTCTTTCATTAAATGATACTAACTCAATTTGGCATGCCAATAAAGGTCCTTCAGTCTGATAATTGGCAGGTGGGGGGTGGGAGGAGGAATACCTTAAACAAGAGTTGATGGAATTTATGAACTTTGATGGAATAATTCATCCAACAATATGTCCTTACTCATTGCAATGAAATGGCATTATTGAAAGGAAAAATAGACAGCTCTTGGAAGTTACTTGATCTCTTCTAATTAGTGGAAATATTCCCTCTTACTTATAGGGTGAAGCATTGAGTTTAATAGTATATTTGATCAATCAAACTCCTTTAAGTATTCTGAACTTTAGATGACCATTGGATGTGCTATCTGATCATTGCACCCTTCCATCAGTGGTTCATTTGCCACTAAAAATATTTGGGTGTGTAGTCTTTATTCACTTACATCCACATCAAAGGGGCAAACTTGAATCACGTGCTATTAAATGCATTTTTATGGGATACAGAAGTCACCAAAAATGGTACAAATATTATGATCCTTCCTCTAAGAAACTCTATGTTTCCATGGATGTTATATTCCATGAAAATGAGCTATTTTACATACTAACTACAGATTCATCACTTTAGGGGGAGAATAAAGAGAAGTGATTAATTATGATAGTGCAATACATGCATTTATTCCAACAGCTTTGGATCCAAAAAATGTTATTGTATTGGATTCAACAAGTACTGTATTGGATGATGAAAATGTTGTATTGGATGCAGGAAATACTGAATTAGATGACTCTGAAGAATTGCAAGAGGATCCTCTCACTGATAGTACAATTCCTCTTCAATCATTAAGTCAATCTTCTCCTGGGGCACCATCAATAGAGGTATCCATTAATACTAATCCAATAGTTGTTGATGATGGTAATATTGAAATACCTAACTATCATCTTCCACCTTGTTCTAACTGTGGTATGCCTCCAATTAGACATGAACCTAATCTTACAGCCAAAATTAAATATTCAATTAGCAATCATGTGTATTATCAACGGAAATCAAAGTCATATGCATCTTATGTACTACAATTATCATCTATCTCTATTCCTAGTAAATTGCGGGAAGCTTTAATAGATACAAGATGGACCCAAGCCATGGCAGAGGAAATGACAGGTCTTGAAAAAATACTACTTAGGAACTAGTGCCTCATCCAAAAGGAAAAAAACTGTGGGATGTAGATGGATGTTTATTGTTGAACTTAAAGTTGATGGGATAGTTGAAAGATTCAAAGCATGATTAGTTACAAAAGGGTATACACAATCCTATGGAGTTGATTATCAAAGATACATTTGCACCAGTTGCAAAGCAGATAGAGTAAGAGTACTTCTATCTTTGGTAGCTAATCATGATTGACCTCTTTTTCAATTTGATGTAAAGAATGCCTTCTTACATAGAGATCTTATTGAAGAAGTACATATGGATCCACCTCTAGGAATTGAAAAATATTGAAATACTATAATGGTATGTAAGCTCAAAAAAGCTTTGTATGGATTAAAGTAATCTACAAGAGCATGGTTTGGTAGATTTCAAAAATCAATAAAAAATTTTGGTTACAAGCAAAGCAACTCATATCACACTTTATTTTTGAAACACAAACAAGGAAAAGTGATTTCCCTAATTATCTATATGGATGATATGGTGGTGACAGGTGATGATTCGAATGAGATAGACAACCTATAAAACATTTAGCCTCTGAATTTGAAATGAAGAAGCTAGGTGATCTAAAGTACTTTCTTAGTATTAAAGCAGCCCGATCAACGAATGGTATTTTTTTATCCTAAGAAAAATATGTCCTTGATTTATTAACTGAAACAGGAATCCTTGGATGTAAACATATGACTACTCTAATTGAACAAAACCATAAGTTGTATCACTGTTTGGATGAAGCTCCTACTGACAAAGCAAGGTACTAAAAATTATGGGAAAATTAATTTATTTGTCCCACACTAGACTCGAGCTGTTTATGTAAAAAGTGTAGTGAGCCAATTTATGCATGACCATCGGAAATCACATATCGAACCTGTTGAGTGCATATTAAAATATTTAAAATCTGCACCAGGAAAAGGGTTACTCTTCAAGAAGCATAATCATTTAAGATATAAGGTTATAATGATGCAGATTAGGCAGGGTCAGCTAATAATAGAAGGTCAACCTCAGGCTACTGTTGGGATTTATGATACAAACGCAGTAGAAAAATTAAAATTTTATCACGTTCCCAAGCCTGGATCCATGTAATTTGACTACTTGATTAAATCTAGGTTTTAAAAGTCTTACCAAAACACAAAAGAGGCAAGATTCTCTAGAAGGATGAGAGGAGGTTCACACCGGTGACACCTTACCTCGAGCTTTTTTTGGCTTGGTTGTTCGGATCAAAATGTCTCCAAAAGGATGCGTCCTCTATTGGTATCCACACGAATAGCCCTTCAAAAAACGAATTGGAGTATGTGTGCTAGCAACCTCCTTGACTATCTCACAAATCAAGAACAAAAGGAAAAACTCTATCTTTGTTTTCTAAGAGGAAAGAAAACGAATTTAGAGGCAGGAAAAAAACAAGTATGTGAAACCCTAGAGAATATAACATATTTATAGACTCCAAATTAGGGTTTCACCTACCAATGACCTTTTGGTAATTTTCCATTTATTATATTCTGATTTTGTTTAAAAAAAATCAAAATAATATCTTATTTATTTATTTAAAATAACATTTATCTTAAATAAATAAACAAATAAATAAATAAATAAAACACTTTAATTATTTATTTCCACAGAGTTTATTTTGGGCTTATTAAACCCATATCCGTTTTGGGCTTATTCTAAGTGTGTGACCCTGTAGGTTGACATAACATTGGCAGTGGGCCTAAATCTCTATTTAGGCTTACAAGTCATAAGTGGCCTCTAGCAAGACATTATGACTACCCAAGTTATGTGAAGTCAATAATCCGACATAACCTAATTACAGTGAATTTTCATATCCGTTTTGGGCTTGTTCTAAGTGTGTGACCCTGTAGGTTCACATAACATTGGCAGTGGGCCTAAATCTCTATTTAGGCCTACAAGTCATAAGTGGCCACTAGCAAGACTCGAGTTGTTTATGTAAAAAGTGTAGTGAGCCAAGTTATGTATAACCATTGGAAATCACATATCGAAGCTGTTGAGTGCATATTAAAATATTTAAAATCTGCACCAAGAAAAGGGTTGCTCTTCAAGAAGCATAATCATTTAAGATATAAGGTTATAATGATGCAGATTAGGCAGGGTCAGCTAATAATAGAAGGTCAACCTCAGGCTACTGTTGGGATTTGTGATACAAACGCAGTGGAAAAATTAAAATTTTATCACGTTCCCAAGCCTGGATCCATGTAATTTGACTACTTGATTAAATCTAGGTTTTAAAAATCTTACCAAAACACAGAAGAGGCAAGATTCTTTAGAAGGATGAGAGGAGGTTCACACCGGTGACACCTTACCTCGAGCTTTTTTTGGCTTGGTTATTCGGATCAAAATGTCTCCAAAAGGATGCGTCCTCTATTGGTATCCACACGAACAGCCCTTCAAAAAACGAATTGGAGTATGTGTGCTAGCAACCTCCTTGACTATCTCACAAATCAAGAACAAAAGGAAAAACTCTATCTTTGTTTTCTAAGAGGAAAGAAAACGAATTTGGAGGCAGGAAAAAAACAAGTATGTGAAACCCTAGAGAATATAACATATTTATAGACTCCAAATTAGGGTTTCACCTACCAATGACCTTTTGGTAATTTTCCATTTATTATATTCTGATTTTGTTTAAAAAAAAATCAAAATAATATCTTATTTATTTATTTAAAATAACATTTATCTTAAATAAATAAACAAATAAATAAATAAATAAAACACTTTAATTATTTATTTCCACAGAGTTTATTTTGGGCTTATTAAACCCATATCCGTTTTGGGCTTATTCTAAGTGTGTGACCCTGTAGGTTGACATAACATTGGCAGTGGGCCTAAATCTCTATTTAGGCTTACAAGTCATAAGTGGCCTCTAGCAAGACATTATGACTACCCAAGTTATGTGAAGTCAATAATCCGACATAACCTAATTACAGTGAATTTTCATATCCGTTTTGGGCTTGTTCTAAGTGTGTGACCCTGTAGGTTGACATAACATTGGCAGTGGGCCTAAATCTCTATTTAGGCCTACAAGTCATAAGTGGCCACTAGCAAGACTCGAGTTGTTTATGTAAAAAGTGTAGTGAGCCAAGTTATGTATAACCATTGGAAATCACATATCGAAGCTGTTGAGTGCATATTAAAATATTTAAAATCTGCACCAAGAAAAGGGTTGCTCTTCAAGAAGCATAATCATTTAAGTTATAAGGTTATAATGATGCAGATTAGGTAGGGTCAGCTAATAATAGAAGGTCAACCTCAGGCTACTGTTGGGATTTATGATACAAACGCAGTGGAAAAATTAAAATTTTATCACGTTCCCAAGCCTGGATCCATGTAATTTGACTACTTGATTAAATCTAGGTTTTAAAAATCTTACCAAAACACAGAAGAGGCAAGATTCTCTAGAAGGATGAGAGGAGGTTCACACCGGTGACACCTTACCTCGAGCTTTTTTTGGCTTGGTTGTTCAGATCAAAATGTCTCCAAAAGGATGCGTCCTCTATTGGTATCCACACGAACAGCCCTTCAAAAAACGAATTGGAGTATGTGTGCTAGCAACCTCCTTGACTATCTCACAAATCAAGAACAAAAGGAAAAACTCTATCTTTGTTTTTTAAGAGGAAAGAAAACGAATTTGGAGGCAGGAAAAAAACAAGTATGTGAAACCCTAGAGAATATAACATATTTATAGACTCCAAATTAGGGTTTCACCTACCAATGACCTTTTGGTAATTTTCCATTTATTATATTCTGATTTTGTTTAAAAAAAATCAAAATAATATCTTATTTATTTATTTAAAATAACATTTATCTTAAATAAATAAACAAATAAATAAATAAATAAAACACTTTAATTATTTATTTCCACAGAGTTTATTTTGGGCTTATTAAACCC